>JARWKJ010000017.1:17831451-19158951 GCA_029959095.1 Rhinichthys osculus
CTATCTATCTATCTATCTATCTATCTATCTATCTATCTATCTATCTATCTATCTATCTATCTATCTATCGTTATATCTATCGTTATATCTATCGTTATATCTATCGTTATATCTAATGTTCTTTCGTTCTATCTATCGTTCTTTCTTTACGGTCCTACTGAGTGTTGAATTTACATCTGTTTACTAAAAATCTGGTTGCACTTTTTTTTTTTTCAATAGTAAACTTTAGACATTTTATTAACTTTGCAAGTACGTCAACCAACTCTCATTAGAGTACTGTTAGGTTAGGGGTTAGAGTCAGTAGAATAAGTTATAAATTGACGTACTTGAAAAATGTCTGTTTTTCCATCAAAATAAACTGATAGCAGACAGTCTACCAATACTTTATTTATTTGTCGGTGACATGCAGTTGCAAAATTAATTGTAGTTACTGTAAATGTCTAAAGTTGACTATCGAAATAAAGTGGTAATAAAAGGTTTGCACTCACTGACCATATGAGCATGATAGGAATTGGAGGCCATACATTCTGCACTGATAAGACATTTTCTAATTGTTGATGAATGATTTGTACCGAAATCCTGCTGTTTTTCCACAATTGAAAATACTTTGTATTGAATTAGTCTAATCTTCAAATATTTCGTAAGCTATAGTACATTGTCGTAAGCTGTGTGCATCTAATTAGGTTTATAATGATATTCTGCCTGTCCCTCGGAACTAAGCATAAATCAGAGTGTTGAGCATTCTCTGTAGTTGTTCTGAAACTATGGAATAACTTTCCCTTTCATATTCAGTCGACCCCGTTAGTGGAGATTTCTTACTGTAAATCTCAGCTGAAAACACATTTTATTTCATACTGCCATTTGAATTGGGGAATCTTGATCTAATTTTAATTGCACTTTGCATGTGAAGTAACTTTAAAATGTCTGTTAGTGTATATAGTCTTGCCATTGTAGCCACTTTTCTATTTGTAAAGTACAGTAGTAGATAAATAGAACTAAGTTGATTTGATGTATTATGTTATTATGTTATATTGATTACCTGATTACATGTATGAATGAATGAGTGCTGACTCTGCTTGTTGGATTGAAGGTCTTCGGGTCAAATGCATGAGATTCCAGCCCTCTGAAAGGTATGAGTGTGCAAGAGCGAGAGAGAGAGAGAGCAGACAGACAGAAGGCTGGGGGATCATTCAGGTGCCTTTGAAGTTGCTTAGTGACTGTGCGTTTAAATGTACCAATGCTCTCTGAACACACTTAAAAAAATTGAATGGGATTATGGGGTCAGGGTCAAACTATTAAAATATGGACACTCAAAAACCACCTTTCCTGTTCACTTGGTTTCACAGGTTGTTCAGACCAGATCATTGATACTGTGTGTTGTTAACGGGAGAGTCGCTCCGACCGGAACATTGAATCAATGAGTCGAATAGCAAACAACTGTATAAGATACAGTATGTCCAGTTTGCTTTGCACAATGAATCATTCAGTGTGTTTTGTGAACCAATCTAACAGGTTCACCGAAAATAATGATTTGATATGTAACATATTCTAAAAAAATAAAATCTACAATTTTCTGTTAGCTGGCTCGGAGAGCGGTCTCGATTTCTCCCATTTGAAATATTAAGGAACAATATTTTTAAATAAAATGTAACAAATTAAAAAATGATATTATGCTTTAGAATGCAGTGAAATAAAATAAAAGTTTTCCAATTTGAAAATACTCAAAGTAAAAATAATTTCTATCCACCACTGAAAATGACCTTGTCATTTGAAAACAGGTTGTTCAGAGAAGTAAATACTTTACCATAAAAATATGCAATGGAATCGTTAAGGAACATCATTCAGTCGAATCAGAACCAGATATTTTCAATTCCTTTGATTCCCATCGCAATACTAACAAACCAATGTGCACACAAAACACGTCCACAAACAAACACACCCTTACACACATTGTAACAGCTGACTTCTTCTTTTTTGCTCCTTGGTTTGTTTGACATTTCTCTCATCCTCGTCTCAGAGCTGACATCATCTAACCCCCCCTCGCCCTCGATGGCAAGGACACTCCAACCAAAATAAACAGGCATGCCAGGGACACCTTAACGGCGCTCCCTCTCACAGCACTTCACTTTGACTCTCAAATCACATTTCTCAAAAGTGTTTAAACTGTAGGGGTTTACGCAGCCATAAACAGACTCCTAATGTGTTTACATAGCCATATATTCTGCCCATCTACAGCTGTTAGAGAGAGATGGCATGTTTGGGGGGCTAGAAAGAGACAGAGAGAGTGTGGCGGATGACTGACGGAGATGTGAAGAGAATGAGATTAAAACACCTGTACATCTCTGACACAGGTGTGGAGACCTACTTTTATGTCTGTGAAGCCATTGTAAGACTTTTTTTTTTTTAAATAGTGCGAGAGAGAGAGAGAGAGAGAGAGAGAGAGAGAGAGAGATGTTTGCACATGTTTGAAAGTCTCAGTAAACATTTCAATAAACACATTCCCACTCAACTAGAGCAACAGGACATCACAGAGATGTTCATCTGCAATATCACGACATCTCACTGTCGATAATCGTTCTCACTCTCTCTTTCTCCCTCTTGACCCCCCACAGGTCAATCGGGTATCTTTTTAATATTACAGTTGTTTCTCAGATAAAGCAATGAGATTAAATGGAGAGCAAATGTTCTTGTCTCTACAAAGTCTCACACTGTGCTCAGATTCACCAAGAGACCAAAGTTTGAAAATGAAAAGTCACCGAATGAAACCAAACTTTCTCACAAATTCTTCTAAGACCAAGTCAACAATTGACTCATTTGTTTTAGTTCTTTATTTCTCTATTAGGAAAAACATCTGAGGCTTAGTTGATATTTAAAATACCTGAGAACATACTAAAGCCACTTGAGCACTGAAAGAACAAACTCTGAGCAATAAAGGAGTCTTGTTTTTCTCCTCGATTCATTCAGTATCTTTCCCAGTACTTTTAGAGAAAGAGATTTAAGGGTTTCATCCTTTTTTATTTCTTCCTTTTCTTGCTTTGTTACACTTTTTCAGCACCCAGTACTTCCAATTTTTTTTACAAGATACATTGCATAAGAAAGAGACAAAATGTGTGAGAGAGAACAGCATTTGCTCAGTGAAGACCAGTGTTGTTGTTGTTACAGTTTTTTTTATTCGCTTTGGTACTATTTTCACAAGTAAGGTGTACATTTTCAAAACTCTTAGTGCTAATATCACAACAGATCATCAAAAGTGCACTTTTTTCAAACATTTCATCATGTTTTCAATTGTGTTAGTACAATTCACAAAATCACAAAGTATCCTTTTCACAACACAAAATAAGTGTTTCATCTACATAAATGTTTCATTCACAGTAACTGCCTTTCATAAAGCTCTTACCATCAAACTTTTGATTTGCATCTCTTTTTGTTCAGTTTAATACATTTGTCTATTATTTAATCCAACTGATCTTAATGGTTAATCAATTAATCATTTGGTACACCTATAGATTTCTATACAAGTGAAACACGAAAAATTAGAATATCGTGCAAAAGTTAATGTATTTCAGTAATTCAAATTAAAAGGTGAAACTAATACATTTATAGTATATGGAACTACAGTATATAGGCTACACATGCATGATTATACTTTTCAGAGGGCCGACATTTCTGTATTTACGTACAGTAAAATTCTTTTTTTATTGATTTCATGTAATCTAATTTTCTGAGATTTTGAATTTGGGTTTTTCATAAGCTGTAAGCCATAATCATCAAAATTATAACTTTTGCACGATATTCAAATTTTTCGAGTTTCACCTGTAGATATTGATTCTATATTTCTATAGAACTTGTTTGCAATTTCCGATATGGATAACCAAATTTAATGAATTCTTATTCATTACATTCTTATTCTTATTCGATTTATAGATAACCACCACTATGTTCAAAGTGTGTGCACACGCATGTGTGTGTGTCTGTGTGTGAGAGAGATACAGATAAATTTGCCATTTGTGAAAACACTGTAAAGCAGAATAGAGTATAAGGGAGATAAACGGTCGATTACTGTAAAACATTAGATTGATTAGAGATGCATCAGTAGAAGGGAGACAGATGGCATCAAATACAGCATTTTACATTACAGTATGTATGCCATGTGATACTGTAAACAGATTACCATGGTAGAGACTGCCACATTACTGTAACCCAACCTTCATCTGTATAGGTCCACTACTGTATATATAGATTCAGTCAAATGGTATAGAGTGAAATCATTTACAGTACTGTATTGCCAGCAAACTCTGTTCTAGCACAGAACCTCATGGCTGTATCATACTTCATCACAGCTTTTGATAACTCACTGCAGATACTATTACATACATTATGGATTCAATTACATAAGTTAGGTAATGCATGTGTATTTTCTAATGTGACAACTTTAGCCTTTATTAATGTAATTATTTCAGGAACAAGGGTGATTTGAAACATGTGTCTTGCATTGTTTGCTGTTGAATGAACTGATTGTTAAAAGTACTAAACTGAAAGAAGATCATACTGTTGTGTTTCTGTGATTAAACCAAACGTTCTCATTACATATTACAATAATCTTGTTTTTGAAACAATGATTATGTGGACTGAAAAATGTATAACTGTAATGAAAGCATGAGGCCATGTTTTGAAAGAATGACTAGCTGCGTCACAAGTGTGATCAGTTTGGATTTTTGTACTAAGAGTTTTGAAAATGTACACCTTACTTGTGAAAATAGTACCAAAGCGAATAAAAAAAACTGTAACTAAAACTGAAACTATTAAATATTTTGGAAATATTTTGGTAATGTTCTGTGGGAGAAAATGCCTCGTTGATGCCAGAGGTCAGAGGAGAATGGCCAGACTGGTTTGAGCTGATAGAAAGGCAACAGTATCTCAAATAACCACCCGAGGTCTGCAGAAGAGCATCTCTGAACAACATACAACACGTTGAACCTTAAAGAAGAAGGGCTACAGCAGCAGAATGCCACACTGGGTGACACTCCTGCCAGCTAAGAACAGGAAACTGAGGCTACAGAACAATAGAAGATGGGAAAAAACGTTGCCTGGTCTGACGAGTCTCAATTTCTGCTAGGACATTCTGGTAGAGTCAGAATTTGGCGTAAACAACATGAAAGCACGGATCCATCCTGCCTAGTATCAACTGGTGCTGGTGATGTAATGGTGTGGGGAATATTTTCTTGGGACACTTCTTCATACGGATCTTCTATTCCTTATACCTACTGAAATACAAATCTAATGTTCTTGCCATTCAGGTAATCTGTCTTCATGTCTCATAAAGGTCTCTGAAAGATGCTTTGATTTCTTTCATAGATTTTCAGTTTTTCTGTATTACGTGAAGATTACATAAAGTGTCATAAAGTGACCAAAAAAAGTCAGATAATGAATCACTTTAACTTTACAAGAGTTTTCCCTGGAGTTTACTCAAAACACCATCACCACCTACCACACACACACACACACACACACACACATACACAAACATCCCGACACACACCTGAACGTGCTGATAGCACTCTTCTCCCCTTAAACACCAGCAGCAAAAACAAACGCTGCAGGGTGTTGTGATGCTTTACCGTCAAACAAACCTGACCTTCTGTCCCCCTCCTCTGTCTCTGTGTTGCTGTCTGGGTTTAGAGGAATGATAGCCTCTGCGTGAGGGATTTTTCACTGTCCTCACTGTGTGTGTGTAAGTGCTAAAGACTCTTTTCAGTCGTAACCAGAATTCCTCAGTGGAGGTGAATCAGTCTGATTGGTTGTGACACAGCAATCGTATAGGAGACCAACAGTTGATAGCAGTTATTCCCATTAAATTTAAAGCCAAAAAGTAAAGTCTGTCATTCCACAAAAAGATCTTGTATAAGCTGTGTTTGATCCGCTAAGGCACAGAACACTCCATCTGGATAACTGGAGGTCTCCATGGACTCTTTGCCTTTGTTTTTGTGTCTCAAATGCATGAGCTGCCAGTCTTGGTTTGAGATGTTTAATAAAATAGAAGGTAAACCCTTCTGGCAAAGCAGAGGCCCTTGACAGCATCCTGTTGGTGCAATCTGTGTTGGTGGGACCAGCTTTATGTCACCTCAATGTCTTTAAATTCAGAGAGAGAATGAGACAGAGAGAAGTACAGCGACAAAAAGATAGCCAGAAGGCTTCACATCAGCACTACTGCATAGGCTAAAAAAAGTCAAATAAATCATACAATGCAAAAATGCATGTGAGAGAATATATATATATAAAAAAAAAACACTTCAAGCAATGGAACAATTTAAAATTGTATGCATTTTTATAGTTTCTCAGGAAAATGTAGCCTTTTAAAGTATCTTTTTTAAAGTGAATGCAATAAGAAACTCTATTCTATTCTATTCTATTCCATTCTATTGCATTCTATTCTATTCTATTCTATTCTATTCTATTCTGTTATATTATATTGTATTTATTATATTATATTATATTATAGTGTGCTTTTTTAATTTTATTTACGTATGATTCCCAGTGTCTATATTTTTGTGTATTATTTCTGCCCAAGCTGTTAGTGCATTCTTTTGCCAATAATGTATTGGGGGTAAAAAGTTGGTCACACTAAGCACTTTTCTCCCATCCAGATTTAAATGCAAGCCATTTACAGATTTCCCTGAAGAGTTTAAAATGCATCTTTGGCACTTGCACGTTGTTTGTTAAAGCAGCCTGACATGGAACACAATGGCTCAATCATGGGCTCAACCAATTGTGTGAGTTTGGGGTGGGGTTTGTCTGTTTTGACGACCAATTGAGTACAAGGGCAGTGTTCAAGGAAACCTGCTTGAAAATAGTCATAATTTTTACCAATAATAATGGACCCCGAAATCCACTATCTCCTCTGCTGTGAAGTAACAAAAGCTTCTCAGTTACAGCACATGCGTGTGGTTTGGAAGAAGTCTCTGTTTGATTGGATCACAAAAAGGGATAATACCTCCACATATCCCTCCACATCAAAGCGGGAGGCCTTAACACCTGTCACATCACATCAGTGGCTTTCCAAGTATGTGTGTGTGTGAGAGGCAGAATCTATCAGGGCAAAGCAGGATCAAAGGGAGGTAAGGTTACTACACGCACAGGTCGTGGGAACACACCTCACTTCCTCACCGCACACGCACATGCACATACAAGGATTTTAACTGCAAAGTTCAGTGCAAGGGAGACGAACACAAGAAATATAAACCAATAGACACTAACGTTGGTTATGATCAAAGAGATGACACTTAGTGATGGATGACTTTCTCTCTCACTTCTCTCATCCCTCATTACCCCTATTTTGCTGTGCTGTGATGATAAGGCTTTAAAAAGTTCACACACACACACACACACACACACACACTTGCATGAGTCTTTGTGAGGACGTTCACTGATATAATGCAATCCCTAGCCCCTTTCCCTTACCTTAACCATCATAACGTAGTGCCTAACCATAACCATAACCCTAACCTATATAACCTAATTCTAATATTAACCCCATAATGAAGAACAGCCCTCTCAAACAGCCCTTTAAAGGGGTGTCAGAACACGAGGACCGGCCAAAAGTTGTCCTCACTCTGAAGGTCTACACCTCAAATTGGTCCTCACAATGATAACTACAAGTAAACGCACACACGCACATTTGTTCCAGTTACAGTTTTGCGGTCTTCAACTGTAATTTTTATGGGAAGGCCCTCACTATAAGAAAATATTCCTCTCTGTATCCTTTCACTCTTTTTTTCTGTTCAGATATCATACGTCCATGCTTGAAAGCTGTTTGAAAGGTTGTGGAAAGAATTTGTAAATCTGAACGATATGTTTGCCTTTGCTTTGTTTAATTCTGCTCTGTTAAGAATCATATTTAATACGGTTGAAATATTGAGGCCCTTTATAGTGCTATGTAGCTTAGGTATGAGATACACTTTTTTTGCATCCAGCCTCTGGAAAATAAGGAGTTCACCAGAATCTGTGGTTTCAACAACAGGACATGACAGAGGAGATGGGAGAAGAGGAGCAGAGAGAGAAAGGGGAAAATAGGGGCGTAAAGACTCTCCAGCCGTTCTCTCCGGCAAGCGCATTAGTTCCAGGACGTTAAAATGAACTCGATGGATCATTCTCTTACTGAGATCGACTTTCATAATGCCCTGTTTACATTTATAATTTTTGGCATACACTCTAAAACCACTTACAAAAAATGTGCATGTATTGTGCAGTTACTTCAGGTAAAAAAGTTAATAGAAAAGTCCTCTTTCCCTATTTATCAGAACTTGAACTATTTATCTCCTTTTGAATTAGTGAATGTTGAGGTATGTAGGCCTACTATGTCAAATATCTTCTTGAGAATAAAACGCCCCAGATGTGCATGTTGTTGGCCTGCAGTGATTTCACCACTATGGTTTTAGTTGTGAAGGCGCTTCCCACAGTAATGACGCCATCTGTTGGTCAGTAAAGTTTTTTTTCTTCTTTTATTACATTGAACAGCAGTTCAAATGTTAGATAAACACTGCTGTCTGCAGGACAGCAGAAGAATTGAATCTGAATGTTCAATTTGTTTTACTGTAATACTATTTTTTATTAACATTACTGGATCATCAGTACAGCCTAATGGTTGTGTGTGTAGACTACCTGCTTAACCATTTTGGGGCCATGTATTTTTGTAACTTGTGTGTGTATTTGTATGCTTTGACCAATTTGTATGCAGATCAATAAAGTACTTTAAACATTAAATCGAATGGAAATAAAAATTGGATACCTGGGATATTATAAAGCTCAAGTAATTTATATTTTAGACAGTAGATGCAGTGCAGTTATATATTATATAATAAAATGTATTATTTGTTTTTTACACACTTTTTCAATAATGGATAATACAACTTCTTTCAATCAATTTGGTGTTGTTTAAAGTAAGCATGAAACGGAAGTTCCAGTGTTTTCTTCCCTATTTTGATGTAGTGAAACGGCTTCTCGAAAAAGAATGTAGGGCACAACTTGATTTTGTCCATTGGGAATTTATTGGATTGTTGTGATTTGCTATGTTGCGATCTCATGTGAGTGACAGGTTGTCCCTCCCTCGTGCCAGTAAACATAAATAAAATACTGCACTATTCCATACAAAAATAAGAACTGTCAATTTTTGATTACATGTGGCTTTAAAGAATCGGTTGAGTGAATGATTCAGTGACAACACATGCTCACTTGTCTCCACCTACTGGCTTAACATTGTTACATGCAGAAGGACCACTAAATTAATTTTTTTTTTTTTTTTTATAAACTGATTCAAAAGATTCAAGTCATCGATATGAATGAATGAATCCCGAACCCCATTAATTAAGTGCAACTTTAAATCTTCCTTATATCCTCTCTTCATGTCGATTGTCAGACCGGAGGCGAGAGCAGGAGCTGCGCGAGGCGGTGGCTCGCACTTCGTTTTGCCCTATTATGGTCACGAGCGTGACAGCGCGCGCTACCCAGCATGCGCCGCGGCGTGAGGCTCCGCCACAGCCAAGATGACCGACTTTGAGGAGCCGCTTTCAGACGAGGAGAAGGTAAAAATAAACAATAAGTTACCTTTAACAAACCACTCAAATACATGCGCTCGTATGTCCTCATATTAAAGCACTCCGCTTGCAGAGGGTTGAATGGCTGCTCCCCGGAAGAAGCGCGAGGCAGTCTAGCCGGTTAGCTATGTGCTAATTTGTGAGGAAGTGAAATCGCAGCTTTGCACTCTCGCAAAACACAGATACCTGACTTAATAACAGCGATACACCGAACAAACAACCAGAATTTTAACAACTCTCGTTAGAGTCAAAATGGCCGTGTTGTTTTCAGTGGAAGTGTTGTGAGCGTCAGCTGTTAGCCTGTTAGCAAGCTGTCAGAGGGAGTTCAGAAATAGATGTTAGCAGATCCACCCACTCCGAACCGAGCCGATGGGCTTTAACGGGCCGTGCTCCGGTAGAGTTACACATGTGTGGGACAGCAGATGCCAGATCCTACTGACACGAAAGCCATCTGAGCCGAAAACATCGGCCGGATGAAGTTACGACCGCAAGGACGGGTGTGTTTTGGGGTGGAAGTCTGCAATCTCTGCGGGTTTGAGTGGATAGTGCATCATCATTTATATAAACTGTCATCATTGAAACACTGTGTTGTTTCTGCAGTAAAACACAAAATGAGATGTTAGGAGAATGCGAGTCTCGGTCACAGTTCACTTTTAATCGCGTCTTTTTGCATTTATTAAAAGTGAATGGTGACCGAGGCTGTTATTCATATGTTCTGTCATTTTGACAGTAGTTTTGAGTTTCATATGGTGCAGGCCAGTGGTGACTGATTTTATTCGTACTTTTTTCCCCGTTCTGTCTCTGTCAGGAAAAGCTGCATTTAACCGCCAGATTTTCTTTCCCTTTAATACATGTGGTCATTTTCTGTATACTGTCAAAGCTTTGAGTTCCAGGCTCAGCTGACTTCCCCAGCCAGACCACATGAGATGGTAATTAGAAAGATTACCAGGTGCTTCCCTTTATGTTAACCTCTTTCCCTTCTCTTCATTATTTAATATTTCATCCCTTTGGTGGTCAGAAAACTGCACTGCTCATGTCAGTGGGTTAAAAAGACATTAACTGTATGGTTTGTTGTTTGTGTGATGATCACTGATCAGTGAAAGTTGCTTTGAAATGAATGTTAGTTCTGGTTATGTGAATGAATATGGTTTCAAAACAATTTTTAGAGACAAAGTTTACCCAAAAATAAAAATGGTCATATTTTACTCTCAACATGTCTCCCCAAACCTGAATGACTTTTCTTCTTTGGATCACAACAACAATTTTGTAAAATGTATTTATTTTTTGTCAATACAATGAAAGTCAATGGTGTCCAATGTTGTAAAATAGTGAAATATTACAATAGTAATGTTTGTTTTAATAATGATAATTATTACTAATATGTATAATATATATGTGTCATATTGATAATCACACAATCTTTGGGCTCTTTTAAAAATCACATTTTAATTTTAATTTGCTATTGCAATATTTATCAGAAAAGCTTTTTTTTTTTTCTCCCTCCAAATCATCAGCCAATCGCTGACTTTTATTATATGGACAAAAACAATATAAAGGCATTCTTCAAAATATCGTATTTTAGTGAACTATCATTTTAATAGCACACAACAGATCTGATGTATAATTGCCCTGGTCTGAGACATTTAAGCTAAGTTTGAGATTATGTGAAGTTGGTTTGAGTGAGATGTTTATGGACATTTATTACTGTGGGTGATGTGGTTTTGAAGTATTAACAATGTTTAAATGGTAGGTTGTGCTTTTTTGGAATATGTGGATTGTTGAGATCTCAGCAGTGTGTGTTATTGAAGTGTTACAGGGTTTATGTATGTTGTAATTTGAGCTCTGGAGTCACCCGCTAGAAACTGGCTGTGATTCAGTATTGCTGAAGCCACCGTGTTTCAGTAAGGCAAATATGTGCCCGCTCGTAATTTATTATGTTTTATTTCTGCAGGTCCGCATCGCATCTAACTTTGTGACCCACGCTCCCCCTGGAGAATTCAATGAAGTCTTCAATGGTGAGTGTCAATTTAAGCTGTTCTGTTCTGGGACCTTTTTCAGTTACAGTATTGGTCTAAAGTGGTAGTACATGAACACATGCTCTAGTTTTTCATTATGCTTTTACTACTTGCTGATGTGATCTGAAGTGGCCTGTTGCATACTACGACATGTATACTAAAATCAAACACACACTAGTACTACACGCTATGCACATTTACACTACTAAGTTTAGGGTCAGTAAGATTTTGAATGAAATTAATACTTTTGTTCAGCAAGGATGCATTTTATTGATCAAAAGCAACATTAAAGACATAAAAAATGTTACAAAAGATTTCTATTTCAAATAAATGCTGTTCTTTTGAACTTTCAAATAAATCATAGAATCTTATTAAAAAGCATGTCTTTAACATAAGAAGAAATTATTCTTAAGCACCAAATCAGCATATGATTTCTGAAGGATCATGTGGCACTGGAGTAATGGCTGCTAAAAAAATTGCTTTTACATCACAGGAATAAACGACATTTTAAAATATATTAAAATAGTACTGTATTTTTGA
This sequence comes from Rhinichthys osculus, assembly GCA_029959095.1. Taxonomy (NCBI): domain Eukaryota; kingdom Metazoa; phylum Chordata; class Actinopteri; order Cypriniformes; family Leuciscidae; genus Rhinichthys; species Rhinichthys osculus. The sequence goes on from JARWKJ010000017.1 coordinate 17,843,597, forward strand.
TCAAATAAACGCAGCCTTGTATAAGAGACTACTTTCAAAAACAATTAAAAAAAATCATACTGACCCCAAACTTTTAAACGGTAGTGTACAGTTTCTATACTGTACTACAGTACACACTATACTACAAGCCTGACAGCAGAACAAGCCTGTGTGTAAATTACAAGATTGTTATCTCCAACTGAAGCTACAATCCCAGCATATTTCCCTCAAACTTGAGCTAGTAGCAATAACAGATTTGATTCTTGACATCATCAAACAACATGGGGGAAAGTCTTATGATCATTTTTACTGATTTGCACAGAATGGGTAAAAAGAGTTGAAAAATATATATGCGATGGTGCTTGGGGAGACATCAGAAGCTGTTTATTTCTTTTTGCTCCCACTTCACAACGCATTGCTCTCTTGCAGTTTAGATGAGGCTGTTCCTCATCTCGCTCATCTCGAGATACCTCTCGACCATCTCAAACCAGCTTTATATTACACCAGGTCTTTGCTTGATTTTTATCTTTTTGTTTTTGTAGATGTGCGACTTCTCCTCAACAATGACAACCTCCTTCGGGAAGGGGCAGCACAGTAAGTTATTTTGCAGATCTGTGTGTCTCATGTTATAGTGGCCAGAAAAAGTATGCGGACCTGTTTTTTGCAGTAATTTGCCATAAATTGGTATCTGGTCCTCATCTAAGTTAGAACAATAGACAAACACAATGAGCTTAAGATGATAAAACAAAAACATTGAAGCCACCCTGACATTATCCTGTAGGATATTTTGGCAAACGACTGATGGATGCATAAACACTTTGAGATTGCTTTGAGTGTCTTTTGTCAATCAAAGTAGCTCTACACCACACCTTCAAACTCATTTCATTAATTGGTCTCCAGGTGTGCAAACTACTGACTCCAATTAGCTTTTGTTGAAGTAATTAGTCTATGGAATCACTTTTTCTTCCAGCACTGTGAATGTTTAATGGGTGTGTTCAATAAAGACGCGAGAAATTAAAATTGTTTGTGTGTTATCAGCTTAAGCACTTTGTGTTTGTCTATTGTTGTGACTTAGATGAGGATCAGATCACATTTTATGGCAAATTACTGCAGAAAACCAGTTCATTTCAATGGGTTCACATACTGTTGCCATTGTATGTCCAGATGCATCTGTGTGTTTAAAGTTTGTGATTATAAAGAGGATTCATGCTGCATTGTCTCTTTCTCTGTTTCACAGTGCCTTTGCTCAGTATAATATGGATCAGTTCACACCTGTCAAACTGGACGGTAGTGAGGAGTCGGTAGGTTCATGATTTGATTGCAGTTCAAACTCTCAGATTCAGTTTAGGTTTTGTAAATGTGCATGTACGTTTGGTTCCTGTGCTGCGCTAAGACTCTGTGTTAGTTTTGAATTGAGAGCACACTGTTGACACATTATTTATTCAAGCTGGGTGTTAACTCTGCTTTCTGGAGATCTGTGTGTACTTTGTATGTGTGATTAGGGCAGGTGTGGTCATTGTACTGTGAGTGTTTGCTGCTGCATGAGAGTGGCTGTAGAGCTCTGTGTGTGATTAGTTCTGTCTGAAGAGCAAGGCACATCCTGTTCCTGCAGGTTCTGATCACCGAGCATGGAGATCTGGGTCAGGGACGGTTCTTCGACCCACGGAAGCGGGTTTCATTCCGTTTCGATCACCTCCGAAAGGAAGCGAGCGATCCTCAGTCTTACGAGGGAGAGACCGGCCTCCGGTCCTGGAGAGACGCCTGTGATGAAGTGCTCAGTGCTTACGTGAAGGAGCACTATCCCAGTGGAGTTTGCACGGTACACATATTTCCCATGGGAATCTCAACAAAATAATATGATTTCTGTAACATATACATTTATGCATTGCAGCCATTATTTGTGAAATCATGCTTCTTTGGACACATATGTTATAATGTTTCTGCTGCAGGTGTATGGGAAAACTGTTGATGGTCAGCAAACAATCATTGCTTGTATTGAGGGTCATAAGTTTGAGCCCAAAAACTTTTGGTGAGTAATGTTCAGGGATTTATCTTCTTATATGTGACTTTCTGGAATACCTAATTCTTATTGTTCAATCAAAGCATTTAAATATTGTCTCATAATGTTACAACTGATTTCGTACATAACTGTTTAATGTTACTTTACAGTCTCTTTCATCTCGCACAATAAATTAATTAAAACTCTTATCAGTATTTCATGTATTTTTATTTATGAATGTATTTACACTAACATTCAAAAGTTTCAAAAGTCTCTTCTGCTTACCAATGCTGAATTTAGTTGATTAAAAATACTGTGAAGAGTAATATTGTGAAATATTATTAGAATTTAAAATGTGTTTTCTCTTTTGATATATTTTAAAATTGAATTTATTCATGTGATGGCAATTTTCAGCAGCAATGCTGAAAAGTGGTACTGCTTAAAGTTATGTGGAAATGTTATACTTTCCCCCCCAAGATTCTTTAATAAATAAAAAGTTCAAAAGAACAGCCTTTATTTGAAATGGAATACTTTTTTAACATAAGTGTCTTTACTGTACAGCCATCAGTCACTTTTGGGAAATAATAGCTTCAAAAGCTATAATGGTCTGATTGTACCTCGACTCTCTGATGATCTTATCATCTTGTTATTCTCTTGTCAGGAATGGCCGGTGCAGGTCAGAGTGGAAGTTCACCATTAGTCAGTCATCAGCTCAGGTGGTGGGAGTTTTGAAGATCCAGGTGAGACCTGACAGACTAGAATAGTGGGGATGTGAAGAAAGTTTGACGGTGAAGAGTTTTTGATAAATAATTTGGTTTCCTACAGGTGCATTATTACGAGGATGGTAATGTTCAACTGGTGAGCCATAAGGAAGTGGAGGAGTCCATTGCAGTGACTGTAAGTAAAAAAAAAAAAAAAGTTTATGTTTGGTTAATGTGTAAGATTTCAAAGTAAATTCCTGCCTTTTTATCTCTAGAATGAATCCCAGACTGCCAAGGAATTTGTAAAAATCATTGAAAACGCTGAAAATGATTACCAGGTGAGAATTTGATCGGATCAACATGTGTACATGTAATTATTTTATGACTTCGCATCCCTAATAAATGCTTTCCTCCAGACGGCTATCAGTGAGAACTACCAGACAATGTCGGACACCACCTTCAAAGCTCTCCGCAGACAGCTGCCCGTCACTCGCACCAAGATCGACTGGAACAAGATCCTCAGCTACAAGATCGGCAAAGAGATGCAAAACGCTTAGAACCACCCCGGTTCCCTTTCCTTCTGTTAAATTGCAAAGCCGGCTCTCAGAACACCACATGCCGTTCGCTCAGTGTGAAGAAGTCTCCCAAAAATGAAAATTAAAAAAACAAAAAAAAACTGTTTAAAAGAGGATGCAATTTCATTCAACTTTCTGTCATTAATGGACTTCGATGGGTCTCAGCTGTGGAAGAGGTTTAAATGAGAACTTGAGGGAATCGTGGATCTAAATTATCGGCAGTTATTGCTTTTCTCTCATTTACCCGCTCGCAAGTCACTCAAAGAGTTTGTATTGTTTTGACTTTTGTCTTTTTTTTTTTGTGAATTGTTACAGCTGCAAACGGTTTTGTGTTTTAAAACAGTGGATAAGTTATGCCTCACTCATTGTATTTCCAAACCCCAGTCAGGCGACAACCCCCCCTTCCTTCCTCTGCCTACTGACAACCTGGAGAGATGAGATTTCCTGCTGTCCTGTCCTCAACTATCCAGGCTGTAACAGGGAAAATGATGTTGGGAGAGGAGGGGAACGGGTTGTGTGTCTGGGTTTGGAATGGCCATCTGTCTTAACTGCTTTCTCCGTATCTTTCTCTAACAGTGACTCACAGTCTGCTAAACTAAAATGGTTTAATAACCAAAAAAGACTAAATAAATAAATCCATGGATAACCCTCTTTTGTGGCAAAGACATCCAAATTAAGTCTTTATTTTTATATTTACACACCAGTTGAATTGTTTTCAGATATAGTGGTTCAGACTGTCTGTTACAGGTACTTGTGATGCATTTAGGGTGTCCACAGTCTGCGACAAATCCAAAACCTACACAGTAAATCTGAGTCTCTCTGTCAGCATGAGTACTGACTGAGCTCCGTTGCATGTTTCTGCCACACTGCTTTCACATTGACTTTAGTCTTGTTTGTCTTTATTGTTCCATCAAAGATCCTCTGTAATATACACCCATCATGTAAGACTGGCATATCTCTGTCTCGCGTAACCTTTATTTTTTTCAGATTTTAAATCATGCAAAAGTAATGTCTACTCACAGTAAATGGCAACCATAATGACTAAATGGTTACTGCTGAACCTTTTATTTTGTAAATCAACCGTTGTATCTGTAGCTTAAGTCTGTGCAGATTCCACTTTTTTTATTTGTAGTGATGTTGTCCTGTTGATATATATTCACAGTAATCAATGTATATATAAAAAAAAACAGAGTAAACTTCAAAAAACTCTTTATTAGCTCAGGGAAATAAATTCACTCAACACCTAACTAGCTGGAAAAATCATCTGGAAAAATTCAACTAAATTTATCAAACAGTATTTTCATACAAATAGCTAAAAACTCAGAAACTGGTCTTTGCAAGTCCCAGGTAGAAATACAAAATTCTGGTTCAGTTTCGAAAAACTAAAACATTCCAGTAGTAAAAATCTAAACTGCAACTTGAAAAGGTTTCAATACAGTAGGAGAAATGGTGAGGTATTTAAAAACAGAAAAGTAAATGACCATAGAACAGCTGAAATCTATGTAAGAAAGGACAGAAACATGCATCACATTTACTTATAAAAGCATACTTTGTTCTTTCGTAAGCAAGTTAAGACTCTATGCTGCATTTATGTGAGCAATACCTTCATGCCAGCAAGATATTTTTACACAAACATTAAATAATTTCTATTTTCATACTAGTTACATTATAAAGGTCAAAAGAGGACACAGGTAAGACAAAAAGTCATTAAATTATGACATTAACTCATTTGTGCTTTTGTCATGGTTAATCATGTAAACTGGTGCTATGGTTTCTACCAAGTATTCAATTAAAATTAATTTTTTAAATGCAAGGCTGTCCAGTATAAACATAATATTAAGAGCCATGATAGAGCAATATATATATCAAGGCATGGTTATTAGACCCAGAAATGCATTCTTAGAACATTTTGACTTGATTCTAAATATTGTTTACAATCATTTAAACCATGTCTGTGAATATGTGTGGCATATAAACAAGTATTTTTAACCCACATTTATAGAGAATGTATTCTGGTTTGGCTGATGTTTAACACCACCAGATGGCAGCTTCCTGAGCAGCACTTCAGATTGACACTAGAGGACGATGTAGTCATGGTGTGATACAGTAGGACAGAGGTTTTTTTCATGACCACTTCATATTAGTTCCTTAGAAAGTATCTCCAGTAGTAAATTTTGACATTGACTGAAGAACAGTAACTGCACATCTTATCATATGACTAATCGACAGAAAACCAACAGTTTATACATTTTAAAATAAACAATATATAAACATCACACACAAGACAGATTGAGAATTTTCTCATTAGTAGCCAAAGACTGACAGATTGGTTGAAGACTTGGTCAATCAGTATTGCATGTGCTTGATTTCATAACATATTTTTACTGTATATACTTCCATTTCTATCTGTGCAGGTCATTGGGAATGGACTAATTACAACAAATAACATTATTTATTAGGATAAATAAAAATCCTTTTGTAAAAAATAAACAGAATAATATATATATATGTATATATAAAAAGATTAAAATAGTATTTAAATAGATTCAATCTTATAGGAGTAGAATTTGACAGGTTGGTTAAGTTGTGTGTGAGGGTTAGTTACCTTTCAAAATTTGACAGGATGGGTTAGGCTCACAATAAGGTTTGTTCTGGGATACCAATGTTTTTCAATGGGGCATCACCTCTGAGTGCACTTATACAGGACTGCGTCTGAGAGACCAGTCTAATGTAGATAAAGCAGGAATGTTAAATCCTGCTCCTGGAGGACAACTTTCATACAAAGTTTACCTCAAAAATGGTTCAACACACCTGCCTGGACATTTCTCACAATCCTAAAGACTGGTTCACGTGTTTAATTAGGGTTGGACCCTCCAAAAACAGGATTGGACACCCTTTGGGGGTAGCCAACCATGCTTCTAGAGATCTACATTTCTGTTTCCTTTCTGAAAAGTTCAGTTCCAACTCAACCTGCCTTTAAATCTTCAAGTAATTCTAAGCTGGTTCAGGTGTGTTTCATCAAAGTTAGAGCAAAATTCTGCTCTCCAGGATCAGGGTTGGCTACCCCTGCACTAGACCGAAGGTTTTCAATCTTGGAGTATTGTACGTAGCACTGAACAATTCTTTCTTATTTAAGAAAGTTTCCAAGAACTGAGTCAGATAAAGGAGACATCCAAAACGGGGTACTGAAGGACAAGAATCGACAACTACAACACTAGAAAATTAGGGTGAAAATAATAAAAGAAGAGTGCTTTAGATGCCATGGGAGTGAATAAGGCAAAGGACTGGCTGTGGACTCTAGGCTGGTTAACTAGATGATGACACGACCAATTCAAGCTCTTTAGGATCTTCCTGACCACTGGTGAGACCACAGCTCCCAGTGAGCTCAGGGAAGTGGCTGGCCCTGCCAGAAGGAACTGGTGAGTTAGGAGACTGGTTGACCCCCTGCTTTTTGGGAGGAACAGGAGGTGGATGAATCTTTTCCGTCCTCGGAATTATCGGTGAGCGGATCCCCGTTGAGAGAATTCCTGGGCTCTTCCCTGTAGGTGAGGAGACCGCAGCCAGGTTGCGGTAATCAGTGCCAAAAGGTGAGCTGTTGGACGGAGGGAGTTTACTTGCCACTTGTTGGCTCGTGAACCGTGACAGCACCTGAGTGACTGTGTTGCGGGCAATCTGCTTTGCAGTAGAATTGTCTGGAGGCGGAGGAGGAGTGGCGGCAGTGGGAGAGAGGTCTCGGGGCGAGTGGACAACAGTTCCTCCGTGCTGCTGGTCTACCTCAGCTTGTTGCTGAAACTTGTGGCGTGCTGCTTGGAATCGTTGGTTTATACTGGCCTGGTAAGAAGAGGGATAGGTCGGACTAGAGCAACCTAGAGAGGCCAGACGCTTGGTCAGTACAGGGGAAGAGCAAGGAGATGAGCTAAGGGAGGACGAGGCAGGACTGCTGGGGGAGAGACACTGTAAGGCACCACTTGCTCCAGGGAGCATTACCCCATTGTCCGCCAATCCCCCTTCCTTACACCTCTCTTCGCCTGGAGACTCCGGTTCTCTTGGAGTGTGTTGACCATTTTGTTTGTGTTGAGGAGATGATTTAGATGCAACAGTTTTGCCATCGACTTCTGTTTGACTAAGAGAAGGCATGATACCTGAAGGTGTGATATCTTTCTGTGGGATTTTTACCTTTTCTTCATTATCCTTTTCCATCCCGGCCTTTTCTCTTTCTTTAATTTCATCCAACTCTTTCTTTAGACTATTGAACTGTTCCAAAAGCTTGTGATATCGTTTTTCTTCCTTCAGTAGTTTCCCTCTCATCTGCTCGTGCTCTGTATCAAATTCAGCCAGCTTTTTCTCAGCTCTCGCCTCTATCTGCTGAGCACGAGCGTGTTCGCTTTCGAGCTCTTGCTTTAGGATTTCGATGGCACTGCTCTCCTGTTCCAGTTGGCGGCTGAGGTCTGCAACACGCTGGCTCTCCTCCTCTGCCCGTGCTGTAGCCTTCTGACATTCTTTAGCCAGTGTCGAGGATAACTGCTGCTGCTGTGCTAAATCTTCCTCAGCTTGATTTGACAGAACTGACTGCTCACGTTCTAAACGCTGGACTTGAGCCCTCTCAAACTCCAGCTGTGAAGAATAAAAGCAAGAGATGTCACTTTAAAAATTCAAAGAAGCTAGTAGAGTCAGAAGGAATAACATTATACTTTATAGACAGCAGAAAATATACAGTACTATTGTTTTAGACCAGGTGTCTAAACCACTTCAGGCCCAACTATGAGCTGCAGAATGTGTGAGAGACAAGGCCAAGCATCCAGAGAAAGACAGTGTGTGAGTTTGTAAAGAAAACCCAGGGCAGGGCAGGGCAGGGCAGGAAGGGCTTTTTACATAATACTGCAGTCTGTACTTTGACCATAACATCACCTTATCCTAACCCTATAAAAACACAAACAAACAATAGATTGTCTTCACACACACATAGGCGGAAAGACTCCATAAAAACAATGGAGCCTTTCCTCTTTAGAACAGAGACCTGCACTAACACTGTTACACAACAGAGACACACAAAATCTGCTGGCACAGTTAGCCATGGTTGCTTTTATTTTGCAGTTTAAGATGTATTTATAATGGTACAGTGTGTGCATGTGTATATGTGTTTTTGGCGTTGCCTGGTTACCTGTTGTAATAGTCTTTCTCGTTCCCTCTCTAGCATGGCAGTGATGTCATCATCCGCAGCAGCGTCTTGAGCACGCCGTCGTTTCTCTTCTTCTAAATCAGCAATTACCTGCAGGCATAAACACATTTAACCACCGGGACAGGACAATTATTGTATGACTTCACCATCTTATTAATAATTGCAGTAAGAATAAAACTTTTTAAAGTTAATGATGCTAATTTGAGTCACATTAATTGAGAAAATGACTTATGACTGATTAAAATTGTCATTATTTACTCACACTGCCAAACCTGTATGACTTACTTTCTTTTGTGGAACATAAAAGAACATTTTTGATAAATGTCTTTTTTTTCTGTCCATACAATGGAAGTTAATGGGCACCAAAACAGTTTGGTTACTAACATTCTTCACAATATCTTCTTTTTTTTTGTTCTGCAGAATTTTCAAAATCAGAATCTTTTAAGAATGTACTGGAAAGTATACATGTTATACAGTTTAAACATAAATATGCTAAAACTTTATTTTAAAGTGTCATTGTTACATGTAGTTACTATTGTAATAACTATAAATGATGCATAATTACATGCATCTAACCCTAAACCAAACCATAATCCTAACCCTATAGTAAGTACATGTAGTTACTTAATACTACTCACTACTTATATGTATAATTACAGTGCAACAAAGACACCTTAAAATAAACTGTAACCAATATATATATATATATATATATATATATATATATATATATATATATATATACACTCACCTAAAGGATTATTAGGAACACCATACTAATACTGTGTTTGACCCCCTTTCGCCTTCAGAACTGCCTTAATTCTACGTGGCATTGATTCAACAAGGTGCTGAAAGCATTCTTTAGAAATGTTGGCCCATATTGATAGGATAGCATCTTGCAGTTGATGGAGATTTGTGGGATGCACATCCAGGGCACGAAGCTCCCATTCCACCACATCCCAAAGATGCTCTATTGGGTTGAGATCTGGTGACTGTGGGGGCCATTTTAGTACAGTGAACTCATTGTCATGTTCAAGAAACCAATTTGAAATGATTCGAGCTTTGTGACATGGTGCATTATCCTGCTGGAAGTAGCCATCAGAGGATGGGTACATGGTGGCCATAAAGGGATAAACATGGTAAGAAACAATGCTCAGGTAGGCCGTGGCATTTAAACGATGCCCAATTGGCACTAAGGGGCCTAAAGTGTGCCAAGAAAACATCCCCCATACCATTACACCACCACCACCAGCCTGCACAATGGTAACAGGGCATGATGGATCCATGTTCTCATTCTGTTTACGCCAAATTCTGACTCTACCATCTGAATGTCTCAACAGAAATCGAGACTCATCAGACCAGGCAACATTTTTCCAGTCTTCAACTGTCCAATTTTGGTGAGCTCTTGCAAATTGTAGCCTCTTTTTCCTATTTGTAGTGGAGATGAGTGGTACCCGGTGGGGTCTTCTGCTGTTGTAGCCCATCCGCCTCAAGGTTGTGCGTGTTGTGGCTTCACAAATGCTTTGCTGCATACCTCGGTTGTAACGAGTGGTTATTTCAGTCAAAGTTGCTCTTCTATCAGCTTGAATCAGTCGGCCCATTCTCCTCTGACCTCTAGCATCAACAAGGCATTTTCGCCCACAGGACTGCCGCATACTGGATGTTTTTCCCTTTTCACACCATTCTTTATAAACCCTAGAAATGGTTGTGCGTGAAAATCCCAGTAACTGAGCAGATTGTGAAATACTCAGACCGGCCCGTCTGGCACCAACAACCATGCCACGCTCACAATTGCTTAAATCACCTTTCTTTCCCATTCTGACATTCAGTTTGGAGTTCAGGAGATTGTCTTGACCAGGACCACACCCCTAAATGCATTGAAGCAACTGCCATGTGATTGGTTGATTAGATAATTGCATTAATGAGAAATTGAACAGGTGTTCCTAATAATCCTTTAGGTGAGTGTATATATGTATGAAAGAAAAAAGTTAACTGATAAATCAAAATAAATAATACACTTTCATTATTGGGTGAACCCAATATGCATTTCATGTTTTTATAAGAAGTATATTAGAGAGAAAATAAAGAATGTTTAACCAGATTGGTTTGTGTTTCAAAGTATCAAACCCTGTTATTCAGAGATCCTTTAAATAAGACTCACCCAACGCACATTACAGGGAGAATAGTTGTGTTTGATTTGTGTTGGATTAATCTTCCATACAGTGTTTATGAAATAAATCAAATTACTTTCAAAGAACTGAACGAACCAGTCCTGTAAGTAGCCAGCCCTTAAATACACACATCTTTAATACATGCACTCAAGCTCTGTTCCAAGAAGTTGTGAGCTAGTCTGTTGTCTATATAGGCATCTACCTTTAAACCCAGAATCCTAACAATTGTGTAACCTCCAAAGTGACCTATTGAAGTGACATAAACGACATTCCTCACTACAGTTTTAATGCCTACAGCTGATTTAGCACTACAATGTTGTTAAGCTGGAACAGCCTTCACATTAGGATCCTAAAAATACAGCCTAGGTATGTAGCTCAGGACTCTCTCTGCCTCTCACCCGTCGATGTCTCCTCTCTGCAGCGGCAAGCTGTTTCATCATTTTCTCCTTCATGTTGGTGCAGTGGGCCATCACTAGCTTCAACACGCCCAGCGGGTTCAGACACACGGGACTCTGCCCTCCATCATCCTGAGCCTGCGACAGCTCGCGGTCCCTCAGCAGCGCTATGAAGGGGTCACGCAGGTCATACTGTCCATATCGCTCCTGAACAAATGCATCTCTCTGTTGTGCCTGAAATAAATGCCAAAGATAAAAAGGAAACGATAGGAATAAGTCGTTTTCACTGAGGTGTCTTGATGGGCTGAAACACACTGAAAGTTCATAATACAACTGATTAATATCTTTCATTATGTTTGCATATAAGCCATGTGTTTTTTTCATGAGGGACAGAAAGAGAGCAGGATTTCTAAACACCGTGATGCAAATACAGCTGGTCACTATCAGATCCATTTTCATAAAACATAATCGCAGCCCTGACCCCTCCTCTACGGGCAGGTGTTAAACCTCCCCTGGGCGGAAGGGATGGAGAGGGGGCTCACGGCACAAAAGGCCCAGCTGTAGGGGGTGTTGTTCACTACTCATTGTGCATGTGTGCGCTTGTGTGAGGGCTGGGGGGCAGTGTGACTAATTTAGGAGGGATGGGGTGGTCTTGCTAAATAGATCAGCAGATGGGAGACATACACACAGAAACACAGAATGAAGGACTGGAATAGACATGTGGTTTATGTTCTGGGCGACACACATGCTGCATACTACTCATTTCTTCATGCTGTTCTTCTGTCCACTACACTCTTCTGTTTTCAAATCTTACCTGATTCAAACGAGTTGATTGCCCTACTCAAAATATATGGATGAGAAAATAACTGATAGAAAAAAATAATAACAAAAAAATATATATAATATATTGTTTTAACCTTTATGTTATGTCCGATAACTGATAATGGGTTGATATTAAAAAATTCTATAGGATTTTGTCTAAATATCAATAGATAGACAAAATGTTCTATAATTTGTTTTTCATTTTCGTTTTGAGATTTGCTAAAAAATAACTTTTATTTACATTTGTTATTAATTTATTAACGTTAAAATTATACATTTATATTATTATAAATAAAAAGATTAAATTATAAAGTCACATTGAAATGGAATAAGCAATTCATTTACAGATCATTTCTTCCATATTATGACATACATTCTAGTGACACAGATTATCAATTATTATCAGCACTTGTATTCATCTGTTGTTGATTGGATGGAGGCATTTCTGAATGAGAGCTCACAGATGACTGTAAGAGATTGAGTTATACATTTTGATAAAAAATTACAAAGGTAAAATAAAAATAGAAACACAAAGAATAGCTCATAATAAGATCAATAACATGCATTTAGAAAGTAGATAGGGTGAATTTTCATTTCATGCTGACTTTAACTTTACATGATCATTCGGTCACCTTAATGTAAAAATAGAGGAAATGACCATTGAATGCAAATGTACAAATGATTATACAACATTAGTCAATTCTGATTAATATAAAATATCTAATATGTTACTATGAAATACAGGCAAATAATCAACTCATAAGGCTAATGTTTACAGTACATGACACATAATTGGAATTTTCTTGAGCACACCTTTGTGTCCTTCTTAAACACACCAATGCAAACATAAAATGTCGACTTTTATCTGCTAGATCACAATGCATGTGGGAAAGAGAGTCATTTTAACCAACCAGACTTCAAAAGACCTCAGTTTCCGCCCTTTGCTAGTTATTATCTGCTGATCATTCAGTCTGGGACTCAATGTCTTTTAATAACACAGAGAATCAGAGGGTGTGGTATGTACTGGGTGTGAACATCAATAACCACAATGACCATTCAAATACAGGCTGTTGTTAACACTCTCTGTCTCTCACTCTCTCTGTGTTGAGCAGAAATTCATAGTCTACTGTATGTCTATGATGAAGCTGTGTTAGTGTGTTAAGTGTGTCTCAGACCACCAGGTCGGAGAGATTATTTGTTTAACATCAGCCTTAAGCAGCGCTGCTTACTACTCCACATCATTACAGTAAATTACAGTCCATTTCCAGCCCTGGAGGCCTCAATCTGTGGCCCTGCTGGCCTCTGAGTGACCTTATCCAGAGATCAGAGAGACACACACACACACACACAAATAAAGGAAAGAGATGAGACAGCGGAAAGGCACACATCGCTATTACTATTACTCATTCTATGGGTTATGGATTTGTACAAACCTCTAATACACCAATTATTAAACTCATCCTGCACTATTTGTGCTACAGACCTAAATGATACTGGGAAATTGTGCAGGTTGTTAAGCTGAAGATCTGCTTTTACTTTTTTTTTAAGTGATTATGCCTTCAATATTGCACGGTGGATGATAAATTGAGTGAAAAATGACTAGACAAACAAACAATGACTAGACAAACAAACAATGAAGGAGAGAACATGATAGACTTGGATATAATCTTTTGACGTGGACAAAAGTGTAAGGAAGCACCCGGAACACCTCAGCAACCAAAGAGCATTGTCTTGGCAACCAACATTTTGATATACAATACCATTCAAAAGTCTAGGATTATTTTTTCAAAGAAAGGACGATGATCAAAAGCGACAGTAAATGCATTCATAATGTTACAAAAATTTATATTTCAAATAAATGCTGTTCTATTGAACTTTCCAATGATATGGAAAAAATGTGTCATGGTTTCCACAAAACTATTACGTAGCACAACTGTTTTCAACTGTAATAATAATAAGAAATGTTTCTTATGTACCAAATCAGAATATCATAATGATTTCTGAAGGATCATGTGACACTGAAGACTGGAGTAATGATGATGAAAATTTAGCTTTGCCATTAAAGGAATAAATTACAATTAGATTTTAAAAGTATATTCCTTTCAGTCACTTTGTCTCTCCTCAGATCCAACACAGCAGACTAGACAAACACCCACATAAACAATAACAGTCTACCGGGACAGAGAGCACTACACACACTAGCGACTGCTTTTCCCACCAGAAATCCAGCTGCTATATTTAGCCATTGCAGTCTCTCAAGACGTTTAGTTTGTACATTAGTTACTCATTTCACTGCTTTCATTGTATATTTACTGTAAATTACTGGCATAGTTGCCTTGCTTACAGTACTACCCTATACCATAATAGCTCTGCACGTAAATACAGTTTTAGGAACTTCCTGTGATATAGCTGATATAGATATGGTTTTATGCAGCAGAACCACAAAGGTTACTTGAGTCGGCACAGTTCATTTCTATCGCAAGACAGTAGCCAGATTTTAAAAGGATTAGTTGTTATTTAGAGCTAAAAGTCCCAATGCTCATCCAAGTTTAAGAGCAGGGGCTTATGGGTATACCCTCACTGTGGGATCCCACAATGCAGCATGATTCATTATTTTATATATTTTTACTGTAATTTATTGACTTATTATTGTGTGTGTGTGTGAGATTAGTATTGACTGTGCATGACAGAGCAGGATGCTGTTTGTGCTGTTGCTGTTTTTAATCAAGCTCTTGCTGATCTGAGGTGCTTACCGTCGGAGACAGAGAGGAATCAGGAAACTTCCTGGAAGGAAGTTCACACAGAAGGAATCTTGCACCCCTCTAATCAACACACAGACACACACTCCAGGCGGGTCAGAAGAGCAAAGAACCCCATTGGGTCTTGTGTGTGTGTGTGTGTGTGTGTGTGTGTTTGGAAATTACACATTTATAAGGTAAAACACTGGGTTTGACATCCTCCCTATTAGGACAAAATAAACTGGTTTGTTTAGTCTGTCTGGACTGTGATTTTAGCATGGAATTCCCTATTCATGAAATTCCCCTTTCAGAGACCTGTGAACAGACCTGATCTTTCTTTATACGGCGGGCTTAGATGATGAAACGGCGAGTGAGTCATACTAACGGTCGTTTTTCAGTTTTAACCACCAGCCCTCGGGATGTTGGCTCCTGCATTACATCAGAATGAGCCATGGGAAAATAACTCAAAAGGAGGAGCAAAAAGTGCGCTGCTGTTTCTGGAGCAATTCAGCTGATCTGGAGGCTTCCAGAACATCTAACAGGTTTGATAATCTTCTCGCAGAATTCACTGCTTCACCACTGCCTGGACAGAACTTTCTGAGAGCAGTGAAGTGACACACACACACATACACATGCACACAACGCAACATTGATCAAAGACTCAAGAGCCCCAAGGGCCTCTCATGGTTCCCTCTGTGAATAAAGCCCTCACTGGCCAGAAAGCAAGTCAAATGAAGCTGAAGACACACACACACACACACACACACACACACACACTTAGCATCTTGCCTAGGGCTGAGCAGTAAAAGCCTAAGAGAGAGAGAGAGAGAGTCACAAACATCTTACACACCAAGGCTTTGTTCAGACAGGAAGCAAAAATCTGATTTCAAAAATCCGCCTCAAATCTGCTTAGTTATTTATAGCAAAAAAAAAAATGTAATAAATATGATGTTTATGAACCTATTTTAAACCACAACCATGTGTTGTTTGAAATCTGACTTTTTCACTATGTAGTGAATAGTAAATGAGTCAAAAGGTTTTGGACATTTGCAAAATGACCTAAAGATTGAATATGAAAATCAAATCAGATTGGTGTGCAGTGTAAAAAAAAAGCCAGTTCGCATGTATAAGATGTTTGTGAAAGACTGTTACTGTTGTGATGTCTGTCTGTGTTCCCCCTGTCTTTGTGCACTTGGTTCAGTCCTGTTCCCTGCTTTCCCGCTCCCCATTATCTCTATTAGTCTTTCCAGGTGTCCCTGATTAACCTCGCCCCCTTGTCATCTTGTTTAGCTTGTTTGCCCTTGTAATTAAGCCCTGTGTTTCAGTCCAGTCCTTGTGAGTTGTTCTGGTTGTTCTGTTCCTGAGTCCTGTTGTTCCCTGTCTGAGTCCTGTCCAGTTTGGAGTTTGTTTAATAAAGTGTGCTGCAAGTGGATCCTGCTTCTTCCTTGCCTCAACCACATCGTGAAGAAGAACTGGTATAGAGTGGTATGTGAGGGACTTTGTGAATTGCTGTCATTTGGGATCCTTGGATGACACCCAGCTCTTGGACCTGTTCTGGAGCGGGCTGGATGCGGATATTGCTCAGCGGATGCCGGACGACTATACCGGCTGGACCCTAGAAGGGTATATCGACCTGGCCCTTTACTTGAGCGGTTCAGCTTTTACTGTGGGCTTGGCCGATGAAACACCCCGCAAGCTCACAGTACCCCCTGAGTCAGTTCACGTCAGCCACGTCCAGCCAGAGCTTCACGTCAGCCACGTCCAGCCAGAGCTTCACGTCAGCCACGTCCAGCCAGAGCTTCACGTCTGCCACATCCAGCCAGAGCTTCACGTCAGCCACATCCAGCCAGAGCTTCACGTCAGCCACGTCCAGCCAGAGCTTCACGTCTGCCACGTCCAGCCAGAGCTTCACGTCAGCCACGTCCAGCCAGAGCTTCACGTCAGCCACGTCCAGCCAGAGCTTCACATCAGCCACGTCCAGCCAGAGCTTCACGTCCAGCCAGAGACCGTTCACGTCAGCCACGTCCAGCCAGAGACCGTTCACGTCACGTCTGCCCAGCCAGAGACCGTTCACGTCACGTCTGCCTCAGCCAGTAGGACCCTGGATGGGACTATGAAGGTCGCACGAGGGTCCACAGCCTGCTCCGCCGTGGCCTCGCCCTCAGCCTGCTCTGTCGTGGACACGCTCACAGCCTGCTCCGCCCTGGCAGCCTGTTCGTCCTGCTCCGCCCTGGCAGCCTGTTCGCCCTGCTCCGCCCTGGCCGCCTGCACGTCCAGCTCCGCCCACGTTCCATGGCCCAGGTCCGCCCAGGTCCGCCCACGTTCCATGGCCCATGCCCGTCATTGCAAGGCCCTATGGTCCCGTTCCCTGCGCGGACCTGGCCCTCCGTCCCTCCCCCGGGACCGCCTCCGCTCCACCGCCCTCCCGAATTGTCTTGTGTCCTGTTTTGTTGGGCGTCGGGAGCCGCCCATAGGGGGGGGCTATGTTGTGATGTCTGTCTGTGTTCCCCCTGTCTTTGTGCACTTGGTTCAGTCCTGTTCCCTGTTTTCCCGCTCCCCGTTATCTCTATCAGTCTTCCCAGGTGTCCCCGATTAACCACGCCCCCTTGTCATCTTGTTTAGCTTGTTTGCCCTTGTATTTAAGCCCTGTGTTTCAGTCCAGTCCTTGTGAGTTCTTGATGTTGTAACGTTGATGCTGGTTGTTCTGTTCCTGAGTCCTGTTGTTCCCTGTCTGAGTCCTTGTCCAGTTTGGAGTTTGTTTAATAAAGTGTGCTGCAAGTGGATCCTGCTTCTTCCTTGTCTCAACCACATCGTGACAGTTACCTTGCAAAATACAAATACGTGTGTAATGTGAATGCACACACACATCACCAAATGCAACTCACTTTCAGATGAATTTAGCTTTTCTCCGTGCTGTTTTCAAAGTCACAAACTAATCTCAGAGTCCAGTGCAAACAGTCAGCAGTTGATCAGCAGGTCACAGTGAGACACCAGACCCCTCGTCTCATGTTTCCATCTTTCCCACACACACCCCTGAGCTCATGAGAAGCTGCTGTTCTCTGTTATTAACACTGCGTTAACTCTTTAACTAAAGCATCAGAAAGAATAATTACAGGCCTATTAAAACACACATACTATATATATCTAGAGGGAACACCATATGCTTCTGTTGTGTGTCGGTTTGAGTACACACCAAAATGAACTACATTTGTTCTAGTTTTGAGGAGTAAAGACTCAATTGAGCACAGCTGATTTAATTTGCCTGCTTATCAAAGCATAAAATGAAATGGAAGATGGAGTAATGATAAAGAAATATGGGCATTGTGCTAACAACTTTCTTCAGGGGCACTCAGATTAAGTGTCAATAAGTTCCGTTTTTTAAGGTCAGTGTGACATAATCAGGCACTAAAAAACTGAATAAAGATTTACTACAGAATTCAGAAATGTTATTATATGTGACAAAAGACACCATGATTACATTTTTTTTTATTTAACATTGTTTACAAAATGTTCATTTATAAGTAATATGTTATGTCAAATATATCTATTTTTTACAGTTTTTCAAAAATGCTTACACAGTTTTTCCATTTCTCTAAACTCTACACACAAACCACGCACACACGCAAAAGCAAACACTTCATTCAAAACTATTTTAGCTATTTTTGTCTAGTAACTCGTACACAAACATAAAATGATTAGCTATACACGGCACATGTATACACCGTATATACAGTATGTATGCACAATTGATGAATTTTACAGTTATGGAACTGATCTGAATCAATTCTGAATCACTGACTTGAGCTTGACTTGACACTTTTGACTTGTTAGAGCTGCTTTACAGCTGAATTTAAATTTGTTCCTATTGTGAAGCTGCAGTGAAATAATCTATGTGTGTATGTGTGTGTGTGTGTTTTACAGGAATAGCACTGCCTTCCATTGTTCTCCTCTCTGCCTCTTTCCTGAGTACCCCCTCTGACACACTTCCTGTGGTTCCTGACCACCAGTCCACACCAAACACTGATCATATACTGCCTGTTATATAATACAAATCTATACACATACAGAGCTAAGAATGGGCAGCATGTTAAAAATACAACATTCAAAATACTTTCTCCTTTCCGAGCTTAATATGCAAAGTAAGCCAAATAAGCTATTTGTGTTGTTTTCCCCCCAAAAAGTGTAACACAGCACTTTGGTGCTATAAAAACACGTTCTCAACCAACACAGCTCTGCCTCCATCCCAAATTTAAGTTATGGTTGAGCCAATGTTGCTATCTGTTTGTAGGTAGGGTAAATGCTAAGGAGATTGAAACAGCTAGCAATGTGCTAAAATATGTTAGCAATACCTAGCAAAATAAAATAAAAAACCCGTATTAACATGCTAGTTAAAACATGCTTACAACACCAAGCAAAATGTTTAAAAAAATATTTACATTTGCATTTAGTAGACACTTTTGTCCAAAGCGACTTACAAAAGAGGAAATAAAACATTTGGTCAAAAAGCCAAAAATAATCATTATATACAATGCCAGGTTCATTAGACAACCATATTAGGAAGCAAGCTAGAGAAGAAATTTTCATTGGTCTTTCTGACTTTGACTTTCTGCCTGCCAATTTTAAAGCTTTTAAAAGTATTTTAAACATTCAGACAAGGCTTTGTCAAGCCAACATCATTTGTCTTGTCAAACTTTGCTCTGGTTATTTTTCCATTTCCATTTGGTGACGCAAGTGGTGACACGCTTCGCAGTGTGTGTGTGTGTGTGCTCTTACCCTGAATGAGTGTATGACTACATCCTGTGCTTCCAGTTCTCCTTCCAGAATGCTGAGCAGCATCAGAAGTTCAGCTTTACTGAGAGTCTCCACATTCATCCTGCTGCCCTGAAACACACAGATGAATTCAGTATCTGAGTCCTGAAGCAAAACCACAGGCCTGGCCATAAAACTCAACACACAATGTTTTAGCAGGTCATGTATGACACAACTGTACTTAGACCAATGAAACAGGATCATACCATACACACAGATCAATTTTTCTGGCCTAGAAACGCAATAATGTTCCATGCATTTTATCAGTGAGTCACTGATCTGATCTGAAATGACATTTGTGTGAGTCTGGCATTCATGAACATTAAAACACACACAGCAGTGTTCAGCATCTCTGCATTGTGGCCTGGCTCTCTGTCAGACCACATGAATGCAGGAAGCTATTAGCATATCAGCACAGAGGTCTCCAGTGAACGAGCTCAACTGCTGTACTGTAACAGATTCCCTCAGTCTATTAACACACAAACACACACACATACAACGACAGAGGGAAGCCCGCCAAACACCCGAACACAATCTGTGCGGTCGCTGATTTATAAAATATCTGTTTAATTATGTTTATTCTATAATTACTCCCCTAACCCACATCTGAACACCATCATAATCAAAGTCACTTAATACAGCAGTATTGTTAATTGCTTAATTCTGATTGGTTGACTCATGTTCCTCAGGTGTAGATTAATTTTCATAACTACACAGAAAGGAAGTACTTCCAGGTTTGACAACCACATTACACCTCCGCATAATTTTGCCACATTGTTCCCGGATATATGCTCCTAGATACTGTATATCGTTCCTCACACAAGAGAGTTTTAGGGATAAAAAAATAAAGTGTCTTGAATAAAAGTGGTTAATGTCGTAATGGTTGTATAATTAATGATGGACAGCTTCACATTGTGGCTTTATTAGCATCCCCCCCCCCCCAATAATTTAATGTCCATCATCAATCATTTGTCAAAACACATGAATAATGTAAGATTTTGTTTTTTATTAAAAAGTCTTGACTTCTATAGTATGGGGAAGAAGAAAAAAACTACGGAAGTCAATGAGTAAATGATGACAGAATTTGTATTTTTGGGTGAACTATCCCTTTAATATTTTTGAGGAAATTGTGATAAAAAAAAAGTCAGGACACTTTGATGAAAAGAAGGTTCAAAAGAACAGCATTTATTTGAAATAGATTTGTTTGTAACATTATCATAATATAATTATCTTTACTGTCAGTTTTGATCAATTTAATATGTCCTTGCTGAAAAAAAGTAACCCCTTTTTCAATAAGTTTTGAATAAGTATCTGAAATAAAAGTACATGATATGTTAAAAGGGATAGCTTACTGATGTATATGCATGAATCACACATTTCATTTTTATGAAATGACAAAACTTATCACAAGAACTTTCTCAATCAATCCTAAAATCAAGAACCTAGATGTGAGTCTTAAGTAAAGCATGGTTTTCTCAGCAAAGTTGGCTTTCTGAGGGTTTTTTCCTCCTAAGACAATCTAATGAGATCACTTCCTGATATGATTCAATTTGGCCCAACGTTAATGTGTTACTAGTGGCTGCAACAAGTATGTTATTCTTTTCCTTCTATTGAAAAGAAAGTCACACAGCTTGACCAGACTTAATATAATCTCAGGGCAATGATGTCATCCAGACATTACTAACACACTGCGGATGTGGGCCAGTTTGTAGAACCAGAATGTGTGTGTGTTAAATCTGGAATGCACCTTGATGACTCAGTGATAAAGCTGTCAGTGATCCAGCCTGAGAGTGCTTGTGTGTGTCTGCTTACACACTGATTTGATACGCCCATACGTAGTATTTGTGTTAAACATGGATACAGAAACTCAGTTGTTTGCTTAAGATTTCCATGTTTATTTTTATGACATCAATGACTAATGCTTTGATAAATCTCTACATAAAATCGCATGCAAATTAATACACAAACACGACAAAATCATCTTTTCAGTTTGTGTGTCAGTTAACCCATTATTTACATTCATTCGATCTAAATAGGAAACAGACTGCATCAATATTCCCGAAAGAATCTTCATCATGCTGCATCCGGTAAAAACACTATCAGTGCAGATCAGATGTGCATCCTGCTTTCATTCATTTCCTCTCAAGAGAACCTGTAAAAACCACACACTTAGGCTATATTGTTTGTGTGAGAGTTTGACAAACATAGGTATGTCAAGAGAGGATTGAAACGCTGAGCTAACAAGCAGAAGCGAACAGATCTTGAAAATATTGAAAGTATTTTTAATACAATAGGGTCCTTTCATCCATTTGGATAAGGAAATACTGTCATCATTTTATTAAAGGGCAAAAAAGTCTGAAGCATCATGCCCATTCAAACTGAGTGTGCACATGCGTCCCTTCAGATAAATTGATCAGATTCAGTGATTTATTTTTAAAAACACTCAATTTTATGTTAATTGCATGGTTAAGACAGAAAACAAAATAATTGTGTAATCGTTTTTTTATTTTTTTTATTAAGGTACACGACTAAAACATCAGAGCACAGATCACTCATTCACATGTCAAACTGGGTCACCTCAACAAAAGCATGATTTTTTTTTAAGTTAACACAAAAATCCACACAAAAAAAATCTGCTGATCACATCAAGTTCAGTTGAACTTTTGCTTGCTTTATAACACATATCAGGTCAAGATTGGAACGAGAGTTGTCTCTAGCACACAATACCTGTACCACCAGACTACCACATCTTATGCCCATAATTTGAACTAAACTACTGTTAATTTTTTTTTTCTTATGTCTTATCTATAGTATACTAGAGCAATTAGTGTTACACACAAACTGTTACACACAAACTGTTACACACAAACTCAGTGTGGTTTCTTCCCAGATTTGGCAAGTAAATACATTTAAACCATTTTTTTTCATGTTTGTGAATATCAAAACAGCACAACTTTTCAACATTAGGTTTAATTTATTACTGAAAAGTACCTTGAACCATTTTACTGATCATAGTCACTCTACATCAATATTCATAAATAATGTAAAGGGTTAAAGTAGGCGACCTTCACTGATTTCACTGAACAAATTTACAAAAGCATCTAATTGAACAACATATTTATAAAGAAAAATCTTATTAATGGGTTGAACACTGAATCACTAAATTTCATTAAATGAACACTAAATGTTATTTTAGACAATGTCTATAGTAAATGTAATGTAACTGTAATTTAATATTATTATGAATTATATAATTTGCTAATATTCAACTAAACAATGTTAATGATATGTTAATATCACAATTTGAATGGAAATTATGCAAATTAAAGCTGAAAACTTTATAAGAATATATTTTCAAACACGTCATCCAAGATAACGGATGACATTATGGGCTAACAACTGTTATCCTATATGACAAAATTGTTATCCAGTATGACAAAATTGTTATCCGGTATGACAAAACTCAGTTTAAATCTTAATCAGGCAGTATTTTTGGTTACCTAAAGAAATCTGCTACCTTTACCTTCAACTTCCAAATATGTAAATTCATGCTAAATAAACATATTGACATAAAATCCACATTATATATGTTATTTTAGCGTTATCCCATATGACACAGGATTTTACTACATAGTGTGCTAGTGAGGAAAAAGGGTAAGTTGAACATTTTATGAAAGACATAAAAGACTTTCACCATTGTTTGGGGGTCCTTCAGGGTCTTCCTGATTGTGTAACATGCTGCCTCACATTGTGTCAAAATAAAATTCACAATAAAATTGCTCCAATTTGCTTGTTATCCTGGATGACATTGGCTGACAGCCAGTTTTGGGACAGAATGCTCAAAAGCATAACAATCAACTGGATGTCATATTCTTTGTAATATTTAAATATATTGTTGTCAAGGCACATACAATAATGCCTGTGGCAGAGATGTTAGGGTTTATTAGATTTTTTACAGTTTGTTTGGCTTTTTTGTATGTCACTCTAAGGTCCGGACAGTTATCCGGTATGACATTATGAGACTATAATGTCTAATAATTCTTACACTTTGTAATACCCTCACTATATGTTCATATCATTTGATAAACAGAGATTAATAGATTCAATAAATGTGCTTTTTATTAAACATTTCCTTATTTTGACTTCATAAAGGGGTTTGGACATCAAAATTGCACGTCACGTCATTGGGCCAAATAACAATTACACAAATACCACATTTGACCAAGAACTGCAGAAAAAGGAAACATAACTTTAAACTACAGCAATCAGAAAGAGGAGAGACGATTCATTTCAGCTACGACAGCCAAGATCTGACATACTGAAAGCGGACTGAAATTTAAGCCATTACTTTATTCATGAGAACCAGATCAGTCTGATTTGTGAACAAATTATTTAGACAAGTTGTGTGAACTAGATCAACTGATTCACTTAAAAGATTCTGCGCACAACAACGATGAGCCACAGACTGACCTTGATAATGTTACAAATTAAATAAGTACACCAATCCTGACTGTTCGAAATCAGCAACAGTCGCAGTGAAAAACAAGACTATTTAACATGTTTCACAGAGAATAATAAAGCTATGAGGGAGCAAGAGAGTGTGTGAGAGAGACATATAGAGAAAGTTACTGGCTCTGTAGCCAAAAACATACGGCCGGAAAATTTACCCATGTAGATTTCACAACTAGTTTAAGGTGGTTGTGCGAATTGTGCACAACTGGTTCAGGTGATTCGTTAAAAAAAAAATGTTGGGTTGTGTCAACCCAAATATGGGTCAAAAATAGACAAAACCAAGCATTGGGTTAAATTTTTATTTTTTATTTAACGACCAAAACTTGGGTTGAAACAACCCAGCGTTTTTTAGTGTGTGAACTAGATTCAACTGATTCACTGAAAAAATACGACTAAAAAAAAAATGGACCAAGATACTTTAATAGTGCTCTTGCTTCTTTTTAATGCTTGAAAACATCACTCTCATTGCTATAATTTCGTGGAAAAGAGGTAATGAAGACTAGCACATCTTCAAAATGTCTCATTTTATGTTCCACAGAAGAAAGAAAGTCATACAGGGTTGGAAAGACATAATGATAGTTATTGATAGAATTCTTATTTTTGGTTGAACTATTCCTTTCTTATGTAAGAGGTAGGAAGACAGACCTTTTCTCTTCCCTCATCTCACTGACAACTCACTAAACCTCCGACTTAACCCACAGCTGCTGAGGGCAAGCCTTAAAAGAAACATCAGACTAATGTCAGCTTGCTTAGTGAATCATTATCAGTAATGAGGGAGCGGGACATGTGTCAGACGGGAGTGTGGTTAATGCCGCCACTCTGATGCGTAACCCCATATTAAACCTGCACAAGCCCAGTAAAACCATTATCTGGCAACAAAACGCAATCTCTACACAGCCACAAAGAGTGTGAGAGGGGGAAATATAGAGAAACCCTATATGAATTACAGAGACCGAAAGGAATTCCAGGAATTCACACCCCACACACAAATTAATCAAATATTAACTGAAAGAGACTGCAGACGAGACTGTGACGCGTCGCATACTAATGCATCTCCACTATATTAACAGCAGATCCAGCATCTTCTTCTGTCACGATACATCTTTTCTAATTCAAGACTCTGACTCTGAAGCAGTAACAAAATAACACCATGCTGGATGATTTCAGAAGGAGAACTATTGCATAACACTTGTATAAAAGCAACATGCAGTGATTTGGCACGTTGGTAAACCTGACCTGTTCACCCTGCTCTAATGAGGTCACTATATCCTAAGCCCTAAACTCAACCCTTTCCCCAGGCTAAGGAGTCAAGCTGGGCTGAAACGCTTTGATTTTCACTGAGCGTAACTTCCTTGTTGCTGTAGATTTGTGGTTCTGAACTAAATTTGTACAGTGGGACTCAAACAAACCACCCAGTGGTTACTAAGGTGGCAAACCACGGCTTCAGACTGTCATTGACATCATTGCTTAAGAGATTTTTATCCAGTGCACCGCTTTGCCTACAGCTATCTAAGACCAAAATCCTCAATCCAGGATGTTACGGGGCAGATTTATTCACAAATTGAAATGGAAGGAAAACTGTCCATTAACTAGATACATTAGAACTAGAGGAGAATCTGCAAAACGAGGCACGCTCTTCTTTGGTGTAATTACGTCCTGACCCAATAAGAGCTCTTCAACCCAGCTCTCAAGTGACTGATTCTGACATGCCAGTCAAAACAGAGCATTTCACCGCATACAGGCTAGACCACATTTTTGCCCTTCACCCACTGACAAACACTTACATCTCTGCTCTTTAAAATCACTGCTTGTTTGATTCAAAAGAGCACAAATAATAAAACTGAGAGATCACATTCAGAGTAGCATTTCACCAAATGTGTCCAAATCTCTGGCAAATGAATTCGATAGCTATAAATTATTACAAACATACCATTTTATGAGTTACACTGTTTGTTTGTTTTTTAGTCAAGGATAAACATGCACTATCAGATTTATTTTAAATATTTCTAATTTTGCTAAATGCAGTTACATTTTGTTTTCTGGTGTTCTGGCATAAATACTTATACTCAAATGAGTGAAATTTTCTAAAAATCACAAATAATTTCTTCACAATTGGGAAATAACAGAATCGTGACATTTTCAAAACAACTGCTGAAAACATAGCAGGTGAAATATGGAACGAGGATGAATATTGATGTACAGAAACTACAAGTTTATAAATGTTTTCATAAATATCTGAATATATGAATCTTAAATATAATATGTATATAAAAAACATGCATCTAGAACATAGTAGGCTGTTGTTATTTATTTATTTTTTTATATATATATTTACCTATAGCCTATTTCTCTTAAGTTAATATTTTATTTTACCTGTTGTTTTTAATATACACAAGTTATGATCTGGGGACACAGTAACATCATCATTTTGATTAAATAAAGAGAAAACCAATAAAATGATAACTAGAATATTTGTTATATTTTCAAAGTGGAAATATTGCTGTTTTGAAAAATAATGGCAGGTGAGATTTTGTCACATGTCTTAACAATCAGTTTGTGGTTAATCTTTCATAAGCTGCGTGATTAGGAATAAGAGCCATAAATTCAAGCACTGTTCAGCAAAATGCACTGCTGCGGTGGATATCAGATTTCCTGCGGGACACAAAGCTTTCCTTTCAGGGTTTAAAAAATCGCCCTGGACATATGTACAATTTCACATACTGCTAAACAAGCAATCAGTGCACTTCTCAAACATCTGAAGCACCAACGATCAGACGTGTGACATCAGACCGGGACAAACAGAAACAGGGACAAAATACTTGTTGTGCTACTTAGCATTTAATGTACATATAAAGATCATATACAACTAATTATCTAATGGTATATCCAAATTCATAAAAAAAAAAAAAAAATCTGCGTGAGACTTACGTGCATGGGTACGAAAGAACACTGTGTGCAGCAGAAATAATGTTTATCATTTAAAACCGATGTTCAGATGTCATAATAATAGCGAGATAATGTTGGAAATCTGCCCTGGGATCTGAGATTCACTCTTCCACACCAGCATGCTCTAAAGATCACATTCACACCCTCTACCCTTTCCCTAATAAGTCATAATTCCAGAAATATTAATTTTATTACCTTCATATGTGTTTTTGTTCGCTCATCAGTTCTCGCGATCACAATTATCCCAGTTTACGGAGTTATTTCTCACTTTCACTGCTGGCTGGCCGTGTTACTGTCCCGGCCGAAAATATGGACTACTGTCACTGACAGATCTTTCAGCCAATAGGCGGAGATCACGGTCCAGAATGCTCCGTTTGGATTGGATGTTAGGCCACAGGGGGAGGAGCTAAGAAAGCGTCGGTTCAGTGTCTTTGTCTACGGTTGTTTGTTTTACATGCAGTTTATTGTAGTGATTTCAGCACATTTGATTTGATTTTTGAATCGAAATCTATGATTACATTCCTTCTTTGTGAGGGTCATTTTTTCTGAGACAGTATATTAATGGCAGGATTTTAGACGTCTACAATGTAAAGAATCTTTATAAAAACAAAATATTGAAGATGGTATTATTATATCATTAGCCTATTATAACTGTCACAATATTGTTGCTCTAATGTACGTATTACTCTAATGTAATCGGGTGAGTATGTTCTAATGCTGTCTAGACATTTGTAGTGGCATGGCAAAGGTGAGCAGACAAATGCGCCTTTATTTGAATTTCAGTGAGTGTTAACTGTTAATGAGCTCCCCTTTAACATCATCTTTGTCGCCCCCTCATGGACTCAAAGAGAAAATACACATCACATACAATGATATGAGAAACAAATAGGGTAACACTTTATTTTAAAGCTGCAGTCCGTAGCTTTTCCTCTTTGTCGCCATCTCTCTGTTCGAAATCTGTAACTGCAGTGATTCGCGGAATTATCATCTTTACATGGGTTGTAAATCGGCATGAAACAGCGCGGATGAACACAGTGCTTTGAGGCGAGTGGTGCTGTCAGTCACCGCGCTGTGGATACTGTCATTCAGAATCACAGATTCACTTGTTGAAAGTTTGACCAACATAAGAATTTTCATACGAAAATGTCTTCTGAACAAGTAAGTAACATCCATTTTTGTTCTGACCAACTAAGGGGGAAAAAGCATTCGACATGATAAGCTTCGTTAGATTTAATCAACGTGATTTACAGCAACCGTGCAAATTATAGCCTACTTTGTTCTCAAATTGTTCATGTTAACAACATCAGCATTGCGTGACTAATGTTACATTTAATGTGTTTTATGGTTACCTGTGTAGTTCAGAATTCATATTCTCCATAATAGCAAAACGAGAAAGGCACAACAAAGGGAACTCCATAACTGTGTGAATTAAGAAACGTATACTGTTACACGATTGAACTATTGAAATGTCTTACTTGTTCAGCAGAAAAAAAGCCGTCTCTTCTTCCGTTTCGAACCCCTTCAAAACACGGAGTTCACGCACTTTTCAAAAGCCCCGCCGATGTTTAAATCCTTGTGTTCGCATGAGACGGTTTCTTTCTCTTTCTCTAGCCACCTTAAATCCGAAGTACAAAGTCTTTTGGGTTTTATAACTGCTGAATCTCCAGTTGACACTGATGATTGTTGTTTGGATCTTTCTGGATGCCATAAGTTTAATTATGTAAAGTGCTGCGAGAAAAGCCTATACATCTAAACATCTCCTCACGCGCAGTATAGCCGGCTAGCCGAAACTCCTTCTTTATGTGTACGGGTGTGACGTCACGACGCAAAGACATGCTCGAATTTCCCGCGGAAACCCACCAGTACCACTGGAATTAAAATCATTATTACAAGCTAACCGTTTTGAATCTACCTATGGCAAGCAGATAGTTTTGACCACTGGCAAAATATGTTTTTTTTAAATATAATTATTTTGGATTATTTTTAACTTAAAAAAGTTACGGACAGCAGCTTTAAGGTGCTTGTAATAAGCAGTAATTAACAGTTAATAAGACACGTATAAGATCTTATAAGATGCATATAAGATGCATATAAGCATTAACTACTTCATATAAGGGTTAATTAAAGGCCCTGAAGAGATCAGGGAAACTACTCCCTCTTGGGAAGGTCAATTTTTAAGTGACTGGGAGTTTGTGTTACCATTTATGTTTGTTCGGATGTTCTAAAAGTGCAATGTATTGATACTTGAGAAAATTATTATTTAATTTTATTTATTTATTATCATCAGTTAATGCTTATATGCATCTTATATGCATCTTATAAGGTCTTATAAGTGTCTTATTAATTACTGCTTATTACAAGCACCTTAAAATAAAGTGTTACCCCAAAGGGATTTAAATTGTCTTTTTGAAATATCACTATTATTAAACTTAATTTTAAGATGAAATTAACATGTTATAACATAATATATGAAGCAAGCTGGCCTTCCAGATTTAACTCTTCAAAACGAGGCAACAGACCAAAAAGAAAAAAAAGCAGCAATAAAAATCTATGGAGAATACTTGATTGTACATAATGTACCAGAATACAAAATTTTGCAGAGGACTAAATATAAGATTCACTATGAAATTTGTAATGGGGTTGTACAAAGATTCATGAGGAATCACTGTTTTGGCCAATTGTTTGACTCGACTTTTATAAGTTGGGAAAGTATTTTCATATTGTTTAAGTTGGACTGAATGAGTGCTTGTGGTTTGTGTGTGAGCTTGTCTGTCTTGTGTGGTCACCATGCTATTATTCTCATGCATGAAATTATTTTGAACTGAGGTTCAATTGAGACTCACTGAAATGGATAAACAGATTAATTTATGTATGCAAATTAGATGCGTTTATGTACATAATTCCCCACTGCACCCAGGTCTCTGTATGTGTGCAATGCAAAAAGAGATTTGAAATCATCATTCATTGCTTTTCTAGAAGTTTTTTGGATGCTTTTGGATGTCACAGTGGTTTTAGTCCATCTGTAATGAAAAAAGTAGCCTATTTGCAAACACTACCCTCTATTACAGAATAATGTGTGTTGCTCCACACTCATATACATGTCTTTTTTACTAATTTTTCTTTCATTTTTGCCTTCAAAGCCATGATGATACTATCGTTTGTTTTGTTTTTCATTTGAGACAGAGATGGTGTGAGAGAGAAAGACAGATATATTCAACAAAACAAATGATCTGGTCGTGATCTCCATTTAAAAAGAAATAAAAACAGACAGGAGACACTGCTGCTGCCAGTATCGACTAACCAAGCCATTTGTCTGTCATCCTCAGAGCTTTTACACTAATAGATTCCGCTCAGGATCTTTAGCCCTGTGTTTTCACTCGCACACTGTGTCCCTATCCGTCTCTCTTTCTCTCTCTGCGTGAAGCTGTTTTTCTTCTCTTTCTCTCATATTACTTGGCTGTCAGGACATCACTATTCCACACCACACACACACACACACACACACACGCACGCACGCACGCACGCACGCACGCACACACACACACACACACGCACGCACGCACGCACGCACGCACACACACACACACAATGTTTTTAAACTCACACATTTAACATGGAAATCATATTTGTTTTTTCTTTGATCACAATACATTTTTATTTTACAAAAAAAAATTACATTTTTATTTATTTAATTACTATAGTTTAGGCAATGTTGTTTGCCATGTCCCCTCTGTATACTTTCTATGATTTAGTTTTATTAATATTAATATTGTTTTAATCAATTCTTTAGAGTCTTCAGTATCACTCCATCCTGTTGGTCTTTTTTATAAAAAAATTCGAAAGATGATTAAAAATGATACAATTTTGTGTTGTCAATAAGCTACAGTAACACTCAAATTTCCTCACAGAGAAAAATAAACTTGAACTCTTTATTTTCTTCCTGCTCATTTTCTTGCCATTGCATAGTTAGAAGTAATGAAGTCAATGTTTAACCAGGGGTCCGGGACCCACTAAGGGGCAGTCAAATATTTTATTGGTTAGAAATTGTAATTTGTGACTTTGTGAATCATTTAAAGCAATCTTATTTTCATAAACATAAACAACTGGAAATTGAATACAGAATTTAAACATTTTAATGTTAATTATCTTAATCATTTATTTATTAAATTGTTTATTTATTTTATTTATTTATTTTTATTTTTATTTAATTGACACTGTGTTACGGTCGGGTGTAGGCAGGAAGCACGAGGAGATCAGGATTTCCAAAAACAATATACTTTACTAATAAATCAAACTCAAACTGATACAGGCAGGCAAAGGATGCACATGTAACATACACACACCTTTCACAAACGAGAACCGACAAGGAGTGAAGGAGAACACAGGGTTTACATACACAGAGAACAGATAGGGGAACAAGACACAGCTGGGGCAAATGAACTAGACACAGGTGAATAAACTAAACACTAACGAGGAGCGGGAAACTGGAAACAGGACTGAACCAAATACACAAAGAACGGGGGAAACACAGGACATACATGTAACATTAGCCCCCCCTCCTGCAAGGCGTGTCCTCGCGCCGTGTAACATCAATAAGGGTGGGGGGGTGGGCGCCCTGGAGGCTGACGAGGGCGTGGCCTGTAGGAGTCCAATGCCTCCAGGCCGGAGCAGGAAGTGCAGGCGGCCAGGGTGGATCAGGAAATGCAGGCGGCCAGGGCGGAGACTTTCCCTCGGACGGCCAGGGTGGAGACTGTCCCTCGGGTAGCCATGGTGGAGAGGCCACTTCAGGTGGCCATGGTGGAGAGGCCACTTCAGGTGGCCAGGGTGGAGAGGCCACTTCAGGTGGCCAGGGTGGAGAGGCCACTTCAGGTGGCCAGGGTGGAGAGGCCACTTCAGGTGGCCAGGGCAGAGCATCCCCTTCGGGCGGCCATGGCGGAGACGCACCTTCAGGTGGCCTATATCCCCCCCCCCCCCCAAAAAACTTTCTTGGGGGGAATCACAGACTCTGGGACAGGCTCTGGGACGTGGACAGTCTCAGGGTGGGCAGACGGGACGTGGAAAGTCTCTGGCTGGGCTAGCCGTGAAGGCCCGGCTATGCTGGAAGGAACCAGCGGTGAAGGCTCAGAAGGGCTGGACGGGACCAGCGGAGAAGGCTCTGAAGGACTGGACGGGACCAGCGGAGAAGGCTCTGGCTCGGCCGGCGTGACGCGAAGCTCCGGCTCGGCAGGCGTGCAGGTAAGCTCAGGCTCGGCAGGCGTGCAGGGAAGCTCAGGCTCGGCAGGCGTGCAGGGAAGCTCAGGCTCGGCAGGCGTGCAGGGAAGCTCAGGCTCGGCAGGCGTGCAGGGAAGCTCAGGCTCGGCTGGGCTGGACGGAACCAGCGGTGAGGGCTTGGCTGGGCTGGACGGAACCAGCGGTGAGGGCTCGGCTGGGCGGAACCAGCGGTGAGGGCTCGGCTGGGCTGGACGGAACCAGCGGTGCGGGCTTGGCTGGGCTGGACGGAACCAGCGGTGAAGGCTCTGTGGGACAAGACCCAGGCATGATGGTCTTTTTGGCCCTCCGCGTCGACATGAGCGGTGGGTCCATCACACTGGACATTAGTCCTGGGCGCCCCGAGACAGATCCGGTGATAGGCCTGATGGCTGGCGTGACTTGAAGCTCTGGCTGGACGGTCTCTGGCTGGACGGTCTCTGGCTGGACGGTCTCTGGCTCGGTGGGGCCCACTGTGAGCGGCGATCCACAAGCCACCAGCACCCACTCTATGTACGCCGCGAAGTTCTCTCGAGGTCCCATACCGGGCAGGCGTGCCTTTGTCTCTACATTGAGGCCAGTATGAAAAAAACCACTCAATGAGAGATCGGGGAAGGAGGTTAGGCACGCCAGATCGAGATAAGCCGCGGTGTGGGCCTCGAGAGATAGCTGGCCCTGTTCCAGCAAGATCAGCTGCACTGCCGCATCCATCGTTGTTTTTAGGTCGGTTCTTCTGTTACGGTCGGGTGTAGGCAGGAAGCACGAGGAGATCAGGATTTCCAAAAACAATATACTTTACTAATAAATCAAACTCCAACTGATACAGGCAGGCAAAGGATGCACATGTAACATACACACACCTTTCACAAACGAGAACCGACAAGGAGTGAAGGAGAACACAGGGTTTACATACACAGAGAACAGATAGGGGAACAAGACACAGCTGGGGCAAATGAACTAGACACAGGTGAATAAACTAAACACTAACGAGGAGCGGGAAACTGGAAACAGGACTGAACCAAATACACAAAGAACGGGGGAAACACAGGACATACATGTAACACACTGCTAGTTACTATGATTTATAAGCTGGTTTCCTCATTGGGGCCAAAAAATGTCCCCACAAGGACAAGGATTTCAGATATTGCCATCTTTGTGGGGACATTTTTCCCCATAATGTAGGGTTTACCATGCCACACACACACACACACACACACACACACACACACACACACACACACACACACAGACAATGACTAAACATCAGTGTGCACTATAGGAGTGATTATAACGTTCATTTGTGTCTATGTATGTGTGTGTCTTCAAAGCTCCATCAGTGCCACTTGACCTCCTTTGGATAGACTGATGATGAATGTTACCTTTCTACAGTGTCTCTGTTTCAGTGGAGGTGAGTCATGATGTGTGTGTGAGTGCTCGAGCATGTGATGTGAAAGATGTCTGTAGGCTTCATCTCCCTTTGATTCACACTTTGTAGCATGAAGTGAAAATAGAAGCTTACAAGCATTTCTCACACATCCAGACAGACACACTCTTAACACATACAGTCCCTTACTACTGCGGCATCCCACTTGAAATACGATCTGTCTTAAATATGCAATAATACAGTAGAGTGCATCCCAAATCATAGTAGATTGAAAACAAGGCTTGTATTGTATAGACTCACCAGCCACTTTAGGAGGTACACCTTGCTAGAACTGGGTTGGACCCCATTATGCCTTCAGAACTGCCTTAATTTTTTGTGGCATTCAACAAGATGCTAGCAACATTCCTCAGAGATTTTGGTCCATATTAACATAGCATCACGCAGTTGCTTCAGATTTGTCGGCTGCACATCCATGATGTGAATCTCCCGTTCCACCACATCACAGAGGTGCTTTATTAGATTGAGATTTGGTGATTGTGGAGGCCATTTGAGTATAGTGACCTCATTGTCATGTTCAAGAAACCAGTTTAAGATTATTTGAGCTTTGTGACATGGTGCGTTATCCTGCTGGAAGCAGTCATCAGAAGATGGTGTGGTCATAAAGGGAAGGACATGGCCAGCAACATTACTCAGGTAGGCTGTGGCATTTAAACGATGATCAGTTGGTACTAAGGGGCCCAAAGTGTGCCAAGATAATATCCCCCACACCATTACACCACCACCACCAGCCTGAACCGTTGATACAAGGCAGGATGAATCCAATCCTGCAGGCAGGATGAATGTCACAGCAGAAATTGAGACTCATCACGCCAGGTAACGTTTTTCTAATCTTCTATTGTTGGATTTTGGTGAGCCTGTAACCTAAAAAAGTTTCCATGTTCTTAGCTGAAAGGGGTGGCCCCCAGTGTGATCTTCTTTTATCAGCGCGAACCAGTCTGGCCATTCTCCTCTGATCTATGGAATCAACAAGGCATTTTCACTTTTTCTGACAATTCTTTGTAAACCCTAGAGAAGGTTGTGCGTGAAAATCCCAGTAGATCAGCAGTTTCGGAAATACTCAGACCAACCTGGCACCAACAACCATGCCACGTTCAAAGTCACTTAGGCCACATTTACTTTACATAGTTCAAATGACCCATTTCCGATTTTCGGATATGACCCCTGAATCATATCCGAACGCAGGAAAAAAGACATGGATTCCGATATTCTTAGATTTCAGGCATCATTAATATGTGAATAAATCTGATATGAATCAGATATGTGTATTTGCGTCTGCCATGCAAGCGGACAGATCGGATATTCCCCTGTCAATGCGAGTCGTACGTCGGTGGCAAATGACATCAGGTCAGGTGGACACCAACCGCGACTCTTTTCCATGCCCAGGCTGCAACAAGTGCTCTCCTCTTTTTTCTCCTCCTTAAGAGACAAATGTTTTGCTGAGCTTTAAAGATGATGCAGAAAGCAAAAACTTGTTATTATCATTTTGTCTGCGTCCATTGGAAATCGCACCGTTTCTGCTTCCTTTTCAGCCCAAGCTTTTCCAGGTCAGTATGTCTACCTTGGGTTGTTTCGCCAAGTGTATGGTGCAAATGCAGCTCTACCAGAAAGTCTCAGAGTGCACGTTTGCTATTTATCCGGAAAGTATTTTACAGATGGTAGTGAGCTACAACAATTCATGTTTAGTTGTATAGAAAATTTCTTTGGCCCTGTCTTTAGTCGAAATCCTTGGAGATGCAGATTCGGCTGATCCTGCCAGAAGATGAAGGCAGGGGCGGAGCCTACCCCCGATGGATGGACAGTGGTCAACCTGGAGCGTCAGCGTCATCAACTGCGAACGTGAAACAGAGAGTTCAGTGCTTATATACCCCAGGTGTCAAGCAGTGATTGGCCAGACCCATGTATGAATGAATGACGTGGCACTAGAGTCTTCCCAGTAGAACTTATGCTAAAAGCTATCATTTCTGTCAACTCTCGGAGAGATCGGAATGGTAATGGATGTGGCTGTGTTAATGTATTTGGTCTTGACGGAATATATCTATATATTCTGCTGCTGCTGCTGTTGATTATTGTTGCTGCTGCTGCTGCAGTGCACAGCATATACAGAGACTTGCAACTGCCAATACATTCACAGACATGCTACTGTGAGCATGTACATGCTGCCGCTGCACATAAAACATACATAAAATAACCCTGGAGCAGATTTATACAGGTTTCTGAAAGCTGCAGACTGCTAACAGCAGCCAAGTATTTGAATGCCGAGCAGCAAGCTGATTGGCTGGTGATACGGTAACCAATCAGCTGCACTATGTAGATAACGATGTTATGGATCTATAAGCCTGCGCCATCTAGAGTTTCATGACAGAACTTTGTATCGGATATGGGTCACTTTTAAAAGAAGCTGGTCGTCAAAAATTGTGAATATTCAACATATCAGAATTGGGCATCAAGACTCCCCCCCACCCCCACCCCCCCCTCCCATATTCTGATTTCCATTTTGAACTTCGGTAGATCATCTTGACCATGTCTACATGAGATTGGCTGATTAGATATGTGCGTTGAACAGTTGAATAGGTGTACCTAATAAAGTGGCTGGTGAGTGTAAGTTCTAATGATTTTTTTAAATGTGCATTGTGTATGTTTTTTTCAGCTGATATTGTTCACACTGCTCACTCACATGCAATAAAAGTGGATGGAGATCATAGGCTCTCAAGCAAAAAAGGACAAAAAAGGTTGTCCAAAAATGGTTTTGTAGATATGCAATTAATTTTTCTGAAGCCATATGATGTTTTGTGTAAAGATCATACTGAAATGTATGTTGTTCTTGAAACTGAATATTAATTTATTTATTGTCAGCCTTGGTCACCGTTCATTTTTATTGATTCTAAAGCTTGTATACAAACACAAACAAAGATGCATATGAGGGGGTGTATTAATGCTGATGTACTTTCTTCTCAGTCACAAAGTATATACTTTTAGTGCGTAGCATGAGTTTAGGAATTGGGGTACAGCCTAAATAAGCAGGTACACATCACACACACACACACACACACACACACACGCACACGCACACACACACACACACACACACACACACACACACACACACACACACACACACACACACACACACACACACACACACACACAACGTCACATTCAGTAATGACCAGCAGAGGGCAGCACATTACTGCCAGCTATGAGAATCTACACCTCTTTGAGGGTTCAGGAGAATCCAACTTAGCAAGCATGATAAAATAGCTAATAGCTAGTCTTGTAGGACCTAATCTAGAGTTGAACTAGAATAAAACAGAACTGCATTCTCTATTATCTTTGAAAAATATAAGCTGTTTCCATATTCATGGCTACTGTGGTGTCTGTGTGAAAAATCTCCAACCAGTGAGTGTTTACAAAAAAAAAAACCTTCAGCCAGCAAATCTTTTCAGTAAACCACAAAGATCTTCAGCCAGTGAGTATCATAATATAACGACATTGATACAGTGGAGCTCATTCTCTCTCAGTTTTGTCCTGCTTTTCTTCCTTATACATTCAGTTCTGTCCTGCTTTTTCTGCTTTTACATTCCAAAGTGCACAGAGCAATACCAGTGGGAGTGAGGGCATGAGAACAAGACTCAGAAATCGTGTGTGTGCGCGTGTGTGTGCTATAACATATATTTTGTATGTCCTTTAAATTGGACAAGGTGCTCTACTTGTTCATTGAGGCACTAAATGTCTTGTATTGGGCACACGTCAGTGGTGAGGAGCGCGTGCAGCCTCCTCAGCTCAGTGTTGGCTCTATTCCCTGTACCCAGGCAGTGTGTGCTTGTGTGAGTAATTTAGTTGTATTTAATATAATCCCTGGTGTTTTGGCATAGAGATCAGTGGAGTAATGGTGAATGGGTCAGAATTAAACCTTCTCTGAAATAAATACAAACTCAGGAACCTACTGAAGAGAGGAGAGACTACCAATAATCTTTGACAGAGTTTCAGCCAGCCTGCTGGGCTGAGAGTTCAACAAAACAGAAAAGTGAGCGAACCATCAGTGCTTTGCTGTTGCTCAGCGGTCTCTGGGTGAGACGCCCCTGGAGCACTAGTGGGCTGCAGTCAGAGATGACCAGAGCTCTAGACAGAATGCCTATGGACCGCAACAGTCTTTCAATCAATTTCTGATAAAAAAAAAATCTAATAATAAAATTATTTTATGTTTTGATCCCCTTTCAAGCTACCTTATTTATTGGATGAAAAAATACAGTGAAATATTACTTTGACCATTATTACATATCAATCACATTACACATTATTTAAAATAACAGTTTTCTATTTTAATATATTTTAAAATGTAATTTATTCGTGTGATGGCAAAGCTTATCCTTCAGATGATCCCTCAGAAATCATTCTAATATTCCGATTTGCTGCTCACGAAAAATGTCTTATTTTTAACAATGTTGAAGTCAGTTTTACTGCTTA
This sequence comes from Rhinichthys osculus, assembly GCA_029959095.1. Classification (NCBI taxonomy): domain Eukaryota; kingdom Metazoa; phylum Chordata; class Actinopteri; order Cypriniformes; family Leuciscidae; genus Rhinichthys; species Rhinichthys osculus. Next base: position 17,881,578 of record JARWKJ010000017.1, read on the forward strand.
ATATTTTTTAAAAACACCCTCTTGGAGTTTAAAAGTTTGCAAAACCGTGTATTAAACTACATTTAACGTGGTTCCTTTATACAGGTCTCTTTAAAGGTGCCCTATGTAAAAATTGAGGTAAAATTATCCAAAAAAATGAGCTACACGCATCAAAAGAATGAGAAGAAATAAGTGCAATGATGTCATTAAAAAATTGACAAGTTATAGTGCTGCCGAGATATAAACCTAAATTAGCATGCTAAATTACTAGCGCCGGCCCTACTGGTGTCGTAATACCAGTTTCGGCCATGGGAGGCGGTATGCGGGCAACATACATAACCACCAGCCAAACTGCAGTACACGAATAACTCGCACGGCTTGTGGGCGTACTTGAACCTGATGTCAATCGCGTCTATATGAGACCGGCCATTATAATTTAGTGTTGAGATGTTGTTCATTGAGTCTCTAATCTCTAAAAATCTCCAAATGAACTGCGGTCTTCCTATCGTGTCAATTGATTTGATTAATATGCGCGAGGGAGAGAGCAGGAGGACAGCGCTCGTGTTGTTTGAAGACGTGTGAGTGCGCGTGCGCGGCCGGAGCGCTCTCTCTCTCTGCTCGTTATGCGCCCTGTCAAGCACAGCAGTCATTCTATTCTACATCACTCACCGATCAAAAAAGGCTTTGGCGGGACAAAGCGGACGATTTGACGGTTTTAGAAGATTAACAACCCGAAACTAAAAAACAGACTAGAGTAGGCCAACTTTCTGGAGGTATACTGCCCCCATCTGGTATGGAATATGTGGAGTATGAATTTATTTTTTGGCAGACAATCCACATGGCACCTTTAAGTGGCTGGTTCTTGGGCCAAAATGAGCTACAATGTGTAGTATACTAATCTACACATTATGCTGTTTAGTCAAACCTGTGCCCAGTTGTAGTAAAAGTTTAATCTTTTCAAATGGGGTTATATTTCACAGTGTAGGTTACTAGCTATGTAATGAACAACAGGTAGAAGAGTCAATGTGGGGTCACTTTAAGTGTATTATTTGAAGAGAAAGAAAACAGCATAAACAAACAAACATCCCCTTCTATTTTCAATTGACCCTTTGCTAAGCCACGCCTGAAAACCGCCACATGCAGGCCAATTGTGGCTTAGCAACCGTAACTAGGCGCGGGAGGTCTGGCAAGCTTTCGAGCGAGGGAAACATGCCGAAGCGTTGTGCGTATGGATTGTGCAAATCTGATACCCGGTATCCTAAAAGTTTGGACTGTGGAATTTTTTCCCTTCCCAAAACCCAAAACCCAAGGGGAGAAATGCCGGGCGTGGATCAAGCAGTGTGCGAGGCCCCACTCACAAATAAATGTCGACAGAATTAACAAAAACACCTACGCTTGCTCCAAGGTAAGAACACGCTAATGTTAGCTAGCTAGCTAACTCAGCACAGGGAGAATGTTATCATTGCAAAGTGGTCAGGCTAATGTCTTGTGTTTATTCCACAAGACTTATGGATAAGCTGTTTGATTTATAATTATTAGATTATTTTCAAATTGCACTCACCCTGCTGTGCATGAAAATAGCTGTTCCTCAATTTGTGTGTTACCATTTGAACGGTCAGCGTATGAGGCGGCTGCTGCTTGTGCTTGGACCTATAGGCTTTACCTTCAATTTTGATTAAATTATTCTCTAATCAGTTGCATATTATGTTGTGAATATATCCCTCGAATGATACTGCAGTCCCTTATGTCTTGCTCTCTCAGATATTTCACCTGCCCTACTTACTTGACAAATGGTAAACAGAGCAACAAGAGAACTGGATATTAAGAAAAAACAACTTACGCGCTCTTGACGTTCTCACCGAGTGACTGCTGTCCCAAACAATTAGACCCCTATGGAGGCACTAAAGGGACACGATGATGGGTGGGGAGATATGAAATGGGGGAAAAGGTATATATTTTAATACTCTCATAAATGTTTTGCATTCTCCTAAGAAACTTTGTGTTCATTCGCAAAGAACTCAAGTTTTAGAGTGATGGCAAAGTTTCTTGGCAGAACGCAAAAAAAAATTCCTCTCATCTCATAGTTTTCCTCCCATCACCATGTCCCTTTAGAGTTTCCGTAGCCCCTCATGTGACCCATAACAAAGACAACCAAATATAAACAATAAGAGATGGAATTGTTAGAACCCACTTTCAACTGTTTCCTCTCTGATGATTGTGCCAATGTAGTTTATATGTGTAAAGGTCACCAGCTGGAGTGCCCTTGAGAGCCACCAGAGGGCACTCCACATCAGACTATTGTCATTCCCTCACAAACTACATCTCCCATAACTCACTGCCCGGACTCTTCATCCATTATCACATTCATCTGTGTCTCATTATCTTGTTTAGCTCACCCCATATAAGCTGGTCATTCATTATCTGCAAAGTCTTGTTTAGTGTTACACTGCAATTCCGAGCATTCTCCCTGGTTTCATGTCTCTTGGTTTTGGATTTCTTGGTTGTTCCGTGGATTACTCTTTTGCCCGTGCTTGTTGTGTATGTTTTTTGAATGGACTGCCTGCCTGTGTTTAGATTAGATTACTTTAGAACAACTGGGCCCAGGTAGGACTAGAAATGAGAGAGACTAATGTGATATGGAAAAAAGTGGGTTTCTACTGACCAAGTAAGAGCTGTTGAAATGTATGATTATATTCACAAAAGAATTCACCTTCAATCATAATGTCACAGCTAAACTGGAACAATGGCCCATGAAGACCCATTCCTCTCTTGAATGGGGACAAGTGGTACCAGCGCAATTTCTCTGCAACACACACACATGCTGTTAAAATGCCAAAAACATTGAGAAAATGGCCCGCGGTGATTAAGTTTACAACAGAAGGATTGTGGCACTCACAACATCTCAACAACAATCAGTCAAGGACCATAAATCGTCTCAAGTTCATATATTTTTAATGCATTAATGACACATTTCAGCTCTGAATGCTTCTGTAACAATGTGAAAAGGAGATTTATCTTCAGTTCCTACACTATGAGCATGACTCTGCACTGTGAAAAAGAACACAATCTCATTTCCATAATTAGTATTCTTGGATTCTTGAATAGTATTACATATACATTTATGGATAGCCAGAGATGCTTTTATCTTGGATGTCAGTTCTATTGAGGAGAATAAAGCAGTAATCTCAGCACAAATAAACTCGTTTTCTCTTTAATGCCTTGCTTCAAAAATGAACACATACACAAATCTAAATGCTCGAAAGGTGTGCTTTCAACCTGGCATTCGTCAACATCTTAAATTCATTAATTATTATCAGAGGGATTTTTATTGGGCTTAGCTGTATGAACTATAAACTAATTGATGCAGGAACAGAGAGATTTATCCTAAACAAAGCATGTTTCAAATCGTGTCATCTTTGACATAAACATCTGTGGCCATGAAATCAAAAGCTCTGAAATATTCATAATTCTCTGAAAGTAAACTACATCAAAGTGCATAGCCTGACAATGTCTTCAGGGCATTATAAAAGCTTTTATTTCTCAACAATAATTTAAGCCTTCTTTAACTGTGCATGCCACTGTGATTACAATCCTGAAAAATGGTTCTATAATGTTGCAGGATGAAGGAGATGCATTACAACAACACAAGTAGTCAAGAATATTATTAGCATTCAAGTCAACTGGAATCAGAATTGACCCTATTTAGTCTCTTAATGCATGTTCCAGGTCTCATTGTGCACGATTAATCGGTGCCTGCTATGCCAAATACAAACAAATGTAATCTGTCAATGTTTTATCAAAATGAATACCATGCTTTGCTTCTGAAATTACTTTTTGGCTGATGTCATGAATGCCTTTTTCTTTTTCAGCCCCTTCCCTTTTATCACCTGCATGCATTGTGATAAGTAACACCCACTTTTCACAATCCAACCAGTTCTCAATCCAAAACAAATCTTGTTCTACATTTTGTTTTTAAAATATCCTTTTGCAATACGCCAAGATTCATGTCCAATTAAGCGTTAGGAACAATACACATTAATTAATCACAGGAGTCTATAGAAGATATACATCCATCCATCCATCCATCCTCTGCTTAGGTCACAGGACTCTATAATAGATTATTGTTTAGATATTATTAGATATCCAATATTGGTTAAATGGTAACACTTTTCACTTTTAAATCTAAGTTAAATATCAACATAACAGTAATATTAGTTAATGCAAAAGTTAACATCAACTAACAATAAACAATACTTCTGCAGCATTTAATCATCTTAATTTAAAAATACATTGATTACATAATACAAATATAAAAAATATGAAAATACGTATCATATAATTATGAAAATCATAATGTATCCAAATCAATAAAAAATATAAATAAAATATAATTAAAAACATTAAATAATAACAATAAATATTGGTAACTTTTTAAAAATTATTGTTCACTGTTAGTTCATGATTCCTAATACATTAGCTAATGTTAACAGTAGGCCTACTGTTCAAAAGTTTAGGGTCAGTAATTTTTTGTTAAAATAAATATTTTTAATGAGCAAAATGAATTACATTCATACAAAATATTTCTATTTCAAATTAATTCAGTTCTTATGAACTTTCCATCCATCCAAGAATCCTGAAAAAAAAGAATAGTCACAATTTCCCCTTAAAACTTCAATAATAAGAAATGTTTATTGATCACCAAATCAACAAATTAAAACGATTTCTGAAGGATCGTTTGACACTGAAGACTGGAGTAATGAGGCTGAAAATTCAGCTTTGACATCACAGGAATAAATTGCATTTTAAATAAACAGTATTACAGTTTTACTGTATTCACTGTATTTACTGTATTTGATTTTTTAAATTAAATAAATGCTGCCTTGGTGAGCATAAGAGACTTATTTCAAAAATATATAAAATGTATAAACAAATAACAACAATAACACACACACACACAAAATATATTGGGTTATCAAATCTACACATGTTGACCTGTTAAAATGGATTCTGGCCTTTGTGTTACTGATGAACTGGAATATGTTAGATGGCAAATTGGGTCTCGACTGGGCAGAGCTGTTCTCTCATTGCTGAAGCTCTTCTGTTCACTTATTCACAAATCAAGAGAGAAAAATCATAAAATATTAATCAGTCCAAGCACTTCCAGACCCATTGTGCTCATCTCCACCATATTTCATACAGGATAGAAAGACCAATGAGTTTTTAGAGCAATTACCCTGCACTATATGTTAAGTGCCATATTCAAAGCATTTAAGCAGAGAAAACAGAGGAAGAAGAGGCGAGAGCAACTCTCTCTCTCTGACTTTTTGGTGCTCTCTTTGGGGCAAAAAAATTCTCAATTTTGACATGGTGTCCTCTATGGACAGTGGTGCGAGGCTGAGAAAGCCTGCATGCGAACACAGTTTCTCCATTAGGGACGTCCATTCATCCGTTAGTGAGAGGAAAAATGTGACAGTCTAATCTGTCAGGTGTGAATGAAGGGCTGATCTTCACTGCTGGCCCTGGGTCGGACCTGCTAGATTGCTAAAAAGCTTCATAAACAGGTTTTGGGTCAGGAGGAGTGTGCCCCCTGTGAGTTAAAGACATAATGACTGCCGAGGCCCTGAGCAGCTCCAGTGCTGTCAGAGAGAATGAAGACCTGCATGTGACGTGCATGCTCTCATGGACTGAGCTGGGATCTGATTGGTCAAGGTCAAAGAAGTGAAGGACATGCAGTGGTAATCAAAATTACTGAAGAAAGGTAAATATTTTGTCAATGATAATTAAGGCAAGATGTAAAATGTGCTTCAATAGAAGTTTAATTTTTAGAGTTTAGAGTTTTAGGGTTTAGAGTTTGAAGAAGACTACAACAAAAGCCCCAACAAACAGCTCAAATAAAGAATGCTGTTGCACCTCGTGGGTTCAGCTGGTGTGAATCTCACTGCTCCTCAGTCTTTACATGTTCACAACTGATCTATGAGAATGGTGAAATGTTCTGACATGATCTTGTTTTCAGGCGATAGTTGTTTTTTAATTGAGAATCAATAGAGCAGAGGGTGGAAAATTAGAGGCAGAGCCTCGGGGAAACATGATAACTCATAAAACCTCCGACATAACATATCAGCTCATATCGTGAACTCAGTAAGCCCAGTAAGTGATAAAAAAATGACATTAAAACCCCATGTGCTTATACATTTTGTCGCATAACGTGATCATGCCACAACAGAATCTGTCATGTTAGCAAACACCAATTTAGACTAATGATTTTTTACATTTACATGTTATTTATGGACACTTGCAAGAAGAAAAATGGCAAGAAAGAATATATGTTGTGTTTTTAAGGAAATAATTAAATTTGCAAGTATCTGTATGAGTAGAGCTGATGTTTAGTTCACTGATTATCTGAAGCCAAGTGACATGGTTCTGAATGGTGAGCGAATGCCATTTATGCCAATCATAATGCAATATATTTACAATGTAAAAAAATAAAAATACCTGACATTTTACGGGCATTTCCTTTAACCCTGAAACATCACACTTTACAATGCGTAATTCCAAAATACACCTGTGAAAAATCAATATTAACCCTTTGACGCATACGATCACACCGGTGCGATCAGTCTTGGCTGGTCCCTGGAGCGTACGATCACACCGGTGTGATCAGTCTTGGCTGGTCCCTGGAGCGTACGATCACACTGGTGTGATCAGTCTTGGCTGGTCCCTGGAGCATACGATCACACTGGTGTGATTAGAACGTTCACTGCATCATGTGATCAACTGCTAAATCCAAATGTGCTTTCGCGCTTTGGCTGGCGCTGAGCCAGAGACGGACGTGCTCAGCGCTGTCATATATCACAACTATTCAGTGTATTCAACCACATGAGGTTTATTTTAGGTTTCAGGCATTTAAATACACATAAGTACAAGAAAAACAATACATTCATAGTTAGTTACATACACACTGATGTCTATGGAAGTGACTAATAGTCATTTGTATTGTAATTTGACAAAGTATTTTATTCATGTCAGATACACGTTGTAAAGGTAACTATATAGTTTACTTTGTTCTTCTCCCAGTTTACCGTATTCTGGGAGAAGTGGATGAATTTACGTGATGTAAATCTGACAGATCTGATTCTCTGAATTGCGGTGTGAACTAACATGGCCGTGCCCATCGGCATCAAATATTATAAATCAGCTAACATGATCATTATAAAGGTTTTTAAACGACAAAACACACTCATGTAACACATATTTGAGAATCAGAATATTAAATAGTTCATGATATAGTTAACAAGTTAGTAAATATTTTGAATAAAAAAGGAAAAAGGAAATAAAAACAATACATCTATCATACAGCACTATTTTGGCTGCCATGTGTCATGTGGCAAGCATGCCGCGTCGCCATGGAAATATTAAGGTGATACATTCTAAAATAACGGTTGCCTTGAAAAATCACGCTGGGGGCTCAGCTGGAATATTTTAAACTTACATGCGAAAGGGTTAACAGTACGAAAACACTATTTCCCTTTCAAGGGAACTCGCTCTGCATCGATTGATGCTGTGGGAATGCTGTGCGTGATTGCATCGTGAAGTGCAATCAGTCCAATGGTGTGACGAGACGTCAGAGGCGGGTGACGTCACTAACCAGGAAACTATAAAGCCACAAATGTGACTAGATCTATTGTTCTAGGCCTTCTGTCCTCCTCCATTCCAGGATTCTGACCAGTAAAGAAACAATCTGCTTTGTCCAGGTAGGGCATTGGATACCTATGTCCACAGAGCTGCCCTGTGGCGTAGATCTGAACAACTGTTTGTGTGTTTTGGACCCCCTAACAAAGGGTCCCCAGCATCTAAGCAGTGGATGAGAAAATGGATAGTCGAGGCTATATCTCTTGCTTATGGCAATCCGGGCCCATTCTACTACAAGATGTTTGTTATGCGGCATGCTGGTCCTCACCGCACACATTTGTTAGGTTTTATGACCTGCACTTGGGCTCTACACATGGGGCTCAGGTGCTTTCGTCTTAGTGCTTTCTTCACGATTCACATAGACAGACACTGGTCGGCGTGGCTATAGACGTTCCCACAGCATCAATCGACACAGCACAAGTTCCTTTGAAAGGGAAAGCCTCGGTTACGACTGTAACCTTCCCTAAAGGGGGAACGAGATGCTGCATCACCCTGCCATACCTCTTGCGTGCCTGTTAGCGACTTGCTTCAGCCTATAAGAAGCTAGCGTTACATCTGTTTGGGCAGGTTTTATAATTTCCTGGTTAGTGACGTCACCCACCTCTGACGTCTCGTCACACCATTGGACTGATTTCACACGTGCTTCACAACGCAATCACGCAGAGCATTCCCACAGCGTCAATCGACACAGCGCGAGTTCCCCCTTCAGCGAACGTCTCGGTTACGGATGTAACCCTCGTTCCCTGAGTAGGGAACGGAGACGTTACGTCGGATGACGGAGAATGGGGGTTTCGCCAGAAAGCCTATCATCGTCGAGTATTAAAAAACGAGCCTATGGCAATGAAATGCCATGGGTCTGCGGAATTTGCATAATGTATCTCCGCCCCACCGCGTGGGTATTTAAGGAGGGACACCTGCAACAGCAGATCATGTCTTCGCTGAGGAGCCGAGACTGAACTCAGGCGTCTACCCAGCGGTACAGCGGAAGTGGCAGGGAGACGTAACGTCTCCGTTCCCTACTCAGGGAACGAGGGTTACATCCGTAACCGAGACGTTCCCTTTCGTAGTCACTCCGAGTTACGTCGGATGACGGAGAATGGGGGTCCCCGTGTAATCACGCCACCTTCACAGCTGTCTTCCAGTGCCCTGCGAAGTCTGACCTCCCTGTCGTGATATAGGCACGGACGAAGGAGTCCTACTTAACACAGGAATACCAAGGTACACTGGGAAGCATTTCTCAGGGGAGAAATGCCACAGCATGCCTACCCATTGGGAGGACTTAAGAATACACATAAGGCCGAGGGGGCTTCATATGGAGGAACACTGGAGTGACCAGCCCGTGGGGTGGCAACTTTCAACTCCAGGAGTGGCAAGGTGGCTTGCCGAGGGAAAGACACATGCTCAAAGAGGCTTACAGTGGAAATACACATGTGGGGGTTACTCAGAGGAGGAACCATGCACACGGAGGCACCTAGCCGACGCACAGGCAATAGACACTGGCGCCAGCGTCAACAGTGCTGGAGGAACTCATGGCTTCAGAGAGGAAGGCTACCTCAGGAAATATCGCACGTATCCAGTCCGTGGATTGGAATGGGGAGCAAGCGAGACACCTAACGGCTCCCATGTTAGCTTGAAAAAGACAGTACATGGGCGGAGACTGGCTCCACTCGGAGATTGTAAAATCTGGCGAATGTGTTGGGTGTCGCCCAGCCTGCTGCTCTGCAAATGTCTGTTAGCGAGGCGCCACGCGCTAAAGCCCAAGAGGACGCCACACTCCGGGTGGAGTGGGCGGTCACACCAAGGGGGCACGGTCGACCTCGCTGCTGGTATGCCATAGCAATGGCGTCCACTATCCAGTGGGATAACCTTTGCTTGGAGAGAGCCTTTCCCTTCAGCTTTCCACCATAACAGACAAAGAGCTGGTCTGAGGTCCTGAAACACTGCGTCCTGTCTACGTAAGCACGGAGGGCGCGTACTGGACAGAGCAGTGCCAAGGCTGGGTCTGCCTCCTCCAGGGGCAGCGCTTGTAGGTTCACCACCTGGTCCCGGAAGGGAGTGGTGGGAACCTTGGGCACATATCCAGGCCGGGGTCTCAGGATCACGTGAGAGCAGGCCGGCCCGAATTCCAGGCACGCTTCGTCAACGGAGAGTGCGTGCAGATCCCCCAACCACTTGATGGAGGCCAGTGCAACCAGGAGCGCGGTCTTCATTGACAGGAACTTAATCTCCACTGATTGCAGAGGCTCAAAGGGAGCCCTCTGCAGGGCATATAAGACCACTGAGAGGTCCCAAGAGGGTACGAGAGGAGGGCGAGGAGGATTCAGTCTCCTCGCTCCTCTCAGGAACCTGATGATCAGGTCGTGCTTTCCCAGAGACTTACCTTCAACTGCATTGTGATAAGTGGCGATAGCGGCCACATACACCTTCAGGGTGGAGGGAGACAGCCTTCACTCCAGCCCGTCTTGCAGAAAGGAAAGCACGACACCAATCGAGCATCTCCTGGGGTCTTCTCGCCGAGAAGAGCACCAGTTGACGAAGAGGTTCCACTTCAACGCGAAGATGTGTCTCGTGGACAACGCTCTAGCGGAAGCGATGGTAGCCGCCACCGCAGGTGGCAGGGTACTCAAACCTGCCTCGTCCCGTCCAGGAGCCACACGTGGAGTCTCCAAAGATCGGGACGAGGGTGCCATAGGGTGCCCCGTCTCTGAAAAAGGAGGTCCTTCCTCAGAGGAATTGGCCAAGGAGGTGCTGTCGCGAAGGAGTATCAGTTCGGAGAACCAGGTCTTGGTGGACCAGTATGGGGCGACCAATATGACCTGCTCCTCGTCCTCCTTGATCTTGCACAGAGTCCGTGCGAGAAGGCTCACTGGGGGAAACGCATATTTGCGCAGGCCCTGCGGCCAGCTGTGCGCCAGTGCATCCGTGCCGAGCGTGCCCTCGGACAGGGAGTAATACAGGGCGCAATGGGATGAGTCGTGGGAGGCAAACAGATATATCTGTGCGTCCCCGAACTGGTCCCATATCAGCTGGACCGACTGGGGATGGAGTCGCCATTTGCCAGAGGTTGCCATATGCCCCAGGAGCCTCTGAAAAAGTTTCAGTGGGACCGCACTCTTGCCCTCGAACTGTCGAAGACAAGTCAGCAGTGAGTGTGCGCGCTCGCTCGTAAGCTGCGCGGACATGGCGACCGAGTCTATCTCCATACCGAGAAAAGAGATCCTCTGCACGGGGCAAAGTTTGCTCTTCTCCCAGTTGACCCGAAGGCCCAGACGGGCTAGGTGCCGGAGCACTAGGTCTCTGTGTTCGCAAACCTGGACTCGAGAGTGAGCTAATATTAGCCAGTCGTCGAGGTAATTCAGGATGCGAACCCCGTGTTCGCGCAGGGGAACAAGGGCTGCCTCGACAACCTTCGTAAAGACGCAAGGAGACAGAGCCAACCCGAATAGGAGAACTGCGTACTGCGTACTGGTAAAATGCGTTTGGTCGTGAGCATCCTGAACGGCAGCCTGTGAAGGAAGCGGCTCAAGACGCGCAGATCCAGGATTGGCCGTAACCCACCGGTCTTCTTGGGGACAATGAAGTACGGGCTGTAAAACCCTGACCTCATTTCGGCTGGAGGGACAGTCTCGATTGCACCCTTCGCCAGCAGGGTGGCAACCTCCGCTCTCATGATCGGGGCATTGCCACCGACCAAGGTAAACGGACTCCCCTGAAGCGGGGAGGAGACCGTGCGAATTTGATCGCATAGCCGAGCCTGATAGTTCGGGCGACCCAGCGGGACAGGTAGGGAAGCTCTAACCAAGCTCCCAAGAACTGAACCAGCGGAAACATCCGAACGACAGACGTCCCCCCGGAGGGGCAGCGAAGCGGAGTGACCGGCCCAGGCGTGGGTGGCATAGCGGCCCGGTGCGGGGGCACGGTCATGCTCCGCGTCCTGACAGAGGAGACCAGGGAAGGACCAGCGTTCCACGGGGGTCTGCTCTGCCAGGGGTCTGGCGACAGAGGGGGACGAGAGTGGTGTGGTCCGGAGACGGCACACACTGTCATCCGCACCCTCAGAGACAGAGGGGGACGAGAGCGGCAAGGCCCGAGAGCGTCGAGCACTGTCGTCCGGCCCTCTGAGGGCTCAGAGATGGGATGCAGCTCTTTGGTTTAGAAAAGATTCTCCCCCAGCCCTCCACCGGGGGAAGGAGTGGCCCTGCATCCACTCCCTGAAGAACTGCAACCCACATCTGAGCTGCCCTTAACGGGAGCGCCGCAAGCCTGGCCTTGGCGGGGCTGCGGGACCGGTACGGGCAGGGGCGCCTTCCTGCGACCACCTCCACGGCGCGGCCCGGAGCTGCTGGGGGCCGGGCGGGAGGGGGCGGAAGTCGCAGGAGGGCGCATTCGGCAGCAAGCGGACTGAGGCGTCTGAGCCGGCAGCTGGAGGCAGCAAAGCCGCGGGGTCAGACAAAATAGCCACAGTCCACTTCTGGGCGGCCGAGAACTGTTGGGCAGAGTCCTCGACCGCGCCGCCGAAGAGGCCAGCCTGGGATATGGGGGAGTTGAGGAAACGAAATCACTCAGCCTCGCGCACATCAACCAGGTTAGCCAGAGGTGTCTGACCACCTATGTGGACATCACCTGACTCAGGGAGCGTGCGGTCACCTACGTCGCTCGGAGAGCAAGGTCGGTGACGGCAGGCAGCTCAAGGATGAGCCCTGAATCAGCCCTACCCTCGTGCATGTCATTGAACACCCAGGAGGATGGCAATAACACGCAGTGAGGTGGCAGCCTGCCCCGCAGCTCTATAGGTCCCCGCCACCGGAGTAGACAAGAACCTACAGGCATTGGAGGGGTGCTTAAGAGTCGCCACGCCAGGTGGAGGCGCTGTGGGGACACATAAGTGTTGCCACAGAACACTCCACAGGGGGAACCCCAGTGCACCCTAGGCCGCGGCCTCTGCAAGGGCAGAGAAGGCGGAAGAGGCCACTGAGCAGTCGTGAAAAGTCAAGGAGACTTCCACGATCTCATGATCTCTTCATGCACGTCCGGGTAGAATGGATTTGGGTTAGCCACCCCCAAAAACCAATCACCCAGGAAGCATAGCTGTGCACTCTGGATCAAACTCGTTATGCTAGCACATCCGAGGACGGCAGCACAGACGAGCCATCATCTCTAGAGGACTCCAGCTCACCTTGTGATGCGGTGATTGTAGCGACAACGAGAATGAAACCCACACAAGTGAAGCTGTCATACATAATCTTAACTAAAGGAAGGACGTTGTCAATGTTTTATAATTTGGCAAGAACAGATCTGTTCAGAAATGGTGAAACAAGAGGCCCTAACAAGAAGTCACCTGACCCCTGCGACTAAACAGACTGAACCATTCAGCGTCCCGAGCTAGTTTTCCCCTCATCAATAATTATATCTCCTTAAGGCTGAAAAAGTGGACTTGCATACAAAATACCCTTTGTCTTGAAGACAGCCATTTGCGAAACTAAACCCTCACGTGGTACACACCACGGATGCACAAATGCTGACCATAAGGATACCCCCCCACACACACACACACATAAGGACTTTCCTCCAATTCTCCAATACCAATAAAACTCATCCCAGAACAATTCTTGACTGACCCATAATCAAAATCATGTAACATAACATATGTAACACATGTAACACACCCCCCTCTCAAATAACCATATAGTATCTTATTGTCCGAATTCCAAATTCCTCCAGGAGGCGGGACAAACATTTTGAGTTTAAAATCTTAGACCCGAACACAGAATCGCGCTCTTGCCCTCTGCTCTTGCCCTCTCTCTCTTGTGATGCTCTCTTGTGATGCTCTCTTGTGATGCTCTTGTGATGCTCTCTTTCGGCAGAACAAGCCGGGTGGAGCCAACGATGGTTATAGTAACCATGTAGACGCAGAGACAAATGACCCAAATCAAGATATGGGTTAAAACAGATTTAATTCAAGCCATCTCGTCACACTTTTCTTTCTTTTCTTAGTTTCTTTTCTTTTCCGTTAAAAGTCTCGGTTCTAAGTTAAGTGTTGCTGCAAAGTTTCGTTTTAACGTTTCAACTGCAAAACCAGCTTTCAACTTCAAATACTTTCATTCATCCGCGCCAACACACCACGTGACTGGCTGTCCAAGATATATCCAGGCACACGAGAAGATCAGCCAAGCAACGGACCGGGGAACCCCCTTCACGACAAAAGGGAACCCCAAAGCAAGGACAAGCAAGTACCTCCAGACTTTTAACTGAACTGGTGATTTTAATATCAAATTGAATTACCCGCCTAAGAAACGATAAAAGGGTGAAATTAATTATTGATGGTTCGTTCAGGTCATGTCTTTTAAGTGCATATAGAAACTTGGGATCTCACCATCTAACTCCTAAAACTCATTCTTCCTCACTCTCTGTCTTTCTTCAACTTGTATGAATGCGTGTGCGTGTGTTTGTGTTATATTAGTTTTATGTGTGTTAGTCATAGGCTTATAATCAATAAAGTATTGTTTGTATTTGAAAAGAGAAGCATTACTTGTGTTATGTGCTTACAGATTTATTGTCTTGAACTTCGATCTAAGTTACCTATGCTTTGACCCTTGATTTATTTCTTAATTTGGCTGTTAGCTGGGAATTAGTCTTTCTTGGCCAAGAAGATACTATATTTCCTAGAATTAATCATTGTTTATGCTTTCCGTTGATTGGATGAACTGATAAACTGATCATACTATTGATTTTGCTACAGTAAATTCTGAAAATAATTCAATTATTAATTATTGATCATAATCTGTTATGAATAATAATTAATTATATTTATACGTGCGTATAATCGCTACATGATACATGATTTCATCAGCCGGGGGACCGAATGAGACCGCGGGCCCGCAGCGGGCCAGCGAACTCACCTGGGACCACGCAGGTTGCAATGTGAAAGACGGGGTGTGGGCCGAGGAATTTTTCGTCGGTTTAGTTCCAAACCTGCCGTCTTAGGTCACCCTGGCCACCAGCCGAAGTATTATCTCACGTGGAGAAAAATAGATCGGGGTGTGGATGAGGGGTTTCTCACTCATTGAGCTCATCGAGTCTCGACCGTTACATTGCGATGGTCACGTTCCCAGTGAGAGAACTTGACACACCACGAGCGCTGTCTGAGCGCGATCAAAGCCCAAACACTCAAAACAGCGCTCGCGCCCATCAGCTGAATCTATCAGAATACCACACTCAGAAAAACACGGGCAGATCGTCTTTAGAAAGACGCGTCTTTAAAAAGACGTGCCGCGTGCAGCTCTTTAGTGAGAGGAAAAACTCCGCGGATGTTGAAGCGACCAGGGAGAACACACAGACTGGCAGACCACTGCTCAGCTCGCAGGCAATGTGAAACTCGCTGGATACCGCCGTCACACCAACACCGGAGAGTTCGCTCGTCTCGAAGAGATGTAGTCACTGAGAAAACTCAGGATTTGGCTTGTGGAGTGAAGAGATGCTCTTGGCTCCGAAGCGAAAACATGATCTGCTGTTGCAGGTGTCTCTCCTTAAATACCCATGCGGTGGGGCGGAGATACATTATGCAAATTCCGCAGACCCATGGCATTTCATTGCCATAGGCTCGTTTTTTAATACTCGAAGATGATAGGCTTTCTGGCGAAACCCCCATTCTCCGTCATCCGACGTAACTCGGAGTGACTACGAAAGGGAACCAAGGTTACAGTCGTAACCGAGGCGTTTTACAGTGGGTTTTTTTTAGATTGAGAGTGCCATGTTTGATTTGAGACTATACAGCGGAAGGGAAGATTTGAAGACATGAAGTGATAGTTCACCCAAAAATTATTAGTATTTAATCACCATGTCTTTTCAAACCTGAATTAGGCTACTTCTTTCTTCTGCAAAACATAAAAGAAAAATTCTCAAAATATATTCCACAGAAGAAAAAAGTTATACACATTACTTACTTTCTTCCGCGGAACACAAAAGTAGATATTCTGAAGATATTTTAGGAACTTTTTTTGTGGACCATACAATGAATCTCAATGGGGTCCAAAACAAAAAACTTTTTTTATCATATGGCTTCAGAAGACTTGGAATACAGCACACCACTTTTCATATTAACTATTTTTATGATATTTTAACGGTTTATTTTTTTCAATATGCAGTTTCACAGCTCACCCATTCAGTTTCATATTATGTAAAAGAGAGGAAATAAGAAAAAAACAAACAAGAATGGTCTTTTATCTACAAATGTTATTTGTGATTCTGCTTTTCTGATGAGACTGGAGAAGTTTCTAGACCCACATAAGTAAACATCCTTGGGAAGAGAGATGAGAAAGGCGACTACCTGCAACTGATCGACTGCACTGAAGACCAGAAAGAGTGCCTGAAGGCACATAAGATCTGAAGGCACAATAAACCTAAAAGGAAGGCCTTAATAGTTTTACTTAGAAAAGGTTAAGTTCTTTCCGAGGATCTATATATGGCTTTCTAAAGATGCCACCCTGAATAAGGCTCTCCCTTTGAGAACTGTGAAGGAGAAACACATATTGCCTGATAATCAGATCCTCCAGCACGGCATCTATTAGCGCGGCCATTCAAACAACCAGTGTCCTTTCAGAGAGGAGACACGGGTTAATTATATGCAGAGAGAATGAGAGTTTAATGGCATTTGTCTTGCATGCTGCTAGATAAACAGAATGAGGAGTATGTTGGAAATGTCAAATTCAACCTCAGCAGCTCCAGAAATACATTGACTGTGTGGAGCCATAGGAGATAGGTCCTCATTTGGTTTTTAACACAGTTTGCACTGGCTTATTTTAATTAATCGTTTTTGTGCACCGACACACACAAAACTGACACAATCTTCAAGTGTGTGTGTGTGCATTTCAATCACAGAAGAAAACAGGCTCTAGTGTGCACCACTTCAAGTTTTTACCCCCCGGAATGACACTTCATCTCAGACTGGCCAAGTGTGCAACACAGCAGGTGTTTGTCTACAACACAGGAAATGAAAAAAAAAGAGTCATTACCTTCTGAATAGCCATTATGACTTAGATAATTACCTTCTTGACACCTAGAATTACCTAAATAATGGGATGGTCTATCTCAGATAGAGTGGACGGGAGCAACTCACGCACCCATACACCCACCCACCCACACACACACACACACACACACACACACACACACACACACACACACACACACACACATGTCTGGTGCACTATCTTTGTGGGGACTCTCCATAATGATTTTTATACTGTACAAACTGTATGTTCTGTCCCCTTACACTAACCCTACCCCTAAACCTACCCATCACAGAAAACTTTCTGCTCTTTTACATTTTCTAAAAAACATCATTAAGTATGTAATCAATTTCCCTTGTGGGGACCATTGGCTAGTCCTCACAATGTAGGTGATTTCATGTTTTACTATTCTTGTGGGGACATTTGGTCCTTACAATGTAATAAAAACAAGAGCACACACACACACACTCATACACACACACACACACACACACACATTGGGTTTCCATGTTCGGGGGACTTTCCATAGACATAATAATTTGTTATACTGTAAAAACTGCATATTCTTTCCTATCCCCACCCTTAAACACAACCCTCACAGAACACTTTCTGCATTACATTTTCAAAAAATAGTTAGATTTTCCATTGATTTTATATCAGGTTAATAGGGATGCAACAACACAGTTAGCCCACGGTTCAATACATACCTCGTTTTTTTAACCACGGTTTTCGGTTCGGTTCTGATGGCTTGACACAAGTGTTTTTTTGTTATTCTATGCTAAGCCAATAGGAACAGTAAGAGGTTAAGGAGAAAAAAATAAAAACGATTTATTGCAATACTCCTTCATTTTACTTAAAAGCTAAGAAAAGTCCACTAGTTCCTAGTGTATAGTATAATATAAAATTAACACTGACATTTCACAGCTGCTGGTAGCACATGGGGAACACAAATTCCTAAATTTTGAAAATAAACATACATGTGAAGTTGGTAAACATAAATTGACCATTTCAAATAAACATACTTGCACTTCAGTAAACATAAATAAACCATCTTAATTAAACTTAACAGTAATCCAGTACAATGCCCTTCATTCAAAATGTAAAGTGCAATTTCACTTAGGTCAGCTATCTATTCCTGTATTTTGAGGTTTCCGTTTGAGTAGGCTACACGTGTAAAACAATGCTTGCACACAGTCATTTTTTTGTTTACCGTTTTTCTTCCTCCTCAGTATTATACTCAACGGCAAAACCGAAATGTCCCCACACCACGGATTTGAAAGACGCCGGCGCTTCCTTGTACTGTAGCCTCACTTCCCCGCCGCTCGCCATGTTATAGTGTGGAATGATGGTTAAAGGGGTCATATAATGCCATTTTTGTACAAGCTAATATGATTCTTTAGGGTCTAAATTAAAAGTTTGTAATATACTTTAATTAAAAATTCTCATTAATATTGTAAGAAAACAGTTATTTTACCTGGTCAAAAACAGCTCTGTTTTCAGCACGCCGTTTCAGTGCATATGCCTTTAAATGATCATGAGCTGCGCTCACTCCGCCCCTCTGTTCTGTGCGTACACCGTTTGTAACACAATAACACAATAACCATAACGCGTTGTTCAGTATAAACGTGGAATTATGAATTATATTGAGAACGTCATACATAGAAAACATGCCGTAATGTACCCTGACTGAGTGTAAACCTTAGACGCATTAATTGTGCAGTGTTGCCAGATTGGGACGGTGATTTCCCGCCCAAAAGCTCACCAAAACCCGCCCACTACAAGAAAAAACCGCCCAAAATTTTACTGCCAAAATAATGTGATATAATTTCATTACCATGTCATTTAAGGTTGATAAGCACAATTTGTATCTCCTTAAAACAAAATAACAATGATAAAATAAAAAAATAAATAAATTTTCCAGCAAAACAGATCAAAACAGGGCAATAATTAAGGAGAATTAGCCAATATGACTAAAATGTCCAGGTGGACACTGTCAAAACGGCAATCAAGAAATGAACCGATGACTTTAACCCTCGGAAGTACACATTGCAGAACATAACGCAGAATTTAGCAGTCAAAACGGATTCATCGTTGATTCAAACCTTTTTCAGCAGCTGTCAGGGACAAGCAGAGTGCAGTCTGGATGGTGTAAAGTTGCAGATGTTTGGTTAGGCTAGTGTGCACATATGACATGGACAGGAATCGTCCCATTTTTTATTTCAATTTAAGTCATTCAACTGTGCTCTCCTCTCAGAGTTATATTCACCATAGAGTGATCTCCTTCCACGTGTGCGTTTTTTAGAGTTGCTCACTACTGTACACTCTTTTGTATAGTTGGCTATGTCACTTTGCCTTAGCGATCACTTTAATATACAGCTACAACTTCTCACGCTCAGCTGACTCTGCATGAGCGTGTGTGTACAGTAATGTCATGATGACTGATTTTATGGACTACATGCACTTTAGTTTCGTTTTTTTTAACCAATTAGACTTTAAAATGTAGATGTTTGAAAACCGCCGAAATGATCCCAAACCAGCCCAAATTTTGACCACCCGCCCAAACCCTTTTTTACCCGCACAATCAAATTCAAAACCGCCCAATCTGGCAACACTGTCATTGTGAAGCGTGCAGCTAGCGATTTGCAAAGATTAATATATTAATATAAAGTTTAATAAAACGTTTCACTCACTTCCGTTCTTCTGGAGGTTCAGCAGGAACACGAATATCTGGTACCGATCCTTTTTAGCAAAGCTTCTTAGCAAATCCAGCTTTATACTGACCCTCGTTTATAAAGCAGTCTGGTGTGTGAAATGATTCGCGCAAACATGAAAGCATTGACGTTGCTCGTGTGGAATATTCCCTTCGAAAACAAAACTCAGCCACTGCGTCTTCAGCGGTTCGGATTCAGGAACATTAAAATGACTGTGTTCCTTATTAGACCCAAGAACAGAACACCACAATCGCTTAGATGCCATTCTGCTCATAGACAGTGCTCCGGCACATCAACAATGACCGCGCCGGTCCGGTCCGCGCCGCGCAGACTATGATTGACAGCTACCTCATGTGCGAGGGCGGGTCTGTGTTGAAACGCTCCCGTCAATCAACAATCGTGGGAGGGGCGTCCGTTTTATTGACATCACAAAAACGAACGGCTCGATTTGAGGCAGGGGAAAACATATAAGGAGATTAAAACAAAACCACTGGATGGATTTTTATCATTATATGATGTTTGTGTACAGGCACTGCCAACACACATTTCAGTACAATCAACTTGTAAAAGTGCATGTACCATTATATATGACCCCTTTAAGCTGCGCACGCGCCCCCTCATTACTCGCGGCCGTCGCGGGGCGGAGTTTCCTCATTTCAGCTCGTAGACTTACAGGCACACACAAACAGTCAATTGGGAGAGAAATAAAACAACGCTATCTCACGACCAATTCGTACGAATTCGTACGAGTGATTAAAAGGTGGCTAATTCGTACTAATTCATACGACCTCACTCGTACGAATTTGTACGATTTGTCTAAACCCACGTGATGGGTAGGTTTAGGGGCGGGGTCAGGGGTAGGTCATTCGTACGAATTCATACGAATTTGGTAACTCGTAAAATATGTACGAATTAGCAAAAATCGTACGAATTTGTACGAGTGAGGTCGTATGAATTAGTACGAATTAGCCACCTCGTAAAATTCGTACGAATTGCCGTGAGATCGGGCTGAATAAAACGCACATAAATTATTTAAACGTAAAACCGAAAAACCGCAATTTACAAGCGCGTATTGAACCGTGAATGTCGTACCGAACGGTTCAATATTATATTGAGAATTGTGGTATCCCTACAGGTTAATGATATTTTCTACGGCCTAACCCAACCTCTACCCCTAAACCTACCCAACACTATATAAAAACTAATAAAAACATGTTTTGCCAAATTTATAAGCCTTTTTGACAAGTGAGGACCAGTAAAATCTCCCCACTAGTTGGTTGTCAAAATATTTCACATTATAAGTGAGGACATTTGGCCCTTCCAAGTATAGCCAAACATGTACACACACACACACATCAATCTATAGGAGTGTATATAAGTAGACAGTGATGGAACCATCCATTTTAGACACACTGGCACATGTGCGGAATCCCGGCGTGAATTGTCGCATAGTTGAGGGCAGGAATATTGGAGTTGACAGGGGATGAATTATTAATGAGGGAGGAATCCCTGAGGAATGTAAGCAGTGGGGAGGGGAAAGGGGAGGGGCAGCTCATTATTAATTAATTAGATACTATAACCTCTAATTCTCACCTCAGCATGTGTAACTGAAAAACGTAAAGGAGGGGCACAATTACTTTGTGGAGTATATTTACCTCAGTTCAGAAGATGTGAAACCTTGAAAGCAGTATATGACAATTGGGTTTCACTTTATTTGGATGGTCCCTTTAACACATTCAGTTGACTATAAGTAACGTTGCACCTACATCTCTACTAACTCTCACTGGAGTGTTAGTAGAGTATTAGTAGACTGGTAGGGTTAGGGTTAGAATAAGTTGACATGTAGTTGCAAAGATACTTATAGTCTGTAGAATGTCTGTTGGAGGAGCATCACAATAAAGAGTTAGCAGATATTAAGCAGACAGTCTACAAATACTCTACTGAGAGTTAGTTGACATGTAGTTGCAAAGTTACTTATAGTCAACAGAATGTTCAAAAGGGACCATCAAAATAAAGTGTTACCGACAATGGTTTCTGTTTGTACCTTTTCTGTGAGACCACAGTTCTAAAAGAAACACATATTAGGTATGAAGATTAAATACAAGCTATAGAGCACATATACTTGCCCAATAATTCAATCTGCAATTCATTTATCAATGTAAAGGAGGGAAAAAGACAGATACAGGGAAATGAAGACCGAGAGAGATTCTTGTCCGTTTAGAATGCTGGAACATGTGTGCGGTTCATTAATATTCATGAACATGTGTTGGTCCCCATGGTCCTATCAGAGTTCTTTTTTTTTAAACAGCTCCACTCTCTCTCTTTCCATCTATCTAGGTTTTGTTTTTGATGTCAGATTAAAATGTGTGATATTTTTCTTTTCTGTAGTACAATTAATTTCAATAAAGTTGTTGACTGCATTGAAAAACTGGGATTCAAAATCTAATTTGCACCCTTTTTTCATCTTGAAAGCATGAAGTGTCTTGTTGGATATCATGATCATCAGATTTTGCACAAACTTGTTCATGCAGCTTGAGTGCTGCTGTCAAACCAAACAGTATGGCATTATAAAAAAATTCCATGTTTTACATAGTCTTTCATATACATTTATGCATTTGGAAGACGCTTTTATCAGACGCTTTATCAAATCGATATGTTTATGCATTCCCTGGGAATCTAACTATATCTGTGTACACTTATGTGTTTTCAGGTCACTGTGATTTTGCCTAGTAAGACAAGTTCCTGGATCAACATATTTTATTGATCCTGAAACAACATATTTTGTTGATCCTGGAACAACATTCCTGTCCAAACACATAGTCCTAATCCTATCCCTAACCATAACTAAAACCAGAGGGAAATGATAGGTTAATAACACTGATGGAAGCCTAAACTTGTAAACAAACTGTAAACTTGTCCCTCAAATCTGATTGGTTGATTGGAATGTTGTTCAAGGATCAACAAAGATGTTGATCCAGGAGAATGCTGTACTTGGTGAAATCACATTCACCGTGTTTTCACGGCAATAAACTGCCGTGATTTTGCCAAGAAAGACCTGTTCCTGGATCAACATCTTTTGTTGATCCTGGAACAACATTCCTGTCCGAAAACAGTCCTAACCCTATCCCTACCCCTACTAATAACATATCCCTAAAATCAGGGGGAATAGATAAGTGAATAAGAATGGTGTAGACCCCCTAACCCTTGTTAAAAGCTTAAACTTGACATTAACTATAAACCTATCCCTCAAATCTGATTGGTTGATTGGAATGTTGTTCCAGGAACATGTTCTACTTGGTGAAATCACATTCACCCCAAATTAAAGTGTATATTTGTACTGTTTATTCGTGATGTTTTTAAAGCCACATGATATCCATCTGCTCTCAAAGCAGTGACTTCACACACACACACACACACACACACACACACTAAGCAACTTACGAATTAAGAAGTATGTTGGTATTCTCGCTAAAACAGCATGTGGGTATATCTGTGCATGCGTGTATGGCTGTGGGAATGGTGTGAAACCCTCCGGATCTGTAAACTCAGTTTGGTGAGAATCTCTGACATCTTTTAAAATGTAAAGTTGATGCTGCTTTCTTAGTTTGGTTCTGCGATTACTGACTATTTTCTCTTTGTGCTGAATTTATCAGTCAAAATTCACCAAATTAGGTTCAAGTCATCTAAAAATCGGTGGCTTCTCTGTCTGAATACAGCAATCAAATCAGCTTATCACAAAGTTGCAGTGACTAGACATTGGATTTGAAAACCTCCATGTAATGTGGTTTATATATGTAAATATCCAAGGTGATTTGTCACTGTACTCTGTTCTACATTAAAATGTACTCTAAAGTCTGGTATGACACATGATATAGATAAAAACTTGTAAAATAAGCTCAGTTCTTTGTGGAAAGTATTTTGAGGATCTTGGCAGAGCACAGTGGTGTTAAGGGGGTGTCATTAGACACCTATTAATGTAACTGTGGCAACATCACAGCCAAGTTTACATTACCTAGCTATCCATCTATTAATGAAAAAATGCTCAGGGAACTGGAACTAACAGTTGTGTTATATTTTACCATTAAACAAATACCTGTATACCCCAATAACAGAGTATCAAGGCTCTGCTCAGGTATAAGGAACATTTTGTGTTCAATTTTACATTTCTGAATGAACAAACCCTTTCGGAGCCACTAAATTGAGATGATAATGGCACCAGAGTGAAAAGTTCTAAATGAGATATAAGAGTGACAGATGAAACTCAACAGTGTTCCTTGTGAGAGTGTGCTGGTCTGCCTGCATGCTTCTGTCCGTAATGGGTATGAGGCTTTTAATGGTCATTAATGGTAAAGGAAAGTTGTCACATTTTAAACGTGTTCCGGAACTCATATTTGTTCCCTTGTTCTGTAGCACCACCAATCAATCAATAAATAAGAAGGAGAGAAAGAGAGAGAGAGAGAGAGAGAGAGAGAGAGAGTGCGTATGAGAGAGGTAATTATTTCTAAAGGGCTTTCAAAAGCTCTAGTTCATTGTCGTAATCCCCCTTAAAGCCTTAAAGCACCAAAGAGACACTTCCGAAAGGGAGAGGCAAAGAGAGGGAGAGAGAAAAATCTTTAATAAATGTATTTATTGACTCAACACTGATGCTAATGAGAGTCTAAAACTTCAGTTAGCTCCATCTTTTTCACTTTTACTCTATCTGGATGTCTCTTTTAATATACCTGAGCTAAATCAATTACCACATATATAATATGTAGACTATATATAATCAAAACAGGTACTATGCACAAACATGTCTCCAGATTGAGAGAGACTGTGTTTAACTGGGACACTCTGATGTGTGTGAGGTGATGTATAATTATCTCAAACATAATATGAAATAATACATTTATTTTTACATGTGGAGTGTTATATATTAGCATTTGCACTAAACAGTACAGCATTGCAGGAGGGTAAACATCTTTACAGGAAATGGATTATAAATTTCAATTGTTTGTGCTAAATGAGTGAGTTTATATCTGCAATATATATGAAGCAACCAGAGGGACACATACTTTCTATTAGTGAGGCACCAACATTTAATTTCAGCAACTGAAAATATTTGATGCCTATTTTGAGCGCACAAAGTGGATAAGCTACAGCAGATAAACATGTCAGTAGTGTGAACGCACTTCACAATGACCAAAAATGATGCTGGAGTAGTAATGCGTAAAATTTGTTCTGCTGAAGTATCAAGAAGCGACTCATTGCCGAAGAGCCTCAAGCCGAGGACACACTTAACGACTATAAGGCTGATTATGAATGTAATTTGATACTTACGACTGATCATGCCCAAACACGCCGAGTCAGAGAAAGTTGCATTCAGTCGGTGTTCACAGTTGGTGTTTAAAATCTGTTGCAGTCGTTGGAAACTCTGTAAGTGTGTTCAGTTCAGTCTTAAAATGTTTCAGCTTGTCGTTAAGTATGTCCCCGGCATTATGACCGGTTTAATTTATCACCTGAGAACATAATACCCTGAACAGTATAAACAGTTCAGTTACCAAATTACTCAAAATTAATTACCCAAACTTTATTTTCAGTTTTGGTTTTCAGCCAAATGAAAAGTTTACTTTCGTTGTTTTGGTATAATAAAATAAAATACAGATATATATATATATATATATATATATATATATATATATACACTCACCTAAAGGATTATTAGGAACACCTGTTCAATTTATCATTAATGCAATTATCTAATCAACCAATCACGTGGCGGTTGCTTCAATGCATTTAGGGGTGTGGTCCTGGTCAAGACAATCTCCTGAACTCCAAACTGAATGTCAGAATGGGAAAGAAAGGTGATTTAAGCAATTGTGAGCGTGGCATGGTTGTTGGTGCCAGACGGGCCGGTCTGAGTATTTCACAATCTGCTCAGTTACTGGGATGTTCACGCACAACCATTTCTAGGGTTTGTAAAGAATGGTGTGAAAAGGGAAAAACATCCAGTATGTGGCAGTCCTGTGGGCGAAAATGCCTTGTTGATGCTAGAGGTCAGAGGAGAATGGGCCGACTGATTCAAGCTGATAGAAGAGCAACTTTGACTGAAATAACCTCTCGTTAAAACCGAGGTATGCAGCAAAGCATTTGTGAAGCCACAACACGCACAACCTTGAGGCGGAGGGGCTACAACAGCAGAAGACCCCACCGGGTACCACTCATCTCCACTACAAATAGGAAAAAGAGGCTACAATTTGCAAGAGCTCACCAAAATTGGACAGTTGAAGACTGGAAAAATGTTGCCTGGTCTGATGAGTCTCGATTTCTGTTGAGACATTCAGATGGTAGAGTCAGAATTTGGCGTAAACAGAATGAGAACATGGATCCATCATGCCTCGTTACCACTGTGCAGGCTGGTGGTGGTGGTGTAATGGTGTGGGGGATGTTTTCTTGGCACACTTTAGGCCCCTTAGTGCCAATTGGGCATTGTTTAAATGCCACGGCCTACCTGAGCATTGTTTCTGACCATGTCCATCCCTTTATGGCCACCATGTACCCATCCTCTGACTGCTACTTCCAGCAGGATAATGCACCATGTCACAAAGCTTGAATCATTTCAAATTGGTTTCTTGAACATGACAATGAGTTCGCTGTACTAAAATGGCCCCCACAGTCACCAGATCTCAACCCAATAGAGCATCTTTGGGATGTGGTGGAACGGGAGCTTCGTGCCCTGGATGTGCATCCCACAAATCTCCATCAACTGCAAGATGCTATCCTATCAATATGGGCCAACATTTCTAAAGAATGCTTTCAGCACCTTGTTGAATCAATGCCACGTAGAATTAAGGCAGTTCTGAAGGCGAAAGGGGGTCAAACACAGTATTATTATGGAGTTCCTAATAATCCTTTAGGTGAGTGTATATATCAGCACCTCAGCACACTACATTTCCCATCATCCTCTCTGGCTTCCACCTGTTCACACTGAACAATCACCACACCCGTCTGCCATCAGAGTCATCAGTTCCTCAAAAAAAGTGTGTTTGTGTGTGTGTGTGTGTTCTACTTTAATACCTCTCACTGAATCTACATACTTTACACAGGTTTTAGCTAGAGTTTGGGTTTTATTACCATGTTTATTTGCTTTTTGGATGTATATGTGATGGCCAAATTCCAAATAGTTTAACAATTATGTGTATTTGCTTATTTAGACCCAGTTCTCACTGCAGAATACCTTATGCCATGCATTGGTAAAAAAAAAAAAAAAAAAACTATAGTCATATCAACCCGATCTCACGGCAATTTGTCCGAATTTTACGAGGTGGCAAATTCGTATGAATTCGTACGAATGACATACCCCTGACCCCGCCCCTAAATCTACCCATCACGTCGGTTTAGACAAATCGTACAAGTGAGTTTATACGAATTGGTCGTGAGATAGCGTTGGTCTTAGTTACCAACTGTCACAGTCACTGCAGTTTGGACAGTTTTCATTTGCACCTTTTCTCCTTGTCTTGTTTGTTGTCATGGTCTCAGATTCAATTTCGTCATTCAGTTCAGGTACGTGTGTCTCATCCTTGTTTGCACGTGTATTTAAGTTCCCTTGTTTCTGTTCATTGTTGGGTCTCGTCTATGTTGGATGTTTTTCGCTACTCTTACTCTCTGGATTACCCAGTGGATTTATAAAAGACTGCCTAATTATCTTCATCTTCGTTTTTGTGTGTTTTATACCAGCACAATCCGTGACGCCAACAGATAAAGTATGATGTTATTTCTGATCAGACATTTACACTTTCACTTACTTTACCTAGCCGCACCTTCAGATCCAATGCGTTTATACGTATTTGACACAAACCAGATCACAAGCCCTGGTATGCAGTTACAACAACTCAAACATAGTACTTTAGTGAGACCTGTGGACTTTGAGTCTCTGGACTCTTTCACAGGTCCACAGATGGATCACCTTGCTGTCAAAATAGAAATAAACAACACTGCTGTAAGAACTTTAACAGCACAGTTGCAATTCAACCTCACTGCTGAAGACACCACTAGAGACAAAAAAACATATCTGAACCAAACGCACTGTGTAAAATCATCAAACCGTGCTGTCAACCTGCTATAAATGACACCAAAAAAGATGTTTCTCTCACTCACTGACTTGCTTCATATGCTTGAGGCTGTCACAATGATTAACAAAAATTGGAAAAAAGAGACAAAGAGGTGTAAGAGAGATAACTTGGGGAGAAATAGAAAGAGATTAAAGATGGTTATTGTAACCTTGAGCTAGCAAATTACATTATGGTTTACTAAACTCACTTTCCTTCAAACTATAAGGGAAAGACTCAATTCACACAATTCATGATTGACAGAATGTAAAGAGATTGTGGATGGAAGCGAGACCGTAGCGTTTGTGTGAAGAAATCTCTGTAGCATTGGAGTGATTCAGATCTCAATATTCCATCACACACTAAGCAGCACTCTAAATGAATGTATTAGCGTAGATCTAATAATATACTCCTGCGTTTGCATATTTTATGTTTTACTCAGAGATTTCTCCAACCTGATTTACTAGCTCATTTCACTAATACATTTTCATGTCACAATATACCTTTGGAAACTGGCTCCATTTCCTTTCAGGATTAAGACTCATGTTTTATTCAGTCATGATATGTACGTTATGATTTGATCTTGATTTATTATTGATGATGAGAAGAGAAGCAATGTCCAGAAGAAATTTTCTTCCAAAGTGTTCAGCACGATATGGATCATTTTTGGAGAACTGTAAATACACTTTATAGGTCTCTTAAAGCACAAGAAGAATGAAAGATGGAAACGTTGAATTCAAGAGATATGTCTTTTAACTGGTGTTTTTTACGGTGGCCGAGACAGCTCAACGCGCTGCAACTGAAGCAAACACATGCAAATAGAGAAAAACGTGTGCAAATAGAAAAAAACGCATGCAAATAGAAAAAAACACATGCAAATAGAAAAACACGCGTGCAAATAGAAAAAAACACCAGCAAATTAAAAAAAACATCTTCATCAGTTTCACAACACACGTGTGCTCCAAATAAGGAAACGCGCTGCAAAAGTTCACAACACAACCAAATACAGAAAACAGCTGCAAATAACACAGACCACAACGGAAATGTTTCCAGGGGAACCAAATAAGTGACGAACCCGGCTGAGACGTGCTTATTGCTCGTGAGCTTCCCTATGCCATACTCCCTTCGAAGGGCAGATTGCAGAGCCCTTTTGGAGTGAGCAAGGCTCTAGTGTGCTGTTAGGCACCCGTGTGGAGCGCACTTGATGAAGGGAGCAACTAAAGACAACGTGGGATGTTCCCATGACAACGCAGCACGGTGTCCATCAGCTGGTCTTACGACAGAAATATGATGCTGTTAACATAACGGATGCAAATACATTTTTATTTTTAGTTTACAAAAAAAGCTTTTAAAATATGCGTTATATATCTGTGTCTCAACTTTTGGACCCTACATTACCTAACATTTCTTACGAAACTTTTCTTTATGAAAATGTAATAACATGAAACAATTTGTACAGTGTAACTGATGTATAGATAAATATCTTTCCTTCATGTTTTTCCTCTTTATCTTTTTTATTTATTTATTTTAGTTTCGAGCTCATTGTTCTTTTCTCATTTGTATTCTGGTGACATTGAACATATTGTTAATACATTTTGTACATTGTATACAAGTTGTATGTCATAAAAAATGTAATCTCTGTATGTTTTGCACAAACAAATAAATAAATAAACAAATAATTAAAGTATCATTTTAAGCTGTAAGCACCAGCACGCATAGATTTATGGATATCTATGCCGGCACGTCCCAGCCGGGTTCGTCACTTATTTGGTTCCCCTGGAAACATTTCCGTTGTGCTCTGTGTTATTTGCAGCGCGTTTATGTATTTGGTGGTGTTGTGAGTATTTGGAGCACACGTGTGTTTTGAAACTGATGAAGATGTTTTCTTAATTTGCAGGTGTTTTTTTTATTTGCACGCGTTTTTTTTCTATTTGCATGCGTTTTTTTCTATTTGCATGCGTTTTATTTTATTTGCATGTGGTTTTTTTTTTCTATTTGCACGCGTTGTTTTCTATTTGCATGTGTTTTCTTCTATTTGCATGCGTTTTCTTCAGTTGCAGCGCGTTGAGCTCTCTCGGCCACCGTAGTTTTTATATGATATAGCGAACTTGTTTTACTCACCGTATAACCTTTGTGCTGAACTGTTACTTTCCAAACTCTTTGAGTACATTTGCCCTAACATATAAAAATAACAAACAGGAAATGAACATGATAGTCTTTAGTGGTTAACAGTTTAGACAATATTGCCAGTTACTTTTTTGATACGCTAATGAAAAAAAATCCAAACAAAGTCACGGCAGGTCTCCGAGCAACACACTGAAGGAGTGGTGGCGTTCCTAAATGAATCAGTGTTTTGAACTTATTTGTTGAATTAATAATACAATGACTCACTCATTTGTTTTGTTCCTAAATTAACCACTGTTTTTGAACGAATCGATTGAATTAATGATTTAATGTCTGCTTCCGAAACTTATGAATAAGTAATTACTTCACAATCTTTAAAAAAGTATAGGCCTATTCTTTATGAATGTGTGTAATGGCATATGGACGAACTACATTTTACTTGTCATTGTCATGCATGTGACCTGTTGCGTCACTTCACTGCCATTCACAAATTTTCTCTCATGTCCTCATGGAATAGTGAAATGTTTATCAGATGCACACTTCAGAATCTTGCAGGAAGCTTTATGAATGTGAATTAGGACATACTTTTTCACATCCTGTTTTCCCCCGCCTATAGTATCCAAATTTGGATGCAACCAGTGATTTATAAACATTAGTAACTTGGCACCAGTTACTGGCATATTGATATAAATTCTCGAAAGAATCACACAAAACATGTTTAAACATGTTTTTGCATGTTTTTTGTAAACGTGTTGGATTGAAAAAGCCCTTACAAAAAAGAAGCTAATTCAGGTGTGCTATTATTTCTTTTAAACTAAAAATAAGAAAGTATGCTTTCAAATTATACTTAAAAAAAAAAAACTCTACTTCAAAAGTCTAAGTATATTTGGCATATACTTGTAATCAATCTTTTAATCAAGATATAAGTATAATTAAGTATTCTAAGTCTACTTGGCTTGTAGTTGTGTTTACTCTTTTGATTGCGTAGCATATTAAATACTTTCTTTCTCGCTGTTTTAAATACTGTCTTATGAACTTACATTGTTTGAAAATATTGATTTATAAAAAAAACAGAAATTCCTAATTCTGAGTAGGCTATGTGAATCTTTGTGAAGTCCACTGGTAGTGTACATGGGGATTTACTCAAAATCTACTTAAAGAGCCGTTAAATGTATATTTCAGGTATAAAAATGAATACCTAATGAGAAGATGGGAATGGGAACATTTGCACTTAAAGTGCAAAAATAATACATAAATAGTAAACTATAAGTAAACAATTATTAACTACAAAATGTGCTATTTAAGTATTTAACTACTTAGTATATCTATAAGTTAATTGTAATATTGAGGTAGTACAAACAAAAAACTAAGTTGTGTACTCAAAGTTTACTACTGTTACACTTGAAGTATACTTACAAGTATACTTTTACACTTTTACACTAAAAAGTGGGCCAATTTAGTCCCAAGTATTGAAATAAAACTTACAAGTGTACTAGTACATACTTACTACATAAAGTATACTTAAAATATACTTGAACTTTACTTAAGTATACTTATACTGAATTATAATTATTTTTGTTTGGGTGTCTTTGACCATCGCCTTTCGCAGCATTTTCAGTGTCTCATGCATGTTTTGTAAGACACTGTATTCATTTAAAAAAAATACTTTAATAACGTGCCTCAAGACACTGTTCTTTTTTTATATTGTTGTGCTGCATCTCATATTTTAAGGACAGGTTCTCTGTCAACACCACTGACTGTCTGTCTGGAACATGCAAACACAGAAAAGCAGAGTGATGCAAAAACTGTTGGACTACATATTACAGCTCCTCTTCCAACCAAATGCTGGCTTGATGTATCCTGATCTTCAAGCAGAAGGAGCGAGATTAAATATTCTGAATCATATCAATCCACAATCTGACTTGTGATGCAGCCTGGAATCATAATCATACCATGTTCGCTCACCTGGCCAGAAAAGAGCTGCCATTTTATCCAACAAACAAACCATAAAGGATAGTTAGTAGATTAATGACGTGGACTTGAAAAATTGATGTATTGACGTCTTTCCACGGTTGTAACAACATACCTTTTGATGTTCATTCCTGTTTATTTCGTGTTGTACCTGAAGAGATGATCGGTTCATGTGCCGCTTGAACTAAGGCTCTACAGTCAAGACACATGAATAAGCCACAAAATGGTATTTATTTTTTCAATTTGTTACAAAATGACAAAATTTGAAAGCTGAGACTTTGTTTCATTTCAAAAGTAACCTGCTCTATCTTGTCTGTCGGCGCGTTGTCATTATCCTCTCAGCTCTGTGTTGTATTTTTCACCGCGTAAGAACATGATGTGTGGCGTGCGAGCGCCATGGCTTGTCGGACGTAGCAACAGTAACTAAGGGGGGCGGGTCTTTGGGAAGGTTCAGTTGAATTCATTTCATAATTGATGAACTTTACAGTTATTGATCTTAAGTGAATCAACACTGAATTGACTTCAGCTGAATAATGACACTATAAACTATTTTCCTGTTTATTGGCGTAAAGCTGGTTTGAAACCATCTGTATTGTATAAATCTGTATTAAATAAAGGTGATTGGGGCTCTTGGAACGCCGTTCAGCCATCAAAATCTATGGGCATTCCTGTTGTATAAAGCAATTGATCATATTTACTGTGTGCATACTTGAAGGAAATTACAAAAACTCTAAACATAATTTTCATAGGTAGGAAAGAAAATATGTGTCACATAAGGGTCATCATGGTGATGCACGGATACTTCAGGACTAAAGATCATATAAAGCAGCATTCAAGCATTGCGGGCAGTTGGGGGACTGAATGAGATGTAATTTAAAATGAATGAAGATGTTTAGAGCGGGAGGTTACAGCTCGGACCAGAAGAGTTACAGCTCCAGCAGATCCAGCATTCGGTTGTTTATTGGCCTCTCTCCCCTCCAAATCAGCATTAAATATTCACACTAGTAACTCGCAATTCCACACATCTCACTAAGAAAAAACGGACTGAAAGGGGCAGAGTGAAATACAGTCGGAGAAAGACACAAAGTATACGTCTTAGGAGTGTAAATGAGAAGTATGTGTCAGGTTCATTCCTTTACAGTAAATAAATACCCATAAACTTACAGTGAATTATTATCAACAAGCAGCCGGTGATGCATAGTATATTCACCGCACCACAAACTATAATGTATGACAGTCAGTTATTATACATTTGCATGCAGAATAGCAGCTCTATCATCCAACTCTCCTCGGAGCCACAACACACTTCAGGAAAGCTGAATCTGCAAAATGTCTCCAAACTCAAGATGTGACAGGTTCAAAGACGTGTAGTGCAATGCTTCTAAATTTTTTTTGTCATGCGTCTCTTTGAACCTAGACAAACTTTCGTGCTCTGCCCTCCAACCACCACCACCATAAACTGATTGATCAGTATCTGCCAAATATTTGCACATAATAATGAAAAAAAAAAATTTTTTTTAGCAGATACTTTTGTTACATAAAACAGAGGGAAAACAAACTATTATATAAATGAGCCAACAATAGTAAAAGTTTTGAAAAACATACACTGCATCTTTTCTTTCAGGTTTTTAAAAAAAAAAATTTTATAATAATAAATTGAGATAGATTTCAATGAAAGCTGCATAAGTTCTTTCCGTTTTGTTATTCTCTGTAAAATTTCAGTGTCGAAAAACGGCCTATACATTTTAGGAAATACCTTTTAAAATCCAAAAACGAATGAATAAAATGAATAAATAAAAAAAGCAATACTGCTTTGCAAGAGCATTTTTAAAAGATTAGTTCAATGAAAAAGATTATTTAATCAGTCTCAGGTTATTTCAAACCCAAAGCCATATTAAATATATTATCTGTAGAACACAAAGGGAAATGGATTAAGGATGAGAGAAGATTATTGTAACTGTCAAGCTTCAAAAAGCACAAAATTATTATTTTTTAAAATCTGGACGACAGAACTCATGCGTTACATTCCAAGCCATAAGACAGGTGTGTGAGAGGAAAAGGATAAAATATGTCAATATTCACTTAATATTTCCCCTACACAATTCAAATTTGGTACATTGATGATACATGCAAGAGGTTTTTGTTTAAATAAGCAGTTTTTTACATAGATAGCAAAATAATTGGATTTTCCTTACACTGCAAAAAAATGCTGTAAATGTATTATTGTAGTACGTTTTACAAAGAAATGACTATTTCAGTTTTTCTACTTTAAAATTTCATATATAATTAAATGTATTACTTGCCCTTTCTTTGTAATGGTTTTACTAGGAATTTCTGAGAGAAAATTGTTTCTGCACCAAAGTTTATTCAGTGTTGTCAACATGACATATTTAAAGAATAGGGTTAGGGTTAGATGTAAGGAATTGAATAAGGTTGAGAACTAGCCATCCTAGGTTATGTTATACACTGAACAAAATTATAAACGCAACACTTTTGTTTTTGCCCCCATTTTTCATGAGCCGAACTCAAAGATCTAAGACTTTTTCTATGTACACAAAATACCTATTTCTCTCAAATATTGTTCACAAATCTGTCTAAATCTGTGTTAGTTAGCACTTCTCCTTTGCCGAGATAATCCATCCACCTCACAGGTGTGGCATATCAAGATGCTGATTAGACAGCATGATTATTGCACAGGTGTGCCTTAGGCTGGCCACAATAAAAGGCCACTCTAAAAAAAAAAAAAAGGTTGTTGATTGTGGCAGCCTGTGGAATATTTGTCCACTCCTCTTCAATGACTGTGCGAAGTTCCTGGTTATTGGCAGGACCTGGAACACGCTGTCGTATACGCCGATCCAGAGCATCCCAAACAGACAGCATGTATGGCGTTGTGTGGGTGAGCAGTTTGCTGATGTCAACGTTGTGGATCGAGTGGCCCATGGTGGCGGTGGGGTTATGGTATGGGCAGGCGTATGTTTTGGACAACGAACACAGGTGCATTTTATTGATGACATTTTTAATTCACAGAGATACCGAGACAAGATTCTGAGGCCCATTGTAGTGCCATTCATCCACCACCATCACCTCATGTTGCAGCATGATAATGCACGGCCCCATGTTGCATGGATCTGTACACAATTGACCGTTCGCAAAAGGCACGCCCCCTAGTTATTGTTACTACACCCGTCAAACAAATGGTCAAACATGACCAGCGCGACAGATTGCCATGACGGGGAGAGGTATACCCGTGTGTGTCAGTGACCCTTTTTTGGAGCAATACCTCCGCGATATCCTCCAGATCGAGGCACAAGGGTTTACAGTATGCAGTGGAGGGATATATTTAAAATATAAAAATACGCAATGAAGGAGACACGACTACTATCGAGGCGAATGCTTACCGGTCTCAACCGAAATCTGAGAAACCCCATGACCTGTAGCAGTACCTCAAATGCAACCAGCACAACCTTGAAGAAGATTTTATAAGCTGGTTCAGTGGCTAATGTTTGGAGTTAGAAATATATAACTCGCGCTGCATATTTAGTAATTTTGCCTCAGATACAGGATTATTCGCTTTAACAAGCAGGTTGTTCATTACCACGGCAACCGCTTGCGTGTCATGCTGAATGCGATTTTCGTGTTTAAAAAGTAACTATACATAAGAGATGCAGATAACCATACATTATTTAAGGTTATTTCTATTTGTTACGATATTGATATATGAACTGATGTTGTCAAGTAAGCTTCATGCCCGTTGCGAGCGTGCACTCCTCTGAACTGTAGTCTACGGGTGCTGCACTGCTAGTGACTGCTGCTCATTTTCCCCCTGAGAATATCATGTTAACAACAACCCTTTAGAAAAGTAATTCCTTTGTGGATCCTCTTGATCTGCTTTCTCCATGTTTCTTTGACTAATCTCAGTGTCTCAGTCTCACGCACGCTGCACGCGAGTTAACCATGTTCGACACATTTAACTGGGAGTGGGGCCGTCCACACTGTTTTATCCATTGTAGGGACCGCGCACGTTGTGTTTCGGCTTTGGAAACGGAAAGAACACAACTCTTCCAGACAATCTCTCGGGGTACCTAGTGTCCGACTTACAAACGCCGTGGGCGCACCGCTTCACCATCTTGCTTGGAGTCAATGCTTGACGGACCTGCTCACATAGTAACGGTTGCTATGTTGTGTGATTGGACAATGGCCGTTTTGTGGGAGGGGCTTGCGAACGGTCAATTACTGGAAGCTGAAAACATACCAGTTCTTGCATGGCCAGCATACTCACCAGACATTAGGGCTGGGAATCGCTGGCTACTTCACGATACGATACGCGATACATTGTTCACGATACCGATAATATCACGATATGGCGATACTGCGATAATCGACATATTATCAGTAATAACTCACAATATATCATGTTTTAAGAAATAGACATTTTTTTTTAATTAGGAAAATTAATCTCCATTTATTTTTTTTGGATGAAACACAATAACAAAAACAACTTGTGTCTTATCAGTTGCAACAAAACAGTCACAGACACTATTTTAGTGTAACTTTGCTGCAATCAGTAGTAATAAAAATGTTTACGCCGGGGTGTGTCGGCTTCGAGCCAGCACCAACCACGGCTTTCTCACAGAGCTCCGGGTGATGCCGCGTGAGGTGTCTGTGCATGTGGTCGTGTTTCCCGTGTAGCGGACTTTTGCAAATCCAGACATCCCAAGTCTCCCAGAAGCTCCGGGAGTCTCTCGCATAAGCGTCTCCCTGATGCCTGCAAATTAGTTCAAATCTCCCGAAATCTAGAGCGCGCATGCGAGACAGAACATAGCCTACTGCGCGCATAACATACATAGCACGGCAGAGAGGGAGAGAGCGAGAGACTTTGCGTGTGTGCCTCATGAAAGCTAGTCAAATCCAGTCAACTCGGATAATGAATAGAGCGTTTTATAACGGCTTTTAAGATCGATACTTGGCAAGAGCGCATCGAGAATCGATCGCGGGAGTAAATATCGTGAGATATCGCCATATCGATATTTTGGCGCACCCCTACCAGACATGTCACCCATTGAGCATGTTTGGGATGCTCTGGATCGGCGTATACGACAGCTTGTTACAGGTCCTGCCAATATCCAGCAACTTCACACAGCCATTGAAGAGCAACATTCCACAGGCTGCCACAATCAACAACCTTGAACAACCACAATCAACAACCACAACAGATTTGTGAACAATATTTGAGAGAAATAGGCCTTTTGTGTACATAGAAACGTCTCAGGTTACTACTGTAACCATAGTTCCCTGAGAAAGGGAACGAGACGATGCGTCACTTGACGCTTTGGGAACGCCCCCAGCGTGAATGCGTCTGAGCATCAATGTCAACTAGTCCAATGGAAAGAATGAGCGTCACGGGCGGGTGACGTCATGACCAGGAAGGCATAAGAGCACATCCGGTGAAACGCGGCATTAGCTTCAAAAAGTCGAAGCAAGCCGATCACAGGGATGCAGGAAGTATGGCAGGGTGACGCATCGTCTCGTTCCCTTTCTCAGGGAACTATGGTTACAGTAGTAACCTGAGACGTTCCCTTTGGAGGGAACTCGCGATGCGTCACTTGACGCTTTGGGAACGAGAATACCCAAAACGCCAGAATTCCAAGTGCCTGAGTGTCAGTCTGTTGGAACTAAGCACTAAGCACCTGAGAACCTGGGGCAGCATCCAGGTCCAAACTGTAAAACCTGACGAATGTGAGCGGTGAGGACCAGCCTGCCGCATCACAAACGTCTTGGAGGGAAACCCCAAATAACAAGGCTTTAGAGGCCGCCATACCCCTCGTTGAGTGAGCTCTGACCACCAAGGGACACGGATGTTCAGAGTACTCGTATGCAAGTGAAATAGCCTCGACTATCCACTTGCTAACCGTCTGTTTAGAAGCAGGAAGACCCTTCTTAGGTGATCCAAAGCAAATAAATAACTGGTCGGACTTCCTCATAGAAGATGTCCGATGAACATAAGTATCCAGTGCTCGCACTGGACACAAGAGGTTCAGCCTTTCCTGGTCCGCAGATGTAAAAGGAGGAGGACAGAAAGCCTGCAGCACGATAGGCCTCGGAATCAAGGTCGGCACCTTAGGGACGTATCCCTGTTTTGGATATAAGAATGCCTTGACCATCCCCGGTGCAAACTCAAGGCAAGTGGGGGAAACCGAAAGGGCCTCTCCAACTCTCTTAAGGGACGAAATAGCTAGCAGAAAGATAGTCTTAAGGGTAAGAAATTTCTCTGAAACCGAATCTAAGGGCTCGAATGGAGCCCTAGACAGGCCTTCTAGTACTATTGCCAAATCCCAAGCTGGCACCCTAGTGCGAGTTGCAGGCCTCAGCCTCAATGTGCCACGAAGGAAACGTGTAATCAGGGGGTCTCGACCCAACGATGTACCCCCAACCAGGGCGTGGTAAGCCGCAATGGCCGCCACGTAAACCTTAAGTGTGGAAGGACATAAACCTGACGTAAAGCGCTCCTGCAAGAACTCGAGTACTGTGTTCACAGAACAGTTAACCGGATCCCACTGATGTCGGTGACACCATACAGAAAAAACTTTCCATTTCAGCGCATATAGTTTCCTAGTAGCTGGAGCTCTGGAGCTTAGGATGGTCTCAGCAGCCTCAGCTGAGAGACCACTCTCTATGAGTTGGGCCCCCTCAGAGGCCAAACCCACAGGTTCCAAATCTCTGGTCGAGGGTGAAATATTGTGCCCCCGGCCTGAGACAGAAGGTCTCTCCTGATCGGGATCTCCAAGGGAGGACCGTCTAAGAGATGGATCAGGTCCGCAAACCAGATCCGACTCGGCCAGCGTGGTGCTACAAGCAGTAGGCTTATTCCGTACTGGCGGACTCGTTCCAGAACTCCTGGGAGCAGAGCAACAGGGGGAAATGCGTACAGACGTAGCCTCGGCCACGTCTGCACCATAGCATCCAGCCCCAGGGGGGCTGGGTGAGTAAGGGAGAACCAAAGTGGACAGTGCGTCGTGTGCTGAGACGCAAACAGATCCACCTCTGCTTGGCCGTAAAACTCCCAAATTTTCTCCACCGCCTCGGGGTGGAGTCTCCAGTCCCCTGGCCTCAGCTCCTGCCTCGACAGGATGTCTGCCCCCACATTCTGGTCCCCAGGAATATACACTGCCCTCAGGGAGAGTACCTTCCCCAGAGACCACAGGAGGATCTGGTGCGCCAGTTTGCAGAGCGGACGCGACCGCAGACCCCCCTGACGGTTCAGATAAGAGACCACTGATGTGTTGTCTGTTCGTACAAGCACATGATGGCCCCTCAGGTCTGGGAGAAACTGTCTCAACGCTTTGAAGACAGCCATCATCTCCAGGCAATTGATGTGCCACGAAAGATGATGACTTTTCCACAGACCCTGAACCGAGCGGCCTTCCATTACCGCTCCCCAGCCGGTGAGGGAAGCATCTGTCGAGATCGTAACACGATGGCAAAGAGCTCCCAATACCGGACCCTGGGTTAAGAACCAATGTTTCCTCCATATTATTAAGGCACGAAGGCACCGCCGCGTGACCTTGATCATACGAAGTGGGTTTCCCCTCGGGGAGAACCCTCTGGTCCTTAGCCACCACTGTAAAGGTCTCATGTACAGCAGGCCAAAAGGAATCACGTTGGACGCTGCCGCCAAGAGACCCAACAGTCTCTCGAACTGTTTCACAGTGCGTGACTGGCCTAGCTTTAGCTCTTTGGTGGCTGTCAGGATAGCAGCTACACAAACGGGCGATAGAGTGGCCCGCATCGTCACTGAATCCCATACCACACCAAGGAAAGTGGTTCTCTGTACTGGAGAAAGAACACTCTTCTTGGCGTTGAGCCTCAACCCCAACATCTGCATATGAGCGAGAACGACACCTCGGTGCCGAACCGCCAACTGCTCTGATTCCGCCAGAATCAGCCAGTCGTCGATGTAGTTCAGAATACGTATGCCCTGAAGCCTGAGAGGGGCTAGAGCTGCATCCACGCATATCGTGAACGTGCGGGGTAATAAAGCTAGACCGAAAGGAAGAACCCGATATTGGTATTCTTTGCCCCCGAAAGAAAACCTTAGGAACTTCCTGTGCTGAGGGAGGATGGAGATATGGAAGTAGGCGTCCTTCAGATCTATCGTGACAAACCAGTCCTTGGATCTGATTTGAGTCACGATCTGTTTGAGTGTCAGCATCTTGAACTTGAGTTTCTGTACTGAACGATTCAACAGACGAAGATCTAAAATGGGACACAACCCCCCATCCTTTTTTGGAACAATGAAATAACGGCTGTAAAAACCCGACTCTCTGTCGGGTGAGTACACCTGTTCTATAGCTTCCTTTGCTAACAGGGCCTTTACCTCTTGCTCCATTACCAGAGCCTGCTCGGGATGCACCACTGTGGGCAGCACCCCGTTGTAACGAGGAGGACGAGAACCAAACTGGATTCTGTATCCTTTCTCTACAATCTGCAGGACCCAATGAGAAATATTCGGCAGAAGCTTCCACGCTGCCAGAAAATTTACTAAGGGAACCAGCCTCTCGAGGCTGGTCTCTGGTGTTATCGAGACAGCCAATTCCGGAGCCTGAAACATAATGGCAGGAACTACCTGAACTGGCCGCTCTAAAACCCCCCTCAGAGGGCGCGAAACCGATGCTGTGCCGCAGCATAGCATCAGCAACTCGCTGGAGACCGCTGCGCCCAGAAGCACCGAGGGTGGCAGGGTTGGCAGAACGGGCTCGTGAGGACCCCGAAATGGAACGGGCACCGTATGATGAGGTGTACACCGCTCTATTTCGGTCGGGGCTGTCCTCACAGGCCTGATGCATGAACATCAGGACCTTTTTTTTTTCTGAGCCGAAGTCTTCTTCGCCTGAAGAACGGTCCTCAGATCCGGCTTCGACTTAGAAGACTTCGGCTGAGAGTGCTGCGTCTGTCTCCAGTTTCCACGTGGAGGTGCACGAGAAGCAACACTCTCTTTCTGATGCACACGATATGATGAGCTAGACGGCTGGGGCTGCTCACGCCCAGCAGCCCCAGGGGGCTGGACACGGCGAGGGATAAACTTTTTGAAAGCGTCCGCTTGCTTTTTTGATTCCTGAAATCTCTCGACGACCGCATGGACTGCGTCACCAAAGAGACCAGAAGGTTCAAGCGGAGCATCTAACAGAAAAGCACGATCTTTTTCTTTAATCTCCGAAAGATTCAACCATAAATGTCTCTCAGTAGCTACCAAAGCTGCCATAGACCGCCCAATTGCTCTGGCGGTCTCTTTAGTAGCCCTGAGAGAAAGATCGGTAGCCCGACGAAGTTCTCGAATATCATCATGACTAACTCCCTCGCTATTATCCAGATCCCCCAGCAGGTCAGCTTGATAAGCCTGAAGCACTGCCATGGTATGCAGACATGCTCCAGCTTGACCTGCTGCCGTATAAGCTTTGCCCACTAACACTGGCGTGGCTTTGAGCGGTCTAGTGGGCAAAGCCGAGGCTTTCAGAGACGATGCGGGCCCAGGGGAAAGATAGCTTGCTAAATTCGGTTCCGCCTGGGGCATCGCCTCATAACCATACTCTTTCAGCCCTCTAATTTTTGAATAAATATTAACTTGAGGGCTGAAAAGACGTGAAGAGTATGGCTTATTCCATGATTTAGAAATCTCATTATGAAGATCAGGAAAAAATGGAAGCCCTCGTGGTGGAGATGAAGCAGTAGAAGATAAAAAGCGCTCATCTAATTTACTCTTAGGACGAGCGCCCCTCTTATCAGATGGCCATTCAATCTTTAATTTATCTACAGCCCGCGACATAACATCCACCAGCTCATCATATGCTGGGGAAATAAATTGTGAATCTCTTTCCCCCATGTGTGTGCTTTCACTCTCCAAACTCATCGCATCGACCTCCTCGGAGGAAGAGCAATGAAGTAATGGAGGGCTCTCTCCCCGGGCGGAAGAAACCGCAGAGCGTGCTTCCGACACCGGGGGGAGAGCGCTGGATCTCTCGGGTAAGGAAGGAGAAAGAGCCCTCGGACCCGTCTCCAAACCCTCCGAAAGATCCTTTTGCGATCCCCAGGAATGCATTCTCCGCGCTGCCTCAGCAGACGCGGGTCCTGATCCCTGCGGATCGCGAGCCTGCCCACTCTCTTTATCAAAGAGTGACAGGCGAGAGCGGAGCATGCGAAGCGGTAACATCTCACAATGCTGGCACTCAGCCTCCTCGAAGGCTGAGACCGCATGCTCCACTCCCAAACAAATGACACAAAGCTTGTGTGTGTCCCCACCCGTTAAATAACGCGGGCAGGGAGAAACACACTGTTTGTACACTTGTTTAGTTTCCATCCTTTTCCGCAACAGACAACAGTAAATAGACAGAGACAAAATGACACAGATCGCTTGCTGAGACACAGAAGCTAATGCCGCGTTTCACCGGATGTGCTCTTATGCCTTCCTGGTCATGACGTCACCCGCCCGTGACGCTCATTCTTTCCATTGGACTAGTTGACATTGATGCTCAGACGCATTCACGCTGGGGGCGTTCCCAAAGCGTCAAGTGACGCATCGCGAGTTCCCTCGAAAGGGAACAGTCTTAGATCTTTGAGTTCAGCTCATGAAAAATGGGGGCAAAAACAAAAGTGTTGCATTTATAATTTTGTTCAGTGTATATTGGCAGTCGCCTAGGGGCCTTTGTGAAGTGGTCCGTAATAAATGGAAAGATCATAACTTGAGATGTGAGGATCCTTCTTATCCACCCTACACTGAAAGCAAGTAGCATGATGCCGTGTCAATAAAATTAGATCAGCCTTGCTTCATTCAACAAATGTGTCAAATCTAATTTTAATCACATCACAACGTGCAGTATGCTTTCAATGTAGTTGAACGCGTCCACAATCCTTACCAAACAAATGTGCCTCAACATTTAAAACAATAATATGCACAAACCACAAAAATAACGGTGACAAACTAAAAGAAAAACATTAAGTAAAAGATCAGCTCTAAATAATCACCACATGATAAATAACAGAGCAACAACATATAACCATCACCATAGCATAAAAGAAAAAAGTACAACAATAAACAGTAATCTGCATATTTTATTCATACAGTGCATTCCAATGAACTTGAGTAAAGCATCCATCACCACAGACGTCAGTGTATTATTATCCACAGTTTCCTCAAAAAAAGCTCACATTCAACAGAAAATAAGTCATGAAAGAACTCACTGTGAGTATTTACGGTGGATGCTAAGTTTAAAATACTTTTGCATGATATTGTCAAAAGTAAAGGGGAAGAAATAAAGGCACTGTCAATGAGATACAAAGAAGTCAAATGCCAAGCAGTGTGACAAGCTTTATCTCAAACTGTTTAAAAAAAAAATCATATTTTCAGTAAAAGGTTCCATTTGTTAACGTTAGTGAGCATGAACTAAAAATAAAAAAAAGAAATAAAATAGAATAAAAATCATGACACTCTTAGAAAAAAAGGTTCAGTGGGGTTCTACATACCCCTTTATGCCAAAAGGTGGAACATGGAAGTCCACTGGAGGCAAGTTGTAGAACCCAAGTGCAGTTAATTAATACTCAAAACAAGATCAAACGTAACCCAAAACCATGGCGTGGCATGAAACACATGAACATGGTGGTCACCAACAGTGGTTACAGAGAAATAATACTTGACAAAGTAACAAGGCAAACATGAGGGCTTAAATATACAAGGACTAATGACAAGACAAGGGACAGCGGTGCACAATGATGCAATGAACCACTAAGAACATGACACATACTAAGACAAGGGAACACATGGCAGGATCACATGACTAAAACATGGAATCATATGACTGAGACATGAAACAAGATATGACAAAAGGTTCTATATCATGACAAATGTTTTTAATTATTACAAAATACGTTCATGTTTAACGGGTCATTAATATTTTTTAGTGATAGAGTATGTTTACGAGCTGTTTAATTCATTTCATTTAATCAAAAAAAATATTAAAACAAAACTAATTAAAACGAATCCATAAAATGGTCCCATGATGTGAACCACTAAAAGATTCTCTATATAAAGTGCCTAACAGAACACACTTAACAACAAATGTATAACTACACTGTAAAAAAAAGTATTATTACACTATAACAAACACATAATACATTTGTTACAGTGTAATAATAAGTTTGTAACATAGCATTTATACATTTGTTGCAGTGCAGTTAAGTGTATACATAAATTTGTTACAGTGTAACTATACGTTTGTTACTGTGTAACTATATGTTTGATACAGTGTAA
This sequence comes from Rhinichthys osculus, assembly GCA_029959095.1. NCBI lineage: Eukaryota > Metazoa > Chordata > Actinopteri > Cypriniformes > Leuciscidae > Rhinichthys > Rhinichthys osculus. Next base: position 17,925,445 of record JARWKJ010000017.1, read on the forward strand.
ATATAAATTTTTAACATTGTACTTCTTTTTTATTTAATTTATTTATTTATTTATTTTACTTTCATGCAGCATTGTAGTGCTGTTCTGTTATTGCCTCTTTTTGGGTTGTGCAATATGGCAAAAATATAATATCATATTCATGATTTCATCACAATTCTTTTCATGTTGTTTTCACTATTTTGCAAGTGACTGAGCAGTACAGCCAAACTAATTTCCCTATTTTAAGCAAGTAGCCTTACAGAGATAACAAAATACAAGGTAACAAAATATAACAGAAAAAAGAAAGACAGACCACGTAGGTCATATGGGGTGAAAATAAAAACCTTTAATTTCATTATTTTATCTTATGTTATTAAAAATAAGAACAAAGATGCACATTACAAATACAAAACATAATATACAAATGAAATAAACAGCACTTTATTTTTTCAGCCACAGTAGGTGTATAGCCTATAACAGCACCATTAAACTACGAAATTGAATAAACAAATGTAAAAAAAACACTACATAGACTTGACTGTATAAATTATACATTGATTTTGAAGTTTTTACTGAAGTTCTTCAGTGAAGAGCAGTGAGTGATTTTCGCTTTTGTTTTTTTATTAACATTAAGGACTAGGGGGCAGTATGTTTATTATTAGGTTGCTGTCTCTTTAAGAGCTCATGCTGCGCAGATACAGACACGTATCCGATTTTCTCCCAAGTGTCTTCTTTCACTTTAGACATAACCGACTGTGTTTATGTAAACTTTGTGTGTATTTGCCAGTTTAAACCCAATAAGACACGAAAGATAACTTAGTTCAGTATTCACGCGCTGCAGGCGCGAATGCAATGTTATGCAATGTTATGTTATGCATTTACGCATGCAAATTATAATCTTTCATGACTGCGAATAACAGAACGTCACATGAGCGTAACTCTACCGCTGCACTGCGCTAACATGTGATGTGAATGTACACTGTACAGTATGTCGCGTTGTAGGCTACAGTATGTTTGGACGGAGACACCAGAACGGCAAAAGATAGAATGCACTGTAGCGCGAATCAAAACGCAAAGCGGACCAGGACCTCATCGCTTTTACATATCACAAAGATATCGAACCACAAACGGACCCAAAAACAAACCGTACACAGACCTCCTCCGGAGGTGTTCTGAGTACGGTTCGCTTTTTGGTCCTTTTAGGGGGGGGTCTGAGATCACTTGGTTTGTTCACATATACACGCTGAACGGCTCCGAGAGCGTTTGGAGGGCTCAAACGAACTAGGTGTGAAAACACCCATAATTACACTGTAAGAAATTAATTTTTGCACTGTAACAAATGTATTATTACACTTAAGTACACTGCAACAAATGTATAAATACTATGTAACAAACCTACACTGTAAGAAATATATAACTACACTGTAGCAAATGTAAAATTAAAATAAATGTATTTTACACTGTATCAAACATACAATTACACTGTAATAAATGTATTACACAGTAAATTGTACAATTACGCTATACAATTGTATAATTGCATTAATTAATAATAATTCATTACATTTATATAGCGCTTTTCTCGGCACTCAAAGAACTACATAGAAGGGGGAATCTCCTCAACCACCACCAATTGCATTGTAACAAATGTATAATTACACTGTAATAAATGTATTCTTACACTCTAACAAATGTATTATTACACTAACAAACGTACTATTACACTGTAACAAATGTATTACACTAACTACACTGCAACCAATATATAAATACAATGTAACAAACAAAAAATTATACTGTAACAAACATATAACTACACTGTGACAAATGTAGGCCTATATTAAAATGTAACAAATGTATTATTACACTGTAACAAACATATAACTATACTGTAACATGTAAAACTACACTGAAACAAACATAATTACACTGTAAAAATGTATTATTACACTGTAACAACTGTATAATTACACTAACGATCTTTACACTAACAAATGTATAATTACACTGTAAAAATATTTACACTGTAACACGTAATACACTAACAAAATTGTATAATTGCACTGTAATAAATAAATTACACGGTAAAAATGTATAATTACACTGTAAAAATATAATTACACTGTAACAAATGTTACTCTGTAACAAACGTATAATTACACAGTAAAAAATATATATTTACACTGTAAATAATGTATTAATACACTGTAACAAACAGATAATTACACTGTAACAAACATATATTTACACTGTAACAAACGTATAATTACACTGTAGTGACAAATGTATATATACAGTGTAACAAACACATAATTACACTGTAACAAACATATTATGTAGCAAACATATAATTACATATAGAACCTTTTCTTCTAAGAGTTATTATAGTTGTATCTATTAATATTATTTATTAGACCTAAGCTAACAAACTAAAGATGAACAGCTGTATTTTTATCGACTGTTTGTTACTGTTAGTAAATGCATTACTTAATATTAACTAATGGAACCTTACTGTAAAGTGTTACCCATTTTTATCTTTCTTGTATATTACACGCATGCAGTTTATGACCTCATATTAACATCGCAAGTCCTTGTACATGGTTTATTTACTTTTGGTAGTTAATTTGTCACACTGCAAACATATGTAAGTTGGTGATAAATAATGAAAGTGTAAAAATATATACTGTAAATATAACCTAAAATCTTGTGTCTGTAATGTTTATTGTCTTGATCTCACCTAAGGTCCCACTTACCTACGGGTCGGCCCTGTATCCCACACAGTCTTCTTTTCAGTAGCAGGTTGTCCTGTGATTTTGTTTGTAACAGCTGTGTGATAGTCAGCTTTTGTCAGCTTGTAAGAATAAGAATTAACCAATCAATATGTTTTAAGGGAGAATTCAGCAATTGAGACTCTCTAAACGTTTCTTCATTTTAAACAACAGACAGCATCCAGACTCAGAATCAAATTACACATGTGAATCTCAAGCCCCTTTGAGCCAGATGTCAATGCACCTAAGATGGATTGTGATCAGATCTCTCTTTCACATTGGGAGTGGTCTGGACGGATTTCGACCACATTCCACGAAGATGTGAAGGATACTGTGTTTCGTTATCCACATACAATTTTGTACGCAGTATATCTTCTCTGGTATTTTTCTCTACTCTTCTTCACTTCTAACACCTATTGCAGGGGTCTTCAACTTCTTTCAGGGCAAGGACCTCTTAGGCCATAGAGACATGGAGCAGGGACCCCCGATACAAATTGAAACTAACCATATTATAATCAAGAATAAGTTATATTATGTTAAAAGATCAGAACTATGCACATTGTTGTTGTTGTTGCACATGCATCACTGTCTGTATATTACTTTTCATTGTTAAAATTGACATTTATGCATCACAATAAACAACATGTTGCGATAAAAATCACAGTTCATTAGTTGTTTGCAGTTGTAAACTATTTTAATGGATTTACAGTCATACATTTGTATTTTATTAATCAGATAGACAATTAAACATTTACCTGAACTTTAGGCCTACAAGTTTTCTAAAAATTCACATTTTAATTTTACTGTCAAATGGACAAATAAACAATTACCTGAACTTTAGCTACGAGTTTATTAAAAATTCACATTTTAATTTTACAGATGGACAATTAAGAATCAAATCACTGAGTGTGAAATGAGTGCTTGTTCTCTAAAGTGCAGATGTAATGTCAGCAACTGCTCCACCATAACAAGAATAGCAAATGTACAGTGAGACATTTACGTCATCATTTATTCACAAGTCATCATTTTTTACAAGTCATCATTTTTTCAAATAATTGGAATGTAATAAAAAAAAAAATATTGATACAAATATTATTCTAGTAATCTATTAATCTGCATACAGCCTACATTGCACGTATTAATTTTGACATGCCATATTTTTGTCCCATGCTATACTTATATGCAAATTGCAATGTTGAGAGTCAATCCTGAATTTATGTGCAGATGTCACTTCCAAAACTTTCAGCATGTAACTGGCCATCAGTCCATTAGCAGCATAAAAAAACAATACTTTTCTTCAATGGATAATAGCTATATTGTCTCGAAAGCGCGAAAGAGCGCTTACTTTACAATCACTAAAATGCTGTCACTCATCTCAGTTCGCGATCTCACAATGTTCCATCAAAATCAATAAAATTGTCTACACACTGCATCACAAACCTCTTACTTACATCGCATCTTTCTTTGTTAATGAGAGGTTTCGCGAGAGTGAGCAGAACTCAGAACTCACTGTCAAGTTATCCGGGTTTCTTTGCCTCAATGTCTGCCCAAACTTGAAAAAGACTTTTAGAGGGTGCATGGAACAACTCTTTTTCATCTAAGCAATTTAATGAAAATCTTTCAGCAATGACTTGATCTTCATGTACTTGTTCGCAATGATTATTTCAGATGATTAGCTTAATAACCTATACAGAAAACCAGCCCGATCTCATGAAAGTGCGTATCTATACCACGAATTAATTTTTTTCGTGTCATTTATACGCCAAAAGTAGTTTTTGCGTGTTTATGATACGCAGTTTTTCGCGTGCATATGATACGCATTATTTAGCGTGTAATACGCACGCACTCCCCATCCCTAATCCTACCCAAGAGATTACAGTGCGTAGCATATGCACGCAAAAACCATTTTTGGCGTATAAATAGCACGATAAATTTAATTCGTGGTATAGATACGCACGTTCATGAGATCGTGTTGCAGAAAACAGATATGAGTCACTACAAAGTACAAACAGCATTGTTAAAATATTCACAGTTTACACAGCAACTTAACAGCAATGTAAAATAAAAAGCTTGTAATGCAGTTAGAAAGTTAAATGGTAAAACTGCTAGCATCAACAAACAACTTCCAAACATACACAAAATCTGTAGTCCCTAAAGAAAGGTAAGTCTTTGTCCTACCAGTAGCATCTCAAAGTTGATGAACACATTGTGGCTTTTCCCTGCAGTCTTTCTCCTTTGGTTTTATAATCACCAAAAACCACCAACTTGGGTAGGAGAAGCACATTCAGTGCTAACAAAGATCTCTCTGGCTCCTGGTAATCACACACACCTTATGTGTGGCATGTGCAGTTGCAATGACCAGTCAGCTACCTTGTTTCTCCCAGGTTGCACCATGTGCTCACAACCAATAGGCTGCACTCATTTTGATCTCAAATCTCTTTAACAATGATGAATCTATACTTTTTAACCATTAACTTTTTTTCCTTTTTCTCTCAAATTTAACTTAACACTCACACAGAACAAAAACTTTCATTTACAAATTATAACTTACATAAAAAAAATAATGTATAGTTTCATTTATAAATTGTAATTCACATAACCAAAAGTTTATTTCTATACCAATCTGTCAAGAAGAAAAAACAATCTCTACATTCTCTCCCTGGTCTCCTGTGATCTCCTCTCCTCTGTCTCTCTGAAACTTCATGTCCTCCCTGATTAGCTCGATCAGCTCATCCTCTCGGTCTCGTTTTCTCTTGGCTGGTGCTGGTTCGTCAATTCTGTCCTTCGCGGCCCAGGTAAAGAAATGTAGGCAGGGTTGCCAGGTCTGAGCAACAAAAGTAGCCCAAAAAGCCGGCTTTTCTCCATGGGGCGGCCAAATTCTCCACTGGATTTCTGCATCTGAGGGATGTTTTGGGGGTGTTGGAACTCCGAAATCGTACTTACGGGGGTGGAAATCAACAAGCGGAAAAAAAATGTTTACCCGCGGCAACAACTTAAAAGTAGCCCACGGACTTGGCAACAATAACGGTAAGGCTTATTTGAATTGGGACAGCCTTCGCCGCTCCGCTGTGACACAATCGGCCTTCAAATACGGCCTTCGGAGGATGCAGAACCTGAATTGGGACATAGCTAGGGGTTGTCTAGTTTTGTCCTTGCTAACTTGGACTGTTTGTATTGCTAATCGCAACTTACCTGTATCGTTTTCCTGTGTGACATTCATCTATGTTCCTGCTTTCCTGTCTCCTCCATTATCATTAGTGATGGGAAACCGAGGCTTTATGAAGCATTTGATGCTTTCATCAAATTGTGCCGACAAAACGGTTCATTACTCGAAGCTTTTAACACAATGCACATTAGCGACATCTGGTGGTCAGACTTGTTTTCTCCACAATATCTAACAAATCACCACAGAGCACAAAAAGCATGTGACCAAACAAAGCTTCGGAATCCGTGACATACAAGAGTGGAATCAAAATGGGATCAATACAGTTCTATCATCTGATCTAATCTCATCTAAATTAAAGCTGCAGTCCGCAGTTTTTCCTCTTTGTCGCCATCTCTGTACGAATTCTGCAATTGCAGTCATTTGCGGAATTATAAACTTTACGTGAGTTGTACTTCGACACCCTCCACACGGCACAGCGCGGATGAACACAATGTTTGAGGAGACTGTGAGGCTGTCAGTCACCGCGCCGGTGTGGATACTGGGATTCAGAATCACAGATTATTCTTTTGGGAAGTATGACCAACATAATTTTCACCGGAAAATGTCATCTGAACAAATAAGTAACATCCAGTTTTGTTCTGGTTCTGACATTACAGTAAATCGCGTGCAAATTATACTTTGATCTCAAATTGTTTATGTTAACAACGTCAGCATTGCGTGACTACATGTAATGTCCTTCCGATATGTATCCTTGTTTTCGCATGGGTCCGGTTGCAGTCTCTTTTTTTTCTGTAGCCACTCCGAAGTCCAAAGTCTTTTGCATTTTACAACGGGTGAATCTCCAGTCGGTGATTGTCGTTTGAACCTTTCTGGCTACGCCATCAAATTGATAAGTTTAATTATATCAAGTGCTGTGAGAAAAGGCTATAAATCTCCACCTCCAACATCCTCACACGCAATGTAGCTTATACTAGCCGAGACTCCTTCTTTATGTGTACAGATGTGATGAAATGATGCAAAGACATGCTCGAATCTCCCGCGGAAATCCACCAGTACCACTGGAATTAAAAACATTATTACAAGCTTACCGCTTTGAATCGAGCAAAGGCAAGCAGAGAGTTTTGAACACTGGCTGGTTATGTATTTTCTTAAATATGTATTTTGGATCATTTTTAACCCCAAAAAAGCTACGGACTGCAGCTTTAATTTATGCCAATGAGACAACAATTTGTGTCATGTGTAGCCTGGCCAATGGATTCACATTTTGATCAATAATATAAAATATACAAGTATGTGATCATAATTAGTAATTGATGTGAATAATTGAAAAAATATTGTGGGTGTTCAGTTTTTTTTTACAATTTATGTTATAGGGAAGTATAGTGTTAAATTATTTAAATAAATATGCCTCCTCGATAATCATTTCCCTTTTTATGCATCAGGTGGGGTCGCGAAGCGCCAATTTTATTTTTCAAGCAACCTGTTTCGACCTTCCGATACTGCATGACATTCGAAGCTTCAAACGTCATCAATCACATGGTATTGTCATTTCGATATACGAGCATCGGTACAGTGTGTGATACAATAGCGCTTTGAAAACTGGTATCAACCGTCCCATTACTAATTACGTCTGTTCAGCTCCTACAAAGATAAGAAACATTATTATCAACATTTTCAGCAATCATCAATGTGTGTGTGGTGCAATCATCAAGATGGGTGTGTTAGCTTACACATCCATTATTTTATAAATATGCATCAATTATAATTATAATTATTATTATTATTATTATTTATCTATGCTAATCCATCAGGGATTAGTTTGTATGAGAATGATTAATGGATCAAGCTCATAATACTAATATAGATTAAAACACAGAACAGATCCAGCAGAGGTGAGTTTATACTCGTCTGCCAGGCAGGGTGATATTACACTGAGTCATATCTGAACCTTGTGTTCAGTTGCTAATCTGTAATTAGCATCTGAAAGAGCAGAGTGTTGGAAATGAGGGTTATTAATATTCCATAACTCATATCTCCTGTTTTTGTATTTTAATTCGGTGTGGTGAAGAGTGACAGGGGCTACAATCACAGCGATTCCCAGGGCTACTGCTGAGGGATGAGTGCCTGTGTGTGTGTGTGTGTGGGTGGGTGGCCTGGTAAACCCCACAAAGATGGCAATATCCGAAATCCTTGTCCTAAATGGGGACATTTTATGGTCCCCATGAGGAAAACAGCTTATACCAAGTGATGTTTTTTGAAAATTTAAAAATGCAGAAAGTTTCAGAAAGAAAACCATCAAATCCATTTCTGGGTGAGTTATCTTCTCTTGTTCTGTAAGTCGACCTCAGAAAACTAAAAAAGTTGTTTTATTATTCACTCATACTGCTTTCACAAGTTTTCACTCCTATCTAGCAATGCTAATAATCTTAATAAGATAAAAAGATAAAATACCTTTTTTTTTATTCAAGCATTTCATAGGGAGCGAGACAGGCGAATGTTTTTTTAATTACCACGGATATTCTTTTTGGAAAGCTTTTTCCTTCCCTCCTCTGTGTGTACTTTTAATTGCAATGGTAATTGATTTAATATGCAATGGCCGTTTTGTAACACCCCATTTACACCGGAAGCAGCCTTTAATTATAATGGGACCGTTCTCCCGCGCGCAGGTAGTGCCTGAAACGCGCAGTTGCCTGAAACTGTGCAGTTGAATCCCACATTGCGCGCTTGGCATTAGTTACAGAAAGTAATTATAGTGGGAGGGTTAATTCATCACGTTGTGTCGCTGCTGGCTGTATACGTGGTGCTGTATGTTGTAGTTCACATCCTAAGGAGATAGAATCCTTTTACACTCTTCAGGTTTTGCAGATGAAAATGGATCTGTGGGTGACACACAACTTTTCAAAGCAACCTCCTCTCTACAAGAGGACCATCAGATAGGCAGGCTACTGTAAAAGACGTGGGCATTCTACATTACAGAGATAGAACATTATGAGAATATTGAAGTGGATCATTGCGGGAATATAAAACATTGTATGATGTTTCTTCTCTTCTCTTCTCTTCTCTTCTCTTCTCTTCTCTTCTCTTCTCTTCTCTTCTCTTGATTTAGATTTTTTGATACTGCTTGGGGGAACGTTAATTAAGGAAAGGACGAATTTCTCCTTTTTAATTAAGAAAATAATGACTTCACTTTAATTGTGTTGCCTGATCTGAGGCCCAGCATGACTGAAAATCCTATTAGAGTATGTCCTTAACTTTTCTTAATCTAAAGGAAGATTAAGGAATATTTAGTCTTTTAAGAGATATGTGTTTTTTAAAAATCTGTTTTGGAGAATTACAAAAATTTCAGGTTTGGAACATTTGTACTGCTGTAATCTCTCAAAGGAAATTACAGCATGTGTTCTTTCTGAAAAAAAAAAAAAAAACATTTTATTTTAAAAAAGCAGATTTTGTACTAAAGATATTGATATGGTACAGTGACTAAACCATGTTCTTGGTCTTCTATGAAATGTGGAATGAAAATAATCTTAGAAAGTCGTTCAGCAAAATGAAGCTGACATGTGAAATAATTGTCATTCAACATAAGCCGTGATCTCCTACAACTAGCCAGTTTAATGGAGCAGTCAGGCCTGAAATAAACCACTGGGGGAAAACACACTTTACTTTCTGAGTAGAAAAGAAAATGAGAACCGAATTCTTCTGTTTTATAATTATTGTTTTTGTTCAGTATAAATGCGTTTTAAGAGAGGCTGTCCACACTAATGAACTGTTGCACTGGGATCCAAAAAAAAAAAACATGTGGAAAGCTATTTGCCTCCTATTAAACAGTTCACTTTCCTTCATTACATTCTTTTCTCATTGGCCTGAGGTTTTTTTTTTTTTTTTTTTTTTTGTATTTTACATCAGAATAATATTGAATAATCAAATCTTTTGTATATAATCTCACATAATTATATCACTCTGTCTTCACCAGCTCAAAGAGCTCTTCATCTTCACCTACTCCTTCCCCTCTTTTCACATCCTCTTCTCTTTAGCTATCTTCTCCTCACCTCTCCTGATACAACTGGGAGTGCAAAAAAACGTTTTTATCAAGATCCTTCACGATTCCTTTATGGCATAACTCAGTGATAGAGTATGTTGTACAAGAAGGGATGAAGATCAAAATACATCACTGTGAAATTTACTTATGCGATTAGGAATACATTTGCAGGACTCCTCCTCTTCTACTCCCCAGGATGAACTAAAGATGAAGAGAGTTTCCCAGGAAGTAAAGGTTGTGATAAAATACACATTGGGTCTTCAAGGGGAAAAGGGAACGAGGGAACAGACCATTCATTCCAGACATGAGACCTGATGGCAATCATTTTGGTTGTGGCGTGATGATTTAGCTGCTACCTCTGGCTTCGAAATTGGCTTCATATTACCAGGTGCTGGTGACAAGAATTTATGGCAGCATGTATGCGGCACAATTGGCACCAGGTGCACCGTATCCCAGAATTCCAGCATTGCTCCATCAGTGAAAACCATGGACATGGGTCAGTAATGGAGCAGTGAAGAGCAACAATGGCCACATCTACATGCACATTATTTTCCATTTAAGGTCCATTTTCTAGTTAAGCCTTTATTCTGAAAAATATGCGATTGGAATATTCCTGTATACCTTTAATCATTATAATCCAAATAAATTAAAAGATGTGTGTTCAGTAGCTTGTCTATTTCTCTAATTACATGGATATGCACAGATATAATTTAAAATTTTTTTTTACAGTAGTTATTTTGTGTGACCCAATTTTTAGGTGTCATATTCATGTTTTGTAAGACTGGAAAAACTGGAAGAACTGGCTGAGAAAAATTTACATTTGAACTCCCCCTCGTGCACTATTGAGACGAAGGTCTCACCTCCCTCATCCTAATCTACATTTCTTCCACTCATTCTTCACTCTTGCAGAGATTACCCAAATTCACACAAGAATCTAAATGGTTTAATGTGAATGATTATCATACAGTTTTATGCATGTTTGGTATTATTTGAAATGTCTGGTGGTGGTTGGTGATGGCGCAGTGGATAAGACACATGCCTTTGGTGTGAGAGACACCAATGTGTCCCTGAGCAAGACACTTAACCCCTAGTTGCTCCAGAGGCGTGCGACCTCTGACATATATAGCAATTGTGAGTCGCTTTGGATAAAAAGTGTCAGCTAAATGAATAAATGTAAATAAATGTCTCAGTGCGGCTGGTACAAATGTCTCATTTCCAAATAAGTAAAACAAAAGGTAATACGTTTTTTTAACGTCTTGGTTTCGTATGTAACCCTCGTTCCCTGAGTAGGGAACAGAGACGTTACGTCGAATGAAGACGAAATGGGGGTTTCGCTTAGAAACCTATCACCTTCGAGTGTTAAAAATCGAGCCAATGGCTAAGAAATGCCATGGGTCTGCGGAATTTGCATAGCGTAACTCCGCCCCACCTCGTGGGTATATAAGGAAGAACGCTGGCAGAATGCAGACATGTTTCCCTGCTGAGGAGCCAAGACTGAACTCGGCGTTCCAGCGGAATAGCGGAGGTGGCAGGAAGACGTAACGTCTTTGTCCTACTCAGGGAACGAGGGTTACATACGTAACAACTCCAGGAGTGGCAAGGTGGCTTGTCGAGGGAAAGACACATGCTCAAGGAGGCTTACAGTGGAAATACACACGTGGGGGTCACCCAGCGGGGGGTCCACGCACATGGAGGCACCTAGCCAACTGCGAAAGCTGCCAGGGGTATAACCTTGGCGTTGACGTCAACAGTGCGGGAGGAACTCAGGGCTTCTCGGGGAAACTCACCTGAGGAGAATATCGCACATATTCAGTCCGTGGAGTGGAATGGCGAGCAAGCGAAGACACCTGAGCGGATTCTGGTTACTGGCTAGTTGAAGCGAGTACACGAGAGGACACTGGCTCCACTCTGAGATTATAGAATCTCGTGAATGTGTTAGGTGTCGCCCAGCCTGCAGCTCTGCAGATGTCTGTTAGCGAGGCGCCATGCGCTAGAGCCCAAGAGGAAGCCACACTCTGGGTGGAGTGGATTTCACACCAAGGGGGCAAGGTCAACTTTGCTGCTGGTATGCCAAAGCAATGGCGTCCACTATTCAGTGAGACAACCTTTGCTTGGAGAGAGCCTTTCCCTTCAGCTTCCCACCATGACAGACAAAGAGCTGGTCCGAGATCCTGAAACACTGCGTCCTGTCTACGTAGGCACGGAGAGCGCGTACTGGACAGAGCAGTGCCAAGGCTGGGTCTGCCTCCTCCGAGGGCAGCACTTGCAGGTTCACCACCTGGTCCTGAAAGGGAGTGGTAGGAACCTTGGGCACATATCCAGGCCGGGGTCTCAGGATCACGTGAGAGTTAGCCGACCCGAATTCCAGGCAACGGAAAATGCCTGCAGGTCCCCTACCCTCTTGATGGGGGCCAATGCAACCAGGAGCGCTGTCTTCATCAACAGGAACTTAAGCTCCACTGATTGCAAGGGCTCGAAGGGAGAGCACTCCGCAGGGCAGTTAAAACCACTGAGAGGTCCCAAGAGGGTACGAGAGGAGGACAAGGAGGATTCAGTCTCCTCTCTCCTCTCAGGAACCTGATGACCAGGTCGTGCTTCCCAATGGACTTACCCTCAACTGTAACATGATGTGCGGCGATAGCGGCAACATAAACTTTCAGGGTGGAGGGAGACAGCCTTCACTCCAACCCTTCTTGCAGGAAGGAAAGCACGACACTGATCGGGCATATCGTAGGGTCTTCTCTGTGAGAAGAGCACCAGTTGACGAAGAGGTTCCACTTCAACGAATAGTCATGTCCGTCATGTCCGCGCTACCTCAGGTAAAGGTAAGGTGCGCACTCACTGCTTTCCTGGTGCTCGTGTTCTAGATGTTGCTGCACAGGTTCCCGAGATCCTGAACGGTGCCGAGCGCGTCGGAGCTGTTGTGCTGCAAGGGGGAGTGAACGACATCAGGCTGCGGCAGACGGAGGTTCTGAAGAAGGACTACAGGAGCCTGATCGAGACGGTACGCAGCACATCGCCTGAAGCAACGATCATCGTGTCTGGACCGCTTCCCACATACCGACAAGGACAGGAAAGGTTCAGCAGATTATTTGCACTAAATGAATGGTTAATGTCATGGTGTAATGAACAGAAACTGCTCTTTGTAAATAATTGGAATCTGTTATAGGAACGACCTAGGCTCTACCGTGCTGAAGGCCTGCACCCCAGCAGAATCGGAGCGGCTATTCTGTCGGACAAAATCTCCAAGACGTTATGCACCATATGACTAGTAAGTCAAAGTCCACATCACAGTATTTGCTGTCCCAACTTAATTTATATCATAAGTAGTGTAGAACATTATATAGAAACTGTGTCTATTCCTTGTTTAGTGAAGCCAAACAATAAATCTACTGTATAGGATCTAGGAAAAATCTAATTGTAATTAAACCAGAAAAACTCAATATCAGTGAACAAAAACTATTTCTAAAGCTAGGTCTTCTAAACATTAGATCGCTCACACCTAAGGCGGTTATTGTAAATGAAATGGCCACAGATAATAGTTTCGATGTACTTTGCCTTACTGAAACCTGGCTTAAACCAAATGTTTATTTCGGTCTAAATGAGTCTACTCCACCAGGATACTGTTATAAGCATGAGCCCCGTCTGATCGGTCGTGGCGGCGGTGTTGCAACAATCTATAGAGATATTCTAAATGTTACTCAAAAAACAGGTCACAGGTTTAATTCGTTTGAAGTACTTGTGCTAAATGTTACGCTCTTAGATGTAAGAAAGAAATCCCTATTATCTCTGGGCTTGGCTACTGTATATAGACCTCCAGGGCCCTATGCTGATTCCCTAAAAGAGTTTGCAGACTTTCTCTCAGATCTATTGGTCAATGTCGATAAAGCAATAATTGTTGGAGATTTTAACATACACGTAGATAACACAAATGATGCGTTAGGGGCTGCGTTTACAGATTTATTAAACTCCTTTGGGGTCAAGCAAAACGTCAGTGGTCCCACTCATCGTCTAAATCATACACTAGATTTAATTATATCATATGGAACCAATCCAACCGATATAGATATTATACCGCAAAGCGATGATGTCACTGATCATTACATGGTAACTTGCATACTACGTACTGCTGAAATTTGTCATGTTGCGCCACGTTATCGACCAGGCAGAACAATCCTTCCAACATCCCTTACATCTCAACATCCCAGTCTCTGAGCAGATTCATGACAATATATATATATATACACACCTAAAGGATTATTAGGAACACCATACTAATACTGTGTTTGACCCCCTTTCGCCTTCAGAACTGCCTTAATTCTACGTGGCATTGATTCAACAAGGTGCTGAAAGCATTCTTTAGAAATGTTGGCCCATATTGATAGCATAGCATCATGCAGTTGATGGAGATTTGTGGGATGCACATCCAGGGCACGAAGCTCCTGTTCCACCACATCCCAAAGATGCTCTATTGGGTTGAGATGACTACTGGTGACTGTGGGGGCCATTTTAGTACAGTGAACTCATTGTCATGTTCAAGAAACCAATTTGAAATGAATCGAGCTTTGTGACATGGTGCATTATCCTGCTGGAAGTAGCCATCAGAGGATGGGTACATGGTGGCCATAAAGGGATGGACATGGTCAGAAACAATGCTCAGGTAGGCCGGGGCATTTAAACGATGCCCAATTGGCACTAAGGGGCCTAAAGTGTGCCAAGAAAACATCCCCCACACCATTACACCACCACCACCACCAGCCTGCACAGTGGTAACAAGGCATGATGGATCCATGTTCTCATTCTGTGTACGCCAAATTCTGACTCTACCATCTGAATGTCTCAACAGAAATCGAGACTCATCAGACCAGGCAACATTTTTCCAGTCTTCCACTGTCCAATTTTGGTGAGCTCTTGCAAATTGTAGCCTCTTTTTCCTATTTGTAGTGGAGATGAGTGGTACCCGGTGGGGTCTTCTGCTGTTGTAGCCCATCCGCCTCAAGGTTGTGCGTGTTGTGGCTTCACAAATAGTACAGTCATTTTATGAAAAAAGGTTGAACAAATTGCAACAGAAGCAAACTCAACTGATTTTGTATCCTCTATATGTCCTGAGTAAGGAAAAAAAAGCCCCGAAGAATCCCATTAGGGGAAAGTTTAGAAAAAGACTAAAATATATCCCATTCATACGCCTATTCATTCTTTTTCTCACGTGAAAAGGGTAAAAATTTTAACCTTTAGATATCATCATGAAATCACTGAGTTGATTACTTACATCAAGACAAACAAAAAATGTATTACAAGTTTTTTTTAATTGTTTGTTAACATGGACAAACGGTGCATAATATAATTACGTATTAGCTAATTTGCTTAATTACCCAAAAAGATCTAAACGTTGGGTATAGCAGGTGAAAATGTTTTTTTTTTTTTTAATCTTGTTGACATATAACAGTAAAAGACTATGGGCCCTATTTTAACGATCTGAAACGCAAGTGTCAAAGCGTAAAGCGCAAGTAACTTTGTGGGCGGATCCCGGCGCTGTTGCTATTTTCCCGGCGGGATAAATGCCTCTTGCGCCTGGCGCAAATCTAAAAGAGGTTGGCCTGAAGTAGCTTCATTATTCATAGGTGTGGTTTGGGCGTAACGTGAAATAAACCAATCAGAGCGTCATCTCACATTCCCTTTAAGAGCAGGTGCGCTTGTTCTAAAGCGGATTCCTATTATAACGGTGGATTTGCCAGGCGCGCGCCAGGAGCGGTTCACAGCCGAGGAGAGCAACGTTCTCGTCAGGGCCGTAAAACACAGAGAAGTGACATTGGGGATGGAGAAACCCACCCAAATTAACTTCTGTTAAACAGGCGTATGATAATTTGGGTAAATGTGTAAGCTACATGCTTTTATAATAAATTG
Source organism: Rhinichthys osculus (assembly GCA_029959095.1). Taxonomy (NCBI): domain Eukaryota; kingdom Metazoa; phylum Chordata; class Actinopteri; order Cypriniformes; family Leuciscidae; genus Rhinichthys; species Rhinichthys osculus. Next base: position 17,941,298 of record JARWKJ010000017.1, read on the forward strand.
TCTTTCTATCTATCTATCTATCTATCTATCTATCTATCTATCTATCTATCTATCTATCGATCTATCGATCTATGTATCTATCTATCTATCTATCTATCTATCTATCTATCTATCTATCTATCTATCTATCTATCTATCTCTCTATCTATCGTAATAATGTATGATTTGCAAAAATGAAAACTGCTGCTTAGATGAGAGAATCAACGTGTATGCGCGTTGTGGACACGCTACATTGATTATGGCCAAGCATGCCCCCTTAAAATAGCATAATGAACAACGCGCAACGCGCCACTGACTTTAGACTAGTTTTTTTTTCTGGTCAGTGGCGCAATTGTTTTATAGAACAGCAAAATAGCATGAGGGAAAGTTTGCGCCGGAACACGCCTCCTCTTTGCGCTGAACCGCCCCGGGGAGCGCAAGTGTATTTCTTAGTTAACCGACGTGCGTCTGTGGAGGGAAAAGTCCGCTATGCGCGGGTGCAAAATAGGAATGATACATGCGTCAGTGTACAAAGTCATTTGCGCCGAGTGCAAGATAGGGCCCTTAATGTTAAGGTCTGAGTGGAACCCATTTAGGCTACCCATGAACATTAATACAGGAAGAAGTGCTTTAGAAACCAGCCTTTATTAATTATTATTGCAGAGATGGGGTTTGGGCATTGAGTGCATTGACGTAATTAGATTTTTTGATCCAGACACTTTTTATTTCACCTACCTTTTGTCTTCTGCATTCTCCTTACCCATGTCTCCTGTTCTTCCCTCAGACTCATCCCCCAGAAACAGTCCCACTGACCCAGCCCCAAAGCCCATCTCTGCAATAATAATTAATAACGGCTGGTTTCTAAAGTACTTCTTCCTGCATTAATGTTCATGGGTGCTCCTGGCGCGCGTATATTTGGGTCTTTTTCTAAACTTTCCCCTAATGGGATTCTTCGGGGCTTTTTTTTCCTTACTCAGGACATATTGAGGACACAAAATCAGTTGAGTTTGCTTCTGTTGCAATTTGTTCAAGGTTGACCCCCATTTTGGCTTAAAATGACTGGACTAAAATGCTTTGCTGCATACCTCGGTTGTAACGAGTGGTTATTTGAGTCAAAGTTGCTCTTCTATCAGCTTGAATCAGTCGGCCCATTCTCCTCTGACCTCTAGCATCAACAAGGCATTTTCGCCCACAGGACTGCCGCATACTGGATGTTTTTCCCCTTTCGCACCATTATTTGTAAACCCTAGAAATGGTTGTGCGTGAAAATCCCAGTAACTGAGCAGATTGTGAAATACTCAGACCGGCCCGTCTGGCACCAACAACCATGCCACGCTCACAATTGCTTAAATCACCTTTCTTTCCCATTCTGACATTCAGTTTGGAGTTCAGGAGATTGTCTTGACAAGGACCACACCCCTAAATGCATTGAAGCAACTGCCATGTGATTGGCTGATTAGATAATTGCATTAATGAGAAATTGAACCGGTGTTCCTAATAATCCTTTAGGTGAGTGCATATATATATATATACATACAAACCTGCTTATAACAAGAAAAATATCTACCAATGGACAAAGAAAAAAATTGATTGTTTTCCCTTGAAACACTCTCTGAAAAAGGTACAAAAGCTGTCACTTGGACGGTACCCTTCAAAAAGGTTCTAATAGGTTGCACCACATAATGGTGGCTGTAGAAAGCGCACAATGAAGGAGATGACGAAATACACAGTCTTTAATAGCAAACTCAGGAGTAACATTCACGTTCAACACAAACAATAACCAACAAAGGGCTGAACAGAACAGGGAGAATATATACACGTAGTAAATGAGGGAACTAAACAGGAACAGCTGGACAAAAAGTAACTAATCAGTAACCATAGAAACTAATGAGAACTCATACAGAAAAGAAAGGAACAACAACTAAACAGAACATAATCGTGACACTAATATGCACACTTTTGGTACCAATATGTACCTTTGAGAGACTAATATACACTCTAGGTACAAGGGTATCTGTACTGGATCACAACCTGTAAGTATGTTGTACAAATTGTGGCTCTCCTAGCCTGCTAGCTAACATTACAGTGTTGATGAAGTGTTTAGCTACAGGGCTCTTGCTTTTCTAAGCTCTCACTTTTGTAAGACGGTTCACCGGTCTTTAGGAACATACCACTCTAAAATGTCCTGTAAAATCAAGATTATTTTGTTCATAAACATCCTCAGGTCTAAATTGGGCTCGAATTGGCATGGCAAAATTGACGGCATCGTTAATATTTATACCTGAAACTCGCGGTTGTGGTAAGGGGCGTGACATTTCTGGAACACGCTCGAAGCGGTTCGCTAATCACAACACACTGGGCCAGCCAACCAACCAGAGCACATTTCGTATTTCAGAAGGAGGGGCTTCATCGAAGCGGGAACTAAACAGTAGCTGCGTCCAAAATCGCATTCTTCCCTACTATAGTAGACGAAAAACAGTATGTGACAAAAACAGTATGTCCAAATTCACAGTACTGATAAAAGAGTAGGCAAAAAAGAAACTGGATGACCTTCTACTTCCAGTCAGATTCTGGTGTGCATATGATACTATATCCCTCTGGGGTTCTTCGGGTCAAAAATGACCCGAAGCGTTTAAATAAAAAAATGTTAAAAATCGTAGCTTCATCGGAATGGTCCAAAACTTGGTGACTTTTTTGGTACTTGGTATATGAACACCCAAAAAAATTGGGGAAAGGATTTTAAAAGTCTAAGTGGTCGTAAAAAAAATAGTCACACTCAGGGTCTTCGGGTCAAAAATGACCCCCATAGGAAATGAATGGGAAATTGGCAAAAATGTGAAAATACAGAGTTTTTTTGTGCATACAATCTACAAAACAGCCAAGATGCAGAAAAAAAGCACACAACAGGGAAGGGGTGAATCTCTTAAAACAATGTGTGACAAAAAAATTTCCATTTGTTCTCTTTATAATGCAATGTTCAGGTTTGACTGTATTATAAAGTAAAACTGCCACTTAAAAAATTACCATTTAAACCAACCCAAAAAAATTTTTTTTTTAAATTAAAAAAAAATGACAAATATAGTCTTTGAGAATCTGTTATTATATATTCAAATCAAAAACCTGAAAAAATTAAACAATATGTGAAAAAATCACTAGAGTGTTTCTACCATAGGTTTCTACAGAGAGCTGTAAATCCACTAGTGGTAAAAATGTGCTATTGCGTGATAAAAATGCTCAGTGTGTCCACCAGATGGCTCCGATCTCATTTCAAAAATTGCTTTCATGAGGTCTAGACTTGACTCTAAAATGAAATACAGCTTTAATAATTTTTTTTTTTTAATTATATATATATATAAATTTTCTATTATATTCAATGGGAAAAAATGGGTCTTAATTATTGCATAAATATTAATTATAAATTATAAAATTATCTCAAAACACCAAAAAAGAAAAGAAAAAATATTATTGAACAAAAATATATTTCATTGATTTTACTCAAATAAAATGTATCTTAATGCCGCCCTCCGGGTCATTTTTGACCCGAAGGTCCTGAGTGTGAGTCTAAAATGAGGAACCCCAGAGGGATATAGAACATACTTTTTTAGCAGCCCTGAAGTAATTACTCAAATTTAAAATAAGTACCTACTCAAGAGAGTATGCGATTTCGGACACAGCCAGTGTGTTTGAGATAGACTGGGAAGAGAGGTTATGCAATAATCTAAAATATTTTTTCAAATAATGCGTTTTTTTAATACACAGCAAAAACAAAATCATGACTTTGTGCAAGGGCATAAGGGCCCTTTAAGTGGGGTTATAATAGTTGACTAAAACAAAATGACAAAAACTCATTTGCTCATTTCGCTTCTCAAGCAAATTATCTTGAATTTTTTGTATCTTTATAGTATTAATGTAGCTTGAATGTTTAGATATTTGTTTTTGAAAACAAGACAAATTCTGATTAAATTAAAATTAAATTAAATTATTATTTAAAACAAGTTAATGTGTTTAAATGATGCTCACATAATACAAATATGACCAAATTAACGTTAGATTATGCTTGTGCAACTCAGTTTGAGAGGAGGATGCTTAACGGTCAGTGTCACTTTAAACCTTGTTTTTCCATTTTCCATCCACTTTTAAATCATCTTATCTCCCCTCTTGAGGGGAGAGCCCTTGGATCACTCAGTGTCTTCACCAGAATGATACATTTTTTATATGATTAACCCTGACAGATTATGTCTTTCCATTCTGACATTGATGCCTCTGTGTCTCAATCCATCAAATAATCGTACAGGTGCTGAGAGTCGCAGCAGTCATCCAGACTGATTGTTCTCATCACATTCTCCTCAGTCACTGCATTAAACCCATGTTTCCTTTCAATGAAAACCTTCTCACAAGAACAAGCCGAAATTAAGGCATCAGGAGGATATCCATCAGGTCTCATCTTCTGTAGAGGTCTCAAAATCACCCCATTGGTTAATGAACAGCATGGAGTAAGAACAAGGCCCATGTACTGATTCCAATTACAAAAGCATAATGGTCAACATGTGCACTTTGTAATTTCTATTATGCCGTTGAAATGCTTTCAGAGTTGTATGACAGTCAGTAACCGTATAAGTTATAGGGTAGTGCTGTAAATGAATGATTGTCTGTCATAAAATGACCTCCTTTTATAAAAATACCCTTTTTTTAATAGTACACTCCAAATATAGCTCCCTCCACAATGAAAATATCTTGAAGTCAGGCTGTCATTTTAAGTGATGAGCAGTTTATTCAGCGTATTGAGCGTATCTTCTGCACTGACTTCCATTCAAACAAAACAGCCTCTGGTCACCCATTTGTCATTCCACCTTTTTAAGCTAACCTTGAAGGTTTTCCTTGGGGGAGGAGCCTTGTCTATGGCAGATACCTGTATCATTGATTTTAATGGAGAAAACATCAATTATCATTGAACAAGAGGCTCTAAACACGTCATTTTTAGGTCCTGCCAGATGCCATTCTTCACTTCAGCAGTGAAAATCAGCAGTATTGGACATAGGTCTTTCAATCACAGCATTTTGACCTTGACATCTCTAGAATATAAAAAATGATTTTCCAATGTTGTAAATAAAAGACAGCCGTGTTATATATTTTTTTTTTATTTAATTCAAAGTGCTACTTGCCATTTCTTTGTAATTATCTGTGAACTACTTTACTAAAAAGTTTGGAACGAAAATTGAAGCACATCAACTGGTGGTTCTTCAGGGATCAGTTCTTGGACATCTCTTCTTATCTGTGTATCGCTGGGACCCATTATACAGGCACATGGTTTGTCCTACCATTTCTATACTGATGACACACAACTTTTAATTTCAAACAGATGATCTAACGGTAGCTGCACAGATCTAAGACTGCCTGCATCTCGGCATGGATGAAAGAACATCACCTACAGCTCAAGCAACCCAGGTTTATCAACAATAATCCCATCAAGTTCACTCAGAAATCTTTTGGTAATCTTTGATGACCAGCTGACCTTCAAAGACCACATTGCAAGGACAGCACAATCAGGCAAGTGTGCACTGCACAACATCGGGAAGATCAAGCCCTTCCTAACAGAGCAAGCTGCACAGCTTCTCGCCCAGGCCCTTGTCATTTCTAGGCTGAACTATGACAATGCTCTTCTGGCTGGACTTCCATCATGTGCAATCAAATCTTTACAAATGATCCAGAACGCAGCAGCATGACTGGTCTTTAATGAGCCCAAGTGTTACGGTTACGGTTACCAGTTACGGCTTGCATCAATTTGAAGACATTGATCCTTGTAAGTCAACAACGCCTTGTTGTACCTTCACTAAGAGGCACACAATCACTTTCACCGGGAGCGTGGGAGCTTATATGCTTTGAGGTCAAATATGGATACGAAAAAAACATTTTCAAAGGTATAGATTCTATGAATGCTCCAAATAATTGGCTACTGATCGGAACCAGTTGATAATTTCTTCCTTTGATGTGGTCTCTCAGATCAAATCACATTTTTACAAAGCAAACAATGAGAGCTTGCTCACACCAGCCGGCTGCATCCACCGGGATGGAGTACAATAATAACGCAGTGAAAAGGTGTGTATAGTTCAAACTACTTTATTAAAAAATACCCCAACCAGTCGCCATTTACTGTAGTTCCCTTTCGTTGTCACTCCGAGTTCCGTCGGATGACGACGAATGGGGGTTTCGCTTAGAAAGCCTATCGACTTCGAGTATACAAAACGAGCCAATGGCAAACAAATGCCATGGGTCTGCGGAATTTGCATGGCGCAACTCCGCCCCACCTCGTGGGGATAAAAGGAGAAAGCCGGCAAAATGCAGATATGTTTTTGCTTCGGAGCCAAGATGTTCTCTTCACTCCTGCAGTCTATTCTCTGACTATCTTCGAGAATCTTCAAGACGAGCAGCTTCCAGTCGGTGTTGGTGTGATGGCGTGTTCCAGCGAGTTTCACATTCCTGCCTGCTGATCTGAACAGCTGTGTGCTTCTCCCTGGGCGCTTCAGCACTGCTGCAAGCTTTTCTCACACAAAAAGAGCGTGCACGCGGCGCGTCTTTTTAAAGACGATCTGCCCGTGCATTTCTGAGTGCGGTAGTCTGATAGATTCAGCTGATGGGCACGAGCGCTGTTTTGACGTGTTTGGGCTTCGATCACGTTCGAGCAGCGCTCGCGGATGCGTCACGTTCTCTTAAAGGAACATGACCATCGCAATGTAACGGTCAAGACTCAATGAGCTCAACTGAGTGAGAGTCCCCTCATCCACACCCCGATCTATTTTCTCCACGTGAGAGAATACTTTGGCTGGTGGCCAGGGTGACCTGAGATGGCTGGTGTGGAACTAAACCGCCGATTAATATCCGTGGTCCACACCCCTCTCTTTAACATTGCAACCCACGCGGTTCTGAATGAGTTAGCTGGTCAGAGCCGCGTCCTAAGGACGCCGGCGGGCCGGCATCTCATTCATTTCCCCGGCTGATGAAATCATGTCTATCGCCGCGTCACAAGGTGAGCTGGAGTCCTTTGGAAGTGAGGGCTCGTCTATGTTGCCACTCTCGGGTGTGCAACATAGCGAGTCTGATCCAGAGTTGACAGCTATGCTTCCCGGGCAGCCGCGAGTATCGGGCATGTGTGGATTACTCTGCCATGTCTCGAGCACTCAAGGCTGATGATTGGTTTTGGGGAGGCGAACCCAAAATCCTTTCTACTCGGATGTGCATGAAGAGGTTATGAGATCGTGAGAGTCTCCTTTGACTTCGCGACTGCTCAGCAGCCTCTTCCACCTTCTCTGCCCTCGAGAGGCCGCGGCCATGGGTACACTGGGGTTCCCCCCGTGGAGTGTTCTGTGGCAGCACGTCTGTGCCCCCACAGCGCCTCCACCTGGCGTGGCGACCCTAAGCACCCCTCCAATGCCTGTAGGTTTTTTGTCTACTCCGGTGGCAAAGACCTATAGAGCAGCGGACAGGCTGCCGTCTCACTGCATGTTATTGCCATCCTTCGGGGTGCTCAATGACATGCACGAGGGTAGGGCTGATTCAGGGCTCATCTAAGAGACTGCCTGCCGCCACCGACCTCGCTCTACGAGTGACGAAGGTGACCGCACGCTCCCTGGGTCAGGTGATGTCCACTTGTGTGGTCAGACATTTCTGGGTTAACCTGGTTGATATGCGCGAGGCTGAGCGAACCCGCTTCCTCAACTCCCCCATATCCCAGGCTGGCCCTTCGGCGGCGCGGCCGAGGACTCTGCCCAACAGTTCTCGGCCGCCCAGAAGCAGACTGAGGCTACCAAACACGTTCTGACCCCGCGGCCAGCTGCTGCCGCCGGCTCAGACGCCTCAGTCAGCTTGCCGCCGAACGCGCCCTCCTGCGACTTTCGCCCCCTCCCGCCCGGCCCCAGCAGCTCCGGGCCGCGCCGTGGAGGTGGTCGCAGGAAAGCGCCCCAGCCCGTACCAGCCCCGCAGCCTGCCAAATGCCGGGCAAAGCGGCGCTCCCGCTACGGGCAGCTCAGAGATGGGTTGCAGTTCTCCAGGAGGTGGTTGCAGGGCCACTCCTTTCCCCGGTGGAGGGCCGGGGGAGAACCTCTTTTACCAGAGAGCTGACTTCCCATCTCTAAGCACACAGAGTTCTCGGACGACACCCCTCGTCCTCCTCTGTCCCAGAGCCGGATGACAGTGCGCGCCGTCCCCGGACCGTGCCGCTCTCATCCTCCTCTGTCGCCAGACCCCTGGCAGAGCAGACCCCGTGGAACGTTCGTCCTTCCCTGGTCTCCTCTGTCAGGACTCTGCGGTCTATGACTGTACCCTCACACCGGGCCGCTATGCCGTCCACGTCTGGGTCAGCCATACCGCCTCGCTGCTCCACCAACGGGAAGTCTGTGGTTCGCGTGACCCCGCTGGTACAGTCCTTGGGAGCCTGGCTAGAGCTTCCCAACCTGTCCCGCTGGGTCGCACGAACGTTCAGGCTCGGCTACGCGATTCAGTTCGCGCGGTCTCCTCCCCGCTTCAGGGGAGTCCGCTCCACTATGGTCGGTGGCAATGCCCCTATCATGAGAGCGGAGGTTGCTACCCTGCTGGCGAAGGGTGCGATCGAGACTGTCCCTCCAGCCGAAATGAGGACCGGCTTCTACAGCCCGTACTTCATTGTCCCGAAGAAAACCGGTGGGTTACGGCCAATCCTGGACCTGCGCGTTCTGAACCGCTCCCTTCACAGGCTGCCGTTCAAGATGCTCACCGCCAAACGCGTTTTCGAATGTGTGCGGCACCAGGATTGGTTTGCAGCGATCGACCTGAAGGACGCCTACTTTCATGTCTCCATCCTCCCTCGACACAGACCGTTCCTGCGGTTTGCTTTCGAGGGGCAGGCATATCAGTACGCAGTTCTCCCATTCGGGCTAGCCCTGTCTCCTCGCGTCTTCACGAAGGTCGTCGAGGCAGCCCTTGTTCCCCTCCGGGAACACGGGGTTCGCATTCTGAATTACCTCGACGACTGGCTAATTCTAGCTCACTCTCGAGATCAGCTTTGCGAACACAGGGACTTGGTGCTCCGCCATGTAGCCCGTCTGGGCCTTCGGGTCAACTGGGAGAAGAGCAAACTTTGCCCCGTGCAGAGGATCTCTTTTCTCGGTATGGAGATCGACTCGGTCGCCATGTCCGCGCAGCTTACGAGCGAGCGCGCGCAGTCACTGCTGACTTGCCTGAAGCTGAAACTTTTTCAGAGGCTCCTGGGGCATATGGCATCCGCAGCCGTGGCAACACCGCTCGGATTACTTCATATGAGACCGCTTCAGCTTTGGCTTCGCGACCGAGTCCCGAGGTGGGCATGGCAACACGGCACCCTCCGAGTACCAGTTACTCCGACCTGCCGTCAGACCTTCACCCCGTGGTCGAACCTCAGTTTTCTACGGGCCGGTGTGCCCCTGGAACGAGCTTCCCGGCACGTTGTTGTAACAACAGATGCCCCCGCCACGGGCTGGGGTGCCATGTGCAATGGACGTGCTGCCGCGGGCTCCTGGACAGGACCCCACCGCCTTTGGCACGTCAATTGCCTCGAGTTGCTGGCTGTACAGCTCGCCCTGCGCCGCTTCCGAGCCGTGCTCTCGGGCCAGCATGTACTAGTCCGATCAGACAATACCGCGACTGTAGCGTACATCAACCGTCAAGGTGGTCTGCGCTCTCGCCGTATGTCGCAACTCGCCCGCCACCTCCTATTTTGGAGTCAGAAGCATCTGAGGTCGCTTCGTGCCATCTATATTCCAGGAGCTCTGAACTGTGCAGCCGTCGAGCTCTCACGGTTTCAGCCCCTCCCGGGAGATTGGCGACTCCATCCCCAGTCGGTTCAGCTGATTTGGGACCAGTTCGGGGACGCACAGATAGATCTGTTTGCCTCTCACGACTCGACCCATTGCGCCCTGTATTATTCCCTGACCGAGGGCACGCTCGGCACGGATGCACTGGCGCACAGCTGGCCGCGGGGCCGCAAGTATGCGTTTCCCCCAGTGAGCCTCCTTGCGCAGACCCTGCGCAAGGTCAGGGAGGACGAGGAGCAGGTCACCTTGGTAGCGCCGTACTGGCCCACCCGGACCTGGTTCTCCGAACTTGTACTCCTCGCGACAGCACCTCCTTGGCCCATACCTCTGAGGAAGGACCTACTTTCTCAGGGACGGGGCACCCTATGGCACCCTCGTCCCGATCTTTGGAACCTCCATGTGTGGCTCCTGGACGGGACGAGGCAGGTTTGAGTACCCTACCACCAGCGGTGGTGGCTACCATCACTTCCGCTAGAGCGTCGTCCACGAGACACGTCTACGCGTTGAAGTGGAACCTCTTCGTCAACTGGTGCTCTTCTCACCGAGAAGACCCCCGGAGATGTTCGATCAACGTCGTGCTTTCCTTCCTTCAAGAGGGGTTGGAGCGAAGGCTGTCTCCCTCCACCCTCAAGGTCTATGTCGCCGCTATTGCCGCACAGCATGATCTTATAGAAGGTAAGTCGGTGGGGAAGCATGACCTGATCGTCAGGTTCCTGAGAGGAGCGAGGAGACTGAATCCTCCTCGCCCTCCTCTCGTACCCTCTTGGGACCTCGCAGTGGTCTTAACCGCCCTGCGTAGTGCTCCCTTGAGCCTTTACAGTCAGTCGAGCTTAACTTCCTGTCAATGAAGACGGCGCTTCTGACTGCATTGGCCTCCTTCAAGAGGGTAGGGGACCTGCACGCATTCTCCGTTGACGAAGCGTGCCTGGAATTCGGGCCGGCGTACTCTCACGTGATCCTGAGACCCCGGCCTGGATATGTGCCCAAGGTTCCTACCACTCCCTTCCGGGACCAGGTGGTGAACCTGCAAGCGCTGCCCCCGGAGGAGGCAGACCCAGCCTTGGCACTGCTCTGTCCAGTACGTGCTCTTCGCATCTATGTAGACAGAACGCAGTGTTTCAGGACCTCAGACCAGCTCTTTGTCTGTTATGGTGGGAAGCTGAAGGGAAAGGCTCTCTCCAAGCAAAGGTTGTCTCACTGGATAGTGGACGCCATTGCTTTGGCATACCAGCAGCAAGGTCGACCGTGCCCCCTTGGTGTGACTGCCCACTCCACCCGGAGTGTGGCATCCTCTTGGGCTCTAGCGCATGGCGCCTCGCTAACAGACATCTGCAGAGCTGCAGGCTGGGCGACACCTAACACATTCGCCAGATTCTACAATCTCCGAATGGAGCCTGTGTCCTCTCATGTACTCGCTTCAACCAGCTAGTACCGGACCCGCTCAGGTGTCTTCGCTTGCTCGCCATTCCACTCTACGGACTGGATACGTGCGATATTCTCCTCAGGTGAGATTCTCCGAAAGCCCTGAGTTCCTCCAGCACTCCTGACGTCGACGCCAGTGTCTCTTGCCTGCGTGTCGGCTAGGTGCCTCCCGTGTGCATGGTACCTCCCGGAGCTACCCCCACATGTGTATTTCCACTGTAAGCCTCTCTGAGCATGTGTCTTTCCCTCGGCAAGCCACCTTGCCACCCCTGGGGTTGAAATATTCCACCTGCGGCTGGACACCCCAGTGATTCCCCATATGCATCCCTCGGGTCATATGTGTATTTTTAAGCCCCCCCCTCTGGGTTGGCAGTAATTGCATACTTCCCTAAAAGATCTGGGATATGCTCCCCAGTGTACCTTGGTATTCCTGTGTTAAATAGGAGTCCTTCGTCCGTGCTAGTCTCACGACAGGGATCTCAGATTTACGCAGGGCACTGGAAGACAGCTGAGAAGTGGCGTGATTAGACTGGTATCCCCATTCGTCGTCATCCGACGGAACTCGGAGTGACAACGAAAGGGAACGTCTCGGTTACGGATGTAACCCTCGTTCCCTGAGTAGGGAACGGAGACGTTCCGTCTGCCTGCCACTTCCGCTGTACCGCTGGAACAGCCGAGTTCAGTCTTGGCTCCTCAGCGAAGAAACATATCTGCATTTTGCCGGCTTTCTCCTTTTATCCCCACGAGGTGGGGCGGAGTTGCGCCATGCAAATTCCGCAGACCCATGGCATTTGTTTGCCATTGGCTCGTTTTGTATACTCGAAGTCGATAGGCTTTCTAAGCGAAACCCCCATTCGTCGTCATCCGACGGAACGTCTCCGTTCCCTACTCAGGGAACGAGGGTTACATCCGTAACCGAGACGCTCCTGTACATCTGCATACATGTGCTCTTCTTCCACTCTCTTCTTAACTAGTTCCCTCACACGAGAGCTTGTTCTCCTTGTTAGAGCTTCTGGTGAAGGGTCGCCAGTAGTAGATACCGGTTGACTGAGCATCAATCAGAACCGGCCCGTACCGTTTTTAGGTTTTGATATTGGCCGATCTCTGTTCCGGACTTGCACACAAGATGCATTGCAAACATTTCCCAAAATGTAATTTGTGTGGAAATATTAGGAAGTCTGCAAATAGGACGTTAACAAAGGCCAGAGACGGGACACGCTGATGACGGACGCAAAGAGAAGAGAAAATACTGTACACCAGGCAGAGCTAGCTCACTGTTGTGATGCTCGGAATATTGGAAGAAAATTCTACATATTAAACTGGGGTGGGGGTTTATATACATTTCTGAACGGAACTGACTGAGTGACTTCACAAAAGTTTCTATGACATTTTCTTTTCATCTTACCTCAATATGATGCCTATTAAAATAGTGTTTATAAGTCCAGTGCTGCTTTGTTTGCAGCGGTAACCAAGGAAACTCTATATTGCTGCTGTTCTATATCGCCACCTTCTGGTAGAGAGTGAATTGCATGTTTGGTAACACTGTATTTGAAGTCTATATATAATGCATTATAAAAATATGTTTTAATGCATTAATTATGTCTTGTAATGCACCTTAAGCAATGTCTGAAATGTATATTACCTGCACTTCTCATGTTTATTGCCTTTTTATGATGACTCGTTTGGATAAAAGTGTCTGCTAAATGAATTAATGTGTTTTTTTTCTGTTTATTATGCAGTTTTATTATTATTAACTAATCGTTAACAATAAAATAGAAAAATGTTTTGCATGGTGATATACATGATTGATAGCGTTTAAATTGATAAAACATCGTGATACGTGAAATGCTAAGAGACAGACACACAAAGTCCACTGTAAAGCATTTAGTTTGACGTTCATATTTTTAATTGTGACATCTTGGATTTTGTAGATATAAATAATGTTTTTTATGATTTCTAATTATTAGTTTTAGAAATACAAAAATATAAAAACACAGATCAACGAACTGTGATATCTGTGCTTCCCTTCTTGAAAAGCACCACTGGTCCTGATCTATAGCCGCCTGCGGTCTGAGCTCTGCTTACAGTCTAGTTATTGCACAGCTAACAGAACGGACTCATATAACTGCAGGGCACTGTGCCAGTTACTGAGTTTTGACAGATTGAGTTTCATCCTGTCCTTATATCTCTCTCTGTCTTTCTCTTTTTCTCTCTCTCCCTCTCAATATACAATAACCTGAGGGTCTTGCTCAGTTGACGTCTGTATTACCCTGGTGGGGGGCTGGAAAAAAGAGCCTAGCTGTTCATGTGAACAGGATTCAGGCAGCATCGCATTACCGCCTAAGAGAATTACAGACATGGAAACAATGATATGGAGAATGAATGGTGCCACATGCATCCGATGTTCATTTATTCATTTAATAGATTCATTAATCTGATCACAGATCAGGAAACCGGAGAAATGTCTGGACTCAAATCACTGACCTGAAACATTACATGGATCTAACACACAGACAATGACAAAGTTTTCCTGACCCTGTCCCTCTAATGAATGACTATGATTGCTCTCTGTTGTCTCTTTTTTTTCTTTTTTCTTTTTTTCTACACACTCACAGTGCCTCATCTCTCTCTCTCTTTCACACACCCTCTCTGATTGGGTAGCTCTTAAATATTTAATAATTGTTGATGGAAACTGGCATCACTGAATCTGTTTTCCTGTAATGGTTGAATTGCTCTGGACAAATTACACAAGAGGCAGTTATCAGCATCAGAATATGAGCTTCAGAATCAGAGTTTTCCAACATTGCTTAAATAAATTTTTGTGAAAATGTGACAGTTTTGAAATGGTTTTGATAGATTAGAGGAGAATAAGGGGCCCGTTTACATAAAAAAATAAAAATAAAAATAAAAACAGCTAGACCAGCTATTGCCAGAATAATTTGTGCAAGATGGCACAATCAAATGATATGTACAACTTGCCTCATACAGAAAAGGAGTTTGGGGTCAGTAAGATTTGTTTTGAAAGAAATTAATACTTTTATTCAGCAAGGATGCATTGAATTGATCAAAAGTGACAATATAAAGCAGATTTCTATTTTGAATAAATGCTGATGAACTTTCTGTTCATCAAAGAATCCTGAAAAATATATATCCTACAATCATGGCTAGGTAACAGAAACATACAACCCAACTCTATGATTTCTGCATCTTGCACATTTTGTTTATAAATTGACAACTGTTTATAAATTGACACAGATCTGAGACACATTACAAAAGGTAGAGACGATCTACAGTAGTGCATGTTTACATCAACTAACTATAAAACAACAAGAGTGCAGAAGGACACAAGAAGACGTATAGCCCCTAAAGCTGGTTTCAGTACCCAAAATCATATAAAAAAGCTTAAATTGATTACACATTAACATGTTCATACAACCTAATTTTGAAAAATGTGATTATGCTTTCAGATAACATTCAGGGTTAGTACATTTGACCATTTTAATTTCCATTATTTTGTTGATTCTCAACCAAAATCTGGATCTACACATTCACTTGCAGAACACTTCCCTTTGCACTTCACTGCAGAGAGGAATAGGAACATAAAAGGCACATTCATTTATTCATATTTTTAAAGTTCAGAGTATATTTTCAATTTCTGGATGTTCTCTCCATGATTTGGATGTGGCTAGATACACTAGTTCTCCAAGGTCACTATATTATTTATATAACCCATGATCTCAAAACTATTATATATCATTTATACGTGATATTTTTGAGTTTGACACTTATGTGGGTAGATATAAACAGAATCTAACAGAACGAATTACAGACAGAAAAACATTTATATGGGCAGTGATGAGTTACACATTGATCTAATGAGCCAAATTCAGTTACCCCCACGCTGAAGAAAACCACAGAAACACAGCTGTAAAAACGTGGCCTGAGTGGATTCGATTTTATAGTGTGCATATAGACGCACACCAGCTGTGAGCTCAAATGGTACCAGTAGCAATAAACCCAATCATATGCGTCACTTTTAATGTCACAGAACTCCGTCACTTCAGTCTGCCTCTGAATCTCCATAAATCTGAGCATGTGTGAACTCAGAGGAATGGTAATTTCTGTCATTTCAAAGTTGCGTGTGGTAGGAGGCTGTGACCTTTAACAAATGGAATTAGCATAAAAGTCTGTGTGAGTGAGGCATCTGATCCCAGGTCAGATAGAGGGGAAGTGTGCTGCAGTGGAGGTGGACTACATTATCTGTTTGCTCCCAGAGCATTTATTCAAAAGCCACTTCATTACATTGAACAGAGTGGTAGCTGTAAATCAACATGGTGAGGTTTTAGGAGCCTCATATTCAAAAAGTGTCAATCCGAGGCCAGAATTTGCACTTCATTGAAAACTGCAGAAAAGAAACCATTAACTATTTTTATCTGGCAACATCTTCTGGAGAATTTCTTTGATTTTTCCCCTCAAGATGTCATTTGAGTGGCAGGAACATTTTCTTAAAATTGCATGATACAGTAATCCCCAAATTGGCGAAATATAAAAAAATATTTCATAGTACTGCAACACATTTTATTTCATCACGTACACTCACACACTGTGGGTCTTTCCTTGGAGCTTATAAAATATGAATGTGGTCCAGAGTAACTTCAAGTCTTTCTGCTCAATTGAACCTGCTGGTGATTTAGTACCCCAACCTTGGTTATCGGGGCAGTTTTTTTATATGCTAAAAACATAAAATGTAGGTTGAAATAATCTAAAGTGACCATAAATATCTATAGCGTAAATAAGTACTTACGGAAAGTGTATACAAATGTAAACATACAATTAAGTACAAAGCAAACCAGAGAGGACCAAGCTCCGCCCCTACACACCCTACATGCACCTGGCCCCGCCCCTACACAGCCTGCAGCCTACCGGTTCCTGGTCATGCCTCTTGCTCCTGGCCCCGCCCCTATGAGTTACCTGCTCTTGACAATGAAGTTATTCTAACAGTGAATGCATAAAACATCAACTGAACATCATACATATTATACACAATGGCTGGGTAAACAGACATAATTCACATATAGTCAAAAGGTGCACAATGTTATTTGGGGAAATGGGGGGTTCAATATATCTAGAAAGCTTTAAAAGTGTCTGATCATCTTGCAAATGAACACAATCCATTAAGTTGGACAATATTGGACAAATCCATTCTGAGCTTTTAATTGTTACTTTCCACAGCGTTAAGTGTCTGTAATAAGACCAAGGTAGAGTTTTAATGGACATCTCAAACTTCTTCTATTGCAGCATACAGTATGGCTAAAAATAAAATGGTCTCTATGGGGGATCCTGCTGTCCTTATTACAGTTTAACATCCTTAATACAGTTTAATCACTTGAACATAGGTTTTGGAATTATGCAAATATTCCTTTTTCCCCACGGGAGCAATTTGCCCATGTTTTGATTTCCACATTGGTAAACAGATCCTGGCATATTGTATTTTATACTGATACCTATAAGCTAAGCTGCATGCAAGTGTGTAAATATCTGGAGGAGACAGACTTTTCTTCTTTTTTTATCACTTTTGTTGGAATAAATCCTTTCTGTAACTAATTATAACCTTTCTTATCATAGCAAAATCCATCAAGTCTTTCCTTCCAATCCTAATCTTCTAATCCTTCTCTTCTCTTCTCTTCTCTTCTCTTCTCTTCTCTTCTCTTCTCTTCTCTTCTCTTCTCTTCTCTTCTCTTCTCTTCTCTTCTCTTCTCTTCAGCGAGCTGTCACTTTAGTCGTGACCTACTTCAGCTGTACTGTGCTCCAGACCTACTTAACATGACCGCCATAATTATCTCTCTAACACACACACACACACACACACACACACACACACACACACACACACACACACACACAGTCTGTCCCCAGCCAAACACATCAAAGAACAGAGCTGCAGCCGGAACAAGATCCTTAGAGAGAGAGACAGAGAAAGGAAGACGAAATATATCATGGAAAAAAAACAATAAATCTAGGTTAGTGGCACACATGTTTGCATTCCTCATTAGGTACTTCTTTTCAGTTTGTCTGTTCCAGCAGGGCTCTCAAAGACGTGTGTTATGTAAACTTAATGATTTACAGACTGATGGATATACCACACATGCTGCAGGGGAGTTCAACGAAAGTGTCCTTCATTATCTCATTCATAAAATATCAGATATCTCCCTTGATGAAGCTAATCTCATATGCAATAAATATGTCAGTGTTGGAGAGACATGATCATCCGTCCAACACTAACATTCTCATTTTAAAAGTGAAATCAGAAAAGAATCCCTCAGTCCAACCATTTCGGCAGACATTGCATTATAAAAAACACATCTACAGTATACTCACTACAGGAAATCCCATGGGATAAACCTTGTAAGCACTTTACCACCTAGATCAATCAACCATTGACCAATTGGTGACTGGCCAAGATCTTTCACTGCCAAACTAAGACTATATAAAGGTTTTTCTTCAACTTCAACGTTCACAGAAGGACCTGTGTCCCTTTTCAAGCTTTTTCTTTTTGGTATATGAAGGTCACATTTACACTGTCTTGGAAACCTGCCTTTATTATTTATTTTTTATTATTTTTCAAATACTTTTTTTGTATATAGATCTTATCTTTAACCCTTGTCCCAGACACAGACTTTTAACCTTAAAATATAAATAATGAAAATCCATCATTTGAGTAATCAAAAGACAGATAATTGAAAGACAGAGTGAAATAATCATAAACTATTTTAACATTTAATATTTATTGTGTGACAATTAGCGGGGTTTTTTTACTGACCCTCAGTTGTGGCATCATTTCCACCACACCAAACAATTTTGCCCTTATTATTTTTTTTAATTATTGTACTTGTTTACCACCAACAGTGCTTGCAATTTTGTCAAATTATGTAAGTGTGAAAATATTGTGTGTGTAGGATCAATATAATTCTAAGTATAAATTTAGCCTTAGCACGACAAACAAGTCAGCCATTTTATTCCAGAAAATGTAATAATAATTAAAAATATATAAAAATAAAAATTTCCTTTACAGTTATTTCCATTATAGAATGTCATTTGAGAAGGTGGTGGAAATAATACTATCATAACATTCACCAAACAAATTGTTACTGAACACATCAATAAACTAGAGACAGTTTAATGTTTTATAAGATAGTATTTTCTTAACATCCACAGGGCTAAAAGTGTTCATGGCTGAAGAAACACCCATACAGCAGTTTGAAAATTGCCAGGTCAAATGCAAGCTCACACCTATTGTTATGACCAGAACATAATTTAAACAAAATGCCAAGCCAGATCCATACATTCAGACTGTATCTAGTGCAATAAATATTGCAGAAGCACACCCTATTAATGCCAGAATACACTAAAGATGCAGGCTAGCATGATTGATAAAACATTGATACCAAATACAAATTACATGAAAGATCTCAAGGTCACCATAAGCTCAAATGATGCAACGAAAATCATCCTGACAACTAGATACTTTTAAGCACAGGGGAAACACTCCAGCCTACTGGACATACTACATGCCTCTCAACTGTACAGGTCACAAGACTTCCTCAGAGACGGTTTTTAAAATACCCTCAGACACAAGACATCCGGTTATTATTGATAGCGTGTCTCGCCCTCAGTGTCTCCAGAGGCTGGAATTATTTCGCACCGTCACACTTTCAGCTAAAAATTGTAAAAAAAATATTCGTTCAAATCAGCCAGTGCTTGTTTTTCTTGGAGTTTCTGAACCTGAAGGTCAGCTTGTTAAACTTAAGGAAAATGTCAGGATCATTTCTGCCATCTCATGAATTCAGATTTCTGAGAACTCCAAAGGTAACCATCCCAACACATTTTCAAGGTTAGCTGATCGCCGCAAGTTTAAACTTTGAACTCTTGTTCTGAATGAAATTAATGATTTTTTAAGGTCAAGTGTTGTCATCTAGAGAATATTCATCTTATTTATTAATAAAACTGCAATACGGTTCCCAGCAGTCAAAGGCACAGATGTCCTCGCTAATGACCTTGCCACACTGTGTGAATTTTTCATAAAACTGAACAATGTCCTAACAAGGCCGTTGGAGCAATAAAGCCTGTCATGCCTGACAGCGGTTCGAGGGACAGGAAACAGTCTGTAGAGAAATGTTCAGATCAATGAAATCACCTTAAATAGACACACACACACACCACATGCACACATTGTCGTGCAGCCACAAAATGTACGGTACCATCCTTTTTCTAACAGTGACAGAAAATCTGGACCAAAAAAACTCTCTTTAGGTCAAAAACACCAATCTGCTTCCTGGTCTGTCTGATATCACTCAAATCATTTTGAAGAATAACGTAAGAGAAACAACACACCCACCTAATCTATTAAACATATCCTCACACACATCACCAGGTTGAGTAAAACAGGGGCCAATATTTTTCGGTTTCAGTCTCTTGCATCATATTCTGTGTTGTTGTTCTATTTCTCTTCAGTCAAACAAATTCAGTGGCCATGGTGATTAAAGACGGACCAGACAAATCACCCTGAACACCCTACACGCTTCAACTCTTGCCATTTTATTTAGTCTCTAATTTGTTTTGCTTCCTCTTCTATCTAAAGCGACTTTGGCTGCCTTCACAGCAGCAGAATACAGTTATACAGATGTCTAAGGTGTTTGTAGTGCTAAATACATTGTCAACAAGGTCTGTTGGCATTCTACTCAATAGCAATTTGGCCTACCTTTCGCTGACCTCAAAATATATTTGAATGTCACTTCTATTGAAATTTGTAATTCATGTATTTAAATATATTTGTAAATACAAACTTGCACTGAAGAAGTTGCAATTTAGTACATTTAAAATATAGGCTTATTAACTTTAAATGTAATATTGAATAACACACTAGGCTACATTTAAAGTTATAATACAGTACTTTACCTGAACTTTATACAACACATCAAAGAAGAAAGTGTACTTAAAATTCCAACAAATTATTATTAAAACATAAACAATAAAAATGTACTTTATACTTTAAAAAAAATACAATGTGTACTTAAGTAGGCCTATGTTAACAGTCATGAAAGTGTATTTACTTTAAGTAGGCCTACACTTAGGTGGCCTTTAAATTCAGTAATATTATTTGATCTGCAAGTAGTTTTTGGAAAGTATACTTTTAAGATTTGAAGTACACTACACGTGTACATTCAGTACAATTAAGCACAGTTCTTTTTTACAAAGGGTGAGTTTGTGTGTAACAGTTAATACTAGTATAAAGACCTGACTTCTCTCTTCTCTTCAGACAGAAGCATGACTGTTTGTAGATATCAGACTCTCTCTGTTGAAACCGTTTGCTCCCTCTCAAATTGAGCACTGAAGTGATGTTGACCTCTTTGGGTCATTTTCTCATAAAAGCTCCTAACAGTCCAACCTACGGTGGCCGAGAGAGCTCAACGCGCTGCAACTGAAGAAAACGCATGCAAATAGAAGAAAACACATGCAAATAGAAAACAACGCGTGCAAATAGAAAAAAACACATGCAAATAAAATAAAACGCATGCAAATAGAAAAAAACGCATGCAAATAGAAAAAAACGCGTGCAAATAAAAAAAACACCTGCAAATTAAGAAAACATCTTCATCAGTTTCACAACACACGTGTGCTCCAAATACTCACAACACCACCAAATACATAAACGCGCTGCAAATAACACAGAGCACAACGGAAATGTTTCCAGGGGAACCAAATAAGTGACGAACCCGGCTGGGACGTGCTGGCATAGATATCCATAAATCTATGCGTGCTGGTGCTTACAGCTTAAAATTATACTTTATTTATTTGTTTATTTATTTATTTGTTTGTGCAAAACATACAGAGATTACATTTTTTATGACATACAACTTGTATACAATGTACAAAATGTATTAACAATATGTTCAATGTCATCAGAATACAAATGAGAAAAGAACAATGAGCTGGAAACTAAAATAAATAAATAAAAAAGATAAAGAGGAAAAACATGAAGGAAAGATATTTATCTATACATCAGTTACACTGTACAAATTGTTTCATGTTATTACATTTTCATAAAGAAAAGTTTCGTAAGAAATGTTAGGTAATGTAGGGTCCAAAAGTTGAGACACAGATATATAACGCATATTTTAAAAGCTTTTTTTGTAAACTAAAAATAAAAATGTATTTGCATCCGTTATGTTAACAGCATCATATTTCTGTCGTAAGACCAGCTGATGGACACCGTGCTGCGTTGTCATGGGAACATCCCACGTTGTCTTTAGTTGCTCCCTTCATCAAGTGCGTTCCACACGGGTGCCTAACAGCACACTAGAGCCTTGCTCACTCCAAAAGGGCTCTGCAATCTGCCCTTCGAAGGGAGTATGGCATAGGGAAGCTCACGAGCAATAAGCACGTCTCAGCCGGGTTCGTCACTTATTTGGTTCCCCTGGAAACATTTCCGTTGTGGTCTGTGTTATTTGCAGCTGTTTTCTGTATTTGGTTGTGTTGTGAACTTTTGCAGGGCGTTACCTTATTTGGAGCACACGTGTGTTGTGAAACTGATGAAGATGTTTTTTTTTAATTTGCTGGTGTTTTTTTCTATTTGCACGCGTTTTTTTCTATTTGCACGCGTTTTTCTCTATTTGCATGTGTTTGCTTCAGTTGCAGCGCGTTGAGCTGTCTCGGCCACCGTACCAACCAATCTGTACTCATGCTGAATTCTGGGAGTTTTTCCACTCTTCTGCGATTGCTTGCTGCAAGATAGAAGGAACACACCTATTGTTCCTTATAACAACAAATAAGACACATCAAACTGACATTCTGAGCACTCTGGGGAAAAGCCATCGTGGAAGAAGACCTTAAAGTGTAAATTGCAGGTTAACCACCACAACCAATTAATGTGTAAATCAAAGTGCTCAATGTGTATATATGTAAAAATTTCTGTCTTAAAATGCGTTAAAATAACATTTATTGGGGTTTCTTCAAAGGTATGTTTTTTACCATAACTGGGTGATGACGTCATAAAAGGGAGATAAATATCTACGAATAAAACATAAAAACGAATATATTTTTATTCATCTGTTGCAGAAAAGCAATAAGAACAACTAAAACAAAATAGAAACGGTTTACAGGCAGAGTTTCTATTTCTAACACGTCTGCAGCGTTGAGCGATGTAGCCAATCACAGACATATGTGTTGATTTCTTGAACGCAATAATGGCCAATCAGAAGCATTTACGATGGACTCCCCTCACCGCTCAAAACGGACTTTTTGTTCAGTGCTGAATTCTGTATGCTGGCAAGTCCTCTAATTATAACAAACATAGTGTATATATTATGAAAGCTTCATTTAACAGAGATGTGTGAGATCGCGATGAACTGATGTCAGCTTTTTAGGAATTATTATGGGAGCGCACTTTGCGCGCAGTCATGCCAAACCATGCACGCAGTAGCCCGCTTGCTTTTATGTTATAACAGTGGTTTGTGTGTTAAAGGAGAACTCCGGCGCAAAATTAACCTTTGGTCTAATTACACATTGTTACCTAGTCAACCGTTCTCTGAGATTTGTTTTCATGATTATCGAATGTAAAAAGTTTTATCTCTAAAAACTGTTTAGCCTATAACGCTAGTATATAGGGCATAGAGTAATGGCAAATAAAAATCGCTAGTTAATACCACTAACAAGGCTCAAAATAGCCCCACACTAACACGGCAGCGTAATGAGGGTCCCTACCTGCAAACCGAAGCATTGAGAACTTTGTCAGAGTCCAGACAGTTTAATAAGAAGATACTTTATAAAGACAGTCCACTTCGCGTTAACAGGCAGGAGCCATCTTTGAAAAACAGTCTCGACAAGTCAAACTACGCCGATCCAAGTGCCGATCTAAGTCTCTCTTTTTTAAATTATTTTTATTTATTTATTTTCTGTGTTGCGTTCAGTGCTTCTCTTATGCACTCAGTGCTTTCTTCCGGAAACAACGGACCATATGAGATTCCAAGACACAGTTCAGCTCACTTGGATCGGCGTTCGTAGTTCTACTGTTTGAGACTATTTTTCAAAGATGGCTCCTGCCTGTATACGCGAAGTGGACTGTCTTTATAAAGTATCTTCTTATTAAACTGTCTGGACTCTGACAAAGTTCTCAATGCTTTGGTTTGCAGGTAGGGACCCTCATTACGCTGCCGTGTTAGTGTGGGGCTATTTTGAGCCTTGTTAGTGGTATATAGCGATTTTTATTTGCCATTACTCTATGCCCTATATACTAGCGTTATAGGCTAAACAGTTTTTAGAGATAAAACTCTTTACATTCGATAATCATGAAAACAAATCTCAGAGAACGGTTGACTAGGTACCAATGTGTAATTAGACCAAAGGTTCATTTTGCACCGGAGTTCTCCTTTAATGCTTTATAACAAATAATTGATCAGGAGCATGTATGCTGATGTGTATGGTGGCGACACGTAGGCTAACTTGAAAGTATTTGGAGGTACAGAAAAAAAGTATTTTTGCGGGTGGGAGCGGGACAAAACATAAATGTTGCGGGCGGGAGAAAGTAATATAGAAAGTAATTGAGAACGTCAGTTATAACGACCCACGTATTAAAAAATAGTCGGGTTTAAACCGGGCTCGGGCTCATAATTACAGTTAATGTGTCAGGCTGGGCAGGGCCGGACCGGGCTCGGACACAGCGGGCTCGGGTAGGGTCTTGCTTGATTTTTTTGGGCCCGATCTAAGACCTCGGGTAAGTTATGCTAACACTTACAGGCACGAATCAGACGTTTGTCCTTGGGGAACTTGTGGAGCCTCTCCCCGTTTTTGATGTATTCGTACATCCCGCACAAACACAATAGTTAACCATTTTTGCTAGCTAGGCCTCCAATATAACGTAACTCCAGGCCTGGAGGCTGGAGCATAGACAGTAAAAGCTTGGAATACCTTTTATGACGTCACGCCCAGCCTAGTGGAAGAGAGCTTAAAACCACTGTAAAACACACCAACTTTTCATATTATATTCAGCATTTTGGTATAAAAAAACATAAAAAAAACAATGGTGGGCGGTTCTTATCTTTATGTTTAGTAAGCACATTGCATTATCTTCGTGAAAAATTTTACCTGCAATTTACACTTTAATAAAGCTCCCAGCCACTAGATGGCACTTCCACAGACTGATGTGCATACTTAAATTTCTGTACAATTGATCAATTCTTCACATTTTATCTGTTAGGTTTCACTACAGTTCTGTTTCTTTGCTCATTCATCTTATTTTTGTCAAGACTATACTCTCATGCTGTTCCAATCATATACTTTTTATTCGTGCTGTGATACATAAAAATACCATAACTTACTATAACTTCAATTTCTTCTGTGGAACATAAATATTGTATATTTTTTTGTACATACGGTGAAAGTTATCAAAGTTATATAGTTGTACATTTCTGTTATCAACAATCTTCAAATATCTTATTTTGTGTTTCACAGAAGAAAGACAGTCCCACAGGCTTGGAATGTCATGAGGGTGAGTAAATGATGACAGAATTTTCATTTTTGGGAACCTTTGAGATAACCAACAGAACCAAGAGATTAGGTGAATACAGATGGGGGGGGGAAAACAAACACACAAAAACATTTCCCTCGCAAAGATTGAATAGCTTTCTAATTGTCTCTTGCAATGTGTCCATAGAATGTTTTAAAAAGTTTCTTGCTTTTATTCCTATTCTTTTTCCCCCCCTTCAAGCCATCCGGAATTAGTCACTTGAATATTTAAAGCAAATTTAATTTAGCCACAAATGCATTTGGTTTTGCTTAATGTCGCTGATATACACTTTTTTTATAGCACCATCTTAGGTTTCCAATGTTCATGAAACAGCCGGTGTTCGTGTAATTTATTTATTTATTTATTTTATTTTTTTGTCACAGGGCTCTTACCTCCAGCGCTCACGATTACCAAAAACCGAGAATAAACCTGCATGGCCCATCAAACAAACACATATCAGCCCTGAAGTTTGAATGATGTAAATATGAATGTTTTTAAAGGCATGTCCTTCATAAACATCACCACCACTGCCCTCATTAACATGCTCATCACCTGCATACACTTCCAGGGGCCTCTGTTCACACTTGCTCAACAGTTCCTCATTATATCCGTCACTCAAACATTGGCCACATTGATCTCCTCTTGGCTTGCGGCTGTTTTCTCTGCTGGACCGTGTGCGTGTGTGTGCGAGAATTAGGCTGTACTTCAGAGAGCTCCACTATTCACCTGCACTGCAAAGGTCATCCTTTATTCATCAAAAAAAAAGAAAGAAAGATGAATAGCAAAGGGAGGTATGAGGAAAGACATAGCATGGTGGGTGGTTTTGACGGCTTTCGGCTGAGATTCACAGCTTTAAATGAAACCACTGTGGAGTGTCTGTTGGGGTGGGCCGGGCAGCCCACATTTGGGTCAAGCTGAGCTGAAAGTAACTTACTTTCTCTTTGATGTTCTCAGCATGGTCCAGAGGAAAGTTCGGTGATGTCCACTTTTAGCTACCATCATGTTTTATCATGCGGTCTTGTGGATGCAATCAGTATTTGCAGTAATGGGATTATAAGTAATTATAAGTAATGGGAATATGGAATTTATATTACAGATTTAAATATGGGATTTATTAGAGATACATTTATAAGAGATGCAGTTTGTGAGAACATGTACTTTATGAGACTGCCAATTAATGACAGCCTTTCCAAAAGTTAGTTTATTCGAGCGCATTTGTCTCTGACAAAGATAAAATCATCTGACAGGTTTATCAACTGACGGGAGGAAGGTTTGGGTGGTCACCAATAGGTCTATCTAATAAAATCAGAGAAATATCTTCTTCTTTTTTTATGCGGCCCATCGATTTTACCCCGTAAATAATTACTTGAAACAAATTTTGAAGAGATATTGATGTCAAATGTTCTTTCTGCAAGAAGCATCCTGATATAATATTGCAAGTGTATTCATTGCCAATACACCAAGTCAATCCAAAAGTCTTATCCAAAAACGTATAATTGAAAATTGTTTTAGAGAGTTTTATTTATTTAGAAAAATTGTGCTGTTTGGCCTTGGACAAAACTTCAAAAAATGTAATTGACCTTCTTTATTTTCATAACAAAAAGTACATAAATCTTTCTAACCATTAGCAACTAATTTTCTCTGTAGTCCTTGTAGGATTACACACACACACACACACACACACACAGAGAGAGAGAGAGAGAGAGAGAGAGAGAGAGAGAGAGAGAGAGAGAGAGAGAGAGAGAGAGAGAGAGAGAGAGAGAAATCTCTGTTGCATAAATTAGAGACCTTAAGTAGCAAGTAGGCTAAACTACAGTAGATATGTACATAATAATAATAATAATAATAATAATAATAATAACAATCATATATTTCACATTGTTTTCTAAGAAATAATCAGTCATTGTGGAATGATCTCAAAGTGTACAAAATCTTTTTTCATTATTGTAGTGTCAAAAATGTAATAGGCTAGTGACCACTAAATAGTGCTCTTAAACAAAACCGTAGTTGATTGCTTTGCAACTCAATCTCATCTAAGTGAGAGTTTTTTGGCCAAGAAAATCTGCAATATGTAGGCTACCAGATCTTTAGTCTGGCTTTGTGAGACTGTAGCTAGCATATTCTGTGGTTCACCTTGTACACGCCATTAGTGATCTAAGAGAAGATCCATCTGTGTAATGGCTGGAATCCTTCATCTCTGCTGTGTGGAAAATTTCATTACTGTATATACATAATTAATACAGCAATAATAGTTATCCTTGCTTCTCCGTCTCATTGGATGCCTGTGAGCCCTATCCATGGCCTGTCAATGTGGAAATAAGAGTAAGCCATGACAGCTTTGAATCGATGTCAAATGCCCAATGAGGATTAATAAAGTTATATCACATTGAATGACAAACGCCACTTGCTAATCTTGCTAATCTGCCCCAGAAGCTATCAAGGGAAAAAGATGCAACTTCTAGAACTGATTTGTAGCATTTTTCTCTCTAGCCGTTCTTCTCTGTTGTTGTGTGTGTGAGCCTAAGAGTCTGCCAGCCTGAGATATACATCAAAAGCTTCAAGATCAACAGCTCTAGCGCTCGCACTGCTATGCCTACAGAGTAATGAACAGATGACAAGTGTTAGCAAAGAAGCTAAATTATTCTGTTTCTCGTATTGAATTTTTAAAAAAGTAATTAGCGTGCAGGCTAATGTAATGAATTGTTAATTAGTAGCGTTGTCAGACGCCGAGGCAGTGATGGATGTTTGGCTAGCCGAGGCTGCTAAGGCGATCAAACAGGTCTGAGTTCTTTCTTACAATATGCTAATCCACCGTTCTCAAAGATTTCCAGACATGAAGCAGGTATTGAAATGCTTGTGCGCTGAATGTCTGGTAATGAGTAGCAGGCTGTCCTATCTGTTTAAATTAAAACTCAAAGACATCCTCAGCCACGCCCCCTCTGCAGCAGATCCATGCTTACCAACAAGGTTGCCTAGCACCAGTTGCTAAGTTACCGCTAAAGCCTGATGTTCCTCTACAGGCAGTGGTGCAAATGTTATGTTAGTTTCTAAATATAGAAAGCATTCTGATTTACTAGTGTCATTGTAGAAGTGCCTTTTCTGCCTGCATGGCTCAGAATAGAACACAGGGCTTTATCCTTAAATAATGCACAACCCAATCATTTTGGGACTTAAATGAACATAATTATTTCCTAATTATCATTTGGGCACTGTCTGGATTTGTTGACGTGACTAATTGTTCGAGATGAAAATAAAGACTAGACAATCCGTTAGCATTGTTCTTCGGGTCATTGGCTCCGTGCGCAGGGAAATCAATTTGTGTTGTGCACAACAGCGGAAACGGTACATTTATATGAGCCTGTCACTATTCTCTCATGCTGTAAATGAGAATCTTTTCCAGATCATCACTTCAAAGAGCCGTCGAAACTCAATGGTGACCACAACCACCCCCCGACCTGGCGAGACACCAAACAAAACCAGCAGGAAAGGACAGAACTGTAGGCAATCAATAAATGTTCCTCAATGAAGATGCATTTCGGCTGTGGACGCTTGGCCTGTGTGTGTGGACATATGCTAACAGGACAATGACGAAGAAAGGTGCTGCCATTCTGCTTCAGAGCTGTTTCTCCATCACCCTTTCCCCTGGGGCCACCATTGTGTGTCTGGTTTTCTATCAACGAGACTAATTTAAACCACCCTCAAGAGAGTGAAAGAGAAATATCGAGCTTTGTTCTTCGAAATGCAGCAATCTTCATCACCTACAAATTCACACTCAAATAATCTGCACGGTTGAAGTGGTGAGCAGTAGCATTGCTAAAAGTAATAAATCTGTTCCCATAGTGAAAAAAAATACTTAATTTTATTTGAAATATATTCCCTTTTTCAATAGTACATTGCAAATATACTATTTTAAAATATCTTAAAAGTATATTAGCATCATGTTTTTGCCTATTTTCACAATACAACTTTTAACACACTTTAAAATAATTGTCCTTTGTATATTTTCTAAAAATATATTTTAGAAAAATATACTTGAAGTGAAAATTCAGTTTATTTTTTAAAAGTGTATTTATTTGCACTTTGTTAAAAATATATTTTAGGTATTATTTCAACTGTGTGCTGGAAATGATCATTGTAACAATGCATTGAAAGTATACTTTTAAAATACATTATAGTTTACAATAGTATTTTGTACAAAGTATAGCTAAGTATTATTTGACTATGAATGTGCATTTGTTATTGAAGACAAAGTGTGCAATTTATTGTATACATTTATGGTCGGCGCCTATAGCCTTGTGGGCAAGTGCGCCGACATGTAGCGTCATTGTGCTTCCGGAGACCAGAGTTTGGAGCCCGGCTCGTGGCCTTTTCCCGATCCCGTTCGCCCCTCTCTCTCTCTCGCTCTCTGCCACCTCACTTCTAGCTACTGTCCTATCCTAATAAAACGCCTAAAAATATTATACAGTATAAATACACTTATGGTATATTGCTTGCTTGTATGTTTCGAAGACACTCGTAATGAATTTGTAATGTAACAAATAAAGTACACTTTAATATCACTAATAAAGCATGTAATTAGTCCCTACACAGGCATATACTTAAAGTATGCTAAGTATACTTGAAGTTGTTCAAATTTAGTACACAAAAGTACTCTAAATACACTTAAAGTTATGCTTTACTACTATTTAATCAATTTTGAATAATATTTGAATATTGTTTTTTTTTTCATTAAAGGGGATAGTTCAACCCCCCGTGATTAATAATCAGTAGGCTATCAAACCTGAAGAAAATATACTTATTCAAATGTTATCCACATGATATTTCATATGCAACAGCATTGTGAACTTTTATAAAGATACAGTTGATCATTAACTTTTAAATGCATCCTTATGCAAACACAAGAGGAGAGTTCTCCGCATAAAAGACACATCAACGTGCTACTACATTTCTCTCCAATATGGTAGGAAATTAAATAAAATTTAATGTGGAGGGATTTTAACTGTGACAAGATGATTGACAGGGCAGTTTAAATGGTGACAGGACGTGCATAACTAAGCGACAGAGCTGTTAAAGACACAATTATGATGAAGTAGTATGTCCCAAAGCTTGCCTACTCTTCTGCTACGCTTACACACTGAAAAGTATGTAGGCCTACTTTTCCCTCACAAAAACAGTACACACTTTTAGGGCTTAGTATAAGTAAGTAAATTGGAATGTAGCATCTGATTTAGGTATGAACCAATCATTTGAGTCGATTCTTGTCAATGAATCAGTTAATGAATAAATGTTTGTTTTTTTAAGTCGGTTTGATTTAAAGTTTTTCCTCTCTGTTGCCATCTCTGTTTGAAATCTGCAATTGCAGTTATTCGCGGAATTATCAACTTTACGGTAGTTGTGCCTTGGCATGGCACAGCGCAGACAAACACGTTTGAGGAGAGTGTGCAGCTGTCAGTCACCGGTGTGGATACTGACATTCAGAATCACAGATTATACTTTTTGGAAGTATGACCAACATAATAATTTTCACTGTCATCTGAAAAAGTAAGTAACATCCACTTTTGTTCTGGTTCTGACCAACTAAGGGGAAAAAAATCATTGCAGACTGCAGTAAATAGCGCTGATTAAATCTAACAATCACTTATCATATCACGTAAAACCGTGCAAATTATACTTTGTTCTCAAATTGTTAATGTTCAACATCAGCATTGCGTGACTGCCCTTCCGATATTTATCCTTGAATACGCATGGGCCCGGTTGCAATCTCTTTTTTTTTCTGTAGCCACACCGAAGTCTTTTGCATTTTACAACGGGTGAATGTCCAGTTGTCACTGGTGATTGTCGTTTGAAGCTTTCTGGATCATCAAATTGATAAGTTTAATTATACCAAGTGCTGTGAGAAAAGGCTATAAATCTCTACCTCCAACATCCTCACAAGCAATTTAGCTTATACTTGCCGAGACTCCTTCTTTATGTGTACAGATGACGCAAAGACATGCTCGAATCTCCCGCGGAAATCTACCAGTACCACTGGAATTAAAAACATTATTACAAGCTTACCGCTTTGAATCGAGCTAAGGCAAGCAGAGAGTTTTGAACACTGGCTGCTTATGTATTTGCTCCAAAAATTATTTTGGATAATTTTTAACCCAAAAAAGCTACGGACTGCAGCTTTAAAATTGTCAGCATAAATGACTAATTTTACATTAGCTCACTTTTTCTAAAATTAGCTTTCTAAATTTTCTTTTTTGATTAGCGTGTCCAACACTGCACAGACTTAAGCATTTACACATGCACACATTCTGTTCACCTGCCAGACACTGAACACGACCTGCCATGGTGACCCACTGCAGACTGCAGTGACATTTGAGTCATTTAAAGGCCTGAGGTGGGAGAGTAATTATAGTGTGAAGGGTAAATGGTGAGTGAGCGTTGGATTCTTATATTATGTGAATAAAATCAGCAGGCATTCATGAGAGGAACAGGAGTGCTCAAACATATTGAACTCTTCTAGAATACAAACAGCCCCCTCCATCTTTAAAGAACAGCCACACTCTCAGCACTAATGTAGAGCACTAGAAGGGCAGCACTCTGCCTTCTTTGAGATAAATGATTCATCTGATCCCCTGTATTAGCAGTTATTGCTCCTGAAGGATAATCCCCCCTTAAAAGGGTGAAGGTTAACATCCGCAGACAGGTAAACACAAATACCATTTCTCCATAAAGTGCATACTGTATCAGATAGCACAGGCAGCATCCATTTCATCCGTGGCTGTCTGCATGATGATCTGCTGCTTTTATGGATCTGTAAGCGTATGCTAAGAGCGGCACGTCTCTGGGGTGCGTTGCAGGTAATTGTATGGATTGCGGTGCTCTTAAACTGTGTTTGTAGAAAAAGCTTGGCAGGATAACAGACAGTGATTATCCCGAATCTTATTGATTTTCCTTCACCGGCTCAGTGAGACCATGAGAGATACTTCTGCCTTTAGAAGCAACAAGAACAAAATCATACACAAGCGGAAAAACACAGTATGCCACATGAGCCCTGATAACAGATGCACCACATAATGGTCAAGTTAATGTGTGAGAAAATAATGTCCGCTTTACAGCAGACGAACGATTCCAGATTCCCTGTTTCCCTGCCTAAGCTGGTTTGCCAATCTCAGCTGTTCATTCAGGCCTGTCTGGTTTGCTGATTTTACAGGGACTGGTCAGGCTGCGGTTTCAGTTAGACCAACAAACAACTTTAGACTGGTTTAAGATGTATTATTAAAATAATGCTGCCATATTCAATTATCTGATTGGCTGAAACTGAATCCTCGCCCTTACAGAAAAACCAAATTAATTTTTTGGAACTGTTCCAAAACCAAAAGTACGTGTTTGTTTCACGTGTGTTTCAAATATCTTCCGTATATTTTGGACGATATAAAAAAAAATGTAAAATATAAATACAAATATTAAACAGGTCACAAATATATGAGCAAATATTTCTGTAAGTAACAAAAATATCTTAATATATATTTATGAAACCATATCTATTATCAATATATTTCTGTAAGTTTTGAAAAATATAAAAAAGATACCTTAAAATATATATGTATACTTTTTCCCATATGGGGGCTAGGTTGGTTTATACTGGTTTGGTTTAGCTGGTTTCATTCTCTTCACCAAAAGAAAATCTTCAGTTGAAATGGTAAGAACCCCAAAAATGGTTTACCTATAACATAGATGTTACCACATTTTTCAGTTTATGTTGCAGTGTTAGTTATAGGCTAAGAGGCCTGACGACACATATCAACTATACTGGGAATCTGTTATAAACTCTGATCCGTTTTGTTCTAACTTTTATTGTAAACTGCAGTGACATGCATAATAACAGGTTCAGTGAAGAAATGTCATAAATTTCATCGAAAAATTACACGAAAATGTGAAATTAATTGAGGCAGACGCAACCTTCAAGTTAACGAGAATTGTATTAGCTCTCCAATCTGTGCGAAGCCCTCAATAACGAGACAACAGCAATTAAAATTCTTAATTGTAAATGTCAGGTTGTTGAAGCAGTGAGTGTTTGTGGGAGGAGACAGATTGGTGGCTGCCAGGGTTTCAGAGGGGTTTTTTTTTCTGTTGTTGTTTTTTTTTTTTTTTTGCATTGACAGCCGAGAGCGTGAGTCAGGGTGTTTTTGTCTCTGTTTTGAAGGCCTGTTGTGTGGACAAAGTGAGAGATTGTAAACCTTCCTCACCTCAGTCTGTTAGAAACAAAACACAGTGCACTCTGACTATGTGTATTTTGAATAAGGCTTTCAGTTTTAGGATTCTGTATCAGTCAAGGCAAACTTGGTCTGCTTAAATTAAAGAGGGCTTCAACCTCAGATACAAATACATATTACAAAAGGATTCAAACTGTCAATATCATGATAGATAATAGAATGTTTGTAATGTATTTCTGTTAAATGCCGACATTTTAAAAATGCAGTTAAAGTGTATAAATAGTTTAGATGAGGTTGGCTGTAGTGTTGGTGCTGTTTGTTATGCATTGCTGGGTAAGTTTGTAAGCCCATTGATTTCTCCTGACAGATATATCCCGAGCTCTCAGCTCAACTGATTCCCTTCGGGGAAAAGATCCGCTAGAAGACACACTTAGGTGGTTTTCATCCATCAGCTTCATTCTGGGCAAGAATATGTGATGGTTAAATTTAGAAAAATTGATGAACGTTTCCCTGAGCAGAACCTTCTGATGTTTCCATAAATTGAATTTGTTTTTTAAAGTCTTCACTGAATCATCTGTAGCCAGGGACAATGACATCAGCAGTCGTTTCATGGCGATGGTTCTGAAAGCGGTCTGGATATATTTAGTGTCCCAAAGACCCAGTTGGACTAGAGAGAGAAGAGAGAAAAGCATTTTCATCATTTTTAAGCTAGATTTCTTTCTTTCTGTCTCTAATCCGCATTTTCGGTTGGGATCTGAGAAAGCCCAAGGCCATTTTAATAACTTGGAAAATATACTAAGTATTGAAAAATCATTTTGTTATTTATTTCATGACTTTTCCTAATCTTAAGGGATCTGATTTTTTATTTATTTAAATCAATATATGATAACATATTCATTCTTTTACGTTAATTGACTCAAAAGAATAAAAAAAACAGACTTCCTTGTTTGTGCAATATATTTATAATTGACTAAAAGAACTGGTTAACGAGTCATTAAGGAGTCTGACTTTACGGGATGCACTGTGTTTTTTGAATTACTAAAAGGAACTGTCATTCACTCTGTCTGGAATCAGACTTCACTGGTCCCTGTATGCTGTTTTTGAGTTACTAAAAAGAATACAGCAGGCTACAGTTCTGATTTGCCAAAAGATACCACACATAAGAGTCATTGCCATGGGAATCCGACCTTCTTTGTCACACTGTACTAGAAACGTTTTTGAATCACTTAAAACAATCAAGTCAATCGCCTGTGCTGTATGTTTTGCGCTAAGTAGTAATGCAGGGAACACTTACGGAGTATAGAGTGCAACAAACAGGTTCAGAAAGTAAAAATCCCATTCATTTACTCCTTAGTGGAATACATTTTTAACGATAACTTATAAACCGCTGAAGACTGAATACTTTGAGCTGAGGCTGTTGCTTCATGGTAGGTATATGCTTATGCCATCAGCCATGCACATTATTTCTACTTATTTTTTAAATAATCGAGATTAACAGCGGAATTCCAGATGAAAATCTACGCATGATTCAGTAAAGAAATCTCCACCAATCAGAGAATCGAAAAAGCTAATTGTACCAAAAGAACCGGCCACTACCATGAAGAACTGTAAATGACGTAACTGCAAAAGTCAGTCTCCCTACTCTCTCAAAACAGGCTACTTAAATAATATAATATAATATAATAAATATATATAATATAATATAATATAATATAATATAATATAATATAATATAATGCAATAAATATAATATAACTAAACAGTCTTGAACTTTTGTTTTTTGCTTCTAATCAAAGGATGAATATATCACTAATTTGTGGGTAAATGTTTTTAAAAAATGATTAAAGCTATAATAATACCACCCGTCCACTGGATTTTGGTTATGTAAAAAGAACATTAACATTATTTTAAGGAAAAAAATATAAAATATAATTATATTTTTTTATATTTTAATATAAGCATAATTTAATGTCAATAGAAAATGTCAATGTCACTTGTATTTGTATAGCACTATATAAAAACAGTAATATAATACAAAAATTGTCAACTCAAGTCACCTTTATACAATTTAGAAAATTGAAACATAAAAGCTAGACTCCACTTGCATCTCCATCCACCATTATTTTACACTAACATAGACAGTGAGGACACAGTGGAAAAAGCATAATGTTGACTGCTCTCTTGGCACTGTTACTGCTCTCTTGGCACTGTTCACAGGCCTGTGACATAAACAATTCAAAGCCAATCCAGTTTTAAAACATTCAAATGTTCATTTATGCAGCTCAGACCTCTGAACATGTCTGGGTCATGCCTCACATTATATGTAAAGATCATTCTAATTATTTTTGCCCTGTCGTTTCTACCACATTCCCTCCAGTCAACCGTGTAACTGAACAGCACAGAGCATCAGGGGCAAACACATTAACAGTTATAAAAATCAACAGCAGTCTTTGATCTTTTGACTGGCATCCAAACAAAAATTAAAGTCTCGACTAGCCTCAGGATTTGAATCTTGAGAGAGAGAGGGAAGAGAGAGAGAAGGATAGATTTCCACTATGACAAGGGGTCAAGAATGAAAGTTCCTGCCTGGGGGATCATAGTCTAACAGCAGAGTAATTAACACAGCAGAATTATCTACCCGCAACAGAGCAATGATGCAACCGCAAGCTACGATTTGAAACATAATCACGCTTAAAAGCTACGAGGGAGTATTTGGGATTTAAAATTGAAGCAGATGGGTCTTGTATAAGAGCTAAAGTGGTTTATTTTGCGATAATGATCAGCTGACTGTAGATCATCAGTGTTAAATTATTGTTTTATTGTTGTTATATTTACTACATATATAAATTAAAGGGGTTGAGCACCCAAAAATTTAAAGTCTGTCATAATTTACTTCACCTCATGTCGTTCCAAACCTGTCAGACTTTCTTTCATCTTCTGAACATAAATGAAGATCTTTTTGATGAAATTGAGAGCTTTCTATCCCTCCATCTACACAACTGACACTTTGACGCTTCAAAAAGTTCATAAAGGGATCATGAAACTAATCCATATGAATTAAGCAGTTTAGTCCAGATTTTCTGAAGAGACTCGATTGCTTTATATGATGAATAGATTAAATTTAGGCTTTTACTTACATATAGGCCTAAACAAAAATCGAAACTGGCCGGCCCAAAAGTTATGAAAGACATTGTTAAAATAGTCCGAGTGACTACAGTGGCTCAATCTTAAGTTTATCAAGCGACGAGAATACTTTTTATGAGCAAAAAACAAACAAAAATAACGACTTTATTAAACTATTCATTTCCTTCCCTGTGGGCCTCGAGATTTCACGTAGTGGAACTGTGCAAAGCTTCTGTGTTGTACGTCACATGCAGGCTCACTATTGGCCGACGCTGGTCATGTGTGTGATGCATGTGACGTACAACCTAGAAGCGCTGCGCAGTTCCACTACGTGAAATCTCAAGGCCCACATGGAAGGAAATGAATCCCTTAAGAAGCCTATGGAGGAGTGATCCAGCTCTCAGATTTAATAAAAAAAAATCTTAATTTGTGTTCCGAAGATGAACGAAAGTCTTGGTTGGAACAACATGAGGGTGAGTAATTACTGACAGAATTTTCATTTATTTTTGTGGGGCATAAATTCAAAACCAAAGCTGCAACTGTCTGAGTCTGAATATAAAAATTATTCTTGAAAAGAAAACCTTTGTTATTTCTTAGAAAACTTTTGTCTGCCAAATCAAATTCATATTGTGCTGTAACACGCAGGGGGGAAAAGATAAAACAGGAAGTGATATCATTGAAATGACCCCTGAAGACCCTTGTGACCATATAGCCATAATAAAGGCTAGATGTCTTATGGCGGAGTCTCTATCATGATCACCGTGGCCATCTTGTCACAGGCAAGCTTTCTGGTGGGGTCTGTGGTACCTGATGTAAGATGAGTGATCAGCACGAACACAAATACTCTTATCTTGTTGAAATCTTGACGGATTTACAAACGGTTTGGAATCTTACAAACGTTATTAACGTGGCTATAATTCTGCATGATTATTTATTTATACACTTATTATTCATAAGTATGCAGTGTCATAACTACATCTCTGACGTTTATAACAAACCAAACCGTTTGAAAATCAGTAGAAAATTGAGCAAGTTATGGTTATTTAAAAAGTACATGCACCATTAAAACACAATGTTACGAGTGAGCGAGCTGCCTGTGACGAGATGGCCGCCAAGTGTGGACGTCGACCTCCATTGGCCAGCAGCGCGGACAAGACATCTAGCCTTTATTATGGATATCTATGCTTGTGACTGTCAAGGTCAAGAATTATCTTAAAATACCAGCTAATTGGACCTTTTTATGACACAGCAAGCTGTAAAATGTCAATCCCCCAAAAACTTATTTATAAATGTTATTTAGGAATGAATAATTCATAATGTTTGTAAAAACACTTTTACAATTGATTTAATTGATTTAGTTATTTACTGTATGTGTATGTGTGTCTGTTATTCAAGGTGTAAGGAAAATATATTATCTTTTACCAAATGATTATAGCACATGACCTTTTTAGAGTCGTTCAATTTAAGTATTTAAAAAAAAGAAACATGAAACTCGAATGCATAGAAAATACAAAGAACTTAACAAAAGCATTTTAAGCTATATTTTTTTTAAATTATTTATCCTTGGACGCTCTTATTTATCAACTGACCCTTAATTTTGAAATGGAGTAAATTCATACTTTTTGGCTAAATCGATCTTACTTATAGTTGTCTCAGCACATTAAACTAATGTGAGAAAGCATTTTACTGTAACACTGAAACAAACTGCACACAGCAGCTTTAATCTCCTGCATCCCCTCACTGATGAAAAAGAGAAAATAATCTTAGAGAGCGATTTCCACAATAAACAGCTGTTGAAGTCACAAACTCACCTCATTCCCTTGTAAATGAGCTCACCTGTGCCTGGCTGACACATTTGAAGATCCATTTAGACAGCAAGGACATGAGTTGCCTTCCTGTTCCACATTCTCCTGTCAAAGCAGATGCTAAACTCTGTGCATGGGCGGCAGTCGCTCACACTGGCTCAATTTGAAAGGTAAGGCTTTCATTTTGCTGGTGAATGTGAAGTTAGTCAACCAACTAAATTATCCAATCCTACCACAATTCAACTGAGCAACTGTCCCTCACAGCGACTGCCATATTAATATAAAATACAGCTGCAAGAAACATAAAACTACAACAGACTGGACTGACCATTCGCATTGGCCATCTCCCCGGACACTAAGTATAGTTGAATGTAATGACCCCGTCACTGTACTACACAATTAGCCGTGATTTAAAGGTCTTTTAAGACCTTAACATTATGGCCTCAAACTCATCATTGCAGAAGTAAATCAAAATGTAATTTGGTGTGTTCTAGGCATCAGAGTTCAGGGTTGTTCATGGATCATCTGAGCAGAGCTGAACAAATGTGGTAATGTTCTTTGTAACAAGACGTAACATGTAACAAGATGTCACATATAATTAAATGGACACTTTAATTTAAGCACACATATGGGAATGAATTTTTGCCAATTTCTGTATAAATGGCAAGTGAGGTACAGTACATGTTGTCAGCATACTGAAAGCTCAGCTTACAGCCGACCGGCTTCTGTGAATTTATATGAGATCTGTGACCTGAGTTTGGATGGGTTTTGAGGAGGTGTAACAAAACAACCTCTCCATAATTCATACCGCTCTTATTCCTCTCTTTCTCTTTCTGTCATTCCCTTCGTCCTTCTCCCTCCATCTCTCCATCTCACAGTAAGGCTGTTCACCTGTATTAATAAATGGTCCGACACCCCTGTGCTGCCTGTCAACATGGCCGTGTTGTGGAGAGAGAGGGAGGGGGAGAGGGAGGTGTCAGAGCGACATGAATAATGGAGAGGGTGTAGACTGTGATCTGTCTCTGCCTGTCCAGCACGCTGCCATTGCCATGTTTTACTGCTGAACCCTGCATCGGCCAAACTGCATCATCTTAATTCACACGCACTAGCACACTATACACTTACTGTACCCTAAGACACCCACACTTACCCGTACACTAACACTAACAAAACAGTTAGCTTCACAGAGTCCACATTGAAAATATGGGATTCAAAATATCATTTAAACTTGGAAATACCAACACATTCTCATCCCAAGGCGTCATCTAACTGACACTTTTGACCATGCGTCAATATGCCGACGCACATGGTACCCCTTAAGCGTCAATATGAGACGCTCATCCTCGGGCGTCATCTAACTGACGCTTTTGACCATGCGTCTAAATCCGACACACATGGCACCCTTTAGCGTCAGTTAGATGACGCTTCCGTTATGGGTAGGTTTAGGTCTGGGGTAGGGTTAGGGTTAGACCACTAGGAGGCGCGTCTCATATTGACGCTTAAGGGGTACCATGTGCGTCGGCATGTTGACGCATGGTCAAAAGCGTCAGTTAGATGACGCCTTGGGATGAGAATGGGCTGGAAATACACAATCTTTAATGATTTTGAACAAGTTTAAAGTGCCCCTATTTTCAAATATTCCCTTTCATACAGTGTGTAATATAGCTGTTTGTGAATGTAAATGTTCTGCAAAGTTGTAAAGTCGAAAGTGCACGATAAATAAAGTTATTGTCTCCCAAAAGAAAGAATCCACTCTGAACCGACCTTTACGAGTCGTTTTTTATTAAGAAGAATCCTAGAAGAATCCTAGAAGAATCATACTGCTTTAAGGATCTACGTCACTAAAAGATAAATTTGCATAATGCCTGCCTATGTTTTAAATGTCTGCCTCCGAACAACTTGACCAGCCCAAAACTCGTCATTTTACTGACGACTGCTTCAACAGAGTTCACGGAGTTCAGCGTGGGATTCGCAAAACACTTGCAAATATGGGTCAGTACCCAGTTTATTTAGACCAGCTTGCTCCTCAGAATCAAAACCTGTAAGTATGAATAATTATTGATGTATATATTTTCGACTGGGTGTTCAAAATACTTAGTTTTACAGACGTTTGTTACATCAGTCATTCACGTTAGTGCTAGGCGAACATTGGCCAATCAGAGCAGAGCACGCTCTCGGAAAGGAGGGATTCAAAGAGACTTGTTCATCCGACGAGTTGTTTAAGAATCATTGAACAATGTGGTGAAGTGCAATGTAAATTATGAAAAAATCATAATTTTTTTTTTTTACTTTTGATGTAATCCTGTTGTAGGAGACAAAATTAGGAGCCTTTAGAATATAATAATAAGGGCACTTTAAACAATCTGACAGAAAGATTGTTAGACAGACAGGTTGGCAGGTATAGACAAACAGACAGGTGGACAGATAGATAGATAGATAGATAGATAGATAGATAGATAGATAGATAGATAGATAGATAGATAGATAGATAGATAGATAGATAGATAGATAGATAGATAGATAGATAGATAGATAGATAGATAGATAGGCGAACGGACAGACGGACAGACAGGCGGACAGACGGACAGGGTGTATTTGTGTTCACTGCAGTAATTAACACAAGCACACACTATACAGTACGCGGTACAAC
This sequence comes from Rhinichthys osculus, assembly GCA_029959095.1. NCBI lineage: Eukaryota > Metazoa > Chordata > Actinopteri > Cypriniformes > Leuciscidae > Rhinichthys > Rhinichthys osculus. The sequence continues at coordinate 17,981,863 of JARWKJ010000017.1, forward strand.
AGTGACTATTTCTGTTAATTTCCCCCCTCATGTTTTTTATTGGCTGTCCCAATTACCCCAACCAGTCGATCAAATTCATCATGTCGACTGCAGTTAATGCTCTTGTTAGCCTATTAGTGCAGTAATCTAATCAGAGAGCAGGACCATCACACAGTGAGATGTCCTAATCAGACATTTTCCCGCCAATTTCCCACTGCTCGTTAAGTTAACGATCTTTTCACAGAGCGACAAATTGTCATAATTGATTTTCTCAAAGTCAAGGCAAAGATTGCAGGACCCCTCAGGAGCTCCACTGTCCCTCCATTCTCCCACCTAAAGAATAGGACCATAAGAAACATCACAAACTCATCTCATGTAAAAAAGTGGTTTGTTGGTCTTTGGAGCTATAAACTGCATGGTCTACTAGTCTGGTTAAACTGGAGTTCACCTGCTCAGCTGACAGGTGCCCAAAACCTCTCTAAAATCAGTAATCCAGACAAGTCTGACCAGCCTGGGAGAGCAGCTAAAACCAGTCTAAGCTGGTTTAAGCTGAAGAGTTGACAGCCAGTGGAGTCTCAATGACAACTAAATCAGTGTATCTCTTAAATAGCACAAAGTGCAAACCAGCGTTAAGGGCTGAGGAGTCATTACTGGATTCTCATATTTTCTGTGAAGAAAAGAACAAAGGAAACACATTAGAGCGTAGAAGTGCTATCAAATTAAAATTATTTTAAGCAGAAGAGACCACAGCAGACATTTAATTTCACTTCTGTGTGGAGAGATGTCAGACAGCAAACACATTCTTCTTAAGAAAATAATGAGATTCTAACTAAACTGGAACATTTTCTTGCAAAAAATATATATAAAAATGTGGAAGTTTCTGTTGTATTTCATGTAGAATTAATTTACAAAAATAATGTTCAGATCAGACTTGGTACAATTAGAAGGCCACAGTCTGGAATGTTTCTTTTTAAACGGATATGAAAACTTTCACTGACAAGCGAGAGAAAGCAAGTCTAAACTGTACAAGGTTTGTTGTCAGACAGCATTCATAAAAAAAGTAATTATGTTCATTCAAACATTCATCCCTTTTAAACATTCACCGACATTCTTAATCAAAATGTCTCAGGGATTGAAAAAAGTGATAAAAGTGAGATAGCGTGCTGCTAACAACGCCAAGGTTCACTAGGAATGTATGAACTGATACAATACCTTGAATACACTTTACAGAATACAGTTGCTTTGGACGTAAAACGCATGCCTTTGGGCTGATAATAAAAATTGACTAATAAAAACTGACATAGCTACTGTACTTTATTTCTCCCATTTCCAATCCTTGACTCTTCATTCCTGTATCTTTCCTTCTCTTTCTGCTTTAGCATTTCATTTCAGCACGTTTAGAGTCTCACTGAATATTCAGACTCACAATGGGTGAATTACTGCAAACCACAGCAGATCTGTGACACCTTCCAATTCAAATACACTGCCTCTCTTCATTAAACAGAACAATGCAGGAAGCAGACAGATGATGTGGTCATACTAGTTTCTACTGAAAACACACCAGCCACAATATAGAAACTAGGAGAGGAATATAAGCAGGGAGGATCGAGAAAGAGGTGAAGGGAAACATTATGAATAATGGAATTGTTAGGATTGTACATTAATCTATAATTCCACAGGGCAGGTATCCATGACAGGAGTGAAGCAAAGGATAGTTTGGAAGTGGGCAAAAAAACTATTTTTATGGGACGTTCTGCCTTATTTAAAGTTCAGGTTTCAGTTCCTTCTTTTTTCTGATTGGTTCTTGAATGCCACTCTCATTATTTATCATGGCATATTTAAATTTCTATAAATAAACAACAGTATCTGTATTACTATAAGCATGTCACCAGTGCAGCCCTGAAATGTACATTACCCACCTGATCTCATCTCCTCATCCATCCATCCATCCATCCATCCATCCATCCATCCTTCTTTCTGCCTCTGAGAGTTAAACAGAAACATCACACAGTTATTTCATCCACTTCACAAACATTTTTACACTACGGTTCAAAAGTTTAGTGATGGTGACATTATTTTTTAAATAAGTCTCTTATGCTCACCAAGGCTGCATTTATTTGATCGAAAATACAGTAAAAACAGCACTAATGTGAGATGTTATTACAATATATATTCAAATGTAATTTATTCCTTTGATGGCAAAGCTGAATTTTGAGCTCTTCAGAGTCATTATCCTTCATAAATTATTATAATATGCTGATTTGGAGCACAAGAAACATGTCTTATTATTATCAATGTTAAAAACAGTTGTGCTGCTTAGTATTTCTGTCAGGTTGTAGCAGGCTGCTGAAGACGAGGACACGGAATGGTGATATAGGTATTTATTTACAAACTTAACTTCTATGAACATACAAGAACAAAGGGAAAGGAACTCCAGGACTTCAAAACATACAACCATACGCGGACGACGACCAACAAACACTGAGGGAAAACACAGGGCTTAAATGAACAGGGACTAATGGGATGATTAACAGAAAACAGGTGCAGGGAATTTCTAATCAGACATGGCGGGAAAACTAACAGGACTGAACCAAAAGTCACAAAAGACGGGGGAAACAAGATCTCAAGACAGAACTAAACACATTGAAACCGTGACAGTACCCCCCCCTCTCCGAAGGCGCGACCTCGCGCCGTACAACATCCAAAGGGGTGGGAGGGTGGGCGCCCTGGAGGCTGACGAGGGCATGGTGATGCAGGGACGGGAAGCCTCCAGGGCGGAGCTGGTAGCTTGGGGAACCGGGGTGGAACCGGCTGTGGACGTGGCCATGGTGGAGCTGGATGTGGGCGTGGCCACGGGCGGAGCTGGACGTGGGCGTGGCCAGGGCGGAGCTGGATGTGGGCGTGGCCAGGGCTGAGCAGACGAACCCTCGGGCGTCCAGGGTGGAGCTGTCGGACCCTCGGGCGTCCAGGGCGGAGCAGGACGTGGGCGTGGCCAGGGCTGAGCAGACGAACCCTCGGGCGTCCAGGGTGGAACTGTCGGACCCTCGGGCGTCCAGGGCGGAGCTGACGACCCTTCGGGCGGCCACGGTGGTGAAGACCCTTCAGGCGGCCACGGTGGTGAAGACCCTTCGGGCGGCCACGGTGGTGAAGACCCTTCAGGCGGCCACGGTGGTGAAGACCCTTCAGGCGGCCACGGTGGTGAAGGCCCTTCAGGCGGCCACGGTGGTGAAGGCCCTTCAGGCGGCCACGGTGGTGAAGGCCCTTCAGGCGGCCAGGCCGGTGAAGACCCTTCGGGTGGGCGCCCCCCCAAAATTTTAATGGGAAACTTGACAGGACAGGGGGGAACCGGCAGCAACGAGAGTCTTGGGCTGGGCAGGACCAGCAGTGACGAGGACTTTGAACTAAGCAGGACCAGTGGCAAAGGAAACTCTGGGCTAGACAGGGGGCTCTGGCGCAGGATCAGCGGGCTCTGGCGCAGGATCAGCGGGCTCTGGCGCAGGATCAGCGGGCTCTGGCGCAGGATCAGCGGGCTCTGGCGCAGGATCAGCGGGCTCTGGCGCAGGATCAGCGGGCTCTGGCGCAGGATCAGCGGGCTCTGGCGCAGGATCAGCGGGCTCTGGCGCAGGATCAGCGGGCTCTGGCGCAGGATCAGCGGGCTCTGGCGCAGGATCAGCGGGCTCTGGCGCAGGATCAGCGGGCTCTGGCGCAGGATCAGCGGGCTCTGGCGCAGGATCAGCGGGCTCTGGCGCAGGATCAGCGGGCTCTGGCGCAGGATCAGCGGGCTCTGGCGCAGGATCAGCGGGCTCTGGCGGGCAGGCGACGGGCTCAGGCTCTGGCGGGCAGGCGACGGGCTCAGGCTCTGGCGGGCAGGCGACGGGCTCAGGCTCTGGCGGGCAGGCGACGGGCTCAGGCTCTGGCGGGCAGGCGACGGGCTCAGGCTCTGGCGGGCAGGCGACGGGCTCAGGCTCTGGCGGGCAGGCGACGGGCTCAGGCTCTGGCGGGCAGGCGACGGGCTCAGGCTCTGGCGGGCAGGCGACGGGCTCAGGCTCTGGCGGGCAGGCGACGGGCTCAGGCTCTGGCGGGCAGGCGACGGGCTTGGACTGGCTGGACGGAACCAGCGGTGCAGGCTTGGCTGGACGGAACCAGCGGTGAGGGCTCGGCTTGGCTGGACGGAACCAGCGGTGAGGGCTCGGCTGGGCTGGACGGAACCAGCGGTGAGGGCTTGGCTGGGCTGGACGGAACCAGCGGTGAGGGCTTGGCTGGGCTGGACGGAACCAGCGGTGAAAGGGTCTCTGGGCTGGACGGAAACAGCGGTGAAGGGGTCTCTGGTCTGGAGGTGGAAGTAAGACCCGGGACTGAAGACCGGAGAGGGAAAACTGATTTTGATAATGCTGATCGCACGGATTGAAGCACCGGATCCGCCAGTTTTGCCCCCAAGTCCCTACTGTTTGACACCAAATACTGAGGGAAAACACAGGGCTTAAATGAACAGGGACTAATGGGATGATTAACAGAAAACAGGTGCAGGGAATTTCTAATCAGACATGGCGGGAAAACTAACAGGACTGAACCAAAAGTCACAAAAGACGGGGGAAACAAGATCTCAAGACAGAACTAAACACATTGAAACCGTGACAATTTCATGGAAACTTAAAAGAAAACTGAAATAGAAATATTTTGTCTCATTATAAATGTGTTTAAAAGTATTAATTTTATTTATTTATTTTAATCTGACTTGACACCAAACATTTTAACGGTAGTCTATATACTGTCTGTACAGTATATACTGTACATGCATTTGGTAAAACTTTTATCCAAAACAACTTACATTCAAGATACACATTAAAGTAGTATATGAATTCTGCAGGAATCATTGCCGTTGGTAGCACAACACTACCACAACACTATTTGTGCTACAGGAATGCATTTTTTTGTTAAGTACAAATATTCTACGTGTAAGCTCATAAAAGCTGCATGCAAATCAAAATGCATGCTGTTTTAGATGGAGTACAGCATGTCAAACTGCAAGACATGTCAACACCTCAAAAGCATTTCATGTCAACCACCCTTTTACAGTGACAAATCATGATACGAGGTGAAATACACCCCTAGTATATGGAGCATAAATCAGACATGATTTAAAATGAGAAAAGCCTTGAACTGACGTTTCACCAAACAATAGACAAACTTTAACTAAAGAGCTTACTAAATTATGTGCCTATTCTAGTCTTCCTCTCCAGAATTCCCTTACAAAGATAACATTGTTCCATGTTTAACCACAAGGAACAGGAATTACAGAATGTGAATGATCTAACACGAACGTGAGTGTTCGAGCGCGCATGTGAGCTTGAAACTGAAGTGAAGGACGGTGTTCAATGTCACATCTAAAACAGTGTAATGGCTTAGCGCTGCGTTTCATTTCCCCAAGCAGAGAGAACAACACACTGAAACACACACACACACACACACACACACACACACACACACAAGGCTGACTACAGGAATGCTTAAGTGTATTAATATTGAATGGGTGCCTTTAATTAGAGAACTGAGCTTCACTGCTGTGGTCTAGGCAGAACTTGATTAGACAAGAGCCGAGGTTTCAAAGGAGTTTGAATTTGTGTGTGTGTGTGTGTGTGTATGTGTGTCTGTGCATGCGTACATGCGATTGTGTTCACGTGTAATTGCCGTGTGAAAATAATGCTGCACATAAACCTAGTTAGCACTCAGACTATTTTAAAGATCATGGGTGCTCTGCACCTCACAAGACCTCGCAATACGGCAATAGCAAAGCTAAATCTATTTTTCTTCCTCTACGACTCTCGCAACCCCTTGGTTTATTGTTTACTTTGGCGTCGAGGGCCAGCTGTCATAGTTATCAGCTGCCATTGTCATTCTCTTGTAGGATCTTGTGCCATGTTGTTAAAGTAGAGCTGTGTTTCAATCTTGGCCTGTGATCAGACAAATAACAATCAAGTTGATTTGATTTGGCATCTAGCTTTAATCTACATTACTTTGGCGTTACATAATTAGACCCTTATGGATCAACAATATGGCCAAATCCCAGAAACCCTGTTAATAATTTCTTTGTATTCCTTTGAGTGGCAGATTGAGGATTAGATTAGACGGGAAGTACGCCATCGGTCCCAACATGAGGGATCAATGAACCCAAAGGATCATTTTCATAGCTCAGGAGACTTAATGGAGTTCTCAGTTTGAAATATTAATTTGGCCTTAAACGTTTCTCCAAAAACTTCATTATAGGAGGAATAAAATATAAAAAAACGAGACATAAATATATAGCAAAGCCAAAATAATTTGGTCTTAATTAAAGGACAGTGATGTTATTGTTAACCAAAGCTATTGAAAACCATTTTAGAGTCCAGACCTCCGCGAAGCTACAGCAACATGGCGAAGGGACGACACGTCTCCGTTCCCTGTACTCAAGGAACGAGGGTTACATATGTAACCGAGACGTTCCCTTTCGTCCTGGGAACTCCAACGTGGGATCCCTTGGGATCCCTAACAAAGCGCCATGGTGCTGGCCCCTTTCAGCGCCCAGCTAAGCTACCCAAGCAGTTTCACAAATCGTGGGAGCTAGCTAGGAAGTCACACTGCTGTTCCGCAAGACCCATTCAGCGGACATTGGATAACACTGGGAAAGCGTGCCCTAACCCGTGAAAAGGGAAGGGAACGCTGTGGAAACCAGACGCCTGATGAAGGCCTGGAATACCCATATGTACTAGCCCAGGGGATAGTGAAACTTATGGCAGTCCCTGAGGCAGTCCCAATCCAAGGGGAGTGGAAGCGTACTCGACAGGGACGACAGAACGAGTCTGTCAAGGGGAAGACACGGCTGGACTGCACGTGGCATAATGGGTCACCGAAGAGACCACTGGACAAAACACCCAGTCGACACAACCACACCTTAGAAGTAGTAGACCTGGCGCCGGCGGTTCGCCACGCCTGGCACCGAAGAGGTGACGGAGGAACTCACGAGGCTCACCGACGTAGGGTGCCAACGGAGCAAAAAGACGCACGTATCCGGCTGAGGCACGGAGTGGCGTAGCAAGCCGACACAACCTATTCCCTCGCACCACTGGCCGTAGCGAGTACTCGGGAGGAAACAGGTTCCACACGTAGGCTATAGAATCTGGCGAACGTGTTCGGTGTCGCCCAGCCCGCAGCTCTACAAATGTCTTTCAGCGAGGCACCTTGAGCCAACGCCCAGGAGGTGGCAACACCTCTCGTAGAGTGAGCACGCAACCTGGGAGGCTCACCCGTAGCTTCATACGCTTGGGTGATAGCATCCACTAACCAGTGAGCTAACCTCTGCTTGGAGACGGCCTTCCCCTTCTGCTGGCCTCCGTAACAGACAAAGAGCTAATCTGAGGTCCTGAAGCTTTGCGTTCTGTCAATGTAAACCCGCAGGGCGCGGACTGGACAGAGAAAAGCTAGGGCTGGGTCTGCCTCCTCCTTGGGCAGCGCTTGCAGGTTCACTACCTGATCCACGAAGGGAGTGGTAGGAACCTTGGGCACATATCTGAGCCGGGGTCTAAATATCACGTGAGAAAAGCCCGGCTCGAACTCTAGGCACGATTCGTCGACCGAAAAAGCCTGCAGATCACCGACCCTCTTAAAAGAGGCCAATGCCAACAGGAGCGCTGTCTTAATGGACAGGATATTCAGCTCCACTGTCAGCAAAGGCTCAAAGGGAGGACTTTGGAGAGCTCTCAGAACCAGAGCTAGGTCCCAAGAGGGTACAGAGTGCAAAACCCGAGGCGGATTTAACCTCCTGGCACCCTTAAGGAATCTGATGATCAGATCGTGCTTCCCCACGGACTTACCTTCTACTACATCGTGATGTGCGGCTATTGCGGCAAAATACACTTTGAGGGTGGAGGGAGACAGCCTTCGCTCCAACCCATCTTGTAGGAAGGAAAGCACGACTCTGATCGGGCAAGTTCGGGGGTCCTCCTGACGGGAGGAACACCACTCGACGAATAGGTTCCACTTTAAGGCATAGAGGCGCCTTGTAGAGGGGGCTCTAGCAGAAGCGATGGTGTTTACCACAGCCTGTGGTAGATCACCTAGAACCTGTGCGTCCCGTCCAGGGACCAGACATGGAGTTTCCAGAGGTCTGGACGTGGGTGCCATAGAGTGCCCCGTCTCTGAGAAAGGAGGTCCTTCCTCAGAGGAATAGGCCAAGGAGGGGCTGTCGTGAGGAGCAAGAGTTCCGTGAACCAAGTCCTGGTGGGCCAATACGGCGCCACTAACAGGACCTGCTCCTCATCCTCCCTGACCTTGCACAGTGTCTATGCAAAAAGGCTCACTGGGGGAAACGCAAACTTGCGCAGGCCCCGGGGCCAGGTGTGAGCCAGGGCATCCGTGCCGAGGGTCCCCTCTGACAGGGAGTAAAACCACTGGCAATGGGTCGTGTCCGGAGAGGCAAACAGGTCCACCTGTGCGACTCCGAAAACACTCAAGATCAGCTGAACCGCCTGGGGATGGAGTCGCCATTCTCCTGGCAGGGGAGGCAACCGTGAAAGCTCGTCTGCCACACGGTTGAGCTCCCCTGGAACATGAGTGGCGCGAAGCGACCTCAGATGCTTCTGACTCCATAGGAGGAGGTGGGAGGCGAGTCGCGACATGCGGCGGGAGCGTAGACCACCTTGTCGGTTGATGTACGCAACGGTCGCAGTGCTTTCCGTACGGACCAGTACGTGCTTGTCTTTGAGAAGCCCCTTGAGGCGGCACAAAGCCAAGCGTACTGCTTGCAACTCTAGGCAGTTGATATGCCAATGGAGCTGGGCAGTGGTGGAATGTAACGAAGTACAAATACTTCGTTACTTTACTTAAGTACATTTTTCACATATCTTTACTTTACTTAAGTAGAATCAATAGTGCATACTTATTACTTTTACTTCGTTACATTTTGCAGCAATTATTATACTTTCTACTCCACTACATTTCTACAACGTTCTGTTACATTTTCATTACATTTTCTGATCAGTTTTCCCCTGCCAAAACGTCATCCTGACCGTCCGTTCATCGCACGTTTGTCTCACCAGTGAAGTTTGGTTGCCATATCAACCCGGTCACACTAAATGCGTCTCTATCATAGACAGTAAAAGAAATGGACACAGCGACCCCATAGACTTCAACGAAGAAAAGTGAAGTCAAATAGAAGCACTCACTTCCTGATTGCCAAGCAAACTCCGCAGGCTCACACTGAGCTTGAAGACGTAGTTGTGACGTGAGCAACCTGACTGACAGTTGTACGTCTTCTAGTAGCGGTGCCAAGAGGAATCTGAATCATTCCCTTCTGAATCTTGCAGAGCCGGAGATCGTGAGTATTAGCTGTTCATGAGCTCGCAGCAGGAGCAACTTTATGACTCTCTATGGGCTTCTCCCTTGACTTTATGCCTCCACGTCCCCCGATTGCGCGTGAGCTTCTACATCTGTCTCTATACGGTCATTTCTCTTCTATGCGACAGAGAGTCGCTTGTTATGACGCAATCGTTAGCCTATTTTTACAAAAACTGCTTCTACGGGGCCACAACGTAAGATACAAGGTAATGGAGCATTTTATAAATTGTCGTGTTTCTTTAGAAATAAATAATGGACTAATGGAGTCTTTAAACGTCTCAGATGTAAAGTTATTCGCTGTCAAAGTGACGCAAAAATGAATGGGAGTCAGTGGAATGCTAACAGCAGGTGAAGGCTTGTTAGCCAATGGCGGCGCCCGGGGAGACTTCAGTTTCCGGCTGGTGGATTACCCCCTTGGTCTCTATAGCACGCAGTGTGTTTATCGTGAAATTTATACGCGGAAATTTGTTTTTACTTGCATATGATACGCATAGGTAGGTTTAGTAGTGGTGTGGGGTGCGTGTGTAGCCTATTATACGTTTGGTTAGGATTAGTATGGCAAGCCAAGAGGTTCAGAATTACGCCATAAATTAATCGCGTTTACAGCCAAACCCCGTCAAATTAAGCTTGATGTGAATATTGCCTAATTGCAAGCTTGTTCAGAAATGGTGACAAAAACTTAAAAAATAACGGCTTTTCCATCATTATTGAACATCATTATAGGATTATTAGGTTGAATGAGTTAGAATTAACTGTTTTATTAATCATTAGAATATAGACATTAAGAGAATAAATTGTCATGCAAGTACTTTTACTTTTAATACTTAAAGTATATTTAAAATCAGGTACTTTTTACTTTTTACTTAAGTAGGGTTGTCATTGTGGTACTTCTACTTTCACTAAAGTAAATATGTCTCTGGTTATTTGTACTTTTACTTAAGTACTGAGATTCAGTACTTCCTCCACCACTGGAGCTGGGGCCCCGTCCACAGACCCGAGACTGCATGCCCTTTGTACGTGGCCCCCCACCCCATGGCAGAGGCATCTGTGAAAACCACAGCATGCCTGGAAACCTGGACTAGGGGCACTCCGGCCCGTAGAAACGCAGGATCCGACCACGGGGAGAAGGTTTGGCGACAGTGCGGGGTTACTTTGACCCGGAACGTGCCGCTCTGCCACGCCCACCTCGGGACTCGATCGTGAAGCCAGTGCTGGAGCGATCTCATATGTAACAGGCCGAGCGGCGTTACTGGGGCTGTGGCTGCCATATGCCCCAGGAGCCTCTGAAATTGTTTCAGTGGAACCGCTGTCCTGCCTCGAAAGGACCCGAGGCAGGTGAGCACTGACTGGACGCGCTCCTCCGTGAGGTACGCCGTCTGGGCGGCCGAGTCCAACTCCATACCGAGATAAGAGATCCTCTGCACGGGGCAGAGTTTGCTCTTGTCCCAGTTGACCTGAAGCCCCAACCGGCTGAGGTGCCGTAGCACCATGTCCCTGTGATCGCACAATACATCTCGCGAGTGAGCCAGAATGAGCCAGTCGTTGAGATAGTTGAGAATGCGAACGCCTTGTTCTCTCATGGGAACAATGGCCGCCTCCGCGACTTTCGCGAAGACGTGGCGCGACAGGGCCAGCCCGAAGGGTAGGACTTTGTACTGATACGCTCGACCCTCGAAAGCAAACCGTAGAAACGGTCTGTGTCGAGGAAGAATCGAGACGTGAAAGTACGCGTCCTTCAGGTCGATCGCTGCAATCCTGGGGACGGATGCATTCGAAAATGCCCTTCTGCGTGAGCATTTTTAACGGGAGTTTGTGAAGGGCCCGATTCAAAACTCGCAGGTTCAGGATTGGCCGTAACCCACCGCCTTTCTTGGGTACAATGAAGTAGGGGCTGTAAAACCACGGACCTCATCTCGGCAGGAGGGACCGGCTCGATCGCGTCCTTCACCAGCAGGACATCGATCTCTTTCCGCAGGACAGGGGCATCCACTGACCGCACACGGGTGAAGTGGACGCCCCTGAACCTGGGAGGCCGGTGTGCAAACTGAATTGCATAGCCGAACCGAATGGTGCGGCTGAGCCATCGGGACGGACCCGGAAGCGCTAGCCAGGCTTCCAGGTACCGACCCAATAAGCCCACCCGAACCACCGGCGTACCCACGGAGGGGCAGCGAGATGGAAGGCAGGGACCCGGCTCCAGTGGCAACGTAGCCACTAGAAGCGGGGTCTGGGCGTGGAGCTCGCCAGAGACCTGCTTCCACTGGGGGGCAGACGGCAGAGAGAGCCCGTGGGCTTTCTGCTGCGGGCTGCCCCGTGGCGAGGGGAGGGGGAGAGATGAGGCACGAGGCACGAGGCCCTGCCTCCTCGTGAGCTGGTCTCTGCCCCTTTGGGCCCAGCCGCCGACAGGAGCGACACAACCGAGGAAGCGTCGCTGCTTTCTGCAGACTGGGAAGAGGGGAACGGGAGCGATGCTGCTCGGTGACAGCATCCACTGCCTTTCTGACCCTCTTGAATGGAGGAGACTGTGTGCCCATCAGTCTCGACCGAGGATGACCTGAAGGAGGAAGGAGAAACTGGCTCTTTTAATGAACTTTTGGGCGGAAAGGAAACATTTAAACAAAACAAAAAATTCTCCGCCTGGCTCTCCCCCGGGGGAAGGAGGCGTGCAGGGCCACCCTCCCGAAGAGCAGTCTTCCGGTCCTCCTTCAGGTCGCCCGTCTCAGGCCGCTTCCCTCCCTTCCTTTTACGGGAAGGGGCCGGGCCGTCTGAGCGGGCTTGGCCGTCCTCTTATGACCAGACTTCCTCGCTCCAGGGTTGGAAGGCTGCGTGAGTAAGAACATTACTCACGGTGATCCTCATACGCTCACCAACAGGAATCACCGAAGTAGCCGCCTGCCGAACTGAACCGGTAGACGAACTAGATCAGGGATTTTCTGAAGGGACTCCCCCATGTTTCAGGGTTCTCAGTCTCGAACGCAGCATCGCAAGAGTCATATTCCCACAATGAGAACATGACTCATCCACAAACGCTGCCTCAGCGTGCGCTAAGCCCAAGCACGAGAGGCAGTGTTTGTGGCCATCTTCCTGAGGGAGAGATCGACCGCATCCAGAAACGCACGGGTGAGACGACATCCTGAAAAGGACGCGAACACACCGTGATGCTCTTTTAGAAGAAAAATAAAAATAAAAAAGGAGAAGAAGCACTCTGAAGCGCCGAAGCACCGAGGGATCAGCGCAGCAGACACTTCCGGGTGAAACTGCAAGCCCTCGTGCTGCACTCAGTCACGTTGATCACACCAGCGCCGTCACACCAGCAGCCGTCAGAAAGTCTTCTTCCACCAGCTCGTTTCTCTTCCAAAGGTAAGGAACAGCAGCACACAGAGACTACTGAGAGGCTCCGAAGAAAAAAGCGTCAATGCAATGTTTACTTCTGCTTTTCATATCCGCGCTAGTAGGCAGCTCGCGGAATGCAAATCTTGCATGCCAATGTTTATTGGCTCGTTTTTAATTATCTCGAAGGCTCCCTAGCGTGACCCCAATTCGTCAGGGAACTCCCCGACGACATGTTGGAGTTCCCAGGACGAAAGGGAAACTGTATTACTAAAACTTATCTTATCATAACTTATCATAAACACCATAATAGTATTATATAATACTAAAATAACACTATTGATGGAATTTGATCAGAAATGTTTGAGTTAATATATTTTCTTTTTATTGCAATTTTTGGTATCTTGGCAAATCCGAGTAAAATTTGAGATCCTGTTGAGATCTAGGAAAATATGTGAAATTACAGGGATCTTTTGCTCAAGAGATAAATCAGAGAAGCAGGAGACTTCATTCATTCATTCATTCTTTACTATGCAAAATTACATTTGCCAAATAATTCTACTGGTCAAATCAGCCATAAATCAGCATGAAAAGAAAGACTTCTTGCCTTGCAATCTTTCATTGTTCCCTTTTATCTCTCTTTAGTTTTATGCATGTGCAGTCATTGGACTGTGAGTGTTTTCACTAGGATGATATACTTGATATATGTTCAGTTGGTGTATAGGACAGAGAAAATGGACAGGTAATTTAGGAATCATTAAACTTTATTAAATCTGCAGAGCCGGCCAACCAGCGCAGTGGTGGGGAAGAGCCGGCCTGCTCTCCTTAACAGAATATCAACCAAACCCCCCAGCAGAATAAAGCACTGCATATAAAACACAAATACTGCTGTCAGTTAAACATGACAATACATAATGAAACATGACAATGTTTAACATGTGTGTGTGTGTGTGTGTGTGTTTTTATGTAAATCCTTGCCTCAAGTAAAGATGTTTCCCATAGACTGAACTCTAAGGATACACTAATTAATCCAAGCACACCAGGTATACAGTATGTAAACCCGAAGCTTAGAGAGTATGACTGTATAAACATTAGGCCTACTAAAAATAACCTTCATGTCTTTACTGTATTTCAAGCCACCAAAACAAGTCTGACCACCTTAAGCTGGTTTGTTGAAGGACAAAGATGGTCTACCACTGCACCATGTTCCAAAACACAGCTTCCGACTTAAGATGGATTTCCCCTGTTAACTTGGCTTTGTAAAGCATTATTAAGTTCAGAGAGGTACAAACTGAAGAATCTCTGCTCTGTCACCATTGTACCGAGAAGGTATTTTGAATGAACAGCCTTCTCTAAATGACAAGTCATCAAGCTCATTGTTTGACACAGACTTCTGCTTATTCACATTTTATAGAAGACAGTAGAAGCTGTCAGAATGAGGGAACAAAAGGGCATTCATCAGCATAACTCATAACACCACAGGGGTGCATATCAATGCCATCAATCAAACTATTATTAATTTATGATGCACTGCATTAGGTTGCCTTCATCTTCATGTAAATGTCTACCAGAGTACAGTATAGGAGGAATCCTTGAAATAAAACCTTTATGAATAGTTAATGCATGACTTGTTTTAAGCATATAATTAAAATATACATATAATTAAAATATTAAATGCATGTCCCTCAAGAATAGTCTAAAATTATTTCACAATTTAAATTACAATAAAATAAAAATGAGTGTAGATGACTACCAGTCTCTTGAATTAAACACGTATCCAGTAACATTTTCATTTATTATTAAATTGTTATCTGTGACATCCCTTAGAAGGCTACTCTACTATTCTCATATCTGAATGTTGATTTTAAGATTTAAAAGAAAGAAACATTTTGTGTTTTGTTGACCATGGTTCCAACATGTCACTCAAACAAGGTTTCCCTATACAGTCAATTCAATATTACAATAGGGCCTCATATGCTAAACTATTTATTTTTTTAACATTTCAATGTTTTTTAAGAGTACTGATCTATAATAAAACATCTAATCCTATGCTAGCGCACATCATCAGTGATGTTTCCCAAGGTCCTCGGGTCTCTCGGACATCAGACACCCTCACTCCCACTGATCTGCTCTCTTGATCCAGAGCCATCAGTAGGCTTTCTCTGCTGCCTCTGTGCCGATAGAAATGACCCTCATCTTCCTCTCACCTGTGATGCCGAATCCAGTATAAGCCCTACAGAGGGACTCTGCACCCTACCTCCACAGATGCACCTTACCTCCTTGTATGTGGCAGTCACTGATGAGGCCCTCATATTTCTCCCTCTTCCACTCGTTGTCCTCCTCCATAGGATCTTCCCATGGCACTGTAAGCTCCAGCTTGACAATTCTATATTTCCTCTGACACCAGAATGAAGTCAGGTCTGAGGGTAGTCTTAATAACATACTGAGGGATCCTGAGTTGCCTGCCCATGTCCACTGTCAGCTGCCAGTCCTTCATTGTATTGAGAAGCTCTGCTATTGGCTAGGAGCACAATATGGCACCTGTGAGCTTCGGCGATGCAAGTGTATGCATGTTTACTTCCGCTCGTACTCTTCCGGTCTTTGCAACGTTCGCATTTGCTGTAAGGAGAAACTTGTCTGTATGAAATATGCAAGATATAATGAATGTTTTAAAAAATTAAAGAGAAGATGGTGGTCTATCAGAGATAAAATAAAACTTCATTCTTATATTATTGTGTACTTCTGTGCAGTAATTCATCGAGGTATGCAGAGATTATCTGTGGTTTCTCTCCAGCTCTGATAAAGCTGATGGTTTGCTTTGAGAGTTTTGACCTCTAGGAGCTGATGATGGCACTACTGATGCTCTCTGCAATGGTCTTGAGCATGTGATGGATTTCTTCTTTGACCTAACTATTCTGCCAATAGTTATTATTATCTAGCGTCTTCTGTACTGACGTTAGCTAGGTTTACACCTCCACAAGTCTACAAATCGACTTCAGTAGCAGGTTGTCTCACTATACTCTGGCGAGTCTTCTTTTATCGACTACAGCCGAGTCTACTCCTATATACTCCAGCGAGTCTTCTTTTATCAACTTCAGCTGAGTCTAATCCTATATACTCCAGCAAGTCTTCTTTTATCGACTTCAGCCGAGTCTAATAATTCTAACTTACTTGTGCTTTGCTGCGCAGCTTAAATGAGAGACAGACTTCAGTAAATGTCCTTTAAATGCTCTTTATTTCAGCTGGGAGTTCTCGAGCAGTTCTCAGAGAATCTTCGCCGAAGCAAAAAAATACAACAGGCTTTATAGTACAAAGCCAGACACATCAAAATAGAATCATCATGACTAATAAAATCATTTTCAGTAATCATTGTCACGCTCTACCAATATGATTGGTTACATTGTTAAAACAAGCCCCCCTCCTTTGTTTGTGACATCAGCATATTTTCTCAATACAGTCAAAGAACAGAACGTTTGGTCCATTTCCAAAGTTCAACCTGACCAAGGTTACATTGGGTCAAATATTTGTTAGATGGTTAGATCATATCGAAAGTTCGCCTAATGGCTACATCCTGAATAAAAGGAAGTAAGTCTTATTTTGTTTTATTGTTAGATTTAGAATGGAAAGTTTTAGTCATCTCCAGACAGAAAAGTAGTATCATTATGATAGAAATATAAAATCAGAACTTTATGGTTAGTAACATGATTAACCTTATCCTCCTGAGACCCTAGAGTTTGCCTGGTGTGCATTTTATAATTGTTCTTGCTATTTGGGATAAGTAGGACCTAATAAATATAATAACTAAAATTTGTTTTTGTACAGGAAGTAGTTTCTGCAGAAAATGATGTCCTCATGTGAGGACAGTGGGTCTATGATTTACCATGATGTCCTCGTATGAGGACACAGTACTAGCAATAAAAAAAAAACTTGTGGTTGTAAAATGGTTGTAATTCAAGAATGCTTTGGAATATAGACATATGGTTGGTCTTGTTTTTAAGAAGACATTTGCCAGATTATTGTAGAAGTGAAATAAATTATGAAAGTGAAACAGAAAAAAAGTTATATAAGTTTGAGTTTATGAAAATATAGAATGTAAAAATATAATTATTTATATTTTATATAAAATATATATATTATAAAATATATTTTACTCTAAAACTGCTAGAAAATTAAAGCCAAAAATCTAAACAAGTTGTGTTCCAAATTTTAGGTTTATATCTAAAAAAATGAGCTTTCAGTAAGATTTTATTTGGGCGTAGTACCAAACTTTTTCACTAGATGGACAGCCAGCTTCCTTACTGACCATATAAGGGTGTCTCCATTTTCATATGTTTTGAGTGATCTGAACCATGTCTTTCCATAATTTCATACAATTTATTAAGTACACATCCTATTCAGAAATAGTATGGGTGTTTTGGCAGTATTTGATTTGATTTCAACCTCTAATAAACATAAAAAGAGCACATATGTGCGTTATAGCTCGCTGCCGCATCACAAATCGAGAATTCATAATATTTTTCTTTATATTCTAAAAATTTTCAGACCTTTTTTTCTCATAACATTTAATTAGTGTTATCTTTTGAACTCTTGGCATGAAAACAAACTGAGGTTTCTACCAATCTTTCATGATTTTTCATGTTTTTTTTCTATTTCAAAATAAAGGCCTAAACACGCCTAATGAATATGAAATATTCTTGTTGTAAATTGATAAATTACTGCTATTCTGTAATTTATTTTAAAAAACAGCCACCAAATATGAAAACTAGAGATTGTAAGCTTTCAAATGATATTTAGTTTGTCAATATTACTTTAGGTTTTTACTAAGATATTATTGTTCTAAATATATATGGGCAAACGTCCCACGTGGGACGGTGACAGTTAAGGGGATAACGTAATATAGTCCCAATGTCCTCAAACGAGTACTTCATATTTACTGATGTCCTAGAGTGCTACTATCAGGGTTCTAAATTAACACCCGCCAACCCGCCAAATGCGGGTTAAAATTCATTTTGGCGGGTGTTAATAAAAACTTACTAGCCAGTTTGGCCGGTGATGCATAAGGTTCTGTTCTCGGTCATTTATCCCCCTAGCAGTACTTCCTACATTTCCCATAAACACTGTGCCGTAATGCTACGTGATGACGTTTCATACGCCCATTGGCTGCGCGCAGTTTGCAGTGAAACCAGCGCGAGAAATTATCATGGAAACAAACGGAGCATACGCGTCCGTCCACCAGAAAACACAGGGAAGATGAAGAACGAGCCAGAGCAGGGAGCAGACTGAAAGAGGAGGGAGCTAGCAAAGTAGCTAAAGTAAAAAGTTAAGATTAAACTAAATGCGGCGGTGGTTGGGACAGACTTCTGGGTTTAAATTTAAATGTCGTTTAACGAGAGATAGCCTACGTTATTTTTTTAAGTTTAAGGTTTTTGTCATTATTTCTTACAAGCTTATACAGGCATTAGCCTATACACAACAAGCTTACTATATATATTAAGGTTTTCTTTTAGTTGAAAACATTAAACAATATGTGTAAACAAAATATATAAACAACAAAAGCATTTAAGCTCAGGCAGCGCAAACAGGGAAAAAAAGAAAAAATAATAAGCAGACTGTGCAGTTATCGTACAGAACGTAGTCAGCATACTCGAGTCAGCATATGATTATCGTGTTTATATTGTTTCACGTTCATGTTGAGAAAAACAATAATATCCACATGCTCGAGTGAGAAAACGCGCTGCGCTGACACACAGGCGTTGCAGAGACGCGCGCGTGTGTGTGTGTGTGTGTGTGTGTGCAAAGTGAAGTAACAGCACTTTGCGTTTTCTTTTCTTAAACCTGTCTCCCTCAATGAAACTTAAAGGAAGCATATGTCAAAATCATTTTGCTACCAGAAGATATCGGGGTACAGCTGCTGACCTGCAGTCGTTAATGCAGTGATGGACAGCTGTTTCCTCAGTCGACTGCTGTTTCTTTGGATTTCATGTGATTTCTCATTGTGGTGGTGATATTATGATAATAATAATAATTAATAATTGATTCAACGTAATTCCATTTTGTAATAGGCTATCATTTTCATCTAAGTAATTCCAAACTTCGCGAGGCAGACAACGACATTATGTGATCAAAAACACAATCCACTTGCTAACCCTCTGGGGTTCTTCGGACCAAATGGACCCGAAGAATTTAAATAAAAAAATGTGTAAAATCATAGCTTCATCGGAATGGTCTGAAATTTGGTGACTTTGTTGGTACTTGGTATATGAACACCCAAAAAAATTGGGGACAGGATTTGAATAGTCTAAGTGGTTGTAAAAAAAATGGTCACACTCAGGGTCTTCGGGTCCAAATGGACCCGCCATAGGAAATGAATGGGAAATTGACAAAAATGTGACAATACAGAGTTGTTTTGTGCGTACAATCAACAAATCAGCCACGATCCAGAAAAAAAGCACACAACAGTGAAGGGGTGAATCTATAAAACATCAAGAGTGCAAAACAGACACATCCACACACACACACACACACACACACACACACACACACACACTTTTATACACAAACACACTAATAAATTCAGATTACATAAATATGTTTTGAATTTTTAAAAATCACAGCTTCATCGGAATGTTACGAAAGTGACTTTTATGGTATTAGGTATGTGAACAAACAAAAAATATTGAGGTCATGATCCAAGCATGCTAAGTGGTCGTCACACTTCTGCTCTTTGGTCAAAAATGACCCCCATAGGAAATGAATGGGAAATTGTCAGAGTTTTTTTTTTTTTTTGCATACAATCTACAAATCAGCCAGGATGCAGAAAAAAGGACTCAACAGTGAAGGGGTGAATCTCTAAAACATCAAGAGTGCAAAACAGACACACACACATACACACACACACGCACACACACACACACACACACACACACACACACACACTGTATTATATATTTATAATAATCTGTATTATAAAGTAAAACTGGCACTTCAAATTACCATTTAAACCAAACAAACAAACAAAAAACAAGACAAAAATAGTCTTTGAGAATCTGTTATTATATTTTAAAATCAACAACCTGAAAAAAATTGTCAAAGATGTGCAAAACTCACAAGAATTCTGAACCCTTTCTACAGAGAGCTGTAAATCCACTAGTGGTAAAAATGTGCTATTGCGTGATAAAAATGCTCAGTGTGTCCAGCAGATGGCATCCATCTCATTTCAAAAATTGTTTTCATGAGGCCTAGGCTTGACTTTAAAATGAAATACAGCTTTAAAAAAAAATATATATATATATATTTTTAAAAAAATGATATTATATTCAATGGGAAAAAATGGTTCATAAGTATTGCATAAATATTAATTATAAATCATAAAATTTTCTCAAAACACCAAAAAATAAAAGAAAAAAATATATAAAAAACAAGTTAAAAAATATATATATGATTTTCTTTTAATAAATATGATTCAAACCCTTCCGGACCATTTGGTCCCGAAGACCCTGAGTGTGACCCTGAAATGAAGGACCCCAGAGGGTTAAATGCTCCACCCAGTGCATTTAATTTTAACTGCAAAAAAAATTGAAGAAAAAAAGTATTAGTATTAGTATTTTATATTTTTTAATAATAATTACAGAGCGAAAATTTGAATATTCGTGCACATCCCTAATAGAGATAGATCCCAAACTTGAAATGAAATGTTTGCACTTTCTGTCTTGTATTGTACTTTATATGTGTTTTTCATGCCAACAATGTTAATAAAATTATCAAATGCATTCAGTGGCACTCATAATTTCTCTTATTTTCACCGGAAAAAATTTGGCTAGTGGAAATTCTAAATGGCTGGTAACTTTAGAAAGTTACCAGCCACATTGGCTGGTGATCAAAAAAGTTAATTTAGAACCCTGGCTACTATTACTAAAATATGTCAAATTTTAATCCCCATATGATGATAGAGACAGTATTGTACATAGATACATTTGTTTCATTCATATAATTTGAATAGATTTTTTACCTGGGTCATTTTTCTTTCGGGAACTGGTGTAGAAGTGTTAAGGTTAGGGTTAGGGTCATTTTCTTCTCACTGACATTGGTGTAATGTTGTGATATCACTACAAGATGGTGTGGGCAGTGCCCCTAAATGTGGCCAACATGTCTAAGATTTACAAATTTGACTATCATTGTGTCAAGAGGCAAAAATGTAATGTCCTCATATGAGGCCGCAGGGTCTCAGGAGTCTATTATAATTTTTCCACGACAAGCACTTGGTCATCCCTCCAGCAGTACTGGCCATCTACCATTAATTACCAATGTTAACATCAATTTGGAGAACAAAACATTAGTTATTGCCCTTAATGTCATTGGAGGCATTAGACTTTATTTAGTCTTTGTCGCAAGGGGTCTCAAATGAATAGAAGTTTGAACCCCAGTACATCTTTGTTCCCAAAGCAAAGTACAAAAACCAAAAGACCTAAGGAACCAAGACTCATCTTTAACGTGTGTGGCATATTAAAAATAAGATCTGACAACATGCTAAAGGAACAAGAGGGTATTTAAATGCTTGAACTAGTAGGTAAACAAGACATGGGGACTTCAAAATAAAACATCAAAACAGCAGTTCAGAGCTAGGGATCACAATTTCTCCCTCAAGGGAATTCCCAGATGGTTACAAATACAATTCATGATGCCATACTCTCAAAGAAGAGAGTATAACCTACTTTTTAAATATTCCTTCAGATTTTGGAGGTTCTTGGTTCAGTGAAGCTTAATGTTTTTTTTTTTTCTTCCGTAATTTCTATTCTTCTCATACTGTGTCTGACTTGTGTCTTCAGTAAACCTTTGGGATTTGCAAAAATTCTGTCTTATGTAGGATTGGAAATGTTTTGGTCAAACAAATACCCAACAATATTCATTCCTATGTATCTTTCTGTTTTTCACCTTCCTTTCAACTTGCATATTTTTATTTTCCATATCTTTTCTTCTCACATCACATTAGCTTTCCCAAACTCCCAATGATGTTATTCCAGTCTTTGTTATGGCTTTCCAGTCCTTCCTAAATGTAGTTCCCTTTGTCCACTCTATCTTGGGAATATGGCCAAGGGCAATCATTAATAATTCAAGCAGACTTCAAATGTTTTCAACTCAGTGTAAAGGTTGAGTGCTGGAACCAGGAGAGTCTTTCTGAGTTTATTTCAATCAGGCCACCTAGGGATTCGGCACACCTGTGTGAGCTAGCTCTGTTGTCCGAAACCTGAAGAGGTTTGGAGTTTTGGTATAGATTTTGGGTTTTGTTTTGTTTTTTATCTGTTTTGTTTTTCCTCAGATTTGTTCACAGAAAAATACAACAGCCACCAGCAATTTTCTGATGGAGCGATAATTGCACAACCAGTTTTACTGCTTAATGAACTGTTAAAATCAACCCCTCGCAGCTGTTCAAATATTTTTAGAAAATGCGGTGTATTGACAAAACATAAAAAACACCACTTCCTCTATATCGCTCCTTTTAAATCACAATTTTGCCAGAACAACTTTGAAAAACCCTGTTTTATGACATCTTTGCTCAATGCCATGCCAGGCTTTCTTCAGAGCTCCTGTGGGGACATGTTTTTCGGTAATCACTGGTTCTTAACTACTCTGTACGGCGACTAGCACACATCTCTGAACTGAGACTCACAAAGCCCAATGCAGGGTCGACCGCATTAATGAATGGTTGCTTGGATACAGTCAAGTGCACTGATTCTATTCACCGAGCTCGGCAGCCCTACTGGGGAACACAAGTAGACAACATCCAACCGAAGTGCTCTCAGCCCGACTTTTCCTGCTTAACCCACACATGGCCAACACACATAGCTCTCTGCCAAAACTGCTGGAGACACCATGAGAGTAGAAGAGAGAGAGAGAGAGAGAGAGCGAGAGAGAGAGAGAGAGAGAGAGAGAGAGAGAGAGAGAGAGAGAGAGAGAGAGAGAGAGAGAGAGAGAGAGAGAGAGAGAGAGAGAGAGAGAGAGAGAGAGAGGATGTGCATGGTCTAAGCTTGTGTGCATCTGTAATGTGTGCTGTCTAAAAAATGTAAGATGAACCACAAAACAATTTTGTTTTCTCTAACTACAGAGGTCACAAGGTCTGAGACCATTCATGAAAATGCTTTTTGTATTGGTAAAAATAGAAAAAATCCCCTTTTGAATTGCACCTCCCTTTTAAGCAAAATCCATAAAAATTACCTGAACTTGATATAACTGACGTGGTTGTCTTTCTTGAACCCCTTGGAGAATGTCCAGAGTATGTCCAAAGCTACAGAAGCTAATGTTAATACAATCTCAGAAAAAAAGGTGCAAAAGCTGTCACTGAGGCATTACTTTTCAAAAGATACACCTTTGTACCTTATTTACCCTTAACGGGTGCATATTAGAACCTAAAGTGTACATAATAGCACCTAAACATATTAGTACCTTTTGAAAGGGTACTGCCCAAGTGACAGCTTTTGTACCATCCTTCCTGAAAGTGTAGATTCTTTTTTTGTTTACTTTTATCCTTAAAAATTAAATAAGATTAATAAAGGCTGTAGATGTATTCTGCCCTACAAAGGCTAAGAGCAGTATCTTCAATTTTTCACAAAATGTTTTTTTGCACAAATAAAAAGTGCAGGATCTGCTCTACAATCTGTTAAAATTTCATATGGCTACCTAATAAATTTCTTATATAAATTTACATTTTTAGTTGCAGTATTGTATAGAAAAGTAGAGTGAAACCAAGGCAGAATGCAGTATCTGCCCGTACTGCAGTCTGTTTCACTATGATACTGCAGTTTGCCTTTGTGGGGCATGAGTCAGGTTTTATAGCATACTGTATATGTATATAGCTCATATTTCATTTATTGATATATTGATTCCCTGAATGATTAAACTTAAACTGTTTGTAATTACATGTGAAGACCTATCCCAAACTGAAATAAAACCAATACGTTAATGATCGCCATAAAAAAACAGCACTTTTGTGATACAATTAAAATATATTAATCTAATAACGCGTGTTTTTTGTTTGTTTGTTTTTTGAAAAATATGATTATAATGCCAAAGGGGATGGAAAGTCGCAGCTTAGCAGAAAGAATGAAGATGGAGAAAACGGTCAATAAAAAAAAAGCAAGAAAACGGGGATTTACATAATATGCCACATAATTTTAATAGTTTGGTTATAATTAACATATACTGTACTTTTGATGACTATAAGCAGCTGCTGCAGCTGTGTGCAAAGGTTTTGGTGATTTATGATTTATGATATAAGCAAGTGATTATGATCACTTGCTACACTTACTGCTATATGTTATTGTATGGCCATGTAAGTATACGCAGTAATGCAAAGGCAAAGCGCAGTATAGCCTATAAAACTACCAAATTTTGCCTGACTGTCAAAAAACGAAACGTTTAATATTCACCTCCCTTTGATCTATCTAATTGTACCCTTTGTTGTTAAATTTAATTGGATGCTTATATTTGGTGTAAGAAAAACACAAAAAGCTGTTTTTCTCAGTTTGGAGTTTTTGCTGATACTGCTCTTAGCCTTTGTAGGGCAGTATTGTTCATTGTTCGTTGAAAATTTATATATACACTCACCTAAAGGATTATTAGGAACACCATACTAATACTGTGTTTGACCCCCTTTCGCCTTCAGAACTGCCTTAATTCTACGTGGCATTGATTCAACAAGGTGCTGAAAGCATTTTTTAGAAATGTTGGCCCATATTGATAGGATAGCATCTTGCAGTTGATGGAGATTTGTGGGATGCACATCCAGGGCACGAAGCTCCCGTTCCACCGCATCCCAAAGATGCTCTATTGGGTTGAGATCTGGGGCTGTGGGGGCCATTTTAGTACAGTGAACTCATTGTCATGTTCAAGAAACAAATGTGAAATGATTCGAGCTTTGTGACATGGTGCATTATCCTGCTGGAAGTAGCCATCAGAAGATGGGTACATGGTGGCCATAAAGGGATGGACATGGTCAGAAACAATGCTCAGGTAGGCCGTGGCATTTAAACGATGCCCAATTGGCACTAAGTGGCCTAAAGTGTGCCAAGAAAACATCCCCCACACCATTACACCACCACCACCACCAGCCTGCACAGTGGTAACAAGGCATGATGGATCCATGTTCTCATTCTGTTTACGCCAAATTCTGACACTACCATCTGAATGTCTCAACAGAAATCGAGACTCATCAGACCAGGCAACATTTTTCCAGTCTTCAACTGTCCAATTTTGGTGAGCTCTTGCAAATTGTAGCCTCTTTTTCCTATTTGTAGTGGAGATGAGTGGTATCCGGTGGGATCTTCTGCTGTTGTAGCCCATCCGCCTCAAGGTTGTGCGTGTTGTGGCTTCACAAATGCTTTGCTGCATACCTCGGTTGTAACGAGTGGTTATTTCAGTCAAAGTTGCTCTTCTATTAGCTTGAATCAGTCGGCCTATTCTCCTCTGACCTCTAGCATCAACAAGGCATTTTCGCCCACAGGACTGCCGCATACTGGATGTTTTTCCCTTTTCACACCATTCTTTGTAAACCCTAGAAATGGTTGTGCGTGAAAATCCCAGTAACTGAGCAGATTGTGAAATACCCAGACCAGCCCGTCTGGCACCAACAACCATGCCACGCTCAAAATTGCTTAAATCACCTTTCTTTCCCATTCTGACATTCAGTTTGGAGTTCGGGAGATTGTCTTGACCAGGACCACACCCCTAAATGCATTGAAGCAACTGCCATGTGATTGGTTGATTAGATAATTGCATTAATGAGAAATTGAACAGGTGTTCCTAATAATCCTTTAGGTGAGTATACTGTATATATATATATATATATATATATATATATATATAAATTATATATAAATATATATATATATATATATATATATATATAAAATGTGAAAATAAATATATGAATATAAATATAAGAGTATGAATATAAAAACTTATCAGTCAAACCACTTATCATTCTATCTTTAATATTGAACACAATCAGAGTCTCATATTTCCTAAGTGTCAGCTTCCACTGACATCTTCCGTTGTAAGAGCAAATGATACTTGGTTATCCTGGCGCATACTGACTAGCTCGGAGCTAATGAACAACCTGTTTGGCACAATCTCTAACACGCTACGACAGTTGTGGAGAAATCAGTCCCACAGCAGACCGGAGCCAAAGCCAGTCAAGAAACTCTCATTGATCCTTTCTTGGTAAAAGAGGTGCTTGAAATAAAGGAACCCAATCAATCCTTTCCCTGGGCAACGTGGGCTTGTCCCCTGGGTGGCAGAAGGGACCGATGGCCTGTTGACATTCTCAGTATGACTGATTCATCAGCTGTGTGTTGAAATCAGAGCAGGACGAGTCTGAGTCTCTACTGACGACGACTGTCGAGGTAGAGCGTTTCACCGTTAGCCTTCATCTCACCGTTAATGGGCTGTCATGGGGGAGGCGGGAGTTGTGGGTATTGATTTTGTTATTGAGTAAGATGTTGCAACATCCTACTCTATAGGGTGATAAACGCAGATAGAGTTATATGAATCTCCATGTGATCGATAACTCTATCGTGCCGGTAAGTCTCTCACTAGAAGGAAGCACTCGGTGTGGTGACAGTTAGTTTGTCTCTGATGACAGAAAGTTCAATCCAGGATGAAGACTCATTCTGGATCCTGTGTATATATAGTAAAGATTTTCAAATTATTCATTAAGTTGAATTTGCTGATAACTTTCCACAATGTCAGAATGTAAAAATTGAACATAATGATTATATGTTTTTGCTCAGGGTGCATGTTCCAATTGCAGGGCACTGCAACGGACATTTCTACAATATTTCTTTTAGTCTGCTTTAACTGACATATTGCTTCATTAATTATGAATAATGATAAAATGGACAAATTAATTCCACAAACTGTTCTAACATCTCAGAGCAAGATGATATGAGTGAACGATGGGATTATAGATATCTCTCAGGTTAGTGCTGAGGGGAGTGTTCTTTATGCAAATTAATTGCAGAACTTAATTCCCCTCTTGACTGACCTTGGTGAGGTAGAGACAGTCTCTTTTAATTACCGCTTATTAGCAACAACACAGGGAAAACAGAAAGGAAAAGATAGAAAGGTTCATTACACTGTTTAAAAAAAGAGTTTTATTAATTTTATTAAGTAATTTCATATTACTGTCAAAAAAAGGGACAGTCACGAGGAAGGGAATTTCATGTGTAAAGGGAAAAGATTTTTACAAGCGGATATTGTATTGTGTTCAGTTGATCATGTAAAATTGCCGTGTTGACCTACAGAAAGCAGCTTGCTTTGAAAGTGACTTCTGTTTGAGCTCTGTTTAATACGTTGCTACACTATTGAAGGAATAGTTCACCCAAAAATGAAAATTCGGTCATCATTTACTCCCCAAAAGTTGTTCGAAACGTGTATGGATTTCTTTCTTTTGCTGAAAAAAAGAAGATATTTTGAAGAGTATGGGTAACCAAACAGTTGATGGGCCCCATTGACTTCCATATATGGAGAAAATACTATGGAAGTCAATGGGGCCCATCAACTGACATTCTTCAAAATATCTTCTTTTATGTTCAGCAGAAAAAAGAAATTCATACAGGTTTGGAACAACTTGAGGGGGAGTAAATAATGACATAATCTTCATTTTTGGGTGAACTATCGCTTTAAGAAGCCGACCATACATAGATATGGTATTATATGCTATTTAATTCAAGGATTAGTACACCCAAAAATACAAATTCTGTCATCATTTACTCACCTTTGTGTTGTTTCAAACCTGCATAATCTTTTTCCACACTTTTGTTTTTCATGGCAAGAATTTCAGCAGTGAATAACTTAAATTTATGTTGTATTGCTTCAGAATACTTTAATTTTGCTTTTATGGTCTTTCATTCTTGAACAGAAGCTTTAACAAACATATCCTTTTGAGTTTCATTGAAGAAAGAAAGAAAAAGAACCCATTATGTTATGTGGATTGCGATATTTATATACAGTTGTGCTATTGCTCTGCTAATTCAACCTTCACACTTGCTCTTACTGATGGAATGTAAATTCAGTGAAGATTGGCCACCAGGCCGCGCATATGCGTGAACCTCCAACACTATATTGGACAGTGTTTCAGTTTCATTGTCCAACCCCTGTATTTTAGCTATGCAATTGTCCTTTTTAATCAGAGTAAATTACAGATTCAGGGGTTTGAAAAGTTCCATTTATGCACATTGTTAGAAGGTTAACAGTGATTGTTGTAATATTACATAAAAGTACTGACACTGAGAACAGACAAAGACGTGATGAAATCATAATAATAGTATTCAGGATGATGTATGATTTTAACAGGCCTCACTTGCTTTGTTATGTTGCCATGGTAAAGTCTCAGTCTTGGCTGCTCTGAGGAAAAGAATTGTCCCACGGATCCATCAATCAATGGTCAGAGTGACCGTCCATTGGTCCTGCAGTGCTGGAGAACTATCATTGACAGAGAGCAGCTGTTCCCTCAAGCCCTATTATGACACCATCAGTGAAATGCAGTGGAATGGCGTGACAAAAATAATGAGGCAGGGATGAGCAGGGCAAACATCAGTCTGAGGACACACTTTTACCCTTCAATTTACTTCTACAACACCAGCAATGTATTATGTCCATCATTATTTAGGACAGAGTTTGTTTGACCCTTTAGAATTTCACACCTTCCCTAAGTTTGGATCAAACTTTTGGAATTGTATTTTATTTATTTGTTTTGCAATGAAATGCAACAAATGTGCAACCAGCACTCAATGTAATATCTGCTGCTGCTCATTATGCTTTAGGGGAGCAGTCATTGGATACTGTACTCGAATAGTCTAATTAAGTAGCTCTGTGCAAGGTCTGGGAACTGTTTGGAAATATTAATACATGTTATTTAGAGTCAGTATGGGTTGTATTTCTGTTACTTGTTAGTGGTTTTATGTAAAAATACGCAACGCATTCTCACCCCAAGGCGTCACTAAAATGACAATTTTGACCATGCTTCAATATTCGACGCTTTAGGCACCCTTTAGCGTCAGTTACATGACGCGATCCTAGGGCGTCATCTTACTGACGCTTTACCTAAGCGTCAGTTAGATGACGCGGGTAGGTTTAGGTCTGGGGTAGGGTTAGGATTAGATAGCATCATCTAACTGACGTTAAAGGTAAAGCGTCAGTAAGATGACGCCCTAGGATCGCGTCATGTAACTGACGCTAAAGGGTGCCTAAAGCGTCGAATATTGAAGCATGGTCAAAATGATTCCCAAGGCGTCAGTTTCATGACGCCTAGGGATGAGAATGGGCTGAAATACAGGGTTTCATTTTAAGTTACCTTTGTGGAGATTAATTATCCTTTGAAATACGTGTGAGTCTGTTAGTAGCAACTGAGGTAATTCATGTTGAATTTTGCCAGAATAAAGCATTCCCACAAAGCATTTTCATGTAACACTTCTCTCTTTTTCACATACCAAGACTGGAAACTCTAATGCAATATAACACAAATGATTAGGTCGGTGTGTAATTGACATTTTATTGCATTTTATCACTCTTGAGTTGCCACAGAAAATTATGGGAAATGTAGTTATTTGTGCATATCTCGATTATAAAAACTTTATCCCACTGGCACCCTTAATAAAAAATAATATTTCAAATAAATATATTGAAATCATATATATGGAATCATACTGCTGTTCAAAACTTGGATTGGGGGGTCAGTAACATTTTTTTTTAAGTAATTAATACTTTTATTTAGCAAAGATGCCTTAAATAAATCAAAAGTGACAGTAAAGAGATTTACATATTTACACATTTCAATAAATGCTTTCAAATGAATGATGTTCTTTTAAAATGTAATTTATTCAAAAAAACAGTGTAAATTACATTTAAAAATATAAATATACATTATTCAAATTTTAAAAAATATAAAAAATTGTATAATGCATATATTTACAAAATGCATATCTAATATTTAGAAAATTTTGACTACTATTTAAATACAAAATACAAAACAGTATATTAAAAAAAAGATATATTCATTTTAAAATAAAAACGGATAATTTAAATTGTAATAATATCTCAAAAATATTGCTGTTTTACTGTATTTTGATCAAATAACATGTAGCCTTGGTGAGCATAAGGTTAATGATCCTGAAGATTAATTTCTTTCACAAACATTTAAAAAAAACTTACCACACCCAAGGTTCTGAACAGTAGTGTTAGTCCCGCTCATATAAATGCAGGGTCCGCTTCATCGGAATTATCCACACACGCGTTGATTTGGGACAGGTTTTACGCCAAATGTCCTTTCTGACACAACCCAGCACTGGCATTCACACACACACAATATCCAATCCACGCCTGGAGCAATCCCACACTGACAAGGGGAGAACATGCAAACCGGGGCTCAAACCGTGGACCTTCTTGCTGTGAGGCCACTGAGCCACCGTGCCGCCCCTTCTGAACAGTAATGTATATATTATAGAAGTCCTGCAGTCTATCTGCTTTTGATCATCTACAGATTCTTACAATGAGCCACTGTACCAGTGGCAGCTGTAGAGACCAGGCCTCACCTCCCTGTGCCCTGACAGACACGTAACAGCCCTTATACTCTTCACACCACACTCTCACACCTCATCTCTCAGAGAGAAAGATGCAGACAGACACACACTTTCCACTCCTCTAGAGAGTACGTAACTAGGTCACTCTATCCCATATGCGAGCACATCCTGAACTCTGTCAGGTAGCACAACACTCTCTCTCTCTCAAAGCTGAAACAAAAGTCAAATCTAATCAGTCCAGACGCAGTTTAGTCAACTATAAGTTAACTATTTAGTTAACATTGACAACAAACCCTACTGGGAATACATTTTAACAAAAGATAAACACCCTTGACACAAACTAAACATCCATTACACACACAAAAAACTAAGTCTACTGTGATGGTTTCAGTTTGATTTATGGATGAGAGCAGCTTGTGACTAAAATGTTCAAAATGATAGATTTAGTTAAAACAACAAGACCCCTCTGTGAGCATGAGTGGATTTGGGATCCATTTATCACCATTTATCACAGTGCATGGTTTAACATTAATTTAGCTGCAAATATGAGCTGATTGTCTGAACTAAATCATAGAGTGGATGTTATTAAACAAAGAGTAATCATCCATTTTCAACTATTTTTGCTTTTCATGAACATACTAATCTAACAACTACTGTTCTGTTGAAAAATGTGAACCATTGAATAGGTAGGCCTACCTCAGATGTTCAAATATGTTTCTATTATACTAAAGAATTCGCCACCATTGCTACTCTTTTAAAATTTCAGAAGGTCACACAAAATCACAGAGTAACAGCTAAACGTCTGTCTTGAATTGCTTGATGTTGGTGGTCATTATTTCAGTGAGTAAGAGGAATGCTTTGAATGCCAAAAAGAAAATTACTGCACTTTGAAACACTGCCGCATATCCAAAGTTATCAAATACCGCCTGGATCGTTCAGACAGCCTTTAGAATAATAATGAGACAAAACAAACTTATCACAAACTGTAATGCATCGTGCTGTGAGTATCCTGGTTTGAGGATGCCAATCAGTCATTGATGGGAAGTTAATTCAGGATGGAGAAATTAGTCCATCCATTACCTTTGACTTTATCCTACTGACATATAAAATAAGTCAGAAAAAAACTCATTATTTGAAATGGAACAGTTTATTGAGCCTTTGAACAAAATTCCTTGAACAAGAAGGGGGGAAAGCACTCAATTTATTCAGAGGCCCAAACTGAGCAAAAATATGCAGTCTGGTGCAGATGTTGTTATTTATATGGCATTTCAAAAAGTATGAAATTCGAATAGTTGTTAAGTGAAACTAGTTGCTTCAGTCCAGCAAGTGTTCATTTTGAAATATTTTGAACCATATAAAAGTTATTCTCATGTTTAGTTTATAAAATCATTATAAATTTCACAGCAAAAAGACACGTGTAGCTACCACAACATGAAGCATTTCTAAAATGATAAAAGGCTAAAAGGTCTTTTACTTGCTAAAAAATGAATGAAGTCAAAGTAGATTGTGTACAACAGGCTTTTGATCATGTTGATAATTTAGAGGCCTTACAATTTTATGTATCAGATTACAGAAGTATTTGGCAGTGGCGTGCATTGTTCTGAAATGAGGAGGGTTTTTTGGGGTTTTTTTTATAATCAAATGTAAATTCTTGTCCCAGTTACACTTAATGTTGTCACATTTTCCTGGTTAAATAAACCTTACTTTAGATAACATAAAAAAATAAATACAATTCTATTTTGCATTTTTACATTAACAATTGTTCTATTTATAAAACCAAGTATGAATCGTTTTACGCATTATTACATTTATTCAAAAATAATAAATAAAGGCAGTAACAATTTGAACAATATATTTTATTTGTGAATATTATATTGTTACAGGTATTTTCATCAGTCATCAAGATACGAAGGTGAACCTTTAATTTCACCAAGCTGATTGCTGATTGAACCCCACAGTCATCATGTTTTAGGCCATTTCAATTTTGATTTTGGCGTGACATAAAGCGGTGATATTTAAGTCACCTCTTTAAATAACCAATCATATTTAATCATAGAGTGATGGAGGCATTCATTCTCAATTAGCCTACCCCCCACCAAACTATGTGAGAATGAATGGGGTAAAGTCATGTGTTTTTTAGGGGTCTTTAAAGTCAATAGGCTCAGGGGAGGCGAGAGAGATGCGGACTCCCGCTGTTCTTTACCCGCTGGTGTCGCTGTTGGACAGTGTTTCTTCAGAAACGAGCGATTTATACACATTATAATTTCACATTTTGTAATATTTGTGCTGTTTTATTTTTGAAATATGGATTATTTTCTCATCCAATTTTTTGAGGAGGCACTGCCTCCCTTGCCTCCATAGAGGAAACGCCCTTGGGCTTTGGTTAATGAACAAATTAAGCAGAAGATCTAGTCTTAACCCGACTGAATTGTTGCTGCAAGACCTGAAGCAAGTAGTTCATGCAAAACGATCCAAATATATCACTGACCTGAAGAAATGCTGTAAAAATGGGCCAAAATATCTGTATGTGGACATGAAGGATTGAAAATCGAAATATCCCAAATGGGGCTTTGTAAATGAACACGTTTTATAACGTTTTCTGCCTGGTGTGTGCTGCTAAATGTGTATTAGTATCCCAGCTCGGTTTTATTTAGATGCCATAAATAAATCATCATGAGTGAGTCATAATCATTAACAGCAGCAGGTCAGTGATGACATATTAACTAATGAGCATTTAAACATGCTCTCCAGGGTCAATAGTAGCGCCTGCTCATTCCAACATATTTTACGTGCGCTCCTTGTGTTGTTTAATACTCAATTATGGTCCTCTGGCTCTGCCAATAGAGGCTGGTTTATGATCAATGTCAAAGCAGTGTGCAAGCTTCATTTGAATATTCCCTGTAAAGCTCATCAAGAGCGTGTGAAGCTACATCATAATGACGCAGCATGCAGCTCCTCTCGACCCAGCAAGCAGTGACACTTACAATACAAAGAGCCCTTGTCACACTGCTTTACACCGACACATAGAACCATGACCGACCACCTCGGTGGGCCTCATCACTCTTTCAACCCGAATAGCTCCTACAAAACTCCACCGTTTTTTCATATTAAACTATGTTATTCTCTTATCTAAGACGAGTTGATACATACCTCTCTCGTCTCAGTGCGTGCACTGAATCGCTCTGTCGGGCGGAGAACTTTGAGAGCAGTTAGCTTAGCCCCATTCATTGTATATGGGCCAAACAGAGATGAAGTTAGAAGCGACCAAACACGTCCACGTTTTCTCTATTTAAATATAGTTACACGAGTAGTTACACGACCAAGTATGGTGACACTAAATAAAATGTGGCGCTTTTTATAAGCGGGTAAAATGAATAACTATAATGTATGGCGGAATAGCACTTATTGGGAGCACTTCGACTCGGCGCTGTAATATCTTCACTCGTGAAAAGTCCTCTCCCCCCTCTCCCTCTCCCTCTCCCTCTCCCTGTCATTTCCGTCAATAGAACCAACGTGACCTGCACGCCTGCAGTAGTAGTTTTTTGTGCAGCATTGACGGAGGGAGAGGGAGAGGACTTTTCACGAGTGAAGATATTACAGCGCCTAGTCGAAGTGCTCCCAATAAGTGCTATTCCGCCATACATTGTTATCCATTTTACCCGCTTATAAAAAGCGCCACATTTTATTTAGTGTCACCATACTTGGTCGTGTAACTACTCGTGTAACTATATTTAAATAAAGAAAACGTGGACGTGTTTGGTCGCTTCTAACTTCATCTCTGTTTGGCCCATACAATGAATGGGGCTAAGCTAACTGCTCTCAAAGTTCTCCGCCCGACAGAGCGATTCAGTGCATGCACTGAGACGAGAGAGGTATGTATCAACTCGTCTTAGATAAGAGAATAACATAGTTTAATATGAAAAAACGGTGGAGTATCCCTTTAAGCACTTTGATGTCTCAAAACCCGATGGTCAATCGACTTTCTCTATGAACAGCAAAAGTCACCAGTAAAAAATACTGAATCATCCTTCAAAACAGATCAATTGACTTGTTTTCAGAAACTGTATCTTGCAGTCTTGCTTATATTTTATCTAGCAAAAAATTTTATTTTTACCCCATTGATAAAATTTATGTTTTCTTGTTTCAAATATAAATCCAAGATAATTTTGAGATTTTTTTAAGACAAACATAATATAAAAGATATATTCTCTGAAAACACATTAATGTTGTATTTTTGTTGGTAATGTCACGATTATAGGCTGCGTTCAACTCCGCTTTTAGACACGCACTCGCAAACTTCCCTGAGCACTTCCCCTTGGGGGAATCCCTGCCGCCATTTTGAAGTGCGTTCCATTTCGTGAAGTGGATGAGGTAAGTTTATATGGACAGACCCTTGGGAGCGAGTCTACTCCAATGTACACTTCAAGCAGCTCTATATCAATTCAACTTGATTGTCACGCCACAGCAGATCGTGCTAAACTGGTGTATATCAATTATGTTGAGATTTAATCGCATAATACTTGTAGCTCCCTCATGTTCACAGTCAAATTTTATGTTTGTGTGTAATTTTATTTTTCTCTAACAGCTCATATACCTATAGGATTTTATATATTTTCTCCAACAACTTATATGCATATAGAATGTTACATTATATATATATATATATATATATATATATATATACCTGTATATTTCTGCACTGAGTTTTGTGAATATAGCATATTCTATAAAAAATCTAATTTGCACAAAAAGGACCCTGGTTAAATTGGATGGAGGGTGCTTAGTGAAAAAGACACAAATATCTAAATTTAAAACAAAATAAATTGACCTGTCACACTTTGGCTGAGTGTGGTGTAGGTATGACGCAAAGACAAAATCTCTCTCTCTATATATATATATATATATATATATATATATATTGTCACGGATTCAATCATCAATGACACCACTCCATCAATCTCAACTCAGCACACCTGGTCCCTGGTCTCGCTCATCATCCCCGGATTTCTAATCGCTCCCACCTGCTCTTCATCATTACTCACCTTGATGCACACCGTTCATAAGCTTCAGTCTCCTCTCATTCAGCGTCCGGTCTCGTCTTTCCGTTACCCGTGACTCACTGGTTCTTTGTGTTCATTGCCTGGTTCCAGTTATTGCCTGACTTCAAGTGGTTTCTTCACAATTCTAACATCCTGTTTATATCTCCTCTGCAGCATCCGTGAAGTGGGTTTCCTGATACTCACGATCACCTTCCTGTGTTTCACCTGCACTGATCTCCGGCAGTTCAAGTGGCTTTCAGTAAGATCCAGCTGATTCCAGTCAAGCTCTTTCTGTTTCATTCACGTTCACGGATCCTCTGGGACTTTGGAATTCCCTGTGTCATCACAAGCCTTCAAGTATTATGAAGTTGCTTATGTTTGTTTAAATAAACATTGTCACTCTATCTTTGTGTCTTCGTCCCTCAGTACTAACATGACAGAAGACCGGACCACACTATGCAAGCTTCATCGGCTCATGATGTTCTACATTCCGGTGCGGAGACCGCTCAGGGCGCCACCGCATCAACTGCCACGGTACATTCGCCTCTCTCCGCAGCGGCCGCTGCATCATCCATTCCACCTACTACACTCCAAGAAACCCTCGCTGAACTTAGTCGCACACTACAGAGTCTCAGACCTGCATCCAGTAGCCCCATGGCCCGACCCTCTTCATATTCAGGAGATGAGGAATGCAGTGGATTCCTTTTGCAGTATCGACTTTACATGGAGATCCACGCCCACCAATTCATCTCTGAAAGAGCCAAGATATCCTTTGTGATCTCCCTACTCACAGGTCGCGCTTTGAATTGGGCACAAGCGTTATGGGTTTCAAATGCACCTGCTCTACAATCGTTGAGTTGTTTTCTGGAACACTTCCGAGTTGTCTTCGCACAAACCTCGAATGCGGTTTCCATCCACGATCAGCTGCTACGTTTATGTCAGGGCCATTCTACGGTGGCAGACTGTGCTCTGCTGTTCCGCACTATCGCCGCTAACAGTGGATGGAATGAAGTTGCTTTAATGACCGCTTATCGACGAGGTTTGAATCCCGACATCTGTCTGCAGCTCGCCATTTATGAAGACTCGATTGGGATTGAGAAACTAATTCAGCGATCTATCCTGATTGCTCAACATCGCGCTGCTTGTCTCAGGTCATCCACAACTTTTCATCCGCGATCCGCTTCGGCCAGTGGCCCGAGAGCGATCACTGAATTATCAATACCACACTCCCCGTCAGTAAACTTCCCCGCACCTGAGCCTATGGAGATCAGTGCAGGTCATCTAACCACCACCGAGCGTAATCGTCGTCGGAACAATAATCTGTGTCTCTACTGCGGAGCTGCTGATCACTATCGCATGGACTGTCCTGTCCGCCCCAAGCGCTCGGCGGTGAGTACCATTGATCTACCCTGTTCAGTTTCTAATCTGGCACTAACCCCTGTAATTCTCAAATATCGTGAACACTCTGTTCCAGCAAAAGCCCTTATAGACTCTGGCGCAGCGGGGAATTTCATTTCCGCAGCGCTGCTCAACCGCCTCCAAGCCCGCCGTCTACGTTTAACTCACCCATTGAGTATCCTTTCCATTCTGGGCAAACCCTTGGGGAAAGGAAACATCCAGTATTACAGTCCAATGGTACATCTGTCAGTGGGCTATTTGCATGGTGAGGAGGGTTCTTTTTATGTCTTGGAAGACTCAACAGCAGACCTCGTTCTGGGACGTTCGTGGCTTGATCAGCATTCACCTGTCATCCGTTGGGCCACCGGTGAGGTATGTTGACGGAGCCAACATTGTAAAGAAAACTGCCTTCTGTCTGTTAAAAGGAATTCGTCTAAGCTTCCAACTCCAGTCTTCCTGGGATCCACCTCTGTTGAGAGTCCAGTCACTGATTCTGTCCCGAATGTTCCCGCTGAATACCAGGCATTTCAGGACGTGTTCAGTAAACAAAAGGCCACCACCCTTCCACCTCACCGACCTTGGGATTGCGCCATTGAGCTGTTGCCTGGGGCCACTCTACCACGAGGGAAGATTTATCCCCTGTCCATTCCTGAGCATAAGGCTATGGAGGAATATGTGGAGGAGGCGTTACGACAGGGATATATCCAATCCTCTACGTCCCCAGCCGCATCCAGCTTCTTCTTCGTCGGAAAGGATGGTGGTCTTCGACCGTGTATCGACTACCGGGTCCTGAATGCATCTACAATCAAATATCGCTATCCTCTGCCATTGGTACCTGCTGCTCTTGAACAACTACGATCTGCGGTAATCTTCACGAAGCTCGACTTACGGAGCGCCTATAACCTGGTACGCGTACGCAAGGGAGATGAGTGGAAGACGGCGTTCATTACCCCCGCAGGCCACTATGAATACCGGGTCATGCCCTTCGGTCTGTCCAACTCACCGTCAGTTTTCCAGGGTTTCATGAATGAAATCTTCCGTGACTTCCTCAACCGATTCGTCATCATCTACATCGATGACATCCTCATCTACTCCACCAGTCTTGAGGAGCACGTAAGCCATGTACATCAAGTCCTGAAACGTCTTCGTGAGCATCAGTTATATCTTAAACTCGAGAAATGCGAATTCCACCAAACCACCATTCACTTCCTGGGTTATGTCATTCGTCCAGAAGGTATCTCCATGAACCAAAACAAGGTGAAAGCTGTCCTCAACTGGCCCAAACCTCAGACCCTGAAAGAACTACAGAGGTTCCTTGGCTTTGCGAACTTTTATCGTCGTTTTATCAAAGACTACAGCAAAACCTGTGCTCCTGTAACATCCATGGTAAGGAAGGAGGTCAAACGTCTCACCTGGTCTCCAGAAGCCACTGCAGCCTTCGAGAACCTAAAGAAAGCCTTCTGTTCAGCCCCCATGCTCTGCCATCCGAACCCAGATAAGCCATTCATCGTGGAAGTCGACGCATCTTCCAACGGTGTTGGAGCTGTACTGCCCCAACGGCAGGGAACTCCTCTTCAACTCCGACCGTGCGCCTTCTTCTCACGCAAGTTAACACCGGCGGAACAAAATTATGATGTGGGCAATTGGGAACTATTGGCCATCAAACTGGCATTGGAAGAATGGAGACATTGGCTGGAAGGAGCAAACCATCCATTCCAAGTAATCACAGACCATCGTAACCTGGAGTACCTTCGAGACGCCAAGAGGTTGAATCCACGCCAAGCCCGGTGGGCAATGTTCTTCACTCGTTTCAATTTCTCGGTAACCTATCGCCCTGGAACCAAAAACCTCAAAGCCGATGCACTGTCTCGCTTGTTCCAACCGGAAACCTCTCAGAAAAACACTGAAACAGTCCTCCCTTCAACCCTGATGATGAGTCCCATTCTCTGGAATCTCAACGACCTCATCGCTGAGGCCACCTTGTCGGAACCTGCTCCCCCGGGGGTCCCGAGGGGAAGATCTTCGTTCCATCTCGACTCCGGATACCCCTCATGGATTCCGTGCATACTTCTCCGGGATCCGGACACCCAGGTAGCCACCAGACCTTGACACTATTCCAAGAACGCTGCTGGTGGCCCAGGATGTCCCAGGATGTCTCACAGTACGTACAGGCTTGCACCGCCTGCGCCATGACCAAAGTACCACGGCGTCTACCTGAGGGTAAACTAATGCCTCTCCCCATACCGAATCGACCTTGGTCACACATCGCTGTCGATTTCTTAACTGATTTACCTCCCTCTGATGACAAAACCTGCATACTCGTGGTTGTCAACAGATTCTCAAAGTCCTGCAAGCTACTAGCACTTTCCAAACTTCCCACAGCATTCAAAACCGCCGAACTCCTGTTCTCAGAAATATTTCGTCACTTCGGCATTCCAGAAGACCTGGTTTCTGACCGAGGACCCCAATTCATATCTCACGTCTGGAAATCCTTCTTTAAGTTATTAGGAGTGTCGGTCAGTTTGACGTCGGGGTACCATCCTCAGTCCAACGGGTAGGCGGAACGTAAAATTCAAGAAATCGGAAGGTATCTGAGGACCTATTGTCACGATACACAGGACCACTGGAACCGGTACCTTCCATGGGCGGAGTATGCTCAAAACTCCCTTCGTCAGTCCTCCACTGGTCTCACACCCTTCCAATGCGTTTTAGGCTATCAACCACCACTGTTCCCCTGGTCTGGGGAACCATCTGACGTACCAGCAGTTCAGCATTAGTTCGTGGAGAGTGAGAGGGTCTGGGATTCAGCCCATGTCCATCTACAAGGGGCAGTTCGGAGGCATCAACTACAGGCTGATACCCGTCACAGGGCCACTCCTCTCTACACTCCAGGTCAGTTGGTATGGCTCTCGACCCGGGACATACGCCTCCGGCTGCCCTCACGTAAACTGAGTCCCAGGTACATCGGGCCATTCCCGATTGAGAGGCAGGTCAACCAGGTATCCTACCGTCTAACACTTCCTCGTCACTACAGGATAGCTCCCACCTTCCACGTCTCCTTGTTAAAGCCTTACTTCACACCCCTCTCATGTCGAACCACAGAAACGAGCACCGACGAAACGCCCCCTCATCCTCCAGTGGACCCCGCAGAGGATTCAGTATACCAGGTTCGCACCCTCTTAGACTCTCGTTGTCAGGGAGGTCAACTTCAGTACCTTGTGGACTGGGAGGGATTTGGACCTGAAGAACGCAGCTGGGTTCATCGGGATGACATCTTGGATCCCGCTCTCCTCCAAGACTTCCACCGGGATCATCCGGATCGTCCAAGACCTCGTCCGCGGGGTCGCCCTCGTCGTCGGGGGCTACGGCCCTCAGGAGCTGGCCGTGGAGGAGGGGGTACTCTCACGGATTCAATCATCAATGACACCACTCCATCAATCTCAACTCAGCACACCTGGTCTCGCTCATCATCCCCGGAATTCTAATCGCTCTCACCTGCTCTTCATCATTACTCACCTTGATGCACACCGTTCATAAGCTTCAGTCTCCTCTCATTCAGCGTCCGGTCTCGTCTTTCCGTTACCCGTGACTCACTGGTTCTTTGTGTTCATTGCCTGGTTCCAGTTATTGCCTGACTTCAAGTGGTTTCTTCACAATTCTAACATCCTGTTTATATCTCCTCTGCAGCATCCGTGAAGTGGGTTTCCTGATACTCACGATCACCTTCCTGTGTTTCACCTGCACTGATCTCCGGCAGTTCAAGTGGCTTTCAGTAAGATCCAGCTGATTCCAGTCAAGCTCTTTCTGTTTCATTCACGTTCACGGATCCTCTGGGACTTTGGAATTCCCTGTGTCATCACGAGCCTTCAAGTATTATGAAGTTGCTTATGTTTGTTTAAATAAACATTGTCACTCTATCTTTGTGTCTTCGTCCCTCAGTACTAACGTGACATATATATATATATATACAGAATATAAATAAATATAAACATATGATTTCTTTTTTTTTCTTTTTTTTTAAATGTGGTTCAAAAATTATTTGAAGAATTGCAGCATCTACAGTACTGAGAGAAAGTATTTCCTTTTGCCATTAAGTGTAATAATCCAGTGATCTAACAACAGCTGGCGCTCCACACGGAGATCTGATCTCACCATCATCGAGTCTGTCTGGAATTACATGAGGATACAGAAGAAACTGAGACTTTTTTTTGCACAAGATCCTAAAACTTCTCACAGTATTGTAGCTTTGCAGGTAAGTTTCTTCAAGCATCGTTGCCGCAGTTCTTCTGGATTTAGTCTGTCTCTGTTTTTTTCTGTTTCTTCATGTAATCACAGACAGACTCGACGAGGAGCATATACCGACTGTTGTCAGACAAAAATCTCACTGGATTATTACAATTAATGACAAAAGAAATGTTTGGAAATGTAAACTGATATTTCCTATTGACACACTGCAGCAAAATATATAAATAACTGGCGTAAAACCTTTTTTGGGAGGTGAAAATACTACCTAAGACTTTTGGCGCTGTACTGTAAATTGCATTCAGCACTGATATTTTGGGTCTGTTTGTGCCATTACCTGATTTGCATAATTCCTTGAGTGAACTGCGTGCTAAAACAACACAGACAGCGCAAGCAAATAAACATTAGCGAATACCCCCGGTGTCTGGTTTGTTGTCATGGATACTACATAAGTTTGTGATTTATGTCATGTGGGGTTTTGCTGAATTGCACTGGAGTTTCACTTTGGGTCCCGTGCCGAATTCATCTTACGTGGTCAGCAGCGGTTGTGAGTAGTTTACATGTCTAATGTTTTAGGAGAGGAAGTCTGTGTGGTGCTGGCGGTGCTGCACTGTTTATGGAGCCTTGGGGCTCATGAAAGCAAGGTAATGTCGGGTCAGCTTATTGCCGGTGTGACAGTACAAAATTTTCCATTTCGCATGACAAGAGTGATATGTGTGTTTACAGAGGGCCAGTTCTGCCTCTGCTCTCTCCCCTTATAGAGTAAGACAGCCAGCAAAGGGTCTTCGGCATACTGTTGTGCTGTTCAAGAGGTTAACGCACTGTATGTGTGTATACATGCACGTGTGTGGTCTAGAAAGAGAGTGCGCAGCGTACGACATGCACCTGGGTGCCATTAAAGCAGAGAAACACACACACCCTTGATCGTGCACTAATATACACACTCTCGCAGTTCCTTTGGACCTTGAATACAGTAACCTTTAACAGACTCACGACAGCTGCGGCTCCTATGTCTCCCTACAGCTTATTTATTCATCTCACAGAGGGGAACATCACTGTACTTTACTCATCAGAAAGATGCACAGCACATACGAATATATGAATACAACTGCATATGATCAAAGGTTTATGTTCCCAGATCTCTGCTGAGAAACACGGATTACAGCCTAGAGGTCACACAGAGGTTATTCTGACTTACGCAATGTGGGAACACGGCTTGCATAAAAAAAGACAATGTGACAACAATGTGAAAGCTAAGATGAAAATGTGTATAAATCTGATATCATTTATTGCCACCAATGGTGTCCATACAATCATGTATGCATGTATATGGACTGATAAATAAGCAGAAATGTCATGTTATACCATTCAAAAATTACTATAGTAAGATTTTTTTTTTAAGACATGTATTATTTTATTCAGCAAAGATGCATTCAATTGACCGAAAATGCCAGTAAAGACATTTTATTAAAAAAATATTCTATTTCAAATAAATACTGTTCTTTTAAACTTTCTATTCATCAAAGAATCCTGAGAAAAAAATTATCAACACAGAATCAGCATTTTAGAATTATTTCTGAAGGATCATGTGACACTGAAAACTGTAGTAATGATGCTGAAAATGCAGCTTTGCCATCACATGAATATTACATTTTAAAATATATTCAAATAGAAAAGTAATAGTTATAGTTTTTCTACACTAGAACAGTCAAAACTTTGGCAAACAAGCACAGGTGTCTCATTAAACAGAGGAACAAACTTGATGAGCTTGTTTTTCTTCCACAGCATCGAATGTGTTAGTGAATCATTGTAATAATGGCCACTTAGTAATATTAATGATAATGCTGAAGGATATCCAGCATGATATAGAAAATATTTTTGGTTTGCTGTTGATGAAGGCCTACTTGAACCTTAGATAGGGCTAAGTCAACAACAACAAAAAACTTCAGAAGCAGTGCCGTAGATCTGTGAGAGGGAAATAAGTTATAAAACTGAAATGTTTTTATTCAACTGAACTGAGCAACCTTTATGGAAATTTCTAAATAAAATTTTAGGTCTAGTGCTTGAAAGTTGGCATATACTGTAAAAGGCATGGCATTTCAGAACAGATATAGTCATTTTGATGGATATCTGCTCCACTCATCGCTTAAAGAACACACACATTTGTTTTTCTACCAGACTTTCAGTTGACTTCAAATGCTCTATACTGAGATAATGCTATTTTTTTTTATCCTTTACCCCTACAGCTAGACCTCATTTTTACATTTCAATTAAAACATTATTTACCACCTTCATTAGGCCATCTGGCTGGCCACATTGAAGCTGATTTCATATTTTACTATATTTGTAGAGAAATTTGTTTCTGACATATAGCAATATATAATTCTGAGGGTACTATTTGTGT
This sequence comes from Rhinichthys osculus, assembly GCA_029959095.1. Taxonomy (NCBI): domain Eukaryota; kingdom Metazoa; phylum Chordata; class Actinopteri; order Cypriniformes; family Leuciscidae; genus Rhinichthys; species Rhinichthys osculus. The sequence continues at coordinate 18,025,197 of JARWKJ010000017.1, forward strand.
CTCAATTTGAATTTATCAATTTCTGACTCTGAGCTATATGCACATCAGCCTAAATCGCATCTGAACTGAACTCCATTGCTCTGATGTGTTACTCTCAGCAGAGCACTAAAAGTGACCAATCACCATGAAATCAAAAATGACAATTCTTGTTTTTATGGAACATTGCAGTATTTATTATAAATGATTTATCCATGCACATCATTATTTTTAAATTTATGTGCCCTCATAATCTTTAATCAAAATGACTTCCACTCCCTCTTGCAATGATGCCCTTCTCTGATGACATGTTTACTGGTGAGAGGGCGGGACAACCTGTCACTCACATGAGATCACAGCAATAGCAAACTACAACCATCCAACAATCCAATCAATGAATCGAAATGAATCAAAGTCCCGTCCTACATTTTTTTCTTGTTCAAGAAGCCGTTTCACTTGGATATATGTCACAATAAGGAAGAAAAGACAATTGCAGCTTCCGTTTCATGCCGATTTTAAAACCGCCTGCTGGAGAAAGAGCCTGTCTGAGCATATATCTTATTCGAGCTAAAACATAAGTCACACCCAAGCAACACCCATCACCTAACCTTACATTTACTATTTACATTAAAACGTTAAATTATATTACTGCGGTCATTTACACCGCCAGTAATTATGTGAATACCTGCAGTCTAGTTTTGCTCCCCGTCACATTGCTGAAATGGCTGTAGTTAAATTGATTAATGGTTTCCTTCTAACCACAGACAGTGGACGTGTTTCCGTGCCTGAGCTTGTAAATTTAAGCGCATTGTTGGATGCTATTGATCAGTCTATTCTATTTGACAGGATATTTTAGGGAGTCTGGGACTCTGATAGTGGTTTTTTTTTTTTTTTTTTTGTGTGTCTGTTCGAAAAGAGTTCTAGATCACGGGTCTTCTCACATTATTCTGCATTGAGTTGAAATACTTGTTGATGATAATAGTTGATTAGAAAATAGTTTAATGAATAAGGGTATGAAGGAATTTAGTGGAGTTGAGTTGTATATTTAATTTCCTGTGTCAAAGGTATAAGTGCTTTTAGAAAAAGTACAGTTGTTCGCTCAACTGTAAAAGTTTGCTGTTAGGGTGCATTTTTATACTGTCGCCACTGATCTGAGTTTATTGGTATTCTTCAGAACCTTCAGGCCCACTTTGAGAGCTGAGAGTCCCAGCAGAGTTAATTAGGCTTTATATTGCTTACTGAAGCAGCGAATCTGTGGTTACACATATCAGAACCAGCTCCACGCTCAACAACACACTTCCATCACAAGGCACGCCAGCACACTAAATCCATCAAGGATTTCCAAAGCCGATAACTGCTGAGGATTCATCCACTGAGCCACGTTTGAAGGACGTTACAGGAGAAAAAAAGAGGGATATAAATAATTCACATATACACAATATGAAGAGAACAGAAATGAAATTCAAGTGGCCTGCTTTTGGGCCTGGAGAACAGCAGTGCATATGGGCTTTGTGTTTGCTCATTAATTTGCTGGACTGGTTAAGGTTTTGATCCAAAAACACAAATTAATTGCAATTAAATGACAGCAGAAGGATAATTATGCATGCATGAATGCCCACAGCATTCTTCTTTCAGGTTAAGCAAAATAATCACTGGATTTGCCAAAGTTTGTCAAGTTAGTTTTCATCAAATCTTTAAAAGATGACCAGAGGGTTTTTTTTGAAGCACTGGATTGCAATTAAACTAATTGAACTGCTTTGAATTATGTACTTATTTTTTCTGTACTGTACAGTACATCGTATTTCTACATGTTTTCAGTTTGAGGAGAATCGTCATTATTTAACTAACTTTTTTTTGCATATCATTGCATTACAATAGAACTCTCATAGCCCTGCCCAAAAAGGCAGTCTGTAAGCAAAGCCAACTCTGATTGACATATCAATCAAACAACTCTATCAACCCATCCTTTTGTAGTCTAGTCAAAGTTCTGGCAGTGAGACTACCCTACCACTAACATAAACATTATCATTACATTTAAAGTATAACATGATTTGGCACTGAACATGTTTTTACAAGCCATTTTTTACATTGGGTTTCATTATATTTAATCTGACAATTTGACAACAAAACTCTCTCTCTCTCTCTCTCTCTCTCTCTCTCTCTCTCTCTCTCTCTCTCTCTCTCTCTCTCTCTCTCTCTCTCTCTCTCTCTCCCACACACACACACACACACACACACACACACACACACGTTTGTTTCACTATATGAGGGCATTGCATGAACTTCCATTGATTTTATATCAGATCTATGATATTTTTTTCTAAGGCCTAACCCAACTACCCCTAAACCTACCCAAAACAGAAACGTGCAAAACTCTAGATTTAAATAAATATATATTTTGGCCGATTTAAAAGCCTTTTTAAATAGTGCGGACCAGTGAAATGTCGGTTGTCATAATATTTCATATAAGTTAGGAAATTTGGCAAGTATAGCCAAACCATACACAAAGAGAGAGAAATAATTTTAGGAATGTGTTGCATAGGTGTCTTGCATCCCACAAACTAGTAAAACAGTCAAGTATTTAATATGATCTATGAAAAACAAAACACTTTTTTAATCCTGGTGTGCTAGTTTAACTTTATTCATACATTCATACATTTCCGTGAATAGGCCACTTTTTGGCTAAAGCCTTAGTTAAATTTATCATTACGAATCAATGTGAGACAGAGTTCGTACAGGACGTTTTGAATGCCATATTTAAATGTGTACTATGGTTACTGCGCTCGCGAATGCAAATCAATTACCATGTCCCCATTTCTATATCGGTCCAGGTAACAATGCTGCGGCAAGCAGGATGAGCCCACTATAAAGTAAGGTGAAATCACCGCGCTGTCAAACAGTGTGACTGTCGCGAAAGCAAGCGTATACTGCCTCTGTGCGTCTCGCGCTCTCTCTGCTCCACAAACACCGATCGCGCGCGCAGAGCCAAACTAGAGAGCGCGAGACCTGGCAGCGGAGAGACCTCGGGGAGGAAGAAAGGGAGTGTGCTGGTTTATGTAGAGGAGAGAGAGAGAGAGAGAGAGAGAGAGAGAGAGAGAGAGAGAGAGAGAGAGAGAGAGAGAGAGAGAGAGAGAGAGAGAGAGAGAGAGAGAGAGAGAGAGAGAGAGAGAGAGATAACGAGAGAACGAGAGAAAGAGAGCGAGGTTGGGAAAAGACTACCACCTCTATCCATCAGCCGAGCATCCTGCGGGAGTCACTTCGTGCTCGCGAGCGGTCGGTGCGGCATTTCAGTCCGTCCGAACAAATGGATCATAAAACAGCGTAGGATGTGACAGAGGGACGCAAATAAAAACTAAACTATTCCGACCCCAAACACGCTGGCTATTAATTTATTTTTTTGTTCTTTCAGTTGGGTTCTTGTTTGTGTTTTTCCTCATTAATGTGCGGATTTTTCGGCGAACACTTTCTAAGTGATGTCAGGAGGAAATGTCATAAATGTAGCTGAATGAATGAAAAGTTAAAAGATTTTTCGTGGGTAAGTAACAAAAAACTCAACTGTTGAAAATTAGTTTGCTGTGTTTTGGACTAGTATTTTTTTCATTATTTTTATTTTGTATTATTTTTCAATGAGATTCATTAGTCGCGTTCATATTTAACCATTTTTATTTGGGCGCAGCTGTGGATAACCGCGGTTGAAGTGTTAACAGTGCAAATCTTGATGCTCGTAAAGTATTAACTACAGCACTGTCCAACGCTATATTTCATGGCGTTTTATTGTTTTGCATTAAGCTCAACAGGTTCGCATCTGTTTCAAACTGCTGTGCTGAAGGGTTCGGTGTCTCGAGCAGAAATCGTGCCTTACCATTTGGAGTCTGTCTTACATGAGCTGAGAATGAATAGTTTTGCAATCAGCTTTCTTTACAAGTTATCATGGTGTATGCGCTGTGTAATATTTGCTGCCACTGTAAAAGCAATCTTGTAAAACATGTTAGTAATTTTCTTTAACTATAATATAAATGCATTGGTATAGTAAGAATACATGTGTGAAAAGCATGGTCTATAAATGATGCCATGGGAAAAAATAGACAACTATTTTGTTTCTTTGTTTTGGTGGAGAAATTGTGATTCTAACTAATAGGCTTAAGGTTTGAGGTCTAATACAGTCTACCATTTTTGCCTATTTGTGTTTTTTTTTTCCTTATTTTCCATTGCAACTGTCTTCCCTATCTTTCCTTGTGTTTCATTTCCGCTTTTTTTACGTATTTCTTTTTACTGTACTCTACTTGATTGCTTCCCTTTTACCTCTGCCGCTCAATTCTGCTGGCATCCTGTTCGCTCTTGCCATATTTTCACTCCCATTTCACATCTGTCTCACTCTTTCCCACTGGAACTCTCCTCTTCCTGTCCTCCCACATTTGCCAATCTCTCACTCTCTTCTATATTCCCATCTCCCTGTCTCTCTCTATGTAGATGGGGTCTAATCTAATGTCAAGCTGGTTGTGAAGGTGTTTGATCTGGTCCCCTCGACCCCAGCCGGAGTCCCCATGGCTGCTGGAGTGGCAGCCTGGCTCCCCTTCGCTCGGGCGGCGGCCATAGGATGGATGCCCGTGGCCAACCTGCCCATGCCTGTCGCACCGACCAATAAGAACAAGCGACAGGATGAGCTTATCATCCTCAATGTCAGTGGCCGACGCTTCCAGACCTGGCGGAACACTCTAGACCGTTACCCTGATACTCTCCTAGGGAGCTCAGAAAAAGAGTTCTTCTTCAATGAGGAGACTAGGGAGTATTTCTTTGACCGAGATCCGGATTCGTTCAGAAGTATTCTTAACTTCTACCGCACAGGGAAGTTGCACTACCCGCGCTACGAGTGCATCTCTGCCTACGATGAGGAGCTGGCGTTCTTTGGAATCATTCCCGAGATCATCAGCGACTGCTGTTATGAAGAGTATAAGGACCGCAAGAGGGAGAACACGGAACGTCTTATGGATGACCTTGAGGACAACAAAGACAATAAACCTCCCAACATGACTTTCCGCGAGACCATGTGGAGGGCTTTCGAGAACCCACATACTAGCACCATGGCACTGGTTTTCTACTATGTAACCGGATTCTTCATCGCCATATCCGTCATCACCAACGTGGTTGAGACGGTTCCTTGTGGTTCCATGCCGAATCAGAGAGACATCCCTTGCGGGGAGCGCTACACAGAAGCATTTTTCTGCATGGACACGGCTTGCGTAATGATCTTCACGGTGGAGTATCTGATGCGACTGTTTGCGGCACCCAGCAGGTACCGCTTCATGAGAAGCGTGATGAGCATTATCGATGTAGTAGCCATCTTACCGTATTACATTGGGCTTGTCATGACCAACAACGAGGACGTGAGCGGAGCCTTCGTCACGCTACGGGTGTTCCGCGTCTTCCGGATCTTTAAATTCTCCCGCCACTCTCAGGGTCTCCGAATCCTTGGCTACACACTGAAGAGCTGTGCGTCTGAGCTTGGCTTCCTCCTCTTCTCCCTCACCATGGCCATCATCATCTTTGCCACAGTCATGTTCTACGCTGAGAAAGGTTCCTCATCCAGCAAGTTCACCAGCATCCCGGCCTCCTTCTGGTACACCATTGTAACCATGACAACCCTGGGGTGAGTCATATTGTCTCGGAATGACTTTCTCTCTGTATATTTTTACACTTTTTAACCCTGGACGCACATCAAGTCACACCCCTAATACATTTCAGATTAAAGGGATAGTTCACCTAAAGCTCTCAGAAAAACAAATGCAGAAATTGTACCTATAGGGGTACGGGAGTTTGTCACCGGTGAGGTACCCTTAATGTTACAATATAAATACTGTAATATGCATCTTTTAGGGGTAGAAAAGGTTATCCCTTTAAGAGCTGTTGTATCTCTTAAGGTGCAAATATCTTTCTTACAGAATAAAATAAAAATCCAAATTTGTATGACTGCGTAACACAAAATTAGATAATTGTAAAGAACGTTTTTGTTTTGGACTGCACTGACTTTCATAGTATGAATAAAAACAGTTCTTCACAATATCTTCTTTTGTGTTCCGCAGAATAAAGTAAGTCATGCAGGTTTGGAACAACATGAGCGTTAGTAAATGACGACTTTTTGTGTGAACTATCCCTTTAAGTAGGCTTATGTACATGGTATTATAAACCAACTAGTAACTTAAATGAACACAACTGTTTACAATATAACATTACACCTCATCAAAAGAGAAGACTTTTCCCTGCAGCTTGTGTATATTTTCCTTCTTTTCTGAGTTAACTGCTATTAGCATCTAACCCTAATGACCATGGTTGCTGACTGCAGTCATGTCTGCCCAAAGCAGCGGTAGGTTTGGATTTAACTCACTGCCCCCGGCTAGACTTTATTCATCCCTATTATGCACCAATTAATATTTAAGCCTGTGTGAAGCAAGCAGAGGAACATCCTTCAGCGTTTCTCCAACACACTAACAGACAGCAGCTGCAGAGCTGTTTAGCCCCATTCACTTCAACCCTGCCCCTCATAAATCACAGGCCATTTATATGTGTTCATGACTGATACACGTAGATGTTTGACACAATGGTTTTAAGAGTATATGTAGGATTAATTTAGGCAATTAGTTTGAGTGATTATATGGTGTATAGTTGAGTAATCGGCTGCTACAGCTGTAGCTGTTGTGTCAGTCTGACTTTGAAACTAGAGCTGAAGTCAAGTTTAGATGTTTAGTTTAGATGGCTGATCATTGGCTGAAGCCACTGCCCTTGTGCCCTGTGACCTCAAAACAAGAAGATTAAGGACTTCATTTATTGTGAACAGTAACTCATGAATGATACATTGCCAAATGGTTTGGTCCCTGATTAATACAGTTGTGTCGGTGTTCAGCTGACTGTCTTATTCTGAGGTAGAATTACAAAGAGTTAGAAACATACTTACTTATTTACGCTTTTCTTTGAGAGTAGCCTAATCTCTGTATATGAGGATGGCCGAACCTTTTAACAGGTCATTGTGGGCATTGTGTTGAACTATAACCTTATATATCATCCATATTGTTGTCTTAATGTGTTGGCTAGTTTTACATGGATTTCAGAGGAGCGCAGATCTCTTTACTCATTACTACATTCGCATCAGAGATCCAGTCTCCACCCGCATCTGAGACTTGACCTGAGATGAGAGCGAGAGAGACACTTCTCATCAATAAATCACATGGTAGAAGTGTGTGTCACTGTGACTAATGTTCTCAGGTACATGTGCTGAACATTGTAAACCACAAAGTCATTTCCAACCCCGTTGATGTCATGTGTTCTCACTGCATGTGTGTGGGAGTGTTTCCCATTCAGTCCAAACCGGGTGTTAGGGATAATTTTTACATCCCAGTTTTTCACAGTTGATTGTGTCAGTGTCACATCACAACACACCTGTTGATTTTAATGCTTCTTATCTGTGCTCTTGACCAATGCAGTGGTGTGTTTTACACACCTGGTGCTTCTTTTATTCATTGATTTGTTCACTCTCCCCGCTCTGTGCGGGCCTCTGTGCGGGCCCCTGTCTCCGGCATGGGATGGGGGATGGGGGATGGGGGATGGGGGAAGGGGGGGGGGGGCTCTAACAAGGAGGCGAGGGAGGTTTACTCGCACAGCTCTTACTAACTGGCCTCCGTTACACATATTAATGGGGTCTCCACCTCCCTCTGCCAGAGTGAAACGCAGCACTGCAGTTCAGCTTCTCTGGTGAGATTGAGACATCAAGTTACCATCATGTAAAACACAGACCCACTGCCCTACGAACACATACTCAGCATGTGAGCTTATAGTTCCTCAGAAATATCACTCATATATTGTGTGTGAATGGTTAACTGTTCTTCTTGGCCTTGTCATATGTCTGAAGTGTTTTCCTCCTCCTCTGTATTGTTTACACCAGTAACATTTAATTTAGCTGCTCTACTGTTGAATTTCATGGCTCTGTGTTTTGTCTTGGCAAGAAAGCTAGTCTAAGAGTTGAAAATAAAGTAAAAGAGTGCAAAAGGAAAGAGAGTGGAAGAAAAGAAAAAAAGTATATTGCTTGGATATTGCTCTTTCTTAGTTTAGGAGACTTCATGTTTAATCTAAATATCAACCTGTTTCTCCTAGTCTCGCGTAGCCAGACCTTCAGACTGACGGCTGAAGGTCTGGAATTCATAGCAGCATTCTTTGGCCAAGACCCGCCCATAAGGCCGTTTGACCGACATGTCAAACAACCAATTACAGCTAGTTTCGTTCAGCGTCACGTTTCGGTGCGTGGAAATGTCCCCACAACAACAGACCGGCGTGCAACCCGTCAGTCAGCATAGAAAATCAAAGAAGGAGAAGAAAACTTTAAGAGTCTATGCCGTGAACCTCGCATACTTTTGAGAAACCTACGTTTAGCTGATCTTGATAAATGCTCATTGTCACTCATGTAAACACAACAGTTTTTCTTCTGCAATCACACGTCTGCGCTTTGTTTCCCGGCGGACCGAAAATAAACGTGACACTCGCGCCCCCCGGAAATCCGATAAAATTCAACCAATCAGATGACGACTTCGACATTCCTGAAGTGTTTCCAGTTAAGTGTACCATATGCATCAGACGTTTAGCCAACTTCCGTGGGCGTGACGTCTGAGGCTGAGACTATGTTTCTCCTAAACTTCATAGAGATGCATTGACACTAAAACTCGCTGATATCATTAGGCTGATAATTATTTACATGTCATGGCTTATAACCCATAAACCCTTATAACCCACATTATAAAAATGCTAATATATTTTGTCAAAATTAATAAATCATAAACGTGAATTTAGGCTAAATTTAAAGAATATTCATTTTGATATTTTCAGTGTTATTATTAAAATATTAGAGTTTTAAAGATTGCCTTTGCTGTCATTTAATGTTCACATAAATGTAATGTAAATGTTAAAATAGGGGAAATTAAAATCACAATTAAATATCCACTATGCGTATACCAATTAATAAATAAAATACATATCTAATTTTGACCAATAACCAATGTAGTATAGATATGTCATGCATCCCTAAAATTCCTTGGGATAAATACAAGCTTTGAAACTCTAGAGAAGGCAAATGTTTCTCAGAAAACAAAAAATCTCCAATTGCTCTTCATCTAATCTTATTGCTATCTAGGAGAAAAAAACAGAGATATTAATGCGATCTCTTTTGTGATTTTTCTGTCCTATGGGATTAACCTTTGGCATATGAGTGAATGAGACCAAATGATTGCAAACCCTCTGTTGTGTGTTCTGCAGCGAAACATCAGATTTTGTGTTGCATAAATTGTCCAAGCGATGATTCAGTTGCAGCATGGTCCATTTGTTAATCTGGCCCTGAACACAGTACTCGAAAACAACCACACCAGATCCAGGCAGGGTTTTATCTGCATTTTAAAGCTGTTAGAGAGAGAGAGATTTTGACCATATGAGGGCAGAGTCTGTTTTGAAAATACTTTGAGCTTTTACACTTGTGTTTCTGCTGTAAAAACAGGAGGCTGCAGAGCGATTGCAGATTTACCGAAGGGAGATGGGAAGAGAATGAAGTTTTTTTTTAAATTGATTTATTTATTTATTTGCGGTAATAAGATGGTGTTGACCTTTAGGTGGAATAGCATATTCTAAATGACCTTTAAAGAACAACACAAATCTCTAGTGTGCTTTAGAACACAGTGCTTTGCAAGAGATATAGCTGAAATATCATTTTCATTCACTTTCTCTCTATATATAATTCTGTATACTGCTGCCTTATTAGCCTCTAGCCCTGCAGTAGTAGTTTTATTGGTTAAGATATGCTCCCTATGTTACGGATGTATTCTGCATGCTAATGTTGCTGTGAAGAAAATCACCCTTCTAATGAGGGCTTTCAATTGTTACCACAAGCATTAATTAACATGACACTCAAAATTCACGCCCCTGTTGCAAGCGCTAAATAGATCCAGACTAGCCATTCGGCCCCAACACATGGCTCACTCTCTCTAGCTTCAACGCTGCTTCTATTGCTCTGTTGGTAGGTGAACATGCTTTGTCGAAACTGATCAGAAGCATTGATTAAAGGGAACAAAGGATGAGCGAGAAGAGGATAAGGGACAGAAAGAGGAATGAGGTTGAATGCATTAGCAAGGGTGAATGATGATAATCACACACAGCTGCAGGGTGTCAAACCGAAGCGTTTCGTATCGGTAAGGCAACATTTGTCTGTGTGAGTGTGTCTGTGTGTGTGTGTGGGGGTGTGTGTTTGGGGGGGGGGATTAGGGGGTCACTGAGTTCAGAATAGCTGTTTTTCTCATGACGTTTGCTGTCAGGGGTTGTGTAGGAGCAACACAGTACAAAAAATCGGTAAAAATCGACTTCCAGTCGCACCAAGTAGACTTTTGTGTTGGTAATGCACTTGATCTGCTTTTCTGTACATGGAGATTTGAAGTTCTCAACATCATGGACTGAAGTAGATATCATATGGTGAGTGTCTGATGAAATGGATAGCCCACCTCTGTAGTTTAAAGGTGAAAACATGACATTTTCTTTTTAAATTGAACGGTAGTACAATATAGTGTTTTTTTGTTTGTTTTTTTTAAAGGGTGTCCTATTACTGAAATAATTAAAATAATTGATGATACACAAATGTTTTAATATATGAAACATGTTTATTTGTCCACTTTCCTTTTATACTGTATGCATTACAAAATATGGCATTTATTCTTTTTAAAATGCAGTTGTACTTTTTCTTAACAAACTAATTTAGATCTAGTATATTCAAGTCTGAACCTTCTCTCCACACATTTCTAACAGAACATTTCTCAGAGACAGAACATTTCACATAATTTTGTGAACTGTATAGGTAATGGATTTACTGTAAGTTTGCACCTCTTCCTTTTTTGGGCATTCGCTGTCCTTCCCTTTAGCCTTTCTCTACTCATCTACTGCTTCTGAAATTGCATAAACACCTACTGTGTGAGTAGATTCTACATTTGATGAAGAGCTACAAAAGTATGAATATGTATTGTATGAATATCATCAAGCATGAATGTGTGTATGAATGCAGTCTGAATGTACTACATCCACTGCCATGTTGGCATTATCATGAGAGCTATACAGTGTGAGTTGTGTCATTTCTCTGCCATGCACGACTCCTCTTCATGGTCTATGAAAAGTAAAGTATCCATTGGATGTGAACTTTAGAGTCGTGGCAGAAGGATTAGGTGATCCGGATACCTTTTTTGCCAACTGTTTTATGTATACTGTGAATTTAGACATACTCATTTCACATACTGTACTGCTGTTCACCTAGTAGGAAGATATGCATATTCAGACATGCAGGGTTGATTTCTGAGGCAAATTCTTGTCTCACAGCGAAAAAAGATTTTTAAGTGCACCATAAAGTTTTAAGAAAATAAATATTATTACTGACAAAAATGTATCCCAAACCAAAATACTGTGTTGAATCAAACTTCAATAGGACATAAATACGGGCCAATTTGACCCTCTTTATGCATTATTGCTGTAGTGATACAAAAAAAATAATTATTCTCCATCCTATGAGCAAGAAATATGAAAATTACATTGATGAGGTTCTGAAACAAGTTTTTTAAAGGTCCCCTGACCTGGGGTTATTTTATTATTTTATAATGTTTCCTGGGTTGCCCTTATAATGTTAGTATGTTTTTTAGATAAAAAAATAGTCATAATTTAGAAATAAAAGGCAATTTTCCTAGCCTGAGTTTAGCCTCTGATTTGAATGCTCTGTTTAAAGGGGCGTGTCTGCTGTGGGATTCAGTGTAGCCAGCCACTGCTGTGATTGGCTGACATGCTTGCATATGAAATAGCTATGTATTACATGCGAAACTTTCTCGAATACTTTTACTACAGCTATTATACGTTTTTACTATTACAGCTATCGAGATTAACAAGACGTTTTTTAAGTATTTAGATCTATTCCCATCACATAAAATGTTGCTGTGATGAGCATTGAGCAAGCAGATGACAGTCTGTTGATCGCGAGCATGAAGATCTTATCTTTGCAACGCAGTTTCTGCACTCTCTCTAATGCTTTCACCAATGCAAACACGATGATGTACATACAGTAAGAGCTTCGTTGTGCAGTGTAACGTGTGTCATTGATTTCATAACGAGTTGTCCAGATAAACTCGCGCGGTGTGGAAAGATTGTTCTTTGATCGCTTTCTGTATAATTTGTTCAGAATTTAAATAAGATTATTTTCATCCTACTAAAAGAAACGATGTGAAGTTGATATTTTAGTCACTGGCTTGACTTACTGATGCATAAACAGTATTGAACGATTTTGAGAGAAAGATTAACTTACCTGTCTGAACTTGAACAATTAGGCTATACATCAGAAATTGTTGATGGTAGCTCGATCGATTTATTTTCAGACGTTCATCGAGTTGAGGAAACAGTCGTCGGTGAAATGTTTGGACCATACAAAACTTTGGGAAGTTGTGTCGGCGCATTTCCAGAGAAAATAAAATTAACCCATTGTTTCTTCAGAGGCTCGGATGAAGGAACTAAAAAATACTTTAGTGTTCATTTGTACATCCGAACACTGATCAACTGCCATGCTTCGCTCGTTTGCAAGCCATGATATCTCTCGAGGAAAAACTCAAATCTCAAAGCTATTTCTCTAGGAAAAACCAAAATCGCGCCGGCGCGTTCGTACTTCCTGTTCCTAGCTCGTTTTCTCATGGGCGAGCCAAATTCTCCAAGCGGAGAATCTGTACAATTATTCATAATTCAGCTCAATAGAATTTGATTAAATAAGGACAGAAGTTTATTTTTTTGGCGAAATAATCCTTTAAAGCAAATAACAAAAGTATAAATAATATTCACTCCAATCATTTCTCTCTTTCTCTCTATTTTCCCCGACACCCAGTGAACTTTTAACATTGATCTGTCTATGCTGCACATATCCACATACTCATCTCTAAATACTGTAAATAGCAGCCTGTCTTTATCTGTATAATTTTGTTGTGGTGCATTTCATCAAATGGCAGAGAGAGAATTTATGAAATTCAAATGAGTAAAAAGAGAGGTAAAAATGCATTTGTTTATTTTGGCTGACCTCTCTTCGTTCAAAGGGCTCTGTGTTCCAGGAGCTTGGTTTAGAGTTTCTATGATGGTCAAATTGCTGCCGTTTCATCCCATCAGCCCTCCATAAACACACATTTCCACCATTAGCGATCAGATCTGATGACATATAATGGGAGCATCAATGAAGGAAGGTATTGTAACTCTGTGCCCAGTAAAAAGAGCATTAAATCCATTACCCGTACAGTTATTTCAACAAGCTTTCAACCCAATACCGATTTTCAGTTCGGTGGCCACTGATCATGGATGTCTGGATTTCTAAGGGTTTTATACTGATTTGCCGAACCTTTGTTTGTGTTTGTCTGCTGGTTTAAAGCTGTCGACAGAAGGTATGAGGAAAGATTACAGGTGTTAGGTCAAGCTCTCCACTTTAATGAAAGGTCATGGGAGGAAAGTGACAGTCATAAGAACGTCTGACCTTTGAAAATACCACTCCAAAAAGTGAGTATGCTATTTACTCTGATGATCAACTCTTGAGTTCAGTGCTGTCATCATTATCTCACCCTCTTGTAATTTCAAACACCTCTGCTCTGACTTTCTTTCTTCTGTGGAAGGAGATATCTTAAAGGAGAACTCCGGCGCAAAATAAACCTTTGGTCTAATAAAACATTGGTTCCTAGTCAACCGTTCTCTGAGATTTGTTTTCATGATAATCGAATGTAAAGAGTTTTATCTCTAAAAACTGTTTAGCGTATAACGCTAGTAATGGGGGCATCTATTAAGTAAAAAGAAATCGCTAGTTAATACCACTAACAAGGCTCAAAATAGCCCCACACAAACACAGTAACATAATGAGGGTCCCTACATGAAAAATGAAGCATTGAGAACTTTGTAAGTGTACAGACCGTTTAATAAGAAGATATTTTATGAAGACAGTCCACTTCGTGTATACAGACAGGAGCCATCTTTGGAAAACAGTCTCGACTAATCAAACCACGAACGACGTGCTAAGTGAGCTGAACTGTATGAATGGCATTCGTGGTTTGACTAGTCGAGACTGTTTTCCAACTGTGACCAGTCTTCGTTTAGCTCTGCGTTGTGTTTGTGGATGATTGAGACCGGGCAACAGAAAGTACTCCAGACAGATTTTATTCTGCATGAATAAAAAGAAATATCACATCAAAAGCGAGTCTGTGGCCTTCTCTCGCGATTCAGCCTCTCTTCAGTCGCATTTACCGCGAACTGAGGACATTTTACACTTTTATAAACATGCATTTCAGTTTCTCATATAATCAAATCTTGTTGGTTCAAAAGATTTCACAAAAAAATAAAAGCATTTTACATAAATTCAAAACAATATTAACATAAACATGAAAGAGAACATACCTGCATGAATAAAAAGAAATATCACATCAAAAGCGAGTCTGTGGCCTTCTCTCGCGATTCAGCCTGTTAGTGAAAGGCATTATTTTAGCCAACAGAGCTTGCACACTCATGCTTAATGAATTCTCTCCGAAAAAATACAGGTTATGACTCATCACGTTATTAACACAAACTCCATACATGTTTGAATAAGATTAAAGTGCATTTTAGAACAAAATTACATGTTGTATTACAATAAACAAAACTCATATCAAACTTTTTAGACGGAGCGTCAGTACAACCCACCTCTCTTCAGTCGCATTTACCGCGAACTGAAAGAGAGCAACCGGAACCGGAACATGAGTCTTAAAGGAGCCACGCACCGCATTTCACAATACTACAAAATGACCATGTAACCATAGAAATATGACATCTCAATCAAATAGAAATCAATATTAGAAGAATAAATTAAATTCCAAAATACAAAATAATGAAAGAAATATAACAAATGATAATAAGAAAGGGAGATTTTGAGTGAAATTATTAAATAAATATAACACCCGTTACACAACGATGGCTCCTGTCTGTATACACGAAGTGGACTGTCTGTACACTTACAAAGTTCTCAATGCTTCGTTTTGCATGTAGGGACCCTCATTATGTTTCTGTGTTAGTGTGGGGCTATTTTGAGTCTTGTTAGTGGTATAAACTAGCCATTTATTTTTACTTAATAGATGCCCCCATTACTAGCGTTATACGCTAAACAGTTTTTAGAGATAAAACTCTTTACATTCGATTATCATGAAAACAAATCTCAGAGAACGGTTGACTAGGTACCAATGTTTTATTAGACCAAAGGTTCATTTTGCGC
This sequence comes from Rhinichthys osculus, assembly GCA_029959095.1. Classification (NCBI taxonomy): domain Eukaryota; kingdom Metazoa; phylum Chordata; class Actinopteri; order Cypriniformes; family Leuciscidae; genus Rhinichthys; species Rhinichthys osculus. The sequence continues at coordinate 18,040,483 of JARWKJ010000017.1, forward strand.
CGGAGTTCTCCTTTAAATCTGAACTTTGGAGTTTAAATAACTCCTGACTGACTATCACTGTATGGACAAAAGATTTACTGTATGAAAAAACAAACAAACCATAAATTCAACCCTAAAAACACAATCATACAAAATAAATTGTGTGTATATATATATATATATATTCTTCTTCCCTATTTTATTTTAATTTATTTTATTTTTGCATGAGCTCGAATTACACATTTCTGTCTTGATGGCTAAATATGAATAAGATTAATAAAACAAATTAGGAATAAGAAATTAAGAAAACGTTGCATCTTAAATTAAACTATAAAAACAAAGGATTACCAATGAAGTCACACGGCTGCTTGCTGATAGTGATGTGAATGTTGCTACAGAGTGATATTTCAAGTTCAATTCCCTTTTGTCAGGGGACAATTTTGTGATAACCTTGACCTGTACTATATGCCGCTTTTATAATCTCTATTCCATTTTTGGCTTCCAGAAGGTAAAAAGAGGCTTTTTTTTTTTTTTACAAGCACTTATCCAATTTCTATGGTGCAGACACATAGCAGCCAAAGTGAGGGGGCAGCGAAGTTAAAGCCCAGGGAGTTGCTGCAGAGAAAGATACCCACTAGGTCACAATTCATTTTCAGTCCTGTCAAACTGCCCCGAATATTTATCTGAAAGCTGTGTATGCGCACCCCAACTCACCCCAGAGAACGCTGAATGATCATTGAGTGGAGGCAGTGTCTCCATCGCGCTATTGGCTGCTGTTCACACAATAAATCCCGCCCCTCGTTTTCATGCGTGTTCTGATTCGCAAATCGATTACAAATCGCAAATCTGAATGAACAAATAATGGTGTTAATGGGAAGACTTATTAAAAAGTAACTCACCCAACTCACACATAAAATCGTTGTATGTCAAAATGATTTCAAAACATGATCTGTGAGGGTTTTTAGTGAGCAATCTGTTTAGTGTAAATAAGGGTACACCTCCGTGTCTGTGACCATCATGACAACTGCAGTGTTTACAAGCTGTGATGACCTGAAAATAAGTTTACTATTAAAAAGAACACCTGAACATCAGTTCACAAGAAATATGAAATGTTACTCTTATAGTTATTATTTTGGAATAAATGTAAAAATACGGGGAAATATGCATTTAATAAAACCTTTGCGTCCTCATTTCAGAACACCACTGGTTTGTAGCATATGCCAGGATTTGCCATTTCTCAAAGCAAATACTTTCACAAATAATTTACTGCTGTATTCATTTTATAGAGTCGTCGCACATTGTGGCTATTAAACAGAGTAAAACGCATGAGAAAGATATAATAGTTTGGTCAAATATGACATTTTGGCTGGTATGGCAGAGGGAGCAATGCCTCTGGACGCCCTCCTGTAGTGCCGACCCTGATTGTATGCTGTATAGAGTGCTTATGACAGGTGTACAAATTGCCATCCTTCTTCTCAGCATGGGGAATGATCATTGTTTCCTGCTGAAATTCCCATAAGCTGATATATCGAGGTTCTTGGAAATCATATATGAGAGTATTCATTAACCCTTAATGTTTGTAAGGAGAGAATCTGTGTGTTCATTGTCATAAAAAGGTCATTAAAACTGCATAGAGAAAGAACAAATGAATGATGATGATGATGGTTTTTTTGTGCTGCTGTGAGCAAATGACCGTGCTAAAGTTACGCAGCTGTGTGATCATCTTAAATATGACATTTGCAGTATTGTCCCTCTTTCATACAGACACTCACATTTCCCCCTGAGACCGCTTCTGTGTGTGTGTGTGTGTGTGTGTGTGTGTGTGTGTGTGTGTGTGTGTGTGTGTGTGTGTGTGTGTGTGTGTGTGTGTGTGTGTGTGTGTGTGTGTGTGTGTGTGTGTGTGTGTGTGTGTGTGCTGTAAACGTGTAATTTTGCTCTCGCCTGTGCTCTTTTCAGCTGTAATCGTTTCATGTCTGGGTTTTAGTCTCTCTGAGTCTAGCTGATCCACACTCTGATTCGTGAAGGTTTCAGAAGGTGATTTGTCACTCAAACACAGAGTAGTTAAGAGCAGACGTCTGACAGATTAGTCTCATGACATGGAAAGATAGCATAATGAATACATTTCAAGACTTTATTCATTGCCGCCAAAGCTCTCTCTTTTACAGTTTGTAGGTTCAGGTTCTTATTGTATGCAAGTAAAATAGAAACAAAATAAAAGTATGTATAGCACCTCTTAAAATAGTGTTTAAAATGTGTTTTAAAGAAGACTGGCACGAGCCATGCTTGATGTTTATAATAGGGTTGTTTAAATTTTACCACAGAACCCCAAATACGATAAACCCTTTGCTAAGGACATCCTTCCTAAAATATAAAAGAAGCTATATAAGTTAATGTATAAAGACAAATTTATAACTTTTTTTAAACAAAGTTAACATTGAGAGTAGTTACAGTATATGTAAAAACCTGAAGAAAAACATAAAACTACAGTTGTCAATTTATAGAACAAAATACCTATATTAGTATTGTGATTTCTAACCATTATTTAGAGTGAAACAAAAATAAATGTCAACACCTATTGGAAACACTTTATTTTACAGTGTCATTGTTATACGTCGTACATGTAGTTACTATTGTAGTAATAACTATAAATTATCCATAATTACAAGCATCTAACCCTAAACCAAACCACACCCTAATCCTAACCATAAGTAGCCTTCATGTAGTTACTCCATACTTAAATGTATAATTACAGTGTAACAAAGACACCTTAAAAAAAAGTGTAACCCACTTATTTTATAATAATTATAATTAACAAGACTACATTTATATAACTTTTTTTAAACCTATAATATCAATTTTTATTTACAGAGTAACGATGACGAACAGAAAGTAGCTAGGATGCCCAGTCATGTACCAGTATATGCTATTCTATTCTATTCTATTCTATTCTATTCTATTCTATTCTATTCTATTCTATTCTATTCTATTCTATTCTATTCTATTCTATTCTATTCTAAAAAAGACAGTGAAGCGAAATGCATAAAGGAGGAAAAGTCTGTGACTGACGTCTCTGCCACTCAGTGTTTCTGTTGAATGCATTTGGTCATTGACCACTGTCATCTTAACTGCTGGTAATGAATCTGCTACTGTCACACTGAATAATGATTTCACTCCACACCACCACCAGCTGCTGCTGCTTGGGGCTGTGCATATGTTTCTGTGTGTGCGCGTGTGCGTGTGCGTGTGTGCGTGCGTGTGCGTGCGTGTTGTATGCGCATGTGTGTTTGTTTGACAGGATCAAAACTTTGCTTGTGCTGCATTGAATAAACTGGGATAAATGTCTGTTGTTTTTGTCTTTGGGCTTCAATTTAATCATCATTAGTGACTCATTCAGAGACATGAAATGGATGGTTTGACAGTCACATGACTGGAGCAGCAACACTTCATACATACTGATGCACACACACAAGCCAACACACACACAAAGACGCAAATAAGCACACACCCGCAGCTACCCTTCTGTCTCCCGCGGATCCTTTTCGGCCCCAGCTGGTTGATGCTGGTGCTAATGTCACTAAACAATCATCACTTCTGCGTGGTGTTTATGTTTACTCCTGATATTAGTTGCTCATGGCAACAAATTAATTAATGACTCTGCAGTGATAGCTCCTGCTGCTCTGAACTAGTGCATATAAAAACAAATATCCAGCTTAAAACAGATGGACTGTGGAGAGAAAATGTGGTATGTTGTGCCTACCAGCCTTTGAGATCCAACTCTCTTTTAAAAGAGAGGACATGTGACCGAACACTGACTGAACACTGCAAGAATAATTTTCTTGATCTGTATTTTTCTTGTTTTCCAGTTAAAATTATGCATCTTTAAATCAAGACAAATACTGTATCCTTGTAATCAAAATTTAGTTCGAAAATCTGAATCTGTATTTTCAAAAAATACATTTTGAATTAAGTTTATTTTTCTTGTCCCACTGGCAAGTATTTTTTTTTTTTTTAAGCATAAATTTGACGGACGTTTATGCTTACAGTTAAAGTTTGTATGCTGGAATATATATGGTTACTATAAGTGTCAGCTAGAGGACATATCGTCACTTTCATCTGAATGTGTAAATGGAGAGAAAGAGAGAGAAAGTGTGTGTCAGTGTGTATGGAATGGAATACTAGCTGACTGCATTCTGAATCTTAACACAATGCAGAATGTTGAAACAATACATTCAAAAGTTTGGGGTTGGTAAGTTTTTTTTTATGTTTGTTCAAAAAAAAGTCTTATGCTCACCAAGGCTGAATCTATTTGATTAAAGAAAATGCTGTAAAACAGTATTACTGTGAAATATAATTGTTGTTATTTAAAATAACTTTTTTCTATTTTAAGACATTTTATTTATTACTGTGATGCCAAAGCAGATTTCTTGCATGATCCTGCAGCAATCATTCTAAAATGCATTATTATTCTTGTGCTCAAAAAAACATTTCTTCTTATTATCAACAGTTGTGCTGCTTAATACTTTTGTGGAAACAGTGATGCATCTTTTTCAGGATTCTTAGAATATAAATTTCAAAAGAACCATTTATTTCAAATAGAATATTTTGTAACATTAGTTTTTTTTTTCTTTACTTTGAATATTGATTAATTTAATGTCCTTGTCAGGTTCTTGCCATAAAATTTTCAGGAGACATTCATGGACTCAACAAAACGTCATTTTATTGACTGTAACAATTAAGTCCTGACCACACATTGTGCAAAAAAATAAAGAAAAGAAAAAAAACACTGACTCATAAATGGAGCAACAACAGCACATTACTGGGTCTCAGATGTTTCTCAACCAAAGGGATCCCTCACCAGAACTAACCCAGCCACAGTCATTGAAGCTCTTTTAACAATCCAGACCAAACCATTTTGATAATTACAGGGGTATCACAAGACTTCTCATTCCATTACATCAAACATAAAATTGGAAAAATATATATAGCAACACACGGACACGAATGAACATAAGAATTTATCATAAAGCAATAAAGAAAATACACTTAAACATTCATACATAAAACACCTCCTTTAAATACATGTGAATTAACACACGACCCCAACCCATATTGTCCTGAAAACTACATTTCCCATAATTCCCCATGAGATATATAAAGGACACCAGGAAAAGGCCGCACCCTTTTCATTCCAAACCGTTCCATGCTGCAGTCATGGATCCCGGCGAAACCATGGGTAAGATATACATTATAACAAAAAAACTTTAAACCCATATTTTGGTTGTGGTTTCATTTACTCTAGCGTGCACTCTAGAAATAAATGGTTATAGACTTTGTTGCTTCTTGATATTTAAACCACTAAAGAGACAACGTAGCTTCTCCAATTCCAAGGTCTGGGTAACTTATATTTAAACAGACAAATTACATGTATAAATAGACCAAAACAAAACATTAATTCCTTAGATCAAACAGAAATATCAATTTTTACATACAAAAAATAATAATAATCTAGAACCAATTCAAATGTTCCTTCAGGTGTGGCCTTAGCCATCACAGTCCTTGATGAAAAAAAGTATACATTTCTTTCCAAAAATTGACCCCAAATTTTTTAATTGTATTGTATGTAAATACAGAATGTAGTATAAAGAAGTATATATATATTTGTATTTGAAAATGACTTTTGGCAGTCCGATCAAGTAATCAACAAGAAAAACTTGAAATGAAAGCATGTAGTAATCCAGTTCCACTCATGCAAAATTCAGAGTCTTTATGTATTACTTTGCTTCATACTGTGAGATTGTAAGCGTATGTGGTTTCATTACTACAAATAAGAGCAGTAACCCCCATTGTCCTTCTCTCTCACCTGTGTTATTTTCCACCGCTTTTATCTTTATTTAAGCATTACGCAATCACACCACAGGACATCTGCACCCCCCTGTTCTTTTTAACTGCATCTGTACCCCTTGACCATTTTTTCACCTTTATATTCCTCTATGCTTATCCTGTTCTCTCTCTCGATTGGTACAGTATCAGTAGCTAGACTGCGGTTATTCAAGGTGAATCTGGTCAAACAAACTGAAGATCAGCATCCCAGTGGGACCTCATCTCACTGCGGTCACACCATTGTCCTCTCAGGGTTTCCTGCTTCACACAAATGTGGTTAAACAGCTCGACGCAAACACACAGACCGGTCAGAACGCAGCCAATTCCACAGACACCTTCAGCAAAACCACAACATCAGCTCCGATGCACACAGAGCTCAAATGTACTCAGGACACAGTCGTGTGATGCTTTTAGATGTGTCCCATTTTGCGTACTTGAGCACTATGCCGTTTTGTAGGGTAAATAGTGCAAGTTTACTGTTCACACTGAAAATTCTAAAAACAAAAATTGCACTTTAAATACCCAGGTGATGCACTTAATTAACAAAAAAACAAACAAATCAAAATGTGTCTCTGAACTGTCCCAGCTTTAGTTACATACAAGAGGGGGAGGGGCTTACAGACTCCGATGTTGAATGACAAAAAATAATTCATATACTACACGGTTGAGTACATGGTGTTGTCATTTGGGACACATCTTTTGTTTTAACCTGTATGGAAATGCTGGTTAATAAACATTTAGGAAGAGTTGTTTTGTGATTCAGGTTTGCTGAAAATAGCTGATATTTATTTGCTGGAAAAAAAAGGAAAAAAAACACACAATAAAATTATATAAATACCCACATTTTTCAAGTTTGCCCAAATACTTTCGCTCTAAATGGATGGTTCACACACACACAAAACATTTTTTTTAAAGAAAATAATAACATCAGAGGGACAAAATCATTTTTGCCGATTATTTTATTATTTTTAGATGCACTCACCTACAAAATCTTCTCAGATCTCAGATTTCCGATTCATAGAATCTTCTTTTTTTTACCATTACTGATACATCTGCTGACATACAAATGCAAGATTCAATCCCTGCATTTAACCCACTGCAAAACAGCACATACACAAGTCCACAGAATGCACAGTATAAACACACTCTTGCCAAACTACAGATATTCAAATCACTCTCTCTGCCAAGCTGCTGCTATTTTAGCAGCCAACTCGTTCACAAACATGCACATTCACTTACATAAACTTACAAACACACACACACACACACACACACTCCAGGGCACCAAATGCGTTTGTAAACAGGCAGATGGGCCCCTTCTGCTCCTGATCTCGTGTCCATCTCCACAGCCAAATACTGCTGATCCAGGTCACACACTTAAGGATAAATACTGAACAATCAGAGCAAACGCAGCACATCTGTTCTCAGACCAGATTATTCAATAAGCATGTTTTACATGTAATCTGTAAAAGTATACATGACCAGTGTTGGGGAAAGCTACTTTTAAAAAGTAATGCATTACAATATTGCGTTTCTCCCCCCAAAAAAGTAACTATTGTGGTACTTAGTTACTTTTTATGGAAAGTAATGTGTTTCGTTACTTTCGCTGTGCTTTTTTCACCTGGGCAAGGCTTGCTTGTTTGTTTTTTAATAACAAAAAAAAAGCTGCCGTTCTGGATTGTAGAAGAATATGGTGCAGGAAAAGAAAGTTCAATTCAAAAAATGGAAAAAAAATGAAACACAAATGTGATGTTTAACAAAATGTTAGCTTGCTGGTATGGTTTAATTTGGATGATCAAAGGTCACCATCAAATACATTGGTCAATAAAGTGAGATTATTGGTTATTAAACATTTAATGATTGCTTGTTTGCATAATATTCTGGGTTTGCATTTCAGTTTTTATTCAGTTTGAGGAATACTGAATCTGTTTTTGGGCAAGTGAGATGAGTAAATGCCTGCTCATATTTAGTCTAGAAATACAATAAGCATCATGTTTACACACAACGCCTCTGCACCTTACTATCAATTTCTCTCAACGTGGGGACTGGAGAACTGTCAGTTAATAAATGGGAAAACAAAGTAGCTTGCATCGTTTATTTGAAAACGTAACTCAGATATTTTGTTGTAAATTTAAAAGTAATCTGTTACTTTACTAGTTATTGAAAATATAATCTGATTATGCAACTTGCGTTACTTGTACTGTTACACATTGTGTTTATACAGTGTTGGGGGTAAATGAATAAGGATTAAATGCACATCACATCTGTCTTTCAGAGCACACAGCCGAGGCCGTAATAAATTGTTTTGCGGTTATTATTATTTGTCTAGTCTGTCCAACTTTACAAAACCCTGGTAAGGTTTCAGTCGGACAAAACATTTATAAAGACAAATTATTGCTTTAGTTTGACCAAATTCAAACTTTTAAAGTGCATGTAAAAGTATGTCCATCTGTTCACATTTTGAGCAGGATGTTTATTGGTGTAATGAAAAGTAATGGTGTTGTTCTACATTTTAAATGGATAGGCTGTTCCTACACATCCTCTGAATGGACTTCTGCTTCAACTTCCTCTTGTTTCACTCACTTGACTGTGGAAACATCTCTGACACCACTGGTTAACCTTTGATTGATTTGTTCCCTATTTATCTCTGCTTTAATCTCCGTAAATCGTTTTCCATTGACTCTCAAACTGATTAGATTTGACTGCTACAATGTTGGTCTGCAGGATGATGGTGAGATGTTGAACATATTTTTTACATTGAGATCACTGGAAAATATAACAAATAACTTTCTCAAGGAATTACACAGAGTTTGGCGACATCCAGTAAGAATGTTGATCCTGCAACATGTCCTACTAGTGTAAATCTTGTTAGGCAGATTGCAAACGTGCTGAAACATTGCAAATGCACAATGAATTGGGCAACAGTCAGAAAAATAATGAATTCTAGCCTTGTCAAATCCACATACTATAGATTCTGAAAGCAGGTGCCCAAACCACAGATCGCCTTATACTAATTGATTTCGACTTCTGCTGGATAGTTCAGTAGCTGCAAGGTCAGATTTATTGACAATGCTTCAGTTATTTGACATAGGTGAAACTAATCAAGAAGATTTAAGATCTATAAACTTCAGACAGACCATGCTGCTGTTTGAAGTTTTGCTAGTGAGCAGCACAATCCAACAGCAAGACCAACGTCATGGCGGGATAGTAGGTCATCTTATGTTATTTTGCGTAGGTACTGTAATTATATCTAGTTTTAAGGATGTTTAGATATTTTGACTAGAAATCAAGATAGAAATACTAAGAATAATGATGTTTGGTAGTATCCATAATCTACATACAATAATTCACATAGTGTGCACCTGAACATACAATATAATAAGCTATACTGAACACATACTAGCAGATCTGCAAACCCCCGGCCAGTGTTGTTACTGTTAACTAAACTGTTAATTCAAATAAAGCTGAAATAAAATAAAATAATATAAACAAATAATATAAATAAATATAAATAAATTTATAAATAATATAAACAAAATAAAATAAATAAATATAAATATAAAATATAGTAAAATAAAATAAATAATAAAAAGTTTTGCATAACTGTTTTCCACATTGAGCAGCAAATCTGCATATTAGAATGATTTCTAAAGGATCATATGACACTGAAGACTGAGTAATGATGCTGAAAATTAAGCTTTGCATCACAGGAATAAATGACATTTTAAAATATATTAATTATTTTAAATTGTAATAATATTTCACAATATTCTTTTAAAAACATTAAAAATCTTACAGATCCCAAACTTTTGAAAAGCAGTGTATATATATATATATATATATGTAAAATTATGTCATCATTTACTCATGTTTTTTCTACATGAATAAATTGAACACAAAAGAATATACTTTGAAAACGTTTTCCATTCAGTGAAAGTCAATGGGGTCCAGTGTTGTTTTAACCCCACTGACTTCTACTGTAAGGACAAAGACATTCTTCAGAACACCTTTTGTGTTCCATAGAAGAATGAAAGTCATACAGGATTGGAATGACATGAGGCGGGTGAGTAAATGATGACAGCATTTTCATTTTTGGATGAACTGTCCCTATTAAACCCATCACTTACTGGTCTCTCATGCATGTACAGATAATTTAAACACTGCACTTGCATTCAAAATACTTACAATTTTACTTACATAAAATTTACAACTCACAATTGTCGGCACACAGTCATGCATCAACTAACTATGGTGTGAAAGAGAGAATGAAAGGTACTGCAACAGAGGAGCAAAGTATAAACTCAATACACCCAACCCTACTCATCTCTCTGTCTGTCCCTCACTCTCTCTCTCTCTATCTCTCCCTCTCTCTTTTTTCATCTCTTCCTGCCTATGTGTATCTAAGAGAGAAAGTGTGGATAATCCAAACCCGGCTGTCAGTATTTAATTAGAAGGGGTCTGTGATAATATTGCAGCAGTCACAGCAAAGAGGACCGCACATATGTGTGTGTGTGTGTGTGTGTGTGTGTGTGTGTGTGTGTGTGTGTGTGTGTGTGTGTGTGTGTGTGTGTGTGTACTGACAGATACTTTCACTAAGAGGATGGCTGTTTTATACAATCACCTCACTGCTCTCTATTAAACATGGCAAAGTGAGGGCAGCACTGACAGGCGCTGAGACTAAAATACACATACACAAACTTGCTTGTATAAACACATCCACACATAAAAAAAAAATTATTCCTCATAAAAGACAGTACATATCAAGATGTTATGAATAATTATTATTTCAGTACTCTTATTTTGATGTAATAAATTATTTGGCCCTGTTTTGTCAAAGTTAAGTGATAAGTTATAATTAAGTGCAGCTACAATAAATGGGGCTTTTAACGGAGGCTTTTAAGCTTCAAAACGGATGCAAAAGCACCATAAAAGTATCTGAAAGTAGTCCACATGACTTATGCACTATATTTGTGTCTTTTTAAGTACACTGACAACTAATGTGTAAATCTGTAAAGCCAAAACACTTTGTCCAAGAAACATTTATACATTTGCATTTATAGGGTACAATAATGATGTATTAAGGACCTGATATCGTGTTTTTTGTTGCTTGTTTTATATTAAAGAAATAACTGATAAACAGACATTTGGTGAACAATCTCCTGGTTTTTCAGTAGGGCCCTAATTTCAATATCAAAATCCCAGAGAGATAAAAGTCACCTGCAACAAAAAAATGGTCATCAAATCAGCTGTGCATTTTTTAATCAATTTTATGGTGAGTCTCCAGTGCACGCTTACCATTGCACCAAGTCTTATTAGACTAATTGCATTATCTTGAATGTATCACTTTGTCATTTTTAAATATTTTATGAACTAGTCACTGCATCAGATCACATTCAATTTTTTTCTCTTACCCTACTCTCTCTCTCTCTCTCTCTCTCTCTCTCTCTCTCACACACACACACACACACACACACACACACACACACACACACACACACACACACACACACACACAAACATACATCAGATGAGATCCAAGTAGGCTGGAGGTCCTTTTTCTCTCTCTCGCTCTCTCTTTTGTCTCTATCTCCATCTCTCTGTTTCTCTATCTGTCTTTTACACACATGCTCACATGCTATCTCTCAGAATGATTTTTCTTCAGATGCCAAAAATAGCGCGGCACCCTCAGGCTTCACACGCAGCTGAGGTTAAAGGTCACATGGTCCTTTCATCAGTCCTGAAGATTCTATCTATTCTACCTTCTGTCCAGCTCCTTCTCACCCAGTCACCACACACACACACACACACACAGAGAGAGAATCACCGGAAATATATTCAGACTATGAGGGAATATGAGAGAAATTCTATTTCTGAGGATTCAAGCACCTGGTGAAGCTGTATTGCAGGTGCTAAATAAAATAATACCACACGGCACACCAATATCGGTATATAATATTTTATTATGCTCATTTTCCACTATTTCTAGATTTATATTACTTTTGCCATCATCTAAGTCTCACTTAAAGTTAATCGGTAACACTTTAACTAATGTTAGCAAATTAAACCTTATTGTAATATATTAACTAACATGAAAAATAAGCAACACATTTGTTACTGTATTTGTTCTTCTTTGTTAACGTTAGTTAATACAAATACAGTTGTTCATTGTTTGTTCATGTTAGTTCACAGTGCATTAACTAATGTTAACAAATACAACTTTTGATTTTAATAATATATTAGTAAGTGTTGAAATTAACATTAACAAAGATTAATAAATGCTGTAGAAGTGCAGGTCATTATTAGTTCATGTTAACTAATTTAGTTAACTAAAATGAACTAATTAAATCTTATTGTAAAGTGTTACCAGTTAATCTTTAAAAACACTAATCTAATAAAACTGTTCAAATGTAATTTTATCATAGCTCAGAATTAATATCATTTATTTTCTTTATACTGGACAGTATAGCAATGTCTAAATTCACTTGTAGCATTTAAAATTATTTATTTTATTTTTCATTTTTAATTCTCTACAAATTGTTATAGAATTAGCCATAAAATGAAAATGCAGCTTTTGCGTAAGTTCTGCCGGGAAGACTCAATCATTATGTCACCGTTTACCTTCACTTTCTCCAATCGTGTTCTAAATACTCATAGTATAAAATTTTAAATATCGAATGTTGCGATGCCTCAATTCACTTGCGGAATTTAATATTTCGTGTTTAGTATTAAATTTTTTTTCTCGGAAAAGTATTGCCTTATCTGTCATATTTTTAAAAATATCTGTGCATCCCTATTTTAATCCCCTATGAAGTATGCCTAGGTACCAAATAAAATAGTAGATTTTTATATTGAACCCATCTGTCCGAGCACTGGCCTGTCCTGCACTCTGAGCTAAAACTTCATTGACTCTTTCCCAGTATTGATTTGTCTTGGCCTATTTCTCTTTTCCTCATTTAGAGACCTGTTCTCTCTCTTTCCCTCACAGTGTCTCTCTCTTTGTCTCCTGATTGTCTTAATTAATGTGTGTTAAAGACGCAGTTAAAGTTCACTGCTGTCGGTGCGTGTGCGGAACCTCTCATTCATATTCAATTAGATACATTTTTAATATGAATACTAAATATCACAGACAGCAGTGTAATTTGTGGTGCTGGAAGTTTCACAGTAATTTTTTGAGGCAGGATTTCTTTTTAATTACATCAGCTGTGCAAATGTCCTGCAAATACAGTGTGAATGTTATATCGCTACATAATCCTCTGCATATTTCATCAGACAAGAGAAACATCCTTACATTCATGGCTCTGTCATACTGTCACCAGCACAATAATAATGATGGATTATCCTGTCGTTCACTCTCGTTTTTCTTTCCCCCTCGCTGAGAAAACGGACCGAGGGGACTCGTTTTTCTGCCTTTGCTTCTTTCATTGGAATGGGCAGGGTTTGCATTATTCAGTGCCTGATATACGGTTCACAGAGTGATGTAATACTTCTATCAAGCTCAGGCGAATTGGTCGGGTACCCTCAGGCTCCTGCGCTCTGATTGGCCAAACGCCTTCCTTTCCCAGTGCTTTGACTGGCTGAACACCCTTGGGTTTTGTGATCTGATTCGCACAGCCTTCTGTTTTTATATGCAGTGATTCAAACATTTGTAAAGTTTGAAGCATGCACACACTCGTGCGTATAGTCAGCCACAGCTCAACTGCAGCTGTCTGAGAGTTACTGCTGCACTCTTGAAAGTCATCTCCAGTTAGAAGTCGTCACACTGCAACACACACGCCGTTCCTGTCAACTCAGATCATCATGACACCTCATTCAGCACTGATTGAAAATACAAAAACTGAAGTATTTTTCCTATGTAATTCTTTAGTTTCCGTTCTTTTGCAGATGTTTTTGTTTTTTTACTACAAAAAACATTTTGGCACATTTTATTCAGTTCTCTTACGAGAGGTTCTCTCGTACTGTGTAATATCTTACGCAAGGGGAAAACCTCTTTTCCTCGAGATATTGAAGCCAAAAAATTAATCTTCATTTTCAATTATTGCAGCGCGTTGCAGCAGCATACAGACATAGGCAGGCGGCTCAGCGTGCCTATTGGCTGTCCTGCGGCAACTGCAGCAGCCTATCGAGAGCGGCCCTTTGGTGACGGTCCATCGTGTCACGCTCGCGCCCAAAGGGGCGTGGTCTAGCCCTATAAAGATAGCTCGATGGGCTGATCTCACTGATTTTTCATCTCTTCAGCGAAGCTCTGCATCGCTGGATCCTGAGTGAAGAAGCTGCGCCGTTGAAAAAGCCTTCTGCAGGACGAGCCATCTCATCATCTTTAAAAAGTCGCTGGCCTCATCTCGCCGCCTTCAGTCGCCGCTTCCTGCTACGCTATCCGGCGTCTATATCCTTTTACACTCTGCTCACTGTGTGTTCGCCCCCGCGACTCACTTACTAAAAGAGCTGCGTCTTTTTAAAGATGCCATCCTGCACGAGCCGCACTCAGCGACGGGGACCGCCTCATCTGCGTTTCCTGCCTGAGAGAGGATCATGTAGCACTCGCGCTCGCTGACGGCGGCTGCCCTCACTGTGAGCTATTGCCTATGGTGACTCTGAGGACTCGCCTGGCATATTTCTCCGAGTCTGCACTCCCGCCCGCTGTAGTGCTGCGCCGTTTTCGCCATTTCTGACGAAGAGATAGCTGCATCTGTTGAGAAGGCCAGCTGAGCGGCTAGCTTTCTTTACTTTATAAGAAAGCTACCCCGCCCCCACCCCCTGTGGGCATGCGTCACCGGCGAAATAGGAAAAGAGTGTGTTTTAGTCCCGCCGAGGCCGGACAATCTCCATTTCGCAAACATTTCCCAGCTCCTCTTAGTTGAGCGGCTGAAAATGTCAATATTGCAGCAATGAGCCTGTTGTATAACACACACACCTGCAACGTATGCCGACACACTAAACTGGGACGCTCCCTTATCTGCTCGAGCTAATTTAAGCTTACGTTGTTTCCCCCCTGTGGCGAAACACAGAGCTGTTCGCGCGGGAGACCCGTGTTCGATCCTGGCTCTCGCAGCAGTTAAGAAATGTAGTCTCGCCACGGCCAGACTTCCTTTTCGCTCGTTCAGTTCCAAGAAAATGCGACTGTTCCAGTGTAATTTGCAGTAAACAAGCCGGTACCACGGCCCGCTTGCCTGCACGCAAATGCCGTTTCCATGGCGACCCAGAAAAATCATAAGCAGTGTATTTTCTGGTATTCCGGCCACAGCCGATGGTGTTATGAGTGTAATAAAATGCCCACAGCCCAGTGTTCATTTCTACGCACAAATGAAATTGATGCATGTCATGTACATGTCATGTACTGACCTCTTTCCAAGCACAATGGGCATAAATATATTAATACATCTCTTTGTACTATGTATTTTATGTATTTGTACTTATTATCTAATGTATTTTTTATCTATTTGTCTTTTTTATGTACCATGCACCTTATGCAGAGGCTCCGCAATTTCGTTGTACCTTGTGTCCAATGACAATAAAGTATAAAGTGTAATTGTGCATTAAATGTAGTGAATGTGCCCAAGACCCAGTGCCCACAAACACTACACACTACATGTACCATGGTTTCTGAAAAATGAATCCAACACACATACAGTCAGCTCAGGCCGACGGTGTTTTCCAGTGCAGTGAATGTGCACGCAAAGTCTTCCTAGCCCTTCTAGGAAAACGACGGTGTTCAAGTCTCGCCACGGCCAGACTTTCACCAAAACTTCACGCTCGTTCAGTCCCAAGAAATGTGACTGTTCCGGTGTATTCTGAAGTAAACAAGTCGGTATCACGGCCCGCTTGCCTGCACACAAACTCCGTTTTTACGGCAACCCAGATAAATACAAAATGTTTTTTTTCTGGTGTCCCGGCCTCGGGCGATGATGTTATGAGTGTAATAAAAAATGCCCACAAACCAGTGCTCATTTCTACACACAAACACAGCCCGCCACAATACAGGGCTTGCACAAGTAAAATCGACTCATGTCGATTGTGCATTAAATGTAGTGAACGTGCCCACGATTCAGTGCCCACTAACACTACACACTGCATGTCACAGGGTTTCTGTAAAAACGAAACCAACACAAATACAGTCAGTTCAGGCAGACAGTGTTTTTCAGTGCTGTAAATGTGCCCACTACTCCGCGCCCACATTCACCCACAGACATGTTAAGCCCCACGGGGCTCGCTCCGCTTGCTCTCTCACAGCAAACTGCTATAATGAAAGCGAGCCCGGCCAAGCTGCCCGCCGTGACCGGCACTCAGGCAGACAGTGTTTTTCAGTGCTGTGAATGTGCCCGCCTCGCCGCGCCCACATTCACTCACAGACAAGTTAAGCCCCACGGGGCTCGCCCCGCTCACTCTCACACAGCAAACTGCTATAATGAAAGCGAGCGCGGCCAGGCTGCCTGCCATTTCAGGCGCGCCCCCCGCCTCACTCACTGTAAATACAGTGCCCATGTTACAGCGCACGAAAGCTCCTGTGTCGTCACTATGTTACGATCAGAGCCCAACACCCATTCTACCCCTAGCCATTCACGCAAACGCGTGGGCACAGCTTCCGGGGTTTCGAATTGGGTGCTGAACATTATAAAAAGAAGCTATTCGCTGCAGTTCGCTCGACGCCCTCGCCGCAGCATGGCGCGCGTCGAATCTACGGTGAAAACAGAAGTAGCACACCTACTCCGAGCCGAAATAGCGACCTTATTGAGCAAAGCGGCAATAGAGCCTTTATCTCAAACTCAGAGCGAAGGGGGCCTGTACAGCAGATATTTTCTGGTACCGAAAAAAGACGGGGGTCTCAGACCCATTCTAGATCTAAGACAACTGAACAAAGCGCTTATGAAACGCCAGTTCAGAATGCTTACAACCAAGAAAATCCTTGTGCAGATTTGCCAAGGGGACTGGTTTATGTCGATAGATCTGAAGGACGCTTATTTCCAGATACAAATAGCGTCACGTCACAGCCGATTTTTGAGATTCGCCTTCGAGAGCCAGACATATCAATACACAGTCCTACCGTTCGGCCTGTCTCTTGCACCCCGTACATTCACGATGTGCATGAACGCGGCGCTCGCACCCCTGAAACTTCAGGGCATGCGAGTTTTGAAATACTTGGACGATTGGCTGATTCTAGCTCGATCTCAGTCAGAGCTCATAGAACACAGGACCGTGTTACTCGAACACCTCGAGAAACTGGGTCTCACAGTCAATTGGGCGAAAAGCCCGCTGGTCCCCAGTAAGAAAATAATTTTCCTGGGCACAGAGCTGAACTCCAGAGCGCAGAATAGACATTCAGCGCTCCACGAAATCCTTCTGCCGCGGCGCTTTAGTCCCGCTCAGGAGGTTTCAGAGAATGCCAGGCTTGATGGCCTCAGCATCTTCAGTACTTCAGCTGGGCCTGCTTCACATGCGCCCGCTGCAGTTTTGGCTCAAAGCACGAGTACCACCTTGAGCTTGGGCTTGCGGTCTACTTCGCCTCAGGGTCAATCAGGAATGTGTCACAGCCCTGAAACCTTGGAGAGCGACTGACTGGTACCAGTCTGGTGTAAACCTGGGGACTTCCTCGAGTGTACAGGTGGTGTCCACGGACGCCTCCACCTCGGGATGGGGAGCGCTGCACGAGGGCAGACCGTTCTTCGGCCTGTGGTCAGAACGAGAAAAGCTCCTTCACATAAACTGTCTGGAAATGTTGGCAGTCGACAACGCGCTGAGGCGCTTCTGTCCCCGAATAAAGGACTACAACGTCTAAGTCTGCTCGGACAACATGTCGGTGGTATCCTACATAAATCGCCAGGGTGGCGTCAGGTCTCGAAACCTTTTCAGACTGACAGAGCGCATTCTGGTCTGGGCTCAGCACAACCTGCGCTCACTGAGAGCAGCACACGTGCCTGGCCTCCTGAATTTGGGGCCAGACAGACTGTCCAGAAACAATATACCAGCTGGGGAATGGTCTCTGCACCCGCAGACAATCCTCCTGCTGTGGGAGAAGTTCGGCAGAGCACAGGTAGACCTATTCGCGTCCCAGGAGAACGCTCACTGCCCAAAATTCTTCTCAAAGAGCAAGGATGCACTGGCCCTCGTCTGGCCCAGCTGGCCCTGGGCTTAGCTCTATGGGGAACTAGGGGAAAAGCTCTATGCTTTTCCCCTAGTTTCGCTCCTGCCTTAAGTGTTGGAACGAGTCAGGGAAACCAGATGCTCTGTGCTCCTTGTGGCTCCGCTCTGGGCGAACCAGGAATGGTTCCCAGTCCTAATGCAGCTGACGAGCACTGCCCCATGGCCAAATCCGACGAGGAAAGACCTCCTCTCGCAGGCCATGGGCTCAATTTGGCATCCTCACCCGGAAAGGTGGGCCCTGCATGCATGGGCCATCAACCGGTACCCGCAAACACAATCACGCAGGCCAGAGCACCGTCTACCAGACGTCTCTATGCCTCTAAGTGGTCAGTGTTTGTTAACTGGTGCAAATCCTGAGGTTTTCCACCCACAAGCAGCGGGGTAACAGAGGTACTTTCCTTCCTTCAAGAGCTACTGGATAAGGGCAGGTCCCCATCCACGCTCAAAGTCTATGTGGCGGCCATAGCAGCGTTTACAAAACCTGCGTCTGGCCCGTCACTGTGGAAAAATGATCTGGTTATTCGTTTCCTAAAAGGAGCTAAGAGGATAAATCCTCCCAGACCCCCATCTATCCCCATGTGGGGCCTTTCCATGGTGCTAGAAGCCCTGAAAGGAGCCCCATTCGAGCCAATCCAGACATCGGATATGAAACACTTGTCTTTCAAAAAAGTGTTTCTCATGGCTCTTGTGTCAGTAAAACGCATAGGGCATCTGCAAGCGCTCTCAATAACCGCAACGTGTCTGGAATTTGGGCCTAACCACTCAAAAGTCATACTCAAACCAAGACACGGACACATACCTAAATCCCTCAACACACCGTTTAGGGCCCAGGTTATCTCCCTGTCTGCCCTACCGGTTCATAATGAGGAGGAAAGCACAGGCCTTCTTTGCCCAGTAAGGGCATTAAAGGCCTACTTATCTCACTCGTCTGTTTTCAGACAGACTGAGCAGCTTTTCGTTTCGTTCAGTGGTCGATTGATGCTGCTAGCCTCTCTTCTCGGACTCTCTGTGAGTTCATGGTGATTATGCACTATATGCGCCCCGGGCACTTGCCTCTTGGGACTTTGGTGTTGGATCCCTACATGCACGGCGTTTTGCATAGTGTTCCCTTAGCGTAAGATGTTACGCAGTACGAGAGAACCTCTCGTAAGAGAACGTACTCGGTTACTAACGTAACCTCAGTTCTCTCTAGAAGAGGGAACGAGTACTGCGTATCTTGCCGTGCCTGCTACGCGCTGGTTCGCTTCGGTGATGAAAAACCAGTGAGATCAGCCCATCGAGCTATCTTTATAGGGCTAGACCACGCCCCTTTGGGCGCGAGCATGACACGATGGACCGTCACCAAAGGGCCGCTCTCGATAGGCTGCTGCAGTTGCCGCAGGACAGCCAATAGGCACGCTGAGCCGCCTGCCTATGTCTGTATACTGCTGCAACGCGTTTTGCAATAATTCAAAATTAAGGATAATTTTTTGGCTTCAATATCTCGAGGAAAAGAGGTTTTCCCCTAGCGTTAGATATTACGCAGTACTCGTTCCCTCTTCTAGAGAGAACTGAGGTTACGTTAGAGTATGTTTTTGATGATGAAACCATGCTACAGACTTTTATTTTAGTAGTTTGAGGGGATGGTTCAGCCAAAATTAAACTGGTGTCATTATTTTCACACCATTCTAAACCCATCTGACTTTCTTCTGTGAGACACAAATAGTGATGTTTAATAGGATGTTCTCGCTACTCTCTGCCATATGATGAAAAGTTAATGGTGACAAGCTCTAAGATAAAAGAAAAAACCAACAAAGTTTCATAATGTAGTCCATACCACCAGATTTACTTACAGCTTGCGCCAGCGCAACCCTTTTTTTACGTTAAAAAAACTTTACAGGATTTACTAAAGACACGCAGTGAAAAATTAGTGCTGGAAAGACATGGATAGTTATTTTTGCAGCTGACCTTATTTGCATATGTAAAAAGTGATTAGTTGACTAAAAAACATTAAAAATGTGAGTAAACCCGTTACCTTAAAACTATTAAGTAAATAAGCTTCATGCGTAATTGAAAAATTTAAGTTATGTGGAATTCTCAAGTCCAGTTAACTTAACTTTTTCAATTACGCATGAAATTTATTACTTAATAATTGTAAGGCAACGGGTTTCCTCACTTTTTTTAAGTTAAGTCAATTGATCACTTTTTACAGTGTCCCTTTCAGACACAAAATTTATGGGAGGAGAGTTTTTAAATTAATCATGCAACACGATTAACTAAGGTTTGCGGTATAGTCAATTTACTGGTATTTGCGCGATTATTTGCCACCCCCACCCTAATATGTAATTAATATGTGCAGACATTAGATAATATATGAGAAAATAGTCATGTTCTGCCATAAGTCATTCACATGAAAATTAGGCCTGAACATTATTCATCTCATCAGAATGATTCAATGTCTTTGATTGTAAAGATGAGTGAAAAGGGTAGGAAAGATGTTGAAAATGCACCTCATTGCTGCATTTTGCCTTCTGATGTTCCTTTGTGTTCCTTCACAGCCAAATAATAGAGCCTAATTTTTATGCACTAAAGTCTTCTATTTTATGCACGAGAATTTTCAATTTCCCTAAGCATGCATCTTTAATGGGTTCCCATCTACTACAACCTGACAAAAAAAGAGAAAATCAGTACAGTGAGAATCAGCCTGGTAAAGTCAGCTCCAACCCAGCAATGAGGTGTTCATAAGTTTATGAAGCAAAGACTTTTACAATCTGCATCAGAAAATGCTGTAGATTTATCTAGCTTACATTATGTTGTCCCAATTGAAAGTGTTATTCTCAACCTAGGTTCAAATAAAATGGACATTTTTTGCTATATGATATTGCGTTGCTCTTGCACGTTTCTCGGCACTTTCAAAGTGAAATGTCCAGTGAGTGGTGCTGAAAGTGCATTCAGTTCTATCTGAAAAGAAAAGTAAATCTGGCCAAATCTTTTTATGTTGGTTGCGATTGCGGCACTAAAAGATAAATGCTCTATTGCATTTGAAAAGAATGTGCCACTTACCACATAAGCCCTACCCTAAACCTAACCGATAATGTTAACAAAATCGAGTTATTTTATTAATTGTCATGACTTATACCCGAGCTGTCCGAATCGCAAGTCCAATACCGTACCAGGTCAGCTATTTAGCAAGTTTACCATGGAGCTGGTTATGTGATGCAAACACATAAGTTTACAAATCATGCACTATGGCAAAGGTGTTTTGAGTTCATAACATAGAATTGTGCAAGGAACTGCACGAAAATAAGTCTTCATTAGTCAATAATCTGCCCCTGTAAACATCATTTGTGAAAATTATTAAAAGTTGGTGTTCTAAGCCTCATGCTTTATGTTCATACAGCTGGAAACTAGTGAATTGTATGTCTAGGTATGTTTTTAGAGTTTTGCAAAAATGTAGGTAAAGGCAAGTTTTTCCAATGAGCCTATTGGTTAATCTATAAAGTAAAATGAGACCCCACTGTTTCTCCTATTAAAACTGGTCTGAGAATAAGACAATTACAGAGAGAGAGGATGACAGAAGTCAGTCTATTTTACCAGCACTGAACATTGTGCTGGGCATCACCTCTGAGCAAACGCCAGATCTTTCTTCCGTAATTCTAACCTGTGGTCAGGGAAACAGCACAATTAGTCGAATAACATTAGTAAAAGCACTCATCAATCTACAAGCTACAGGCAAAAAAAATGTCTCTGCAGCAGTGTTGGGGAGGTTTAGTTGCAAAATGTAGCTTGCCAAGTTTGCCTTAAGCCTCAATGTCTTGGTCAGCTAGTTTCCTCTAAACTCGTTGTTTCAGGGCATAATTATGTGTGATTTAATTCTGATATGAAATGCCCACTTCTCACAATTTAATCAATTCACGCTTGATAAAATCAAATCCTGCATTTTTTCCCAATTTAATATCCTCTTTCATTTGAAAAAACATCACATTACAGAATTAAAATAGGAAGATAATGCCGTTTCATGTTGACTAAAGAATCACCGTAGTATTTATCAGATATGACGATCTACAGTAAATTAGGGTGACATCAAACCTGAACTAATAAAACTAAAAAACATACAATTTACTAAACAAACTGAAAACATAGTGGGGGGAAAAAAATTATTTTGGTGACAAAAAAGGCCGTAAAATGGGAATTTGATAACCCTTTCGAGAAATAGTTTTGAAACCTTAACAATTTCTTAATAAATATGATTTTAAACTATTTAACTTATGAAAAAGCTCCACCTTTTTTTCTTAAAAGGATCTCTACCTTTAGTTAATTAATCATCAAAAGCATTTCACTCTATTTTTTTATGAACAATTAATTTCCGATCCAAATCCAAGCTTCTTCTCTTGAACATTATACTCTAAAACTGATCTGACGACGGATACTAAAAATAGAATCAGTACTTAAGAATCTGGCTACAGTGAGTGCAGGCTGAGTCCAAGGGCCCTAAAGGTTAATACTGACCTAAATGACTGTGTGCAGGTTCATACAGCACAGCGAGCGTTTGGCAGGAAAGACTAAGACAGATGGTTCACAGACTTGATCAGAAAAAAGAGATAGAGAGAAATAGTCAAAGAGAGTGAGGTCAACTGCTGTGCGAAACAGCATGAATAGATTTGAATCCCACTGATTGTAATAACAGGTTTGGACTGATCACAGAGCATCACACACAGAACAACACACTCAAACCAGGAGGAGTCGGGGGTCAGAGAGGAACAGATGGAAGGAAATGAGGTTCCGGCGGGCTTATATCACGAAGTTGATATGTTTAGACGCTGTGACGTGTCGCCGGCAGAGGAAAACACGGCTGTGATGGAATGTTTGGGTCGCATGTGTATGTAGCAGCAGTCCGTGATGCCTTCTAGGGATGAGACATACCACTTATTTTCGTACCACCCATTTTCCTTTCGAGCGCGTCATATTTTGAAAAGAGTATTAAATAAAAGATTAACTTTTTTCTGTTCAAAATTTACAAAAATTTATATAATGAGCGAATTCATCATGAATCCATTTTCCAATCCGTGTTTTTGTCTTATCCTGAACCACTATGGTACACCTATAATAAGTGTTTACATTGGGACTATTTTACACTGGTTCGGATCGCTGCCGCTGCAGAGTAGCCCAGTACCTGCGTGACTCGTCATAGACGTACACAGAGAGAACTAGTTCGGGCTACAAAGTTCTTCCGAAAGACACATTATTCTGTTAATAAACGCAAGTTTATTATCGCTCACTAAAGCGCCAAAAGCTTAAAAAATAAAGCCTCACATTGATAAACCTCACAAATAACATGCAAGTATTGAGGCCCCAGACAGCAGTCATTTAGTAATAGCCTATATTCTTTCTTTTTTTTTACCTATACACACTAGTGTGAATATTTTAGTTTTTGCATTTCAAATAGGGATAGGCTACTCCTAGGCTTACGTTTTTAAATTGGGCCTACTGATGTTTTTGTTTATTGTATTTTCAAAATTATAGGCTATTATTTGTGCATAAACATATCTGGCTATAGTAATACCGTTTGTTTGAAAACAACATATTTTGTCATCCTTGCTGCAAGCTTACAAGAGCGATAATATAATTAAATGTGAAGGGGGGCCCTAAAATATTTTCTTTGGAAAAGGGGGGTCTCAGACAAAAAAAGGTTGGGAACCACTGCTCTAATGAGTGTTAGTTGACATATAGTTGCAACGTTACTTATAGTCAACAGCACATTCAAAAGGGACCATCAAAATAAAGTGTTACCGACATATTTTTTAACATTTATTAAATAAACTGTAAATTATCATTTATAGAAAACAATTACAGAACATGATCAATGTTTTAACGACCAGCTTTCTATTTCAACAAGTCTATTTTTAGCATTTCTGCTTGTGTTCAGATGAGTGGAAGGTAAAGTTTATATCCTATACACAGCTAAAGGTATTTAAGAGCACTATACAATATGGTTCTGTACATTAATATACACTATTTTTTACATGCACTAATACATTTTTTTATATTTCAGGTTGTGTGCATTAACTTAAGTTAATGTAATGTGAATATGAATGGATGAGCAAATCTGAATTAACCAACACACGCTCCCACAGCAATTCGTAACTACTTTACGTTTTGGCAAATTGGTGGCTAATTCATATGATCTATTTCGAATGTTTGCATATCCTCTGCATGCACCAGTACTAAATAAATCACTATAGTTTTTTTAAAAATCATGTGAGGATATCAGCATCAATACTTAAAGTTCAATCCTCTGTTAGTGGCTGGGGCTCCTCAGCGGGAATCCTAAACTCTTTTTAAAGCTATGGGCAGCAATTACTTCTCTGCTTTTGTCACTTTATCCCAGTTTTACTCTTTGGGACTAGAACATGACCCAGTTCCCCAGAGGACTGCCTTGAGACAGGGCAGAGACTCAGGTGTATGTGTGTGTTTGTTGGAATTAGGTACTGTTACCAGTAATTGCTTTATAAACATCCTCTCCGTTAGGTTCAAATAACACTAGTCCCAACTGACTTTCATTGTAGTTAA
Organism: Rhinichthys osculus; assembly: GCA_029959095.1. NCBI lineage: Eukaryota > Metazoa > Chordata > Actinopteri > Cypriniformes > Leuciscidae > Rhinichthys > Rhinichthys osculus. The sequence continues at coordinate 18,065,026 of JARWKJ010000017.1, forward strand.
AACAAGAAGAAGAAAAAACGGTACAAACATTCTACCTTTCAAAGGTTTGGGATCAGTAAGATTTTTTTTTTTAAAGAAATTCATACTTTTAATTGGCAAGAGGAATGCATTAAATTGGTCAATAAACGCTGTTCTTTTGAATTACCTATTCAGAATTATGGTTAAAAAATACACAAAAATATTAAGATTCAACATTGATAATAATTAGAAATGTTTTGTTTTTTTTCGGCTGCTGGAAATTCTCTTTGCCATCACAGGAATAAATTACATTTAGAAAACAGTTATTTAAAATTGTAATAATTTTTCACACCATTACTATTTTTAATGTATTTAAAAAAAAATAAATGCCGCCATAAGATACTTTTTTCAAAAAATATTTAAAAAATCTTACCAACCCCAAACTTTTGAATGGTAGTGTGCATGTATCAGCAAATCATTAGAGTATTTTAATCTTTCACTCTTTTAAAAACTGAAGCACAAATTATGCATGTGCCCAAACAAACAAGACTGTCAAGTCCTCTCCTTCCTTCATTCTATTCTGGTGATGATGTACTGAAGCAGGTTCCAGAAGACTGCAGATTGTGTTCCTAATTCGCAGACTCCCTCCAGAGTTGCTACTTGGAAGGATGTATCGCTTTGTAGGAACTGTACCCAAACCATGATGCCATTTGTTATAACGGCGTGAGATGGGAAAGTTCTGTGATGAGAGACCAAAGATCTTGGTGAGCTTTAGAGAGATTTAAATGTTATGAGATGCTGCCGAGTAAAGCTCAACTACTGGTCCACCATTATGAGAAAATAAAGATTCATGACTATTACTTTTCATTAAGCCTACCGGGTCTTTCACAAAGAAAATCTAGGTTTCCCAGTGCATCTCTGCAAGTCAGTCCACAGTCATTAAATACATGAAGGAGGAGGGTGAAGCTTCGAGCAGGGCTGCAACAGAGGCGTTTCATGTGTTGGACTGATCATCTTTAATTCTCTATTAACAGAGACAAGCTTGCCTCGGCCTTCATTAAAAATAGATAGAGACAAGCTATCCACTCGGCTAATGACACCTACCCTCTTGCACACACACATACACACTACCGCTGAGGACCACTCTTTCAATCTGTTTCACCCTAAAAGAATAAAAAACGATTCATCTTCAGCACGGTTCACTGCTCTTACTGTACAAGCATTGTGGTTAGAATATTTCAGGACACATTTATAGAAATGCTACAGAAACAATGGCAAATAAAGAAAAATCCCTTTAGGGCTCCTGAAGCTCAAACTGACGTCGCTTGTCAGTGGACGCTCTGATTAATTACCAAACAATGCAGGTAATTACTCAGAATCTCAGCCTGGGGAAACTGAGGACATGACGAGAGGACAGACAGAACTATGATCAGATTTTGTGTGTTTGTGTGAAGTGAATATTTGTAACTAATCTCTTGGTACAAATAACAAAGCAAATATGATTGCATACTTAATTATTAATAAAATAAAGATTCGTTGTTAGCATCTATAGTTCCATGAAACCTTTCCATTGCAAAAACAGTTCCCTTTCGAAAGGGAACTCGCACTGCGTCGATTGACGCATTGGGGAATGCCTCAGGTGTGACAGGTGTCTGAAATGACTATCAAATCACGGCAATCCTATTGACGACCTGGAAGTATACAGTATAAGGGCGCCTTGCAAACATGACATTCATCTTTTCGGCTTCAGGGACTGTTCTGTTTGTTAGTGCTTAAAAAACAGGTAATTATGAAATGCACTAAGAAGGCTGAGTGCTTTCAGAAGTGTGCAGACCCGTGCCCAGGATATCTGACGCTGGGTGACACACGAATTGTGCGTTTTCTGTCTTGGGGAAGAGCATGCACAGGCAGTTCTTGAGGGAGCTGTCTATGCAAATTGAGCTCCGCTCTCAGGTTCAGTGTCTGGACCTCCTGGCTCAGGTCCCGCTCGTGCTGAGGCAGAGCGGCGACGTGCATAAGATGGAGCTCGCTGATCGCCTTGAGAGGGATGTAATCCTCGCAGGCGATTCGGCGGCTGACGATGGTGAGCTACAGGTGGATGATTTTTCTCCTCCTAATCCGGCAGCAAGTGCTCTTCTGGACGAACAGGAGATGGCTGATGAGGGTGGTGATAATCGGATAGATCCTGAATCCTTTCAGCCACCCTGCCCCGTATATGCTGAGCTGGTTGGTGTTATGGAACGCGCCGTGGGCAGGCTGCAGCTGCCGTGGCGGCGCGTTGGGGGAGAGATTGCTCGTAGACTTGATGATCGGTTTCTCCCTGGTCATAAACCACCAGCTCCATACTGAGATCGAGAGGACAGGGAAGAACCCATATTCTGCCCGTATCCACCGACATCAGAGGACTACTTTCACTGATGTTGAGGGAATAGGAGAACGTGGGTATGTGTCGATGCCGCCCATTGACGAGATGTTTGCGAACTATCTTGCATCCGGGCGGGCATCGACACTGAGAGCTCCAAACCTGCCATCCAAACCACTGAAGACAACGTCACGTTTGAATGGCAGAGCATCTTCGTCAGCGGGTCAGGCCGGTGCTGCCCTGCACACCATGGCAGTGTTGCAGTCATACCAGGCCGATCTGCTGGGGGATCTCGACCAGGGGGCGCGGCGGTCCCCTGAGTCGGTTGCTGAGCTGCGCCGCACCACCGATCTAGCTCTCCGGGCCACTAAACAAACTGCTGCTGCGATCGGCCGGTCGATGGTGGCGATGGTGGCCACGGAGAGACATCTGTAGCTGAACCTGGCCAACATTGGGGAGAAAGAGAAGGGCTTTCTCCTTGATTCACCGATTTCGCCCTCTGAACTCTTCGGCACCTCCGTGGAGGCGGTGGTAGGAAAATTCAGTGAGGCAAAGGCGTGCTCAGCGGCATTTAAAACCTGAATACCGCTGAGATCTGTGCCCACACCCAGACAGGCAGGAAGGCCTGGTCTGTCACGGTCCGAGGACCTTAGACAGGGCCAGAGAGCCAGCGTCGCCTCTCGTGCACCCCCTCCGTGGAGGAGTAAGTCACAGAAGAGGCGGGACTCCCGCAATAAGAGGGATCTGAGGGAGGTGATCCAGCATAAACGCAAACAGCGTTGGTGATGGATCACCTCCCCTGAGGGCTTAATATATCTTAGCTCTCTCCTCTCTTCCACGACACCCCAGACGCTTCTTACATCAGGCCTGAGGCTGTGCCCATGATGAGTGTAATACGATATTCTGACGGCCCACCTTGGCTTCGTTAGTAAGAGTGCCTCTTTCAGGCATGTAAGTGGTAGACCCCATGCTCATAAAAGAACTATGTGGTGAGTCTTCACTTTGCACGCCGCAGGTGAGCTGAGTTGGTCTTATTTTTAATTTTTGTGTGCAACTAACACTAAAATGTATTTTTCTACAGACCCTCATTCCCTGTGTAGAGTTATGGCGTCATGTTACTGTTATAAGGTAAAGTCAGGTTGGTATTATTAAGGGCCCTGAAGTTCCCCTGTTAGGTGGCTAGAACGATAGAGACTTCATGGGCTTCATGTGTGAGTATGTGATGGCTTTCCCTTTTGTGAATTCACGGGGTGTACAACCGCTCATTCTAGGTGTAAACCATGTTAACAGCTTAGGCCTCCTCTCATTATGAGAGCATTTGTGGCCGCCACTCATTCCTCCTGGAATTAGCAGAGCACTAAGTGGCAGAATGACATTCTAAAAAAGAATGGACATGTTGAATGCTGCCATTTAGTTTAATTTCTAAGCACACCTGTTTTAGCCCTCGGGCTATTAGCCACCTCAGGGTCGAGTAGTTCGTCTCCTCTCTAAAAAAAATTTTTTACTGGAGAGTATATAGATTTTTTTCTAGACAATTAGCCTGACAATTCTTGTCCTGAGTACATCACTCTCTTTAGCTCTGTTTTGTTTTTCATACAGGCTGAGCGTTTTTTGCAGCCTCTCATATGAAAAAAAACAACAAATTCTCTTGAGGCTGTTGCTTCTCCGAGCACTCAGGTAGATCTATGCTTATAGGCTGGCCCTCGCCAGGGCCGCCTCAGTAGCTGGCCTAGGCTATACTAGGGATAGTGAAGGCATTCTGCTAAAGCATTTTCTGCCTCTGGCCCTTCACTATGTGAATGTAGGCTTTTCAGCATCCCTTTTTGACAGCCTCCTCCCATGGTAGGGAGTCGCTCGGCCAAGGCCCGCCCTCTTCTCTGCATTCGGGGGTGAGAAGAGTAATGCAGGCTGGTGCAGAGGCATGATTGATAAGACCTGGGTTAGGCCTCCCCAGTACAATGGATCTCTTTCGCTCTGTGAAGAGATCGTTTTTTGTTTGCTAGACTCCGCTGTGCAGAGCTAGCATTTGGACTTGGGCCTCCAGATTAGTCTCCACTCAGCTCGCTGTGCTACTGCTCCAGCGATGGGTTGAAGATGGTTGGCTTGAAAGCAAGCCCCACTCCCCTAGGCGGGGCGCAGGAAAATCCATGTCCCCTCTGGAGCCACTGGCAGGCCCCCAACCTGTTAAAAGTATCAGGGGCAGGTGGTTGGTACTCCCCTGTCGATACAAGGTAGTTATGAGTACTCCACTTACAGCTCTGTTTCATTCTACCTCACACCACTATGGCTTGGGTCAAGCGGGAAGTTCTAACCTTCACTTCATTTTGGTTTTTGAAGTACGCTCCCTTGAAGTCAGAGCATTGCCATGAGCTGACGCCCATGCATATAGATGGTAGGCCCCAGATTCAGGGCCCATAATCTTACTAACCCTAACCCCCGAACCCCTCCATTGAGGCAGGGTGGCGTATGTTGTACTCACCTTGCTTAAAGGGTGTTGCGTTTTTGCTGAGTACACTGCCATGGGCAATGTGGTTAAGTACCAGGATACTGTAGGTGCTGTCTGCCAACGAAGGCTGCACTGTCAAGTAGTAGGCCTCAGCAGGCCTCCTTGACCCTGAGCCCCAACATGGGGTGCTTGACTGTTAAATTCACTGGCCAATCAGACAATTGGCTTCAGTGGGCCTCTCTGGAGGCGAGCCCCAAACATGATCAGCCAAATAAGATTTGCCTCTGTATGGTTGGCCGTTTAGGCCTCCCAGAAGGCAAACCCCCAACAGCGTGGGTAATTTTTGCCAGCTAATAAGACCACTGTCAGGCGGTTGGCCTTTTCAGTCCACCATGAAGCTCACTCCCCAACCTTACTGGTCCATGGCAGTCAGTTTCTTACCTAAGAAAACTTTCAGGTGGCTGGCCTTAACAGGCCACCCTGGGACTGACACCCGGAATCGGGGTTCATAGCAACCAGTTTTCTAGCTTGCTATCAGGTAGTAGACCTCTCCAGGCCTCCCTGAAGGCGAGTTCCCACATATGGGCAACTGGACAGCTAGCCTGACTGGCTATCAGGTAGTAGGCCTCACCAGGCATCCCTGAAGGTGAGTTCCCAAGTATGGACACTAGGTAGCCAGCCTACTGGTTATCAGGTAGTAGGCCTCACCAGGCCTCCCTGTAAGTGGTTTCCCAGCGATACTTTGTTCTGGCAGCTAATGGCCGCTTGCTATCAGTTCAGCTGACCTTAGCAGGCAGCTTCTGAAGGCGAGTTTGCTGCTACTGGTTCCCTCCCGGAACCTCTTTTTTATATAGCCTACAGCCTACCAGGCAGGCCATGTGCTCCCCTCACTGAGGGTCACTATGAGTACTCAGCCTCCTGAGTCTGGTCAGACAGTCGTAGGCCTCTCGTGAGGCCTCCCTGTTAGATCAGCCTTAGGCCTTTTCAGGCCTTTTCAGGCCTCCTCAGTGCTTTGAAAAATAAGCGCTGGGTAGATCCGTGGATCGAGCAGAGAAACTCCCCTCGCTAGCAAGGGTTGTAAGTGCTATGCTGAGTCATGCTCTCCAGGATACCCCGTCTCTGAGATCCGGGCAGAGTGGTTCACTGTCAGCTTCGCAGTCCCTCGGGTTGGATGCCTTAACTAAGGCAAGTGTCCAGAGGCTCTGTCTTTGGACAGACAGGAAGTTGGCCAGACCGAAGTGTCCCATTTAAGTGACGCCAGGTCAGGCCTTCCTGGTGGCATTTCGGGTGAGGATGTTCCCCTGACAAGTGATTGGCTGGGGCTCCTTCGGGTTCCCTAGCCACATTCCCTGGAAGGGACCCCTTCTAATTTGAAGCTGTGGTCCTAGGCCCCTGAGCAGGCCCAGGTAGGCCTTTCATTAAACAAAGTTTATGGAGGTTTTCCTGTGAATCGTATAGCTTGGGCTATGACCGTAGGGAATGCATGCACTCTCCTTAGCATGGCAGCGTGGGTATATCATTCCCCAATGCGTCATGGACGCAGTGCGAGTTCCCTTTCTAAAGGGAATGTCTCAGGTTACGACTGTAACCGTTGTTCCCTGAGAACAGGGAACGAGACACTGCGTCTTTTTGTCATGCCTCGGGCCTGCCTGCCTAACAGTCCCTTCAGACGATAAGGTGAATGACATGTTTGCAAGTCGCCCTTATATACTTCCAGGTCGCACGTTAATGATTCATGGGCTGTCGCCGGTCAATAGGATTGCCGTGATTTGATAGTCATTTTAGACTCCTGTCACGCCTGAGGAATTCCCCAATGCGTCAATCGACACAGTGTCTCGTTCCCTGTTCTCAGGGAACAAAGGTTACAGTCTAACCTGAGACATTCTTTGTAGTGGAAAGGGGTTCTTAGGGCTATTTAAAAACTCTTCACAACAAGGAATAATTGTTATTTAAAGAACTGTTGTCCACTGAAAGGAACCCAGAATTGTTCATATGGCATCACTACAAAAAAATAAAACATTTGAAACCTTTATTTTTAAGAGTGTAGCAATTCTAGACCTTATTTAGGGGCTTCAGTCTCTTCAGAGCCCTACAAATTTTATCTTTCTGCACCTTTAATCCCCTTAAATGGATAGTTCCTCCAAAAAAAAGAATATTCTAGCATTTTTTTCATCCTCATTTTGTTCTTTCTTTCAAGAAGGTAGTAGAATAATTTAAATTTCAGTCTGTTTTTCAAATAAAGCACCATGTTCCTCTACACCAAATTTTAAAGATGTAAGTGGGCCTGAGTCTCCCTGAGGCTGAAATCCTGGAAGTTCCAGGTATACTGTGATTCATAAAGCAAATGCCATGAGTCTCTCTCTCTCTCTCTCTCTCTCTCTCTCTCTCTCTCTCTCTCTCTCTCTCTCTCTCTCTCTCTCTCTCGCTATAAATATGTACAATGAGTTTAATGTCTCTGAGATGAGCATTAAGTTAATCCATGTTATAGTGCAATGAGCTGTTAAAGATATTCATAATGTCAATCACTGATCCTCAACTAAGGTCAGCTCGGGGTCTAGGAAATGTGACTTACAGAAAATGTAAATTCTGTTCGATTGAAGGGTGCTCATAACATCTATTTAGGTTACCATTTCTACATCTAAAAGTAGCCGCAGCAGTTGATCAATGTAACCAATCATAGGCATGTCGGTTTGTGTGCAAAAATGCAATGACCAATCAGAGTCTTTTGAATTAATTTTAGGTCTATCACTAAAGACAACTAAGCGAGACTGATTCACTGATGCTTTATATTTCATATCCTTTCTCAGGTGACAGACAAACATCAGTACTGAAGAAAATTTATGTCAGTACTGAAGAAATGTCACTTGTGGATTCGCCAGATGCTGTAACACTCGCTTACAGTTTAGATGGTGTATCTCTTAGACAGGACAAGCGATGCAACAAAACTAAAAAGCTCTCATTACCAACCAGGTGAATAAACAGTGTAACTATAACAAATACTGTGTGAGTGTGAAATATAGGCATCTTTACTGATTATAATGTGAAAGATCGCTGAACTGAGACATAAACTGCAGGGCTCAAACAGTCACATAAAACTGCTTCATTCCTGATAATGGTATTGGATCATCAAAATACCACATAAAATATGTAATTCAGTGTATTTTTACATTGTTTATGTTATAAATGTGCAGACATTTTATTTATTTATTCATGATTTATTTATGTATTGTGCTGCCATTTTTATATCTTTAAAAAATAGTTGTGCAGTTCTACTCAGAATATGAAAATGTCGTAAATATATTGATCATAATCTCAATTTCAATATAAAAATAAAGTAAATATGATGAAATGTATGATTGTATACTTTATTCTAGTGTTTGATTCTAGACTGAATTTAGGGGGCTTCAGTCTCTTCAATCCCCTACAAATCTGCTTAATTGTCTGCACCTTTAAGGTTCATCCAATGTATATTAAGGTGTATATTCTAAATGTATATTCTGTCATCATCTTCTCACCCTCATTTTGTTTCAAAACAGTCAAAATAGCTTCATTCATAATATAGGAATGGGATCGTTAAAATACCACATAAAATATGAAATTCAATTAATTTTTACATTATTTTTCATGTTATAATTGAGCAGCCATTTTATTTTATTTGTTTATTTATTCCAATGTATTTTAATGTATTCATGTTTTTTTATTATTTGTATTTAATTGAACAGCCATTTTATTTATTTAAAACAAAAAATAATTAATAATAATTAAATGCTTGTGCATTCCTACTATAACCATACCACACAAATACAGGGGTAAAATATGTTAGTGAATGTCTGTGTATTTGTTTGGGGCATGTAAATGAGGTCATAAACTGACAGGGTTCCAGACAAGAACCGTCATCTTTACCTGTGTGTTGTTGTCTTGTGGTCACCACCACAGGCCTGCAGGGAAGAGCGCTCTGCCGCTCAGCAGCATGTGTTTGCACAATCTGGACCCTTATGTTCAGACTGACATGTACAACAGCGCAGAAATGCTCTCACACTGAGCAGCTTCCGCTGGTGACTGTAAACCACCATCACAGTCTGATGCCACAGTGTATGGCGCCATGCCCAACCACCCGGCAGCCATCCCAGAGTGGACACGACTAATTTATTACTGGATCACTGAGTCCCGCCCCCTGCATTAGGGAGTAATGAGAAATCAAGAGTGGACTGGAGCTTATCCAGCTAATGTGCCATTGGGGTAACACTTACATGCTAATGCAAGGCATTCGGTTCGCTTTAAGTAATCTGCGGGCTTTAGTTCTGCTTCTGTGTTTTCTTACTGTGAAAAGTTCCTTTCTGTCTTTTTGATAACATCAGTGTCAGATCTACAGGTATTTTTAACAGATGTTTGCCATTAATTAGCACCTAAGTGTTTACAGACACTGACCTAATGCTGTACAAAGGACTGATCAAGGTTCACATTCCTAGTCTACACTTTGAATCAAGCTTTTGAAGCTTTGTAGAACAGAACACTGTTTGAATGATGAGCCTAGGTTAGGAGATTGTTGTGTTTATCTGGTCTGAGCTGCCAATGTGGGAAAAAAAGGTTAAAGACACTTCAGAAAAACACCCACATAACTGTATCCCATAATGCTTCACAACTCGACAAAGGTTAATGAGGGAGAGCTGACTTTTAACCTCAATCTCGCCTCCACACAACAAACACGTTCAGGTTATCAGATCACACACACACGGGGGAGTATGGGGTAAGCTGTGCCACTTTTTACAAGTTTTGCCAGTTTAGTTGTCCTCTATTTATGTACAATTTATCCATTATTTTACCAGGATAGTCCCATTGAGATATAAAATATCTTCTTCCAGAGAATCCTGGCCAAAATGGCAACACAAAAAGTAAATACATAAAATACAACACATAAAACCAAACAATGCATAAATAAAACGTTATCTCGCACTCAAAAGATTGACAACTCATATGTCAAAGATTAAAAAAGAAGGTTGCTTTAAGCTCCCTAGGAGTGTACCCTATAAGCATTTAAAATAATTATATTAGTCACTGTAAAAAAAATAATTGTTGGTTAAACTTAAAAAAGTAACCTGGTTGCCTTACAATTTTAAGTTCATTGAAATTAAAAAAAAAATCTACAGGTTTAAATCAACAGAAACTCAAAATATTATGTTATCTGAACCACATCAATTATCTAAGTTGATTTGACAAAAGAAAATTTTTTGTGATAAATCATGAAAAAAAAATTACAGTGTAGTTACAGGTGCAATAAGATAAAAGTCTGCAGATATAAGTGGGTCATTTACCTAACATTGCCTTAGCAATAAACAGCAGCATGTGTATTTTTCTCCTTAGATACAAGGAGGACCAGCCAACAGATTCATACAAGGTACAATGATGAGTGCGTGAAGAGGCACTCTTTTTTAGTAAGGATAAAGTTGCATGCATAAAAGTCACATCACCTTAATCCAAAACGTCTCGGTTACGTATGGTAACCCTCGTTCCCTGAGGAAACGGAGACGTCTCGTCTGAGAACTTTCCAACGAATTGGGATCACACTAGGGAGACCAACTGCCTTCGAGTGAATTAAAACGAGCCAATGAATATTGGCATGCAGGACTTGCATTCCACGCCCCGCCTGCCAGTGCGGGTATAAAGTGGAAGCGAGCGCACACACATATGCTTTATGCTGAGGAGCCGGACGGTGTCCAGTCCTCCGCGAAGGTACAGCAAGCATGGCGAAGGAACGTCTCCGTTCCCTCCTCAGGGAACGAGGGTAACCATACGTAACCGAGACGTTCCCTTTCGTTCGGGAACTCCTATGTCTCGTCGGATGAGTTTCCAACGAATTGGGATCCCTAATAACACGCTATGGTGCTGGCCCCTTCCAGCGCCCAGCTTAGCTTCCCGCCAAAGCAGTTTCTAAATTTTCTTTATGTCGGGAGCTAGCTAGGAAGAATCACACTGCTGTTCTGCAAGACCCGCTCTGTGGATTAGGATAACCCTGTAGGAGGGAACGCTGCGGAGCCCCTGCCCGCCCGAAGGGAGTCACTGGAATACACGTATGTACTTGCCCAATGGTAGTGAAACATACGGCAGTCCTTGAGGTAGTCCCAGCCCGAGGGGTGGGAGCGTACTCAGCAAGGATGACAGAACGGGTCTGTCGAGGGGAAGACAAGGTGCTAACCCGGGGGGTAGCTGGAACGTGGAAGAAATGGGTCACCGTAGGGACCACTGTTAAGGCCACACAGTCTAATAACAAGTCCTACGAGAGGTAATAGACCTGGCGCCGGGCGATCCGCCTCGCTTGGTGCCGGAGGGGTGAAGGAGGAACTCACGAGGTTAGCTGTTTGTTGGGGAACCAACGGAGCAAAAAGCGCACATTTCCAGCCCATAGGGCGGGAATGGCGTAGCAAGCCGACATGACCTAATTCCTCGCACTACTGGCCGTAGCGAGTACACAGGAGGAAACAGGTTCAACACGTAAGCTATAAAATCTATAGAATGTGTTTGGTGTCGCCCAGCCCGCAGCTCTACAGATGTCTGCCAGTGAGGCGCCTTGAGCCAGCGCCCAGGAGGAGGCGACACTCCTAGTGGAGTGTGCCGTCAACCTAGGTGGACAAGGCACGTCCTGGGACTCATCCACTAGCTAGTGGGCTAACCTCTGCTTGGAGACAGCCTTCCCCTTCTGCTGGCCTCCGTAACAGACGAAGAGCTGGTCTGAGGTCCTGAAGCTTTGCGTTCTGTCCACGTAACAACGCAGAGCGAGGACGGGACAGAGGAAAGCTAGGGCTGGGAACTCCAGGCACGATTCGTCGACCGAAAATGCCTGCTGATCCCTTACCCTCTTAAAAGAAGCCAAAGCCAACAGGAGAGCTGTCTTCATAGACAGGATATTTAACTCAACCGTCGCTAAGGGCTCAAAAGGGGGCCTCTGGAGTGCTCTGAGCACTAGAGTTAAGCCCCAAGAGGGTATAGGGTGCGGATTACGAGGCGGATTTAGCCTCCTAGAACCCTAAGGAATCTGATGACCAGGTCGTGCTTTCCTAGTGACTTACCTTCTACTGCATCGTGATGAGCGGCTATTGCGGCAACATACACTTTGAGGTTGGAGGGAGACAGTCTTCGCTCCAACCCATCTTGCAGGAAGGAAAGCACGACTCTGATCGGGCAAGTTCGGGGGTCTTCCCGGCGGTAAGAACACCAATCGACGAACAGGTTCCACTTCAAAGCGTAGAGGCGCCTCGTAGAGGGGGCTCTAGCGGAAGTGATGGTGTCTACCACAGCCTGTGGTAGGCCACCTAGAACCTCTGCGTCCTGTCCAAAGGACCAGACATGGAGTCTCCAGAGGTCTGGACGCGGGTGCCACAGAGTGCCCCGTCTCTGAGAAAGCAGGTCCTTCCTCAGAGGAATGGGCCAAGGAGGTGCTGTCGCGAGGAGCATAAGTTCTGGGAACCAGGTCCGGTTGGGCCAATACGGCGCAACTAGCAAGACCTGCTCCTCGTCCTCCCTGACTTTGCACAGTGTCTGTGCGAGAAGGCTCACTGGGGGAAACGCATATTTGCGAAGGCCCCGGGGCCAGCTGTGTGCCACTGCATCCGTGCCGAGGGATCCTCCGGTCAGGGAATAAAACAACTGGCAATGGATCGTGTCCGAAGAGGCAAACAGATCTATCTGAGCGGCTCCGAAGATTCCCCATATCAGCTGGACTGCCTGGGGATGGAGTCACCATTCTCCCGGAAGGGGCGGTTGCCGTGAGAGCTCGTCTGCTGCACGGTTGAGCACACCAGGGATGTGAATGACCCGAAGCGACCTTAGATGCTTATGACTCCATAGGAGGAGATGGCGGGCGAGTCTTTTTAAAGATGTCTCGCCCGTGTTCTTCTGGTTGCGGTCGATATCTGTCATCTTCTGATGGGCACGAGCGCTGCTTTGTGTGTCTGGGCTTTGAGCACGCTAAAGCAGCGCTCGTGGATGACTCATGTTCCTTCTGTGGGAACATGGCCATCGCAACACTTAGATTGAGACTCAATGATCTTTCAGTGAGAGTCCCCGCGTCCACCACCCGTTCTGCTTCCTCCACGAGAGGTGGTAGTTCGGCTGGGGGACAGGGTGGTCTGAGGGTGACGGTGTGGAGCAATCCGACGATGCGTCCTCGGACCACGCCCCCCTCCGCTGTGTTGCAACCCGCGAGTGCCGCGGTGATTCAGGCGGGTCCTTCTTCGGAAGCCCCGCGTGTTTCATTCGGCACTTCAGAGGAGGACGCAATGTCGATCGCGGCATCACAAGGTGGGCTCGATTCTTCGGGAAGTGAGGATGCGGCTGCGTTGCCTCCTTCGGAAGTCCCAGCGTTGCCCGTGTCGGATCCTGAGATGACAGCCATGCTGTCCCGGGCAGCCGTGAGCATCGGGCTAGAGTGGAACCCTCCTTCCTGCACCGAGCGCTCGCGGCTGGACGATTGGTTTTTGGGTGCAGCTGCCGCCTCACGGCCTCAGCCAACCCCAATTCCTTTCTTCCCGGAGCTGCATGAGGAGCTGTCGAGATCATGGAAGGCTCCTTTGACCTCCCGTGAATGCTCGTCAGCTTTCTCCGCCTTTCCTCCCCTCGATGGAGCAGCTGTCCATGGGTACACTGGGATTCCCCCGGTGGAGCGCTCTGTTGTGATGCAACTGTGTCCTCAGAGCGCCTCCTCTCGTGGTAATCCTAAGCACCCGTCCAAGGCCTGTAGATTCTCGTCATCTATGGTGGCGAGGTCTCACAGAGCTGCAGGACAGGCGGCTGCTGCTTTGCATGCTATGAGCACCTTGCAGGTCTACCAGGCCCAGCTGCTCAGAGACATGCACGAGGGCAGGACTGACCCAGGGACGTTCGACGAACTGCGTGCCGCCACTGACCTCGCTCTCCGGGTGACGAAAGGGTCAGGTGATGGCCACTAACGTGGTCCAGGAGCGTCACCTTTGGCTGAACCTGGCCGATATGCGGGACGTTGAGCGGACTCGTCTGCTCGACGCCCCCATATCCCAGGCCGGCCTCTTCGGCGGAGCGGTTGAAGACTTCGCCCAGCAGTTTTCAACCGCACAGAAGCAGTCTGAGGCGATTAAACATATTCTGCCCCGACGGCAAGCTGCTGCCTCCACCCAGCCGTCGGCACAGACGCCTCAGACTGCTCGCCGCCGAGGGCGCCCTCCTGCGGCTCCCGCCCCTCCCGCACAGCCCCAGCAGCAGCCTTCACCCGGGCCGCGTCGTGGAGGAAGCCGCAGGAAGGCGCCCCAGCCCCCTCAGGCCCCGCGCCCCGCTAAACGCCAGGCCAAGCGGCGCTCCTGAGACGGGCTGCTCAGTGATGGTGTCGGTTTTTCCCAGGAGGCGGTTGCAGGCCCCCTCCTTCCCCCGGTGGAGGGCCGGGGGAAAATCTTTTGTTCTCCACTCCCCGCTGCTCACCCACGGGTGGGCAGCACCCTAATGTGGTTAAAGAAAGAACCGAAATGTCCATCACTGAGCACACAGAGCCGGATGACAGTGCGTGACGCCCCCGTGCCTCGCCACTCTCGTCCTCCTCTGTCTCTGAGGGCGAGGATGACAGTGCGTGCCGTCCCCGGACCACACCACTCTCATCCCCCTCTATCGCCAGACCCCTGGCAGAGCAGACCCCCATGGAACGCTGGTCCTTCCCTGGTCTCCTCTGTCAGGGTGCGGAGCTTGGCTGTGCACACGCTCAGGGCCGCTATGCCACCCTCGCCTGTGCCGGTCACTCCGCTTCGCTGCCCCTCCGGGGGGACGCATGTGGCTCGGATGGTTCCACTGGATCAGTTTTTGGGGGCTTGGTTAGAGCTCCCCAATCTGTCCCGTTGGGTCGCCCGAACTATCAGGCTCGGCTATGCGATTCAGTTCGCACGGTCTCCTCCCCGCTTCAGGGGAGTCCGCTTTACTATGGTCGGTGGCAATGCCCCGGTCATGAGAGCGGAGGTTGCTACCCTGCTGGCGAAGGGTGCAATCGAGGCTGTCCCTCCAGCCGAGATGAGGTCAGGGTTCTACAGCCCCTACTTCATTGTCCCCAAGAAAACCGGTGGGTTACGGCCAATCCTGGATTTGCGCGTCTTGAACCGCTCCCTTCACAGGCTGCCGTTCAAGATGCTCACGGCCAAACGCATTTTCGAATGCGTGCGGCCACAGGATTGGTTTGCAGCGATAGACCTGAAGTACGCCTACTTTCATGTCTCCATTTTACCTCGACCGTTTCTTCGGTTTGCTTTCGAGGGGCAGGCATACCAGTACGCGGTTCTCCCATTCGGGTTGGCTCTGTCTCCTCGGGTCTTTACGAAGGTCGTCGAGGCAGCCCTTGTTCCCCTACGCGAACACGGGGTTCGCATCCTGAATTATCTCGACGACTGGCTAATATTAGCTCACTCTCGAGATCAGGTTTGCGAACACAGAGAACTTGTGCTCCGGCACCTAGCCCGTCTGGGCCTTCGGGTCAACTGGGAGAAGAGCAAACTCTGCCCCGTGCAGAGGATCTCTTTTCCCGGTATGGAGATCGACTCGGTCGCCATGTCCGCGCAGCTTACGAGCGAGCGCGCACACTCACTGCTGACTTGTCTTCGAAAGTTCGAGGGCAAGAGTGCGGTCCCACTGAAACTTTTTCAGAGGCTCCTGGGGCATATGGCATCCGCAGCCGTGGCAACGCCACTCAGTTTGCTTCATATGAGACCGCTTCAGCTGTGGCTTCGTGATCGGGTCCCGAGGTGGGCATGGCATCACGGTGCGCTCAGAGTTCCAATAACTCCGACCTGCCGTCAGACCTTCACCCCGTGGTGGAACCTCAGCTTTCTATGGGTCGGAGTTCCCCTAGAACGAGTTTACAGGCATGTTGTTGTCTCCACAGATGCCTCTGCCACGGGCTGGGGCGCCATGTGGAATGGTCATGCAGCCGCGGGCTCCTGGACAGGACCCCAGCGCCTCATGCATGTCAATTGCCTCGAGTTGCTGGCAGTACGCCTTGCCCTGCACCACTTCCTCGCATTGCTCCTGGGTCAACACGTACTTGTTCGCTCGGACAATACCGCGACTGTAACGTACATCAACCGTCAGGGTGGTCTATGCTCTCGCCGTATGTCGCAACTCGCACGCCACCTCCATATGGAGTCAGAAGCACCTGAGGTCCCTTCGTGCTATTTACATTCCAGGAGTGCGGAACCTTGCAGCCGACGAGCTGTCACGGCTCCGGCCAACCTCTGGCGAATGGCGACTCCATCCCCAGTCGGTCCAGCTGATATGGGACCAGTTCGGGGACGCACAGATAGATCTGTTTGCCTCCCACGACTCATCCCATTGCGCCCTGTATTACTCCCTGACCGAGGGCACGCTCGGCACGGATGCACTGGCGCACAGCTGGCCGCAGGGCCTACGCAAGTATGCGTTTCACCCAGTGAGCCTTCTCGCACGTACTCTGTGCAAGATCAAGGAGGACGAGGAGCAGGTCATTTTGGTCGCCCCATACTGGCCCACCAAGACTTGGTTCTCCGAACTGATACTCCTCGCCACAGCACCTCCTTGGCCAATTCCTCTGAGGAAGGACCTCCTTTCTCAGAGACGGGGCACCCTATGGCACCCTCGTCCCGATCTTTGGAGACTCCACGTGTGGCTCCTGGACGGGACGAGGCAGGTTTGAGTACCCTGCCACCAGTGGTGGCGGCTACCATCACTTCCGCTAGAGCATCGTCCACGAGACATGTCTATGCGTTGAAGTGGAACCTCTTCGTCAACTGGTGCTCTTCTCGTCGAGAAGACCCCAGGAGATCCCCGATCAGTGTCGTGCTTTCTTTCCTGCAAGACGGGTTGGAGCGAAGGCTGTCTCCCTCCACCCTGAAGATGTATGTGGCCGCTATCGCCGCTTATCACGAAGCAGTTGAAGGTAAGTCTCTTGGAAAGCACGACCTGATCATCAGGTTCCTGAGAGGAGCGAGGAGATTGAATCCTCCTCGCCCTCCTCTCGTTCCCTCTTGGGACCTCTCAGTGGTCTTAAATGCCCTGCAGAGGGCTCCCTTTGAGCCTCTGCAATCAGCTGAGCTTAAGATCCTGTCAATGAAGACAGCGCTCCTGGTTGCGTTGGCCTCCATCAAGAGGGTAGGGGACCTGCACGCATTCTCCGTTGACGAAGCGTGCCTGGAGTTCGGGCCCGGTCACTCTCACGTGATCCTGAGACCCCGGCCTGGATATGTGCCCAAGGTTCCCACCACTCCCTTCCGGGACCAGGTGGTGAACCTGCAAGCGCTGCCCCGGGAGGAGGCAGACCCAGCCTTGGCACTGCTCTCTCCAGTACGCGCACTCCGTGCTTACGTAGACAGGACGCAGTGTTTCAGGACCTCAGACCAGCTCTTTGTCTGTTATGGTGGGAAGCTGAAGGGAAAGGCTCTCTCCAAACAAAGGTTGTCTCACTGGATAGTGGACGCCATTGCTTTGGCATACCAGCAGCAAGGTCGACCATGCCCCCTTGGTGTGACCGCCCACTCCACTCGGAGTGTGGCGTCCTCTTGGGCTTTAGCGCGTGGCGCCTCGCTGACAGACATCTGCAGAGCTGCAGGCTGGGCGACACCTAACACATTCGCCAGATTTTACAATCTCCGAGTGGAGCCAGTCTCCTCCCGTGTACTGTCTTTTTCAAGCTAACACGGGAACCGTTAGGTGTCTTCGCTTGCTCGCCACTCCACTCCACGGACTGGATACGTGCGATATTTCCTCAGGTAGCCTTCCTCTCTGAAGCCCTGAGTTCCTCCAGCACTGTTGACGCTGGCACCAGTGTCTATTGCCTGTGCGTCAGCTAGGTGCCTCCGTGTGCATGGTTCCTCCTCCGAGCAACCCCCACATGTGTATTTCCACTGTAAGCCTCTTTGAGCATGTGTCTTTCCCTCGGCAAGCCACCTTGCCACTCCTGGAGTTGAAAGTAGATGCCACCCCACGGGCTGGTCACTCCAGTGTTCCTCCATATGTAGCCCCCTCGGGCCATATGTGTATTCTTAAGTCCTCCCTACGGGTAGGCATGCTGCGGCATATCTCCCCTGAGATATGCTTCCCAGTGTACCTTGGTATTCCTGTGTTAAGTAGGACTCCTTCGTCCGTGCCTATATCACGACAGGGAGGTCAGACTTCGCAGGGCACTGGAAGACAGCTGTGAAGGTGGCGTGATTACACGGGGACCCCATTCTCCGTCATCCGACGTAACTCGGAGTGACTACGAAAGGGAACGTCTCGGTTACGGATGAAACCCTCGTTCCCTGAGTAGGGAACGGAGACGTTACGTCTCCCTGCCACTTCCGCTGTACCGCTGGGTAGACGCCTGAGTTCAGTCTCGGCTCCTCAGCGAAGACATGATCTGCTGTTGCAGGTGTCTCTCCTTAAATACTCACGCGGTGAGGCGGAGATACATTATGCAAATTCCGCAGACCCATGGCATTTCTTTGCCATTGGCTCGTTTTTTAATACTCGAAGAGGATTGGCTTTCTGGCGAAACCCCCATTCTCCGTCATCCGACGTAATTAATTATTTATCAAAAAGAAACGTCTCGGTTACGGATGTAACCCTCGTTCCCTGAGTAGGGAACGGAGACGTTTCTTTTTGATAAATAATTATTGAACCAAATTAACTAGTTGAACCAACCTTATTGAAATTCATTTAGAATGTTATTTTCAGTTAAAAGAGTTTTTATTACTATTATTATTATCATTTACAATACTTTTACCATCACTGGCAATCTTGATAGTTATCAAAGTCAGAGGGGTCACCTTTTAGGTGAAGTGGTTTGACTGAGGGCACAAAAAGCCCATGCCCCCCAGCCGTGAGGGGTCTGAACACAAGGGTCAAGCTTTAATATGCTGCACGGAGTTACTAATTTCTGTATATTTCAGAATGTCTCTAATGAATATCTAAAACACACAGACAGATTTTATTTAAAATTTTCATTTGAAATAAAATAAAAAAGCTGGTTATACAAATAATAGCAAAAATATATCTAAAATAAATAAATAAAGCAATTAAAACAATATTAGTTTATATTTATATTTTATATATCTAATAATTTTATGTAGTGATTCATTTTATTTATTTACATTTTGATTTAGAAAGATCATAAAATATAATAATAAATAAATAATTTATTAAATAAAGATGTTCTTCTTGATAGAAAAACAGGAGAATGTTTACAAAACATGGACCGAATAAGTCATTATTATTTCACATTCCTACTTGAAGGAAAATATCGAAAATTCTTCTTACAGTTTCCCCAACTTTATGAGTCTGCAGTAGTTTCAGACATACCAGTAACTTCATAGAAAAAGTCATTGATCATTTTCTTTGAAAGGTGAGCTTCTCTTAGCTATCACTCCCTCTGTTTCTTCTCTTCCCTCTATTCTTCAAATAAATTTTGCCCCCAAAATTATATATATATATATATATATAAATTATTTATATAATTATTTTGCTAAAAGATTAAAAAATGATCCCTTCATGTGCATCCCATGGTCATACATTTTCCAATCGCTCTACACACTGAGGCACATACATGCATGCAGAGCCACATCTTGTTTTATGCATGAGGTTTTGTGCTAAAAGGCCGCCCAGGCATGTCCTGTGGTTTGTGTGGTCAGCGTTCTAAAGCTTGACCCCTGTGTTCAGACCCCTCACGGTGGGGTGGCATGGGCTTTTTGTGCCCTCAGTCAAACCACTTCACCTCTGTTTCATGCTGTGAGCATAAACGAGTGAACTGCCTTTCATTTCAGTTTATGTAGATCCAACATGACAGACAGAAACATGGCATTTCATCCTCTACTGCACATTAGCTCAGACATCAACTGCAGTACCATATGGCTCAAGTCAGAGGTTACAGTTGTTTGTGTTGGTTTTCTCTCTGATTATGGCATCATTCACTGAGTGGAGCTATTAGTTACAAGAGTCACATAATGATTTCTTTGTTTGGACACAAATGGCTGGTGTTATTTCCTGATGCCAGATTGCGCTATCTCAAGGGATTATATGCATGTGTGCTAAATTAATGCGACTCAGCCACTGCCACGCATTTAGAAATTCTATAAATATAGCTGTATAAATGATCATACAGTACAATGTACAAGGAATTATATCACGACTAAAACTAGTCTTAGACCACCTACAGTCTGTCTGATGCCTATTGCTTACAAAACTGGAAAACACTTTCTCGATCTGGCAAGCTCTAATCTGATTGGATGACTTTGCACAAATAACAGTACAATATAGAAAAACAATATAATATAATATAATATAATATAATATAATATAATATAATATAATACAAGAGTGATTTTGGGCAGTTTTCAGTCAGTGATTCTTCAGTGATTATTTCTGCTTTCTTCTTTCTTACATCATTACACCAGTAGGTGGCATTGACTGTCTTTTTACTGAGTCATTGAATGGTAAATGGACTGCATTTATATAGCGCTTTCACAGACCCAATGGCCACCAAAGCGCTTTACAATTTGCCTCACATTCACCCATTCATACACCGACGGGCAACGGCAGCCATGCAAGGCGCCATCCAGCTCGTCGGGAGCAGCTGGGGTTAGGTGTATTGCTCATGGACACCTCGACACTTGGTCAGGTGGAACCGAGGATTGAACCACCAACCTTCCGGTTTGTAGACAACCAACATGAACCACTGAGCCACTGCCGCAATTGAGGTAGTCATTTATTTATTTATGACACAGATTTGTTCAAAAACGCAGATTCATTCAGGAACAAAACAAGTGGCTTTATGCGAGAATCATTGAATCATTCACTCAACTGATTCGTTCAAAAATGCTGATTCATTCAGGAATGAAAAAAAAAAACATCAGAATAATGGTAGGCATAAAGCAGTATGTGAAAACAGTAGTATGTCCAAATAACAGTATTAATAAATCAGTAGGTGAAAAGTATCCGGGTGGCGTACTACTTCCAGCGGGATTCTGAAGTTCACATCCAATGGATACTTTACTATCCCATGAGGCCACTGGAGAGGATTGGTAAAATGACAACATGACACATGTAGTTCATCCAAATTATATTCATACAACACACATTCATACTGTATAGACCATTGTTTTTTAACGATCACAAAGTAATTACTTATTCAAAATAAGTACAGAGAGTATACGATTTCAATTGCAGCATTCGTGCTGCAGTTAATTCGACTGTAGAACTATTTTCCTTGGGAAAAAGACAAATTAACTGGCAATATTGCGAGTATAAAATGTAAGTTACTCAAAATTAACCTTTTGTTTCTTGAACTCTTGTATAAAAGCAATATCACACTTGTAATTATGTCAAAGAAGTTGCTAGACCCAGTAAAAGTACTGAAATTCATTGCATGTCTGCAGCATTTGCAGTCCGGTGCGGTCATGTCCTCTTATCATGATTATGAAGAACTCCACAGATTATAGGGGCCAGAAAGATCATGATGAGTGCCTGCATCCACACACACGCACACTTCTTTATCTGTCCCTTTTTTCCATCAGGTCTCTGATATTTTGATGTACCCTTCAGATTTAAAGGGCACAGCAAGCTTAGTGCCATCTCTTCATCTCTCTGCTCCAGCCTATCTTGTTTATTTTGTCCCTCTCTGCCTACAATTGCGTCTGTTTACTTCACGTGAACTTTAAAGCCTGTATATGTGCGTTTACATGTGTGTACACTTGTTTTGTGCACCCTTTTGTCTTTAACTGCTTTTTGATTATTTATCTCCCCCTCATTTTGTATATTGCATGCTCTGCCTTTTGGTTGCCAAGCAACCAATTCAATGTTTTATCAGACGAGATGCAGTAGGTGTTAAAGCAGGGTGTTGTATTCTACTGTTTTAACACAGACACACTAGAGAAACACTATTTTTAAAACACATATTCATAACAAAATTTGTGGTGTTTGTGTATATTTGTAAGCTAAGGCTCTTTGGTATTTTATTCAGCATTTTTATTCCTATAGGCAAATAAATGCACACACAGCCTGGTTAATTGCAAAATGGCGTAACATATCATAACTTCAGTGTAACGTGCTGGCAAATAAAGAAATGTCAAGAAAATGTGCATGAGACATTTTGTCGTATTGACTAAACACTTAGAGATGATCATCTTGATGTAAGTTCATTAGGTTTATGACTGAACTCCACAATTTCTGTCTGAATATATGAAATACATATCACAACATTGGATGTGTTTACAGTACAATCCACTATAGCTCATTGAGTCAGATGCTTTTAGTTCAGAGAAGTTCAGTATTTCTTTTTTTATGCTGTATGACTAACGAGTAAATTTTCTCCGTGATTTAGTGATTTGGAAGACGGCCATTTGTAGTCAGGCCATAGCACTTCTTCACGTCTGATGATTTAAAATGCTGTTAAATATCACCCCCAGACAGGTGCTCTCACAAATGCCTGTTTCCCAAGATTTAACTTTCCTCATATGATTTAGAGTAATGAGCTTTTAGCTTCAGATGAGAGGAAACCAGCCAGAACCTAGAATGCTTTCAGGGCAACAATCTTCTTGACATTTATTAGATTTTAGATCTCATGAAGGTGCTTGAGTAAGTGCCAAATTTGGTCTTTTGATGATCTTTTAAATAATTGTGGGGGGGGGGGTGGGGGGGGGGGGGTTTCATACAAAACCTTTACAGTGTTTTGTATGATTTTCTTGTTGATTTGATTTATCTCACTTCAACTTTATTTTGATGTAAATTTTGGAACAAGTCTAATATTTTGAATTTTGCGGAAATTCAGTTCTACATTCCAAAAGTTAAAACTATGCCATTACTCACCAACTCACAAGCGGTCCACACTGTAAAAAGTGATATGATAAATAAGCTAATACAACATGTGTTTTTACATTGCTTTAACTCATCAAAATATGTTAAGCAATTTTCAACTTTTTGAAACAACTTGAGGATGAGTATATGATGACAGAATTTTCATTTTTAAGTGAACTATTCCGTAAAAGTAAATGAATTCAGTAAAAAATAAAAATTTTCACTGATAATCTTAACATGACTAATATGCCGTATTATTTAGTCTGAGTTTTTCTCAACTTATAGACATGTTTCAGTCAACTAACTTTAATGTGGTCAAAACAAATAACATAACTATCAAAACAGATTTTAGTTGTGACGTACAGTACCGTGAAGTATCCACAATGCTGTTTTCAGACTAACTTTATAAAACCTTTAGACTTTAACTGTATAGAAATAATGATATAACTTCAGTAAATGTCCCCTCGCTGTTAACCGCTGTGAACCTTTATTTCATTTTTTATTCACTGAAAATCTTGTTAAAAAATATAGTGCACGAGAGGTAGAGACTACTTATACAATACTTAGTTTATGTACAATACCTTTATTTATAGACGCTTTATACAATGCAGATTGCTTAAAGCAGCTTTACAGTGATAACAGAAAAATTATGCATTTCGGCTGATGTTCAGCTGAAGTCAGTTCAGTGTTGATTTAGTTTCGCTGTAAAGATCAAGTATTAAATTAGTTCATTTCATCTATAAAGTAGTTCTGAAAAAAAAAATTAGGCTATGTCATCGTCCATCTCAGTTCAGTTCTCATACAACTACGGAAGAGGATTAGGGCCAAGCAATAATAAAAAAATAAAACCATCTCGAGATTAAAGTCATTATAATGCGAAATTAAACTCTTTAAATATCGAGAATAAAGTCGTTATGTTTCGAGAAAAAACTCGTTAAATTTCGAGAAAAAAGTCGAAATACAATCTTGAGAATAAACTCATTAAATATCGAGAAAAAAGTCGTGTTTCGAGAAAAAACTCGTTAAATTTCGAGAAAAAAAACTCGAAATACAATATTGAGGATAAACTCATTGAATTTCGAGAATAAAGTCGTTGTGTTTCGAGAAAAAAAAACTCGTAAAATTTCGAGAAAAAGGTAGAAATAATCGTGAGAATAAAGTCGTTGTGTTTCGAGAAAAAAAGTCGAAATGAAATGTAGAGAATAACGCATTCGATCAGTGTTCATTGCCTACTGATAGAGGACATGGCAGAGTTGGATCACTTAGTCAAGCTATATTTTAGACTTTATTTCAGTAACAAAGAAATACTGTCAACTTTAGCAGTAATGTAGGCTATTGCATTAAAGGGATACTCCACTTTTTTTGGAAATAGGCTCATTTTACAACTCCCCCAGAGTTAAACTGTTGAGTTTTACCGTTTTTGAATCCATTCAGCCGATCTCCGGTTCTGGCGGTATCACTTTTAGCATAGCTTAGCATACATCATTGGAGTGGACAAGACCATTAGCATTTCTAAAAAAAAAATGACCAAAGAGTTTCGATATTTTTCCTATTTGAAACTTGACTCTTCTGTAGTTACATCGTGCACTAAGACCGACGGAAAATGTAAAGTTGCGATTTTCTAGGCTGATATGGCTAGGAACTATACTCTCATTCCTGCGTAATAATCAAGAAACTTCACTGCCCTACCATGAGAGCAGCAGGCGTAATGATATGACGCAGCGCCTGAAAATAGTTCCGTTGTGTTGACGGAAGGTGGCCTATTTTCAGGCGCTGCGTCATATCATTACGCCTGCTGCACTTTTTTTTTTTTTGAAATGCTAATGGTCTTGTCCACTCCAATGATGTATGCTAAGATATGCTAAAAGTGGTACTGCCAGAACCGGAGATCGGCTGAATGGATTCAAAAACGGTAAAACTCAACAGTTTAACTCTGGGGGAGTTGTAAAATGAGCCTATTTCCAAAAAAAGTGGAGTATCCCTTTAAAAGTGTCACTGAATTTGCCCGTGCAGAACTTTACTGATAAAAGACGTTTGAGCCGTCACTTGAACAACTGCTACATGAACAACGAACAGCGCTGGCCCAAATGCACTCTGGCATATGGACAGCTATGATAAATTAAAACCGACACCGTATGTATGGCATTTCCATTAATGGCTGTATAGATGGTTACAGTCGTTACATTCTGTGGATGGAGGCGTACACAACCAATAACGATCCTAAAGTAATAGCCAGTTTTTTTTGTAAAAAAAATAAAAACAGTTACTGGCATAGGAGGGTGTCCCGAGAGCTCCGCGCGGACATGGGGACAGAAAATGGTAGTGTGGCAGCAATGCAAAGGTTTTTATAAAGTAACCATGGAGACAGTTTCTCGAAACACAACGACTTTAATCTCGAAATTGAAAGAGTTGTTTTCTCGAAACACAACGACTTTATTCTCGAAATGTAATGAGTTTATTCTCAAGATTGTATTTCGAGTTTTCTTTCTCGAAATTTAACAAGTTTTTTCTCGAAACACAACGACTTTATTCTCGAAATGTAATGAGTTTATTCTCAAGATTGTATTTCGACTTTTTTTTCTCTAAATTTAAGGAATTTTTCCTCGAAACACAACGACTTTATTCTCGATATTTAATGAGTTTAATCTCGCATTATAATGACTTTAATCTCGAGATGGTTTTATTTATTTTATTATTGCTTGGCCCTAATCCTCTTCCGTATACAACAGTGTCAGTACAGTCAGAACAAAAATATTGTTGAATATTAAGTGTCCCCAACTAAGCAAGTCAGAGGCGACAGTGGCAAGAAACCCAAACTCAACCAGGTGACAGAATGGAGAAAGGAGAAACCAGGCTCAGTCGGAGGGACAGTTCTCCTCTCGCAAACAAACGAACAAAGTGTCATTATTACCCCTTTTCCACCAACAAGAACCGGGTGCTGGTTCAGAGCCAGAGCTGGTTCGGAGTTGGTTCGACTGTCAAGCTTACTAAGAACCGGTTTGCCTTTCCACCGGCTAGAGAGCCACAACAGAGCCAGATCTTACGTCACTGCATACGTCTCAGCAACGCTAGTGCGGTAGCGCCAAACACAAACACGCCAGGCTTGTTCGAGATGATCGGCTTCTCGCAGAGCGATCGCCGCATGACATCAAAGCACTGCGAAAGTGACCCAAAAGCACAAGGAGTCGTATGATCTCCAAACACTCGCGCAGCTCCGATCGGTCCGCGCCGCTCCGATGCATCTCGAACAAGCCATCAACAATAACGGACGTTGCGTTACTATGGATGCTCATGGGTTTGCAAAAATACATCGGAATCCAATGCGTTTGTGCAGCTCGCCGTAACTTACATAGATGGAAATTATAATCAAGCTGCTATTAGCTCGACTAGCTGCTATTTAAAAATGGCGGTCACAAGTTTCTATTCGTCTTGTTGGTCACGGTAACCCCGCCCCCAGCCCCTGACGCAAGCAGTTCTTACTTGGCTCTGTACTAGACCAGCAATGATTTGGTGCTACTTAAGAACCACTTTTCCTGGTTCGGAGCTGGTGCTTTGCGTGTGGAAAAACAAAGAACCGAATTGAAACTAGGCTCTGGCTCCGAACCAGCACCATCTCTGCCTTGGTGGAAAAGGGGTATATGATTCAGGCTGCATCACAAGTCAGAATTCAGATCTTTCAGTGGCATTCATATATTCATCCAGTTCTTTTGCTTGAAGATCAATTCATCACACCGGTATGGAGCCGAAGCTGGCCATAGGGCTTGTGCAGAGGGCCTTTCAGGTTCTTGGTCTCTGCTGAGGATTTATCTGTGCATATCATAATTTTTTATAATTCATGTGCCCTCATAATCTTTAAACAAAATAACTTCTCTTGTCTAATGATGTGTTTACTGGTGCGAGGGCGGGACAACCTGTCACTCATATGAGATCTTACAGTAGCTATGCCAAACCACAATGATCCAATCAATTCCCGATGGACAAAATCAGGTCCTGCTCTATATTCTTTCCAGTTCGAGAAGCCATTTCACTTGGATATACAAAAGACTATCGCAACATCCGTCTAACTTTGAAAGGTTTTGGGTTACACTGAAACTATCTAACACAGTTGCTAAGTTACTTATTTTTGATAGTTAAAGCTGATTTCTTTGTCACTATTTCCAAAAAGCTGCTTTCGGAGCTTGTCACTCCTGTGCTGATGTATGTGTGGCGCAGTCCAGCTATCTGGATTCAGTCAGACTGTTTGTGCATTGGGGATTATATCATCTGATCCCAAGAAATGAGTAAGAACTGAACCTCCCTAAAGGGCCTTGGCTGATCCTCTAGTAATCGCGTGGAGGCCTAGAGCTGCGCAGAGGTGCCTAAACTCATGGCGCTGAAGAGGATGTGTGAGGTATGATTGTCATCCTGTGGGTTTACAAGCTCTGACGAAGATCCATCTCATGCATTACATCTCCTCATAATAGCAAGTCTCCCCCGAGACAGACAAATTGTCGGTTTTTCCTCTCCCTTTCCCGCTCTCTCCGTCGTCTTCAATGTTTTTTTTTTCTTCTCTGCCATAAAGCTATTATGTCATTTTGTAAATCTGATTGCTTGGTAATCTCTCATGTCCTAGCAACAGGCATTCCCAGAGGAGCTTTGGTCGTTTGTGGTGCTCTCCGCGAGGTGAGGAGAGTGTGTGTGTGTGTGTGCGGATTGCGAGCGTGTACCTGTCTTTGTGAGCGTCTGTCTGTGGTCTTGTAATGACTGGAGCCCTGCCGAGATCACATACCTCTGAGAGATGTTGATCAAATGCCAAACGCTGCTTATTTATAGAGCGCACATTAACCCTGACCGCCAGACAGCTGCAGGGATCATACAGCTGGAAGCACTGATCCCGGGTCATCCTCTGCTTTTCTGGCTTTGTGCTCCAGTGTTAAGGGGAGACATGTCACACCGCCCGCAGATCCAGAGCAATAACGCTGTCTCTTTCTATCCATCTGTTTGCTGGATTCTCTTCCTTCATCCCTTCTTCTTATCGCCCTGGCTGCAAACTCTTTATCCCTCATTTCTCAGAGCATCTTTCCTACTGTTTTCTCATTACCTCTCACTGTCTCTCAAATATCATCGCACACGCATAAACACAAAGGGTACATGCATAATGCACCCAAACAATGTGAGAACTAGATGACACTCGTTAGGTGGTTACCATGGCAACCCCAGAAACACCTGAAGTGCTCTCTCACTTTATTTTATCTCACAGCCGGATATACATATAGAAGGTATAATATGATTTTCTGGCCGGCTGAGATCTATGTGAAAAGAAGCAATGTTGGGCAAAAGTCAGAGGATAGGAACTGTCTCCCTTTCAGTTGAAAAGTTTGAATTCAGTTCATGAGAATTTGAATTTGAATTTGAATTGAATGACAGGAAGAGGAATTTAAGATTCAAAGATATTCAAGAGGAATTTCATTAAAAATAAATTAAATAATGACTGGTGCCTTTTTTATACTCAGTAGAATTTCTAGACTTATTGGGTGTTTTTGTGTCGTGTCCCTCATGTCATTCCAGACCTGTCTGACTTCCTTCTGTGAAACATAAAAGAAGATATTTTGAAGAACGTTTGTAACCAAACAGTTTTGATTACCATCGACTTCCATTGTATGGATCAGGGGGGGGGGGGGGTTAGGGGATCTTCTTTTATGTTCCACAGAAGACAGAAAGTCATAAATGTTTGGAAAAACATGAGGGTTAGTAAATGATGACAGAATTAAATTTTTTGGATATCCCTTTTAACTCAGTTCTAAATGGTGCACAACCCTGGAAAGGAGGTGGGTCATGTTGAAAGAGGAATTGTACTGCATGTCCTCGGCTCTCCCTCTGGAGAAGCGCGTGTGTCCCACCCCGTAGACCCTGCTGCCCATCAGAAAGAAATATAGATGGATCTCTCTTCTAAAAGCTCAGGAAGGTTCTCCTCATCTCAGTTAATACTGTTATTAGAGATGAAATCTCATTTATTCTCGGTCTGTTGATGTTCCTCAGCCAGCGCATGTTTGCACAGTTGTAACATCTTGCTTTTTCTTTTTCATTTGTTCAGCAGAGAATCACAGAGGGGTTCACGTTTTCTCCAGAGATAATTTCCTCTGCCTGTGTGTGTGTGTGTGTGTGTGTGTTTGCGGGGATGTTGATACTGCTGTTGCTAACAGTGATTTATGTTGTAAGGAAATGTAATAACTTTTTTATTAGATTATGTTAAATTCATTCTGCTCAAGGCAACTCTGGCTCAACTCCGGCTGTTTCAATGTCAGACGCTGTGCTGTCTGATGGTGCACTTGACAGATTAGAACCAATCATTACTGCAGGAGGGTTGTTTTTGACATTAACATAGATATCGAGGCCAAACTTCATGCCAGACACCTCAGAGAAGAGACTTTTATGTAAATATACTTTCATTACTGTTATAATTAAATAACACAATTCAGAATTAGCCAGTGGAATTCAGTCATTTTTGAGAGTGTTGACATACTATCAAGCTATACTTTGACCTTTGGCACAACAAAACAGGTACAAAAGAAAAAAGGTAGTAACATAACAAGAGTCAATATTAATAGAAAAATGGACATTTCCATTTTCCATTCCACTCTGAAAAATAGTACTGCCAGAGGAGAAAATAAATCTGCAAAAAAGATGTTTTATTTTCAGTCACTGTGTTATTCTGTTCAACTAAGGTGTGCAGCTCACGTATGAGACATGAAAGATGGATTGTGCTGCAAACAAATTTCTGAATTTTGCCAGATTTAGCAGAACAAATGATAAAAAGATGCCATTTTGAAATGTCATATTTTATGTGCTAAGAGAATTACCTACACCTTTAAATAAAGTTAGGTTACAAGAACGGTGAACCTATATATCAAAAATCTAAAAGCTTTATGTAAACTTTAAATCTTAAATATAAAGGTTGATTCAGCTCAGATCTTCAAATTATTCCTGCGACCTGTAGCATCTGAAAGCAAACACGAGATTGGTTGATACCAGGTTATATTCTGAATATTTCTAAAGAGCATTTTTCCCTTAAGTGCAGTTGACTGCATAATAAAAAATATTAAGAAAGCTATACTTTCATTAAAAGCAAGCAAGCAAATTTATTTATATAGCACAATTCATACATTGAAGTAATTCAATGTGCTTTACAAAATATATATATATATTAGTAAAATATTTAGTAAAAGTCAAAGTTCTTTTTCAAACTCACTAAGTGACATCTGTCCACTGACATAAAAATCTACCTTGTGATCCTTATGTGGTCCGAAAAAGAAAGAAGGGCATATTAGAACAACACCAGGGTGAGTAAACGTTGGATTAATTTTCATTTTAGGGTGAACTACCCTTTTTAAATACAATTTAGAACTCTAAATTTAAAGATTTAGATTTTTATGATTATCTATTTACCCCTAAAGTATAAAAATAGTGATATCTGAAAACTGAAATCAAAACAGATTTTTACATTTCATTCCCTGTGTAGCACTACAGATTGCATGCAATCAGCTCAAAAATTCTACACATGAATTCCTCTAAAGCACTCATCCCTTCATCAGTCTCTGGGTTTGTTTGCTGTTTGGCCCATTAAACAGCTCAGAGCAAACACAGAGTTTCTCTGTTCTCAGTGTTGCAATAATCACTGACTCCTCTGAACACCAAACTTCGAATCTCAAGTCTTTATTCACAATAGAGCTCTTGATCTGCAAAATAACCTGTCAGACTTTATCACTGCAGAAGAACTGATATAGTTTCATCATTAATAAAAAGCATAATCCACATTCAAATGATTTTATGGATCGACAGCAGCTGATCTAGATGAGCATTTACTTGCTCCGTCTGCACAAAAACTAAGAGACCCGTTCAGTTCATGTTCTAGCTCGCCCATTCGACTTGCATTCACATAAAGATCATATCAAAATGACCTTGGGTTCAGTCTGAAGAATAAGCAGTCTACAAACGTCCTCTTTCACACAGACATTCTTTTTGTTTTCTTTTTCAAGCTTACATTAGCACAAGGGCTTGCTTGGATTCGCATGGTACCATTTCAATTTCATGTGTAAATGAGGCTGTCTGAACGTGACAATTGATCGCCCAGCTGATGGTGTCAATCGTGACCGAAGCCCTCAGATGTGTATCTGACACAAAAGAGTGTTGATGTGCAAAAGTCTGCCGTGGCTTTTACCCGCGATCTCACTGAGGTCATATCATACAATCTGACAAACGACAATCAGAAAAAGAAGGGGAAAACAGTGTGTAGCAGGCTTTAACCAAGTCTCTTTTCTTTTTCTGTGAAGTATATGATCTCCAGAGGGAGCAGCTAGGGTTTTGAGGATGTTTATTTCAGAGTCATGCTCATTGAGAGCTAAGAACATGCTAATGATAGGGTAATCTAAAAATAGCACAGATCTAGCCTGCTTTCCTTTTATATGCCCCTCTCTTTCTTCTCGGGGAAAAAAGGGAGGAGTGCTTCGCTAATATCTCTCTGACCAATTGTATATTTACCTCTGAGCATCTTTACTAGATATTCATCTTTGAAATGAGGCTTGTGCACAGACAAAAGCTAAAATTGAAATGTGTCCTGATAGACGGACTGATGGTGTGACTATTATCGCAGCCTGACAGAGCCCAGCACATGTAACACTTCATATTCACTAGCAGCAGGCCCATGGGAGAAGATGGGTTCAGGAAATGGCACAGGCTGGAATTGTATTGCCCTCATGCTGAATACAAAGATAACCGTGTCTCATCCTATTTCCACTTCAGATAGTTCTGTCTGGCAAGGCTGTTAATGTTAACATGGGTGGGATCGGGCATGTTTAGCTGCTGCAATATATTTCAGACCTGACATTTCATTCTGTCCTGCTGTTTAGCATGTTCACATAGAGACGCACTGAGATCTTGTTTATGCCTCATCATTTGTAATGGACCAAAATTTCAGCTACAGCGAAATTTCGTTTGAAACAGCAAAAAATGTATGTTTAATTAGCACAGCTCCAACGACACATATTACATTTTTACGGAACCTGTTAGTGATTCACCTAAATTACAACTTATTTTCAGCTTCAGGCCTGGGGCCAGTTGCATAAACATAGCCACTAAGTTAAGACTGGGACTTAAGAACTATTCTGAACAACAAGCGGTTAGTTAGGGCTAATAATTCTTAATTTTCAGATTTACATTAGACCATTCAACCTTTTTATGTAACTGACTAAAGAAAAAAAAAAGAGCCTTCTTGAAGAAAAAAAATTGATGACTAACTAAGACTAGTCTAAGCAGTTTATGCAACCGGCCCGGTTTCACAGACAGGGCTTAGACTAAGCCAGGATTAGGTCTTAAGTAGCAATTAGGGCATTTAAGTAGCTTTTTTAAAACATGCCTTAGAAAAAACAACATTATTGGTGAGCATCTTGAGACAAAACAATGGCGCTGACATATACTTCAGTACAAGTTGCTTTCAGTTAAAACAGCTCAAACGTGCATTTTAGTCTGGGACTGCCTTGCCTGTGAAACCGGGGGTCAGTGCTTCAGTAAAAACATGCTCTAAAAATAACATCCTTCAGATGAAAACAAAAACACATCAGATAGTCGTCTCTGTGATGTATGAGTGCTATCAGTGCGGTTGACATTCGTAACATAAGTCTTGCGAGACACCGTGTGTGTCTCAATCAGCTCCCTAGTTCAGTGATAAGTGAACAGCCTGGGGAGTCGGCCATTTCTAGGGTCAAAACGCTCTCTAGAAATTCCCAGAATGCACCATAAAAAGCCAGTGAGTATCAGCCGCTCCCTGTATTCACTAACTGGAAATGTCGTCATGCCCCAGAGGAAGAGCTCAAGAGTGAACACATAAAGACTAAGCTATATTTTCAGTCATTTAAAGTTATTCAGTTTTTAATGATCCTTCCTAATGTGTATAAAATGGAAACAATCCTGCTAGCTTTTAATTATAAAGACGAATTAGAGATGTATTATTTCATATTTATTATTTTATATACATAAATATATTGCATTATATTAAATTATGTTTTAATTCAATTGTAAACAGATAATAATATAATATAATACTTACATATAGGAAGTGTGTGCTTTGCTTAATTAAATTTGTCATCAGTGTCCCCAAGATCAAGATCCTCTAAATGGAGAGTTGCAAGAGGTATTAGCATGTTTGTTAGCATTCTCTAACATTCTCTGTTTTGAGTGGTTCTGACAATAATCTCTGTATGACATGGCTGAATTTTTATTACTGAAATGGACAGCTTATGGTTTGAGTAATCTGCAAGTTAGCATGCACTGCTCGCTACTGAGCCAAACGGTTTCCCAGATTTGATTTTGATACAAAAGACAAAAGATTTTAAAGCGGTCATATGGGGTAAAACTCTTAAGTCTTACGCAAAATCCACTCTAGCGTGTTAAAGGCTTTCCAGTTCTGGTAATAGCTTAGAAGAGACAAGAAGTGAAATTTAGCTGAATTTTATCTTTCACTTAATGCCAGGCTATTAAGAATATTCACAGAACTGTTGATATAATAGTACGTAGAAACAGAGGGAAAAGTTTGTGTTCATCTTTCATCAGAAAAATTCAAATCAGTTATGCTGAAGTGGTTTCTCTGGAGTTTAGTCAGAGGCAAACTGCCATAAATCGCCTACCTTCTTTTTGCCCCAGTCTTTTTCTGGGGATGTATTTGAAATCAGCTTGTGCTTGCACTTCTCTTGTGAGTGTGTTTATGTGTGCAGTGCTGTAATGTGGGATAAGTCCAGTGTAAGTTATGTAACAGTGGGGATCAGTAGTATGTGTGGGATGAACACTTTCTGGATTTAAAGGAATATTGCTGGCTAAATACAAATTAAGCTCTATAATTCAATCTATAAAATGATTTTGACTATCTCAGTCCATGAAAAGGCAAAACTTCTTCTTTATCGTAATTGCACTTAAAACAGAAGTCTACGAGGCAATGAAACTAAAGACCATCTGAAAGACCTGACTTGACAAAGTTTTATAAGATATACACTAGTTCCAGTCAGAAGTTATAATAATTAAATGTTTAATGTCTTTTATAGAAGTATCTCATGCTCACCAAGGCTAATTTTATTTGATCAAAAATACACTAAAAGTAATATTGTGAAATATTTTTACTAATGTAAAATACCAAATCAGCATATTAGATATATATATATATATATATATATATATATATATATATATATATATATATATATATATATATATTATCATATTAGAAATATTTTTACTAATGTAAAATACCAAATCAGCATATTGATTTCTGAAGAATCATTTGAGACTGAAGACTGGCGTAATGGCTGCTGAAAATTCAGCTTTGACATCAGAGATATAAATTATATTTTAAAATAGAATAAAATAGAAAAGAGTTGTTTTAAATGTAATAGTGAATCAATAAATGCAGCCTTCTTTCAAAAAATATATATATAATTATTCCAAACTTTTAAACAAATTTCGTTATGCACACTACATTTTAAAGTGTACAGTTTCCATTGTACAAAATGGATTACAAATTTTGATGACTCATCCTGCACTACTATCCAATCAAAAGCTATCTAAAATGATAATGTACCTCTTACCACCTGCAACTGACTAGAAAATGATGGTTGATGGCTGTGATGTAACTAAAGGCTAAAAAAAGGCCCTGCGTCCCAATTCACTGCTATCCGCCCTAAATAGTATCCGAGAATAGAATTACTGTGTCCCAAATGATAGTATGTTGAAATGAGTATCCCAAAGATATACTCAGATGGTCTTCTATTTCTGGGGGAGTTTCAAAGTGCAGATCCATGCACACTCTAATGGCTAATATTGCCCGCAACCTAGTGCTTTGTAGGAGGATTCGGTTCAGAACTACAAACATGAAAAGAAAAGGAAAAAAGGTTCAAGCATGCCATGGATTGTGGAGTGTGTATAATATGAGGGCATTAACTGTGACAACAAGATGATTGACAGGCCAGTCTACAATGGCATGATGCATGTAACAACAGCATGCAACAAAGTGGTATGTGGTTTCAAGATGCAATTTCAAGATTTTCTTTACATTATTCCTTTGTTAGCGCAAAGTTAAGTAGACGAATTGGAAAATAGCATGGGATAAGTCCTTTGATAACCCCAGCCAAACTACCTGTTTTAATAGGAAACTGTCAAAAATTATATACGTAAATATTAGACATAGCATAACCGGTGTGATAGCACTAATAAACCAAAAACTAGTAAAGCAATTTTAAAAGAGCAAACCTCCATCCATAGGAATTATGTTGGAAACGCTTAACCAGACACTCATCAACCTAAAAAAAAATACTAAGCTAATACGTACTAAGCTTGCTCGGTGTATAGCCAACTGGTACAGAATTGCACTTGTGATGCGGAGAGCTCGAGTACAAATCCCGTGAAAGACAAGTCACAATAAAAGTGCTCAAAAACAAGCGTTCAAAAACAAGCTAAAATGGCATGGTTGCGTTTTTATGTAACATTTACTTTTGATAACACTATCGGGTAGGTTTAGGGTTTAGTGTAGGTGTACGTTATTTCAACTCAGAACTGCATGATACAAATTCCAATGTAATAAAATGTTGCCATATTCACGTTCATCTGTTCCGGAAAAAACGAAACACGCTTTTAGCGCCACTCACTGGACATTTCACTTTGAAACTGTCGCGAAACGTGCACGACGCAACGTATTTTGCGCTTTGCAAAAATGTTGCCACAGGTATGTTTTTCTAATGAGCCTGTGCTGAAAAAAAATAATAGCTCATTGACAGGATAAAACCTCACTGTCCCGGGTTTTCTTTCTATGCTGTTTCATCAATAATTCCATCCAGGTAAGTGCCACTCTTACATTGTGCTAACAGCAGTGGCTTCATTCAGGACAGGAAGCAACCCTTCTCTCTAAACAGAGAAAGAATGTTTGAACCCATCATTTCATGTGCTTTTCCAGAGCTCAACCTAAGAGCAGAAAGATCCTTGACAGTGTGGGTTTTGTTCACATAATGTTCTGTGCTGAATCATCCTCTGGCCAGAGACTCGTACTCGAGGCTTGAACTGAACAGATGCCTGTAAAATGAATCCATCAGCCATTTACTGCCATCAGAAGAGTCATCATCATCATCTCCACTCTGTTCTTTCCCAGAGCCATTTTAATATTTTCAGGGAACTTCTCATGGGTGCTGTTTAGTTATAACTCGATTTTGAAGTCTGGGATATTAACCAAAGGTTCAACAGGTTATTGCAGTGCACAGCCTCTCGGTTGGAGAATATATGCTACTGTCATACCGCAGGGACAATGGTGTGATTTACAGTGGCCCCAAAAAGTATTTGGACACTTTTGAAAGTCCAATTTAAAATGTATGAATTTCATTACATTACATAACAAAATATCAAGTGGCATCTGCAAACAAATGATTCTAGCACAGAACAGTTAATGTAAGGGTAGGTTTATCACTGAAAACTGTACCGTACTATGTCTAGTCTTTAAACAGCATTATGGTATAATGGAACACTACGGCAACAGTTTTCTTACCTGTACGCGACGGCATTTTGACATTTGGCGGAACTGACAGAACGGCAGTTTCTTTCAGTTTTCCCTCCGTTTTGGCCTAAAACACTGTGTTCGTGGTCATCCAGTTTGACATGTTGACAACAAACATGGAGGTTTTTCAGGTTTTCCATCGCAGCGTTCTCTCCTTATTTATGAATCTTTGCAGCCTTTAGTCATTGCACTGCAACTCGCTGGATCCTTCACTGGAATCCGAATAACACACTCCCGCTAAACTTACTCTTTGAATTATTGCACCCGGGAACAATACAAGTCGACACCATTATGACTAAAAGTTTGCTAAGCACTATTTCCTACTAAAGCAAGGCTGTAATTGACTCTTGTAAGCATATCCATAGCAGACTGCTGGGAGTGGCCTTGGACGGCAACATGCCAAGTGTTGACGTTTTCCTATCTATTTGGCAAAAGAGGAGGCAATAGCCTTTTTCTGTTTTCTCTAGTCATGTAGCACCGATTTCAAAATGTTTTACCTTTTTTACTATATACTGTATAAGCAGCCAAGATTTATTGAAAGCCCATTTTTCTAGCGATGAATAACCCTTTTAAGTATATTCTTTTGAAGTAGCCTATCATTTCTGTAATAAGAACTCTTTTCAAAAGTGTGCTAAAGCGTGCTTATTTTTCCTCAAGGGAAGCAATGACATTTATATATTTTATTTGAATGCCTTAAGTGTCCAATTACGTTTTATGACTCTGTGTTCTTGGCAGCTATTTCCATCTGTGTGTTGGTATATAAGTCATGCTGTACAAGACTAACAACAATCACTGGTGAATAATAAAACTCTGTGTGAACCAGCCCATATAAATGATGACAGTAAACCTTTGAGAATAGTAAAGCAGCAAGTGGAGATTGAAAAGTGAATATATGCATCCTCAATAATGCATGCAGTCTGAATAAACACACACACACACACATATATATAGACACACACTTATATCTTTCAAAACTTAGAATAATGATGTCATCTGTACCGAAACAGAACTTGCTGATATTTTAAGCTGATCTCACACCCCTCAAAGCTCAGAGTACACACCTGTTTTACACCTGCAGACTCACATCTCTAACAAAGTTGTTCTTCATTACACAGTTCTCACACGTACACAGCTTTCTCATGCTCCGTGTAGCGCTAATTTGAGTAATGTCTTGAGGAAAGGTGTGTTTTACTGCAATCTTCTGATCTGATAGAAAATGAAAACCTCTTGGTATTGCAAATACGAATTGAAATTCAACTGAAGCACTAACAGGCTAGAAACCGAATCTGTGAAATTCTCTCTCCCATAGTGATTATCCTGATTTAAACCCTTCACCATTTAGCGCACATTTTTTTGTGAGAGCGTGTGCATGTAAGCTCACGTTCACAATCGTGTGTATTTGGCAGCTGTAAGCGGTGTGTGATTTATTTCAGTTCAGATGGTGTGCTCTGGCCCTCCCACACACACACACACACACACACACACACACACACACACTCCATTCATATACATCTAAAACAGGAAAATTCAGGGCTGCTCGATTGTTTTCATCTATTGGATTAATATTGAGCCATAGGCCATGATTTCCTACAGAGCCACACACATTACTGGAGTGGTACAGCTCTAAAAATAAAAAATAATCATACACGCCAGAGAACAGCTCAGAGTTAAAGCTAAATTGAGAGAGAGAGAGAAATATAGATGAATAAAAAGGGTCAAAGAAGAAAAGTCAGTGCAGTCTAATCGAGATGAAAGAGCTGAGGGTTCAATTTGAAACTCAAACAGGGGTTACTTTACTTTCATGTAAAATGCATGGCAGGAACAGTCAGAAAGAAGGAAACAGAGAAAGACAGTCGTCTGTAGGTGAGACCGAGAGAGCGGAGGTAATAGTGGCGATGCTATTTAAAAAGAAACTGGAGACAGTTCAGAATCTCTATTAGCCTTATATTGCTCTCTATTACCCTACTTAGTTGTCTGTCAGAACAACGTGATCTCATTTGTATGCATAGGTATTTGCACGTTAAGTGTATTATTAACACACATACATTTTTATATGTTTGGATAAACACTCAACCATATAATATCAAGGTATTTAAAGCATTTAAAACATAGAAATGTATACATTTAAATAATGTGTTATATTCATAATAAGTTACATTAAAGGCACACTATGTAAGATTTTTGGATCAAAATATCCAAAGATGTTATTTATTTTGTTGATTTGTGTACTTACATTATCCCAAATGTTTCTAAGAATGTTTAAATCCAGAGAAATAAGCCATTTTAACCAGGCCTTGCGTCACCTATCAATAACATACCCGCGTTACCTTCAATTTCTGGTTTTGTTTTGTAGAAACACCAAAGACGCTCTAATATATTATGTTTTATTAGACAGGTGAGCAACTGTTTGAATACATTCATCGACAGAAAACTAATCATCGTTATACAGCTCAACACAGTTAGTCTTTTTGTTTAAATCTCATTTTCTTGATTTACCACGAGTACCATATTTACCATGCCTAATATCGATCTAGCTCACTGCAGTGTGCAACAAGTGTCTTATATAGAAGCCGCCGAGCGAACACACAGAGTAGCATTATAACAAGTATCATCACACTCAAATGTATCGAATATGATAAAACAGCGCTGCATTACCCAACATACGCATGACCGGAAGAAGCGGAAGCGGCCTCGTTCCGCACCAACGGCTTTCAGAATATTAATAAATCTTTAATACATTACCGGTCATCCATGACCTCTGCCTGAGTCCCGTCGTATTCTCCACCGGCTGTAGAGGTGAAGGCAACAACTCCCATGATTCCACGAAATCAAGGCCTCATCAAGCTACGCCTTTGTTTTGAATAAACGACCTCTAGTGGCGAAAAATTGCATAGTGTGCCTTTAAATGTGTTTTAAGGTATTGCAATTATTGAACGCAGTCAACACATATGTCTAATTTGACATTTAACCGTTTTATTCTGTTCTGTGTGATTGCAAAAGGAAAGTTTGAAACCACTGTGACAAAACACACAAATCAAATGAGTGAAATGCAAAATTCAACCATACAAAAACACAAATGACTTTTATTAGTCCCATTTGGATTCCATTTATAAATTAATTTGGTCTTTAAAAAGATATCTTTATCGGGAAAGGTTTCTCTGTGATTGATAAATGAGAGTCCTGTTATGGGATTGTGTGTGAGTTCTGAACTCGTTCACCTGCAGTAACATTCATAAATATTTACGTACAAATAGCCACAAATGTGCTCATCCTGGTCTGGAAGCATTTTTTCTTAAACTGACTTTCAACAGTTAATTTCTAAGATGCAAAATCCCTTTGTGGAGATTTATTCTGCTCCCACCACTGCATACATAATCTCAAAGAGTGCATTCACAATTTGATCTCTAAACATATTAGTCTTTTTCTCCCTTTAATGTTATTTCTTCTCATGCTTGCGAATACATTTATATGTACTTTATTTATTAAATTATTTCTGCTGTTTAATTCATAGATTACGCTTCAGTGCTTTGCAGTGCTGTGCTTTGACAGTCAAGCATATAAAGCAGCATTGGACTTGAAAAAGACTTGACCTGAGAGCGAGAAAGAGAAAAAAAGAGCATTCTTTAAATGTGTTTGTGTGTGTCTGTGTATCATCATAGGAACATTTCTTGAAAACAGTGTTGCAGAAAAACAGAATGCCCATCACTCATAAAATTACAGGTTTGTTTATCAATGTTTTCACCTGCCAATAAATGCGCACTTTCAGGAGGAAAAAAAAATAGCTCTACCTATAAAAAAAAAAAAAAAGTTTGCAGATTCCATCTGGGCCTAAACTAACATTAAGATGACCTGAAATCATAAATAGGTAAAATTATATCATAACATGTATCAAAAACATTAAATAAAATGAAAAATTATATTATTATTAGAATTATAAATCATAAATTGTTGTATAAATAATATGAACTTGGTTATTTATTAAGTGCTTTATTTTAATTGCCGTACACAGGTTATGTCTCACAGATTATGTCTCTATATTTCAAAGCAGAAGCAAAGAGCTAAAACACAGGAGCAGATCATGAAGAATAAAAAAGCAAAATAACAAACAGCAAGATTGATGAATGGTTCAGAAGTGGGAGTCTGCTCAGAGAGAGAGGGACACTGGGAATTGAAAGGTCATGGCTTCCCACAGAGAGAGAGAGAGAGAGAGAGACTGTAACCTGTTGGTCTCAGTGCAGTGCTGTGCTGGTTTGCGTTCTGCAGACAGACAGTTGTTCCAATGAGAACGGGCTGGTTGTTCTGCTTTAGGTTTTCCGTTTCATTCTGCTTATTCATTTGGACTCTGCATGGGCTTGTGTTGGATCTGTCATCTCTTCCTGTTAGGATTCTTGTCCATGTCTCTCTCATTCTCTTTCTTTTTTCTTTTTTTTTTTATGCATATGTAGGTTTTCTTCTTGTTGGTCATTTTATATACAATACCCGGCTGTCTATCCGGTACACAGTATCAAATAATGATGAATACAACTGACTACACAAATCATAAATCATTATTTTAAAAACTAAAATTTGGGAATATGTTTGAGTTTGCTCCATATATTTGGCAGCTAATGATATTACTTCAGATAATATTTAAAAAAGGCTTTAGTGTGATTTGTAGTAAAGTCAAAAAAGACACCAGAAATTGTGCAATGAGATGATGACTTGTGTC
Source organism: Rhinichthys osculus (assembly GCA_029959095.1). Classification (NCBI taxonomy): domain Eukaryota; kingdom Metazoa; phylum Chordata; class Actinopteri; order Cypriniformes; family Leuciscidae; genus Rhinichthys; species Rhinichthys osculus. Next base: position 18,105,863 of record JARWKJ010000017.1, read on the forward strand.
TAATGATGAAAATGACAATCAACATTTATGACAGTTTTGCACAATAAACGGTAACACTTTACTTGAAGGGGTGTGGATAAGACTAACATGACACCTTCATAAGCATGACATGACACATGTTATGAATATGAAGGAAGTTTTATGCATGTTTGTGACAACTGTCATTAAGTGTCATTCGCTCAATTATGACATTTTTAATGCAAATATGACATTGTTTGAGATGTCTTTGTTATGACACCTTGACATAAACCAGTACATCATAACCTGTCAGTGTCTTTGTCATGACAACTTGACATTACTAAGACAACACAACCTGTCATAAACATGACATAGCAGATTAATTATCAAACTTAAGAAACCACTTAGCTTTATTGGTTAACATTACATTAAACTGACATGTGGTTGGTTTTGACATTGGCTGTCATGAAGCCATTATAACTGTTTAATGACAAATTCAATTTGTACCACTGTAGTTGAGGTCACGAAAAATATTCATGACACAGATATAATGGCCTTATGACAGCCAATGTCAAAACCAACCACATGACAGTTTAACTTAATTTAATGTCAAGTTGTCATGACAAAGACACTGACAGGTTATGATGTTATGGATTATGTCAAGGTGTCATAACAAAGACATCTTAAACAATGTCATATTTGCATTCAAAATGTCATTATTGAGCAAAAGACACTTAATGACAGTTGTCATAAACATGCATAAACCCTACTTCATATTCATGACATATGTCATGTCATGGTTATGAAGGTGTCATGTACACCCTTATGTACACCCCTTCAAGTAAAGTGTTACCCAATAAGGTATAACCTCAAACATAAAGTAGATGGGTGAACTTAAACCGTTAAACAGAGCATTCATGTCCTATGCAAATAAACTCCTACTTCTAAACCACTCCAGCACCGGCCAGATTTATCGAAGCGAATCCGCTCTCAGACTGTTAATCTCCAGTGTAATCAGAAGATCACTGTGAAAGCTTTTACCCATAATTCATTTGTGGTCAGCAAGAAGGTTTTTTTTTTCATGAAAATCCTGGAAAACAGCTTCCACTGCTCCCTTTCAGCTGCTAGGTTAATAAGGACGGGTTCTATCAGATTCTCTCAATGTCCCGACGCACCTGAGCTCTGCGGTCTTGTGCGAATCTGGTCCGCTGCCAGGCCCGTCTGGGCTCTCTAAACCCCTTGACTGAATTAGCCAACACATTTCGGTTAAATGTCACCAGTAATCTATTCTGAGCCAAATGAAATCGCTTCATAGAAATATCACCTGGATGCAGCTGCTCACAAAATATAAAAAAGGATTGAAACAGATTAAAAACCTGAGAGTGAGTAAAATTGTTTGTTTGTTTGAAGACAATAGAGATGGCTAGTACTTAGTTTCCAGATGACAATAATGTACTTTGCTTTCAGCCCTTTTTCCTCTTGAATGTTCAAGTAGGAAACATTAAACTTCCTCTGCTCCAAACACATCAGTAAAAGACCAGCGAAACGTGGAGTTTTGACACACATTTGTCTCGTTTCTCTGTAAAGAGCCGAATCCGAACAGTGTTTTAGTTCCCACCTGGGCCTCATGAACCTTAAGAGCTGCTAGTTTTAGCTTCAGTCTCTCACTTCAATGTCATTACATTCCACAGGAACATTCTGCTCTTTGTCCTGCATGTTAATGGATCTCTCAAAAGAAGGTTGAGGGGAGAGAGAGCGAGAGAGATGGAAGAAGAAAGAGATAGATAGAAAGAGGAAATGGCAAAGTTATTTACAGCTGCTGGTATTGACTCCCTGTCACTGGATTTCCAACCTCTTGACAAAAAGCAAACGTGCTGGAAGTGCTGGACCCTTCTTTTTTCCCCCTTCCTCTCACCTTTCACCATAAAATAAGCTTTGTTTTTCCAGGACTGCTCTCTAGTGCTATAGGAGGACATTGGGGGGAATTCACTATGAATGAACTGCTCCCACTGATAGTGTTGTTCGTTTCCACATGCCGTTTGTGATATTTTAGCACATGATTCAAAGGAATTATATGACAAAGACTTAATTTGGAGCAGCAATATACCAGCACAGATAGGATTAAACATGGATTATGGTTGGTTAGATATAATAATAAGATGCTGGGCCATAAAGTCACAACTGAAGAAAAAACATTATTAAAAGAAATATATATTTTTTTCAATATTTATGTTTTATTATTATTTCTTAGAAGAAAGGGCAGTAAATCAGTTTAAATACAAATATGATTCATAATATTGGTATATATAAATTAATTAATTTTACATAAAAGTGGCAAATTCGCCACTAAATGTGACACTACTTAAATTATGTAAATAAACAATTATCTTAATAAAGTTTCAATTGTTAAATACTTAATGTTCTATTATTATTTCTTTAAAAAAATAGGTAGTGAATCAGTTAAGTAGGCTACATATACAATTCTTAATTCTTTTTTTTTTTATAATAATAATTTAAATTCACCCATAAATATGTGACACTAATCAGATAACAGTTTAATTACGTAATTAAAGTTCCAGGATGACCCTGGATCTGGGAAACAATTTTCACTCAGTAAATTATAACAAATAATTATAATTTAATAAATAAATAAATAAAAATAATTGAGTGGAGTTTTGAGTTTCATTTCACAACGTAACAGGAAAACTGAGATAACTAGCACTTTTCAAAAGAAAATTGACATGAAATTGCTGTCTCACTCTCATCTTTTGATGTTTCCTGTATGTATGCCCTGATTCTCAGAGAAGGCAGTGGCTGAATTATTTACTGCTCGCTGCACTTTCCATAGAAAGACGGTCAATATCCAGACAGAAAGAAAGCGAGAAAGAGAGGACACACTGACACCTGTCTGAATGCACCACACCAGACAGGACATACACACTCACGCATTCACTCTGGTGTGTTTCAAGCCGTGATGCTGAAATGTTTTGACAGGAAGTTGCTGTTTAATTACAGACCTGTCTTCTCAATATCTCTCAGGTTGTGTGTATTTTTGTGATTTCCAGGTATATTGCTTATCGTTTAAGTCTTAGGCTGTCACTTAGTACAATGTGTTACATTATATGTGTTTATGTCAGATTTAGTGGTCTTTGTGGGAACCAAATGCCCTCAAAATGATAGTAAAACCTGAAATCATGTACACTGGGGGGCCAATGAAATAAAGCCTTATTCACTGCACTTTCTTAATACACATTACTGGTATTATTGTGAACGATTCATCATCATAACCTGTTGAACAGAAAAAAAGTGATCAAATTGTAACTTTAGTAGAAAGTTTTCTTTTTAGCTAAAATCACAGCCATAATATATAGAGACTTTACAAGATCAAATTAAGTACTGTCCTACATTTATACTCACTAAATTTCACTCTTGTTGTTATTGTCACATTACAAAAACAATCTTTTGTAAATGCCAGTTCTTATTGGCTTTAATAAAGGGATTAAATAATGTCTTAATTAAAATCTAAAAATGCCATGATGTGTTTCTGTGGGGCTACTGTAGCTGAAAGGTTAAGCAAAAATAATTAGCTTAATATAAAAACAAAATAAATCAATGGGAAGTCCCTACCATCATACAACAAGATGGTGTTTGTGTATATTGCTATACTTGTGAGGGCCAAATATCCTCACTTATATAGTGAAATATTATGACGACCGACTGGTGAGGACATTTTACTGGTCCTCCTCACTAGTTAAGATGACTTATAAATCGGTCAAAAACATGTTTTTATTTAAATCTATAGTGTTTTGCACAAGTTTCTGTGATAGGTAGGTTTAGTTGGGTTAGGCCATAGAAAATATCATTAAAGGGATAGTTCACCCAAAATTTCCACGACGCATGCGCGAGAACTGAAAAGAGGACGTTCTTCTTCTACTACTTCTTGTTCAGTTCTCGCACATGCGTCGTGGAAATCTCTTGAACTCTCGTCTCAGGCCCACAAGGAAGAAAAGGAATAGTCGAATAAAGTCGTTATTTTCTTTTGTTTTTCCGCAGAAAAAAATTATTCTCGTCGCTTGATAAACTTATAGTTGAGCCACTGTAGGCACATGGAATATTTAAACATTTTCTTCAATGACTTTCTGGGCCATCAAGTTTCACTCCCTTAAGAAGCCTATGTAGCAATGATCCACCTCTCAGATTTAATCAAAAATATCTTCATTTGCGTTCCGAAGATGAACGACGGTCTTACGGGGTTGGAACAACATGAGGGTGAGTAATTAATGATTTAATTTTCATTTTTGGGTGAACTATCCCTTTAACCTGACATAAAATCAATGGAAGTCTATGCAATGTCCTCACTAATAGTGATACAAACATGTGTGTGTGTGTGTGTGTGTGTGTGTGTGTGTGTGTTTTAATCACACTCACATTGTCATACTAGAACATTGCAGATGAGATCAACTGTGCAGAATAGTGTGAAGAGCTGAAGTCAGAGGACTGATAGAATGTTAATGGCGCTATATATTTGGTCAGATTACATCTAACACAAAACACAAAACCGTCTGGGTCACATCCCAGTCATCCAAATCTACAGTTTGATTATGATGACTAATTAAGTCTAGAATAATTTCAATACGAGAGCAGAATCATTTCTGAGCCACTTGTCTTACCAAACGAAACTACAAAAATCCTGAGCAAAGCTGCTTGAAAACGGTCATTATTTTTGCAGTGTTAAAATTTCATAAAATATGCATCATCTTAAATACACTACACTTCAGAAGTGTTTTTATGCTCACAAAAGCTCCATTTATTTGATCAAAAATACAGTAAAAACTGTAATATTGTGAATTATTATTACAATTTAAAATAACAGTTCTAATATATTTAAAAAATGTAATATATTCGTGTGATACTGATTTGGTGCTTAAAAACATTTCTTATTATTAGCAATGTTGTGCTGGTTAATATTTTTATGTAAACTCTGATACATTTCTTTCCAGGATGAAAAGAAAGTTCAAAAGACCAGCATTTATTTGAAATATAAATCTTTTGTAAAATGTGATGGATAATGGCAGTCAAAATTTACCATCACTCCCTCAGCAGCAGTATTAGGAAACCCCCTCACGGCAGTCTTCACTTTTATGTAGTTTAATGCCAGGGAAATATAGCACAATGTATCATGTTATAAATGTACAAGAAGTTTTTTGTATTTTTATTTAAGATATTTTAATGCTAATTAAGGCATTATTTTTACATTTACAATGATCCATGGGCACCCTGCCGTTAATACACTGTGAAATACAATGGTTGTACATATATATTGTTCATTGTTAGTTCAAATCTAGTGTTAATGTGGACTTTACTGTGACATAGGGTTGTCAAACATATACGTTCATAGTATAGCAGCATTTCTGCAGTACTAGTAGTACTGGATATATTCAGTGCCACTGATACACAAAATCTGGTACCGTGACTACTAAAATTTTGTACCATGACAACTGACAACCCTGTGACGTGTTACTTATGTTTGTATGTATATTCACAAATAAGTTACTTTAGTATCAGCAGACTGTGTTTGCATATACAGTCTGAGCTTCTGAAGGTCAGTATGAGGGAGGAGGTTTTTACACACTGGAGAGTGGCTCTGATCCTGCTGCGGCCTCTACACCACAGGTGTGGCTGCTCTTTGTTGCATTATTAAAAGCCACATTCATGCCCTCTCTTTCTCTTTCTTTCTTCCTGTCTCTCTCTATCAGTCGAGATCACAGACATGGACATCAATGAACAGAGGGCAGAGAGGGGAAAAAGTGGAGGTGCTTGTGTGTTCAAGAGACTCCTTGTCCCATTGATTAGCTTTCAGTCACACACAAGCCTGGAAGAGGAAAAGGAACAGAAAAAAAAATAACATCATGAATGATCTTTAAAAGGGTGGACACAGACAGACTTTCTCTCCCTTCATCACAGACTCACAGGGCCTCATATGAAACATTTGGTTATTGGTGATTAGTATGAGAAACCACGTTTTAATTGGTTACCATTGTTACTTCTCACTTCACAAGAGCGCAAACGGATCTGCTCGTGCGCGAGGTAAAAGTGTGCAAGCAGACCATCTACGGGACAAGCCGGATTCATTCCACCATATCTTTATGTACACAATAATAATCTTTTACATTGTAATCCTTTTATTTGTAATATTTGGCATGATTGTGTGCTGCTGTGCGTTCCTGTGTGTTTAATAAGCAGTGTACGCACGTTGTGGACCCGCCTATATGCGCACATTACTAACGCGCTCTTTAAATAACAAAAAAAATATTGCGCCATTGACTTTAGACCCTGTTTCAGTTGGTCAATGGCGCAGTTCTATTTCAGTTCTCAATGAACGCCAACAATGCGCCTGAACACACCTCGTTTTCAGACCAGCACGCCCATGGGCGCACAAATGGGCAAAATGCATTTGCTATTTAAACAACGTGGCGCGGGATATGGGGGTGGGAATCTCTAGGCACCTCACGATTCGATTCGGTACGATTCAGAGGGCTGTGATGCGATGCGATGCTAAAACGATTATCGATGCATCTTTTTTTGTGTGTGACTACTTGGTACTTTTAAAGGTACAGTGTGTAACATTTTTGAGTATTTATTAACAGAAATGCAATATGACATCCATAACTATGTGTTCAGTGGTGTATAAAGAACTTACTTATTAAACCGTAATGTTTTTATTACCTTAGAATGAGGCATTTATATCTATATAGGCGCGGGAATCCCCTTCTATGAAGGTCGCCATATTGTGACGTCATGTTTCTACAGTAGCCGAACGCGAACAAACAGCGTTACAGAGCGCGTTTCGTCACTACCTTGAAAGAGAAGCCGCAGGAAGCTAGAAGAAGCTAGTCATAAACACCGTGAGTAGTGACTTTTCCCTTGTCAGTGGTGTAAATATGTAGTTGGATTGTTTCATGTAACTTAATTCTTCTCCCTCGCTGTGTTATGGCTTTGCTATGTGGGGATAAATGTGCTGGTTAAGTTCGTGAGACAGCTGATTAGTAGGCTACTCTTGTCATTGACCGTAAAACAGTTACAGGAATCACCAACCCGTCGATTTGGGAAGCATTTTAAGTCGATCGAGTTTCCAAAATCAGAGAAAAAAGCCTATTGTGTGTAGTAAGTGTGTCTAGGGGATGCGGAGGCGCGCGCGCTATTACAATCACGTCATTTTTGCCGCGCGCACCTTTGGGCTCATATCATGCGGACGCATCGAGTTTAAACAAGGCTTTACGCTTTAACCAGCTCAGCCACAGTAACAGCTCATATTAGCCAGCTAAACCTTTACTACCCTGTTAGAAAAAATATATAGTTGCATAGTTTCATGTGGTTCTTCTCCCTCGCTGTATTATGGGTTTGCTATGGGGGGAGAATGTGCTGGTGACGTTCGTGAGACAATCAGCTGATTACTATTATTATATTATGTATTAACATTTACATTTACATTTAGCAGACGCTTTTATCCAAAGCGACTTACAACTGAGGACTAAACCAAGCGAGTCATCGTGAAGAGGCAAAAGCAACGCAAGAAGTGCTCAAAATACAAAGTTCAGACATAGCTCGGAGTAGCATAAGGCAGGCAAGCGAGGATTTAGAGGAAAGGATTTTTTTTTTTTTTTTTAAGTTAAGTGCTCGCTGTATTAAGACCCTTGATCCTCACCTGAAACTTTATCCATGATGTGGTTTATAATGGACTGTGGTACAGAAACTTGGTTCACGCTGGCTATTCTCTGCTGTCTCAGACGACGATGTTTGTCCCGTTTTAGCCACCGTAGCTTCTTCGAAAGGGAGGGGTGAGCGGTGGGCTGAGCCCTTAGTGTAAACTCGCAACCGAACCGCTAGATGTCACTAAAAATCATACACTGGACCTTTAAAGCAAAGTATTTATTATGACCTATAAAGAATTTACTTCCAATATATTTTATTAATAAAACAAATGGAAGTGATTTGGCAAGTCAACTGTAAGGTTACATTTGCCAGCATATGTCCCAACATTGCAAAGAACCAACAGGAAGAAATGTGTGCCTGTACTAGCAGCATACTTCTAGTAAATAAATACAAACTGCAGCATATTCTGAATCTCTAACATAAAATAACAGATTTCTAACCAACATCCTCCTTTTATGTGCAATGAGCAATATAATCCTTCAGACAAAAAATAAATAAACATTTTGCTGTAGCAAAATCACAAACAGCTTTCATACAAAAATATAGAATTATGTACCAGCAGCTTTCATACAAAAATAATGCTTGTGGACTTACGCATATTCTGAATAATTAGTAACATTCAAAGCTGCTCTTATACACAAATAAATAATAAAGACTTATGACTTGAAATTGTTGCTGTATACCACAATCAAAAACAGCTTATACAAAAAAAGTAAATGAACATCTGCAGAGAGCACAGTCAAAATGTAACTTTTTGTGACTGGCATTGCACTGATACACACTGTGTAAACCTACGTATAAGGTACGTATAACAGATTTGTTTACAGCATATTGATGCAAAAACAAAACAATACAGAAAGCAGCTCTCATACAAAAAAAAAAAAAAGGCCACAATGAAATTATGCCAATTTTCCATATGTTAGCTTTTAACGAAGAGGGTGCCGTTCGGATTTCGCGCCATCATGCGTCTCTGTTATGTGCATGCCGCAGACTGTCTGGGCTCTGCACTTCCGCGCTTCAGAGTTCCGCCTTTTGCGTTCAGTCAATATTACGTTATTAGAAAAAAGAAAAAGAAAAACTTTTTTTAGAAAATCAATTTTTGACATTTGTGAATCGATTCAGAATCGTCCACGTCCGCATCGCGTTGCAGAATTGATAGAATTGAATCTAAGATCAATCTAAGAATTGATTTTCCCCCACCCCTGGCGCAGGACGTGAAAATGATAACTGTTTCGGACTGAAACTAAACACTTGCGTCGAGCTTGGCGCTGCATTGCGCCGGGTGTAAGATAGGGCCCAAAGACATCAAACATAAGTACTTTGATAAAAAATAAAAAAATTGAATCTGTTAAATGGGACTCTAAAGATACTCGAAGATAGTAAGATATTATAAAAACATTAATTTCACGATTTTCTATAAAGCTGCTTTGAAACGATGTGTACTCTGAAAAGCGCAAATTTGACTGGTAAATTATTAATTAAATGATAAATATAATGCAGTCTCTCGTGATCTTATGCTTTCAAAGCTAGCTTGCTATTGCTAGCCTCTGAAATTGCCTACCCTACCTTTAATGGAATGAGAAGCTTTCTGATCACAGATGTAAATACATTTTTACCTAGAGCCTTTTTTGCAGCATACATGCTGTCAATTGCACCGTTACATATGTAAAATTATTAGCAGCAAATAGTCCTTTGATTCTGACTGAAAAGTGCCTTTTTTAAACAATCTTTTCACTACAATGTAGACACACCAGTAAGTCGGCTGCATGGACATTCTCAAGTTGAGTTTGTTTTATATCAATTCTAACGTATGTCGGAAATCTGTATACACCCTTCACTGCCTTTTTTATGTGTCCTCAATGTTACTTCATAAAGCCCCATAATTCCTCTACATCAACAACTTCCGCTTAATGTAGTCAATATAGAAGCAGAAAGACAAAAAACACACGGGTACAGAGACACTGACGCACATTCTTCCTGAGTGAGGGAATCCAGCAAGTAGGATGATTAGAGGTGAGCTGAAAGAGAGGGAGACAGGTTGAGAACGAGGAGAAAGAAAGACACAGATCAAGGACATCAGGTGCCGGCGTGTGGGGTGAAGCTGGAACGTTTTACGTTCCAATCGATGAGAATCCATTAAAGGGGCATCTGCTGTACCTTTGACTACTTTAAACACACACCACACACACGTACAGACGAACGCCTGTGGACGCAGACACATCAAAGAATGAGTGAATGATACAGGCCATCATTGATTACAGATGATGGCCGGCGTAATAAGACGAATGAGAAGGTTTCAGCTGAGGTCCCTGCTGTTAAAATCACCATGGAGACATATATTGATTAACCCCAGTGTTTGAGACCCTGGGTATAGGAGTCATGGTAATGATTCCACATGTCAAGAGAAATTGTCTTTAAGGAAAACGGAAGACGGAGAACGCTCCTCTGCCCCCGTTTCCTTCACGGTTGATGTGTCGAGCAGAGGTAGAAGATCAAAGAGGGAGACAAATGTTTCTAATATACTGCCGCTTCTGAGAGCACAACACAGCAGTCTTCCTTCAGTCTTATTCTGTCACCTTGGCAACTAATTGCATTGTTAAAAATTAGCATATTCAAATTCGCCAAATGTATCATGCCACATTGAGAGGCTGTGACACTATGTAAGTGGGATATGTTTCTTGCAGTACACCACAAAAGGGCACCTCTCCTCTCCAAACTCTTTTATGCAGCGCTTGAAAGGCAATTCCTCAAACATTCTGGTTTGAGGTTTGAAGGTAAAGGTTCACTAAGTAAGTTTTTTTGCCTCATTTAAACAGTCTGACATATAAAGAAAGGAATAGCACTTAAAAACTTTAAAATAATGCAAACTCACTAACAATGACACCAAATTTTTAAGCAAGAGCACCAAGGTTTAGCGATGAGAAATATGCTTAAAGTATAAAGTAAGTACATGCTTCTGTTATTGTAGTTATAATTATATAACAGGGTTATTATAATTAACAAAAACTATAGTGTATCAATATTCATATAACAGTGTACACGCTCATACATACATAAGCACACACACTTCGAAATACACAATGGAAATGAGAAGAGAACCACACCAAAAGAGCTCAGCAGCGATTGTCCTTCCCATAAAGTCAGCTTCTCTGTTCATTCAAACTACAACACATAAATAAAAATATTCTGCAATAACCTTCTAATATACTGTATTTTAACTGAATAGATGTCATTGCTTGTACTGTACCAATTGATTCAATTACATGTTTTGCAATGCTCCATGGAATAGTTAATTGCCAAATAAAAGACAAAGTACACAGTACGGTTCCTTTCTCAGATTATCAAATACTTTTTTGCTTCAAATCAAAGTTTTCAATGTTCTAATTCATCCCAGAGCTGGTTTGTTTGGTTCACAGCTCAGAACTCTAGACTGAATGATCTGCTGAAACCCCCTGTAGAGAAAAGAAAACGAATGGAAAATACTTCCTGAACCAAGTATTGGTCTGTGTTCGTTCTTCGGGAAATAAAAGTCTAGTTTTTTAAAGTTCTCTGTTCATTGCGGATTTCTTCACAAAAAGAGGACAACTGCAGGACTAAAACGTTCCACCGTGACATCATCAGCCTCAGAACACGTTTAATTCTGTGGGCCGATTTTTGGATCGTGTCATTGAGACCTAGTGTCAGTTCCACTGAGCCTGCCAGTTTTCTTTTTAAATATGCATGAAGGTGCACAATGTTGTAAATGGCCAACCCTTCGGTGAATAAGTGCAATCTGACTGACTGCTGATAAGACACTGGCAGATGACAGGTGGCTGTCATCACCAATTACATACCAGTTTAAGAGCGCTGAAATCTGCCGGGGAACAAAGAGAAGCATCAGGTGTGTGCCGGTGCACTAACTGCATATCTGTAGCAGTAACTGAAGCTGCTTTGATTAGGATCGATGACCATCTGTGGTTTCATTAAAAGCCAATCAGTAAATTCGATCACTGACTTACGGCCGGGTGATACTGCGCTCCTGCCTGGGTCAAAGATCAATTAACACTGCACATCGCACTGGTGATTCCTGCGTTAAACCACACCTCCATTCTGACTGGCCTGAAAATGCATGTCCTCGGATATTAGCTTCCTTCCCAGCATTAGCTGGACCGCGTATCACTTTACCGAACCCTGCGTGCGTAACCGATCCCTCGTCAGAAAGAAACGCTGTGGGGTCAGAGGCCAGCGTTATTTAGCTGAGTGAAAGACGACAGATGAATTAGTCATGATACTGCAGATCGGGACTGTGACGCAACTGCATTTGATAAGACGTGCTGCTTTCTGGAGAAGGTGTGGTAGCATTGATTGGATTGATCATTTGAGATGAGTAATTGATGTTAGGGGTGAGGTTCTCACCTTGGACCTGGAACAGGAGGGAAGACGATAAAAAAATAGGAGAACAGGTTTATTTTATTATCAGTGTTTTCTCTTGTTTTCCTTTAAAAACTTGAACTAAATTGAGTTGGATAATGATGTAGAGCTCTGCAACACTGACACTTCTTGAACAGAGTTGAATTAAAGCCACACCATGCAGAAATTGTGTTTTTGTCAAACAGCGACCCCTATAGTGGCTGTGGAATACTTGCACTGTCGTAAATAGCTAGATAGACATATGTGGAAATTACTGGACAGGTCTAATTATCAACAATGGATGAATGAACAGCATCGTAAAAAAAATGACATACTACAAGCAAGCGCAACAACATAGAACGCAAAACAAGTTTAGAAATAAGAGATTTATTTACTAGTCTATCAACAAGATAGCCAGGTCAGCATCGCTGTTGCATCCAGTGCTGCTTTTTAAAAACAGGGACGCAGTGGGCAGACACATATGCAGGAACAGGTAGAAATTCCTCCGGGAAAATCTCAGGAAACCACTGCATGGGTACAGGAGTGGAATGCAGGAGAACACGGTGAGTAGAACCCTGGTAGCCTCAACTACCATCTGACATAGACAGGACGAGGTAAAAAAAAACAATATATAGGACATCCTCATTCAAAACAGCTGGCGCTGATCAGCTCATCAGCCGCGCTGATCAGCCGCGCTGATCAGCCGCGCCCACTCACACAACACGCACACACATAGCGAGGGCGAATCAGGGACTCTTTTCCAGTTCCTCACGCGGTCAGATTCTCTTTTCCTAGTCTCTTCCGACCGTATTTTCTTTGCTTTTTCCATCGTCGAGTATCACGTCTGAAATGCACGCAAGTGTCTTCGTGCTTCATATATTGTTGTTGATGTGTGTGACGTCGTTGCCGTAAAGCATGTCGTTATTCTCACGAGATTTGTCGGGGGCGCTCCTCTCAAACTTGCATTGCTAGTTTTTACAGCGGCGTCCCCCCCAAGCTTTACTACCAGGATGATTCGCCCTACTGTGAGTTTGTTTACCACCGAAATGACTTTGAAGCTGTTATATTAAGGTACAATTCTTGCATAGTGTGCCTTTAACACTGAATAACGGCACTATTGCCTTCTGTAGAGCTGCTTATAGCGAAAATAAGCTTGTTTTATAATGTGATGAACTTTGCACTATTATTGAATTAAACTGAGTCAACATTGACCTGACTTGAGATGAATAATAGCACTATTATCTTCTGTAGAGCTGCTTGTTTCGTTTCTAATAAACTTTGCAACATTCACAGTGTTATTGAACTAAATTGAATCAACATTTAACTAAATTGAGCTGAATAATGACACTCTTTTTAGAGCTGCTCTGCAGCTTTGCATTCATTTCAAAACTGAAGAACTATGCAAAATTAATACTGTTATATTCTTGTTTATTACTGTGAAGCTGCTTTGAAACTCTCTCTATTGTATAATGTGCAATATAAATGGGACTTGACTTAAAACAAGAAAAAGACATGAAAAATATTTTTTACTGGGGAATAAGACAACAACACGAATGAAGATACAGGATTGATTGAGTGACATTTCAAGTTTAATGTGGAAGGTGAATTCAGCTGTTTGTACAGGTGTAAAGATCTTTTTTTCATTCTCTATTGCAGTCGTTTTCATCTTCCAGAATGTCACATCTGGAATGGATTGAGACTGTTGTTTATGTGTGTATTTGTGTAATGGGGTGATTAAAATCTGGGGTGGTAGGTCTCCTCGACTGAGGACAGAGAAGGAAGAAAAACCACGTCTGGAACACGGCAGTGGTGGAGGAGGAGTGGCCTAGTTTCTTCAGCAACCTACTTACAAACTTCAAAACTTAAGCGGGCGGTGGAATTCAGATGAGCTGATGAATCCTTTAGGAATGTTTGTGGCTGAATCTATGCCAAATGTTAGAGTGTGTGTGAACATCTGAATTTAAGCCAATCGCCCCAGAAACTGGCACTTTCCTGGATCCGAGCAGGTGGCAAGTGTAATTGAGGGTGTGTGAGCTACCTTAGGGTTTAGATCCCTTTATCCAGAGTATACGTGATGGAGTCTGTCAGGTCTGAACCCACACCAGTCCAAACTAGGAATGTCAAAAGTAGCGGTACTTCACTTCCAATTTCAGTAGTTCAGTTCCAGTTTCTTTCTATAGCATCGTTAATACTGAGGACTGACAGAATTCAGTACCTGCACAGGGGGTTTTGATGCTAAGGATCCCCAAATCTTGAGAGGGACTTCATACTAATAAAAAATATATATTATATATAAAAAGATTTATACTATGTGAGAAAAATATTAATCATAACAAGATTATCAATAAAATACACAATTTATTTATATAACACTTTTCACAAAAAAAATATGATTCCAATGCAGTTTTATGAAGAATATTGCCCTAAAAAAAATTTACAGAATCATATGTAAAAAAATTAATAATAATCTGTTTTATTGTTAATAGAATATAATAGCAATATAAATCTGATTTTTGACAATCTTTAGCCAACCGAATAAAACTAATATAAAATTCTGAAAATGTTTTACAAATTATTGCATTCAACATATTTAATTAATATCTTAATTATTAGTTCACTTTTTTCTTTCTTTTTTTTTTCTTCTTTTGTTTACCCTCAGCATTTCTGGACTAGAGTGTGAAAACTCCTGGTCTAACTGACAGGCTTTCAATTGCCTACAAGCGCCTTGGTAATGTGTCTGAAGTGAATGCAAACAGGCGAAACACAAAAATTCAATATGTGTCAAAATATTGAATCAGTGCAATGAGCCTTGCGGTGTAAATGCAGCTTAATGACCTGATACTGTCTGTTGTGTTGTTTATATTAATCAAGAACAATATTGATGAGAAAAAGAAAAAAAGAAAACCACCCACGCATGAGTCTTGAACACGAAATTTGGGCTTAAAGACAAAAAGCAGCCTATACAAAACCGCTGAAAATCATGAAATTTAACTGGTTTTAGTATCAACTGCTGAAATATTGGTATCATGACAACAACCCTACTACAGGCTCTTTCTCAAAAGCTCAATAATGCATGTGAAGCCCCACAGCTGGTCCAATTCCTCACAGAAGCGGAGGCTGTTTACGTAGAGGCGAATGGTGGTATGAATTCAGTTTATTCAGTGGAATCCTTCTGTGTGCATAACAGCAGATTTGCTGGTGAATGAACTGAGCTAATCTGCCGTTGAATTGTTGTTTCAGACATCACTGGGGCTCGTGAAAATCGGAGGGAATCGTGGCTCCAAGCGGGTCACACCGACTCACCGTGGGAGGCTGATCTGAAAGCATGAGGGGGTGGGGATAGGGAAAGAAAGGATTGAGGAGGATGGGACAGATGCAGAGCTTGAGATGTGAGTGGGATGAGAGTTTGGGTTTTGGGAGTTTGCGTGTTGTGTAACAGCAGTCGGGCTGTTAACGTACCGCGCGCTAACTGTGAGTCTGAGGCCCACAGCGCTAAAAGGCTAATGACACGCTCTCCATGCTAACGACATCCCTTTCTCATTACCATGCCAGTGGAGTCGCAGTGGCAATAAAAGCAGTCGAATCAAGCGGTCGTCAAGCATGATAGAAACTGTATGTGACTGCATGTGCTACACACGGTAAAGCCATGTGACTTCACTTTATGACAGCTGCAACAGATCCTGGGAGTTTTGTGAAGCTTAGAGGCTCATGAGACTGAAACAGAGTTCGGCATCAGATTTTTTCCAATGTCCTCTGAGTTCTCATTTGATATGCTATGCAGTTTCATGGACAGACTGTTTCAGTTGGGCAAGGAACAAAACGAATTATATTAAAAGGTTTGATTCAATCTGCACATCTATAAGTGTTCAGCACTAAATGTTTCTGCACTACTTCTTCTCTCATTCGATCCAAATCTGTCCTTTTGTGATTCTATCATTTTTGGTTTCAGTTCAAAATCATCAATAAAGTGGATGTTGTTTTTTGTTATCAGGACACCTGGGTGTTGAAATGCTTGATTCCTGCATCTTAAACACTATTTGTGCTTCTCTAATGGAAGGCTGCATAATATCTGCCACACCGGCTGCCACGCCGCTGAAGACCATCTCAATTTGAACGATAATTGAAAGGAAGCCTTCGTTTTGCATCCTTTATTCAGATCCTTTTGAAGGCTGCATCGTGTATCCTTCGTGTCCTTTAATCACCCACGATCCTTTGCACACATTCCAATTCAAGAAAAAGAACTGACGGAAAACGAGTCAGAGCTTGTCTGAGTTCATTATGATGTGTAAGACAAAAATAATACTTTCAGAGATTAATCCATACATGTTTTGGTGTATATTAATCACTAAACCGCTAGACTTCTAATAATGTAAGCCAGTGGCATTCACTGTACTGCACAAATAGAAAGAGAATTAATAAAGAATTTTGATACAAAGTATTTTTCCAAACTTAAGTTTTAATAGTATTTTCGTGCCATGACCTTGGGAACGGGAACATGTGTGACGTATAGCCATGCACATTTACTTGATCGTTTCATTCTAGCGTTTAACGCTGAGGAGGACTTAAGCCTACGAGTCTCCGAAGAACTGGACTAGGACAGACACAACCTCACTAGGATACAGCCTTTCGTTTGAAAAGCACCCTTTTAATACACACAGAGAGACCAAGGAGGCCTATAATAGCTGAAGGGAGCTAGTCATTAGCATTAGCCTTCTTGATCTCAATGGAGGTTACAGCAAGAAGTACGAAAGTCGCTAGCAAATCGAAGGCTAACTGAAAGCACACGCAAAAAAGCAAATGTTTAATTTTTCATTTTTAGCTTCTGTGACATAATGAAATGTGTCATTTAAAAGGCAATCTTTAACATGTTTACAATTAAGACTATACACACTTTAAAACGTCCAATTAATGGAATCGCTTTAGGATATATGTGGTATAGGGTCTTGCACAACTTGCAAACAACATTGGGTATGTGTGGGTTTTTTTGGCCAATCGCCTGAGCCATAATTGCCATGTGACTAATCACCCTGGAGCTGCAATAAAATGACATCATGACATTGCTGATGACACCACAAGATACCAAAAAATACCAAAATGCCAAATCCAGTATCATTCAAATGTTTGGGATCAGTAAGATTTTTTTTAAAGAAGTAATAGTTTTAGCAAGACATTAAATTGATCAAAAGTGACATTTATAATATTACAAAAGATTTCAAATAAATGCGGTTCGGTTGACCTTACTGAAAACAGTTTCCACAAAAGCAGAACAAACGTTTTCAACATTGATAATAATAAAAATGTTTATTGAGCATCAAATCAGCATTTTTAGAATTATTTCTGAAGGATCATGTGACACTGAAGACTGGCGTAATAATGCTGAAAAATAACAGGAATAATTACATTTTAAAATATATTCAAATAAAAAAGTTATTTTAAGTTGTAACGATTTCACAATAATATTGGTGTGATCAAATAAATCCAGCCTTGATAAGCATCAAGAGTAAAAAACAAAAAGCTTACCGACCAAAGTTTTTAACCTACTAAAATAAAATATTTACAATTGTTTTATTGCCTGAAAATAAGTACTCCATCAGTATGCACAGTTACTTTTGTGCCCCCATAATGGGTTACTTATTTCATTTACCAGCTGGAGTCTGGACCAACCCCTATTATTTTGCTTCCACAGACACAATAAACGATAATGTGAGTAACTTCTCTGTGATCCACAGTAAGGTTGAATCAGTCCCCTGATGTCAAGAAGAGCAGAGCTCCTTATTAGCTCTATAAATGAAAGAAAACTTCAGTGAAATCTCTAAACAAACAACTAGCTCTAGCTTCAGTGTACTGGCGTGTGGATATCTTTGCTCTGACAGTCAAAACAACCAACACTCATTTGTTTCTCTCTTTTGTTTTCATTCTTACATTAATATTCTGCTTTCAGTCAGATCCAAAGCAGATATGAAGGTGTGGAATAAATAGATAAGCAGACACTGAGATGTGGTATAAACCTCAGTAGGCTGTTACAATTCGAGATCAGAGAGGAATGTAGAGAAAGAGGAAAAAAGATTGCATCTGCAATGAGTTTTAAGAGTGACTTTTTAGTGTTTGGAGTGAGTTATTGTATGTGTGTGAGCTGGAATTCTGCATACTGTGAAGGATTTTAATTACAATCAATAAATGGTAGTGGATCGTATTCTCTAATTTGAGATTCAGCAGAATGAATAAAGGTCAAAGCCTTGATTACAAACACCATTAAATCCCTTACAGCGGCCTAATCAGAAACCTCAAATACTTGAAGTGTCTGTGTGTATTAAGCCAGACATTAGATAGAAAGTCCCATACAAACACACTCGCACCACAAAAGCCTGCACTGTCACATGTCTGTCCTGTCTTGTGTTGCACATGGGTGGTTGTTATGTTGGGCCATGTGCCTCTGTCATTGTTTGATCCCTCCCGCTCGTTACCTGATTAGTGTTTGAGTTTCCCCACCTGTTCCCTCTTGATTTGTTCCCTTTATAAGTCTCCTCATGTTTGCAGTCTTGGTCGGTTTGTTGTCATTGTCAGATGTTTCTCTGTTCCTGGTTGGTGTTCCCTGTATTCTTGACCCAGTGTTTGTTTCATGTTCATTTATTATGTTTTCCCCCTCGTGGGTTTTTGATTTGTGTTTGTTCTGTTTTTGTAAATAAACCTTCCTTGTTTTGCACTTGAGTTCTCCTTTTCCTAAGTGTGAACGTGACATGCACATCTATTTTTCACATCAAAGAGCATTTGCTTTGAGCAAATGCACATATACACAATGCCTTGCAAAAGTAAAAAACCCTTAACCAATTTTCTTGTTTAGCCTCTTTGAAATGCAGTTCTTTGTGATATTATTTCTGAGCAATGAAATTCAAGATTAACTACTTTAATATGACATTTATTTATGTTAGAAAACATGTTACTGAAATAAAAACTGAATTATGCTGTTTGTTAACGTATCCAGTCCCAGCTTTTGAATATTTCATACAGACACCATTTCAAGCAATTATAGCATTTTTCTTTTAGGGTAAACGCACTGTTCAGGTGTGATTCCTGAACAGTGATTCGCTCCAGGTTGTTGAGGTTAGACAGTCAAAAATACACTTCCACATTTGTCTTCACAGATCAAAGCAGAATGAGAATACAGAATTTACTCATGAATACACAGAGCCATTTTAGAAGTAAGCTGTAATCCTTAACTCAGTCCAGAGGGTGCTTTTGTTCGGCCTGTAGTTTGTGTAGTCAGAGCTGTTAAGCCCTCTATCCTGCAGGGTGTTTAGTTGCGTCTTTTTTGTGTGCATCATCTCTGTGTCCCAGATTGTATTGTGTGTTCTTCTATAGTGTATATTGCACGTTTAAAGTGTAAATTAGTTTAGATTATATAACACACTGTGAGATCTCTTCCTCAGAAATATTCCCACATGGGCACGATCCAGTCCTCTTAGAATGACACTTTAATCGACTCTTGAAATGAGTTTCAAAAAGTGTTAAATAAGCCTCCAAAAATAAGACAAATATTAGCTTTGTCACAAATTTGTGTGTTCTTTCTTTCTTCTAGTGTTGACAGAGTTATTTGAATCATCCCTCATCGGCCTACAGCGAATAACCTGTTCAGCTGTCAGACTGCAGTGCTTTTCTGTGAAAGTGTACAGCAAACACTTACTTCGCCTTTTCACTTTTTTTTGGGGGGGGGGGGGTAGAGGCCATCAACCATGGCTCACCAAGCATATCTGTCTTGGGCTTTCCTACCTCGTTCTCAGCGCCAAGTGTTTCTTGGCCTTTCTCTTTTCCTTTTTCCTTGAGGATTCTAGGTCAGATCTTGCCTGTTGATATAGGCTCCTGGAGGATGTGGCCTATCCTCTTTGTGATTTCATCTTGGGCTGTGAGCTGTGATGTTTTGTGCCACAGGTCCCTATTGCTGATGGTGTTTGTATTGCTGAGATTTGGAGGATTTTTCTTAAACAGGTGTTGATAAAGGTCTGGACTTTGTTGATAATGTTCACATGCATCCTTTAGGTTTCAGCCCCATACAAAACAAGGACTGACTTGACGTTGGTGTTGAAAAGTTTGATTTTGGTTTCCAATGTCAGGTCCTTGGACTTCCAAATTTTCTTAAGATGGATGAAAGCAGCTCTGGGTAGCACCCTTATTTAAAGGAATTTTCAAGGTTCAATACAACTTAAAGTCAATCGACAGCACTTGTGACAATGTTGATTGCCACAAAAATGTACCTTTTCTTTTAAAAAAAAGCACAAATCTGGGTTACAGTGAGGCAATAACAATTGAAGTAAATGGGGTCAATCCGTCAACGTTAAAATACCATTTAAATAGTAAATCCACAAACCACAAGCATGGTAAGATGATTTTAATCTCCAAAAGAGTTGGTGTAAATTCATAACTTTGTTGCCATGATAACATGCATGATAAAACCCTAAAATGACCATAAAAATGTCAAGAATGTCTTTATGGCTCAAAAAATACATAGAATTTTATAAAAACCAATTACATTAATTTTCATGTTAAAAGCTAAGCATCACTTTTCCTTCAATTAACTTCCATTAAGTGCTTCACCTCAACCTTGATTTTGTCTGTCGGTTGAGCTTAACCATGAATACGTTTCACTGCTTTCAAGACCCACAACAGCATTGGCTCCTAATGAGTCATTTTGATTATTTGAGACATTTAAATTCTAACTTTAGTGTCTCTTTACTGTAGGCTGGCTGCATGTTTTCTGATTGTGTTTGATTGAATTGTGCCTCACTTGCACAAAACTAATTTAATGAAAGAACAGGATTATCCATTGTTAGTTAAATCCTCACTGACAGTCACTGCATGGGTTTGAAAGAGCCCAAAAGAAAACTCTTGTACTTTTTCGAACATCTGCACATATGCATTTAAAACAATGCATACATGTATAATTCAGTTGAAACTCGAAAAATTTGAATATCGTGCAAAAGTTCATTTCAGTAATTCAACTTAAAAGGTGAAACTAATATATTATATAGACTCATTACATGCAAAGTGAGATATTTCAAGCCTTTATTTGTTATAATTTTGATGATTATGGCTTACAGCTATGAAAACCTTTTCACAATATTCTAATTTTGACTTTGGGGTTTTGATAAGCTGTAAGCCATAATCATCAAAATTAATAAAGGCTTGGAATATCTCACTTTGCATGTAATGAGTCTATATAATCTTAGTTTCACTTATGTTGAATTACTGAAATAAATGAACTTTGCACGATATTCAAATTTTTCGAGTTTCACCTGTATATGGTTATTCTTGCATCGTTCCACCAGGTGTACCAGTCTTATTTTCTCGCTTGCTTTGTGGCTGTATTCCATCAGAATCCAATTACTTTAGTCTGTAGTTTTTTTAACTAACGTCTTACTTTTTTGCTAAAGCCACCTTGAACCATCCAATTTGTTTGAATAGATATTTGGTCAGCAACATTCTTATCTTAAAAAAAAAAAAAGGTCTTTCCACTCCTCACTGCCTGAATTCAGATGGCAAGCCATCACACAAGCCGAGGAAGATCTACAGTGGTGCGTGTAATTGTATTTCCATTTTAAATAACTGTATCAAATTGTATTTGATGTCCTTGAAGTTGCCAGGGCATTGGTTCGAGGAATTTAAATGCTCCAATTTAAACATCTTAAATTACTTTCTCGTTCTCTGCTGGTTTTTTCTCCTGCTTGGTACAGGTCATCTCTTATTTAAAAGATGATTTTCACAACATGCTGATAATATTAGCATTAGTTTTGAGGGACGTAGACGAATTTAGACAAAGACTTTGTTTCCAAACAAATGGCCTTAGGACAGATTTTACAAACAAATCAGCTGACAAACAAATGAGTCTGCAAACAAACCACTTTCTAAATAAAAGGCTTTCCAAATGAAACACTTCCCAAACAAACTGTTTTCTAAATAAAAGACTTTCCAAACGAATAGCTTTCTAAATAATAAACAAACTCTCAAAACAAACTTCTTTATGCATAAGTTACTTCAAACAAAGCATTTTCAAAACCCTCCAAATTTAGCAAATAAAAGATTGTCCAAGCTGTTTTCAAAATAAAAGACTTTCCAAACAAACTGCTTTGCAGACAACTGTCTCTTTATACAACTGGATATAAAAAGTGTCGTCCCACTCACGCCTCTGTCACCTCCTGCTTCAATAATCATTTATTGCATTTAAAATCTGGCCCCTCTAATGTCAGCAAGCATCAAAATAATTGTCCTGCTTTGTCTGCAGGGTACTATTAGGTGGCGTGCGGAAGTGCCAATCTGCGGTAAAAGCATACGATTATGTTTAGTAAGAGTTTGTGATCATTCATTATTTGAAATGTAATAATAAAAACAGATGGAATATAATTATTACTAGGAGCTTGAGTTGTGTGTGATATCATGAATCTGTCTGCTTTTTTATTGCTGCTGATCTGTTAAATAAGAAAGAACGTGTGGAGAAGCAGGCTGTGGATATTTCAGTGACTAATGTCTCTATTTCTTGCTCTTTCTCTGCAGGTATGGAGACATGGTCCCAAAGACCATAGCAGGGAAGATCTTTGGCTCCATCTGTTCCCTCAGTGGAGTGCTGGTCATCGCTCTGCCTGTTCCCGTCATCGTTTCCAACTTCAGTCGCATCTACCATCAGAACCAGAGGGCTGACAAGCGTCGGGCTCAGAAAGTTCAGGTCTGTGAGGCTCAAAACTCCCCGAGGGGCATTGTCCCCAAAGCCGTTTTGGCGGAGAAGCAGGTCACTAGTGTTTAGCTCTGAATAATGCCCCTGTTAAATTAGATCATATTCCTTTTCCATGCTTAAACAAAGAGAAGTGACTCTTTTGGTGTCCCAAGTCCAGTTTCGAAGGCTATTAGTCAAGGGTGGAGAAATGCCAGAGGCTTTGTGGGTAAAAATCAGGTGACAGATGTCTTTCCCCTGTGGTGGTACCATGGTACAATGATGGTATCAGATGGTAATACTATGGTAACTCTGGTAAACACGACTGTTCAAAAGTTTGAAATGTTCAAAAGATTTCTATTTCAAATAAATGCCGTTTATTTTGAACTTTCTGTTCATCAAAATATAAAGTAGTTGTTTTCAACATTTATAATAAGACATGTTTTTTGTGAGCACCAAATCAGCATATTATAATAATTTCTGAAGGATCATGTGACACTGAAGACTGGAGTAATGACTGCCCTAAATTCAGCTTTGCCATCACAGGAATAAATTACATGATTTTTCACAGTTTTTACTGAATTCAATAAACCTAACCAAACCCAAACTTTTGAACGGTAGTGTATATACCGTGGTACTGAATGATTGCCATAAACATCTACCATGGTATTTACAGTGGTAGTTCTAAGAATATCATGTTACTACCATGGCATATGTAGTTTTTGGTCATTTGTCATTGATGTTCCTCTCCCAGCTTTGCAATAAAAGACATAATCCTTCACAGAAAATAAAAATTTAATATTTAAAGCTTTGATATTCCCCTACAACCCGCCTCAGCTGCTCAGACTGTCTTCTCTCTCAATCGTCTGTTGTCTTACCACTATATTTTATAGTTCTTTGCATCATTTCTCGGTTGATATCCACTCAGCCATATTGCTGCTCTTTTTCCTTGTCTGATGAATAAGGTTATTAAACTTGTTTGTTTCCGGGTGCATGAAGGATAATAGTACTACTTCACCATCCTTTTCCGTCCCCGTATGAAATAACACCTCAAACAAACAGCCTTACATGTTAAATTAAGCATTTCTCTTCACCCTAGGCGAATGAAGGGATGACCTGTCACTCGTTTAATGGCAGCATGGCGTCAAAAGATTGAGTCTAGACTAGAATGAGATCCCAGCAGGGTTACATGCCCTGCGTCTATTCATCTATCACTCAATCCCTCCCCGTCCTCCTCCGAAACGTCTCTATATCTCTCTCTGAAGGTTATTTAGTTTAGGCGTAATTATCTTGTTAAATCACCACAGGCCTCTCAGCTTGCTTTTGCTATGCTAATAATTGCGAATGTTACTGGAGATTAGCTTGATCGCAGAAAAACAACACCAAGACCACTCCTATGCCATCCTATGTGTGGCGAGAGAAGTCAGCTCCTGCACTCAGTGTTATGTTATGCTTGCAGTCATGGATTTAATGTATGCTAATGAGGAATTAATGTAAGCTTAGGTTTTGGGTGGGCTTATGGGGCTGCATTGTCTCCGCAGGCAAGATTTCCACTGGCTTTAGCATTTTACTTAGTGTTCATTTAAAGTTTATCTAGTATGGCAGACTATTCCCCAGAATTCTCCATATTATCTCAGCTCGGATCAGCCTAAACCAAGTTTTGATGTGAAATTTCCGTCGCCAAACGTTTTCTGTTCTTTCGCAGCACGGCCGCAGGGGATGCGAGTTCAGTTTCAAGTCCAAACTGAAGCGGCCAGATGCGACCAAACCTCACAGGACCATCTTAAAAAATTTGTTGTCTGCAGTGTGTGTTTAAACACATCCCACGGTTAACTAATAAAAGAGTGGCATAAGTGCACGAACTTGCCTCAAGCCTCGAGTTAACCTCCACCATAGAAACAGCTGTGCTTACTGTCCAAAGGACATGAGAGAGAAAGAGTAAGACATAGAGAGGGAAAGAGAGCCAGGAGGGATGTTCATCCTAATGACAGTCCTTCCACAAATAGCTCGCCCAGACGAGACCTTTGGGGAGGGGTTTGTTTTTTATTCCGGCAGTCACTTTTGGGAGGTGACCTTCCTCTGTCTCACCTGTTGTCCAGTAGCCAAAATACAGCACTGGTACTGCACCAAAACTGTGTGTAATCCAGGTTAATAAACTTAAAGACTAGACAGTTATAACTAAACAACCCTGCAAGTTTAATATTACAGCACAAATATTAGTGGATGCATTATAGATTGAATGAATCCTTATTTGATGAACTGAAAAACTGAATTAGTGCTCCTAATCAAGTACAGTTACACAAAATGTATATGTGGGGGTGTTAGAAGTGCATTCATATGTATATGTGGGTGTGTTTACTATTACCAACTAATTGTTATGGCAGCATTATGAGGTCTTTATAAACATGTACTTACTTATAATATCATAATCATAACATCAACAATTAAATTTGAGTCACAATGTGGGGCAGATTTAAAAGCTATATGAGCGACATAAGTACTGTAAAGCAACAGTTCATGTTGTTCCAAACTGGTTCTGAGATTGTATACTGGATTAAAGGGGAGAACATTATGAAAGAAACTTACTCGACAACAGCAGTTCCTATATCAATAACCTAACAAACAGAATAACATCGCCTCTCATGTGTACCAGTATCTTTCAGCACGTTCTACAAGGAGGCGCAAACAAAATGATACATGCGAATAAAAATATCCTGCATCTGAGGCTATCACTAAATATTGAGAATAAAATGAGGAAAATCAGCAACAGCGCATATTATATTATATTTTTCTACATGTTGTTTTAGATCATGCATGCTCACTCAATTTTTAAAAGGACCCAAGTAGAGGACACATTCCTCAATCTTTCCACTCATGTTCTGCGCACGTTTCCTTCATTTTTAGTTGAACTAATCCTTGAACTGCATTTCATTTCCTTTATTTTTAAGATAAAATTAATAAAATGAAAAATTCAAAGTGTAAACTCAAACTGCCTTGCACTCTGCAGCAAAACATAGCTCATATAGCACCACCTACCAGTATAACTGATCTGGACGTTAATACCATAACGGTGTGAAAGTTATGATATCGTAAGTCTATTCCATACCTGTATGTCATTATTCAGTGGATCAAAAAGGAGACTGTCCAGGTCACTTTTTTCCATCTAATTACACTGAATAGGAACTGAAGTTTTTATGTTTCCAAAAGGATCAAAAAGCACCCTAAAGTGTCGTAAAATTGATGTTGATGACTCGAAAACATCAGTCTGACTTATGAACGAATCATTCAGTCATTTTTCTGATCCATATAAACGGATTCAATGAAATAAATTATTTGATCCCAAATCAGACATTGGTTTTCACAGAATCAGTTGGGTTTGAAAAAAATTGCCGTCAGGAAGGAAATTTTATCCTTTTTGCCTCGGGTCGAGTTTATATTTTTTTCTAATGAATGTATGCACGTTTGGGTAAGAAGTGGTTCGGGTTGGGTAAGGATTTGAGGACCCCGAGGAGACCTCTATTCTGTACTGCCCTGATGAGATTTGTTAATTTCAAGGGTTTGGGCTCACTTCTAGAGCACTCACAGGCTTTCCAGAAGACTGTGCATTAAGAACACTGCAGACATGACAGGGTTTTATGCAGAACCATCAAAGTGAAATGAAATTTTGATCAAAAAGCTTCAGATTTTATATGCTAATAATGTATTTCATCTTCCAGTGGCTCATTGTGTCTCACCTCACGAACAGGCTGCAGTTCTTCTTTTTTTTTTTTGCTGTTGTTGTTTTTAGTGACTACAGAAAGCTATATACACCTTATTAATAGCTAAATCTGCATAGCCAGAGAGATAAAGAGAACAAACAATTTCCTAGACATCACACAATTCTTTAATGACTGATCGCTTCATTATGCTCAAACTCTCATGGTTGATCTAAAGGTCTGAGATTTGTTATAGTTCAGGAATCAGAGTTTTGATCAAAGTTGGTCCAGTAATTGGGCTGATCCATTAGTTCTAAGAACAGAACTTAGCTGTGCTACTTCAGTGAATGTCAATGACTTGTTCATTATTAATTCGGCACTTGTTTTACACACACACACACACACACACACACACACACACACACACACACACAATGCATTTATGAACATCTGTGATTCGTTTTGACATCTTTACTTAGTGGTGCATGCAAAGGCACGGTTTTGAACAAGTGTTTCCACTCTAAATATTAAAGCTATAATATGTAATTTCTTTCGCCACTAGGGGTCGCTAACCTCTTACAATAACAAAGGTGTAGATTGATGACGCAGTGATAAGCGGAATCATGGAACTTGTCGTCATGCTGATGGATCTAATAATGTTTATGGATGAGTGAAAACATTCATGTTTTTTAACATGACTGTTGTATGAAGCAGGGTGCAATTACAAATGAGAGACAGATATCAGCGCCACACGCGAGTCCCGCGGATATTAGGAATAAGGACATTTAATTCTACCAAACTACCCGCAAGTGCTGAATTACTACTCACACAGGTCAGTTTATTTGACGAATTAAACTTGTGAGGTAACGCAGCGCTGTTTCACTTGGTCTAACGTTACACTATCATACTAAACAGCATTTGAGTGTGTTGAAAGTTATAATGTTATTCTATGTGTTAGTTTGTTGGCTATATGAGACTAGCAGTAAGCTTGATCAACATCAGATTAACATACTGATCATCTTCTAACATTTCATCATGTTGAGCTATATTTATTTTATTTTGCAATCAAATACTTACAGGTGACGGATACAACAAAAAACACAAAGGCCAACAAAACATACATAACAGCCAACATGGTGTGTGTTTGTGTGTGTGTGTGTGTGTGTGTGTGTGTGTGTGTGTGTGTGTGTGTGTGTGTTTGTGTAACTGGGTGTCTGAGTGGAAGTATCTTAACAGAGGAACATCTTATATGTACAACAGACGTAATAAAAATTCATAAATAAATAATAAATAAATAAAACATATTGATGACAATAATAATGATGATGATGATAATAATCGTAAAAATAAAAACTGGAGGATGAGGAAGATATGATAATATAGTCTTATATAATAATACAATAATAGTAAGAATAGTAATAGTAGTAGCAATAATGATAGCAACTAGACTTTTCATCAGGAATGAGGGGGAGGTTGGAGGATAAGGAAGAGGACAAATAATAATAATAATAATAGTAATAATAAGAATAACAATAATAAGAATATAGCTGCGAGCAGCGATTACGGGCCCAAGCCGGTGGCACCGCAGCCCCGGTGCCTTTAGTTACCTAAAGGCACCGGAGTGGCGGTGCCACCGGCTTTGGCCCTTCATCGCTGCTCGCAGCTATATTTATATTTATATATATATATATATATATATATATATATATATATATAAACAAGCCGGTGGCACCGCCACCCTGGTGCCTTTAGGGTTACTGTGCATGACGGGCAATAACTTAACCCCGCTTTGACTGTTGAGAAGATGTGTACTGTAGAGCTTGCATTGGTGTGGGCTCTGCAAAAGTGTGCATTGAGGGCACATATCATATGCGTGAGCAACCTTCTGAAACCTAAAATGAAAAATGAGACACCCTACGGTCTCATGGACTTAATGGACACATGAAATAAGTAAGTTATGAAAGTTAAATCAATTGTGCCAAGACAGAATATTACTTGCCTGATCTGATTAGAAAAAAAGTGTGTGTGTGAAACGTGATTGAACAATGTAGACATAAAAACATACTCCGTCCTTTTGTTCATACAGGACATTATTCAAACTGCAAAGTGTTTACTTATATTTGTGAACAATCGCAATAAAACACAACATTGTGCTTTTGTCAAACTGTAAACTACAACTGTCACCCAACCAAAATCTCTTTTTTATTTTATACAGAAATAAATAATCTATCATTCAGATGAGAATAAAGTTAGTGTTAGGTCAAATTTTAAGGAAAACTCTGAAATATAGCACATTCATTTAAAATTCATTCAGGTTCAATTACCAAACATACAAATCTTAATGTAATTTAAAGCAAACAATACATTTAAAATATATGGGTTGTATGCCTATTTTTTTTTATATAAAAATATATATATCCAAAAAGTAACAGACACAATCATACACACACACACACACACACACACACACACACACACAGACACAGACACACACATAAGTCAAATCACTTACATTTTATATGCAATATTGACTTTTTTCTGTTTCAGCAGTGAAACTAGTTAAACAAAGATCACAGCAGAACCATCGAGCATCTCACAGCAACGTGTTTTCTCATTACTGAATGATTCAGCATTTTGACCGAATCGGTTGACTCAAAGATTCAATGACCAATCCATAATCTGTCTCATTCATGAATGACTCAGCCGTTCGAACGAATCGTTCGAACAAATGAATCAATGACTCGCTCATTAAGACGGTCGCCTGGCGACACCTAATGACGGCTTAGTGATATGTTTAAAAGTATCATTCTTTCCAACGATTGTTAATTAACTCATATTTGAAACATAAGCTATATATATATATATATATATATATATATACACACACATATATACACAAAAATAAAATAAAAACACATTTGAAGCGTGTTTGCTTACTAAATTGTGAGCAGAACGAAAGTTGCAGCAAATATCAGCAACAGGAGTCAAATTTCATTAATCACGAGAGTGAAGAGCTGACTGAAAAGATGATGACGGAATAGGCTATATTTTATGTAAAAGCGCCTATTTAAGCGAATCTATCATTGTACTCTTTTGTTGTTGTGTTTTCCGTGAAAAATAATAGACTATTGAACTCACAATTCAAGCAATTGGCCCCCGATATTGCACTAATTTTAAAGTGACACTAAAAAGTATGCGGCTGCAGTGGCATTCATTACGGTGCGCGTCCATGGCGACGAGCAAGCAAAACAGAGCGAACGTTTTTTCATTTCTACTTCCATAGAAATTCATTCGAGCGCACTGCGAGCGCCACCACTATAAATGTCCTTACTTTACTTTCACTTTTAACTTAGCGATATAAAAGCCCCCGGTGTTACACGTCAAATAACCGGTGAGAAAAAATTCTCGGAGTCACATAGCAGCTACCTATATTTAAATACAACAGGCCTACCTGATTTTGAACACAAGAGGGCAGTATAGCCCTATGTATTATTTGATATATTTATTTTTTAACTGAATAGTGCATCCTGGCTGTTTTTAAACTTGTACATTATTCTTAAATTGCAAAACAAGAATAAAATGGGTTTAGTTCTGATATTTGTATAATTTTATCTAGAAATAAATGGTGTATAATTAAATTTTTAGAAGATATGAGGCTTTTAGTGTTTATTTTTTTTACATGACTTTAATCCCTCGCCATAGCAAAACAATTAGAGATATTCAGTAGATATTCACAATTATGCTTCTTTAATGTATTTTCATCATGTTGAAAAAGTTTGGTGGGAATAAAATAAACCACTTAAGAGGAGTGGGTAAAAATGTAGAGCCTGGTTTTGCAAAACATCCACATTAAGACAAAAATAGCCCACTTCCTGTTGGGCTGGCTTAAAGTTGTTTGGCCCGATGAGTACAGAGTTTCATAATATTACATGCAAGTGTGTTTGATTTATGGACCAAATTTTCTGACGAAGTTTATGGACCAAGTTAATTTAATTAATAAACTAATTATATAAAACTATTTTCAATGCACTACAATTCAACTGGTTATATGCCTTTACTTATTAATACAACTTATTTAAAAAATACAAGGCGTAAGACATTTATTTTCTTTTTTAATGCAGGCCAAACCACACAGCAGTCAAATGGTTAATCTAGCCCCCCTCCCCCTCCCCCTCCCCACACTCACAGACACACACACACACACACACACACAGAGACGTAGGCTCAGAGAGAGAGAGAGACATAAAATGACAATTTTCAAACCAAAATATCTGACTTCCTGTTGGTTGGAGCTATTGAGTGTAAATTAGAAACTTGTCTGGCTGGAGGAGAACAATACACATACCGATTTTTATTACTGTAGATAAAATTAATCCCCCCACTTTTGACAAAAGGTGGCGCTACTGAGCCCTCAACACGCCCGTTTCTGAAACTTTGCACATGTCTACTGGCTAATAAATGAGATGTGTCTGTCGAGTTTCATGCAATTTTAAGCAATTTCAGGCATGCTAAGAGTCTCAAAAGCATAAAAAAAGAATATTAAAGTTTGATGCGTTGCCACGACAACAGTATCTAAGATATCAAGAATCCATTCACAGGTCTACATCTGCCGTGTGTTTACATTATAGTAGTGAAGTTTGAAGCAAATCGGGTAAAAATAAGAGGGTGATTTCAAAGCATTTAGGAAGTGACACACTTCCTTCTGCCAGTTGGTGGCGCTATAACTTTGACTCACAATAGTCACATCCATGTGATCGGGCTCTTACAACGAACACACTGCTGAAGTTTCATCAAGATCAGTTAATGTATGCAGTAGTTATGACACACTTCCTGTTTCACGTTTCTCGCCATAATTTTGTTTCCTCGCCACGGCCAAACCGTTCGAGATATCAAAAATCCCCTCGCAAACTTTCATCCTCAATGTCTTGACTTCATGCTGACCGAGTTTCGTGCCGTTTGTTTGAATTCTCTAGGAGGAGTATTTCACATTCCATTGCGTGTGTTTTACCAACAACCCTAAATAGCCGACTTCCTGTTGGGCTGGGGTAAAAAGTAAGAGTGTGAAGTATATATGAAACGAGGAGATCTACATGTGTACCGAGTTTCATATTATTACATGCAAGCGTGTTTGATTTATGGACCATGTTTTCGGACCCCGTTCCAGGGGGCGCTGTCGAGCCCCCCTGCCACGCCCGGGTACCATCTTCAGCCCGGCCCTGATGGCCGCGGGTTCTGACATGTGTGCAAAGTTTCAGGAGTTTTTGAGCATGTTAAGGCCTCCAAAAGTGTCCAAAAGGTAGCAGAAAAATAATAAGTCGGAAGAAGAAGAAGAAGAAGAATAATAAATAATCCTAAGGAAAACAATAGGGCCTTCGCCCTTTGGGCTTGGGCCCTAACTAAGGGCCCTATCTTGCACCCAGCGCAATTGACTTTGTACACCGACGCATGTATCATTTGTATTTTGCACCCGTGCGAAGCGGACTTTTCCCTCCACAGACGCACGCCGGCAAACTAGGGAATGAACTTGCGCTCCCTGGGCGGTTCAGCGCAAAAAAGGAGGCGTGTTCCGGCGCAAACAATCCCTGGTGCTATTTTGCAGTTCCAGAAAACAATTGCGCCACTGACCAGAAAAAACCTATAGTCTAAAGTCAGTGGCGCGTTTACAGAGTGTGAACAACGCGCATACACTGTAGGCCTAGATGATTCTCTCATCTACACAGATG
Source organism: Rhinichthys osculus (assembly GCA_029959095.1). Classification (NCBI taxonomy): domain Eukaryota; kingdom Metazoa; phylum Chordata; class Actinopteri; order Cypriniformes; family Leuciscidae; genus Rhinichthys; species Rhinichthys osculus. The sequence continues at coordinate 18,138,037 of JARWKJ010000017.1, forward strand.
CATTTTACTTTTTGCAAATGTTACATTATTATAAGGAAAAATATTAAAACACGAGGGAAATCATTGTTGTGTATCATTGTTGTGTCCATGACGATGGGAAATATAGGCATAAAGCTACATTTACCCCAATTATTATATGCATGTTTAACCGAAGCTAATTTGGGTGGGTTTGTCCCATCCCCAATGTCACTTCTCTTTCTTTTACGGCCCTGACGAGGACATCGATCTCCTCTCCTCGACCGATTCTGAAGCGCGCCTGGTAAATGCGCCATTATAATAGTATTGCGCCATGGAACAATAAGCGCACCTCGTTCATCATGCTCTTAACCCTTTGACGCGTACGATCACACCGGTGTGATCAGTCTTGGCTGGTCCCTGGAGCGTACAATCAAAAGTGCTTTCAGCGTTGGCTGGCGCTGAGCCAGAGACGGACGCACTCAGTGCTGTCATATATCACAACTATTGAGTATTTTAAACCACATAATGTTTATTTTAGGTTTCAGACATTTAAATACACATAAGTACTAGCAAAACAATGATTTTGAGTTTGTAAAATACACACTGATGTCTATGGAAGCAGCAATAATAATCCTTTCCATTATAATAAGACGAAACGTTTTATTCATATCAGATACACATTGTGTAAGTAGCTTTACATTTTACCCTATTTTTCTCCCAGTTCACTGGCCACTTACTTTCATGTATTTCGTGAGAAACAACAGATCCGATTCTCTGAACTGTGAAACAAACTAACATGGCGCCGCCCATCGCGCATACAGCTCAACTAATGCGATCGTTATAAAGGTGTTTAAACAACAAAACACATCTACTTGCACATATTTGACAATCGGAATATCAGTGTTTCATGCTATAGCGAATACATTTGTGAATATTTAGAATAGAAAAGGAAAAAAGACATAAAAGCAGATCCTCATTCATTCAGCTCTGTGTTGTGATTGCGCTGTGTCACGTGACAATAAATGACGCGTCACCATGGAAACATTAAAGTGACAGGTTCTAAATAACGGTCGCCTTGAAAAACTCATGCTTGGGGGTCAGTTAGAATATTTTAAACTTATGTGTGAAAGGGTTTTAAAGGGAATCTGATATGACACTCTTATTGGTTTGTTTCCCATTACGCCCAAACCACACCTATGAATAATGAAGATACTTCAGACCAACCCCTTTTAGATTTGCGTCGAGCGCAAGAGTCATTTATCCCGCCGATTAAATAGCAACAGCGCCGAGATCCGCCCACAAAGTTACTTGCGCTTTGCGCTTGACACTTGCGTTTCAGATCGTTAAAATCGGGCCCTATTACTAATATGGTATTAAAAGGCTGCCTCTGATCCCTCCTTGGCCACGGCACGCTACAATGGGCCACCAAGAAGAGGCGCGGCGGGGCCCAAGGATAATGTAAGTAGGCCTACATGATTAAAAGAAATGTATAACTGTGCAAGTGGTTTTATGATATTTTGATTCAAAATTCTTACATATTGTACCTTTAAGCTTTGTTGGACACATAATTCGTCATGCTCCATTTATGCTATGGATAAATCATACAGGAGAAGTACTTTTACTTCTCTAAGTTATCATAAAACAGACACACACAAAAATCACATTGACTTTTTTTTTTTTTAAAGGATCCCAAGGCATATTTGGAGCCAACAACCTACCAACTGCGAAACAACAGTCTACAAAATACTGTACACCCCTTAGCAACCACATAACAACCTTCTCACAACAATCTAGCATTGCATTATAGACTGGTGCAGGTATGACGTCACTTTGTAGGCCAACCAGCAGTTAGCATCACACTGGTTCCCTCGACAAAAACCCAATAGGATTTTCTCATAGGCTTTTGGATTATCGCTAAAAACAATCTCTGTGATCAACAAAAGTTTATGATACTTGCACGTTTTGTCCATCAAGATAATTATCACAGATGATCACAAATTTTATGAATTTTGAAGACTAAATGCAGTCACCAGAAGTAAAAAGCTAAAGGTAGGCTATAAACGGACTACACTACGGTCTCACGAATTCAAGGTCACCAAAACTAAGCTTCCCTTTCAAGGGAACTTCGAGCTGCGTCAAACGCTGTGGGAACGCCCCTGCGTTGTGCGTCATGAAGCATGTATGGAATCAGCCCAATGGAGAGACGGAACGTCATAGGCGGGTGACGTCATCGACCAGGAAACTATAAAGCACCCCAAAAACACAAGCGCATCAGCTTCTGTGCCTTCAGTCGCGCTATATGTGAATCTGTCTGAATGTAAACACTGTGTCTGTCTTTAGTATTTGCTAGGCAGGAGTTATCACATTTACACCACACAAACAATTTTGTATGAGAGACTATGGCGAGCGAACGGCATTTAAGAAGTGTGTTCCTCCCTGCTCGCGCTATCTAACGGGCGGGGATACACACGTTCTTTGTGTTGTTTGTTTGGGAGTGCAGCATGCCCAGTCAGCTCTCGAGGGGGCTGGCTGTGCCGAGGCTGAGCGGCGACGCTTATCGTGGGGATCGAAAATGGATCTTTCAGCGGGGTTAGAAACGGGCTCTGCCTTATCTCTGCCTTTACCTGTTAGATCCAGTGTCTCAGCCCGGTTTGGAAGCACGCTCTGCGGTTTCTTCCGCCCGGGCTGAGGCACCAGTACTGCAACGTTACTGCATCCAGTATCTAACGTTAGTTATAAAAACTAGGAGATAAAAATAGCAGTATTGACGAGGGAGATGTGGAGGACTCGCCACCTAACACTCCCGAAAGCGAAGAGCTCATGGAGGTTCTCACTCGAGCCGTTTTAAAACTAAGCATTGAGTGGCCAGTGGCTATAGGCAGGAGTCTGTTATTAAATCTAAGTTAGATGAAAGATTTATCCCTTCCCGTGTGCAACCTCCATGCCGGTGCTTGCCGTTTTTTTTCATGATCTCCATACTGCGGTGTCGAGATTATGGAAGAAGCAGGCTTCTGATATAATTTTAGCCCCCAATCATTCACATATTCAGATTTAGCGGGGGCTAGGGTTTTGAAAAGAAAAGACGGCGCTTTGCCGCGGGTAGAAGAGACGCTTGCGAGCTTTCTCTCTTCCGAGGCTGCATTGTCATTTAAAGCACCGGCATTACCTTCCAAGCCATTATGAAATATTTCGGCTTTGTAAAGTGTATTTGGCGGCAGGTCAGGCTGCGTCGTGTCTGCATACAATGTCTATATTGCAGGCATAGGCTATACCAGGCTGATTTGCTAAAGGACGTGAGCGTGAGTGAGGAGGTAGTACTGACGTGGTTCGAGAACTGCGTCAGGCTGCCGATTTGTGGTAAAATGATTTTTTCCAACATGAAACTGAAAGAGAAAGCTTTCTTTTAGATGATCCTCTCTCCCCTGCGGGGTTATTCAGTGACTTAGTTAATACTGTCATTGATAATTTCAGGAAGAAAAGAAGCAGGCAGCAGCTTTTAAAAGGTTTCTTCCATTAAAAGTTCACGTCCACGGGGCTGCTGGGCGGGAGCAGCCCCGGCCGTCCACGAGCTCATCGCATATGCGCAGCAAAGCAGAGTATCGCGTCTCGCGCTCCCCCTGCTGGACAGTGGGACCAGACGCGGCACTCTCAGCCAAAGCTTTTTGAAAAATAAATATAATATATATATATATATATATATATATATATATATATATATATATATATAAATAAAAATAAAAAAAGCAATAGAACTGTTTTGAGGACAGTTATATTGGTTATGCTGAGGGCGGTCTCCACCGAGGGAGAAAGGTGTTCACCTCTTTTTACGGTGCCCATTCTTCCTCGGTGCCCTCAGGGGCCCGTTCTGCCAACCCCGCCTTCATGCCGGGGCGCAGACGGTCCTGGCGAGTGCTTTCCCGAGGGACGCTCGCCGCCTCTGACACTGAGGGTGGTCCCCATCGAGGGAGAAAGGTGTTCACCTCTTTTTACGGTGCCCATTCTTCCTCGGTGCCCTCAGGGGCCCGTTCTGCCAACCCCGCCTTCATGCCGGGGCGTAGACGGTCCCAGCGAGTGCTTTCCCGAGGGACGCTCGCTCCCTCTGAGGAGGGTCTCAGAGCGGTCAAACCAGTTGTTCCCTACCGGTGCGCCGTTACAGGGCGCTGTGTTTGCTGCTCAAATTACACCAGAGACCAGTCTCGAGGGACTGGTACCCTTAATAGAATTTGTTTGGCAGAGTGGAATAGCCTTCCAAGAATATCTCAGTGGGTCCTGCAGACAGTAGTATGAGGTTATGCGATCCAATTTAGGTGTCGTCCACCGAAACTCAGAGGGGTTCTGCCCATAGTGTGGGCCCCGAGCAGGCTCTGGTAATGGAACAAGAGGTGAAACCGCTCCTTCAAAAGGGGGCTATAGAACGGGTTCCTCCTCCCAGTTTGGAGCTAGGTTATTACAGCCGATATTTCATCGTTCCAAAGTAGGATGGGGGGTTGCGTCCAATTTTAGATTTGCGCCTATAAAATCGCTCGGTAGGGAAGCTCAATTCAAGATGCTCACTATCAAGCAGGTCGTGTCACAAATCAGGTCCGAGGGCTGGTTTGTCACGATAGATCTAAAGGACGCTTACTTCCACATTTCCATAATTCCACAACACAGGAAGTTCCTGAGGTTTGCCTTCGGGGGCGAGGCATTCCAATATAGGGTTCTTCCGTTCGGTCTAGCTATCTCCCCGTACTTTACGGAGCAGATGGCGGTTCGACATCGAGATGTCGTCCTCGCGCATATCAGGAAGTTGGGGTTGAGGCTGAACGCGAAGAAAAGTGTTTATCTCCTTCCCTGGAGACCACTTTTCTGGGCGTTGTTTGGGATTAGGTCACCCGCATCGCTTCGATTCTTCAGCCTTGAAACAGTAAAGCTAGGCCAGCTACTCACTGTAAAGCAGTTTCAGAAACTGTTGGGTTTGATGGCAGCAGTGTCCAACGTTATACCTTGGCCTGTTGTACATGAGACCGCTGCGGTGGTGGCTCAGGACCAAGGGATTCTCCCCGAGGGGAAATCCACTCCGCACGATCAAAGTCACGCAGCGCTGCCTTCGTGCTCTGGTCTTGTGGAAAGAAACTTGGTTCCTATCCAAAGATCCTGTGCTGGGGGCTCTTTGTCGTCGCGTAAAGCTAACGGCGGATGCTTCCCTCACAGGGTGGGGGGCGGTCATGAGTGGTCGTCCAGCCCAAGGTCTGTGGCAGGACCATCATCTATCATGGCATATAAATTGTCTAGAGATGTTGGCAGTGTTTCAGGCTCTGAAACACTTCCTAGCAGACCTGAGAGGTCATCATGTGCTAGTTCAGTCAGACAACACGTCGGTGGTCTCTTATATAAATCGTCAGGGGGGCCTGCGGTCTCGCCGGCTTTACAAGTTGGCCCGTCAGGTCCTCCTGTGGTCCCTAGGGAAGTTACTATCACTGAGAGCAATGTATCTTCCTGGGTATTCGAATGTGGTAGCGGACTCTCTGTCGAGGCAGGGGCCGAGGCCGGGGGAATGGAGACTCCACCCCCGAGGTGGTGGAGCTCCTTTGGTTGAGTTTCGGTCGCGCCGAGGCGGACCTATTCGCTTCCAAGGAGATATCGCACTGTCATCTATGGTTCTCCATCAGTCATCCAGCCCCTCTGGGGTTGGATGCTATGGTGCAGCCGTGGCCGAGGTCACGTCTGTACGCTTTTCCCCCGATTGCTCTGCTACCAGGAGTTCTGGAGAGGGTTCACCGGGACGGGGTCAGCCTACTATTAGTAACCCCATTCTGGCCAGCCCGAGTATGGTTTGCGGACCTGGTTTCTCTCCTGGACGGCTCTCCTTTGGAGCTCCCGGTCAGGAGGGATCTACTCTCTCAGGCGGGCGGCATGATATTTCACCCCCGCCCAGAGTTATGGAAACTGTGGGCTTGGCCTCTGAGGGGGCCCAGCTCTTAGATTCCGGTCTCTCAACCGAGGTTGTTGAGACAATCCGTCACTCCAGAGCTCCATCCACGAGGAAGCTATATGCCTTTGAAGTGAAAACTTTTCGCTTCTTGGTATGGAGAACACCTGTAGGACCCAGTTAACTGCCCAGTGGGTGCAGTGCTGGAATTCCTGCAGGAGCGTTTCTCCACAGGGTTATCCCCCTCCACACTAAAGGTGTATGTGGCGGCACTGGTTGCTTACCACGTCCCTTTCAGTGGAGTTTCTCTTGGGAGACACCCGCTTATAACTCGTTTCCTTCGTGGCACTTTGAGGCTGAGGCCAGCAGTTCATGCCTGGAATTTTCGCCTGGTATGGTTAAGGCTTTTCTATACCCTAGGCCAGGTTATATTCCTAAGGTCCCTACTAATGTTGTTAGACCTACAGTTCTGCAGGCTTTCTGTCCTCCTCCATTTCTGTCGTCAGACCAGGAGAAACTTAATTTGCTCTGCCCAGTGAGGGCGTTAGACCCTTATGTCCACAGAGCTGCCCTGTGGAGGAAATCAGAACATTTATTTGTATGTTTCGGGCCACCCAGGAAAGGGTGTCCTGCGTCTAAATAGAGAATGAGCAAGTGGGTGGTCGAGGCTATCTCACGTGCTTATGAGTCGGCTGGTCAGCTTTCACCTTTGGCTGTACGAGCCCGCTCTACTAGGAGTATGGCTGCATCCAAAGCTTTATTTTCAGGAGTTTCCCTGAGTATGTTTGTGATGCGACTGGATGGTCTTCACCGTGCAGGTGCTCTCGTCCGCTGTGCGCTAGATCTCACATGACGGTCACTTGCTCCTATGGCGACGTGGGTATTCGCGTTCATACACAGCGTTTGACGCAGCTCGAAGTTCCCTTAAAAGGGAACGTCTCGGTTACGTATGTAACCCTAGTTCCCTGATAGGGAACGAGACGCTGCGTCGTTCTGCCATACTCCCGGCATTCCCGTTAAGCGCTCCTTCAAGCCTATCAGAAGCTGATGCGCTTGTGTTTTTGGGGTGCTTTATAGTTTCCTGGTCGATGACGTCACCCGCCTATGACGTTCCGTCTCTCCATTGGGCTGATTCCATACGTGCTTCATGACGCACAACGCAGGGGCGTTCCCACAGCGTTTGACGCAGCGTCTCGTTCCCTATCAGGGAACTAGGGTTACATACGTAACCGAGACGTTCCGACAACTCTTTCAGTTTTTATTTAAAAACATTTTCCCAGAACGTTTGAGTTAGAGCAGTTTATAAGACCACGGTTATTACTGAGTTTACCTGTTCAGCGTGATGACGTTTAATCTCCTCAACAGCTTAGTCCCATTTAGCCGCTTGTTAGCAACCACCTTTTTCAGGACAAGTAACAGCTTCAAAAAAATCATGTGTGGGGTAATATTGATGTATTTTATGTTGTAGAATAAAACGTGAAAGTGTCTTGAGCTCGTGTTCACCCAGACCTTATTTCAACCACTTAACCAAAACAAAACCCCATTCAAAAAACCCATTGACTTCGGAACGATGGAACCGGAAGTGCTAAAATGCGAACACGTTTCTGCATTTTGGCCTATTAAGTGATGTCATGCCTGCACCACTCTTTTGAATTGTATTCACATCACTGACATATAACTCTTACATGTAATGCAACAACTCTGAGTCTCTGACAAATAATGCTCTTTGTTGTGAACTGCAGCAAACACTGAAAGTGAAGAGATCTTGTTTAATTGACATAGATAATCCACTTTAAGCTCCCTGAGCTTCCATTTTTATGAATGTTCTTGTTTCACAGCTGTAGAAATTACTGTAAAGCAAAAGGATGTAGGTGTGTACGTCACTGAAGTGACTCACAGATTAACAGATTTGTTCAGGTCCTGCAGTTTGGTATTTATATTGTAGATCCAGGTATCGTTCTCTACCTCACCCAGACAATGTAGGTTCATTTTAAAATAAAACTAAACAGATGTAGCCTCTAGCCTGTTTTCGCAGGCACTGTGAAATTACATTTTTACAGCTCATCATTTGCTCGTTCATAAAAAGCAATGGTTCTAAACCAGAGGGCTAGTAGGCTTTAGCAAACTTCCAACGGGGCGGGGAGTATTTAAAATTAATCTTTCTCTTTTTTTTTTATTTATTATTATTAAAATTGAGATATTTATTATTTAATTCACTCCCTCAAACTTTTTTTTTTTTCCAGAGCGTTCAGCATATGCAGCCTAATTTTAAAAGTGTGATTTTGAGACCTGTACAAGTCATGTAAATAAATACAACTGTATAACTCCATGGGCATTTATATAATTAATTTACAAGTCAAGCTCTTAAATATTTTACTGGCCAGAAATTGTTAATTAAAACACACCCTTAATCCCTATCTAGAAAAGTAATGTTCATACTTGCCAAGAAATGTCAAATTCACTGGTTAAAAAGAATGAAAAAAGCATTTAAATCAAGTTTTCAATGTTGTGTCTATGTGGTGTTTTAAACACGCTTTAAGACAAACCTTGTGCAAATTCATAAGTCAAAATTCTGTGTTTCTTATGTCACAAACTACCTTGTAATCAATCCCGTCACAAGGGGGCGGACTTTAGCATATCATTAACTATGCTGTGATGCAGGGGAGTCTCAAGAGAAGCCAGGTTATCCCAGTATATGAACAATCGGGTACATTTAGCAATGAATTAAAGGTGAATTAAATATATGATGTATATTACAATGTTATGGTGCACTATGCCTTTATCCACTGACGTTCTGAGTTGTTCAAAGCGTTTCTATAAGGATACTGATTTGAGCTGTATGTCTGACTCTGAGATGGCGAAAGGGAACATGGTTTGTGTAACTTTAGCAACATATTATTAGCGGTTTGATAACACTCAAGCAAAATGCTAATCATTTTAATTACCGTTATGTGTCCGACGTTGTAAAGAGCGATACTATTGAGCAGCATGCATTTACGACAGTTGAGCGTGTGAATCTCTGAGCTGGTGTGAGTGAGTGTAGGCGGGGCTAATTTGCATATTCATGGTTGGATCATTGAATTTACAGAAGCTAGTGTTCGGCCATCAGATACTGGGTCTCGAAGTCAAAAAAGGTTGAACGTTGTACAGTTGAAAGGTTGCCTTTACTGCTAATATACACCCTAATGGGGTGGATAAGGTACAAATGTATATTATTTAGGGGGACATGTTTTTGTTTTGCCCAATTTTTCTGACTTTAAGTATTTTACTTTTTCTATACTGAATGGGTTTGTCCAAACTATACTAAAATAAAATCCAGGTTCTTATAAAGTTCATTCATTAATAAATAAAGTTTAATTTTCAATGTAAGTTGATCTTGAGGATCTTGCAGGCTGTACAAAAAAAAGGAGGTACAGTAAATGTACAGTTCAACAAATGCTGCCTTCTCACTCACTGCATTGCTGCTTATCGTTTCAAAGAACAATGCAAATGAAGACAGCGCCTCTCAGCAGCACCTCTGCTCTGCGCATCGACTTTGGTGGTTAGCGCTAGAACGAATGCTTCAAGCATAAACAACTCGTGCATGTCGCAATCTAGACAGCATCCCGTAACAATTTCATTTATATGGGGAATTAAATATACTTGATCGAATGAAAACACAACATGCAATACTTCTATTATATCCAATATATCTACAGTATTCATATAACTGCGATCACTAATATTATTCAGTAGTGACTTTGATAGGGACATGTCCTTATATTCTCCATTCCCAATTAATGATCTCATCCCTCACATGATCAAACCATCCATCCAATCTGTGGAGTATGATTTTGAAATCTCCTCTTTGACCGTGGCATCTATGCGTTTCAATCATGCAGGTCACACTTTTCCACTGCAGGAATCTGATCTTGTGGGACTAAACAGTTGATCACAAACTTCAATGAAAATCTCGGTAGAGATTGTGTATAACCCGAGTCCACCCAGGGTCGCCTTCCTTGTGAAAAAGAAGTGCACTTAATTGTATTGAATGTATTGTAGTGTACTTCAAATTATATAAAAATATGTTGTTGTTTTTAAGTAGTTTGCAGATAATATAATATTAATTCAATGAAAGGTCATTATTTTAGTTTACCATAAATGATTGCCAGTACATTTGGCAGTACTCTTTAACCATATTTCAAAGACAATAGAGGTAATAATTCTGAAATTACATATAGGCCTGGTTTTACAGACAGGGCTTAGATTAAGCCAGGATTAAGACTTAGTTAAATTGGGGCATTTAAGAAGAAAACATTAAGAAAAAAACATTACTGGTGTGCATCTTCGAGACAAAACAATGGCATTGACATTTTTTAGTTAAAAAAGCTCAAACATTGTAGTCAGCTTAAGCCTTGTCTGTGAAACCAGGGGATAAATATGTAATTAAATTCTACTTAAGTGGGGAAAAATATCAGCTAATTGCATGCATTTAATATAAAACCGAACTATAATACATTTTCATTAAATTGCAATTAACATGCAATTACGTGTTCAAAAACATTACATTCAGTTTGCACTTAATTATATTCTTTGAAAGTATAATATTTCCATAATACTTACCTTTTTTTTTTAATGTAAAGTGTACTTATTTTACACAAGGGAAGGCCACAATCTACCCAGACTGAGGTCTTATCCACCCATTCATAGCTACCAGAATAACAATGCTAAGAAAAAAAAAATGTATTGCACATTATCATATTTCTGTTGAATACATATGTGAAAAATGCATTATTATTTCAAAAAGGAACACTTTGATATGAATAGTGAATTGAAATGGATCACGGACCACAAATTTGCCTCATAAGGGACTTCGCATCATAATATTCAGGATGAAATTAGAGATCAGGCATATAACAGAGGTCTTCTGGCCTCGCCACAGCCATAAAGTGTGTCACAGTGGGCTTTATAAAACTGTATGTGTATAACTGAAATGTAATCTGTGTGAATCTGCTTTGTTCAGTGTATCTGATCTCAGCACAGTGCGGTTAGCGTCAGCCGAGTCCTGAACAACTGTTCTCAGCAGCAATATTCTGTGTCACATTGATAAAGAACCCCGTCATTACTGCGGCCGTTCCCAATCTCCCATTCTGCAGGGGCAGATCCCCAGGAAAAATGTTTCTCTTTTTTGTTCCACGATAGCCGAAAATTGTTGCAACATTTGTTGGAAACACAAACGGTCTCCGAGGCCCAAACTGATTCCATTATGTGATGGCAATCTCCTGTGAAAAGAGCAGAGCTAGCACTCCTCTCACCCACAGGGACTGTGTGTGTGTGATGGTTTTAATGATGGTGTATGTTCTTTCTATCTGTGTTCAAGTGTTTGAGAGAAATTAATGAACATCAGAATACCGGTTTGATCTCTGCGAGGTCTCTGATGCAACTGAGACACAATTTGTTCCTCTTCAATAATTTAAAAACACACACGCACATACAAACACTCACTTAGGGTTATACCGATAATGATGATAATAGTGATATTTAAAAAATTAAATATCGTGTTAACCCTTATGCTGTGTTGAAATCACAGTAACACCTTTGGTGCTCCCGGTCAAAAATGACCGGCCTTTTAAAATTTGCTTGTAAATTGCTTGTTGTGCTATTTTATCACCAAATTCAATCTTTCTGGCAATTTTTTTTTTTTAATTTGGAAAGGTTTTCTATTTATTTTTAGAACTGATTGGTCGTATAGGCCTCATTGATCTGAGCTTATGCACCTATCCTATATTATATTATATTGTATGTATGAAGAAAATTTTATTTTATTTTTTATTTATTTTAAGAATGTTTAGATATTTTTACAAAATTATTCTAGCCTGTTGAATGTTAAAATGGCAACAAGGAAAAAAAAACATGAAGGAGGGACACAAGCCATTCATACCAATATAAAATAGACTCAATAGTCCAAGTTAAAAGAGTACCCTAGTGGAAAAAGTATACTTTATTGTATTTGAAGTATATTCCCTTTTTCAATAGTACATTGCAAATATACTAACAAAAAATGTTCTATCTTTAAATATATTAAAAGTATATTAGCATCATGCTTTTACCTATTTTCACAATACAACTTTTAACACACTTTAAAATAATTGTACTTTATATTTTCTAAAAATATATTTTATATCTCTTTATATCTCTCTACTGTCCTAATAAAAGGTGAAAATGTAAATAATATATATATATAAATACCAAGGGGGTAATCCAGCACCCAGAACAACGCAGTCTCATCCCAAGACGTCAACCAACTGACGCTTTTGACCATACGTCAACATCCGACGTTTTAGGGTACCCTTTAACGTCAGTTAGATGACGCTATCTAATCCTAACCCTACCCCAGACCTAAACCTACCCGCGTCATCTAACTGACGCTAAAGGTAAAGCGTCAGTTGGATGACGCCCCAGGATCGTCATCTAACTGACGTTAAAGGGTACCCTAAAACGTCGGATGTTGACGTATGGTCAAAAGCGTCAGTTAGTTGACGTCTTGGGATGAGACTGTGTTACCCAGAAAGCGTACCTACCATGGAGGCATCCATTGGCTAGCAAGCCTTCACCTGCTGTTAGCATTCCATTGACTCCCATTCATTTTGGCGTCACTTTGACAGCGAATAACTTTACATCTGAGGCGTTTAAAGACTCCATTTGTCCAATATTTATTTCTAGAAAAACACAACAATGTATACAGAGCTCCATTACCTTGTATCTTACGTTATGGCCCCGTAGAAGCCATTTTTTTAAAAATAGGCTAACGATTGCGTCATAACCACGCGACTCTCTGTCGCACAGTAAATTACCGTATAGACAGGAGGAGAAGCTTGCAGGCAATCGGGGGGACGTGGAGGCATAAAGTCAAGGGAGAAGCCCATTGAGAGTCATAAAGTTGATCCTGCTGCTAGCTCATGGACAGCTAATACTCACGCTCTCCATCTCTGCAAGACTTACAACTGTCAGAACGGTTGCTCACGTCACATCTACGTCGTCAAGCTTAGTTTGAGCCTGCGCAGTACGCTCAGCCATCAGGAAGTGAGTGCTTCTAATTGACTTCACTTTTCTCCGTTGAAGTCTATGGAGTCGCTGTATCCATTTCTTTTACTGTCTATGATAAATACACTTATGGTATATTGCTTGTATGTTTCGAAGCCACTCGTAATGCATTTGTAATGTACTTGTAACACAAATAAAGTACACTCTAATATCACTAGTCAAGCATGTAATTAGTCCCTCCCTACACAGGCATATACTTAAAGTATACTTGAAGTTGGTCCAATTTAGTAGGCCTACACTAAATACACTTAAAGTTGTGCTTTACTACAATTTAATTACAACTAAAATATACTTAGTACAAATTAGTTGTTTCAAAATAGCACACTTCAAGGTAACTAATCATTAACACACTTGAGGTATACTTATGATTAGTCTGGCTGCAAGTATACTTGCATTTTTTTTTTCGCCAGGGTATTCAAGTAATCTAGCAACACTCAAGAAACCACATTACACTAGCAACTGCAAATCAGAGCTCTAAAAACCACTCAGAACACATTAATGACCAGATAGCAACATCCTGGCGACCACCCACGATGCCCTAACACGTTCAAGAAAATATAAAAATCGAGTGTATCCATGTTTATTAATGCATTGCAAATGTAAACTCTTTTTATCATGTCAATAAAGCTTAAATCTTAAGGGAACTGAAATATGAGAGAGCATCAGTTTTCTATGAGATGATGAGAGAATGAGAGCACAAATCAGATCATTTGATGCCTCTGGATTTGAGAAGATTAAAATACTCTCATTCATTGTAAATATTAAAATTTGATGTTCCACAGAGGATTCGACTGCTGGTTTCCACCCATCATCCATGCTGTGCCTATAAAAACGACATAGACTGAGGGAATGTGAACCACTGCTCTATCATTTACCGTTACACAGCTGTGCTAACCGTAATTCAGCATTACACAAGACATTTACTGTAATTAACCAATACACAGCTGCGTTTCTCTAAATTATCATTCTTCTATGCTTTGTAGTGTGTGCAAGCAACAGTTTTCTTATTCCCTGATCTGTGCACATTTTCACTGCGTAGCTGTCAGGGACTTTTTGTAGGCACTTGCATTTTTCATCATCTCATGACGGACAGCAATCTATGTGAAAATCCATTTTGTTTCTTAAAGCACTTTGATCTGAATTGCTCTTTCAACAGGGATCAGATTGAGACTCAGACCTTTGTGATGGAAAAGCACTGGTAGACTGAGTTGTAACTTCCTCTGTGTGTGTATGTGTTAACAGAAAGCCAGACTGGCCCGAATGAGAATTTCCAAGGCTGGCAGCTCTACAGCCTTCCTGCATAGCAAAAGAAATGGACTCAACCAATCACTGGAGCTAACGGTAAGAAACACACACACATGCTTTCACAAATACAAAAACACACACATCCAAGCTCATTTTTTCCAAATTTTTTTTTTGGCTCCCTTGTCATTTGTCATATAGATCTTGTTGAAAACCATGCATAATATATCAGGCAGTGCTCCAGAACTGAGGTAAACGTGTCAGGTTGTTTTGCTTTAAACGTGTTTATTAGAGATTCATGTGGTGATCTGATCTTCAGCACTTAAAGGGATAGTTCACCCAAAGACTTTCGTTCATCTTTGGAACACAATTGAGGATATTTTTGATTAAATCTGAGAGCTGGATCACTCCTCCATAGGCTTCTAAGGGATTGAAACTTGTCGGCCCAGAAAAGTCATTAAAGACATTGTTAAAATAGTCCAAGTGACTACAGTAGCTTATTTTATTTTAAGTTTATCGAGCGATGAGAATACTTTTTGTGCGCAAAAAACTAAAACAATGACTTTATTCAACTATTAATTATTAGTGAACTAACTCGAGGCCAACAGAGAAGGAAATTAATAGTTGAATAAAGTCGTTATTTTTGTTTGTTTTTTGCGCACAAAAAAGTATTTTCGTCGCTTAATAAACTTAAGATTGAGCCACTGTAGTCACTTGGACTATTTTAACGATGTCTTTAATAACTTTTATGGGCCAGCAAGTTTCAATCCCTTAGAAGCCTATGGAGGAGTGATCCAGCTCTCAGATTTAATCAAAAATATCTTAATTTGTGTTCCGAAGATGAACAAAAGTCTTACGGGGTTGGAACAACATGAGGGTGAGTAATTACTGACAGAATTTTCATTTTTGGGTGAACTAACCCTTTAAGAGCGATTATGAGATGTTCATGTTTGCATATTTGCACAAACATCAGCTCAGTTAACTCAATAACATCCAATTTATCAGGACAGAGGGATGAACTGATGTGAAAATGTCTTAATGTGTTGCTAAACACCATCTGAGGAGATAGAGAGATCAGTGGCTGGTTGCATAAACTGCTTAGGCCCTGTCCACCCGAACACGGGTATTTTCAAAACCGCAGCTTTTTCTATGCGGTTTGGCCATTCGTCCACACGCAAACGCAGTGTCCGGTCACTGAAACCAAACTTTTTTGAAAACTGCCAGGGTGAGGATTTTTAGAAACTACGGTTGCAGTGTTGTCGTGTAGACGGTGAAACCGAAGATTTTGGCTTGTGACGTCGGTAATCGGTAATAACCTTTTTTCCAGGCTTCTGATTGGCCAACGTGGCTTTATGGTTAGGGTTTTATCACCACCTGTTGGTTTGGCATGCTCTTGACAGCGCTTCATAGCGTAAAAAATAAATAAAGGAGGAAAAACTGAGTTTATAAAAATACCCGTGTACGTGTGGACTAGCCCTTAGACTAGTCTTACAAAGTTAGTCATCTATTTTTTCTTCGAGACTGGTCATAACTTTTTTTTGCCAATCACATAAAAAGGTAGATTGGTCTAATTTGAATCCGAAAAGTGAGACTGATTAGCTTTAATTAACTGCTTGTTGGTCAGGCTAGTTCTAAAGACACAGTCTATGTTTATGCAACTGGCCCCTGGTCTTTATTACTGCAGATGTTGGCCGCTAAAATTTCTTCCTGAAAAAGAAACCGTCGATTCTCTGAATGCATTTGAGAAATGAGGAACATGATGTGAAAGTGAACAGCGAGAACAGACAGAGACAGATTGCAGGCCACTAACCAGTTTTACAGAACATCCTCAGAGAGGTCCAGTGAGTGAAGCAGACGGGAACCTGAAAATATTAAGCCTTATGTTCTGTTCTCAGACCTCAAGGCTGTTAATGACTTAAGAAATATACTTTATATATATATATATATATATATATATATACACACACACACAGTTGCAATTAAAATTATTCAACCCCCATTGCAAATCATGTAACATGTATGTCCATCCAAGTTCACTCATGATGTCATATACATACTCACACTATCAGAGAAACAGAACGAAATAAACTCATAACACAAAATGAATGAATAAAGGAAACCTTGAAACACATACAATAACACTACATACTCTGTACTTTATCTCCACGGCAAGTTTGCTAACCATGTGCGCAGCACCGATCGTTAACACTAAACAGACTTTACAGACATATCACTCTCATATCGAAAACAATTAATATAGTGACCAGTCTTTCTTATGAAGCTATTAGAACAATGATGGTGTGCATTTTATACCTGTAAAGGATGATATTAATATTAATACACGTCCAAGCAATGCTTTTTCACCGTTGCTTCTGCACTGAACTCCCTCTACAAGTGTACGCAATGACGTGCACACACACGTATAACCACTCACACACATCCATCTATAGCTACTACGATACTATATTGAATTAATTCGAAACAATAGCGCTTATTATAGAACCCAAAATATTTGTAACAAGCATTTAGATTAAAACAATAATGATGATAATTAAATAAATTGAATATAGATCTGTAAATAATCCCTTATAACACGTGAAAATCACAGAAATACATAAGAAAACTGATAGTGATAATAATTATGCAACTTATCACAGGAAAATATATATAGAAATAAGAAACTGTTAATTATAATGAGTACTATTCAGCATACCACACTCTGACCTGCTGCAAACGAGATGTATAACAGACACCAGCTTCTGACACCGTTTCTGAGGAATCTTAGCCCATTCCTCATGAGCAATGGCCTCCAGTTCAGTAATATTCTTGGTTTTGCGTGCTGCAACCGCCTTCTTCAAATCCCACCAGAGATTTTCTATGGGCTTCAAGTCAGGTGACTGTGATGGCCACTGTAGAATCTTCCAGGACTTCTTCTGCAACAAAGCCTTGGTGGAATGTGAGGAATGCTTGGGATCATTGTCCTGCTGAAAGGTCCAATGACACCCAAGCTTCAGCTTCCTCACTGACGGGATGACGTTTTCTCCTACAATTTCCTGATACTTCAATAAATCTATCTTGTCTTCCACACGCAGTCAGTTTCCAGTGCCAGAGGATGCAAAGCAGACCCAGAGCATCGCCGAGCCACCACCATGCTGAACTGTAGAGTGTTCATTTAAGAATATGCTTCTTTCTTCTTCCTCCAGACATACAACTGATCCAGAGGCCCGGAAAGTTCCAGTTTTGTGAAACAAAATGACAAAATGAAAGCAACGGAACCATTGACGCCAGTCATCAGATTCTGCGCGATTTCGTGACGCTGCACAAGCACAGAAAAAACATACAGCGCAGTGATCGCGCTAAATACAAAAACATCCCCCAGCATGGTTTCTTTTTGGATATAAACACCATATTAATATTACCATATTAATGACTAATTGAAAATAGTTGTGCTGCTTGGATGACAGCTGCATTTTTTCCAGAATTCTGTGATGAACAAAGTTGAAAATAACACACTTCAAATGTCCTACATGAGACCCCTGGTATAAAAACAAATGAATACAATGAATTTTCACATGATTTTCTGATATACAGGTCCTTCTCAAAAAATTAGCATATTGTGATAAAGGTCATTATTTTCCATAATGTAATGATAAAAATTAAACTTTCATATATTTTAGATTCATTGCACACCAACTGAAATATTTCAGGTCTTTTATTGTTTTAATACTGATGATTTTGGCATACAGCTCATGAAAACCCAAAATTCCTGTCTCAAAAAATTTGCATATCATGAAAAGGGTCTCTAAACGAGCTATTAACCTAATCATCTGAATCAACTAATTCACTCTTAACACCTGCAAAAGATTCCTGAGGCTTTTAAAAACTCCCAGCCCGTTTCATTACTCAAAACCGCAATCATGGGTTAGACTGCCGACCTGACTGCTGTCCAGAAGGCCATCATTGACACCCTCAAGCAAGAGGGTAAGACAGAAAGAAATTTCTGAACAAATAGGCTGTTCCCAGAGTGCTGTATCAAGGCACCTCAGTGGGAAGTCTGTGGGAAGGAAAAAGTGTGGCAAAAAACGCTGCACAACGAGAAGAGGTGACCGGACCCTGAGGAAGATTGTGGAGAAGGACCGATTCCAGACCTTGGGGGACCTGCGGAAGCAGTGGACTGAGTCTTCAGTAGAAACATCCAGAGCCACCGTGCACAGGCGTGTGCAGGAAATGGGCTACAGGTGCCGCATTAGTAGTCCTTACCGGACACCATGTGTCAAAATGATTGATGACTTCCGGTTGCCCTTGACCTTTGACCTTTTCCGATCCCGCCTTTTCCGGGTGTGCATCCGGTATCTATAGATAAGGATTGACCTATTGACCCCACCCATCCAATCGATTATGTTTTTTGACAGGTTGTGCATCCGGCGTCTATTGATAAGGGTCGAGCAGTTGACCCCGCCTATCCGATCAATGAAATGTTTTGAGAGTTTGACCATCTGGCCTGTATTGATAAGGGTTGTGGTGTTGAGCTATCTGATCAATCAAGTGTTTTGACATAAGCATTGTGCGTTTTTATGGCAGAAAGTTTGAAGCGGTTGTTATAGAACATGTATCACAGGCATTCCAGAGGCCATTGTGGTTTCCTGTGTAATGTGAGCCGAAAAAAGTCAGTGTCACAGGGCGTCCCTCTCCTCCCTCTGCATGTGTGTCACAGACGCTCCCCCTACCTCTGCTAGTGTGTCACGGGGGTTCTCGCCTACCTCTCCATGTCAGCTCTGATATCTGAAACAATGTTACATAAACAGGGTCTATCGTTTAAAATATTATTCAAATGAAACTAGAGTTGAAAAACATACTGATCTTTATAAATGTATAAACGAAATGATTATAAAACAATTTAAGTTGAAAACGCACTGTTAAAATGGTGTAAATGAAATGGTTATAAAATAATTTAACTAAGGTTGAAACATACTATTCTTTATAAATGTATAAATGAAATGGTTATAAAATAATTTAACTAAGGTTGAAACATACTATTCTTTATAAATGTATAAATGAAATGGTTATAAAATAATTTAACTAAGGTTGAAACATTATTCTTTATAAATGTATAAATGTTATGGTTATAAAATAATTTAACTAAAGTTGAAAACATATAGTTAAAATGGTATGAATGAAATGGTTATAAAATAATTTAACTAAAGTTGAAAACATACAGTTAAAAGAGTATAAATGAATCGGTTATAAAATAATTTAACTGTATGGTTGAAACATGCAGTTAAAAGTTGTAAAACAAAAAACAGCGTTTCTCACGAATGAGTTTACAATGTCTATAAAAGCATCGTGTCTCATGTATGCCTATCCGTGCATGCCTGTCTGTGTATGTGTGTGTGTGTGTGTGTGTGTGTGTGTGTGTGTGTGTGTCAGGGTGTCAAAGCAGTAAACAATCGATCTCTGATACACGAGTGTAGTCTGTATTCGCTCAACCGATCCTAACATCGATATGACGTCTTTGTCATCATTTATCTCCGCTACACACGGCTGATCATGCCGGTCGTTTGTTTTTTAAAACACGGCTGGTTATCATTCTCGCGGGACGCTTGACAGGTTTGATTAAATTATGACGCTACGGTTACGATCTGTTCCATCACGACAGCGATAGCGACATCCTGGATGCGAAGTTATTCCTTATGCAACACCTCCATCTAGTGGCGAAAGAGTAGTGTTTTTCACCGCGTGCTACAGGTGTATAAATAAAGCTCGGATTCCAGCCAAACACAAAAACATTTGTCAAATACCCTTGTCTGCAGGCCATCACCGCTCACCTTCGTCAAGATGCAAAAAAGTAAGTGTTTTATATGTTATATTAATATACTGTTTTTATACATTAGGAATAATTCATTACTGGTTTAATCATCGGTTGAGTAGTTGTTGGAGTTATTGCATTGTTTTATCTAAAAAGATTGTTTTAACTATATTATTTTTATCTGATGTTTTTAACTGTTTTCTATGCTATTGTTACCTTTTATCTGTTATTTCTATCGCCTATCTGTTATTTTTATCTGCTGTCTGATGTGTTTAACTGCTTTATCTGCTATTGCTACCATTATCTGTTATTTTTTATCAGCTATCTGTTATTTTTATCCGACGCTTGATGATGCTGAATGCATCGGTTACGATATTAATTTTATACATACCCATGGCTTTTATTATGAAAAGACTAGGCCTTCCTTAATGTAGGTTGACTGTATAGTTAGCATGCTACAATGTTTTTTTTTTTTATGTTCGACAATAAACAGAGACAAACATTTTTCTTACCTTAATCGTTTCCCATATACTATCGCGGGGTGTAGACCGAACTCATTTCGATCTCCTATTATAGTTCTTGGCTTGGCTTGGCTTATATCATCTGTATGCTAACTATGGTTTATGTTCTATTGATTCTACGAGTCGTTGTATGACAAACTAGTTTTTTCTGCAGTCTACATGGTTCTGAAGGTAGATCGTTTTGTTTTCGCGATGTTTTAAAACCTAAAAGCCTGTTTTAACACTGCCTGAAAGTTGTTATTGTTGTTGTTAGTGTTTTAAAGCTGGCGCCACATAACACCCCCTAGCCACGGGTAGACACGTACTTCATCCTGATTTGTGAAATAGGTCCATCTAGCGGTTGTAAATGGTATGACATGTGAAATAGGTCCATCTAGCGGTTGTAAATGGTATGACATGTGAAATAGGTCCATCTAGTGGTTGTAAAGGGTATGACATGTGAAATAGGTCCATCTAGTGGTTGTAAATGGTATGACATGTGAAATAGGTCCATCTAGTGGTTGTAAATGGTATGACATGTGAAATAGGTCCATCTAGTGGTTGTAAAGGGTATGACATGTGAAATAGGTCCATCTAGCGGTTGTAAATGGTATGACATGTGAAATAGGTCCATCTAGCGGTTGTAAATGGTATGACATGTGAAATAGGTCCATCTAGTGGTTGTAAATGGTATGACATGTGAAATAGGTCCATCTAGTGGTTGTAAATGGTATGACATGCGAAATAGGTCCATCTAGTGGTTGTAAATGGTATGACATGTGAAATAGGTCCATCTAGTGGTTGTAAATGGTATGACATGTGAAATAGGTCCATCTAGTGGTTGTAAATGGTATGACATGTGAAATAGGTCCATCTAGTGGTTGTAAAGGGTATGACATGTGAAATAGGTCCATCTAGCGGTTGTAAATGGTATGACATGCTGATTTGATTTTAGGATCGATAATCTTTTTTAACATAATTATTTTAATTAATTTCATTTATTTATTTATTTATTTTATTTTATTTTATTATTATTATTTTTTTTTAAATTTTTTTTTTTAAAATTTTTTTTTTATCCAGTGTGTGTGTGTGTGTGTGTGTGTGTGTGTGTGTGTGTGTGTGTGTGTGTGTGTGCGTGTGTGCGTGTACGTGTACGTGTGTGTGTGTGTGTGTGTGTGTGTGTCAAATTTGTTAAAAGAATGGCCATTCAGATTCTAGCGTCAGTTACCCTCTCGAGGCTGAAGGTTGTAGATGCGGGTTACATTACATTACATGCGTACGTGTTTTATTATTCAGAGTTGATGTGTATAAAATCAGCTCACCAATTTGTCTTTCATGCATAAACAGGTTTTATATTTTCCAGGCACAAATACCCCGAACATCGAATTGGCTGCCTTCCAAGCCATTAACGACGCATGTGAGAACTTTTATATTGTTTTACAAAATTAAAATGAATTATTTTATTTATTTTAACATAATTTTTAATTCACAGTATTAGATGTCGTAGATCTTACGCATGATGATAATGATGGTGAGAGTGCAGGATCGAGCGATGAACCTTTGAGAAAGGTCAGAAAGACCGGCGGTTCCAGCACGTCCGATACCACGCCATCCACACCGCTTGCCGTACCATCCCCCAGTCCTATCACCCCGCATGCCGGTCCTCCTGCCGACCCTCTGACCATTCTACCTAACACGCCGCCGGCTACTCCGCCGGCCATTGCCCCTGATACCTTGGCTATCAACCAGTCGGCTGATCCATCTACCAGTAGGCCATGCAACTATCACCTCAGTCCTGATACGACAGTGTTTTACGGTAAGACTAACTACATTATCGGAAGTTTAAAAATCTAAATTGAACAAGACGATTACGATTTCGTTATTTTTCTACACAATAGGTTCGACCGGAAAGCATGATGATGTGACGGATTGGAATAGCGATCAACTGGAAGCATGGAGCTGTGGTTCTTGGGTGAGCGGGGTCGACGACGAGGTATCGGCCATAAAAACTAATCAAACTATAGATGAAAACAACTGCTTTCACCAATCGTCGGAAGAAGACCAAGGAGACATCGATGCTGAAGAAGTAGTACCAGTGACTCGGCCAGCTGATGATGAGCATCCTACCCCTCTGATGCATGCGCTTATTGATTCAGTAGAATCATTGAGACAGCAGTTTCGTGATGCACACACCGATACACAAAACCATTTAGAGACATTGCATGCTGAGCTTCGCGACGCGCATATCGAAACACTTGGTAGAATAGAGACGCTGCAAGTTCAGGTTTGTGATGCGCAGATCGAAACACATAGTAGATTATCCTCATTTAGCCGAGATCTTCGCGGGTCTCAGCAGGAGATACATGATAGAATCGATACGCAAGATCGATTTATTCGAAATTTGGGTGACGAAATATTTCGTCGTGTCAATAGAAATGAGCACATGTTCGCCGAATTCCATCGTGAACTGATACTTTTGATTCATCATCTTCTTCTCATTCTCGTTGATCAGTCGGATGAGTAAAATAGAGTTGTGTTATCAAATCATGCATTTCATTTATTTCTATTTCATGTACGCTTTTTAATACCTTTTACATATACGCTGATTTTGTACTATTTCGTATATGCTTTTTTTTTTTAAATCTTTTATATGCTTTTTTACATATACTCTGATTTTGTACTATTACGTGTATGCTTTTTATATTTCATGTTTTGGTCTGAAATCTAAAATGGAGGGTGCTAAAAGCTTTGATGCAGACGATACAGAACCGTCACCGGACGAAATCGAAATGCTAAGTATGCTTCCGAATTCTTTAGAAGACTATTTGGTTAATTTAGAATCTTCGCAACCCGTCGCTAATTTGGATCTTTTCGAATTAGCTGTAAATCCAAATATGAATTTGTTCGATCCTGTTGTGCAATTTGGCGGTGTTTTAAACAACCAACCATCGCAATCACCAGTGCTCCCTGACGGTAATGATACATCACAAGCATCGACATCAGGTAATGTTGATTCCACTACACAGCCACGATTAAGCCGCGCCGACGTCGACAGATTGATTCGCGACGGTGGGGACGTTAACGGATATCATGTTTTACCACGACCTCGTTTCAATGGCGTAACGCTGAGAAGGACTATGAATCTGAGAGATATTAACTCGACAGATTTGGCCTCTTATCATACTTACTTACACGACATGTTCGCAGGGGTTGTTAATTTTGCTAGAGAATTCGACCACAGTGCCCCCGTAATCAATATTACAGTGTCAGCCCCCAGTCTCCAAGAACCCGTCAGCGGGATTTTAACTAGCGGTAATAATTACGACATAGATTCGGTTTTTGATCAAATTGAAAAAGTTTTACAGAGTAACAATCGGCTACTATCTGACCAGTCCGTTGAAATCGACGCGTCTGTAGTCTTTAACCGACAAGGCGGGGGTCGACGTAAGCTAACAGATCTGGCTGTTGATGAGGTGATTAAAAGAAAAAAGACGAACTTATTCTGCCCCACAAATATTTCGAATAATTTGTGTTTCTCCATCTGTCTCGCCCGTTTTCTTAACCCCCAATTACCCGAGAACGAGTTAGAAAAACTGGCTATCACTATCCAAAACAACGCCGGCTTCTCAATCCAAGATCGAATTGGTCTTGACGACATAGCATCGTTCGAACGTGTGCTAGACATTAAAATCGTTGTATTTCACAGATCTAATGCTATGATCGTAGAAACGTTCAAAAATTCTGACGAACCCCACCCAAAAACGGTTTTCCTATACATCCACAAAGATCATTATTACATGATACTGAATTTGGAGGGATTCATGGGTTCTAGATACGTGTGCTCATTCTGCTATAAAAGTTATAGCTGTCGCAGAGACCATCGATGTAAGCATGTCTGCAACATCTGTTTCGACGCCGATTGTTACACGTTCCCTGTAAGAATCATACATTGCCCCGACTGTCTGCGTTACTGTAAATCCGCCTATTGCTTCGAAATGCATAAAAAAAACTCACCTCCCGGTAAGGAACACCCCGCCTGCAATATTATAAAATTTTGCAAACTATGTAACAGGCGTTATGACGTTAAACCGGGCGACAAGAAAACCAAACACACATGTGCCTTGGACAGATGTGAGCATTGTCGAGAGCGTCTGACAGGGGTTGGTGAGCATCAATGCTTCATACAACCCCTACCGCCTAAGGAACCGTGTGAGAAATACATCTTCTACGATTTTGAAACGCGTTACGAGAACGGCAGACACGAGGCCAATTTTGTTTGCGCCATCACATTCAAAGGGGAGAAATTTACCGCTCATGGTACCGACTGTATCGCTAAGCTAATCAATCGCTTCAGACAGCCGCGATATAATGGTTACTGCTTCATAGCGCATTATTCATCCCGATTTGACTCCTTTTTAATTCTTGAGTTTTTCAGCAAAGCCGGGATTGCGTTGGACGTCATAATGCATGGCTGCAAATTAATTTTCATGTACGATGAGGCGTATGCCCAGCGATATATCGATAGCTACTCATTCTTCCCAATGGCTCTTGCCAAAATGCCCGCAGCGTTAGACTTAACGACGACTGAAAAAGGCTACTTCCCCCACCTTTTCAACAGGGTGGAAAATGAGAACTATTTCGGACCATACCCTGACAAAAAGTTCTACAATTACGATAACATGTCGGTCAAAGAAAGACAAAAGTTTTGCGAGTGGTACCAGACGGTTGAGGGCAAGTTCTTTGACTTCAAGAAAGAACTGCACGAGTACGGTGTTAACGACGTCGTCTTATTACGTGAAGGATGCATGAAATACAGGGAGTCTTTCATGCATTGCACCCAACTCGACCCTTTTTCGTTCACGACGATCGCCGGCTGTTCGATGGGGGTCTTCAAAACACATTATCTCACCAGAAACACGCTCGCCCTCACTCATAACAAAGCGTACGTCCATCAGAATAAGGCATACTCGAGCGGTTCGATTGAATGGCTCGAGTATATAAAAAAGACTCGAAACATAGACGTCCACCACGCCTTAAACCACGGCGAAGTATCGATCGGTAAGTACTTTTTAGACGGATTCTATGAACACGATGGTATTCGACACGGTCTAGAGTACGCGGGTTGTATTTTCCATGGTCATTGTTGTCGCTTTACACCTCATCAGACACACCCCTTGTCCGGAGTGCCCTACGGGGTTCTCAGGAACCAATTTGACGATAAGATCGAAATTCTGCGGAACGCGTACGGTTTGCAAATCGAAGTTCTTTGGGAATGCCAATGGGACGATATGAAAAAAACCGACCCGTCCGTGATCGAATTTATGGCCGATTATCCCGCGCCAGAGAGATTGAACCCGCGAGACGCTCTGTACGGCGGGAGAACGAACGCCTATAAACTCTATCACAAAGTGACCGGTGATGAGAAAATAAAGTATCTGGACTTCACCAGTCTGTACCCGTATTGTCAGGCGAGGAAAAGCTACCCGATTGAACACCCCCAAATCATTTTCAAAGATTTTGAACCGATTGAAAATTATTACGGCCTTATCAAAGCGACCGTGTACCCTCCCCGCAAATTACTGCACCCGGTTCTCCCTTACAGATGCCAAGGAAAACTCATGTTTCCCCTTTGTGCCGCGTGTGCTCACGACCAAAACCAGACCACGAGCTGTACCCATACGGATAAGGAAAGAGCGCTCTCCGGTTGTTGGGTGACTATCGAGCTTTTAAAAGCCATCGAGAAGGGTTATGTGGTAGCCAAGATAGACGAGGTTTGGCATTTTCCACAACAGTCAGACACGTTGTTCGCCGAATACGTAAAAACATTCTTGCGTTTGAAACAGCAAGCGTCGGGCTACCCGTCGAATGTTGTCACGGATGCTGAGAAAGAGACTTACATTCGCGACTATTTTGAAAAAGAGGGGATTCAACTAGACCCTGAAAAGATTAAGTACAACGCCGCCCAGAGGGCAATCACAAAATTAATTATGAACAGTTTGTGGGGCCGCTTCTCTTTAAGACAGAACTTGCCTCAAACGACTCTGGTGAGCGACCCCGAAGATTTCACCAGAATCGTTTTTGGTAATACCGACACATTGACGTATTTCTCATTCATCTCAGAAGACGTTGCTCTCGTCCAGCATAAACCGTCCAAAGAGGATGTTTGCAAGGCACGCGACGTGAATGTTTTTGTAGGGGCCTTTACTACCGCGCACGCCCGACTGGAATTGTACGAATTGATGGATAGACTCGGCGAGCGACTGTTATACTCTGACACAGACAGCGTCGTATTTGTGTCTAGGGATGGGGACTGGGAGCCTCCGTTGGGGGATTATTTGGGGGATCTTACTAGCGAATTAGACGATGATGACCACATAACGGTCTTTTGCTCGAGCGGACCCAAATCGTATGGTTTTGAAACGGTCAAAGGTAAATCGTGCATGAAGGCTAAGGGGATAACCCTGAATGCTAAAAATTCCCAAGCTATCTGTCTCGAATCCCTGATTGGTCTGGTTGACAGCTATGTGACGTCGCATGATAGATCCAAATACATCCTGGCTCAGACGGAAGACATTGTGAGGAATAAAAAGTCTCTCACACTGCACAACAAATCAGTCGTTAAAAGGTTTAAGGTGGTCTATAATAAACGTAGGCTTCTGTCTGATTTCACCACACTTCCTTATGGCTACTGATCAGATGATGCATAGAGGGGGTCAGGATGTTTCCGATTTTGATTTCAGACTTCAACACCCTTTCAGTTGTGTCGTGAGTGGGCCTTCCAACTCTGGAAAGTCATATTTTGTAAAACTTTTGTTGGAAAAAGGTTTGAATATCATTTCCATGAAAATTGAAAACATTGTTTGGTTGTATGATTGTTGGCAGACTTTGTATGATGATTTACTTCAATTGTACGACATTAAATTTGTGCAAGGAATACCCCAGACTCTGAATGATGATGATTTACTGCCTGTCACCAAGACAAACTTGCTCGTGGTGGATGATTTAATGGAGCAAGCTAGCGGTAACGCGGAACTTCAACGTGTTTTCACCCAATACTGTCACCACCGCAATCTCAGCGCTATCTACATAGTGCAAAATTTATTTGCCCAGGGTAAGTCCAGCCGAACCATAAGCTTAAACGCCAATTATATTATTCTGTTTAAAAATCCGCGAGACGTCAATCAAGTGTCGATGCTAGGACGTCAAATGTACCCGGGAAACACAAAATACTTTATGGAGTGTTATCACGACGCTGTCGATCGGGCTTTCGGCTACCTAATGATAGACTATAAAGCGAAAACTCCGGAGCAGTACCGTCTCAGAACAGGCTTACTTTCCGACCGTCAAGTGGTTTATATCCCGAAAAAAAGAAGAAGAACGCTATAAATCACCATGTCTGCCAGACTTTGTAAACATTTGCCTGTGTTAAAACTGTTACATAAAGCCAGTCCTAAACATCGACGTCTTATTTTACAATCGGCGTCCGACGAATTCATTTTAGCACTGTGCGAAGTGGCGCTTAACATCCTCTACGGTACCATCCCGGTCAATAAGCAACAGTATCGAAAGTTGAAAAAGAGAAAGGCCGAAATCAAATTTGTAGCCGATAAAAAAATCGGCATAACGGCCAAGAAGCGAGTCTTTAACCAGAAGGGCGGGTTCCTGCTGCCACTCCTAAGCGTCGCAGTACCGTTTATTACGAGTTTAATAGCGAATCGATAGGATGGAGTATGCAGAGAAGATGTATTTAGTCCCGCACCATCAACTGGATAAGATGAAGAGTGAAAACCCCCGCGAGAACATTCAACGGAGCGTAGAGAACGGTTTGGATGACGCCATAAGAAATATTCTACGTCGCACAGACTTGAATCCGTACGAAAAAGCCAAACTTTACACCAATACCCTTACCAGGTTTTTGAACATCGTTAAACAAGGCGATCGTGAGAGTAGCGTTTTAACGCTCTCGTTACCTAATACTGATTCCGGTCATAAAGATGAATCAGAGGGGGGTGCTGCTGGTCCTATCGTTGAAGACGGCAGAGCTGTGGGGGAGGATATTGTCGATGAAGTTCTGAAGAATGTCCCTTCGAGAAGCATGAAAAACAGCAGATACATATTAGACAAGATGTCTAAAGCTAGAGGTCTAAGCGCATGGAACGAATCGGGCGAGTTTGTGTTCAGGGGCAACACCGTACGAGGGTCACACATGGTCGATTTGTTAAAAAATGTTACGGCCCCTCAAAAGGTTAGGGATGATCGGAGACCTATAGGATGGACAGAGTTTCTACGAGCGTTTGCTGAATTAAACATCCCATTTTCTACAGTGCCGAATCAGCAGGTCAGACACAAAATTAACTCTCTAAAGCGTAAACCCGGCACCCCAAGCCCTCGCCGTGTTAGACCTTATAAAAAAACACGACGATATTCGCCTTACGCGGTTCCAGAGTCCAAAGACAGTGTGTTTAAATCACCGACTCTCAAACGAAAGCGATGGTTGGAATTTTAACGAATCTTTCTATTCTATGTATACATTAAATAAAAGACGATAAACAAATATATAATGATTTTAAGCTTTTTATTTATACGTCAAACACGTCTGCACACAGTGAATGCATGATAACATTTTATCATTACAAGCATACGGTCTTAATCTCTTCACAAATAGGGACACCATTTTATCATTTTTAATAGAATCATCAGTGTATAATTTCATCACATGGTTATAGTCGTAGCCTCTAGCTAGATGATAGAGAAAAAACACACAATGCTGTCCGCAGGTATCCGATGAAAAATCCTGGACACGTCTGCCGGAATGTAACACATCAACATCGTTGGTTGTTAGAAAGTTATTGATGCTGATTGGAAAGCGGGGGCTGTCGGGTGGATTGCCGAAGCTATCGAAAAAACAAGACGGTCCATCTTGGGTTAAATAAACGGCGACCCAATGCTCTCCCGGCAGCTGTGCAGGGTGAGTGTTTATGATGGCCATCGACGGTAAGATCCTCAGCGTTTTTTTGGGGAGTTGATCGCATGGTAGCACCCCGAGAAAATGAATCCTGCACGTAATTTTATCCATGATAGCGGCGAGTTGTAGCGTATTCATCTCAGTAGTAATCGACTAGTACCTGTCTTCGGTTAGACAGTTCTATAATCGAGTCAAATACCGAGTAAATTAATAAATTAACGGTATTCGGCAATGGTTGTCTGAATCGTGCTTCGAGTCTGATATTCCCGGACTTGATGAGGGATATGTGCTGACCGCAGTCTTCATCAGGCGTCAGGTTAAATGCGTAAAGTGTGTATCCGTTCAGGAAATCACCCCTGTCTATGGAGAGTGGTTGGTTTTTAAGATGTCTCCCCGTCGTCATCGCCAGCTGATAAAATTCGCGTACTGCCGAACCAGCTCCGAAATTAGGTTGTAGAGGTTTTGCGGGGAATTGTTGTCCGTCGACATAGACGGCTAGGAACTCCAGGTCGTAATGTTTGAATGCAAATGGATTTTTTTCGTAGGAACCGGTGAATGCGTCATTGTCGACCATAGCTATGACGATAGATTTTGGTAGGGTTCCTAAAAACAGATTTTCTTGATTTGAAACACGCGTCCCCTCGGGTATGGAGAAATTTTTTAGAACCACCCTATCTATGGGATACTTGGCTGTTGTCGAGAGTAACGCCTCGGCATGTCCCAGTCTCACCGGCGGTGCTACAGTGACTTTCTTGACAAATAGGGATGCCGACTCTATTTTTATTTTGTAAGCCACATCATCACACCTCATCAGACAGAATTCATCTTTTGCTCTAATTAGGCGTATTTTGATGTCTACACCGTTTAACAAAAGTTTTTCTTGAAAGAATATATCGCTATGTATAGGGGCCATCAGTTCCACCACCTTGCTTTCGCTAGTGTAGACCGATCTCTTCGTCAGCCCTGCGTTACGTCCGACTGGGTCGTTAGAATCCATATGACCAGAACTATCTTTGTAAAACAGTCCGGCGGAGAAAAGAGATTCCAGAGAATCTTTACTATAGTTGATCAGACTCTCTATGATGCACCGATAAGGATAGGTGTTCGAACTCTGCGATATCAGACGATCGCCTAGGGTCACGTCGACTTGTGAAAATATAGTGGCTCCAGGATAATTTATTAACGCCACCCTTGCTGGATGTACGATGTCTGCTCCATTAGGTCTTGTGATTTTCAGGCGTAGGTAGAGCATCGTGTTATTTAGATCTACATAATCATCCCCGTTCCCCGCGATAAAAAACTCTAATGGGGCGGTGTCCGATATGGCGGATAAAGGGGCTACTTCTAAATAACTGTTTTTCTCAATAACCGTCTGTGTCAGCGGGACTGTAAATAAGTCCAACTCGGACTTGATGCATTCTCCCGACATACGATGCAGTAGCGCCATGTTAGAATATGGTTTTTACGAATCTCTTGACGGATGATTTTCGACTAACAGACTTCTTACGCTTTCTGC
Source organism: Rhinichthys osculus (assembly GCA_029959095.1). Lineage (NCBI taxonomy): Eukaryota > Metazoa > Chordata > Actinopteri > Cypriniformes > Leuciscidae > Rhinichthys > Rhinichthys osculus. Next base: position 18,169,018 of record JARWKJ010000017.1, read on the forward strand.
GTGTGACTGGTCGCTTCTTTGGTCCACTTGTTGTTTTCTTCTTCTTCTTACCGCATTGACCACGCCTCCTCACACCCGGTGGTTTAGACATTCTCTTACGGGCCATGACCATCAGCCCTGATCCGTCTTGACCATTAGCATTATTGGTATGGGCACGCGTCAATACGTTTGAGACGACGTCGGATACTATATTTTTAGCAGCGGATTTTAGATGGGGTTTCGCGATGCTAAATCCTCTTTTTAACAGAGGTATGGCCATCCTGAACAGACCTCTGAAAAGTCCTCCTAGTCCTGCTCCATACATAACCGATCCGCCGGAATACCCTGGCAAACCCCCTCCGGCCTGATTTCGGTAATAGTCCACATAGTCGGCTGTATGGGGCTCTCTAGGGTTATAGTAATAACTCATTTTTAAAGAATAGAATGATTCGCGGGTTTAAAGTGTAGTTTTACGATGACTTTCCCGTAAGAAAATGGTATTTCGCGGTTTTGGTCGTCCTTCAACTCTATGGTAATGCTGGTGATGTGATCCTTGTTTATCGATACGTAATGGGGGGAGTCGTAACTAGCAATGACTGCGTCATTGCTTTTACCGGATATATGTACGCATCTCAAAAGGGGGACGTAAGAATCACCGACCGATTGATATTGAATGATGTCGGTGTAAACGTACAATGTGTAGAACCCACCGTTGATATCGGCTTGATGAGGAGCATACGTAGTGACGCTCGTAGTAAAATCGGCTGCTTCATGATAGTTCGAACGTCCGAGATTATCGTCCGGTATCATTCCTAAAATAGTAGCGAGTTTACCATGGAAACTGACTGAAATGTTGGGTCTCGCGACCAGAAACACTTTGTTTTTTAATTCATCGTGATCCAACACTGCCGAGGGTACGAGAACTCGATTTATCAAACGGATAATTGCACGAATGTTTGCGTAGTAGCCCCCGCTTATTTGTAATTTCCTCGATACAAAAAACCCTGATAAGTCTTTTTTAAAAGGTGCACTGTCTGTAGGGGTTGCGTTATTCGCGGGTCCTGGGGCAGTGTGTAGGGTAAAATAACCGTCTTCATCGTTAAAGTTATACCAGCTTCTAGGATATTCGATTTCGGCTAGTCCCACCTCCCATTGTCCTTTCAATTCTATAGCTTTTGCTATCCTGGTTGTGTAGGCGGATATACGATTTCCGGGGTAAACTGTCGATGATGCATTGCACGGTAGCGTGACGTAGAAACCTTGATCGTCCATGGTAGTCCTTCACTCGTATGATCTCATCCGTTAAACGCTGGCTTGTTTTAAGGAGATTGTAAGTCCACCAGAGTTTTTTTATCTATATAACTATTGAATTTTGAAGGCCAGCCTACCCATTTCACTAAAACAAGCGTAGATTTCCCCTGTTTTTTCTGACCTAAAATCTTTTCCACCTTAAAAGATTTGTTTTTACTCACAATTATTTTTTGCATCTCTTTTTCATAAAAAACACCCTCGATGGCATCGCCGTCGTAATCTGTGAGTCTGTAGACTGGTGGTTCGCGCGGAATGCGCTCGGATACAGTGAAAAATTCTTCCGTGTAGTTCTGCTCATAACCTTTGGCGAATGGGCCTCTCACTTTAGAAATCCTGACAATGTCGCCGACTTTGAAATTAAATGGGGGTCTCTCGGTCTTCTTTATATCCCCGTACAAGTTTTGAAACACATGACCCTCATTTAGTTTGTTGACGTCCACGGGTCTCATTTTAATACTTCGGTGATAACTGACGTTGTACCCCTGCATAATGTCTTGTAAAACATCTATGTATCGTCGTGAATTTGTAGCCGTTAAAAATCTCCACATTCGACTTTTTAACGTTCTATTAAATCGTTCCACGACGCTGGCTTTCAAATCGGTAGCGGTAGCGAAATGATTAATATCGTGCTTTTTCATTACATCTTGAAATTGTTTGTTAAAAAATTCCTTTCCCTGATCCGTCTGCAATTTCTGCGGCACACGCCCCTCTTCGAGTATAGACTCGAACGCTCTAGTAACCTCTACGCCACTCTTATTCTTCAACACGCGAACCCACGAATATTTACTAAACACATCTATACAGGTCAGCAAATATTTATTGTCGTCATTATCCTTGGCATAGGCTGTCATGTCCACAAGATCGGCCTGGAACTGCGTATCGACCCCGTACACAACTACTCTATTTCGCTTGTATTTTATAGGGGCTGTTTTGTGTAAAGTGTAAGCATCCTCACCAGACAGCCATTCTGAAACCTTTTTATCGCTTAGATGGACCCCGCTATCTTTTAAGACGGCGTCTTTTAATCGTTTTTTACCCCCTAAAGAACCAGGGTTGGAGGGTGTATAATAAGCCTTTTTCATGAGCTCCGTCATGCTGTCGTTTCGATCGCTATAAAAGAATAACTCGTACATGTGGTTTGAATCAATCTTTTATTAAAAAAAGTTACAGGATACACAATTTAAGTAAATGACATTAATATAATAATAAAAATCAAACAGAAAGTAAATAGAATAATATTAGTACTACAAAATCTAAGTAAAATTGAATATAATAAGGTTAGTACAAAATGGATATAATAAAATATAGAATAATTGGATATAACAACGTTACATGCATAGTCAAAGTAAAATGGACGGTGATAAAAGTAGGATAGTCATAATGACGTCACTGATAGTCGAGCCAGAAAAGAAAATCGCGACAGGCCATCATGTGTTTGTCTAGGATGTAATTGACAAACAATTCAATAATTTGGGTAGTGTCATCCACGTCATTGTCTTTTCGTTTTGAAATCAATAGTTGGCATACATCTGCTACATATGTACACATACATAACAAATCGGGGGTTGCATACGCATCGTTACATTCAAGCGTCTTTTATCAATACCCATGGTGCCGCCATACCATTGATGCATATATCTGTTAAATTTTCCCATGAACTAGTTGCACCTCTTATAAATTTCATTTGTGTCTTGAGAGTTCTTACACGTCTGGTGTCGAGATCATCATAATCATCATCATCACTATCATCGTCGTCCGATTGTCTGTCGTACTCGATGACTTTTCGCAGCAATGAAATTAGTTGTTTTCTGTAATGTTCTTTAAACCTGAATTTGATGAAACTCTTACGGCTAAATGCCTCAGTCAGGGTCATCCAGGGGATTTGGTCACTGTCCATTCACGATCGCGAGACCTTCCCAGAGATCGACGACATCGTGAACTATTTCGTCGCAGGGTTTCTCCAGAAGTCCAACTCTGATTTCTTCAAGCTTAACACCAATGAATGGCTCGTCTTTTAATTCGTGCAGAATAGTCCCGACTGTTCCTTGAATCCGTTGAGGGTGAGATTTTAACCCACACCGTTTTAGCACGATAGCGATGATGACATGAAAATAGGGTCTAAACAGTTTGGCCGAAAGTTCATCAAAATGCGTGTCTAAGTAGTAGTTAGGAGGGTCAAACAGGCAGGAATGCTGCAGCTGGCTGGGGTGATCAATCTCACACCCCTCGCACTCGTCCTTCAGCTTCGTTCCGATGAGATGTTGGAGCAAAACCACGGTCGCAGCTTTTATGAGTTTGAACCCCAACACATTGAAACATCCGTCTGTGACGTCGAAGGCTTGATTAGCATGAGGCTGGGGACCGTCGATTTTAGATATGTCATACGATTGCGGTTCGTTATGGAGCTTGAAAATTTTGAATGTCTCGTAGGGCCGGTTGCGCTCGACCCCCAAATCCTTGTCTTTGTCGGGCTCGATACTGTTGCCCGCCCCGTTGTCGTTTTGCGTGTTCAATGGTTCGGGGTTGCTAATGTTACCCGGACCCCAATCGTTTCCAATGCACGTTTCAAAGCCTATGCGACGTTTGATCGTTTTAGTCGAAGTCCAGTCTTTGTGGTGGTCCGGCGGATCACAGGCGTTGGGAGGGTCAAGAATGCTGCCGAAAGAAATTCCGCAGCTGCACACATGTTCGGCTTCTGAAGCGCCATCTTCAGCCATGGTTTATAAATGTTGTATAGAGGGTTTGGGTGCCTGAATTTATGGTCGTTGTAGTAAAGGGGGTGGAGACGTCGATTTATAAACGACGCTTGGGAGGGTCCCCGCGTCGAGGTTTATGATGGCTGTAGCGAATGGTGGCGGACGGTAGACACCCCATACCGCTGCGCACACATCTCTCAGGGTGGAACAACTGTACTTTAATCTTGTTGTATCTGTCATGCATGTCGCACCATTTGAACATTTTGTTGATGATTGAAAAAACACCATTCAGCAGATTCAGATCACACCACTTGAACAAAAATTGCATTTCATACAGATCGTGATGATCCTGGGGCAGGACAGTTCCTGACCGGGTGTTGGTGAGCTTAGTCTTGTCTTTACAACTGAATATGTATACAGAATCATTCGGCTGCTTGTTAGTATGGTCGCCGACCACACGGTATTGGACATTCGGGGTCTCCCCAACCCACTCAGCCACATACAAAGGCTCTTCCCCAGCGTCATTCAGATCCTTCCAGACAAATTTGTAAAATAGACCCCAGTCTTTTTCAGGAAATGTCACACATGGGTCTTCCCCAACCTGAAACTCACCGACGCCGTCAGTGGTGTAGAGCATAACAACGCGTGTTGGTTTGTGAAATTTGTACCCGAATACACGATTACTAGACATCATAAATTCACCTTCAGTCCATTCCGAAACTTCATGGAGAAAATTTGTCAAACGAACATGACCATAAGGTTTTCTCGGAGCCATAGTCAGACTTTCCATCATCCTACTGGTCAGTCCCGTCTCGGGGGTTTGTGGGGAGGCTAAACCATCCATGCTCATGTAGCTCATGTTTCTGTTGGTTGTAGAACACACTGACCCCATTTATATATAGGGGAGTTTGGAATGCCTGTGATACATGTTCTATAACAACCGCTTCAAACTTTCTGCCATAAAAACGCACAATGCTTATGTCAAAACACTTGATTGATCAGATAGCTCAACACCACAACCCTTATCAATACAGGCCAGATGGTCAAACTCTCAAAACATTTCATTGATCGGATAGGCGGGGTCAACTGCTCGACCCTTATCAATAGACGCCGGATGCACAACCTGTCAAAAAACATAATCGATTGGATGGGTGGGGTCAATAGGTCAATCCTTATCTATAGATACCGGATGCACACCCGGAAAAGGCGGGATCGGAAAAGGTCAAAGGTCAAGGGCAACCGGAAGTCATCAATCATTTTGACACATGGTGTCCGGTAAGGACTACTCGCATTCCCCAGGTCAAGCCACTTTTGAACCAGAAACAGCGGCAGAAGCGCCTGACCTGGGCTACAGAGAAGCAGCACTGAACTGTTGCTCAGTTTTGCATGTCATTCGGAAATCAAGGTGCCAGAGTCTGGAGGAAGACTGGGGAGAAGGAAATGCCAAAATGCCTGAAGTCCAGTGTCAAGTACCCACAGTCAGTGATGGTCTGGGGTGCCATGTCAGCTGCTGGTGTTGGTGCACTGTGTTTTATCAAGGGCAGGGTCAATGCAGCTAGCTATCAGGAGATTTTGGAGCACTTCATGCTTCCATCTGCTGAAAAGCTTTATGGAGATGAAGATTTCATTTTTCAGCACGACCTGGCACCTGCTCACAGTGCCAAAACCACTGGTAAATGGTTTACTGACCATGGTATTACTGTGCTCAATTGGCCTGCCAGCTCTCCTGACCTGAACCCCATAGAGAATCTGTGGGATATTGTGAAGAGAAAGTTGAGAGACGCAAGACCCAACACTCTGGATGAGCTTAAGGCCGCTATCGAAGCATCCTGGGCCTCCATAACACCTCAGCAGTGCCACAGGCTGATTGCCTCCATGCCACGCCGCATTGAAGCAGTCATTTCTGCAAAAGGATTCCCGACCAAGTATTGACTATTGAGTGCATAACTGAACATAATTATTTGAAGGTTGACTTTTTTTTTTGTATTAAAAACACTTCTTTTATTGGTCGGATGAAATATGCTAATTTTTTGAGACAGGAATTTTGGGTTTTCATGAGCTGTATGCCAAAATCATCAGTATTAAAACAATAAAAGACCTGAAATATTTCAGTTGGTGTGCAATGAATCTAAAATATATGAAAGTTTCATTTTTATCATTACATTTTGGAAAATGATGAACTTTATCACAATATGCTAATTTTTTGAGAAGGACCTGTACTTCAGCCAATTCAGCCACATATTTTTTTACTGGGATCCAATTGACCCCAAACAACATTAAATACAAAATGGCATTTCTGGAAAATACATGTTTACTTTGTGGTAAAAAAAAAAAAGAGAGATGAAGTATCAACAATATCTGTCTAAGGTTTGATCAGATCAAGGGATTTTTTTAAGGAGTTTGGGAAAGAAATAAGTAATTATTCTCAAAATACTACTACAGTTTTTACATACATCATTGGGGTCTCTAGGGCCCTGTTTACACCTGGTATTAAGAAGCATTTTCGTCAATTTCTTTCAACTACTTTAAGAGGTAGTCGAAAACGCATTTGACCAGATTGCTTTCATAGTGTAAACGCTCATGTGGTCGGAAACTAAGCGGCAACCTTCCGGTCTCTCTCTTGAATCCAACACGGAAGTGACTTAAACTCCAATTCATCGACTGACCACTAGAGACAGGCTCCAAAAGAGAGTCAATCCCATAGAACCCCCATGTTAAAACTTCACAGCAGAAAAAGATTTTTACAGCCTGGTACAAAAAGTGGTATTGGTCTATATAGCTAATTTAGACAACTGTGAGGGGGGTTAAAACTCATCCGTTTAAATTATATTATGCCTTAAAGTACTGCATAATTAAGGGCGTGGCCACTTGAGTGACAGGTGGATTGCTGCTGTCACTACTAGTCGTTTGTCTGCTGTAGACGTCACATCACCTCAGCTAATCCATCCTCTTTGCCCATTTTCGGTTATTTGAGAGTGACGCGCTGCCAAGATGACGACAGCCAGCTCTGCCCACTTTGGGCTTCAAAAATGCTCTTCAGAAACCTAGGGGTGATGTCACAGACGCTATGTCCATATTTTTTTACAGTCTATGGTTTGAACAGTACTCTCCACCTACTGATCTAATGCATAAACATGTAGAAATCAGTACAGAAGTGGTCGAAAGTGGAAAAAATAGATGCATTAAAACAACAAGTGTAAGCGGGTATGTGTCTGCCTCGTCTACTTGTGATCCGATTGACCAAAATGCATCTTGATACAAGGTGTAAACAGGGCCAAGGACTCCAAATATAAAAAAGTAGTAAATTGCAATAGAAAAAAAAATAAGTTTAAAATACACATCTGTATTTTTTCCTTTAAAAAAAAGAGGCCTTGGAGGGTGAATCACAAAAACACTGAAAACCGTGAAAAATGTGCTTAACTGTCATGAAAATGTCACAATGGGAAAATGTGTAATGGTCCTAAAAATAGGCTTAATTTCCTTTATGCAAAGTATGCTGCAAAGCAGTCCTTTGATTTTAGGGTTAATTTGAGGTTTCTTAAAGCGATTCACCCATGAATGGTCTGACTTGCATCAAAGAGAAAAGCTGGTTCTAATAGCTCATAAATACCACACAGTTCACACGCAAACATGCAGTCTGCTCAAAATAAGAGTACTCAGGGTTTGCTACTGTAAAACACCTAATTTTGCTCTCTTCATTTCTATCAATATCTTTCTTTTTCCTTCTGTCTCCTTCTCCTCCTACACATCACTGACTGACTCACTCATGTTATTTTGGTGCTCGCGTTGTGTTAAGACGTTGTGGAAAAGGCGAAAAATGTGGAGCAGTGTATGTGCGTTCAGCCGAAGGGCCCAGTGTGCGAGCACAAGCTCCCAGGCAAAAGTGCTACAATAAAAGAGACAGATATGTGGAGTTATAGTAACTGTACCAACGGATTTGTGCAACAGGAAAGTGGAATCACTCTGATTCGCCCAATCCTCTGAGGCCCCTCGTCCTTCCTTTCTCTCAGGCTCTGTTTATTTAAAGTTATAGATGATATATTGTACTGCTTTGTTATGGATGAAGTTCCTTCCAAAAGCAGTAAACCACTCTCCATGTCTCTCCCTCGCACTCTTACACAACAGCAGCTTCCCTATTACAAGATGAAACTTTCACCACAGGTACTGAGCCAAACAACATACACTCTGTCCCTCTCTCCACTTCATTATTCATGCATGAAATCTGATGATTCCTTAAAAATCTATGTCTGTGTGTGTTTCTGCAGGGCTCCTTAGAGGAGGACCAGCAACTGAAAAAGACCACATCTCTGCTGGAGAGTCAACATCACCATCTTCTGCACTGCCTAGAGAAGACTACGGTCAGTTAGAAGTAGTGATGGGCACTTTCCCAACACTGCTTCATTAAGCTTTACAAATCTTTTAGATCGATTCGAAACCACAGCATGTATCAAAGTATAGCCTATGTGTATTGGCATCTCGCCAAGTAAAGTCACGTAATTTCAGCAAACAAGGCTTCGTCATACCATTTCGAACGTTTCAAAGTTCTGACGGGTGTCTCCACAATGGATTAAAAATAAAAAAGGTAATTGCGACTTTTTATCTCACAATTTCGAGATATATTTAGTTCAAATTGTGAGATATCACTCGCAAGTTTTGAAGAAAAAAAAGAGAGAATTGTGACATAAAAAGTCACAATTAACTTTTTTGTTTTTATTTAGTGGCTTCTATTGTTTCCATCATTGATTTTGTGAGCCCATGAATGGGGTTTGGTATGTGATTTCAGTATGTTTTTAGTGTAGGTTTATTTTTTATTACTGTAATGAATTTTATACATGTATTATACAAAAAGGATAAGTTAAAAAGTAAGAAAGATAGTTAATTGTTTCTAATTGGACTAGTTTGCCTAGCCTGACTACGTCAGACTTCGTACTTCCGCTCAATTTCAGTTCGCTTCTGTACTCAGTCTGAGATAACGACCTATCTCTCAGTTTTCCTCCGGCCTGAAAACAGCCGGCCAATCAACGAACAGAGGGCGGGCTGAGAGCCGTGACGTAGACGCTAAGCGCCGAGTTTAAGATTGTATTTTAGGTTAGGGAAATCGAAAACGACCGCGGATATGGAGATACGGGATGCAATTCGCTCTGTTGTGGAGATATTCCCGGCATTTGCAAACTGAAGCGCGAACAAGAAGAGTGTTTGTTAAACATTTTGAATGGAGGATGTTTAAGTTGGAGAGAGAGGTGATTGCGTTATGTGATTGGCTTACGGGTAACCAATGATTCTATACTTCAGACAACCCCCCAACCCCCCACACCCCCGAAGCAAAGCTAAGTAGTAGAGTTTGGTATTACCAGGCTATAGTTTGCAAAGCCCTGCCACACAAAACAAGCACTATACACATTAATAAAAGAACATACATTTATAGAATCTTATTTTTTGGCTAATGGAATTTAATTATTTGTAGATTACATTTAATAGATTACACTTTCATGAAAACATTTACAATTGCTTATTAAAGGTAAAGGGTGTAATTATACATGTTTGGGCCGTTTTTACCAGCAAGTGCAGACAGCACTTCGAAACAGTGAATCATTTTGCGAAGAAATTGGTTCAACTGACTTGAGCTTAATTTCTTCCAAGACTAGTTAAAAGCATTCCGTTGCTATCACGTCAACAAATGCAAAACTGGGACGTGACGCAACAAAACAAAACAAAACCCAGTCAATCAGAACAATTCTTAACAGGAAATTGGCAATAAAAGCGAGGCTGTGAGCCATATGCCTTGTCCAAATACCCACACTTGCAGTCTTGGCCACTTGAGAGTGTGTGCATGCGACAGGAAGTGCGCAAGACTGTCCCATGTCTTAAAAATGCCAAAGTGCAGTGCCCTTAATTCACACGATCTCGAATACCGCTCCGGCTAAGCGTATCCCATCATGCATTATGTTCGGGATCTCATGTGCCCCGAAATCGCGAAATTAACTAGATACATATAATTTGGTAGTAAAAACATAAAGTGTTGCACATTTTATTGGTCCAAAGATGAGTATGTTTATGTTATGTGTAGGCCTATTTTGTACAACATTTGCGATTGTTTTATCACTTAATTAGAAGCACCAAAATTTTAAAGTTGTGTCTTCTGTTAGTTACATAGCAACTACTGAACCGACATGTAAAAGTTTATTTGAAATAAAATAAATATAACAAAAAATATAACAAATAAAAGCTCTGTAAAATAAACACTTGCATTTTTTGCAAGACTAAGTGTGTCCCATCGAGTAATCAAATCAAAAGTTCTACACACACTTGCAGTTTTTATGCCTACTTGAACACTTGGGTCAAATAGAGGAAATACGTCATGCAAGTAGACAGTGGTCAAGTGTGTTCAAGCGTGGTCAAGTGCAAAGACCGCAAGTGTGGGAATTTGGACAAGGCTATGATCTCTTCCGTGAGATGTAGCCTACAATGTGTTTTTGGATTGTTCTGCTGACGAAACACTTCAAAAATATCTTTCCAAGAAATTTCAATAGACAGAAAAACTGCAGGCAACATGAGCCGTGGAAAAAAAGTGATCTTGGAGCTTTATACAGTGGATGCCATTGAAAAAGCGGTTAGTCTCTCACTCTCAGCTTTGCTCTCAAACCTGTCATGGCGGTAATGGCGCTGCTCTGAATAAGGTCTATTCACTCTCGCGCACGCAAAAACTGCACAGTGTAAAGCACATACCTTGCATGTCAATGACATCCACGATGCTTCTCCAGACATCACGCTCTTTTCGGTGCCTTGAGGAACTTGAGACCTGTGTCATGACTCATGTATAATTCAAAGTTTTTCTTCAACACAATCACACCTCCTTCTCGGACGTTTAACATTGAGGAGCGAATGCGATATTTCGGTCCAATTGTATTTTGTTGTGGGTGGGGCTACCTGACGCGACCCCGCAGAAGTAACCTAGGCCTACAAGGGACATATAATAGCCTATAGCCTAGTTGTATATACCGGTAGGCTATATATTTTAAATTATTAAACCTATTTTAACAACAAACAGGCATTATCATTGTCTAACATAATACATCAAGCTAAATGTCATACAAATAATAAATACAGCAAATAATAAATAGGCCTACAAAAATTAAACTTAAGGTAGGCTAAGGGTGTAGGCCTATCTACCTTATTTTTCAGGTAAGAGCGGGCACTGCCATTTGTAATTTTAATGTGTCTGGCTTCCGATATCATTCGGTTCTAGCTTAGTTTGTTGTTTAAAAATAACAGTTCGTTATGCTGCTTGATATTTCAAACTGGTATTTCTAACGATATTATTTTAATGTATTGTCTTAATTATAAACATGCTGGTTTGTAGCGCAAACAGTTTTACAGTTTGCTGCACTTTGATATATTCTTCTCGTTATTTCCCTATAGCGACTAATAAATCGCAAGTGTATTGTATTGATAGCCTATTGATAATCAAAAGGAGGATATACAAAATGCATAGTGTTGTTCGGCATATTGTATTGAGTCTGGTAAATATATATGTATATATATATTTCTTCAAAATGTAACTTTGCATCTGCAATGCAATATATTCCTACAATGACCATTCAGACGTAATCAAGACAAGGACAAAAGACAAGAATATATATATTAACTAATAATATCATAGTTTTACCCCGCCCATGCCCACCCTACAGTATTATAATATTCCATTTTACAGATGCATTTAATTACATCCTCAAACTTGTCTTATGCAATGTATAACTGACAAAAAAAACGAAGGAATTTATTTGATTCTGATTTGCTCTCATTTGTCACATTACAGAAGTTAAAATGCACCAAATGCTGTTTCATGTTCTCTATAATATGCAAATATTAAAATGCACATGTAAGGCTTTGAAGTAAAGGCAATTACAAAAAAAGGCTTTTGTAAATAAAACATTAGAAAAAAACAATGAACTCGGGGAAATAATCTTTGTGTTTCTGTGAACAGAATCATGAGTTTGTGGACGAGCGTCTGTATGAACAGGGGTACCTCCAGACAGCCCTGCAGAACTTCCCATCGCAGAGTCCATCTCTCTCCAGTGAAGAGGGCGTCACGGGCACCTGCTGCTCTCGGAGAACCAAGAAGAACATCCAGGCTCTCAATGCCACACACACACACTCACACACGCACAACCTACAGGAGCTTAGCGCCTTACACATCCATTGTGGGGAACAGCAACCACTCAACACCAGGTAAGCACTCCTTCCTTAAAAAGACATGCAGTCCTAAGTGTTGATTTTTATTGGAATTAAATTTTTTATATATATGATGGTCACATGACATTTGTTCTAAAAAAGTAGGCATGAAACAGAAGTTGCGATAGTCTTTTGTGTGACGTCACTGGCGTAGCTATATCCGAGGGAAACGGCTTCTCAAACAAGAAAAAATGTAGGGCGGGGCTTGATTTTGTCTATCAGGAATTGATTAGATGGTAGTTTGCTATTGCTGAGATCTCATGAGTGACAGGTTGTCACACTAGTAAACATGTCATCAGAGAAGAGATGAGATGTCGCTGCATGAGGGAGGGGACTTTTTTTTTAATAAAAAAAAAAATGATGTGCACATAAATCATTTACAATAAATACTTTGTCCATTTTGATTTCATGGTGACTAACATACTTTTTAAATGCTTTAAAATGCTTTTAAATGCTCAAAACTATGCAAATCCATTATAAAAATATGAATGACTAAATGTAAAATCTATGACAATTTAAACAAATAAAAATAAACATAAACCATTTTAACAGTATTATTAGGGTCTCACGGGACCCCAAACATGAAAAGTCGTATAGTCAATTTCAACTGAACATGAGGATTAAAAGGTCAATATCACATGTGAACAGCATGTTTTCTGTGTCATTTCCAAGATATCATTTCTGTCAAATAAGGCAAGGAAACATAATTGTATTCATTTGTGTGTTTAGGATGTATGCTAAAAGTAGCCTTAGTAGAGTACGTAATTAAATGAACAAGTGAGGGTGTGAAAAGAGTTCTAAGACCTCTGTCTCTTTCTCTCCGTCTCAGTCGTTCCAGTCTTAATCTGATGTCGGATGAATCAGGGAGTCTGAACTGCAAGAGCAGTGGACTGGTTACCACGGCAATCATCAGTATCCCAACCCCTCCCTCAAACAACTCTCGAGCCAATCCCGACGCTCCTCCCCCTCCGAACCCAGATGCTCCGCCTCGTCCGAACACTGGCTCTGATGTGGTGAAAATCTCTGCTCTGTAGAAAACAGAACTCAGGAAGAGAAACTGATGAGTAGCCTGCCCCCTAGTGGGAGAAGGAGTGCACTGACTCAGACTCTCTAAAAGAAATAGAACAGCATTGATGCGTCTGTGTAATTGAGAGAGAAAGGACGACCATGAGTATTCAAACACTCTCCATCAAGACTGATAAAGATGAGGGTGTCACTGCAGTGTCACTGTGCATAAAACATTTCTCCTTTTTCCTCTTAGTTTACTGTCGGGTCATACTGTTTTTTAAATCGTGAAAAAGATTAATATTTTGACTAGAGATGGAGGCAAGAGGTCAAGCGTTTTGTTTTCATCCGAAAGTCTTGTTTGTTTATTATCTGTCCGTTAATCTGTTCCAACATCGCAGACAGCCTCTCAAAGCCTCGGCTTTCTATATCCCACTAATGTTGTTTTGATGTAGAGTAATTCCTAAAGGATAAGAGCAAGTCTGAGTGAGACTATATGAGGGCGACCATGCTAAGTTTTTATTTTTGGAATATTTGGTCAGAGATAGGTCTAACTTGAATGTTTCTGCCCCGCGTGTATGTGTGCGTGTGTGAATTACTAAAGCGTCCCTTAAACTTTCAGCCTCTCACACAGTTTGTGCCTCTCAGGGGGAAGAGAGTTTCCTTCTTCTTTAAGCCACTGTCTCTCCACGAGTCCAAAACGCTGAGCCGACTTTGTAACGTTAGCTGTGACCTATCAAACATTACTATGTAATATAGAACCAAAAAAAGAGAGAAAGAATCATGAAAGTGTTTTTAAAAACTCTGTGACTACAAGCACAAGGTGTCGCTGAGATTTTGTGACTACAATGTGTATCAAGCCTTGGTTTAACTGTGAATATTGTTGATAGAATATTTTGTAATATTTAGCCATTGTTTTGGCGAAACCAGAGCAGCTGCCTACCCCGCCCCTTTTCGTCCGCCCCGCCCTTTTATGTATGCCCCGCCCCTTTCCTCTGTCCACTGCTGACCTGCTTCCCGTAGTTGTTCTGATCTAAGTGTTATTGTCATTATCGCTCAATGGGTATTTAAAAAAAAAAATGTGTCTAGTTTGTGTAAAACTACATGGGTAGGAAACTTTTGATGTTTGTGTTTTTTTCATTAACAGTGAATGTTTTCGTTACCTCTAGATTTTCAGTCATACATTGCTGTGAGAGGAGAAACCGTCAACCGTACAAACCAATTAGAGAGATTCTCCACCTCTTTTCTCTCCTTCCAAACTCCCTCCTTTTCTGTCTGTGTCTTTTTTGTCAGCCATGCTCAGGAGAATGGCACTGCCAATGAGATAGTTCAAATTTGTTGTCATGTAGTGGAAAGACCGTTTCGTCTGTGTTGTTTACAATTCCCAATCCTATTCTCAAAACTGCCAGCAATCAACCACATGTCCCCCTGAGCTCTGCTTTTCTGTATCATAATCCCCATCCCAGGACTCTAAACCCCACCCATCCCCTTAAACCCCACTCACTTGTGCCTCTTACACCAGCATACATAGGAAGTGACCCCCCCTCCCCTCAGGACGTTATTGCTCCAGGGCCACTGAGTTTTAGTGTTCAGTGCAATGCAACACACACTATCAACACATTTAATCTTGGTTTTGGCCCCTTTTAGATAGAATAAGCCATATTTTCCAGAAAAAAAAATCTGATTTAATAATTGCATAACAGATAAATAACCTATACTTGAACTTTAAAGCCGAAGTGGATGTCCAGTTACGCAAACGTGAAAAGAGTTGTAATTTGTTGGACATGACAGCAGTATTACAGGGAAAAAGCACATTGTGATATTTAGGAATATCAGGGTATCCGGCCCACACCATTCTTGTGAAACTCTTATCAGAATGTTCTTTGATGTCCAATGTGATCATATGACTTATGATCCTGTTTGTTGTACATACAATCCATAACAAACCTCTAATGATCCTCTTTTTATGGTCCCAAATGATGTTTGGTCCCTTTGTGATTTACATAAGTGTACATAATAGATGGGAAATATGGAAATTATCTAATGTTTAATTAATCAGAAGGGAAGGTGTGGCCAATATATTCTAAAGATTAAGATAATAAATGTTGAGTATTGGATCGCCTGTGGTCAATGGCGAGCAGTAATGTGTTCGATTTTCTTTCTTTTGCTTTGTCTTTACATCCAGCCCAGCAGGGGACACTACAAAACCATCAATGTAATAGAAGTAAATCTAGAATCCTAACAGCTTTGTAATCATTCATATGTGCAGTCCGTTCAAATGACAGAACTTGTCCTTTTGAATATATTACCAAGTGGAGATCTGTATGTGCGCATCTGCATACCTGTCGAGGGTCTTCTTTCTTCCTCTGTGTGTCTGTGCTTGTTTAACTCTTTTACTCTCTTCGTTTTTTTTTTTTCGTTTTTTTTAGATAGTCATGTTGTTCTATTCAGCAGATTCCTGTTCACTGTCCGATGTTCAATATTATTTATGATCTTGTCTTGTGTCACAGTTGTGAAACGCCTGATAAATGAATTGTATCTGCCACAAATCCATCTGCTGTTTATTCAGTTCCTCTGACAATGCTGAACCGTGATCTGACAGCAGTTTAATGATGAAATCACATAAACAATATTTTGGAGCTGAAATAAAGTATATTACATCAGTCAGGATGCAGAAAACAAGCTGCAGCTGAAAAAGAAATCCAGACTCCATCTTAAATCGTCTTAAAATTTATCTGAGCACCTCAAAAATATAATTTGCTTCAATTACAATAAATCATTCTATATGAAAATATCGTCCATCATTTAAAACACAATATGACTTGCTACAATTCCAATTGTCTCTTTTCATCTCATTAGCCACATGCAGCTCATGGTGATATGAGCCATTTAGGTGCATTTTTGTTTATTTAGGTAGAAAAAAATCAGTAACAATAAAATTTATATTTATGTTTTACTGACTAACAATTTGCAATGCAGTTTACAGGGTGCTTTATAGATTAATAGCAGGTTAATTGAAATATCTTTATATGATTGTGTTTTTAAAATGATAAAGCCTTGTAAACTACCTTAAAGGGACAGTTCCCCCCAAAATGCAAATGTGGTCATTAATTTCTCTCCCTCAAGTTGTTCAAAGCCTGTATGACTTTCTTCTGTAAATTATAAACGAAGATATTTTGAAAAATGTTGATAACAAAACAGTTTTATTGACTTCCATTCTATGGATGAAAAAAAAAAAAAAAAAAAAGAGACATTTCTCAAAATATCTTGTGTTCCACGGAAGATTAGAAAATTACTGTATACAGGTTTGGAACGACATAAAGATGAGTAGATTATCAGGGTCATAGACAAACCCCAGACGGGAAGCAGCACGTGCACACTAAAGGGGTCCGTGCGTGACCCTGGTGACCTTTGTAAATGCTGGCACATGACGTGACAGGAATTATCACATTGTCAGCGACAGAACTGCGAATCCCACAAACCCAAATAAACAAAATCCATTTTCCCATTTTCTCATTCCTCATCTTGAAAGGAAAGGCGATGGCCAAGAATCTCTCGCTTATGAGCAGGAGCGTCATAGCTGCACACCGCTGCACAGAGAGAAAGTGAACTGCTGCAGGCAACACGGAAAGAGCCCAACCGAGTCTCCGATTAAAGACACTAAAAACACCGGTGAATCTAAAGAACATCTGAGAAGAGCCACGGCGGATAAATTCAACAGCAGCGCATAGATTGATGTCTGCAAACTTGCTTCTAAGAACAGCAAAGAAAACCAGCACGTTTCCTGAGGTTCTGATGAATAAAAATGTCAAACTAAGGAGAAAGGAATTAAAGATCAGAAAGAGCGTGCTGGATGGCTCATTCCCGGATGCTGTACTCACATTAGGCGTTATATTTCCCATCACATAAACTTGCATGTTGTTCAACCTGTCTGACTGACCTACATTGACGATACAGGTGTAGTTTGGGGGTTGAATGAGCTTCTGACTCCCCCACCCCCACCTCACTCTTATTTCCCCCATCTCATCCTAAGTGACCTTTATTTTCAAGTGTATTCCATAAGCAACAATTAGCATGAGCAAATTTGAGACATGAACCAAAGTCCAGGGTCTCAATAAGTCTCAAAATCATTCCGCTTTTTACACGGCTATTACTTACTAAATTACTAAATTAATAGGCTACAGCTACACCAACAAACAAATAAATATTACTTCAACTTGGAATTATGTTGTGAGAAGAAAAACAGCCTCCAAGAACACAGTCTGCGTCAGAAACGTCAATATCAACCTGTCTGCATTTTTTTTTTTTTTTTTTTTTTTTTTTTTTTGCAATAATGACCGACTGACTCACACACACAGTGTTGGGAAGGTTATTGGAAATGTAATGGGTTACAGATTACAAGTTACCCTATTTAAAATGTAATAAGTAGTGTAACTATTTAAATTACTTTATTAAAGTATTGTAACTATTTATTTGATTGCTTTTTGATTACTTCTAATTTCTAACGAATGTTTTCAACTAATCATTTTCAAACATTTAACCTCTAAAAACAGAGATAGGCCTAGTGATAATGGCAAGCCAAGAGGTTCAGTTTTACGCCATAAATTAATCGCGTTTACTGCCAAATACGGCGTTTTAACATATAGTACGGATATATAAGCTTGATGTGTATATTGCCTAATTGCAAGCTTGTTCAGAAATGGTGAGAATAATTTTTTCCATCATTATTGAACATCATTATAGGAGTATTAGGTTGAATGAGTTAGAATACTTGATATGTATCATAGTAATATGCAGTTAGCAATTCTGTTTGCAGTTACATTCTGCAACTTTTTCATGCATTCTGATTCATTCATATATTGTTTCTTTTGCAGGGCCATGCAAAATATTAATCAAAACCTTTAGGCCTAAATATGTTGGGGGTTTTTTACACTGTATCAGAAAGTCAGTTTATTATATGTAAATATATGGCATAATTTATAGAAATAAATATTTATGAATGAAGTACAATTTCCAGAAAAACTGAATCTGTAAGTATACATAGCAAAAGCAAATCTAGTGAAACATGCACCAAATAAATGCTCCAGAAGCTTCAAAATATATGAATTTTTTTTTGTATACAAAAGTTCCACTGATAAAAGTAAAGTATAGTAAAAGTCTTTGGACTTAAATCTGTCATAAAAATAAAACAAACCTTTATCTGATGATGTCAGGCTATTGTTGCAAGAAAATGTATACTGAAATAGTGAATCAGTTGTATTACATAGCCATTGTCTTTAGCCATAAATTGTGGTAAATATGATTTATATA
This sequence comes from Rhinichthys osculus, assembly GCA_029959095.1. Taxonomy (NCBI): domain Eukaryota; kingdom Metazoa; phylum Chordata; class Actinopteri; order Cypriniformes; family Leuciscidae; genus Rhinichthys; species Rhinichthys osculus. Next base: position 18,187,551 of record JARWKJ010000017.1, read on the forward strand.
TGTTGTTACAATGTTATTCTTTGGCTTAGTGTGTGAATTTAATCAGGCCAGTGACAGCAGATGAAAATGATCTGTTTAAATAACACTAATTAATGTGTTGTCATTGACAAATAAATAAATACACAGTTGAGTATATATATATTTTTTTATTTTATTTTTATTTTTTATTATACATTCATAAAATACGTACTCATTTAAGACATGAGATTAAACAATTGGTTAAATGTTAAATATTCAGGGATCCTGAGTTTTCCTCTTTGTTGGGACCCTATGGGGACAGGTGCTTCCTTTGGGGACCCAGCAGGCACAGATGTTATCTTTTTCTGCCTCCACATTCTCCACTGGTCCTTGGCCATTGTTGTACCAGAGAAACTTGACTGCTGAGCTTTCTCTGGTGCATCGCTGAAGACCAGGGATGAGGTGAGGTCTCCCTTCTCAAAACTGGCAGGCACAGGGGCTCGCTGTGTGGATCTGTCGGGCACAGGTGCTCTCTGTGTGGATCTGTCGGGCACAGGTGCTCCCTGTGTGGATCTGTCGGGCACAGGTGCTCCCTGTGTGGATCTGTCGGGCACAGGTGCTCTCTGTGTGGATCTGTCGGGCACAGGTGCTCCCTGTGTGGATCTGTCGGGCACAGGTGCTCCCTGTGTGGATCTGTCAGGCACAGGTGCTCCCTGTGTGGATCTGTCAGGCACAGGTGCTCTCTGTGTGGATCTGTCGGGCACAGGTGCTCTCTGTGTGGATCTGTCGGGCACAGGTGCTCCCTGTGTGGATCTGTCGGGCACAGGTGCTCCCTGTGTGGATCTGTCGGGCACAGGTGCTCTCTGTGTGGATCTGTCGGGCACAGGTGCTCCCTGTGTGGATCTGTCGGGCACAGGTGCTCCCTGTGTGGATCTGTCGGGCACAGGTGCTCCCTGTGTGGATCTGTCGGGCACAGGTGCTCTCTGTGTGGATCTGGCGGGCACAGGTGCTCCCTGTGTGGATCTGGCGGGCACAGGTGCTCCCTGTGTGGATCTGGCGGGCACAGGTGCTCCCTGTGTGGATCTGTCGGGCACAGGTGCTCTCTGTGTGGATCTGTCGGGCACAGGTGCTCTCTGTGTGGATCTGTCGGGCACAGGTGCTCCCTGTGTGGATCTGTCGGGCACAGGTGCTCCCTGTGTGGATCTGTCGGGCACAGGTGCTCTCTGTGTGGATCTGTCGGGCACAGGTGCTCCCTGTGTGGATCTGTCGGGCACAGGTGCTCTCTGTGTGGATCTGTCGGGCACAGGTGCTCCCTGTGTGGATCTGTCGGGCACAGGTGCTCGCTGTGTGGATCTGTCAGGCACAGGTGCTCTCTGTGTGGATCTGTCGGGCACAGGTGCTCCCTGTGTGGATCTGTCGGGCACAGGTGCTCCCTGTGTGGATCTGTCGGGCACAGGTGCTCTCTGTGTGGATCTGTCAGGCACAGGTGCTCTCTGTGTGGATCTGTCGGGCACAGGTGCTCTCTGTGTGGATCTGTCGGGCACAGGTGCTCCCTGTGTGGATCTGTCGGGCACAGGTGCTCCCTGTGTGGATCTGTCGGGCACAGGTGCTCGCTGTGTGGATCTGTCGGACACAGGTGCTCCCTGTGTGGATCTGTCGGGCACAGGTGCTCGCTGTGTGGACCTGGCAGGCACAGGTGCTCCCTGTGTGGAGCTGTCGGGCACAGGTGCTCGCTGTGTGGATCTGTCGGGCACAGGTGCTCCCTGTGTGGATCTGTCGAGCACAGGTGCTCTCTGTGTGGATCTGTCAGGCACAGGTGCTCCCTGTGTGGATCTGTCGGGCACAGGTGCTCCCTGTGTGGATCTGGCGGGCACAGGTGCTCGCTGTGTGGATCTGGCGGGCACAGGTGCTCGCTGTGTGGATCTGTCGGGCACAGGTGCTCTCTGTGTGGATCTGTCGAGCACAGGTGCTCGCTGTGTGGATCTGTCGGGCACAGGTGCTCGCTGTGTGGACCTGGAAGAGAAGGGTTCTCCCTGCATCGTTTTCTGCCTCCACTGCGGTGTGATCTTCCGTGTTGCATCTGAGAAACCCCAGTGCTGGAAATGAGCCTTCTCAGATGCATTACTGAAGACCAGGGATGAGGGACATGATGTTTCTCCTGCCTCCACTGTTTCCCCCCAATGGCCTGAGATGGAGTCCCTGTACTCATAATCCTCAGGTATGGGGTCTGAAACTTCCATTATCGCCCACCACCGTCCCGCAGCAAGGGCCGTAGTGAGCTCATCGGAGAATTTAGTAGATGAGGACTGCTCTGCACTCTCAAAAATGGTGGGCATGGTTGACAAACTCATATTGATGTTGGATATGATGTAGAAAAACAACTAGAAGTGAACAATACAATTTATATCTGTGAAACACTATGAAAGAAAGAGAAAGGGAAGAGATTATTTGAGTAAACATACAGTACAAGAACTTGTTGTCTTAAACCCAATGTAAACTTATGTCGTCCACATTCCACATTTTGTTATCTGAAGTTCAACAGACATCCATGTGTAGGCCAATTTTTGTGTTCGCACTAACGCATACGCTAGGTGATTGTTAAGAAGAATGTTGACACGACTCTGCTCTTTGACATCTGGTAGAGTATAAATAAGAAATTGTGCAGTGTTACACTGGTCCAACAACTAATAGCTGTGTGCGGACACGACTGTGCGCGAGAAAATCAAGTAGGCTATACCCGGGCCTTTAATTTTCTTAAAAATAAAAATGTATACAGTGTATGCCCAGTGGCGATCCATCAGAAGAGGCAAGGGAGGCTGAGAGCCTCCTTAAAATGTATTTAAAATGAACAATGAAGCTAAAAAAGTTAATTGTTATTTTTATCAAGATACCTAATAATGTGCATAACTCAGATGCACATGTAAATGTAGTCATTTTTTATTATGCCGGTTGTCGAGGCAAATTTGATTGATTAAACAAATCAGCTTAAGGCAGTGTGTCATCAGATCTGCTATCGTTTTGTCATTTGAATATAAATTATGAACAATTATATATATAAAAAGATTTGATCATTATTGATTCACATATCATGCTCTCATTTCCACACAAACCACCAGTGTAGCCATGCCTATTTGTTTATCTAAATGTAGCTACAGCAAATCGAGACAATAACATTCCACAGTTTAAGCAGATTCTTCTGCAAATTATGAAAATATTACAATTCAGATCCCCCAACAAGGTAAAAAGCATACTCACACAATCGCCGACTCGCTACAAGAAGAATAATTCCGCTGCACTCATTATAACGTCACCGAACGTTCTGAGGAATGCGCGCGATCATTATGACGAAATCGACCGCAAGTTTGTGAGGGATGGGAGACATATAGGCTGTTTCGTTGAATTAAAAGTAAACATGCAATACAAACAAAGACTGACTGAGCATTTTTAAGTTATGATTGCTGAAACAAAAACTAGCGCTGTTTATTTTTAGCATTTGCAGCTGGTGCATAAACAAGAGCAAGTAAAGCTGCGGATGGGTAGCCTATACATTTTATTATGAAGCATAACAGACCACTGAAACAAAATTAATCAACAGATATTACTACAATAAAAGTCCATTTCTGAAACAGAAAATAAGAAAAGTTCTAATATAGCCTAATAAATAAAAAGTTCAGAATATAATACGTTCCTCTAGGCTATCCTTGTTTTTTTATCTATTCCTAAGCAACATTATCAGATGAGGAAGAGTGCTGTCCCGAACATCGGCAGGACGTTGAGTTTATAGCCTACAATTAAAATAAACAAGTCGTTAATATTACATGACTTACATTTTGCTCTATATGGCCAATGAAAATAGTTCCAAATAAATCTATAAATCGTTGCGCATCTTTGAGAGACAGTTTCCCTGAAAACTTTCCATAAGTTTAGCGGCTTAGCCTATATGCTCTGGCTCGCTCCAACAGCGAAACATAACGATCTTAAACCCAAATTGTCCCGTAAAGTCAATAGTAGGCTATGTATGGCATACGCAGGAATATGAATACAGCTTTAAAGGGATTTTGCGTATGGCCACCTGAATATGAGAGATCATAAGTGATATCAACACTTCTGTTCGCAGAAGGCTTTACACTAAGCAGAATCCTTTGTCGGCTGATCGCTGCTCGGTGATCGGAACTAGCGGCAATTCCCTTTCACAGTCTGCGTTATTTCAGCAAGATTGGATGAATGTTACTATTGTCAACATCCAGTAAAGACATGCAATCTCTACCAGGTGAAAAGGGAAGGCGTCTTTCTTTATATAAAAACATTTTACATTTAGCCTAGCATCTTTTAGCGTATTCTTAGCCTCATTGTTAGTATTTTTCACAGAAACACAAAATGATAAATTATAGTCTCGAGCACCACCAACAGCCCATACTTCTCTAAAATATCATCTTAATTTGCACCATCAGTTTCATAAACTCGGCGTTGCGTTTTAAATCCGATTTTTATTATTTTACGTTTTTCAATCAATACATTATAACATAAATACTGGTTTAAAACCCTGAAAGAAGCAGTTTTTTTTTTTTTCGTTAAAAAAAATAACGACATGTTTTATTAATCATTAGAATATAGACATTAATAAATTGTTATGGTAGCCTACTTATAGCCTACTTTTAATACTTAAAGTACATTTAAAATGACTTAAGTAGGGTTGTCATTGTGGTACTTATACTTTTACTAAAGTAAATATGTATCTGGTTATTTGTACTTTTACTTAAGTACTGAGATTCAGTACTTCCTCCACCACTGTTAAAAAGAGAAAAGTCTAAACTTAAGCTTCAGCGCGGTGGTCGCGGGCCTTGCCACATGTGGTATTTTTGGCGAAAAGATTAAAGAATGGGGGAGGGGTGAAGATATGGGAGTGACATCACTATATGACGAACACTGTCCCAATAAATATTATTTAGTTTGAACAGACATTTTATTGCTTTGCCATTTTAATATTTGCTTAGGCTATATTTGCTTTTGATACATTTACATTTTAATAGCAATTAGTAATTAATCCCAAACCAAGTAAGATCATCTTGGAGATATGTTAAATGTTGAATAGGCCTATAAGTTTTAATTATGTTTATGTAAAATTAAATAAAAAGCTTTTAATACATTAATTTAAAAACATTTATATAATTAACACATATAATTTCTCCACATGCATTTTTTTGTCAAGTTTTGTCTCCTGAAATCTTCCGTTTACACTAGCCTGCTGCAGGGGCAGAAATGCACTTTATCTACATAATAAAGTCATCAGACTTAAAACTAAAACTATCGTGAATTATAGATCATATTTGATAAGTACTTTTCGTGACCCAATCGATTGAAGTAGCCTAAGATAAACATTTTTTTAAGCCGATGGGGGGAAGTTAAGCCGACGCCCCTCCGTATGCGAGCTGTCATCTGGGGTGGCAAAGCTATTTTTTAGGGCAGCAGAGAGGAGGAGAAGACACACTTTCTTAAAAAAAAATATATATATATATATATATTGGAGTTATGTATATTATGTTATGTGTATTATAATATGACAGGGAGTTAAATAAACGACACGCTTGATCGTAAAGGTATTCTTTAAAGCTGCTGTCCGTAGCTTTTTTTTGGGTTAAAAATTTTCCAAAATACGTATTTGATAAAATACATAACCAGCCAGTGTTCAAAACTATCTGCTTGCCTTAGCTCGATGCAAAACGGTAAGCTTGTAATAATGTTTTTAATGTTAGTGGTACTGGTGGATTTCCGCGGGAGATTCGAGCATGTCTTTGCGTCATTACGTCACATCTGTACACATAAGTGAAGGAGTCTCGGCTAGTATAAGCTATATTGCGTGTGAGGATGTTGGAGGTAGAGATTTATAGCCTTTTCTCACAGCACTTGATATAATTAAACTTATCAATTTGATGGCGGATCCAGAAAGGTTCAAACGACGATCATCATCAGTGACAACTAGACCCGCTGTAACATGCAAAAGACTTCGTTCGGACTTCGGAGTGGCTACAGAAAAAAAGAGACTGCAACCAGGGCCGTCCATAAGGGGGGATAAAGGGGAACGTTTTCTGGGGCCCAGCCGCTAGGGGGGGGGCCCATGCAGTCCAGCAATAATTATGTTCATCCTAAATATAAGCAAAGGTTACCATATTTTATTTTTAACCAAAATAGCACCATTTATTGTAGAAAATGAGAAAAAATGCATTTTATTTAATGTTGCTTGAGTAAAATGTAGCCTGTGTCATAATGAAACACCCCTTTCCTGAAAATGGTCTGAGTATGCTAATTTTTGTTGTACGTAACGCAAAGTCGAAACGCCAGCGCCAGTTCGCGGTCAGCAGCGCAAGTGAGTGACACACATGGAGTGCGCGAATTGACGTGGTAAGACCATAGACAGTAAAAGAAAAAGTAAGACATATTGCTCACCACCTCCCCAGTGTGATTGAAGCAATCGATTGCCTGAAATCGTCCTGTAAATGATCTAATGAGGCCTTATCAGATGCGCGAGGACGAATATTTCATGTCATTTACAGCAGTTGTCATGTGAACTGTCCGGCTAAAACTACTCCAACATATCGAAGATAGGATGGAATTTGCTTCTGCAGAGTGGCAGCCTTATGGTGTGTTCACACCGAACGCGAATAGAGCGTCAAATACGCGTCTAGTTAGACGCTTGAATCTTCCACTCAAGTTCAAATTTTTCAACTTGCGCGGAAGACGTTCGCGGCAAACGCGTCGCCCAATTCGCGTCATTCGCGACGCCCGGCGCGAATGATGCGTCTATTCGCGTCTTTGCATTGACTTTGTATGTAATCTACTCGCGCAAATAATTAAATTCGCGTTCGGTGTGAATACACCATTATAATCAGATTCAGCGCGTTCTTCATCTTCAATCCACAGCTGCGCGGGCCGGAGCAGAGAGCACGTCAGAAACAGAGGAGGGTGTGTGTGTTCATGTGTGTGTTAATCTGAGCCTCATTGGTCTGTCACTGCTCGTCAATGTCAGAATATTTGAGATGACCAATCAAATCAATCAAAGTAGGCGGGCTTTATGTTCACATAAGCTGCTGAGCGCGAATTTTAACAGTGTGACTCGACGCGTACGGTCAAGTGCGAGATGAGATGTAAGTAGCTAAACTTAACATTTCATATTTTACTTTTTATTAGGTCATAAATGTTAAACGAATGACAAAAAATAATCAGGCAAACTAATAGTTTTGTCTAATTTCGCCATTTTGAACTGAAAATAGGCCTATGTAACGTGACTCGTGTAATGTAATAATTAGTTAACAAGAAACATTAACAAAGCCGTTTTCATCATGTTAGGCACAAGATTAATAATGAATGTGTACATATTGAGAATATAATACAAATTGTAGCCTTTAGTAAATTAAAAAAGCTCAGCTTTAGGAGGGGAAGAGAAAGGGATGAAGAGACTGAGAAAAAAAGAAAGAGTGATGGAGATGAGGAGAGAGCAGGTATTGACAAATAATCTACTGCCCACTGACATGGTTTTAAAGCTATTTCTTATCTTTTTTTTGGTCTTCAAACGTCTTGAAATGCACATATCAGAGAAATAAAAAAATTGAACCCCCTACCAACCTCAAATTTAGGACCTCTGTGATTATAAAGCCCTGTCTACGGCCCTGTATTAGGCATAAGATCAATAATGAATGTGTAGCCTACATATTGTGAATACATTTGATAAACTTAATTACCTTTAGTAGCTTTCAGTAAATAAACGCGTCTGAGAAAATGATTTATAGGCAAAATCAACCTATCAGTTGACCCTATGTTTACTTTCTTCACTGACAGACAAAAATGAAAAGCCTATATCAGTCAAAGCTCAGCTGGGCAAGATAAAAACAAAGAGAAAAAGAGTGTGATGCTGATGAGGAGAAAAAAATAATCAGCTGCCCCTGCACTATCCAAGTTTTTTGGCCTTCAGAACATCTTAAAATGCACATATGTAGATCCGAGTTCTCGGGGAGACCTAGAAACCCCCCTTTTTGCCCTACCTCACATTTGGGACCACAGTTATTATAAAACCGTGCCTTTGCATGGTAATGAAAATGGTTAATAGTGAGCTTTAGATCCTAAACTAAAGTGTTACCTTTTTTTAATAAAAAAAAAAAAAAAAAAAAAGTCATATTGGGAGCTTAGCCCCCCCTAAAATGAAAATCCTAGTGACGCCCCTGCACACGATATAAGTAGCCTATTGCAGATTTGGGGAGGGCCCATTCACTGGACCTTTTCAGGGGCCCAGTCATTTCTGTGGGCGGGCCTGACTGCAACCGGACCCATGCGAAAACAAGGATAATATCGGAAGGACATTACATGATGTAGTCACGCAATGCTTGCTGACGTTGTTAACATTAACAATTAGAGAACATAGTATAGCTTTGCGTGAAATGATAACTTATAAGCAATTGTTAGATTTAATCAGCGCGATAATTTACTGCAATGTCAGAACCAGAACAAAAGTGAATGTTTCTTACTAGTTCAGATGACATTTCCCGGTGAAAATTCTTATGTTGGTCATACTTCCAAAAAGAATAATCTGTGATTCTGAATGACAATATCCACATCGGCGCGGTGACTGACAGCTGCACAATCTCCTCAAACACTGTGTTCATCCGCGCTGTGCCGTGTCGAGGGTGTTGAACTACAACCCACGTAAAGTTGATAATTCCGCGAATGACTGCAATTGCAGATTTCGAACAGAGATGGCGACAAAGAGGAAAAATGCCGGACTGCAGCTTTAAGTACCGGTAACTGAATTTGTAAGAAGTGTAATAACCTCTCCCAGTCTACAAATTAATGCTCTGACTGCAGGAAATTACATTTTTTGGCGACTGGAGAAATGCAGCAGGGTCTGAAATAGCACTATTGGGGCACTGACCAGACACTAGTGGCCAAAAGTGGTGTGTGAATTTTGTTTTGTTCTTTTGTTTGTTTTTTAAAGAACTAACAGGTTTGCTTAAACCATCAATATATATATATATATATATATATATATTATTTTTATCTCTCTATCCAGACAGGAACAAAGTTTCGGCCCGGATCTGGTACGTGTGGAATGCCGGATGTGGCCCGGATCTGGGCCGACACTATGTTGCTGTGTGTGTATCAACAACAGTGATACCTCTCATTGGACTTGATTTGAATCATTCAGTCAATACGTTTGTTCAAAAACGTTGTGGCTGCGACGCTGCGTCAGAAATCTACACTGTACATGATCAAAGTTAGTTGGATCCAATTGCCCTGTGTGATGTGTGGAGAAAAAAATACTCGTGAAAGCTTTAGCTTTATGAATGTTTTATGTATGCATAGTTCATGTACAGTTTGACCAATAGCTTATACAGACATATAAAAATTAATCTGGAGCCCCAAAGGGCATTAGAGATAGTATCCCACCCTTGGAAAGGGCTTTTATTTTACAACCACATATAAATTGCTACTGGATTTTTTCTTCTTCTTAAAAAAACAACTTATTTTTTTCCAGAATTACAAGGTGATTTTTACATTTAGTTATATTTTAGAAAAAACACAGTTCATAATACTGTAAAAACATGATATTTTAGATTCTAGTTTCATACTCATAACCCAACAGACTCCCCCAGTGTAGCTGTCATAACATGCATGGTTATTGTTTTTGTTTTGTTTTTTAAATAAAGGTATATTCCACCTAAAATCTTTCAATGACCACTCTGTTTTGCTAGTCAAAACGGGACAAACTAATCAAGAGATTTGTCCACTAGTGGCGCTTAAATGGATAGTTCACCCAAAAATGAAAATTAAGTCATTAATTACTCACCCTCATGTTGTTCCAACCCCGTAAGACCTTCGTTCATCTTCGGAACACAAATGAAGATATTTTTTATTAAATTTGAGAGCTGGATCATAGATCCAAGTTTCACTCCCTCATAGGCTTCCTAAGGGAGTGAAACTTGACGGCCCAGAAAGTCATTGAAGAAAATGTTCACTCCCTTAGGAAGCCTATGTAGCAGTGATCCAGCTCTCAAATTTAATCAAAAATATCTTCATTTGTGTTCCGAAGATGAACGAATGTCTTACGGGGTTGGAACAACATGAGGGTGAGTAATTAATGACTTAATTTTCATTTTTGGGTGAACTATCCCTTTAAGGTTAACATCTCTATGGTTAAGATTCATCACAGGTCCAGGAGAACATTGAACTCGACATTGAAACCCTCGATGTTTTGATAGCATTTTAATAGTTGCCAAACATATTTGCGCCCTTTTCTAATTTCTGGATGAAATTATTTTACATTTCCAGCACTGGAACGCTTTTTTATCACACCATAATCACTCTCAGACAGGTTGTAGCCTAAAGCTTTCAACAGCAATGTGCACTGATGTTCAGCACTTTTTTTGCCTTTGGCTTTTGGCTTGCTTACTTGGGGACATTTAATTTAATATTCAACAATATTATTGATCTGCCTGCATTGACACCATTAGAACTGAACTGATCACGTTTTTTTTTCCAGAGCGGATATAAATAAATAACTTTTTTTTTTACAACAAAAATTAACCATCACTGAACTTACTTAAACTGGACTATGATGCTATTTTCTTCTAGACAAACTTTGTTACATTATTTTCCTGTTATCACTGTAAAGCTGCTTTGAAACAATCTGTATTGAAAAAACGCTATAAATAAAATGACTTGATCAACCTTTATAGTGTTCGCTTTACTAAAGGCCTTTTAATGGCAGGAGACATCGTGCACATCAAAAACAGGCAAAGCAACAAATTAATATAAGTCAATACTAGCTTTTTACAGAAAATATTCAGATGTAAGTTAACCCCCTTTGTAATCATTAACATTTTCATAAGTAGGGTAATTTAATTACATGTTTTTTTCTCAGTAACTGTGGATTAGTTACATTTATTTTGTAATTAAATTACGTAACTGTTTCAAGTAACTAACTACTCCCCAACACTGCTCACACATTATACATCTTCTTACCAAACGAACATAAAAGGTTGAGTTGAGTTATATATATAACATGTAATTTATTATTGAAATGTTGGACAACTCAAATTGACCAATCAGAATACATTATTACAGAGAGCCACATACTGAGGCTGTAATGTTATAAAGTCATTTAGCCATTTAATCTTGTATTTTTACTGTCTCTTAGCTTACTCTGGGGGTCTTTGATTTGATTTGGAGAGCACTTGTTTATAGCTGCTAATCAGTCCCAACATCATGTAGGATATTCAGATTAGTGGGCGTGGCTTCTCTGATTGCAGCTAAAAACACTACAAAATAAATTATATTACCATGTGCAGAATCTACATTGTTCTCATAATGTTAAATATCTCAATATAACTGCAGTTAGTTAACAAAATATTTCAAATGATTTGATCGCACATCTTAAGAATTCATTTTATTAGAGAACTACATGAATATGTACACAATGCAAATGGTAACAGTACAAAGGCCAAAATCCATATACATGATAATACCACCAACTTTTAGTGCTTCATCATTTCATTCATGTATACAGAATTCATATAAAATGCAGTCATCCAGTTATAGGGTGAATGGTGATGATATGAATTGTAATATTCTGCCCAGGCTCTGTATGAACTCCAATAATCCTGTCCGGCCACTTCCTCTTCCAGTTCATCAGTCTCGTCCTTTCTCCACTTCCGTCCGGCCGAGGCAGCCTTTCTGCTGGATTTGGAGGTTGGTCTGCGTTTCTGGGGAGGGGGATTCTGGGATTGAGGTTTACATGGCCTTTGCTTGTTTCTGCTGGACTGTTGTGACACTCTGGCTGAAGGTAAAGAGGATTCATTTGATTCCGGACGATTGTGTACATGCGAGACTCTTTTGTCTGGAAGAGCAAGTGTGTGATGTGAAGAGCTGTTGGGGACAGAAGAGCTTGATTCACTTTCGACCTCCATCTCTGACTCTGAAGAGGAATCATCAGATGACACGGAAGCAGTCTTTTGATCAGAAACCTCCTGGGGTGGAGGAAGATCTTGATAGGACTGTGATTTTTTTACAATATCTGATTTATAAGCCTCATCATCATCATCATGGCTGTTATGCAGTCCATTAACTGCATCTCGACTCCTGTTGAAATCGTCATACTGGCGAATGACTTCGACAGATCTTCCCAGACCTTCGGTTATGAAGGTCTCATAATCTGCCACAGCCTCGTTGAAGGTCATAAACTTTCGTGCCTGCAACTTAAAGGAGGACAGTGGAGGAATTCTGGGAAGGGTGTCATTCTGCTGTCTCTGAGAAGGAGTTGAGTCATGTATGTTTGTAGCAGATGGTAATGGTTTTTGCCTCTTAGGTTTGGGAGAGTGATTTTTAGCCTTGGTTTGAGTTCCACAGTAGGATTTATCACCTGTGGCCCGTTCTGTGATGACCGCAGAGATGTGAGTCTCTCTGGAGGGTTTAGATGTTGTCTGTTCAGATTTAGCTTGTTTCTTCTTCTCTGGTTTGGGAATGTCAGGAATTGTGTGAGTGGGTTTTGAAGGAGGTTCAATTATCACATCCCAGTCACAAGTCTCTTCCATGATCCCTGGAGGGATTGGATCTGTGAAGAAACAAAATTTATGAACTCTAATTTGAACATATTTCACATCCTTCACTTTAAGTTTAAGGAATATTCCAGATTCCATACAAGTTATCAACAGCATGTGTGGTATAATGCTGATTGCCACAAAACCTTTTAATTTTTCTAAGAAAAACATACAGCAATTTTTAGGGGATTTAAAAGCAGGAAAGCTTATAATTTCATAAGAGCCCTTTTTTATTTTGATGGTGTTGTATCAAGTTAATTAATACAGAAAGTAATTTTTTTCACACCACAATCGCGTTAAAACGCATATTGATTTTGTCTTCAAGATATATTATAGTGAGCATTTTAATATAATAATTATTTGAATTTTATATGTTATTTAAATTTAATATAATTTAAGCATTTTGCATAAATGTAATATTCTTTCATTTGTATATCAGTGAGTTTATAGATCGGTTCCATTCACTTCCATTGTAAATACCTCACTGTAACACTACCTCACTTTGCTTTTAAAAGGAGGGAATAGTGAAAATTAATTTGTGATAATCAACATTATACCACAAATGCTGTTGATTGAGCTTAACTTGCACTGAACCTGAAATATTCCTTAAACGATAGATGACTTAAAGTTTTACTTCCTCTGTACCTGGTAAATGAGTGAGATTCAGAGAGCATTTCTGAGCAATGGCCATCATCTTGTTCTCTTCCTCGCCATGGCAACAGTAAGTCACCGCAACCCCTAGAGTCCCTGAAACACAATAGACTGGGGTCACGGTCAAAGGAAAGACAGTGCTGATCGTGTCCATTTCTAGAATTCTGATGAGAATGAAGAGCGAGTTCATCCACAACATCACGTTCAGGTTTCAATTATGAATTCTGATTCTGGAGTGCTGCAGTCATTAAAAAGCTCTTGATGCGTTTGTGTTTAGCAGCTAATTATGCAACTGATTGCTGTAGTTGCCCTTTCAGACTCTGACCCCTACCAGACAGTCTCAGAACAGATCTCTGATTAAGCACTCTCGTGTAAATGCCCAAGACACACATTAATTAAAACCACAGAGATGTGGCTTCACATATATAGGTGCTTAATTGTTTTATAATTTGACACACCAAATCGTCCAGCGCGACCAATACGGTGCATGTAGGTCTCCCAGTCCTGAGGAACATCCAGATTAATCACCAAGTTCACCTTCTCAGCATCAATGCCACGTGACGTCTGTGCAAGAGACAGATTTATAAGAGAGGAAATGTTACTTTGGGATTAAACATGGGATGTTTTCGAGTGTAGGTGTTGTAAAAGGTTGAAATCCTCACCAGATCGGTGGATATTAAAACTCGACACTGATACTGCTTCAGCTTCCACATCGCCTCTAACCTCTGGTCTTGACTTAAACCACCTACACGCAAAACAAACACAAAGGGTTTAAATATAATAACCATTAATAATGGCTTTCATACATTTACATGCCCACGCCCCACGTTCTAAGTTCTTTCTAAAAATCATTCTGATCCAAATCCTAGTGAGTGTGTGTGAAGAAAACTGTTGTTATAAAATTAGAAATACTCTGAAAATCAACACTGAAAAGTTTTTTTTTTTTTTTTTTTTTTTTGTGGGCTGTTTTATTTTATGCTAAGAGTATGTACAAATTGTATTGAAATACAATTGTGTATCTGAATTAGGGGCTATTTAACTCTGCTGCTTTTCCATTACTTATTAGAGCTGCACGATTTTGGATAATTTGAGAATCACATTTTTTGTTTGTTTCAAATAGAGATCATGATTCTGAACAGACACCTAAACAATATAACATGTAAATTTACTAGAGGCTCTGACAAAATATTTTCTGCGATCTATTTAATTAATATGAATGAAATATTTGGGGGGGGAAAAATCGGTTTTAATGAATGATTCAATGAACAATCACTTGTCGACACCTAGTGGCATAACAACATAATCAATACAATCGTTACTCTATTTTGATCGCTCCCATAGACATCAGTGTTTATATCTGAAATATAAACTTATCTTAGTTCGTCTGTGATTATTTGAATATTTTTAACAGAAATAACGATGATGTGGTTGAAAAGACTGTAAGTGAAGCAGTTTCATATCTATACTGTAGTGTACATGACAACTGCTCTCTCTGGCTCAGCGGCAGCGCTAACACAGATCAGAATGTTCCGCTATGATTTTGTCCAAATTTTAATAGACACAGGCAAATCGTTGTAATTTAGGCAATAAGATTGCGTGGGTGTTTGAATCGAGATCGCAATTTTTTAATCGTGCAGCTCTATTGCTTGTTGTTACGTTCCACGTGGGGGTTTGTTTTGTTTTCACTAGTCTGTGCACGCTGGTATACTTCGCACATGTTGATAGTATATGCTTATTATCTGTTTCTGTTTCTAGCTCACTCTTGGCTGGCAGGCTGCTGTGATTGGCCTAGCGGGACGTCACTCATCGTTGGGGCGGCGCCCGGGAGCCAATCAGAGTTGACCAGCTGGGTTCAAAAGGATGGCGTTTTCATTCATTCGATCTCTCGGAAGCGGCCATGAGCTCGTGTAGCGTTGTGAGGTTGCTAAACCTTTGAATGGAGATTCAGATAGTGATGACTGACTCTTTGTAGTGGAATGAGTTGGGTGCTGTATGCTTTGTTTATATGTGCCTTAATATTCAGTATGTTTTAGTTGTAGAAATCATAGTTTTAATGTGTATCCTAGTTTGACGCTGTGGGGTCCTGTAATTCGACTCTCTCTCTGGGAAAGAGAACGACAGGTCAGTATGCCGCGGTATACATAATGCCCGTAGTGTTTATTTGTTAGATACACTAGGTTAGGAGTGAGCGCCACTCTGTGTATGTTTTGTTTTAGTAGTTAGTTTATTTAGGTGCCGGATGCACCGAAGAATTCGGTTTTCTTATCACCTTTTTCTTTGGTTAGGATTAGGTTTAGTATAAGGATTGTTTTGTTATATTCTGTTCTTTTCTTTGGCGCCACTTTTTGGTTCTCTTTCCTATTATTTGGTTATTGTAATTTTTTTGTAAACATTGTAAATAGCACACTCATTTTTCCAAACTGGAACTAGTGGCTTCGGCTTTGTGACAATAAAATCCAGTTTGTTTCTCTTCAAGTTGAGTCTGTCATGGTTTTCTCTCCACCGTATTCCTCCATCAGCAGTGCTAATAAAACAAATGTTGCGTAACATCTCCTAGACTTTAAAAGATCGTAACACTTGTATATGTAACCGGTCCTACTCGACCCGCTTCAAACAGGATTCGAACTGGGGTCTCCGGTGTGGGAGAAGGGCGCGCGCTAACAAGGACGCTTGTACTTGTTCTAAAAAAATTCTATTCAACTTTTATGAACTTCAATTACAAAACCAAATCAAGATCAGTTACAACCATACATTCAATACTAGTTAGTTGACTTGAGATCAAACCCACACTGTATCAAACCCCTGACATTTCAAAAAGCTTAAAAACAGTATAATATAACAAAGCACTAAGAATTCACGGATTCATAAAGGTATTGAAGCTTTGTGAAGCATTGTATCAAACATCCTCATGACCACAAATCATTCATCGAACAGTTAGGAAGCTGCCGTAAAAGTAAAAGCATGTTCAATAGACAATTTTTGAAAGAGACCCAAGGTGAAACTCACCTGAGATGCAGACCGCAGGCAAACCTTTGGAGGAGAGGATATCAGCCAGGTGCTGAGCTCTGCAGAACAACAGCTCAACTCAGTCTTTCATTACTTTCAATAAAGATCACAACACTTTAGGAAATAAAAGTCTTTGAACAATAAAGACCAGGGCCCGTATTCATAAAGATTCTAAGAATCCTCTCAGAAAATACTTAATTTAGCTTAAAAACTTTTACGTAGGAGTCTTAGCTTAAGAGAGCGATTCGGGACCGATCTGAGAGCAACTCTGAGTAAGGAAAAGACAAAAACTTTCATCTTAGTGAGGAGGCGGGGCTGACCCCGTTGCTATGTATGACACAATCTTTTGAAGACTGTGATTGGTTGGTTGTCCAAGAAGGAAAAAAACAGTGATTTTAAGTATAGGGTCTATTCTAAGCCTTCACTTTGGAATTACATGCGCAATTTTTCCTATTTGACCGTTCTCACACATTATATATGTGTATATAAATCCTTTTTTATTTTATTTACCATGCTGTTAATTTCCCATAAGGTATTTGATTGGCTTAGAATGATAAAAAAAAATTCCACTCTTTCCAATTGCACTGATTGCTGGCATGTCTATTTAAGTGGTAGTTTGAATGTTGGTTTTAAATGTAACAAACATGGAATCAAAACCAAGAAGGACGAGAAAGCCCGACTGGACAGAGGAACAGTGTTTACTGTTAGCCCAGTTAATGGATGAACACAATGCCATCCATAAAGGAGAATTCAGGCCGGGTGTCAATCTGTAGCATCTTATTAACTCACGGTCATCCATTGTCTGCAACACATTTCTTCTCCCTCTTCGTCTTTCTGCCATTTTCTCCTCTGCTAAAGAAACTCTTGAGTCTCTTAAAAGTCCTTGTCTGTACTCCTAACAATTTTGACCTTAAAACCACTTTTAAGGGTTAAGATACTTTCTGAATTACTTTTTCCTTTACTATGATTTTTTCTTTAATTTTAAGAGTAAACGCCCACATTTCTAAGAATTTTCTTAGAATTTTGTCACTAGGAGCTACTCTTTGCATTAAGATTCTTCATGAATACGGGCCCAGCGCTTTAACATCTGTTAAGATGCAGTCACATTTCGGTGACATTTTGCTGGTGAAATTCAGTCATTTTACTAGAATCCTTAATTTTTGGAAGTTTTGCACAAATGCAGAAAAGGTCCCTTATGCAGATTTCGCTCATATTCAAGTTGGTCACTGAATTCGTTGTGCTGACCAACAGAAAGCTGCTTGGTTTTAATGTTCTAATGTGACTGTACCTTTACTCATCACAGGCATCAGAATGTTTTCAGAGTAATGGAAGTAATTGAAAAGGTGTGGGGAAACAGCTCTTGCCTGGTATGGAGGTTTGAAAACACCAGCGCTTGGTTAAATGGGATTTTGCTGAAAAGTTCGAGAAGACTTTGAACCTTCTCCTCAAAGATTTTATGAGGCAATGAATGAGATGGAACAATCTTATAGTACTGTTTTAGTCCTGGAGGAGAGAGTACAACACAAGAACGATGCTGTTATCATGCACAAACTGTTTCAATCCACAATTAAAAGGATATTTAAACAAAAGAAGTGAATCAGAAAGCACTGCAGACTGACCAAGGAGTCCAGGGTCTGTTGGGTTCAGTCTCACAAACGTTGGCTCTCTCATGTATCTTGACAGGTGTTGTGCTAAAGATTCTGGGTAGGTGGCAGAAAGGGCCAACATTTGTTTATTTGCTGGTAGAGAGGAGAATATCCAGCTAACACAGAAAACAAAAAGATCAGTTAACTCCAACCAGTTGAATTACAACACAGAACAGTCTCTGAATCAAATGCACCTATTCAACTCTTACTTGATCTGCTCCTGAAAGCTGCTGCTGATTTCGTCCTCCAGCAGTTTATCAGCCTCATCCAAAACAAACAAGCGAACGGAGGACGTAATGAGGGCTTCCATCTCAATTAGCTGCTTAATACGACCTACAAATACAACACCACTTCATCAATACTGCCTAAAAACATCTAAACCAAACACACTCTCTATTAGAGAAAGCTTTACTTACAAGGTTAAATAGTATTCCAGACAATTACCCAAGATGAGAAATCTCACACTTAGTTTAACAATTAATTATTAACAGACATCTTTTAATAGCATCCGACTTCACAAGTGTTTTATTAGCATTTTTAAGTTGAAGAGTATTTATGTTAAGTACTTTTTTATGCTTAAAGTAGCAATGAAATGGAAGTAGTGATAGGTATTTTCTTCCATATTGTGATGTACATCCGAATGAAAGGAATATCAAAAAAAAAAAGGAAAAAAAGTAGAGCAGCACTTGGTTTAATCCATCAATAGTCGAGGATGGAGGCAGATGTGAATGCGTGCTTGCAGTAGATTGTAAGAAAGGGGCGGGGTTTGAGTGGACTAAATGATTGGAGAATTCCAGCATACGTCACCAGACAGAAGTCTGTCACTTTCACCGGAAGATTGAGTACTGACATTTTGATTGAAAATTTAGGTAAAAAAAAGGTTAAAAAATTAGGTAACGGTAAATATAAATTGTTCATATTAAGATAATTATGATTATGATCAAATATGATTATGCCATTGCTGCATTTTCATTTCATGCCAACTTTTCTGTTTATAGACCTTAATAGAGCAGCGCCATGACAAGACTGAAAGCAAAGCTGAGACTTAGTGTTTTCACACCTAAAAATCCGCACCAAGGTCCGAACCAAAGTTCACGTTTTGATACATTTTATACTTTCAGTAAGTTTTGGTTTGGTTTCACACTGCAATTATGCGAGCGCACTAAAGAACTTTACGTAACATACTTGCGTCCTGTCGTCATCATCTATGTGGGCTGCATCATGACATTGATTGGTTTGTAAATGGACGTGCGTCTGACGTCAGCGTGTTGTCAATTCGGCGGGTAACTTTGATAACATGATGAACAGACACATATCGTTGCAACTATATTGTTATTTTTATGGCATAATTACCTGCAGCACCAACTATACACAAGGCTAGTTCAAATGTGCCAAATGAACGTCCTCGTCGTGCGAACATTTTATCGTCGCCGGCAGGAAAGGAGGAGAAGACTGCTAGTTGACTTCTTATGTCATCAGACCATACTTCAATTAAAAACCTCGTCTCCTCCTCTCCCCATGTGCTACACGGCTCATTTTTCCTGCCACCTTCTGTTTTTTCGGCTATGCAGGAACCACCGGAACAGGTCTGAAAGTCAGAACCATACAGAAATGCTTTCACACTAGAAACGAACCAAACCTTTGTTCAGTTTGATCCGGACCGAGACTACCTCTTTTCGTCGGGCCAAATTTCATCTGTTTGGTCCGGACCGTAGTCCGGGGTAGGTTTCACACCTGTAATTTTATTCGGACCAAACTGAAAAGTCCGAAAGTCCGGACCAAACAAGGTAGGTGTGAAAGGGCCCTAAGGCTCCCAGATCACTTATAATTTTCCACAGCTTATATTGTCAGGAGTTACATGTCTACTGAAATGTCTTGATTAGATAAGATACTTTTGTAGTGTTTCGTCAGACATGAACAAAGACAACTAAATATGCAATATTAGCTAATCTAAACAAAGTTAGTTATAATTGTATTCCAAGTAAAGGCTGGAATAGCCTACACTGCATTATTTTAAAAGTCTGAACAGATTTTAAAACACTAGGCATCAAATGCTTGCCGACTTTGTAAATGGTTCTAAAGAAAAACTGGGCATCATACACTAAATGACTGAGGATCACATACTATCAGGACTTTTAATTCGTTCTGAAGTGACACAACAAACTCACACACTATGAGACGTATGACAGATGAAACAAACATGGATGTGCAGGAGATGACGGCAGTAGTTGTTGTAGAGACTCTGTGTTGAGTCTCAAAAAATAAAATGAGCCAAGCACATCTGGATGCGGTCCTGGGTGGGCAGACACGGTCAGTATATGGATGATGGGAGTTAGAGGTGAGTGGTGCTGTCAGTTGTTTTATCTGTGCTGAGAAGTCAAATATTGAGGATAATTTTGTTACGCGTGCGCTTTTAATTTACTTTTGTATTGTTATTGTATTTGTATTGTATTTTATTGCAACACTAGTAGATAAAAGACATCTTTGGGTTCAGTAGCGATGCGTCATACTCATAATATGTGTTCTAAAACACGTTTTGATATCTACCGACTGCAATGGAATCATAGTCTGAAGCTAAAATATCAGAGTCTGTGCCCGTCACACATTAAGAGATTTTCTGTGAAATCTGTCAACTCTGACTGATTTTCGGCAACTATTGTTGACTTATCCAGATTGCAAATCGGGGCAAAAATCTGAGCAAAAGTAGTGTAGTTTATTCTAGCCTTAACATATCTGTCAAGAAAAATTATTTGACTAGCTCCAACCTGGTGAACCAATGGCAATGTGGCATTTCTTTAGGTGCAGTTTATCTTGACTGACAGGTCGGCCGCCAATGAACACGTGGCACTGCAAGCCCTCCATAGCGCTGCCTATTGCCATGACAACAGCATGAATCTGCACTGCAATCTCCCGAGTGGGGGCTAGAACCAGCACCTGATGGGACAAGAGAAGGGTGCATTATCACAAAACAGGCACACACTTGTGTTTTGGGTGCTTATATTTAACGTTAAAAGAAGACATAAAAAGAAAAAAAAGTCTTTATGATATATTCGTACTGTCTTTAACCGGTTTTATATATTTAAAAAAAACACACTTATTATAGGGAAGAACATGAATTCGTAATTTAATACATTTTGTTACATATCAGGAATTGTGCTCAGATTAATACCTGTGTGGTTGTGTTTTCCAGTATAAGAGAGTCCAAAGCGATGGTGGTGAACACACATGTTTTTCCTGTGCCAGATTTGGCTTGAACAATAAGGTCTGAATAGAAGAAAACATCAATAAACATTATTTCCTTCAAATGGTGCATGAAATGACAGGCATATATTTTCATTGATAAACTACACTCAATCATAATACATATTACATCAAAGAGCAGCTTTGTTATTAATGACAAAAAAAGTAGGTTTAGGCTTGTTTTGGTATTGTTTCGAGTTTTATCAGGCCTCGTACCGAGTCCACATCTTCCCAGCGGGATTGCCTTCAGCTGGATGGGGGACGGTCTTTGAAAGCCAGAGGCAGATAAACCCTCAAGCACAGGTTTTGAGAGGAGTAAAGAGCTGAACTCGACACCGCCGTTATTTAGAACATCATCTGTCCGAGTTCTGGATTGCAGCTCATGCGCTGCTTTCTTGGACGCCGCCATATTTATATTGCGACTACGTTCTGTTCTTCGGCGCTGAATAAATGAGTTGAGCAGAGAATAACTGCGCCTCCTTGCGCACATAAACAGAACCACAGCTTAAAATACCACCGACATGCTGCAGAGGGCGACAGACACACTTGTTTGACATAAGCAAATAAAATAAAATAAAATAAAAATTAAAAAAAAACCTGAAATTACATTTAAACCAAACTTTGAAAAAAATATCACATGGAATAAATGTTTGTTTGTTTGACTTTACTGGACAGAAATTCATCTTTAACACTAGCATAAAAACAGATAGGCCTACATCAGACAACACTACCACATTATATACCACATAATAAAACACATGTGGAACACATTTATCTCTATCAGAAACATGATTAAAACAAATGAATACAATATCTGCATAAATACACGCACATATGCTTATGCATGCACATGTTCATACACCTAGTAACTACCTCAATTGAAAATTTGATTTAAAACAGTCACCGCCAATGGAACAAATTATCTTTTATAAATGTTATTTTTAGCAAACGGTATACGCAGCCTGCGCCCCGAAGGAAGGGACTCAAAGCATGAGTGGATATTGCTGTTGCCTTTTTCTTTATAAAATGTGAAAACAACTCTTGAGTTGCAATGTACTCTGTTTTTGGCCGGTGATCTTATTTGCTTTGTTAATTACTCGTATTAATTTATTCTTCTGTCTCATTGTTAAATTGCCATACCACGAAACGATATTATAAGTTAAAATACTTTCGATCATCGATCTCCCATCAATGCTAACATTTCTTAACATCCTATACCTAAACGTTGTCTTGTTTTCTTATGTATGGTCCACATTTTCCTGGAATGAGAGTTTATCGTTAATAATTATACCTAAATATTTAAAATTTGAAACTTGCTCTAACTTTACACTTTTTATAATAACTTGTTCATATGGGAGGACAGCCTACTTTCCTATTTTGAGACCCACAGAATAATTACTTTGTCTTCTCAATCTCAATGTTCAATTGTATGACTGTTGTCAAACCATACAAGACTTTTAATATACTCCAAATAGGTTGAACAATTTATGTCTGTTTGGCAAGAAATTAAAACCAAGTCATCAGTGTATTTGATTAAAGTGAGATCATCCCTGTTACATTGAAGTTTGTTGGTATTTAACAGAAAAAAAGCAAAGGGGATCATACACATCCCTGTGGTAACCCCAAATTTAAGACTTCAAGTCCAGTGAGTTTAAAGATAAAATTCTGTTTGAAACCTGCTCTGCAGGCCACTGAGCCCTTCTCAAAATTAGATGGATGGATGGATAGATGTGTAGATAATAGTTAGGCTAGGGCTACGTACTATACTACAAATAAATATATCATATATGATAGATAGAACTGAAACAAAAACAAGTTTACAAAATGGATAAGGCTCAACCCCCCTCTAACATCCAATCTATCAGAGTGAATCTTAAGAGAGAGTTAAAGCTGTACTATTGTTGCTCTATTGCTATGCATGAACCCTCCATTCATCATGAACTGACCGCTGGTGTGAAAGCACGACTTGTTTTGTTGACGGACAACCGTTAGTTAATCCTATTCAGGAACTTTCCCTTTCAAATCAGCACACATACTTCAGTGCCTTTGACTGTAGTACCGGGTGCTCCTTCGCCTGTGCGCAGAGGCTGTAATGTTATCTGAATATGTAATAAGAAGTGTGTCAGAGACGTTAGAGAGGAGGACTATTATATTTAATAACAGCGCAGTTCATACATGACTGACCAAAACCAACGCGGGAAAAACCAAAGATAATTTTAAGGGTCTCTCAGCGGGTAGCGACATGAATTAGAAGGGGTTTTAATTAAGCAACCTGCGTTTAGTTTTTACATTATTTTAATTTAGTTAACTCAGCAGAGTGAAAAGAGAGCGGAACTCGGCGACATGGACAGTAACCGTCGGCGTCTAAAACATGAACTGGTGAGAATTGCCTCATCTTTTTTCTCCCTTTCTTCATCTACTTTTACTTACAGCACGTGTGTTTTTACTACACGAATCTTCTCGGGCAGATAATGGGTAGATAATAATCTGCCCACATAGGGATATGGGCAGATGATATTTGTTATGAGCCCTCGTTTATATTTTTTTATATAACACAATTGTATGCGCGTTTCTCAGACGCAGTTCTTTTCCCCTGTGCGTTGGTGTTTATCCAATCCAGCCGTGCTTCAGAGAAACACAAAAAGTGCAACCAACCACCTGATTGGAAGCGGTTATTTGAAAATGAGGCCGCTGATTGGCTGGTACTCGCCCTTCTGTAATGTTTTAAAATGTGAGTGCTGATCTATTTTTTTTACAGTCTATGGTGCTGATTTATTTTATGCTGCCTGTCACACAACAGAAAATCGCTTTTTAGCTCTGTCTAAGATTGCTGCTTCAGATTTAAACCTCCACCATTGTGGTAAAAAAAAGTGCTTACCCAGTAGTATTATAACACTACAGATCAATTTCATGAGATGTTGAAATATTTTAAATGCACTGTGTGCATCCATATGCAAAGCTGCAAAAAGGCTACAACCCATAGGAAAGAAAAATCGCAATACATTTGTACATTTAATCATTTAGCAGACGCTTTTTTCCAAAGCGACTTACAAATGAGAACAATTAAGCAATCAAACGAACAATAGAGCAACATGTAGTTCTGTGATTAGTCCCCCCAGTAGGCCTACACATAGCAAGTTTTTTAATAAAGGAAACAATAAATAGATAGAATAAAAATACAATAGTAAGTGTTACTGATTCTTGAGAGTCGGGACAAAACACGTTTTTAAAAACTAAAAAAAAAATACACACTATATCAATTAGAGTTGTATGTTTCTGCAGAGAAAGGTCTTAGCTATTTAACCATGTAAACGGAACAGGTTCTAAATAAAAACACATTTTTAACAAATAAGCATGTTTCCCTTCAGAACTGGATTTGTGTCAACTCCGTCAAACACAATAAAAAGTATACAATTTGAATTCTTCCAATCCAAAAAGAATCTAAATTTCTGAAGTATATTGTAATAGTGTTTAGTTACTCTGATATGTAAAAAAAAATACAATATATAAACTTAAGTTGTGATTTCACACTATTCTGAAAACTCAGATTTCTAAATATTTGCATTTCCAAACTTTGATTTTAATTTCAATATTTGAAAAACAAATTCCTTAAATAAATAAAACATAAGATGATGTAGATCAGATGGTCCTTTATTACAAAAACAACATAAACTGAAGGAAGAACATTTTTCCCCAAAAAAATTAACAAAAACAAAAACATACATCCAACGCTGTTGATGAAGATCTGACGGTGTTGATGAAAAACTGACGGTGTTGATGAAAAACTGACGGTGTTGATGAAAAACTGACGGTGTTGATGAAGATCTGACGGTGTTGATGAAAAACTGACGGTGTTGATGAAAAACTGACGGTGTTGATGAAAAACTGACGGTGTTGATGAAGATCTGACGGTGTTGATGAAAAACTGACGGTGTTGATGAAGATCTGACGGTGTTGATGAAAAACTGACGGTGTTGACAAAAAATATGTGTGCATTGTGATTATTGAACAGATGTGCTCTTTAAACTACTACTAAAACTACTCCTTGTTATTAGAGTATTGAACTTACTGTAAAGCAAACTATAAGCACATACACCGTTTCCAACTATTATAAATTACACCGTTTCCAACTATCAAAAAAACAAACAATAAGGGAAACCAGGGGCCCTCCTCCTCCTCTGTTTTCATCTACCTCCCCTATCACTTCCTGCTCTACTTTTTCTTATCCACCTCTTCTCCTCTTCCTTTCCTCCTTTGTAAGTAGCCATTTACTTTAAAGTGGCGTGTGTGTGTGTGTGTGTGTGTGTGTGTGTGCGTATGTGTGCGTATGTGTGTGTTTGATTGCCCTGCACTGCCTACTTTATACTGGGTGTGATCTTAAATTGACATTCCTTGACAACAATACTGCAACACATAATCTGTAGCTTAGAATCAGGTTCAATTAGCTTACTTAAGATATCATTTTTGTCTAACCTGCGCTTATGCCTTGAGCAGCAGGCGTCGGATATGCGTATGGTTAAATAATGTAATGCATGCTATGTATGTGCATTTATGTGTAAATAAAACCCTGAAATAACAGTTTAACCCTTCACTATATTCACAAATAATATTATATTCGCACATTAAGAGATTATTGGTGGATTTGTCAACTCCGTCAGCTTACAGGTCAACTCCGTCAGACATAGAACCTGACGGAGTTGACGTCTGATGGAGTTGACGTAAGGGCATGTATTTTCCCGGCAAAACATGTATTGTACACTGCAGCTAGGTAGTTTTTCCTCAGTTGCTAGCTGTCCCAATAACCTCACTAAAATGCTTAAATTCAATCCACTATGGTTTAAAAAAAGTATTTTAACAGAAAGATGGTATTGACATGGTGCAGCTGTGACCATAGGAATATTGACATTGTTTGTCTAAAATATAAAAAAATGTAAAACGTACCAGAGCATGTGTGGTAGTGCTGCATTCACCACAGACAGGGAGATGAAAAGGGGTCCTCAAGGATATACCTGACCATGCTATTTCCTGATTTAAAGAGCTTTATGAAAAAATCTGATGGAGTTGACAGAAACTGAGGACACAACTTTAATAGGCAGATATTTATGGAAAATATTGTTTGATGTTCACTTCATGCATTGTTTTTTATATTTATACCCCTTATTTTTTATTTGATATATATGTTTTCACAATTGTAGAGCTTTTTAAAAGTTTTTTGGGATGGTTAATATTGTAACCTCTTGCTGAGGACAAGTGCAATAACATGGACCATCTAACCACAGGCCATACATTTAAACAACTTTTCCCCAAAAAGATAAAAAAAGTTTATTCTAAAAATCAGATAGGTATATACAATTCCTTTAGATTTAACTTTGTAAGTATGTCATACATGATGAATTTCTTTAGTTTTGCTATAAATTAGACTTTTCTTTGTGGGACATGTTTTGTCCCGACTCTCAAGAATCAGTGAGCTACTAATGGGTCAAGTGTTGAAACAGATGGGTTGAGTTAGGCATATGAGGTGTAGGCCATTTTGTGACACTGCTTAGCTAACTAATCAGCCAATTGTGTCGATGTTATAATACTATATATTATATTACTGTTATTATCAGTAATTATTTCGTTATTTTAGCTTCATTTACAAGTAAAAACGTCACAATTACTGAGCAATGTTGCAAACCGTCCCTTTGCGCCACCTGGTAGTGTTACATGTGACTGGATTGTACACGCAGCAGTTGTGCATTTTTGTTAACTATAGCTATACTGTATTATGCATCTTTTAGGGCTTGTTATTTTTGGGCTTGTTATTTTTTCCCAAGTGACAACTTATTTCAGTCTCCACATGTACGTTATCCAGACACATAGTAAAAAATTCACTTTCTCAGCTACGTCCCCACCACGCTGCCACACACATTGAGATCAGCTCCGACACTTCACTGTGACGTGTAACGTCTAATATCTAATGTCTAACAACGCCTTTAATCAGACGGCTGGCAAACACGTCAGTTCTCCTCTCAGTTAGCTAAGATATCCACTTATTTGTCAGCTCTCACACATGTGTGACATGCCTTCTCTTCTCAAATTTTATTTGATTTATTTTCATCATTTATTTATTCATTTATTTGTTTATGTTTATTTACATAACCTTTGTGTGTATGATAGCGACTGAAAATAAAGAGAAAAAGTACTTAGAGTAAATAGGTGCTTTCTAGATAAGTAAATAGGGCTATATGTTACTCACAACCATCACTCATTTGTTGGTGTCTGATTAATGCTGCTGTCTGTCTGGGCACATCCCAAAGGAAACTGACACAGCAGAGGCCAGTGACATCACACAATGAGAAAAAGGACCTACGGCTAAATCTGGTGAAACACAGAACATGCCATAACTAGCAAACCAACCCGATCACACTAAATGCGTCTCTATAGCACGCAGTGTGTTTATCGTGTAATTTATACGCGCAAATGAGTTTTTACGTGCATACGCATGGATTGGTTAGGGTAGGTTTAGTAGTGGTGTGGGGTGCAACCTCTGTAAACTTTAACAACTATGAAGTGACATAATTTTATAATGACCTAAATGGCTCTAC
The DNA here is from genome assembly GCA_029959095.1 of Rhinichthys osculus. Lineage (NCBI taxonomy): Eukaryota > Metazoa > Chordata > Actinopteri > Cypriniformes > Leuciscidae > Rhinichthys > Rhinichthys osculus. The sequence goes on from JARWKJ010000017.1 coordinate 18,215,223, forward strand.
TGCCCACATAAGCAGCTGTCTATAGGCTATATAACATTTGAATATCTAAATTAGATTTAAAGGAATGTTTCAGGTCAAATACAAGTTAAGCTCTGTTTCCTCACACCTGCATTTATGACCAACTCAGTAAAATTGGCTATATGCCTCAGCTGTTCATGACTCACAGTCTAGTCATTTCACCCACATGCCTGTTAGCTCCTACATCTCCCATCATGCCTTGGGATGCAATGTTGCTGTAGAATAGCATCAGTAGTGCTGCTGTGCTCAGACTGACTGGTGATCGATCACACTTGTAAGGCAGAGAAGGAACAGAAAACAGGGAGTGAGACGAGAGAAGGAAAGGCTGCGAAGGTAAGATTACGGGTTTTATTTAGTGATAGAAGAAAAAGGGTGTTTTAGGGCATTTTAATGGAATTTGTTTAAATGTATTATAAGTAATAATTGAAATCATTAAATACAACTAAACAAAGACTGGAATGCATACAGTATGGAAAATCAAAATTATATTAAAAAATATATATTTTTAGCCAGAATTTTTCAGTCTCCATTTTTAGATTAACGGTCTTTAAAGACATAGATTATACCTTTCCGTCAAGATCACTTTAACATAATATGTTATTCACATTTGTCCCCCAAAAAATAAACACAATAAAAATGCAATAATAAAAAAATAATAATAATTACTATTATTTTATCCAAACATTTATCCTTAATTTTCATCAGGCATTTATGCATGCATCTCTTGTACATAGCGTTTGGGGTTGGTAATGTACATACATTTTGGGGTTGGTAATGTTTTTTAAATAAGTCTCTTTGCTCACTAAGGCTGCATTTATTTGATCAAAAATACAGTAAAACATTATTATTGTACATTTATTACAATTTAAAATAACTTTTCTATTTTAATTAAAAAAATTAAATCCTGTTATTTTTAAACACATTTTCTATTATTATCAATGTTGAAAACAGTTGTGCTGCTTAATATTTTTGTGGAAACTGATACTTTTTTTGATGAATAGAAAGCTCAAAGGAATTTATTTTAAATAGATTTTTATAATAACAATGTAAGTCTTTAATATCACTTCTGATCAATTTAATTCATCCTTGCTGGAAAAAAACTTTAGAACTGTAGTGTATCAAAGCAGTTTTACAGAAAAGAATTCCTCTATGCTCCCAGTAAGCAATTCGAGTGCTATTGTGGCAAGGAAAAAAAACATTGGGATTCTCTTCAGCAGATGCTGAGCCAGCTATCAGTGATGGCACACTGGGCAAAAATTGCAGACAGTTTGGTGTAATATTGATTTTTGATAATTACTGTGAAGTCAGTGTTATTCACGAGTCACAACAGATTAAATTTACTGTTGCTTCATTATGTCGTAGTAATTGCTCTCTTGCTTTCTTCCCTTTCCCATTATAGGATTCTTTGCGGCAGCAGTCAGATGAGGGTCTCCACGCTCAGATGAATTCCGTGATCGGTGCTCTCCAGGAGCTCAAACTCTTGCAGGTCCAAACTGCGCTGGAGATAAATCACAGTTCAAGAAAAACCCACCTGGACCGAACACTGAATCCAGAAGAAATTCTTTCACAAGAATGTTTCAAGACTGAGCTTACCATGGAAACATCTTTGTTCCTCACTAGCTCTCCAGCAGAGACCCGCCAAATTCCAAGGTTATACGAACCCAGGAAGGTTCACAGAGGAAGTCTAAGCACTTCTTCCTCTTTTTCCTCTCAGGAAGACACAACCGACAGCCATTTCTCCGCTTACGATTTTGACGACTCCAGCGATTGGACAGCCTCACTGATGAACCACAGCAGAAACAGACAGCCATTGGTGTTGGGAGACAATGTTTTCGCTGATTTGGTCGGGAATTGGCTGGATCTGCCGGATGTTGGAGGCCAGACTGTAGGTGAGGAGCAGAATGACTCGAGTCTCAAAGACACACTTTTGGAGTCATCATCTAGCAGTCACTCTCAAGATCTTTCCAGGAAAACCTCACTAACCACTAGCATGTTTAAACGGGTCCTACGGCGCGTTCGACCACAGCACCACCATGAAAGCAAAGGGATGGACGTCTGTAAACAACCAAAGATCACATACAGAAAGCCAAAATCAGATGTCGGCAAGCCATTCTGGGGGAGAACAAGAGGACTGAAGAAGAAAACCACGCCCACTCAGCAAGAGGGTGTGGCCTATCAGGGCTCAGAGAGTTTCATAGACAGAGGATGGGCGGAGATTGAGAAGCATCCAGTGTATGATTACAGCTCAGCTATGTGGGTTTAAATGACTCATATAATTCTGGATGGAAGAGAATTACAAACACACAGTCACAAAAAAGACTTTATGATCATAATTGTTGTAAAAGCAAAACATTGTGTTCTACATGTTGCCTTCAAGTTGTTCCTTCGATTAGGGTGTTTATTATTACGACGTCACGCATCCAAGTTGGAAACATGAGTAGTCTAAACAAAGCAAAAACATTTTACTGTAAACAATAAACCCAAAATAGCTATCTGAATTCAAAATTCATTCATTTGTATCACTTATTTATTCATTGTATCACAACTAAATGTGAAGAACATTGTTAAAGTTGAGTGATAAACACCATTGCTACAGATTTGATTTCCACTCACTGATCTCTCTGTTAAATCATATCTCTATTATAGATATGTTTCCAGATTATGATCCACGATTTTGTCAAATCAACACACCCCTTCCACCGCCAACTCAATTCAGAGTTTCTCATTTGTAAATATGACTCTGGTCACTCAGTCATTCATGTGCTCGGAATTATGATATTTCTGACTCAACTTGAAGGGCTCATGAGTTTCTGAGCAATTAAAAAAAAGGTGTTGAGGTAGTCCTTCTCCCTCAAGTGAGAGGAATAGCACTCAATAATTAATTCCAAAGATATGTTAACAGTTATGGGATGTGTGTGTGCGTTGGAGACATGAGTATGACAGAGCAAAGAAAACAGAAAAATATTAAGTCATAAGCTACTGTTTATGAGGTCCCGTGAGAGTCTATGCTGTTTCTGCTGATGCTTGTTTCCTTGTGTTTCGGTTTAGGAGCATGCCTGTCAATCACTATGGAAAAGTCCTGATTGGTGCATTTTTTTGTACAAGTGGCTTGCGTAAAAAAGCTTTGCAAGCTGTTTTGTGTTGGACAGAAAAACTATGCAATGATGCTAAATTGCTATGCAAAAATGCAAATGCCTGTCTGTTTTATCTGCACCTTCATGCTCTCTTCTCAAACACATGGCTTTAGGTCCTGCAATAGGCTTACCTGTACTTGAAGCTATTTTATACATGAAGTGATGTGGGAAGCTGTTTTTTTAAACAAATAAAAAATAAAATAAAGTTCCTATATGAGTAAATTCCATGAAGTCTTAGATCAGGAACTTCATGCCTTTGTCATTAGCCTGACTTCGTCATACTCATATTCTATTCAGAATGTGAGTCTGATACTGCTCCATAGGGCTTTGATTATGAGGCGTGTCTTAACCAAACCAAAAAAAAAACAAAAAAACTCTGCACTCAATTAGATAGACCTACAACCAATCAGGGCAACGCAGTAAGTGACGTATGTTGAGCGACTCATATCAACAGAACTGAACTGCACTGCACGCACTCACGAAAAAGTATTTAAAAGAAAAATGAGTGTTAACGACCTTTGCCGGTGTTGCAAAAAGAATTTAAGGATTCGCAGAGTACACCAGGCTGAAGAAACGTGTTCATTTGAGTCTTCAGAGAAAAGAGGCCGGGACCCAAAATGATGTTTTAATGATTACTTAAATACAAAATGATGAGTAATTCTTGTACTTTGTCTTGTTTATTTGTTCTGTCTTGCGTGGTGTTTTGGACATGAGTCTGGCAAATAAACTGAATTGAGTAACATCTTCTAATTATTTATATTTAAAAAATAAACCGCTCATAAGGGGTACAGTGATTACCAGTATGGTGTGCGAGTACAGTATAACAAAGCGTCACCATTGTTTGATGTAGCGATGGCTTTGACATGAGTTGCATCGCCCTGATGCCCATTTCGGTTGCTTCTTTTACTTGGTCTTCCATGAGTGCGACCAAAGGAGAAACAACAATGACAACAGGCTTTTCATTGCGTCCCATATTCTTAGCGATAAATTAAACTTTTGCCGAATCCTGTAGGAAGGACAGCAAACACATCTTGACGATCGACAAATGCCTTTATTGCAGTTCTCTTATCGTCTTTTAAAATTAATGCCCTGTCGATTTCTTTTACGACAGACACGATAGCGGAATCTATAAATCTCAATTCTCCAGCTGCAGTCATCTCTGAGGGAAACCAGTTCAAACCAAGCGCTCTTTGATAACGTGATGATTACGTAACTGTGCAGATCATCTGTCCATCATCGTATAAAGCCCGCCCTGGCAATTTGATTGGCCCGAATATTTTTTGACTGATCATAATTAGCTACTCCTCAATGGAGCGAGTTCAGACCGAACTTCCCGACCAAAAAATGTTGAGGGCGGGGTTCGGGCTGGCATCCAGGCTACTTTGTCATGACTTATTTCTTCACATTACTCTAAACAAGTGTGCTGTTTTTCTGCATTTAATAGCCTACATGTACCTGATCGGTTGTTCCATAAAAGACGCTTAAAAAAGCGGGGATTAAACTCCCACCTGACTTGAATGAGCCTAACAAATAAGTTGGGGCTAAAGTGGTTCCATAAAAGGTCATTGAAGTTCACGCAATCCCACTAATTTGATCCAGGTTTATCTAGTCTAGTAGTCTAGATAATTGCGTGCACGCGTGTCGATCAAATCGATCCACCATCAAACAGCGTATATTTTGTGCTGTTTTATGCGTTTGAGACATGTTTTTTTCTTTTCTTCAGTGCAAAACATACATTTCACAGGTATATTCTCCATCTGTGAATTTTAGAAAGTCGTGCAAATATTTCCATTTTGCTGCTAATCTTCATATTGTAGGCTGAGCGCTGCTGCGCCAAAATATACATTTTGGTTGGAAAAGGAATTTGCGATATTTTATAACACCAGAAATATCTTCTAATTATAATAATTTATCTTTAGGATGTTGGATAAGTTTCAGTGAACTTCTAGCTCATTACACTCATATATTTTATACTTATAATAAAAGAAATTGAACAGAAGTAGCCTAATTCAGGGAAGATATTTTTAAGAAACTAAATATAATAAAGATACAAAATATAATTTGGGGTATAGGTATGCTACTTAATAAAGATGACTTATACTTATTTAGAATGCTGAGAATCACACCTTTTAATGCAATAATTTATTTTGGAGAAAGTAAGAATGCCCAGTTTTAAATGATTGGTTAGATTAGTTTATAAAGTACACCATGGAGAGGATAACATGAAATTAAGACCAAATGTATACATTTTAAAAAGATATGTGCAACTCTAAAATCAAAGAATATTCCATAAAATAAAGGAATACATATTAGCCTACATTAACTACATTTTTATAGAACCCTCCCTCCCTTTTAATTCTAGTTATTTGTTATTTTATTTATTTACTTATTTAATATTGAATATTTGATATTTAAATAATATTACTTGAATAACTTATTAGCAATTATGTGTCATTATAAGAGTTTGATTTATAAATATGTGAATGTTTAATTTTTATTAATATTTATTTATATATGTTTTTTTTTTATCTTTTTCCCCTTTTATCATATTCCCAGCATATGTAAAAGTGTCTAACTATGTACTTATGGGTTATTGTTCTAATTATGTGTTTTTAGACCATGTGTTGGTGGGTATTCTCACAAAAAAAAACATATTTATTGGGGGAAAATTTGTTGTCTTTAAACGAACTGTCCATTTGTATAATTGTGTTATGTGTTTGAATTGAAAGACATTATAAAGTACATAAAATATATATATATACAGTATTATGCTAAAATATTGGTAATTTGGACATTACATGTGCCTTATTTAGAATTTTAAACCTACAAGTGTATTTTTATGATAGCAATAACTATAAAGGGACTATTGTAATGGGAAAATCAAATGTAAGCTAATATACTGTAGGTCAATTAGCTCAGATTCATCTTACTAGTTAAAATTTATACTGTTCTTTTAATTATTTATTTTTTTAATTGTGTGATTTTAACTTCTGCTTAAAAAAAGCTTTTTATTAGATTGTAATTTTCTCTGATCTTCTGATAACCATAAAATGTACTACAGCTGCAAACAAAACCAGAGAGATATCATAAATCTTTAAAACAATCGAATTAAATCTTGCGCACAAAACATTCAGCAGTAAGGAAAGAAAACCTGTAAGATATATATTCTTTTCTCTTTCTTTCTTTCTTTCTATATATCTATCATTGTAGCCTTATTTAAGTTGATTTCCTGTATACTGTGTTTATTTTTGGACTAATAGTGGTTAATAAAGTCCAATAATGGTATGAGAGAGTGTCAGTGGTAATATCTTGTTTTATGGAACAACTCTCCGGTTTCACAGACAGGACTTAGATTAAGCCAGAATTAGTCCTTAGTTCAATTAGGACCTTAGCTTTTATAAATGCTCCTTAGAAAAAAAAAAAAACATTACTGGTGTGCATTTTGAGACAAAACATTGACGGATTTTAAGATATGCCCGTGCAAGTTGCTTTCGGTTAAAACAGCTCAAACATGCATTTTAGTCTGGGACTAGGCTTAAGCCTTGTCTGTGAAACCAGTGGTATATCTGTTGTGCAGCGAGTATAAATTCACTTATTGCATTCCCTATTTGTAAGGTTTTTTTATTAAAGTGTAAGGTATGTTATTTGCATGGCTTAGTGCTGTATTTTTATCTACAGTACATAAAGTGAGCCACCCTGAAAAGTATATCTTCCATGGTCTACGTTGGTGAGGAATGGCAATCTATAAATGCACATAAAACACCACATCAATATGAAATACATTTATTTAAATCAATGTCAAAAAAAGAAATCAAAGCACACATTACTTTAAAAACAAATCAAAAGCCAGCCAGACACTGCTTGAAATGTTCAACTAAACCATGGAGTAGAACAAAAAAATATATATATTTGACACATCAAGACTGATCTAACTTGGCAAATGAAGTGTCAAGGACTGACTATGAATTATTGGTTTAGCGGTTATCGGAGAAGTTATCTCTGCATTATAGTCTAGATCTGATTTCATTCTTCTCCTGCTCAGGCACAAAACGGTTGATATTTATCCCAGGCTGAGCTACAGCCTACCGCAAAATACCACCAAGAAAATAAAGGGAAGAAAATATACTAAAAAAATTATCTTTAAAAGCTGGAAAATTATTGTAATTTTGATTGTGAAAAAAATGCAGTGGCTACAATATATCTTTATCTTCAAGATAGACAGATCCACATTTCAAATTACCACCCTAAAGAAAAAAAAGGACATTTTTAATTTTTCAATTTTTTTTCAGATGAAAAGAAATGAGTCAGTCACTCAGGATTTTTTTTTTTTTTTTTTTTTGATGAATGAAGGACACAGCGTCTTCTCTGTACAAATGATTATTGATAATCCAAACATGATGGGGAAAAAAACATTTCTGATCATTTTATAAACATGAACATGTTTTGAAATGTCCCCTTTCTTTATGTAGGCATTAAGAAAGTCCTGAACCCTCTCCCAGACAGTCTAACCCCCCTTTGCCACATCACAGACAGAGCTTTTGCTCCAGACACAGATCCTCATTGTGGAATCTCCTTCAAAAAAAAAAAAAAAAAAAAACGGTAAGCAAAGAGCAGGGGGGGAGAACATTTTCAAGACTGTTCTGGAAGAAAAGGCAGAGGCTGCATCTCTCTTTTTCTGTCAAGTCTGTGTTTTAGTTGAGGAGTCTGTGGTGTTCTGCCTTATTGATTGTTTGGCCAATAACTGTAGAGAGGAACTGGAATGTTGGCCAGCTGGGCAACAGTTCTTCATTTCGGCAATCTGAAGAAGAAAGAGAAGAAAAAAATCATGACATCCGTCTCAACTAGGGCTGTCAAAATTGCTCAAAAATGACGTTCGAATATTCCCTCTAAAAAAAAACCATATATTCGAACTATTCGAATATCTGGTTGCGCATTTTAACAATGACGCGCATTACGTCAATAACAGGACAAATTAATACAAAGAGACACAACTACTTGTATAGTTAGTTTATTTAAGTTTAAACATATTTGACAACGTATTAACTTACACAAAACCAAGTAAATCAACTAATGGCCAAGACCGCAGACCTTACTCTCGCTCGCACTTGCAGGCACTCTCTCTCTCTCTCGCCCTCACGCTCTCTGCGCATAACGGTTTAAATGAACAACAATAAACAAATGTTGAGTGGTGATCAGGAGTTTTGTGCAAGCAATTTAAGGTCGCGACTCTTGTCCTAAATATAGCAGGCTTCATTCGGTGATTGAAACAAATATTATTAACATTAATTGAAGTTTTACAGTATATAGAACCGACATTGAACGCTCCGAGCGAGCTGTGCTGTGGTAAACTGCTGCTAGCCTGCTAGTACTATGGCTATTTCGAGGGCGTCTGGCCACGCCCCCATTGGCGGGCTCTGACGTGTCTGATGTAATGCTAGCTCATTGGCGCACACGTTGGAGGCGCCCGTGCCATTGGATGTGCAGTTGACGCAGCACAGCCAATGAGTGAGCCAGACAGCTGGAAAATGCGTTTTACATTTTAAGTTTCAGAATTTTGCCACTCGCAAAGCAGACAGCCGCGCCTCTGCTACCGCGGGCGTGTTTTTCCACATGATTCGAATATTAATTTTCACCTTCGAATTTCTGTTTTTTAAAACTATTCGAATATATATTCGAATTTAGAATATTCGTTGACAGCCCTAGTCTCAACTAACCCCTTCAGCGAGCTGCTAAACCAAAAAGTAAGTTCAGCATAAGAATAGATACAAGTCTTGCCCCAAATGCAGAAATGTTTGAACTCGAGCAGGTGGTGCTACTTTTAAATGGTGCAACAAACACCATTAAGCCCAAAGTATACTTCGGCCGTCCAAATGTAATTTTTTTCATCAGGAGGGTCTGTGGACGTCCGCACACCCCATCCGCGTGCTCTCCAATTTTTGTGACCGCGGACAGTGTTTGAAACAAAATCCACTAGATAGTGCACATATGCCAAACGCGTGTTTCTGCACATAAGGAGAGGAACGCGAACAATAAGGCATACCTGGGCCTTTAAGATGAATGGGAAAGCTAATGATAGTTGTCGGCATATATCTCCACCGATATTAGGGATGATCTGTTATTCAAATTTTGGCTAATACTGTATGTTATTTTCATATTATAACTGATAAGAGACCAATATTAAAATTCTATACTATTTTATTAAAATTAGGTTAAAATAAAGCACTGAAAAACAATCAGTTTAAAGGCTACAATTGAATTTAGGCATTACAGCATTTTAATGTACAGTGTGAAAAATGGATGCTTGAAATTTACTAAAGATTACATTTAACAGTGTTAAATTATTACTGTTTGAGCGTTAAATGACGGCAAATGTAATCTGAATGGAAAAACAGGATAAATGAGTATGTACAATTAAATATTCAATTTCAACAGATACAGATAAATCATTTAAAAACATTCTGCTATATCATGGATGTAGAGTACTTAATGGTGCATGTACAAATTCCTAATGAATTTCTGATCAACTACCTGGCTCAGAGCTGCTGCAGTGATGCAGTTTTGTTACAGCAGGATGCAGTTTGACTTCTTTTTTGCTCTCTTCTTCTCCACCGGCGTCTTTCTGTTTATCTGTCTTACCAGGTCATAAAAGATCTGATATACACACACAAAAAAGACTTCTATTAGAGAACTGGCTTTGTGTACTTGGTAGTGTTTTTATCTTGCTTTGGATAAAGTGCGGTGAACTGTGTCTCACCTCGTTGACATTGATCTTTGATTTGGCAGAAGATTCTAGAAAGGCACAATTACTCCATTGACGAGCAAGATTCTGACCCTGCTCTTTCCCGACCACCCTCTCATCCTCTAAATCACACTTATTTCCAACCAAGGTCATTGGCACCTAGACACAAATAGAGAGAGACATCCGATGAGTGTGCATACTGCGTTTGAATTTGGTTTAGCAGAAATCACACTCACTGACAGTTCAAAGAATTGTAATTGATTTTAAAAAAGCATGGACAGACAACATCAGTGTCTTATATAAAGGCACAAAACATTCCCCATGTGCAGCAGTACTCATGTTACATGAATTCATATATACACAACTGTTCAAATGTTTTGTTTTAAGAAATTAATACTTTTTATCAGCAATAGCACATTAAATTTAAATGTTCTCAATGTTCTTTTGAACTTTCTATTCATCCAAGAATCCTAAAAATTGTATCACAGTTCCACAAAAACTGTTTTCAACATTGATAATAATCAATCAGCATATTAGAATGATTTCTGAAGGATCATGTGACACTGAAGACTGGAGTAATGATCCTGAAAATTCAGCTTTGGCATCTCAAGAATAAATTGCAATTTAAAATATATAAAAATAGAAAACCACTATTTTAAATTGTAATAATATTTCACAATATTACGTTTTTTACTGTATTTTTGATCAAGTAAATGAAGCCTTGGTGAGCACAAGAGATTTCTTTAAAAAAAAAAAAAAAAAATTTTTTAAATCTTCCTAACTTTAAACTTTTCAACGGTAGTGTATGCATGCTTAATTTGTTAATGTAATTTGCATAAAGAACCAAAATTGTGCAAGCTTTAATACAGAATGTGGGTGCAATGGTAAAGTAGCATAGTGTGCCACAGTGTGATGCGTGTCTCTGAGCTCTTGTGGTCTCAGTAAAAATCTAAATAGTTTTGTGCCTTCTTTGTTTTGCCTTTGCTGGTTAATACTTGCTATGGCTGACATTAGCTGGCCTGGCAGGTTCATGATTTCTTTTCTTTTCTTGTTACAAAATACACAAAATAAAGTTGACATTAAAAATCACAATGATTTGCCAAAGCATACACCACAAATAATAATAATAATAATAATTTATTATAATGTGACTCACATCCTCTGTGTCCTTCACCCTCAAAATCTGCTCCCGTAGGTCCTGCAGGTCATTGAAGGTGGACTGTGCTGTGATGGAGTAAACCAGAGCAAAACCCTGACCATTCTTCATGTACAGGTCCCTCATCGCTGTGAACTGCTCCTGTAGGCAAATAATCAATAATCTATTGAGTTCGCATGGAAGACTAAGGCTACGTTCACACCATCAGTCCAAATCCAATTATTGTGGATCCGATCGGAATCTGATCTAAAATTATTAACTGTCCACACTGTATATCGCAACTGTTCGGATCCAATTTGTGTCAATGGCGCTATTCCATTTTCCGGAATATCTGCATTGGGTTCTATGGCAATGACGTTGCGTTGGTAGGTATACACCAACAACAACAACAACAACAACCGCACCATGGAGGGATTTGCAATACAGATGTTGTCCTATTTGCAACATGAAAATGTGTTACCGCAGTGCTGGAATACTGCGTCTTCTGAGGCAGCGGTAGAAATGTAGGATGCTGGAATGAGCGACTTTATTCCACGCTGTTGTCTCTGCCGTTTTCAAAACAAGTTATCTTGTCGTATTCTGCTCATGCGGCACTTTGCAACAACCCAACCTAGTCTGCAGCGACTTTCAGCATGTTTCCTATATCAACGTCTGACGTTTACGTTTTACGTAAACATAGCTTTTCCGTTCACACTTGCTAAATCTGACCGGATTTCAATCGGATATGCACAAAAATCGGATTTGGACTGACAGTCTGAACATAGCCTAATTAACTAATTGGCCGGAACAGTTCATGCATCATATTGAACTCACTGTGCCTGCAGTATCCAGGATCTCTAGCATACATTGCTGCCCATCAACCTCAACTTGCTAAAAAAAAAGGAAAAAAAAGAGGGTGTCAATTACTGTGTTAATGTATGAACTCTATATAGAGTGTTAATTCAGCTATGCCACTTCAGCCATACCAAAAAGGTTTACTTACCTTTCTATACGAGTCTTCTATTGTGGGGTCATATTTTTCAACAAATATTCCCTGTACAAACTGGACTGTCTGTGTGAGAAAAGACCAGAATCTCATTCAACCCAAATAAATATTATTGACTAGATGGGACTAAAACCCAAAACAACAAATACAGTTATAAACTGTATAAAATGCCCATATATAATACAACAATGATGTGTACACTTAAATACTCCTGAACTTACCAATGCAGACTTCCCAACGCCTCCAGAGCCCAGGACGACAAGCTTATATTCACGCATGCTGAGGCCTGTAAGATTAAATCACAGCACACACACACACATTCAAATCACTTATCAGTGCAATGACAGTTTGAAGCACTCAAAAGGCTTTTGGTTCTGACGTATTTACACCACTTTTTCATAATCTGATTACTGCCGAACCATTGTCATCCCCTTCTCCTCTTTTTTGTCTAGATTGTTGTCAATTTCACTATTCACGTTTTACGCGCAAACATAAATAAATAAATAAATAAATGTGCCCTCAAGTTTCCCTCATTAAATTTCCCTGGTCTTCACAACAATCCAACAATAATCCCATTTTGCAGATATACGTCACAACAATAAGGAAGAAATCATGATCTCAACTTCCATTTCATGCCAACTTTAATTAGCATGCATTAGTTATGCAGTTTGCATGGTAAAACACTCTGATATATTGCAATTTTAAATTAATTTCCTTTAAAGCACCATCACTACAGTAGTGCACATTCCCAGCAAATGTTTTAAAGGGCTATAATTTGAGATCATTCAGATTTCACTTTAAATTCCACTATAATCACAGATGCATATGCATCCAACTGACAAACAAACAGCTTATCTACTGCAAGCAGATTCAACTGATGCTATGCTAATGCACCATTTCATTCAGCCTGAAGCAATTAAATCTACAAAAAGAAGCTAAATGCCGAACATCATTGGAACAAAGAGGAAAACAGGTCTCATCGAAAAACCTTTCACAAGTCTTTGTCATCACTGCTATCCCAGCCTCCTAAAATCCCATATTGTTCTGTAAATAAGCAAATCAGTTACTGCCAGGTGATAAATGACCATCTTATGAGACAGTGCACTTAAAGAGAATGCAATATTTTCAGTGGTTGTGAATAACTTCTAGACAAATCTAAATAAAGAAAAGCCCTGTGTGAATTAAAAAATATCCACATCTCTTCCAGTCACTCCATTCAAAGTGAATCCCTAAGCAATAAAAAGGCATAAACAAGATATGAGATTGCATATTTTTCAGACCAGTAAATAATAATAATCTACTAGTTTTACCAGACTAAGTTCCTATACCTTTAAAAATAGATTAATCCAAATAAATATACAGATAGAACCGAAACGGGTGTAAATGTGGAATAACCTATGCCCAATGTCTCCACTCGACAATTGAATAAAATTATAGTGTCACCAGAACTGTTTTGTGATCTTAACATGTCACCGAATGCAGCTCTTTTATAGCTGTAGGATTATAGACTGCATGAAACATTCCTTTACACTAACAGCTGTAATGTCATTTTGGTCACTTGTCGAATGAAGACTGCATGCCAGTGTGTAGCCTACACTAGGAGTTCATGTGTGCATCAAAACGCAGTATAAACTCACAGTTTAACTAGTTAACAAGCACATAGTAGTAACATATAAGCCGTGGAGATCAAATATTTCACCGTTAACAGGCGGTCAGGTGTGTGTGTGTGTGACTGTGTATGTGTGTTTTCGTCTGCTCGCAGGAAAGACCGCGGCCTGTTAACGCAGCGCTGTTTCCTATTACTTCTACAGGGCAGCGGCACTGCTGTGCGGGTTGATTCTGCTCAGTTACACGGCCTGAGCCTCATTAGCTCACGCTAGCACGTTAGCATAGTCGTTACGCGAGGTTTCGTTCAGCGACTTTCCTCCAAAACCCGGCACTCGCAGTACTAGTAAGCAACTGTCCGTGCCGGGTCCAGTGTTTCGGGGTTCGTTAACAGTTCACTCACCGTGTCCCACAGCTCGAGTAGCATGCAGGATAACACTGTCGCGCAATCACAGACAGACTCCCGTCACGCCCGCGGATGCCAACGTCACTGCAGTGCGCGGAATGCTGACCTGACACAGCCACGAGCGGGTTAAAGAGACAGCGTTAATGAAAGGTACTTAATCTGATACAAAATTCTGTGTGAGTAAGTGCAATCTCTATAAAGTCAGCTGTAAAAATCCTTGTTTATACATTTTGAACAACTGCATAGACATGTTTGGTCAAAAGGTTTGAGAAGGTTTAGAAACCTTGAGCTATGAAATACAATTTTATGAGATAAAATTGAGCATGCGCGGGGGGAAAAATGAGACAATATTAAGAGTCTTTCCTATGAGCCCCATAGCAGAAGAACCTGGACTGTAACAAGTCATCAAAAATCCCACTTGCTTATCCTGGAATCACCAAACTGACGACTCAGTACTCTTAACCCTTAAACTGCCCCTCCCCCCTCCGCATCACACATCGAGAATCCATAATATTTTTCTTTATATTTAAAACATTTTCAGACCTTTTCTTCTCATAAAATTGAATTGGTGTTATCTTTTGAACTCTTGCCATGAAAACAAACTGAGGTTTCTACCAATCTTTCACGATTTTTCATGTTTATTGCTATTTCAAAATAAAGGCCTAAACACGCCTAATGAATACTAAATATTCTTCTTCCAAATTGATAAATTACTCCTCTGTAATTTATTTGACAAAAACAGCCACCAAATATGAAAACTAGAGATTGTAAGCTTTCAAATGATAAAGTTTGTCAATATTACTTTAGGTTTTTACTAAGATATTATTGTTTTAAAAATATAATGGTAACTGTCCCACCTGTGGGACGGTGATGAACATTGAGACATACTAAATAAGGCTATGAGCGACCACAGTTCTCCTACGAGAGTATCTCTCGTACTGCGTAATAGCTTACGCTAGGGGAAAAACTCTTTTCCGCGAGATATTGAAGCCAAAAATTATCCTTAATTTTTTAATAATGCAAAACGCTTTGCAGCAGCAAGCAGACATAGGCGAAACAGCTCGCGCGCCTATTGGCTGCTCTGCAGCAAATGCAGCAGCCTATCGAGAGAGACTCTGCGTGACGTAATGAGTCGCTTTGGATAAAAGCGTCTGCTAAATGACTAAATGTAAATGTAAATGTAAATGTAATGACCAATGGGGGCCATTCGCGCCCATATCGTCACGTCCCGCCAGAAGGGGTGTGGTCTCACCCTATAAATATGCTCGTTAGGCTGATACAAACTGATTTTTACCTCTTCAGCGAAGCACACGCATCGCTGGATCCGGAATGAGAAGCCGCGCCGTCGAAGCAAGCCTTTCAGCGAGACGAGCTCTGGAGTCGCTGGCCTCGCCGCCTTCAACTGCCGTACCTGCTGCGCTTTCCGGCGTTATATATCCTTTTCATACTCTGTGTGTATTTACTCTGTTGAGAGTGTTTGTCAGCTTACTTCGCGACTCACACTTCTCTCACAAAAGAGCTGCGTCTTTTTAAAGATGCCTTCCTGTGGCTCGTGCCGCGCCCCGCTCAGCGATGGAGACCGGCACGTCATCTGTGTTTCCTGCCTGGGTGAGGATCACGCGGCTCTCGCGCTCGCTAAAGGCGGATGCCCTCATTGCGAGTTTTTGCCCATGGTGACTCTGAGGACTCGCCTGGCATCATTCTCCGAGCCTTCACCGCAGCCCGCCGTGGTGCCGCGCCGCAAGAAGCGCCGCGCCCAGCGCGCTCCCGAGCTCTCTCCAGCCCGCCAAAGGTCGCCGGTTCGCCCGCCAGCTTCGCCGGTTTCGCTCGAGTCGCTCACTGACGGACAACGGCCGCCGCCTGCCGCCGCGTCCATCCACGAGTTTGACGAACCCACCGAGGCGTGTTCTTATCTGGCATCCGATAGCGAGGATTGGGCGAGCTCCGTGGACCTCCCCTCCGCTAGCGTTTCCCGCCAGACCACTGGTAAGAGAGCCGGCATTGAGACTGAGCTGATGCGTCTGCTCTCTCAGGCCGTGGATAGCATCGGCCTCGATTGGGAAGCGCCCGCGCAACCGCCGCGCAACAGGCGAGCTCTGTGGACCTCCGCCTTCTGTCCGCGAGTCGTCAAGGAAACGGGCCAGCATTCTACCCCGCCCCCCATGGGCGTGCGTCACCGGCAAATGAGAAAAGAGTATGTTTTAGTCCCCGCCGAGGCCGGATTAATCTCCATTTCTCAAACATTTCTCAGCTCCTAGTTTGAGCGGCTGAAAATGTCATTATTGCAGCAATGAGCCTGTTGTATAACACGCACACCTGCATACAAACGCCGACACACACAAAACTGTGATGATGCTCTCTTATCTGCTTGCGCTAGTGTAGGTCTCCCTGTGGCCCAGTGGCGGAACCTGAAGCTTTCACGCGGGAGACCCGTGTTCGATCCCGGCTCTCGCAGCAGATAAAAATTTAGTCTCGCCGCGGCCAGACTTCCACCGAAACTTTTCGCTCGTTCAGTTCCAGATAATGCGACTGTTCCAGTGTATTTTGCAGTAAACAAGCTGGTACCACGGCCCGCTTGCCTGCACATAAAGGCCGTTTCCATGGCGACCCAGAAAAATCATTGTATTTCTGGTTTTCCGGCCACAGCCGATGGTGTTATAAGTGTAATAAAATGCTCACAGCCCAGTGTTCATTTCTACACACAAACACAGCCAGCCACGGTACAGGGCTCGCACAATTGTGCATTAAATGTAGTGAATGTGCCCACAACCCAGTGCCCACATACACTACCACGGTTTCTGTAAAACGAAACCAACACAAGTCTTCCTAGCCTCCTAGGAAATTGACGGTGTTTCAGTCTCGCCGTGGCCAGACTTCCACTGAAATTTTCGCTCGTTCAGTTCCAGAAAATGTGACTGTTCCAGTGTATTTTGCAGTAAGCAAGCCAGTACCATGCCCGCTTGCCTGCACACTAATGCTGTTCCCACGGCGACCCAAATAAATCACATAAATGGTGTATTTTCTGATATTCCGGCCACAGCCGATGGTGTTATGAGTGTATTGAAAATACCTACAACCCAGGGCTCATTTCTACACACAAACACAGCCCGCAAAAATGCAGGGCTCGCACAAACAATCCGGCCACGGCCGATGGTGTTATGAGTGTTGTAAGAATGCCCACCCAGTGCCCATTCCCACACCCAGACACAGCCCGCCACGGTGCAGGGCTAGCACAAATAAACTCGACTCAGGTCGATTGTGCAAACAATGTAGTAAACGCGCCCATGTCACCATGCCCGCTCACACTACATGCTGCGTGTCCCTTGGTTTCTGTAAAAACGAAACCAACACACATTCAGTCGGCCATGAACGACGGTGTTTTCAGTGTAATAAATGTGCCCGCAGCCCCGCGCCCACATTTTGTCACAGACACGCCGATTCCTACGGGATCTCCCCCGCTCGCTTTTTCTGCACTATCTGCCATAAAAAAGCTGAGCGCGGTCAGGCCGCCCGCTGTGATCAGCGCGCCCCCCGCCTCGAACGCTGTAAACACGGTGTTGTGTTCCCAGTATGCCCGGGCTCTCGAGTTGCCGTTTTGCCGCAACCAGAGCCCGGATTTCATTCTGCCCCTAGCTATTCATGCAGATGCGTGGTCAAAGCTTCCCGGGGTATCAGAATGGGTGCTGAACACTATAAAGAGAGGCTATTCGCTACAATTCGCTCGACGCCCACGCCGCTATACGGCGCGCGTCGAAACTACGGTGAAAAACGAAGTGTCTGATCTACTTCGTGCCGAGATAGCGAAACTACTGAGCAAAGGGGCTATAGAACCTTTATCTCAGGCTCAGAGCGAAGGGGGCCTATACAGCAGATATTTTCTGGTACCGAAAAAGGATGGGGGTCTCAGACCCATTTTAGATCTGCGACAGCTGAACAGAGCGCTTGTCAAACGCCAGTTCAGAATGCTTACGACCAGGAAAATCCTCGCGCAAGTGCGCCACGGGGACTGGTTTATGTCAATAGATCTGAAAGACGCCTATTTCCAGATACAAATAGCGTCCCATCACAGGCGATTTTTGAGATTCGCCTTCGAGGGCCAGGCATATCAATACACAGTCCTGCTGTTCGGCCTGTCCCTAGCACCTCGTACATTTACAAAGTGCATGGACGCGGCGCTCGCACCCCTGAGACTTCAGGGCATGCGAGTCCTGAACTACTTGGACGATTGGCTGATTCTAGCTCGATCACGATCGGAGCTCATAGAACACAGGGCCGCATTACTCGAGCACCTCGAGGAGCTGGGCCTCACAGTCAATTGGGCGAAGAGCTCACTGTCTCCCAGTCGGAAAATTTCCTTTCTGGGAACCGTGTTGGACTCGCTGTCCATGACAGCACGCCTGTCACCAGAGCGCGTACTGAGTATTCAGCGCGGCGTGAAATCCTTCCGCCACGGCGCGATAGTTCCGCTCAAAAGGTTTGAACCCTCCCAGGCCCCCTTCAGTCCCGACGTGGGACCTTTCCACGGTCCTGGAGGCCATGAAAGGCGCCCCGTTCGAGCCAATCCAGCTGGTGGACATGAAACACCTGTCGTTCAAAACAGTGTTTCTCATGGCTCTCGCTTCAGTGAAGCGCATAGGGGACTTACAGGCGCTTTCAGTAAGCGCGTCGTGTATGGAGTTTGGGCCTAATGACTCGAAGGTCATTCTCAAACCAAAGCACGGGTATGTCCCGAAATCCCTCAATACACCGTTCAGGGCCCAGGTAATTTCCCTGTCCGCCCTTCCGGTTCTCAGTGAGGAGGATGATGCGAGTCTCCTTTGCCCCGTCAGGGCATTGAGAGCTTATGTGTCACGCTCGTCTGTTTTCAGACAGACGGAGCAGCTTTTTGTTTTGTTTGGCGGGCGTTCCAAGGGACTCGCCGCCTCAAAACAGAGCCTATCCAGATGGATAGTGGATGCCATTGCGCTCGCTTACTCTGCGAAGGGCCTACAGTGCCCTTTGGGTGTCAGGGCGCACTCCACGAGAGGCGTGGCCTCTTCGTGGGCGTGGTTGAGCGGGGTTTCCCTGCAAGATATCTGTACGGCCGCGGGCTGGGCCTCGCCGTCTACATTTATAAAATACTATAACCTGGAGGTACCCGCCTTACAAGCTAAGCTTTTGGCGGTTTAAAATTCAGTGCTATCTGCCCCGCTTTGCGGCCCAGATGCTGAGTTTACTGCAGCCCCATGAGTGTTGACACACGTATGGCTACCCAGATCAGGCTGAAAGCTTTCACCCTGGCTGCGCGTTTTGTTGTCATATAATAGCCCCGCTGGGTGCTTTTTTATAAGGAATGACGCTTCCAGCCTCTCTTCCTCCACTCTATGTGAGTTTATGGTGATTATGCACTACATGAGCCCTGGGCTTCGGCCCCCGGGACTTTGGTGTTGGATCCCTGTACGCACGGCGTGTTGCGTTGTGTTCCCCTAGCGTAAGCTATTACGCAGTACGAGAGATACTCTCGTAAGAGAACGTACTCGGTTACTAACGTAACCTCTGTTCTCTCTAGAGAGGGAACGAGTACTGCGTATCTTGCCGTGCTTGGAATACGCTCTGGTTCGCTTCAGCGGTAAAAACCAGTTTGTATCAGCCTAACGAGCATATTTATAGGGTGAGACCACGCCCCTTCTGGCGGGACGTGACGATATGGGCGCGAATGGCCCCCATTGGTCATTACGTCACGCAGAGTCTCTCTCGATAGGCTGCTGCATTTGCTGCAGAGCAGCCAATAGGCGCGCGAGCTATTTCGCCTATGTCTGCTTGCTGCTGCAAAGCGTTTTGCATTATTAAAAAATTAAGGATAATTTTTGGCTTCAATATCTCGCGGAAAAGAGTTTTTCCCCTAGCGTAAGCTATTACGCAGTACTCGTTCCCTCTCTAGAGAGAACAGAGGTTACGTTAGTAACCGAGTACGATTTCCATTCAAAGTCAAGGGATAGTGGCTTATTTGGTTTGCAACTGATAAGCATGAACATTTGCAAAATGTTCCATCTTTAACTCCCATGCACCACAAATGCTCTGCAAACGGTGTCAAAACTAAACAGAGCGACTGATGTGTCACCAGGAAATGGTGAAGTGCCGTTCATAAGGGCTGGTCATCATACTTACAAATGGCTAAATTTACACTGCAGACAATATACTTGTTATTGTTTTTACTGAAATGATTACAGAAATGATGTTATACAGATAAAAAGCGAGATGTGATGAAGATGCTGCTGCTCATGAGATTAACTAGGGCATTAACATTTCAGAATGACCCTGTTCTTGAGTCATCACAGTAATGCACAGTTGAATATAATAATGAAGAACTGTCTCCTTTAGGTGGATCATCCAAAATATACACCACTATTGTTTCTTCGCAGAGGTAACAGACATCGTCCACTGTCTGGCAGAGAGAAAAAGAGAACAACAGGAGTCCATATACAGTAAAGATTCTATAGTGAGTGTATATTCAAAACTTTAAAGACTTTTAAAAGCAATAACTTAAATGTACTCATGAGTGCAATTCTGATAATTTTTCATTTCTTTTTTCTTTTGATGAATTAATAAGATCAAATTGTTTTGTTGCGCAATAAGAGAGGTTTCCATACCTGGTTTAATTCTGCTGGATCTTGAACTGTATTTTCAATAGTGTGAGGTTTCAAAGCATCGACATGTGAATAATACAAATAATGTTAGATTTCATTATTGACTTGAAGAAAAATAAAGACCAGAGGGAAATAAGATTCATCACAGAGTAAAGTTTGGAAGCATCATAAACATGCTTGAGGTTATTTAAATGACTTATTTTTAATAAATTATTTTATTACTATCAACTTTCTATTATTATTATTACATTGATGCAGTTGAAGTCTTAAAGTGCTTGTGATCGTACATCTGAACTTTGCATCTGATCTTTTCCTGTAGATAAACACTAAAGCCACAAGAATCCAGAAAACGAGGAATGACAAAACCCCTGCACAAACCGCAGTCACATCTACAGGAATAATAAGAACAAGATTATACAGTATTTCACATTGCTGTAATATGTGTGCCGTGACCAGTAAGCTAGTGTAAGGACAAAAAATAAATAAATTACCAAATAACAATAAATTACCAACAAATTACCATAAGTTACCAGAGCTGTTGATTAAAGGAGTGGAACCTGACGATGGGACTGTTGATGGTAACAGTTCATATGAGAGAGAATTTTCTGTGAGAGACAAAATATCAGTATTGCTTGTAAATAGAGTAAACCTTTCTTTATAGGCAACCACAGGTGAATAGGGTAAACACAATTTAAGTAATAGATATCACCATACTTCCCCAGTTGATTGATTACATTAAGAATTGCAAACATTTTTTGCATTACAAGTTTTCTGAAATGTTATGTTTAAATCAGGCGAATTACATATGAACAAACCCCTCTGTAAAAACCTTCAGAATATTGGAATATAAATGTAAAGTTTGGTGTATGTCAGTGCTGAAGTGGAGATTTCTAAGAATAAAACTAATTTTGAGAAAACGGCGTTTAAAGATATACTTTGATTAAAATCTACAAAAGCAAATAGATGAAGTCTGCTCTAAAATATACACTTAAAGCTGCTGTAGGTAACTTTTGAAAAAATGTATTTGCTAAAACTGTCATTATGTCCCGACAGTAGAATATGAGACAGATAATCTGTGTAAAAATCAAGCTCCTCTGGCTCCTCCCAGTGGTCCTATTGCCATTTGCAAGAAATACACGCTCCCGGTCAGAAACAACCAATCAGAGCCAGGAGGAATGTCTTAGCAGTGTCAGTCACGCTCGTGTACGCGCTGATCACACCCCTCTCTTGCACAGCGCGAGCCGTCGTTCAAACTCAAGATTGCCGGCGTGCTGCAGCTGTGCTTATGACGGAGAAACAACCTAAACTGCCAATTCTCGAGTGACACCTGCTCATAAAACAAAGAGGTAAAAGGAAAAAGACTGATGACGATAAACAAGCGAAAAAGAAAGAATTACACAGAGCCCATTGACTCGGTGTCAAAACTCTAGCCGCATAACATGTAGATAAAATGTCACGCACTCTGCTAAGCAACAATTAAAACCTCCTAATTCACTGCTTGTCATGTTGCTGAAATAATGTACTAGCACACCTTATCTAGCATTATATATCGCTAGAATAATTACTTACATACTGTAACGTTAGTTACCGTTATATTAACGTTATCTTACTAGCTATTTATAACTTATAGAAAGAGTGCAACGTTATAAAGTTACATGTAGGCTATTGCAAAATACATAATGATTTGAGGACCAAGTTTGTAGTCAAAGTATGGGCTGGCCATAGTCAATGTAAAGCATATTATTGACGTTTAGTCCCTATTAGTGAATGTGCCATATAACTTTTTATCCGCTGTTATCGGTGGCCCTGTTTACTAGCCTGCGCGTTCACGGCAGGCTCCGCTGTGGAGGACGAGCTGTGGAGGGAGGGCTGTAGCGCAGCAGAGAGCAAGGGGGTGGGACCTGTAAGTTGTGCTTGTTCAAATTTTCAGGCTAAGTCAACGTTTTCTCAAAACTCCCTACTGCAGCTTTAAAGGTTAAATTATCTATGACTATTTCCACTAGTCTAAAAAAAAAACACACTTTATGACAAGCCAAAAAATTGATGTGTGAAAAAACTGTTTTTTTTTTAACCTCAAAATTAATCAAATAGTACAGAATGGTTCAAATTACAATACTAGTGATTAGATGAAATGTCAATATAAAAAAAATCTCTTTTTTGTTGACTGGATGAACCTTTATCTGTAGATGTAGTTGTAGTTGTAATTGTCTTTTCAGAGGTGTGTGAAGGTGTGTTCACAGGAGTAGCTGAAAATAAAACAGACAAAAAAAAAAAAGAGGAATTTAATAAACATTTGTAAAGCTATGTGAAATTATTTCAATAGGAAGACAAATGTATATATTATATTCACAAACTGTTTGCATAAAACCCACCTTGACGGACAGAGAGATTAACTTTCTTCAATATGTCTTTGAACCATTGATCAACTCCACAGTAATAAACACCAGAGTCTTTGAGTCTGAGATCCCTGATGGTTACAGTGAAGACCCTTCCACTCACAGTATCAATCAAAGAGTATCTTCCATCAGTGACGACCTGATCAGACTTTTCACTTTTAATCAAAACATGCCCTGATCCACAGGGATCCCGGCAAAGGTACTTGGGTATATATTTGTAATCATCTGGATATGGACATCTGATCTCCACCTTTTCACCCACTGTTCCCTCAAAAACATCTCCAGACTTCATCGACACACCACTGAAAACTAGAGAAAACAGTTAAAATTTTCAGTTGAGTTAAACAGAGAAAAGCAGATAAATTACACTTTGTAAACTTTGACCCATTAAAATTTCAACAACATAAAAACAATAATGCAGATAACTAAACACAAAGCTCTCAAAATAACTTCAAACTCAGTTATATTTTGTTTTAAAGTGATGAATTCAATGTGAAATTATCTATGATGTATTATGATTTAATCTAAATATTAAATATCATATTGTTATCACGAATAAATAATATTATGCATGATTGGTATGGCTATCAAACAGGAAATGGATGGAAAATGTAAAGAAAGGAATATTACCTACAAAAAGACACAGAATCTTCACGAGAGTTTTCATTCTCCATAATATCATATCCACTTCAAAACTTTAGGATTTGTAATGGAACTTTAACATTAAAACTAACAATAATCTAAATATAACATCTGCTTACTGTTTCTCACTGCAACGCAACTGCGTATGAACTTAAAAGATGCTCCACCCATAAGAGAGAGAGAGAGAGAGAGAGAGAGAGAGAGAGAGAGAGAGAGAGAGGGGGGACTTCTACCTACAAATGGATAAACCAATGACTGTTACAGTTTTTTTTCAACTGCTTACACACATTTTCAAAACTTTGCCTCTTTTTTTCAAAACTTTACACACGAATCCAAGAATTGAACACACAAAAGGCCTCACATCTCTTGCAAAATGAAGCACTGCATTCAAAATATCAAACATTTGTCTTACGTTGCAAACACCTTTGCCATAATATTAAATTTTTGGATATGTCATACACACAGTTATTCAAAATCTAAAGCTCTTCTTTCATGAGCTCCTATGTACATTTCTGTACAAGATGGAAAGTATTGGCAGAGAGATGTTGAAAAATTCACAGTAAACACGAAAGCAAGATTTGAAACCAAAATTCTTATATTTTTACTGTAAATTTGTAGTTGTGAATTCAGTATTACATAGTCCGAAAAACCTATAACTTAACCTTTGGCCTATTTATAGGCCTAAAGCCATGAGTTTTTTCAAATTGCTTACACACAATTTCTGAAACTATGGCTCCATTTCTTGAAGCTCTACACACAAAACCACAAAAAAACGCACACAACATGCAAAACATCAGACATCTCTTGCAAAAGCAAACCCATCATTAAAAACTATTTTAACTCTTCCAAAAATGGTGTTTTTGCATAGGAACTTTACACACAAACATAAAATGATAAGCCACATACACACCAAACTACACACAGATGTGAAAAATGTGAAACAATCTATATAGCTTGTATGTATTCAAGTCAGAAAGTTAACTTTATTTCTAAAGTGCTATGTGTGTGTGTGTGTGTGTGTGTGTGTTTTATATTTATATTTACACTATAAACATAAATTAAAAGGGGTAAAAATTATTTATTTATTTCTCAAAAGTTTTGATTTCTAAGTGGTCAATTTATGTATAAGTATTTTCACACATGATCATTGGATGTAGGTAATCGGGAAATGATTATGTGTGTGTGTGTGTGTGTGTGTGTGTGTGTGTGTGTGTGTGTGTGTGTGTTCTGACACTCAGATTAATTGCAGTGCCTTCCGGAAATGAAGTTTGTCAAGGGAAACAGCCTCATTGCAACACCTAGCCTATTTCAGTGTGCACATGTATTCAAGAAAACAACACACTAACTTAACCCTCTAAACCTAACACATTTTTTAACTCTGCTGATATCATATCACCATGGTTTAGTTAAACCTTTTTACTGACATTTTATGGTTTAATATTCCTAATCAGGTTGTATGCTACTCTTAACTACTTTGTGTTGCCTTGTTAAGAAACAAAAATTTACATCAGTCATCATCAGTATATCACATTTACCTTTAAAGGGGTCAAATAATGCCATTTTTGTACAAGCTAATATGATTCTTTAGGGTCTAAATTAAAAGTTTGTAATATACTTTAATTAAAAATTCTCATTAGTATTGCAAGAAAACACTTATTTTACCTGGTCAAAAACAGCTCTATTTTCAGCACGCCGTTTCAGTGCATATGACTTTAAATGATCATGAGCTGCGCTCACTCCGCCCCTCTGTTCTATGCGTCACCAGAGCCGGCTCTGGCGTACACAGTTTGTAACACAATAACACATAACCATAACGTGTTGTTCAGTATAAACGTGGGATTATGCATTATATTGAGAACGTCATACATAGAAAACATGCCGTAATGTACCCTGAGTGTAAACCTTAGACGCATTCATTGTGAAGCGTGCAGCTAGCGATTTACAAGGATTAATATAAATAGTAATATAAAGTTTAATTAAACGTTACACTCACTTCAGTTCTTTTGGAGGTTCAGCAGGAACACGAATATCTGCTACCGATCCTTTCTTCAGGAGCAGCTTCTTAGCAAATCCAGCTTTATACTGATCCTCGTTTATAAAGCAGTCTGGTGAGAAATGATTCGCGCAAACATGAAAGCATTGACGTTGCTCGTGGGGAATATTCCCTTCGAAAACAAACTCAGCCACTGCGTCTTCAGCGGTTCGGATTTAGGAACATTAAAATGACTGTGTTCGTTGTTACACCCAAGAACAGAACACCACAATCGCTTAGACGCCATTCTGCTCATAGACAGTGCTCCAGCATATCAACAATGACCGCGCCGGTCCGCGCTGACTATGATTGACAGCTAGCTCACGAGCGAGGGCGGGTCTGTGTTGAAACGCGGCTGTCGCGGCTGTCAATCAACAATCGTGGGAGGGGCGTCCGTTTTATTTACGTCACAAAAACGAACGGCTCAATTTAAGACAGGGGAAAACATATAAGGAGATTAAAACAAAACCACTGGATGGATTTTTATCATTATATGATGGTTGTGTACAGACACTGCCAACACACATTTCAGTACAATCAACTTGTAAAAGTGCATGTACCATTATATGACCCCTTTAAGTTGTATTACTCACTCCTTTGTGCTTCATTAAACAACCTTTCTGTGTCAAAGCCACAAATGGTCACTTTTTCCACAGAACTTGACTGTGATTTTGCATAAAGCCATTCTTTCAGCTATTTTATATTCTGTGGCTCTGTGTTTCACTTGTTATTCTCAGGGAAAAAAAGAGACAGATATAGAATAAACAAGCTTTAATATAAGAGACACTGGGGCAAAATAAATTCTCGCAATAATACACACCATCAGTCTAAAAAGACTGAAAAAAAGAAAAAGTTCTGTGGATTTCATAATTGGTCATAAAATTTGATGATCTCATTAAGTTAGGCAGACTATTAAACAAATAAACAATATGGTTTATTTAAAGCCACTTTGCATTTACATCGCGAAAGCTAATTATGTTATTTACATAGGACATGCACACTATTCATTTAACACACCAGCTCAGTTCAATGTCACAACCTGACGCACATGTCCACAGCAGGATGTTTGCAGGCAGACATGCCTGTTTTAGCAAGTTGATCACATGCATCATTTCAGATCAACAGGGTTTCAAAACTGAGTTGGGTTTTTTTAGAGAGAATGAGATTGATCTAATTATTTATCCTCAGTGGTGTGTGATGAGTGAATACAAATCGTTTACATCATCCTGAGGTGCAGGACCACAGTGCTGCACGGTGGAATATACAGAAGAATTGGCATCTCTAGCTGGACCAGCCAGGCTGTTCTCGGTCACCATTTCATCGTAGATGTGATGGACATCATCTACAGTCTAGGAGATACAGGGGTACACATACAAAAAATTAAATTGTGTACATTCAACATGTTTAGCGTAATCTTGTTTAAATGTATACAATGTTGATCAATTGTATTTTTTTGGGTTAATCTGGTTTGTAATCAGATATTGGTGTTTAAGGATAAAATTGAGTAAGAGCAGATGTTCCCATACCCGGTTGAGATCTGGTGAATCTTGAACTGAATTTTC
The DNA here is from genome assembly GCA_029959095.1 of Rhinichthys osculus. Lineage (NCBI taxonomy): Eukaryota > Metazoa > Chordata > Actinopteri > Cypriniformes > Leuciscidae > Rhinichthys > Rhinichthys osculus. The sequence goes on from JARWKJ010000017.1 coordinate 18,242,524, forward strand.
AGGAACGGCACCGTTTAAACCTAAAAGAAACATAATGGTGTAGAACCCATTCAAAGTGACTTAAAGTGGATTAGTGATCTAAACCAAATAAATGATGATATAGCATTACTAAATACCCAGCAGTCTCTAGGCCTATAGGATTTTTTAAAAAGATGCAATGGGGCTTTTTTTTATCACTTTATTCACATTTGGGCATTTGATTCAGATCAAGTCTTTATGTGTGTGTGTGGTCTTACTACATCTGGACGTTGAGTGTGATCTTTTCCTACAGAGAAACACTACAGCCACAAGAACCCCAAACATCAGCAGCACCAGAACACCTGCACACACCACAGCCACGCTGACTGAAATAGAAAGAGAAAGACAAAATGTTATTAAGTTTGCTGTAGCATGTTAGGCTTATCAAGCAAACTGTTAACATGTTAGGACAGTAATTATTAAAAAATCTGGTATGAGCACAATGTTACACAAAGAAATTCATACAAAACGATTCTGCCTTTGACTTGACTGTTGGTGAGAACTGCTCACAAGAAGTAGAGTTATCTGAGAGAGAGACAAAAAGAGAGAATTACAGATTTATAAAAAAGAGGCAGAATCTCTCCTTTAAAGAACATTGAAGGTGAAAGTGTAAAATACTTAATTTAATTTTAAATATAAATGTTTTTCAAAATCAGGCCCAACCAGACTAATTTGAGTATGTTTTTCTTAAATAATAAATAATCTAACTACTGTTGTAAAATGTATCATTAGTTTGCAGACTGGATGTAACTACTGCAGAGATGAGTGTTGTTGTTGTCCATGTAGATGTAGTTGTAGTTGTAATTGTCTTTTCAGAGGTGTGTGAAGGTGTGTTCACAGGAGTAGCTGAAAATAAAACAGACCAAAAAAAAAAACAGGAATTTAATAAACATTTGTAAAGCTATGTGAAATTATTTCAATAGGAAGACAAATGTATATATTATATTCACAAACTGTTTGCATAAAACCCACCTTGACGGACAGAGAGATTAACTTTCTTCAATGTGTCTTTGAACCATTGATCAACTCCACAGTAATAAACACCAGAGTCTTTGAGTCTGAGATCCCTGATGGTTACAGTGAAGACCCTTCCACTCACAGTATCAATCAAAGAGTATCTTCCTTCAGTGACGACCTGATCAGACTTTTCACTTTTAATCAAAACATGCCCTGATCCACAGGGATCCCGGCAAAGGTACTTGGGTATATATTTGTAATCATCTGAATATGGACATCTGATCTCCACCTTTTCACCCACTGTTCCCTCAAAAACATCTCCAGACTTCATCAGAACACTGGTCAAAACTAGAGAAAACTTCATCACGTCAGTCTATTTGTTAAACTGAAACATTTTTACGCAATCCTTTTTTGCAAAAATATACAGAGGGTCATCAGACAAACAACAGCTGAACCAGTTCAATTTAACTTTAAATTCACTCACATTTATATCTACATTGATAGCCTGCAATCAGATGTCAATGTAAGCATCTCTAAAAATGAAACCTTGACATCATTCTGAATTGTCAATTCAGGCAAGATCATTTAACCCTGGAATATTGTAACTATCAATGAAATGTGGATTACAGAACTTTTGTTTGTAAAACACCTTAGTCAAATTTCAGATCATTGGTATATTTTACTTAAACGGTCACTAAATTCACGAAGTTCCTCTTTTAACATGCACAAGACTAATACAAGATTAATGATTATACATCAAGCAGGAAAAAAGTATTTACCAGCGAAAAGAGACAGAATCATTAGATGGGTTTTCATTCTCCCTAACTTATCCTCTTCAAGCAAGACATGATCTTTATAATAATCTACAACATAACACAACATTATTGTCTGCTTCCTGTCTCTCACTTGTCTGCTCCATCAGTTAACACACACAGAGAGAGAGAGAGAGAGAGAGAGAGAGAGAGAGAGAGAGAGAGAGAGAGAGAGAGAGAGAGAGAGAGAGAGAGAGAGAGAGAGAGAGAGAGAACAAACCAATGACAGTTTAACAGTAGGACCAGGGCCGGATTTATGCATTGGGCATAGACACATGCCTGCTCACACGTACAAGACTGTGAAAGGCAAAAAAAAAAAAGCCAGAGGACAAGAGAGCCAGTTTTTCAGCTATTAATATTACTTATTTTTTCTGCTTCTATTGCTAATATTTTAAGAAAAAAATGCCTCATTATGAGTCAATTAATTGTTCTGCTATAAACTATACATACTCTTTTGAGCTAATTTTCCGTACCTATTTTTTGCACTACAACATCCGCCACAATATATATATACCCTGTCTTTAATATTTTCTACTACAAAGGAATTACCTACTTTGAAAACTATTAGCCTGCATTTCATCTTCTGTCTCTTTTGCCACCTGTAGGTGGGATCCATGAACTGCACCAGTTATATTAAATGATACTGTAGTAGCCTTCTACAGACAACTTAGATGTCTTCTTTATCCACAAAATCAACTTAAACTTCAAGCTTTAATTGCATATTCAGTGCACATAAAACGACCAAAGTAAGATAATGTGATGATTTGAGTTCATGTTGGCAGTTTTCACACTTGACCCCTCATGAATAAAAGAGAGCTGCTAACTACAAAGCCAATGTATGTAAGGGGTGGAACTTAAAGATCCAGCCACACCCTAATCCTATAATCCCTACATGTAATCAAGGTCAAGCTCCACCCATCTGACTCATTTGGCTCTGCAGTGAGCACCAAATCAAACTTAATCAATACCAGGAACCATTTGTGGACGTTTATTCACCAGCTATAAAAAAAATCATAAAAATAAAGTATACAAATCATAAAATTCAAACGGCTAAATCCACATCGGTTTGGACTACATATACAGAGATCTCAGGTAAGTAATATTGCACATTCAATACTTCTAAAGTGACATCTACAGTATTTATCACAAGTAAAAACAGTTGTGGTTGTTTTCATCTTGATTTATAAGGGATAAATATGAAATTCTGCCCATTGATAAATGGATGATAATGTTTGCAATGTGAAAAGAAGCTGTTCAATTTGTTCTATTTTCCCTCCTTATAAACTATAATTTATTAATGTTTTTAAATACATAGATAAAGCATTTAATTGATTAAAAATATGCTGCAGAAAGCATGGGATGAACTTTCACCTTAATACCTTGTGCATATGCCCTGCACTACTTTCATTGGTACAAATGGAGGATTGTTTGATAAACAACTTGAAGAATAGCATTTGCATTGAAACCATGATGAATTAAAGATATACAGTACATGACCACAAACAGATCTGCTTATGAAATTAAACACAATATCACATACATAATCAATATAGTAGTTTATAGTTACCATGTACTGTAGAATTTAAAGTCACCCGTAAATCAAAATTGACAATTCTTGTTTTGTTTTTTTTATTCAATATTGCAGTATTTATTATACATGATGTATCCGCGCACATCATTATTATTTTTTTTCATGTGCCCTCGTAATTTTTAATTAAAATAACTTCCCTTTCCTCCTCTCTAGTATGTTGACTGTTTAACTGTCAGTCCAGGGGAAAATCACACTCAAGTGTCCCACCTCAGATGTTTAGATTTCAGATAATCCTAATCAGCTGTATTTCAGAGTGTCTAAACCAGTTACGGTAAGCTGGAATCTCATCTTGATGATTCAATGACTCCACAGATGATGATGGGGCACTGGAGGACTGCAAGGGAATCTGGTAGAAGCACATACCCTGGACAGATGCTATCTCAACCGCTTAGGGATCTCAACCTGAAAGGTAGATTAAAAAGAAGATTAAGCATTTATAATAAAATATTCAAATTTAACTTCTCTTTTGATAAAAAATAACAATATGTTATTAAAGGGGTCATGACCTGCATTGTTTTATTGTTTTATAATGGGGTGCACTTAAAATGTTAGTATGATTTTTACATACATTTTTTTCATAATTTAGAAATAAAAGCCATTTTTCCTACCCTGATTTTAGCCCTCTGTTTTCAACGCTGTTTGAAGGGTGCGAGACGTCAGTGTAAACGCCCACTGCTGTGATTGGCTGACATCTTTGCATATGAAATAGCTATTACATGTAGAACTCTCTCGAAAACTTTAGCACGTTTTTACTATTATAGCTCTCAAGATTAACTAATATATAGCATTATATTTAGATTGTGGCATGAAAGGTTGCAGTGGTGAGCATTGTGGCCAATCACAAACATGTTGACCGCATGAATGCAGTGATCTCGTCATTGCAACTTGATTTCTAAACACTAACGAATGCTTTTTTGTGAAAACACAATGTAAATAAGAGATTCTTTGATTATAACCAAAGACTATAGATAAAAGGGACTTTGCCATAACAGGAGTTTTGGGGAGAGTCCAGAACTCAGTCACTGATAAACTCGCGCTCTTTGATTGATAGCTCCAGTGATGTAAAGGGAGTGTTCTTTGATCGCTTTCTAAATATAATTTATTTAATCACAGTTTAAATAACAGATTATTTTCATCCTACTAAGAGAAACAATGTGAAGTTTAGTCACTGGTTTGATTTACTGACACATAGACAAAGAACATCTGACTGTACATGAATTGTTACATATCAGAAATCACTGTCACAGATCAGGCATTAGAATTAACAGTTACTTTTGTCGCATTACTGTCGAGTCCATTTCGTGAAATTTTTTATTTCAAATCCTGGCTCGAAATTGCGACTGATTTAAGAACACACAGTGAAATGACCACATTCCGAGCATTAGGATCCTTGGGAATGTATTGTTTTTTGTCAAGTGATCCTGCTCTTCTCTCCTCGTCATCTCACTAACACGCCAGTGGGCGGGCCCAAAGTTGCAATGATGAAGTAGGCATTGATTTTCTTCTACACTTTGATAACCCTATATAATTATTTATTTTTTAAGAGCTGTCAGGACAGATTATGTGGGCAATTTCATATATGCGTCATTCACCTGTGTTGATAGTCACATGACATCATATCCATACAGAGAAAAGCCTGCTCTAGCTGTGTGGGTACTGGGTAACGTGAGCCTGAAAAATTTGTGTCATTATGGAAATAGAACTTACTATTTTAACGGAGCTGAAGTAATCACTTTTTCAAAAGATGTACTCAAAGAGTAAGTGTAGAATGTAGAATGAAGCCTTCTCATTTTTCTTATTAAAAGGGTGATATTTCAATGTACACTCATGTTCTTGCTTGTGTAGTAACATCTATGACATGTGATGTCCGTTTCACTTGCCTTTTTGAGAGCGTTCATGCTGCAGTTTCTGATAGAGTTCAGGAGCTGATCTCTGGAGCTCCTGTCCGTCTGTCGGACGACAGCACTGCTGTCTGGTTTCCTCTGAGAGATTGGGGTCAGCGACCTCCTCAGTGCCTGGACATCTAACGCTGGACTGGGAGGTGGGGGAGGAGGCGGAGGAGCTTGTCGACTTCCTGTTGCTCCTTTTTTCTTTCCTGTTACCTCAGAGGGGAGGGGTTTAGACGGTGGCGTTGTGGGCGGAGCTTTAGGAGCTTCCTGAGCAGAGGTGAATTTTGAAATGGCAACAAATTTAGAGTCTTTCTTCTGAGTGTAAATGGACCGTGTCAGCTTATTTGTTTCAACTGAGCTCTTATCTTCACGTGGGGTTTTGTGGGTGGTGTCCAGTCTGGCGAGTTTTTGAGCTTCTAGTCTTTGCTGCCGCTTCCTGTCCATGTTTCGGCTCAAGATGTTTGTCATGGTCATCCTGGGCCCAGCCAGCTCGAAATGATATCCCAACTTCAGCAGAGAAGAGTTGTCACGTAAGATTTTGGCCATCTCCATCTCAGTCTTCCCTCCACAGATGTGTCTCTGGTTATGAAACCTCAGCTCCATGAGCGTGCTATTGTGCTGAAGAGAGTTGATGATGGCCAGGATGCCTTTGCCTGTCAAATGGTTTGAGTCAAGGTTGATTCCGGTCAGGGTTGAGTTATTTCGCAGGGTTCCAGCGATGGCGAACGCAACATGATCATCCGCTCTCGTGTTTGCGAGGCAGAAGGTTTTGACGTGAGTGTTGCTGCGAAGACCCTCGGCAAACTGTATCAGAGTGTCAGTCTTAATGGCATCTGAATTATTAACATTGACCTCTGTTAGTTCAGGGTCGTCGCTGCGAACCTGCTCTAGAAGGTCGTCAAACATGCTGGAGCCAGCATCACTGTCCATATCTTCGCTAACCGACTCATCTTCCTCAGTAGTAACAGAACGATCATCTGCACCATGACAGTTACCCGAGCTATTACAGGTGGAATTGGTAGATATCTTCACCTCATTGTTTTCGGACTGTTTTACTTGTTCTTTTTCTCTCTCTTTCTGTGCTCTGGTTGTATCTCTCTGTGAGAGACTTTTCTCATCCACCTCTTCTCTCGCCTTTCTTCTGCTTGTCTCTTCTACATTTTTAATTCTGCTTTTCTTCTCCTCTGTTTCTCCACCTTTTAGGTTTAATCTTCCGACTGCTCTGTTGTTCTTGGGTTCCTCTATGGTTTTAGTTCTGCTTTCGTCTTGGTTCTTGACATATGCTTTATTGTCTTTTACTTTTAGGCCTTCGGCATCTTTATCCCCCTGCAGTTTGGAGACAAACCCTCGTATTTTGGAGTTTTCACACGCTCTTTTCTCCTCGTTCCTCCCTCTTTCTTTCTTATCCTCTTTTTTCTCTTGCAGTTTGGATATGAGGTCTAGAGTTTTGCTGCTTCCTCTTTCTTTCATAGAAAGTTCTTTTCCACTTTCTGTCTTATTACCTGTCTTCTCTGCTTCTCTCTTGTCTTCCTCCATTTTATTCTCTCTGTCTTTTACTCCTTCATCAGGTAAACCCTTAAAGTCATCTTCCATTTTTCTCTCTCGCTCCTTATCTTTTTCACTCTCTGCATTTCTGCTCTCTGTGTCGGGAGGATCGCCGCTCTGCGACCTGGAAAACTCTCTGCTCCTCATTCGGCGGAGTCGATCTCTCCTTCTGCCATCCCCTCTTGCCTCTCCCTTCAACAGTAAACACAAAAGAAATTAGTCACAGCACATTAAATCTGAGAAACTGTTTGTCTTTTGGTCGTTGGCATATCTGATTTTGGCTAATCGTGATCTGACTTTTGACATCTTAATCACCGTATTCACATTCTATTAGTTCCCATTTGCTTTCATTTCAGTGTAAGTATAGATAAATATCGACATTATCATAATACATGGGGGCATCAAACAAAGGAAACATAGAATAAATACAGCCAATGGCTGGACCCAGCTTGACTTGACTAAGTTATTTTTAGTGGTCATTAAAAGGGAATGAACATACTGTGTAGATTTGTGTGCCATTGTTTGAAGAAGTCTTAAAACTCTCAGATGTGACCTTATAAGGCAGCAAAGGGAGGAACATTCAGGTCTGGAATGCCGTCCTTGACTATTCCAAAGCCTCACTGTGGCCAAGCTTCAAGTAAACACATTCACAAATCGCTGAAGTGCATCACTCTTGACTACTGTAAAATAACCTGAACATAAATTTCATTCTCACAGCTGTTTTACTGAATACACTGGAAGTGACTATTCAGTTAGCAAATTCACACTGCCAACACAATGATGCACCTGAACAGACTTCACAGAAGAATATCAATAAATCGAAAGATTATCTCTAAAAGTCCAAAAATAAGCTATAAATGGGGATCACTGATTATAAAGAGCACAATGTTACTTAGTAACTTGCGAGGTTCCTGTGTGTGTGTTCTGTTGCCTGCTGAACATGTTTCAAACAAACACTTCAGTGTCTCAATAGAGTTTAAAAGTAGTTTGTGGCCCCTTGAGTGCATCTCACATTACTAGTGCTTCATTAGCACCTGTTTAAAACACAAGTAGCACTCTCCAAAACAGTAAGGAACACCATCCCAGAAGAACCAGACCATCTGTTCTGTTTCTGTAGACAATTATTACAGCATCCTCTCAGAAAATCACGTTGAGGTGAACCCAAAAGTGAATTAATGCAGCGACTCTGAAGTCAAAGGTTAGTTCTGCATAGTTTATATGGAGTGCCAACTACAAATGATTATTCCCTAGAACCACCGAAGGGAGTGAGAATTGTGTTACCAGACAACAATAAACTAAACCATGATATAAAATGTTTATGAAGACATTTGGCTGTAATGAAAAATTAAATGCTTCACCCAAGATTTTTTACCCAAGAGAAGTTTACACTGTTATACTAAAATAAATAACCTCTTCAGAAGTGTTTTGGAAATTTGTTGTTGAAAAAAAGCTTTGACTTACACTTGGAAGTACAAAGTGTTTTGTAAATGTGCACCACAGGCAAATACTCCAAAGCAAAGAAAAAGTTCATCACCGCCAGATGATGGCAACATTAGCCTATATGCCATAAGGGTTTCGGGGATGCAGTAAAACGGGTGTTGACATGTGCAACTGACAGCATGTCAGGCACGTAGGCCAGACTGATTAACATGGATCACAGACAGTACTAAACCAGCCATTCAATGTGTCCACAGATCTACAAAAATGTCACACTATGATGAGATCGTAAACTGTAAAAGACTGAATGACAGATGAACACAGGTCAGCTCTCCATTCTTTAAGCCTCTAAACTGCCACTGAGAGCAAACTATTCCCATAGGGAAAGTACACCAATGTGTCAGTGTGTTTTGGAATTTTGGATTTAGTTTGCAATAACTCAGTCTTGAATACTTTTTAAGTGTTTTAAAGATTTAAGGGTTTTGTTGATGCAAAAAAAGCTGTTAAAACAGTTGGATATATTATTAAAAATAATAATAAAGAAAATGATTTTACATAATAGCCTCCTACTAGGTCTACTATTAATAATAATAATAACTGTTGTTGTTTGTTGTTTTTGTTATACGCATCACCTCTACGCTCAACTCTCTCCTGATCAGTTTCTTTGTCTCCCGCTCGCAGTAGTCCAGCATAGCCTCTCTGTTATATCCTCTGGACGGTAGTTTCTCCGTCTGATTCCGCTGGCGGAGTCCCACCGGTACGGTCGGGTCGGGATCGATAAAAACGAGCTCCCGCTCGAGTTCCTTCACTTCCTCCGGTGAGAGCGTAGAGAGGAGCAGGTCCGTGTCCGAGTCATCGCTCCCCTGCCGCTCCGAGACCTTTGGTCTGGACATTTTCTTTGGAAATATTTAATGTTTACTAGCCAAATATGATGTTTTAGTCTTCGGGAATGCAGCTGACCCAGCTAAAAGAGTATATTTTCCCTTCACATATGCCGTAAAAATCCATGAAAAAAGGGTTGCTGCGGCAGACTGCAGAAGGTCTCGCGCTCAGAGTGCCTTTCACGAGCTCCAGCTCAAGTCGGAGCGCCAAGACGCATTCCGCGCGAACCTTCACATTTGCGTGACCGCGTGCAGCCTGCGCGAGAGCGTCTGTCTATCTGTCAGACAGGTTGTGTGTACCCCATTTTATGCGCCACTGCTCCTCCAAAGTCATTTTCTCACAAGCCACCTCCATTGACTGGAAAAGTTTTAAAGATTTATTTCTGTCATATTCTTTTCACTTTCAGTAGCCTACATGGTCAGACTCAGATATAACAAAAGTTCTCATTGGCTTTCCTCTACCTTTTCCTCTTGTAGTAGATTAGGCCTACTTGCTGTTGGCATTCTTCCTCTTGTTTCACCACTTTCTGTATTGTTTGAATCATAAGCCCGAACTTATTAGTGGTTCTTTTGGATAAATACTGGGGTTCTCACTGGTGGTGCGACATAAATGTTGCTATGGATGTTGATTGTGTTTAACTTGTGAATGAGTTAATCATACTAATTATATTAAATATTATGTGCTAAGTAAAAAAAAAAAAAAAAAAAAGTAGATGGGATGTCTGCTAAATTAACACATTAAAAGAAAAACTAACAGGGTTAAAAATGACCCAAGGTTAAGAAGTTCAAGCATGAAAGGCTTAGTGTTACCTAAAGACATCTATACCTGCAGCAGAGATGGTCAAATTCAGTTTTATTTAAACAATGCTAAAATAACACTGGTCTGTGATCAGTGTAAAGAAATCAGATGCACCACCATACCACTGATCATTAAATGAAGAGAAGAGGCTTTGTCTGATATTAGAACAAAGAGTTTTATTTCACACTATAAATTGGGACACTTTTTTTTTTTTTAAAGAAGCTAGTCAAACCCCAAACCCTAACACCCCCCACCCTCACCCTTCAAAACGGCTTGAGCAGGTTTTGTGGCAGTTCATTACACTCTTCTGTCTGCTACAAATCTGACGTCTGTGTGTCCGGTACATATCCTGAATATCTGACCACCATCTCTAAAAGCACCAACACAACCGAGACCGTCCAAACCTGAAACTTACAAAGACATTATTGCTCCGATAAATAAAACTAATCTACAAAAGGAAATAAAACAACACAACGGAGAGAATCCCAGATGCCTGTGTACTGAAACGGCAAGTTTCCAAAAAATAGTTTCTCTGTATTTATTATTTATTGTATTTGGTGAAAACTGTTGGTTTGTCTTGTGTTGTGGCGTTTCTGGCCGTGCATGCAGAAGACCTTCGCTGTGTTTCACGAGAGCGTCTCTCCTCCACACCAGAAAGCAACACAAACACAAACCCATGCACCGCTATATTCATTCAGCATTTAGCATATTTATCATTGTTTTAGACAATCACAAACAGTTCGACAGAAGGAAAAAAGCTGTAAAAATACAAAAAGGTGACCAAATAGTATCATTCAGGACAATGGAGTCCAACAAAAAGAGTAAAATAGCACCGTTGTTACAAAGGTCAGAGGTCGTAGGATAGGGAACGGGGATGGTCAGTTACACATCCAGGAGAAGGGATAGAGGAGGATGGGGTGGGAGACCGATTGACACCCTCGTCCGTCTCACTTCCGGCGGCCTGCATTGGTTGTGTTGCAGGTCACGCACATGTAATCCTCCTCGGCTGCGAGTTCTGCCGATACCCCCACACATATCATATGGAACCAGCGGTTACAACAGTCACACTGCACCCAGTACACCTGAAGCAGAGAGAAACCAGTCAAAACACATTCAAACACACACACAAGAGTGATCCTTAAAAGATGGCGATCTCGATTTACACACCCATGTGATCTTATTCCTAATAAATTACACTGATTCGGCTATGTCATCTAAACCTTTGACAGTCGTCATGTATAGGTATAAAAAAAAAAAAAACAGCTTCACAAACAACCACACAGTATAGTTATTTCTGTGTTACAATAATTCAAATGATCACAGAAGTACTTGGATAAAAGTTTATATTTCGGATATAAATACTAATATCTACGATAGCAGTCTAAATAGAGTAAATCAGCTTTTGAATGTAACTTGATGCTTCAAATAAAGATTGTATCGATTATATCATTACACCAGTTAGGTGGTGACAAGTGGCTGTTAAAAATATATTTGTCTTTAGTTTCCATCCAAAGTTGAGAATTTAACTTGTGCTCAAATTCGAATAGCGCATAAAATATTTGCCATAAAGCAGCGTTCCATACCATGTGCTTTTTAGTTTTTACTTCAGGGATAATACACAATAATAATACATAACAATATGTAAAACGGGCCAGATTTAGCCAACACTGGCCAATTCTAATCCGTTGTCCCTCGGCAGGTTGATGTTAAGGACAGGAAAGAAAGAAGGAAAAAAAAAATTCTCAAAACAAACAATTTTAAAACAAACATACAAACTACCATACCAGAATGTCTATAAATGTTCACAGTTTTGATTCTACAGTAAGCAAATTTTGTACAGTAACAAAATCATAATTTCCTGGGATATTGGCATAAAAATATTTGTAATAAAAATGGAAGTTGCTGGAATCGGGGAAGCCACTGTCATGTTATCATGCGTTCGGATGCGTGGCATTTGGGAACGCAATCATGCGAGACACTTCTGGGAGGTCATTATACCAGACTTTGGCTTAGGCATTTCAGAATGATCAAACCAACATTTGAGATGCTGTGCCAGAAAATTGGTCCGGTGGTTAGTTCAGTTATCCAGTCACATCCACTGTTGAGGCAAAGTCACGTGAGTTTTTGTTGTGCACCGGGGGACTTTATTAGTTATTATTATTATTCCATCGTAGTTTATGCGCATGTCTTATTATAACATATAAAAAATAATCTGCCTCAATTGAATTTATGCGCATCTTGGCATTTCCATCCAGCGTTTATGCGATATCCAAAAATGCACATAAAAATAGGTGGATGGAAACATATCTATTGAATCATTCGTTCAAGAAAATTGTTTTAAAAATGCTGATTCATCCAGGAATTACTCTTTTTGAGTGTGTCATTGAATCATTCATTCAAACTGATTTCTTTTTTTAATTTATTCAAATGAATTAAATATTATTAAAGAGACTGGAGCAATTATTTGGTCAGAACCCCTAGTAAATGACGTAATTTTGTTCTGTTGTGCAAAAAAATGTGCAGCTCTCATTACGTTCACTCCCTCACCTCTTCCCCCTCCGGCTGGAGACAGCTCTCTGCCGGACACAGGGTCATATCCTCCTCCGAGTCTTCCGACTGAGACACGTCTGATGCAGAGACAGATGCTGCTTTCCTCTCTCTCCGCTTCTCCGTACCCATTCTCTGCTTCTTGCTTTTCGGCTTTATCCCTCTATCCCTGATCTCAGTATCCTCTCTGTTCATTCGCCGCTTGGCTTTCTTTTCTGCTGAAGTGATTGCATCTCTCTTTAGAGAAAGAAAAAAAAGAGCAAGACAGAGAGCAGTAATGAAAATAAATTCTTTCAGGCTGAGGACCCTTTGGTGGATCAACAAAAGTTTCCACAAAAATATTAAGAAGCGCAACTATTTAACAATGATGATGATAATAACTAAATATGCTGATTTGGATCTCAAGAAACGTATCTATGTTGTATAGTAGTGATTGCTGTTTTGCCATCACAAGAATAAATTACATTTTAAAAATATATGAATAGAAAACAGTTATATTTTAAATTGTAATAATTGCACAATATTACTGTTTTACTGTGTTTTTGATCAAATCAATACAGCTTTCAAGAGAATAAGAGACTTCTTTAAAAAAAAAACATTTAAAAAAGACCCCAAACCTTTGAACTATGCATTTATATACTTTTGTCAAGATGCTTATAAAGCAATTAAAATAATCATTATTGATGTACAGAGTTATATACTTATATAGTTTAATTTGAATGAGGGAGTAACCTTTAATTTTTAACTTTAGCTTAGAAGTTAACTTGATTCTGTATTTGTTTTAAATGCATTTTTTTATTATTTGATATCAAACAATAATAGCTAGACCCCACTGAAGAAAACTAATGAGCTTTAAATAAAACAAATAGTGGCCGCCTACTTTTTCAGCAGCCTCGGTTCTGTAAGTATTTTCCATACGGAATTGAATAAAGATACTCAATTGTTTAAAAAAATCCTCAACCATTAACTAAACCAACAAGCTCCAAGATAAATTACAATATCAAAGTTTGATCTTAAACAAGAAAGCTGCTTCAAAGATTAAAGACTTGTATGAAGCAAATTGTGTATTCAAGTGAAAAAACAACAGTACTATTGACTAATATATGGAATGTATAGAATACAATATATTTGAAGTCGCAAAATAATAAAATATATACATTGTTTGAGAGGGTAGGGAAACTCATTAAATTATATAATTCAAGATTTATGGAAGTGGGAAGTTGCTGCTGAGCTCTTTGGCCATAGCATTTTAAACCCTGATTATTCTTCTCAATTAGTGATTGAATTGTATTTCCTAAACAGCATGAAAGCCTCGCACTCTTTACCTCTCTCTGCGGCGAGGAGTGTTTCTGTGTGAGGTAGGGTGTGTGTTCTGTGTGGGAAGTGTTTGTAGTCGGGAGGCCGGACAGCAGAAGTCTGTAAAGCTGCTGGGTCTCGGGGACAGAAACCTGCAGGAGCAAACCCTCCACCATCAGTTCCTCCAACTCCGAACTGAGACCTGGAACATAGACAGAGTTTCATTTTAAAACAAGCAGTCATTCTGCACTTGCTCTGCAGTGAGATTTCAGAAAATAGGAAAATGCTCTGTTTGTGTATGTGAGAATGATACAGACCCTGGAGAGGGATACAGCGTTGCTCTGTGTAAAACACAGTCTGTTCCTGCCCAGAAACATGCCAGTCCTGACTCTGAGATGGAGATCCACACAGCTGCTACAATAAAACAATAACTCTTTATTGATGGGTAGAAAGCAAAAATGCCTATAAACAGCTACAAAAAAAGGGAAAAAAAGGGTAAACTGATGTAATTCACAAATGGAAACAAAATATATTGTTTTAAAAAATAATGAAAGATCAAATTAAATGAATAAAAGTAAAAAATGTAATGAAAAAAAGTAGTAAATATAAAAAGATATTACAAATAAAAATGAAATTACACACATATATATATACACAGGTCCTTCTCAAAAAATTAGCATATTGTGATAAAGTTCATTATTTTCCATAATGTAATGATAAAAATTAAACTTTCATATATTTTAGATTCATTGCACACCAACTGAAATATTTCAGGTCTTTTATTGTTTAATACTGATGATTTTGGCATACAGCTCATGAAAACCCAAAATTCCTGTCTCAAAAAATTAGCATATCATGAAAAGGGTCTCTAAACGAGCTATTAACCTAATCATCTGAATCAACTAATTAACTCTAAACACCTGCAAAAGATTCCTGGGGCTTTTAAAAACTCCCAGCCTGTTTCATTACTCAAAACCGCAATCATGGGTAAGACTGCCGACCTGACTGCTGTCCAGAAGGCCATCATTGACACCCTCAAGCAAGAGGGTAAGACAGAAAGAAATTTCTGAACAAATAGGCTGTTCCCAGAGTGCTGTATCAAGGCACCTCAGTGGGAAGTCTGTGGGAAGGAAAAAGTGTGGCAAAAAACGCTGCACAACAAGAAGAGGTGACTGGACCCTGAGGAAGATTGTGGAGAAGGACCGATTCCAGACCTTGGGGGACCTGCGGAAGCAGTGGACTGAGTCTGGAGTAGAAACATCCAGAGCCACCGTGCACAGGCGTGTGCAGGAAATGGGCTACAGGTGCCGCATTCCCCAGGTCAAGCCACTTTTGAACCAGAAACAGCGGCAGAAGCGCCTGACCTGGGCTACAGAGAAGCAGCACTGGACTGTTGCTCAGTTTTGCATGTCATTCGGAAATCAAGGTGCCAGAGTCTGGAGGAAGACTGGGGAGAAGGAAATGCCAAAATGCCTGAAGTCCAGTGTCAAGTACCCACAGTCAGTGATGGTCTGGGGTGCCATGTCAGCTGCTGGTGTTGGTGCACTGTGTTTTATCAAGGGCAGGGTCAATGCAGCTAGCTATCAGGAGATTTTGGCGCACTTCATGCTTCCATCTGCTGAAAAGCTTTATGGAGATGAAGATTTCATTTTTCAGCACGACCTGGCACCTGCTCACAGTGCCAAAACCACTGGTAAATGGTTTACTGACCATGGTATTACTGTGCTCAATTGGCCTGCCAACTCTCCTGACCTGAACCCCATAGAGAATCTGTGGGATATTGTGAAGAGAAAGTTAAGAGACGCAAGACCCAACACTCTAGATGAGCTTAAGGCCGCTATCGAAGCATCCTGGGCCTCCATAACACCTCAGCAGTGCCACAGGCTGATTGCCTCCATGCCACGCCGCATTGAAGCAGTCATTTCTGCAAAAGGATTCCCGACCAAGTATTGACTATTGAGTGCATAACTGAACATAATTATTTGAAGGTTGACTTTTTTTTTTGTATTAAAAACACTTCTTTTATTGGTCGGATGAAATATGCTAATTTTTTGAGACAGGAATTTGGGGTTTTCATGAGCTGTATGCCAAAATCATCAGTATTAAAACAATAAAAGACCTGAAATATTTCAGTTGGTGTGCAATGAATCTAAAATATATGAAAGTTTAATTTTTATCATTACATTATGGAAAATAATGAACTATCACAATATGCAAATTTTTTTAGAAGGACCTGTGTATATATATATATATATACTAGGGATGTCAATTTTCACAAATTCCCATGATCGAGCGTCATTTAAATTAACGATCAATTAATCGATTAATCGTTAGCCTTAATACTGCAATATGCGTCTGCTGCAGTGCATATGCAGATGCTGCTCAAACCGCTATGTTCCTCACCAAATTAATGAGAATGGTTTTAATCTAAATAAAGGGCTAGTAGGATTGTAAAATGTTTCGATGTGATTGATAATCAGGGCTCGAATTTCGGCGCGGGATTGCGGGTATTGCGCATAATTCTAATAATTCCCACAGGTCTCCCATTTATAATGCAGGAAATTCCCGCAATCGTAATCCACACAGATTATAAAATCAAATCATTCTTTTAACAACTATCTTCCAGACGCAATTTCACAAACAGCGTGGGTGTTCAGCATTGCCGCGTCTTCTATCTCTTCTCTCAAAATGTGTTGTGCAAGGCAAGCATCAAGCGCTGCGGCGACACACTCGCGTTTAGGAGTCGGGACATGACGGAATATTCACTTGCACAATCGGGCCAGCAGTGCATCGTGACTGAAGTTTACCTTTTGCACGTCTTTTTAAGTCTTACCAGTTTAAACATTCAAGCGATTTTAAACTAATCAGTGCTCGTGCGCTCTCTGAGATGATTTTCTATGCGCACATTCATAGAGAATCCGCCTCAAAAACAGCTGGCCAGTAACAAAAGTTATTTTTCGCGGATTATATTGCTTTAACACGCAAAATTGTGTCAATTTCGGTCTTCGTGAGTATACTCTAAACATAGTCGGTTTTGTCTTTTAATAAGCATAAAACGCATGCCAGTATAATGAACACAGGATCCGTGCACTAGCTCATTAATTTAGTTGTCAAAACAACAAAATATAGCTTTAAGTT
Organism: Rhinichthys osculus; assembly: GCA_029959095.1. Taxonomy (NCBI): domain Eukaryota; kingdom Metazoa; phylum Chordata; class Actinopteri; order Cypriniformes; family Leuciscidae; genus Rhinichthys; species Rhinichthys osculus. Next base: position 18,259,434 of record JARWKJ010000017.1, read on the forward strand.
AAAGGAATCAGGATTAATAGCCTATATATATTTAATTTATTCAGGACTAAAATACTACCCAGTTTTATTTTCCATTTGATTACTTTATTCAGTTTCTGTAGGCCTATATGAAGTTAGACCCATTGAAAAACTTCTCTTTATTTGTCTTTATTTGTATCTTTATTCTATTGTATTTATTTGTGCTACTTTTTTCAATTTAATTAAACAATTTAAATCAAGCTTCCTTGTGTTGTGTAAACTCTTAACAACAATATTACCCCATTGTAAAAATGCAATGAGCGCAAACATTTAGGCAAGATAAATGTAATTCTAATCAAACATAACGACTAATACAACGTCACCAACGCCGCCTCAGATGCGCTTGTCAGAATGTGTGACTTGTGGTCTTCCTGGAACAACGCACTTAAAACGGCAACTAAACCCAATGAATTCACACCGATTTAATAAAATAGTGTTCTCATGTTATGTAATATGACAGTCCCAAATTAATCCTCGTTATTAGTCGTGCATTCTGCTTGAGCGGCGCGCTGAATGAATAACTTAACCGTTGAGCACTTTGCTAGCACGTTATTTAACTCAAAGAAACGCATCCTATGAGATTAATCAGATATATACAAAATAAACATAATATTACAAATTATATCTGCACAAAATGACGTGAATGCACAAGTGAACTTGAACTAAGTTACGTGCCATTCAGAATGACTCATGTTGTGGACGCGCTCTTCCTGGAACAACGCGACAGACACGGCAACTAAACCCAAATAATTCACAATGTTTTATTACAATATTGTTCTCTTTATAATGTTATATAATATGACAGTCCCAATAGTCGTTATTAGTCGTGCATTGCCATTTGAGCTGCGCGCGCTAAAGATCACGCTGCGGCAATTCTTAACCAAATGCATCCAATATGAGATAAATCAGATATAGATAGGCGCACACAAAATAAACTATTACAACTTACATTTGCACAAAACAAAAGGCAGCGAATGCACACGCAAACTTATAGTCATGATGAAGGTGTAAAATAGTCCCAAACATAACTCCGGCGCGCTCGATTACATGTTTCGCGGTTGAGCAGCACACACGCGCATGAACCTGCTTAATCGATGATCGATAAGGTTTATCGATTAAATGTGTTATCGACAATTAATCGATCGTCGATTAATCGTTGACATCCCTAATATATACACATACATACAAATATTTATATATTTTTTATTATATAGATTTGAATAAAAATAAATAAAAACAACAATAATAATTAATCAAAAAAAATGGCAAAAGAAAGTAACAGTAGACTAAGATTCTCACCCCTTTGGAAACAAAACATCGAACCCCTAACAGTTTGGTGCCTGTGTGAAATAATGTCTAACCTTTCTGTTGTTCCTGTGGCTCTTTGTAGGTGAAGCTACTCTGCAATCCTGAGAGGTCGGCGAGAGATCATAAGAGTCTATGACCTCTCGTGCCCGTCGCTGCCAGCCGCCAGTACGTTCAATCATATAACGTAGAGCGTCACCCTCAGGGAAACGCACACGGATCCGCTGCAGTGATGACAACAGTGTCAGGATCTTGTCCATAGGAGGCTTAGTCGACCGTAGGCATAACGGACACAGCCAGGCTTCAGGGTCGAGGGGATCCGAGGGCCCACGTACACACACGCTGTGGAAAGCATCTCGACACAGCTCACACTGCAGCATGGCGCCCATGGCTGGCTTCTGACACACACACACTTTGAGAGCAGAGCAGTCCGCTGTAGGCAGGAGCTTCGATTCATTAGCTGCACGAAGAGAGCATAGCGACTCCAACTCTTTTAAACGAACCTCAGCCAGAGTAAACATCTGCGAGAGAGAAAAAGAAAGTGAATGAGAAAAAAGCTTTTCGTTCATCTACAATATTTCTGAAATGTATCATAGCGAACTCACAGCGGATGCAGAGTCTTTGCTGTCTGAAAGTGCTCTCTCCACATCACTCACACTGTCCAGCTTCACGAGCTTCTTCTTCCCTGATGACACGCACTCTCCCTTAACCTTCCTCATCTTCTTCTTCAAAGAGCTGCCCACTTCCCATCGGGGACACACGACCTGCACAGGGGATCAGACCCATGAAAAAACTCAACTACTATGTATTCATATGAAAGTTTTACAAAGTTTCTTTATGAGTGAATGAAAACATTTTCAGGTCATATTTCACCCCAAAATCAAAACCAAAAAAAATATGAAATGATATTTTGCATTTGTATTGCATTCTCATAACATATCTTTATAAAAATAAAATTTAATTAAATACAATTATACACTTTGCTTTATTATTTTTGAAAATAATTGGGACAACGGTATTTAAATATTATAATCATAATCATCATAGATTAACACTATATAATTAATGTATATCATAAATGAAAGCAAAGCAATAAAGTGTTTTTTTTTTTACATTGAAGTAATGAATTATTTTGCAATGATCTGTAGTAATTTTCTTTATGCTTTTTTTTTATTATTTTCTTTTTTAATTTAGCACAATTTAAACCCAACCTCCAATTCATTATAAGGTTATAACAAATTTTAGAAGCTAATTTGGAAACTTTCTTTCATTTAAGAACTAAACGCCTATTTAAACTCTTAAATTCCACTTAAAAACGAAATATTTCCTATTAGTTTAATAAACTGTCCAGTCTAACCTCCAACAGCGTGAAGGGGGAGTTTTTGACGAGGAAGGTTTTTGTGGCGGACTCTTTCCAGGCCTGCACCTCTGATACCAGAACCTCAAGCTGGTCCAGAGGCTCCAGTCGCACAGGAATAGCATGTGCTCTCAGAACCATATCAGAGAGCGAGCTGAGAACTGGAGACTGACCTGCCACCTGCCAGCACAAACAGAAACACAAAGGATCCTACCATTAACATTACTGACAGATTTGTTTTCTCCCTTCAAAAACATGAACAGACACAAGACAGTACCCTAGTGTGCGGAATGCATATAGTTCATTTAGCCAGGAGTACTCAACCTGTAAATCCTCAGCTTCCTGAAGCCATTCTTTAGCCCTGTTCAATGTGTCTTGTAGTAGGAGGCAGTTTGGCAGGTATGCAGGTACCCCGTCCACCTGCGTCAACATGGAACCGATCGTCTCTAAACTCTCTGGAGGCCTAAAAGAAAACAAATTAACAAATGTCATTCATCTCATTACACAATCACTTTGTGGAGCCTCCTGCAAGTCCTCAGCACGCACCACAGGAGTTAATTCAGGCTCATTCAAGAGCTGCTTTGCATTTCCAAGCCTCCATTTTGTCCTGAACTGATGCAAATGTTGTTGTTGTACGAAAGGAAGTGGTTCCCCAATTGTTACAGCTTGGAACCTGAGATCCCACTGCAATGGCTAACTAGCCTTATGAAAAGTTGTCTTGGAAACTAATTAAAATAATATAAGCACAAGTTGAAGTACTAAAATGACTAAAATAAAAAAGAAATAAAAATGAAATAAAGCTATATAAAAATAACTAATAAAAAAGGTCAAAGGAACAAAATTACACAACTTAAAAAGTCAATTATTAAATACTATAATATTATTTAAATAACACGGGTACACAATCTATTCAATGCCATTTTCATGTTAAAAGTTTGGCCACTTAAATCACAAACTTTTTTTTTTAATCAAAAGACTTTGTGCCTTTTTTGATTGATGGTTTTCTTTTAAATGGATGAGTTGCACTGATTAAAAAAGAAAAAGTATCCAGCGTATTTGTTACAAATTTCTTTTCAATACTATTTTACACATAATATTTTCTCACAATATAAACGGTTCTTTATATATGAAAATATATAGCTGCCTATATTTGAGGAAGGGGGTTCATCATATTTAGGCCCTGTCCCAAATGGCACACTTCATATGCACTTTCAGTCTTGTGGACTTACAATGGCTGCCACATGCGTGTGTCTGTTAAGTCCGTGAGACTGTAGGGTGTCCCATTTGTCATTTTAGGTCTCAGAAGGGTGCTCGCGAGCGCCCGCTATGCGGTTGATTTGCACCCTCGATGCGCACTTTTGCCAAGCCCGCACTGGTGCGAGCTCCGCAGCAGGCGTAACGTCACGAAAGTACGGACTCAGAGGATGACCGCGAGTGCTTAGGGTGCCATTTGGGACAGGGCCTTAGGAGTCTGTGACATCACTCAGTGCTGCCCCCACCTGGCTTTCAGCAGTGCCTGCGCTTTCTCCTCCAACTCCTCTGAGATCGTGAGCAGTTCCTGCAGCCGAGCCATCGTGCGTTCAGTGGAGGGATGCTGAGTCAGTCCGACTCCTCGATCGATCAGCCGGCGCATGCTGTCCAGAGAGAGACCGCAGGGGTTTGATACCGGATCCTCTGCCTGCTCAATTCTGGCCAGCCACCGTGCCTGTTCCAAACGCTCCCGTAGCAGCGGCAACTCCGGAAGAAACACGTCGAACTGAGAGCCCTCCTCCAGCAAGGACTCGATCTCACTAACAACATCTGCGCTCACTTCATCGGAGAGAAGCTTCTCACTGTGTTGCTGGAAATCCTCTATGCTATTCAGCAGTTCCTGAGACAGAGAGTGTTAATAGCTTCTATTATATGAGCTGTTTAGAGATGAACTGTGCCTCATTCATCTTCAGGAAGACTGCCTGCATATGTGTGTGTGTGTGTGTGTCAGTCACCTTCAGAAGCGGTGCCTGTGTCAGGCTGCAGGGCAGGTTATAAAGCTGGCGGACAAATGATCTCATTTCCTCCACAGTGAGCTGATTAGGAGATTTACCCCCGCCTGTGCGATACCTGCAGACAGATGACGGCAGACAGACATAAACAAATGCATGAAACATTCACAAAATTCACATGCCACATGTGTCTAGACCAAACCAAACCACTGTGTGCAGGAAAACGAAGCCCACCACATTGGAAATTCCCCTTAAATGGAAATAAACACAGAAATAAACACTGAGTTGAAATACTTGAAAAGTGAGTGTATGAGAGAGGACAGCATCCGTTTGCACTATGCAAGTACTGTAAAACTTACCGTAAAAATAATAGCCCGGGCTTTTATTTTCCCAAATCGTCGAACTGCACCGGCTTGTATTTGAGGCATGCGTCTATATGAGACCGGCCTTTATAATTTAGTGTTGAGATGTTGTTCATTGAGTGTGTAGGCCTAGAGTCTCTAATCTCTAAAAATCTCCAAATGCTCCACGTGAAACTGCAGTCTTCCGACCTTTTACTATCGTGTCAATTGATTTTGATTTAATATGCGCGAGGGCGAGAGAGCAAGACAGCGCTCGTGTTGTTTGAAGACGTGAGAGTGCGCGTGCGCGGCCGGGGCGCTCTCTCTCTCTGCTGGTTATGCGCCCTGTCAAGCGCAGCAGTCATTCTATTCTACATCACTCACCGATCAAAAAGGCTTTGGAGGGACAAAAATTTGCTTTGGCGGCCGCCAAAAAGCGGACGATCTGACGGGTTTTAGAAGGTTAAATACAACCCGAAACTAAAAAACAGACCCGGCCTCTATTTGAGACCGGCCTTTATTTACCCAAACCTGCAGCCACACCAGGCGTGTAAAAGAGACAGGCGTCTATTATTTGAATATTATTATTATTTATCTATTATTATACTAATCAGAGAATCGCTATGAAAACTGTTCTTTAAACGTTCCATTCCGTGACGACCTGGCCCAGCCGGTACGGATATGGGTTCATTTTCCACTGTGGGACGGATAAGTTATTTGGAATGTAATACAAATGCATCAGTCATTGCCTTTGTAACGCAAGAGTAATGATATAAGATGTACATGTAGTGACCGTTATGGAGGATGATCAGATCAAATTTTTTATTCATTTGTGTTTACGTTGCTCAAATAGCACTTCTACACGCATTCTACCAGCATGGTTCGGCACAATTAGCCAAGCGTTCTGAGAATTCTGGGCCGAGAATGGTTTATAATCGTGCTGTGCCAAACCAGGCTCAAGTGGAAACATAACTGGAACAGTTCCTTACCGTTCTCACAACAGTTTGGCTTGACGGTGGAAAAGTGGCTATTGATATAGTTTAACATTAATAATAATAATAAACGTTTCTTGTGCACCAAATAAGCATATTAGAATGATTTCTGAAGGATCATGTGACACTGAAGACTGGAGTAATGGCTGGTGAAAATTCGGCTTTGCAGTCACAAAAATAAATTACATTTTAAAATAGAAAACAGATATTTTAAATTGTAATAATATTTCAAAATATTAATTTTAATATTACAATATTCAGAATATACACAATATACATTTGGCTTGTTTGAGTAGGTTTCATTATAGTCTATTTGTGTGTGTGTGTGTGTGTACCTGGTCTGCCTCTTGCCATTTAGCAGTTGCTGAGCAACAGACGAGCATTTCTCAGCATCTTGAGTTACTAGCTTTAGCTGACGTAACAGATCGTTCTCTGGGAACGACTTCTCATCAGACTCCTCTAGAAGGGTGCGAAACACGGTGACATCTACAGCAAAAAAGAGAGAGAGGGCCAGAGGCAGAAGTGAAACTCAATACATGGTACTCACAAATCCATTTAACTTCAGTCATGTAACATTTCATGACTGAAATACAATATTCGATTAATTGTGGGATTTGATTTTGATATTTCTAGTGTGGGATTTGATTTTGTACTTAAAACTTGTAAAAAGTGGGCTATACTGTAATATTAATTTCTACATGCGCAGGAAAAAGGTTAATAATAATAATTTTGCTTAGTATAAAATAATTTTCTTCTTTAGAATATCATGCAGATGATTGTGTACATTCAGACCAGGAACATTTAAGTAAATATGTTGTAATTATGTAATTTATAAAAAAAAAAAAAAGTAAAAAAAAAAGGAATTTATCATCAAATTGAATTTCTACATTTAGTGTAGAAATAATTTTATTTATATATATATATATAATATTTTTATATAATAATAATAATAATAAAACTACACGTTGAAAGTGGATTCTCATTCAGAAAGATTCAAAGACTATCAGTTCTGGAAGTTTTCAGAGTGAAACTCACTGCGTTTCTTGTCTAGCTTTGCTTCCATGATCTCTGTAACCTTTGACGCCCACTCGTCATAAGACTCCGCCCTCTGCCGCACAGCGTTCATCATGGGGTAAAGGTCATCCAGTGTGTAACGGTAACTGTGAGGTTGAGCATTGCATTGAGTGAAACTTTCATACGTTCACTTTAGAAATCTGCACCACTGATTATGATTCTTAGCAGTGGAATCACTTCAATGATTTAATATAATAAATACATGTAAATATATATATTTTATTTGATGAATTTTTAAATAAGGTCATTGAGGAGTACTGAAAGCAGTGGAGTGGAGACGTACTTGAGTGTGTAGTTGGAGACAGGGCAGGAGCAGAGGTCGTAGGCATGGTGTAGACACACCTGGACTCCTGGTCTGCAGGGGCAGGTGAGAGCAGTGAGGTAACAGGTGGTGCGACACTTCACGCACTGTCTCTCATCATCTGCCAGCAAGTCATATTCAAACAACTCACAGTGGACCACCCCCTACAGAGAGAGAGAATATTAACAAATGATCAATTATAGACAAGTATCATTTTTTTATTGCATATATTATGAAAAATGGCATAATCAAACATTACTAGAATCTCTACCATATTAAAATAACCAATATTATACACCACCATGACCAATACCATAATATGATATATATTAATTAGGACTGACAATCAATTAAACAATTTTCTTGTAGTTAATCTGTCACTGAATTGCTCAAATTTGGATTATTAGAATAAAATAAACACCATTACATTATATTTAGCTAATCTCAATTTAACACATGGTCAATTTAACATTGACAACTCAAAAATATAATAAGTGCTTGACATTAACTTTTTTGCTCACTAGCCACTGTGGCTAGTGGTTTTCTAAAGTTACTAGCCACTCAGTATTTTCACTGGCCACAATTTAGACATCAATACCAAGGGGAAAAACTGCCATATAGATATTTTTAATATCATCTCATAATTTGGCAGCCGGTATATTAGGCTGTTGTCACTTTTAGACCTGACGCAGACGCACGTACCCAGTATACTGTTTTATAAAGCCAATATACTTGGCTTTATGTGCACGCACTTTGGGTGTGAGTAAAAGAATGCGCAATACACGCAATCCCTCACCGATATTCAAGTCCTGTAACACCAACAATATTCATCAGGCAGCAAATTAGGAGAGTGAGGGGAGGCGGGTTTGTGTCTCAACTCCCTGTTGGAGAGATGAGAGCGAGAAAGCGCAGCTGGTATCGGGGATCTATTCTGCGGGAAATGAGTATTGGAAGCGTTTCAGATATTTCAGTACCGATATGTATCGAAGAAAATCTATATTTTTGACAAAACTACGTTGCACTTAGCTTTAGCATATTTCAGGTGTCTTTTTAAAAGACTACAATTGAAAAATGTATAGAAAATTAAACTCGCCAAAGTGGCTAGTAGGAGTGACTGTGTTACACGCCACTGCTGATATACACCTGTATTTGGCGGGTTGGCGGGTGTGATTGTCAAGCCCATAACATAACATAACATAACATAACATAACATAACATAACATAACATAACATAACATAACATAACATAACATAACATAACATAACATAACATAACATAACATAACAATTATGAACATAGGTAGATAGATAGGATCATAAAGTGACGATAGTTGTTTTATTGAATTATAATAGATTTGCATTTCAGAAATATAGAATCTGTTTTTTTCCGAGTGAGAGTAGTAATGAACACTATTGCATAAATTTACACTATAGTGTCATTCACATAAATTGCATCACACGCACACACACACAGACTTGACAGGTTTTGTTTGTGTTCTCTCACCATCTTACGAACTTTGTCCCGTAACTCTCTCTCCTCTCTTATCATGAGCCGCATGTCCTTCTGTACGGCTGACGCCAGAACCACGTCCAGGTTGTCAGCCTTCGTGGCCATATTACACACCATCTCATCATGAGAGAACACACAGTAACGGTGCAGCAGGCGGTAGTGATCCACACACTGACGCCCCAGTGGCATCTGCACATCAAATTTACAAAGCAAAGTAGTAACACAAGATTACAAATAAATACAGGAAAAATAACTGCAAAAATTAATGTGAATTAAAACTCTCCATGCTCAGCTCTGAGACCTGACCAAGAGAATCTACATAAACAACAGTCATTGTAACAGCAGGATTGATCGAGTAAAAGCTCACCCAGTCCACTGTGCAAAAGTTCACAGCCTCTGCAAAGTTGAAACCCTGGTTGAAGCCGCTGTGATAGGATCGCGGAAAAGTAATGACAAACTCTCCAGCGCACTGATTGGTTCTGTAAATCTAAAAACAGAGCATGTGTTACTCACAGGTTCTCTATGCGACTGTGTGACTTGTAATTGTGTGTATAAACGTTACTCACTGGTACTCCATGGGCCATGAGTGTATTGGGGTTCATGATTGTGACGAGCTGGTGTAGAAGATCCGGCTGAGACTCAAACAGTTCCGGGGCCAGTTTATTCATGACTGCCTCCAACTGCTCAGCGGCAAAACCAGGAGCACCGTACCAGGTCTTAGGTTCTCCCCTAACACACACAAAACACGTCATCAAGGTCTTCACACATACATGAAAGTTTTCGGTAAGGTTTTTGAAAGTCTATTATGCTCACCAAGGCTGCATTTACTTAATTAAATTCAAGTAAAAACAGTAATATGGTGACATATTACAATTTAAAATAACGGTTTTCTATTTTAATATATTTATATATAAAACTGAATTTTCAGCAGTCATTACTCCAGTCTTTAGTGTCACATGATCCTTCAAAAATCATTCTAACATGCTGATTTGATGCTCAAGAAACTTTTTTTATTATCATCAATGTAGAAAACAGATTGTGCGGCTTAATATTTTGCAGAAACAGTGATGCATATGTTTCAGGATTCTAAGATGAACGAAAAGTTTAAAAGAACAGCATTTGTTTGAAATAAATGTTTTGTAACATTATAAATATCTTCACTGTCACTTTTTATAAATATAATGCTACCTTGCTGAATTTAAGTACTAATTTCTTTCCTTAAAAACTGTGTAAAGGACAATTTAGTCATATCAATCTCAGATATTTCCTCTCTGTGATAACACACACTCTCATGGGTAACTGTGTTTTAGATTATTTACAGCAGACACCAAATTAAAAGCAAAAATAAGGTTGTAGTTCAGCATGCTGCACTATATAAAACACTAATATAAGTATATTTCTCCCTTTATTAAGCATGAAATTGTGCTTATTACCAGTGCAGGTAGTTGATTGAATAGCTCCAGTGGTCCTCAATGTGCCAGCAGAAAGAGGAGAAGCACATGCCCACGTAGAGCCACGGCAAAGTCATGCCACAGATATCAGCAGTGACATGGGTCAGCACTGACGGTGTCATCATGGCCATGTTATTCAGGTTCCACCCACAATTAAGATATTTCTACAGCAACCAATCACAGCACAGAATAACTAAATCAGTGACGGAAACAGGATGTACTACATATGGAAAATAATATGCCAGACGTTCTGAGTAATATCTCAAAATCTGATATTTCAGTTGTACCTCATCATGCGGTGCAACCTTAAACTTTCCGCCCTTGATTGGAAAACCGCTTCCGAACTCCTTTGAGGCTATATCAGCGCCATATTCCACTGTCACATCCTCCTCGATGGTGCCGACCAATCTCCAAAACTCTTTTTCTACCAATTCGGTGGGTACCATCTACAACAAACACCATATTCAGTATTCACAGGACAAAAATTAACATCAACATCAGTGGTTATTATGTTAAGGTTAGTTTATGTTTTAACATTATATTTGTATATACTCTTGAGAGTCAACGTTGGTCTCAGTAGGGTTTCGTACATACATGAACAGGCATGTTGAAATAGTCTGACTTGAAAGAGTCTGCCATTTCCCCAAAGGATTTCAGAGAATAGTCCCTGTATGCTTGCTCAAAGCCAAACGCCTCCTGAGGTTTACAGCACTCCTGCAGAAACACAAATAATGAGTCAATCATCTATTCTACTGAATACTCCAACAAAGTCTCTTTAAAAGCAACATTGACTGGATAGGGATGCTAAAGCAGAAATGTTCAGATCCAATGATGAACATACCCTATTACTTTTTACTATGCAAACTCACCCGAGCCAGACACTTAGGGCACCTCCAATCACCTTTAGGAACCTCACTGAGGGGCGGGATCAAGCAGAAGGTGTGGTAGCTGTCATCACAACCGTCGCATAGCAACAAACGATCCTCATCGTTCCCCTTTCCACACACTAAACACACATACAGGTCCACCTAGAGAAAGACAGAGAGCACTATAATATCACAAGCCATGTTTACAAGGTTTAGCTACACAAAGGGTTTGAATAGAGCTTATAGTTACAAAAGAAATATAGTTTAAGTGAACTCAAATTTATTACACAGCAACAGTAAAATATTATATAGTTACTTAACGTCAATGGTTTAAGATCAATAAATGAGAGTAGTTAACTTGTAACGTCTCTAAACTACGATCAACAAAATCAGTTTGTCCACGGTTCTGATTTACATGTGAGAGAAAAGCTCCGCAGAACTTACATTTGAATGAGAGAGAGGGGAGGAAACTCACCACACTCACTGGAGGAGGGAGGATGTTTTTCTTGTAACGTGATTTGCTTTTTTCTGGTTCAGGACTCAGCTCATTTATCTCCTCAGGTTCCTGCTTCACCTGTATAGGGATCTCCCTCTCTGATACACACATACAAAGACATTTGTTAATATAAAGACACTGATTTGACTAATAAAGCTATGCTAATCATGTTTGCTTTGCGTGATTGACTATAGATATGGGCTACTGAAGATCTGTGAGTTATGTGAGGTTCGATGCAAAGGTTAGTTGCTCACCTGGTTCAGGCTTGGCAACGAAGGAACCCATCCTCCTCCTGAGATTGGGTCTGTTCTCACATCCCTCACCCTCTTCTGACTTAACACAGCCAGACTACAGACACAGACATTGAGCATGCAAGTTAAAACGCTAACAAAGAATCTATTCGTTTAACATAGAAAAAAAAATATTATACCCTACCTTTCAAAAGTTTGAGGTCAAAAAGTAGTTTTTTTATTAAAGAAATGAATACCTTTATTCAGCTATTAAATTGATCTAAAATTAGTTTTTAATGTTTTTAAAAGTCTTTTAAACTTTATATTAATCAAATAATACTTACAGATTATTACGTTTTCCATAAAAATATTAAGCAGCACAACTGTCTTCAACATTGATAATAATAATGCTTCTTGAGCACCAAAACAGCATTTTAAATTGTAATATTTCAAAAATCTTGCCAATCCCTGTCAAACGATACTGTATAACCAAACTGGCATACTGACTGGAATGGAGAAGTAAAACTACTTTAATCTAAACTGACATGTTTAGATGTTTTGCCAATGGAGGCAGATAGTGATTATGAACATACAGTATGAGTGTGAGTGTTTACATTCACCTCTGTTTTCATCCTCTTGGCTCTTCTAGCAGGTGCGCTCGTGTCGTTGGGCTGGACATGAATGTTTTGCCTCTGCAGCAGGTCGTGGGGTTTATACTCTTTATCTTTGTCATTTACATCATCCACTGAAGTCTTCTGGAGACACTGACGAAAACAAGAAAAAAACAACTCACCCGGTTATTTGAGCCCTTCAGTCTGAAAATTAACTTGATGAAATGAAAATGCTGTCATAATTCACTTTCCCTCCTGTAGTTTTAAACTTGAATGAATTTCTTTTTTCCTCTGTCAAACACTTGCAAATGTGATTAAAAATCTACGGCTGAATGGCAAGATTTTCAGGAATTTTACCTTTTTTTTCTTTTTAGCTTGGCAGCCTATGGAAAATAACAGCTTGTGAATCTCCATTTGTGTAGAGAAAGTCCATCATACAGGTTAAGAACAACATGAGGGAGGTAAAATTATCAAAAAACTGACTTTCTGCATGAACTATTACTTTAGCATGTAATTTAATATAAAAAATTAGGTCTGTTTTTGATCCAGAGTGATGTTTAAGATTTTAATTCACAGCTAATGAAGAGTCAAAGGTCATTTTAAGGTCAGCTCAGTTCTCAACACTCGAAATTGTGAAACTTCACACTTTTAAAAATTCCCTCTAAATCACCGTCATCATTTCCCTCCACTCCACCGATAATCTGTGCTAATGTGTGAACAACCTGTTAGCCTGGCCTTAAAGAGTGTTACATCTGTGATTGCATGCAGGAAAAATCCTCAACATTCCCGGTTATGGTTGCTACCACTATCAGATTACAGATTAACGTAGAGACAGAAGATAGAGGGAGGAGAGAGAACAGCTGGAGGTGTAAAGAGATTAGCGTGAACAGAAAGCAGGTCACAGACTCTGTGGTTGAGAGGAGGAGTGGGAGGGGGGAGGGGTGGAAGAAAAGATGCAGCAGAAGTCAAAAAGAACAACAACAAGAGCAGCAAGTGAAAAAGACAAGAGAAGTAGGTGGAGAATGAAAGCAACAGTGTCTCGGCAGGATTGCTGAAGGGGTTGGTGGGGGTCAGGACGGGATGAATGCTGTCCGTCACAGAAACAACAGCTCGCTCCCATTTGTTACCCAAACTCAAAAAGCAAAACACTGCGTTAAGAAAAATAAATAAACACTCACACACACTGACAAAAGCAGCAAAAGGAAATGTTTACAGATCATTACAATACAGAACAAGGAGACGTTTTGTGTAAAACATTAATAATGGGGTAATACATGATTTTATTAATATGAACCCTAATTTTTACACTTTAAAGATGGAGAGTGAGGAGCCTCAGCGACTACTAAATGAAGAACATTAATTGCCACAGGTTCCATAATGACATCGCATCCTGTCCATATTTAAATAGTCAGATTAAGTAATGGGGAAAGTAGAAACGTACCTCCTCCATCCCAGGAGGTGCCCTAAAACTTGACAGTTTGGCTGCGATCTCAGGAGCCTGATGTAGAAAAGAGCACCCAACATTACAGACACATTGCCAGTGACCTCGGGGTCAGAGGTCACAGACATCTCTAACAGATGTCAAGCATTCAGTCAATGGAAAGAAAATTAGTTAGGCTCCAAGTTACTTTTCATATGCTCTTGCATATGACCACTGAACGCATTAAAAAATATAATATACATTTACAGTGTGAAAAAAAAGACATGAATATGATTGTGTTTGTGCTTTTCAAAACATCCAGTTAATTGATATTGATAATATATTGTCTCTAAAGACAGAATAAGTAATTTGCGACCACATTTGGCAGAGGCTGCAGCACAAATAGCAGTAACGCTGAAAAGATCAGCACACATTACAGAAAACAAACAGATAGAACACAATAAAACACACTTAACAACCACAGATTGCATTTATGCACAGAGCATACTCCATCAGACCTTAATAGTGCACAAACTAATACTGCTAACCCCGAAGGCCCAGCTTTAATACTGCAGACCAGCTGTAACCCGACTAACCCCAAAAGCCACCCAAACACACGATAAACTCCTGCATGACTGCTGATCATAAATATTAATTTGATGAGTTTAACATCTAGAAGTTAAACTTACCAGCAGGTTTGTCCCAGACTGGAAGAGGTTGTACGGATACAGGACCCTCTCATAATGGGCTCTCAGGTGGGACCCCACAGCTTTGCCTGGGGCAAAACCCATCGTCATGGCAATCTTCGTCCATCTCCTCTCTCTACAAACCAAATCGAATCCACCCTCATCTGCAACCAACTGGCAGACGTAGAAAGAGAGTTTTGGACTTCATTGTAAAAAAAATAATTAACATTTATCAATGCTTTAGTTTCTCTTGGTCAAGGATAAAGAACCCAGCGGTTACATGAATTAAGGTCCATTCACACTAATAACTATAACGATAACTATATTAACATCCACACCAAAAAAGAATATCATAACCACATGCTGCAGTTTTGTCATCTGTCTCTTTAAATGCTCAAGCTCTTTAAAGCAGGATGGATTCTGATTGGCTCTCAATGTTTTTATCGTTCATCAGCTGGAAGAAAATTGTTCTGAAAGTGATTCTAATGATATTGTTCCTCTTCCCCATTCTTACAGAATTAGAACTATTTTTAAAACTTTATAGTTATATTTATAGTTATCGTCCATAGTGTGAACCGGCCATTACTCTGAGACACATACAGATATGAGTCACAGGTTTCAGCTAACAATATTAAGAGGATCATATCATAATGGATCATAACATATACTGTACAGTACAAAGACTCACTCACTTTGTTCAGCTGGTACAGATCGAGGATCTTCCGCTCCACATGTGGAATTTTGAGCGTGCATCCTTGTAGTTCCCAAAACTTAGCAATCTGGTCCAAGAAGTTGAGTTTAACTCTGGTTTGAGCCTGCGAGACGAGGGGGGTTGATGGAGGTGCAAAGAAAGAGAGAAAATAAGAATCAGCAACATTGTGAATGGTGCATGTTAATTATTAAGCATCTCAGAGGTGATGTTTTTTTTTATATCAGTCTCAAAAGACCCAAATTCTGCTGACAAGACTGTGACCATTGACCTTACAATGCAAACATCCACCCTTCAGTTTCACTATATTACTGACGACATCTCATAGACACAGTGTTTTTTTCAACAGA
Source organism: Rhinichthys osculus (assembly GCA_029959095.1). Taxonomy (NCBI): domain Eukaryota; kingdom Metazoa; phylum Chordata; class Actinopteri; order Cypriniformes; family Leuciscidae; genus Rhinichthys; species Rhinichthys osculus. The sequence continues at coordinate 18,275,133 of JARWKJ010000017.1, forward strand.
GGTGACGATATTTGCAAAACCCTGACCCCAAACCTAACCCTGTGACAAACCTGTTGATATCAGTAGACTGATTTGACAGATTTATGTCCAGATTTATGTTTTTCAAAGAGTGAAAAGCACTTCAGATGACCTCGCAAGTTAGTTGTCAGGACGTCTCACTATATTCGAGGGGATATTTCAAAATATTTGGCCCTCATGAATATAGCCAAAGTTCTATACACACAATTTTTCAGCTCAAATCAAAATCGTACAATTACCTCTAACTCGTTGAGTCTCTGGATCCGTGGAGTAAAATGAAGTCTGTCAACGTCACATGCAAATGGAGGCTGCCAGTCCTAAACACACACACAAAGTTAACATACAATTAGTAAAGTTAAATTTCTTATACTTTTATTGACATTTATATAAAATTTCTTGATTTCTGAAGTTTATTTAACTTTAATATGCAACGTCAGCATAATTTCACAGTAAAAATCAAGCTGTGACATCCAAAGGGGCCTAATGAACCATTCATTGTATGGTCCTGTGCGATTTACATTCTACATATATTTGTAGTTAAAGGTTGTATCAGTGATTTCTGGCCCAAAAATAAATGTCTAATCTTTCCTAACGATCCGCTAGCTGCTCGCCCCATAAGCATGCCGTCCAAAAACCGCGTCTCTGTAGGCAGCCTAGGCTCTGAGATCTGCACACAAAAACAAATGGGTACAACCACCACTCAAAACCAAAATAGAGTGTTCCAACCAATCACTGACAGGGGCGGGTGTTGCTCCGATTTCGCGTCCAGCCGTGCACGAGTGCAAAACCCCACAACACCCGCCCCTGTCAGTGATTGGTTGGAACACTCTATTTTGGTTTTGAGTGGTGGTTGTACACATTTGTTTTTGTGTGCAGATCTCAGAGCCTAGGCTGCCTACAGAGACGCGGTTTTTGGACGGCATGCTTATGGGGCGGGCAGCTAGCGGATCGTTAGGAAAGATTAGACATTTATTTTTAGGCCTGAAATCACTGATACAACCTTTAAAATGTTCACAAAAACAAACTTTATTTACATCAACAGCAAATCCAAACTGCAGACTGCGTCCTTGAGTCGAGTTTCTGACTCATTACCACTGAGGTCATGAACACAAACATGTTTGAAACAAGAGAGGCCAAAGAAATATATATTTTTTTATCTTTAGCTTTCTGATTTTCTGAATTCATTCAGCAGCCTTCTGAAATCATCAAGAATGTGTTTGCATGTGCACACAATGCACACAAAAACAAGAAGCTTTTGATTAGAAGGAAGACTTTCAACAGATAAGACTTTCATTCTGTGGGTACTGGACACTGATAAATTAAACGGGGACACAACATATCTACATAAACACATGTAAAAACACACAATTGGAACACCACATTTTATAGAGTACACAATTTCAGAAGCAAAATAAGAAAACTTAGTTGCTTCTCTTTCACTATTTCTTTTCCCCTTTGCATTCATACATTTATTTGAAAAGATCTGACAAAGACAATCCTGTACAAATGTGACTGGTACACTGTGGTTTGTGGTCAACAGACTTGTGAATGTGTGTCTGCTTAACACAGTGGCTAAAGGTGAGCTAAAAAAATATATCACATTCACTCACACGCAACCTGCTGTAGATGGCTAAACGGTGGGATTATGGTTTTCTTTAAGGTCAGTTCCCTATATACATTTTTTTTGGTCTAAGTTTAACACATTTTCTTTGTCTTCAGCCTTCCATAACCACATGCTTACAATTGCGCTCAGAAAAACAGCAACACCCACAATCGTGTCTCCAGATACACACAACGTAATTAACAGTTTGATTACTGAGACCAGACATTTTCCTCTTGGGGTCAATAAAGTGTTACCCTTTCTTAACCAAACAAGGAACCCCAGGATAACCTCAATCAAAATTGGCTACAAAACCTCACATTTCAGCATCAGTGAATTTAAAATGCAGATAAGTTTGCTTTTATACATTGAGCCTATATTAATAGTGTAATTATCTAATTAGTACCTGAGGAAAACAAAACAATAGTTTTTATAAAAAAAAAACTTTTTCCTGCCTCATAATGCATGAAATGGCATATCCAGACACACACAAGTGCAGGAGTCTGTACGTTAAACCACTGTTCATTGAGATCATTGACTACATATACAGATTTCTGCCTGTCTTATGAACAATATATTCACCACAATCTGCATCTACTACCACAGCTACACAAAATCTATTAAATGCAGGTGAGTTCTGCGTATATTAAGACCATTTATTACAGTATTTCCTTGTTTGCTGTTCAGGCAGCATAGTTACAGAAAGACACAAAATGGCCAGATGGTTCATTCACTCCAAAGCTCCCAACATGGAGGACGCGCCCGGCCCGAGGACTTCATCTATCCATCCACAGGGTTCGGATCAGAATCAGCCGAATGAGCCGAACCGAACCTACGAATCACTTTACACGGTCTTAATGGTTTAAAACGTGCCGGGGTCCAACGCACGCATGTTGGTGGTAGAAAGCAAGAGGCCATTTGGAAAACATTCTCAGCTTTATAACCTTCGCAAAATATTACTTTCTGGTTTATTAATGAGTCAATAATACCAAGCCATCGTACTAGAATGATGCTTGACATGTTTTACCCGTTCATCGTCTCTTGTTAAACGTAATTATGCTTTCCCCCATCTGCGACCTCATGCGTGCCGTGAACCACGTCACGTAGCTGCGAATCTAATAGATTCATATAAGAACCCGAATTCACATCAAATCCGAAGCCAGTATCAGAACCAGCGAGTTTGACCCAGAGCGCGTCATGGCCATAACAGATGGAGCGAGAATTGTCAATAAATAAGTAAATGGCATTTAAAATAACATGAAGACAAAACTAGTTGTATTGTCCATAAACACGAAAATAAATATTATGAAATATAAACGGGGTGTCAGACACATAAAACCTTCTTCAGATATAAATAAATTATAATGTTCGTGTCATTGGACTCTATTCACTATACAAAGACGCCATCAGAACCACAGAAACCCTTCAAACTGGTTTAGACAGGTTCGGGAGTTAGAGTTCGGATTCAGATTAACGCCGCTGGTCTGGACTGGATCATTTCGCTAATATGTAAACTATATTTAGTCGCTGGGTATAAACGGTAATTAATTAATTGCATTAATCTAATCCTCACACAACCACTTTTGTCACAGAATGGATTTGCTCTGACCAGAATAGAAGATATTAATTTATACATTCCCTGTATGCTTAACAATCTGTTCATATAGGCAAGAATGCATGCAATACAATTAATATAGACTAAACTCAATTAAAGACCATTAAAAGTAGCCTAAGTGTGCTAAGGTGAAAATGAAAGGAAGTTTATTTCCGCATTGGCAGGTATCTCCTTGTCTCTTGATGTTTTTTTTGGTCTTTTTTTTTTTTTTGTCTGTCTGGTATGAGGACATTACATTCTCGTTAAAAAGTAGGCTACATTGAACTCATTAGTAGCCTTTCAATGATGAGGTAACAGATGGGGATCTCAGTCTGTTCGTCAATGTCAACAACAAAGATGCAGAAGCAACTATACCAGGATTACTAATTCAATATACAAAAAAAATATATATTATAAAACGATATTTTATATCAACGATAATCACTGACAATCAGCAAACTAAACTATGTAAATGTGACGTTTAATCCAGTAACGTTACTAGAAAGAGACAGGCCGTAAACTACACTTACAGCGGCTATAAAGAGCCATTTTACTGTATAATATTCACACATCCGCGACGTTTGCGTGTAGTGAGCAACGTTATTGCGCTCGTGGGTCAGAAATCCGGGTGATGCGGGTCCGCAGGACGAGCACAGACCCGGCAGAGCTTCGGAAATTCAACTGATATGATGCCTATAGACACACAAAGCGGTTCGGCAGTGCTGTCACTGCGCCGCCATGTTTAGACATTTCCCTTTAAATCGAACTCAGAATCACTCCGCAGATCCGGCCCGGATCAACCGGTCCGATTCAGACCGTCCGGACAGCACTCACCGGCGGCGGTCGAACCTTGCAGATCCCCGTTTTCTCGGCGATGGGTCGGATTTTATTGATAAAGGCAAACGGGTCTGCAAATTCCTCCCAAGTGGGCTCGAATACCGGGCACTCGGGCGGTGGGGTAAACTCAGCCGGGCCCCGCTGGGTCATCCTGCAGGTCCGGTTCCGGAGCAGAATCGAGTCGCTCAGCGAAGCGGGGACAGAACTTCCTGGGATCCGCAACAAGGTCTGTCCGTCCGTTACTCCCCTAGTCCGGCTAACACTTGAACAACACGAACAATCAACACACGCGCGCACATACATACACACACTCACCGTGACGTGACTGCTCTTAGGCTGAGACCACATCCGCTCAAAAATCTAGAGACGAAGCGAGCGTGTCCACTCATTTCTAGCGTTGAAGAAACACGTTAAAAAAATAATTAAACCGTGATATTTACCGTTAATTGAGGTATTATTTAAACTGTTTGTCTTTTTGACGCGTAACGATAAAAGCTGGAAATACGTTACGTTGTTGTTCGTTGACATTAGTGCACACGCCAACGTGCTATTGAAAAGCAAGAAAAGGTAGCAGCTAAACCCATTTACTACAGTTACCTCGCCTTCAAATAAAAGTTCCTATTATAAACTTCTGCACCCTTTATTCTATCATGTGACTTAAAAGAAAAACAAAAGATCTTTTTTAGTCAGCGGTTTTTATGCTCGAGGAAAACAATTTCATGTGTGCCAGTATACAAAGAGATAACAGAGTAGAAGCAAACAGTTGTGAGTAAAGGTTTTACAAGATCAAATCCACTGTCGACTTATACGATTACGTGAAAACTCATACACTTCCGCACTGTTCACTGTTAATTTAGAAACTTTAGGAGCACTGTGTGTATTTACATCTTCTGCCAATAGCATGCGCTCAAAGCCGTCAACTGCTTCGCTCCGCCCCAGTGTTTACCTCTGCGTATGGATACCTTCAGGTGACAGCTGATAGTGGCTGGGACTTCTTCTTTAAATAGACTCACTGCTATTGCTGATTGGACGACTTCCGTATAGAGAATGTGACGCAATGCAAGGGGGAGGAGGGGCGTTGTAGTAAAGCGCTTTACATAGTGGTCTACTTTTGTGTTTTGACGTAAAGGTAACTCTGGCAGTGTCGCACTTCAATGTAAAATTTAGCGTTGACATGTTTTATAATGTTTATTATATGATAATATTATATATAAATAATATATAACATAAATTACAAGGCCACGTCAGAGGCTGAGACTTGTTAACACAAAGCTTATTGTTTTAAAAGTATTATTTTGTTATAAAGGACAGTGCTAGGAAGGTAGCAGTGCTGCATCTCAAACCTGGCCTATAATAACATACTGTATGATGCTTTCATTGCACATCTATTAAAATAATCATTATTGGTGTAGCTGTAGTCACTCACATTTTATTACAATTTCAATATTGTCATCCACATTCTAAATTTGAATATGTAAAAGACAATATAACAAAAATGTGCAATACAACTAAAATTGAACTTTGTATCTCTGGGTTTGATTGAAGTTAATGTAATATTGTATTTCTTTTTAATGCATTTAATAATTTTTTTACAAAATAAAAGGTTGAGATGAAACAATTATTGTATTGCAGGTGGAAGATCTATGATTTAGATCAGGGCAGATGGGTCAGAGCTCCACCGAAATATTAATCCAAAACCTACATGTAAACTGAATCAATTATAAATATGTTCAGCATTCTGTTACAAATATTGACGGAATGTCTACACTATTTCAGTCGTAAAGGGAGCGGGATGTTACGTATCAAAAAAGTAGCGCATGGCTTCAATAGACATGTATCATGAAACTGGGCAGATGGTGCCTGTGTCCTCCACAGCGCCCCACAATTTTTCAATGTAAATCTGTGGTGAAAAATGGAACTGCAGCGCTCAGACTGCCCCGCTTATTTTCACAAATTATTTTCAGACCAAGACGGTTCGCATCAGGTCAGTAACTAGTTGGCATGTCTGTTCTTCGTATATCAAATTCATTAAAGTTTAAACGTGCTAATGTGAATAGACTTTATAGTTCTGCTGTGTTTGCGACATTCTAAAACAAATAAATAAGGCTAATTACTACATTAAGACACTACTAAAAAACTTTCTATGTGTGCCAGTCAATCCATAGACATAAAATACTAAATGTATTTATTTTACATGTCTGTCAGTCAAGAGCGCCACCCTCAGGCTGAATAACGCAAGTACTTTAGACACAGAATCAGCCCTACCTAAATTTACAGACAGGAGCCTCTACTGTCTATTTATAAAGTTTTATAAATATCTGTTTTAACATAGAAAATGTGATGCATTCAAATGTCTTGTGAAGTGTCACTATATATTAAAATATTTGAACAGGGTACACCTATCAGAACCCACCTGTGGATTAACTTCTCGACTATACAATAAATACTAATGACTTCAAATCTCCAAACTAAAACAGCAATTACAATTGTTACCATGAGGAATTTCAGTGCTTTAGGGTTACTTTTCAGCAGGAGAGAATAAAATGTCCACACGACTTGAGATAAAAGCAGCAAATCCTTGAAAAACCTTTAACATTTGTTAAAAGTTGCCTGCCATTCAAAGTAGCATTGTATTCAGGCGTTACACATGAAACCATATTAAAGCGTTTTTGTTCTTTTAGAGTTCTTTAAACAAATGGATAAAACCTTGAGCCTACTTTTATACCATACATTTATGAAACAGTCGAGTGTCTGGCTAAAGCTTTACATCACTTTAAAAAATAATTAAAAGGATTAGTTCACTTTAAAATGAAAATTAGCCCATGATTTACTCACCCTCAAGCCGTCTTAGGGGTTTATGACTCCTCTTTCAGACGAATACAATCGGAGTTATATTAAAAAAAATATCCTGGCTCTTGTAAGTTTTATAATGGCAGTGGATTGCAACCAACAGATTCAAGCTTAAAAATGTGCATCCATCCACCGTAAATTGTAAACTAACTCGTAACTAAACAAACTCCAAACGGCTCCAGGGGGTTAATAAAAGGCCTTCTGAAGCAAAACGGCAGGTGTATAAAGTTTTAAATATTAATATTTTTCTTTCACAAAGTAAAATATCTAGTTTCTGGCCAAATGAACATACGGATTCCACGTGTAAAGCGCAATTTATGCGAGTAATGCTGATATTTACGCTACACCACGACGCACTACGCTACTTCTGACGTCAAACATTTTGTAAGTTGCGCATTAGGGGTTAGTAGACTGCGTATGACTGTTTGGCCAGAAGCTAAACTTTTACTTTGTAATGTGTTAAATATAAATATTTTGCTTCAGAAGGCCTTTATTAACCCACAGGGGCCGTTTGGAGTTTTACAATGGTTGGATGCATGTTTTTGAGCTTCAATCTGTTTGTTGCAAGCGACTGCTATTATAAAACTTGGAAAAGCCAGGATATATATTTTTTAAATAACTCCGATTGTATTCGTCTGAAAAAAGAAAATCATATATACCTAGGATGGCTTGAGGGTGAGTAAATCATAGGCTAATTTTCATTTGAAGGTGAACTACTCCATAAAGGGATTCCTCTTTAAGGAAAGAATACACATACAAAAATAGACCGAAGATTTTATTCTGAAATGGTGTTTTTCACTTACAGCATAATGGTAGAGACAAAAGACAGCTTACAAAACAGTGTTAACAGACAGAACTGCCTTTGGCAACTCATTTCTTGTGAAATCAGACAGAATAGGAGGTATAGAAAAGAACAAAACCTGACACAAAAGAACATTTATATCACACACATCAGGGCATTGTTCCCTATCATTGGGATTTCATAAGGAAGCTTGCCATTTGAGAGGTAAAATACTGCTTGTAAGTGCTGGAGTAGGACTAGTTTCTCTTCTAACTGTAGGTCTCAGATCAGCCTCTTAAAGCGTCTTTAATACTCCTCTCCCTCCTCTTCATCCTCCACAGACTCTGCACCAACCTCCTCATAATCTTTCTCCAGTGCGGCAAGATCCTCTCTGGCCTCTGAGAACTCTCCCTCTTCCATTCCTTCACCAACATACCAGTGTACGAAGGCACGCTTGGCGTACATCAAATCGAACTTGTGGTCCAGTCGGGCCCAGGCCTCGGCAATAGCCGTGGTGTTGCTCAGCATGCACACTGCTCTTTGTACCTTGGCCAAGTCTCCACCAGGAACCGCTGTAGGTGGCTGGTAATTAATGCCAACCTGTAGAGAAAGAGGACACATGGTTAACTTGACTGAAGTTTGAATTAAATACACTTGAATGTCTTGTCAATCTCTCCCACCTTGAATCCAGTTGGGCACCAGTCCACAAACTGGATGGATCGTTTGGTCTTAATGTTAGCAATAGCAGCATTGACATCTTTGGGCACGACATCACCACGATAAAGCATACAGCAGGCCATGTACTTCCCATGCCGGGGGTCACACTTCACCATCTGATTGGACGGCTCAAAGCAGGCGGTGGTGATCTCAGACACGGACAGCTGCTCATGGTAAGCCTTCTCAGCAGAGATGATGGGAGAGTATGTGACTAGGGGGAAGTGGATTCTGGGATATGGCACCAAATTGGTCTGGAACTCAGTGAGATCGACGTTCAGGGCGCCATCAAAGCGCAGCGAAGCGGTGATGGAGGACACGATCTGACCGATGAGGCGGTTGAGGTTGGTGTAGCTGGGGCGCTCGATGTCAAGATTTCGGCGACAGATGTCATAGATTGCCTCGTTATCTACCATGAAGGCACAGTCAGAGTGTTCCAGGGTGGTGTGGGTGGTTAGGATGGAGTTATAAGGCTCAACCACAGCAGTGGAGACCTGAGGAGCGGGATATATGGCAAACTCGAGCTTGGACTTCTTGCCGTAGTCGACCGAGAGACGCTCCATCAGGAGGGACGTGAAACCGGAGCCAGTGCCTCCACCAAAACTGTGGAAAATCAGAAAACCCTGGAGACCAGTGCACTGGTCTGTCTAGATCAGGAGAGGGAAAAAAGAAAAAAGACAAACAATCAGTAAATCAGATATACTTGTCTAAATTACACTTATGTGTTTTTCAAAACTGGTGTGATATTTCCATTATATTTTGTGGAACAAAAGATACAGAAATGTCATTTTGTTTGATAGAAACAAATAGTATAGAAAGTCAATAGTAACAAGAAGAAAGTCATACAGGTTTGGAAAAACATGAGGGTGACCATTTTCATTGTTGGCTGATCTATCCCTTTAACAATCTTTATCAATAGCATATTGGTTATCAACCAATATTATAATTTTTCTTTTTTAATTAGTATTCTTATATTTAACTGTGCAAGCTCATTTGCTATTTTTTTTTTTTACATTCAGAATAGCCTTACCAACATCGTATACTCATTAAAACCACTAATGTAATAAGTTTAATGTAATCTTTAGCCAATCTCAATAAATATCCAATTTTCATTTTGTACAATATAATGTTGTGATACTCAAATGCACTTGTAGAACTTAAAGATTGAATGCCTAATATTGGCATTAAGCTCAATATTACAGTCAGTGCATCCTTAGTTCTCAATTATAGTTCATACCAATTTGCGGACGCGCTCCAGCACCATATCAATAATCTCCTTGCCAACAGTGTAATGGCCTCGGGCGTAATTATTTGCTGCATCTTCCTTCCCAGAGATGAGCTGCTCCGGATGAAACAGTTGCTTGTAGATTCCAGACCTTACCTCATCTGAAACATAAGATACAGGTCTTTTTGATATCCAGCGCTTAAGTTTTTTTTTTTTTTTTTTTTTTTTTTTTTTAAAATCATCATACATGCCAACTTAAGCTTAACTATTTGCAGTCTGAATGTTGGCCAAAGTACACATACATTTCAACATTTCAGGGGTAATAAAACTGGTTTACTACAAGATAGAATTTTTATGATGGTTGGTTGATCCCTTTCAATAACCATTTACCGATGACTGAAGGCTCCAGATCCACAAACACAGCTCGTGGCACATGCTTCCCAGAGCCAGTCTCACTGAAGAAAGTGTTGAAGGAGTCATCCGCACGACCAATGGTCTTATCACTCGGCATATTGCCATCAGGCTGGATGCCATGCTCCAGGCAATACAACTCCCAGCATGCATTGCCAATCTGTACTCCGGCCTGGCCCACATGGATGGAGATACACTCACGCTACACAAAGAAAAAGAAATTGCTTTAGTGTGTGTGTCCAAAGCCATTACATAAAAGACTGCTTTTTTCCAGACAGCTTTTCAATTACAAGTAATTAAAATAAAGGCTGTAGTCTTAAAAATGAGATTAAAAGTTTGAGTCAATTAAATGTGGGATATTGAACTTGAACCCATTAAGGCTGAAACTCTAAAGTCCTAACTTCCTCTTGGAGCTGAACTTGAAACTATAATTACAGTTCAATCACTAACTGGGGTTGGAAGGTGAGACTGAACGGTACTAGGGACCCTGGAGAACACCTGAGCATTTCAGGATTCCTGCATTTTAGTGAGTGCATAATTCCTTCTTTAGTCTGATCTGAAGACCAAAGAATATCCAGTGAACATACTTGCTGAATCTCTTTAAGAAATCAATTAAATTTCATTACCTTAAAGTTCCTAGCGGTGTTGAAATGATAGTTCAGGAATGTTCCATACCTGTGTGACTTTCTTCAGTGGAACACAAAATGAGATATTAAAGCGACAGCTTCAGTCACCATTCACTTTATTCATATGGAGAGGGAAATGAACTCCATTCATTGAAAAGTGACTGAAGCAGTCAATTCTTACTGATGTCTCATTTTGTGTTCCATGAAGGAAGAAAAACCCACACAAGTTTGGAACAACATGCGGACAGAATTCTAATTGCAGTAAAGAAAATAATTCTTAGTGCATTTCCTCCCAGGAGAAACTCTGGGATCTCACGGGCACATTTAAATCAGAACTTTTTATTAAGATTACTACATCCCATTTTTCTATATATATATATATATATATACACACACACATTTAAATATATATATATATATATAAGGTTAACAGTAGAAAAATTACTGAGTGCGCGCACTCCGCTTTATCGTAAAATGGTCGACAGGAAGGAGCCGTAACCTGAACTATTGCAAAATAGAGGAAGTAGAAAATAATTATGCACCAAACATCAAAGCAACGACACAAACAAGTAACAGCATTTAAAAAGAACGATCGCTCCAAGAGTAGCTTTAGGGTTATTAGTCTGTAAAAGTTGGGAGGGAAAAGAGTCAGCAGACTCCCATCCCCCAGCCTCGCGCTTCCACCAGACCGCGCGCGTGAAAGGCCTCCGCAGTTGGATTCGAGGAATTCCTCATGCGCAGCCTAGGAGTTACATATCCCACTCCCAACACGGTTTAATCAAACATTCCGATCGGAAAAGATTACATTCATTTTCAAAGGTCGCATACGTAATCACATTTCCTCCATTGAGGCCAAGAAATATTTTACGTCAGAGTGAAGACACGGAAGAGAAACGACGCGTGTAACTGTTAATCGTTTTATAAAGTTAGTTGATAATGTGACAAATTTAACGTTTGAGGCGTCAATGTCTTAAAGGGATTGTTCACTCAAACGAAGTCACCCTCATGTTACTCCAAACTTGTATCTTTTTTTTTTTTCTTTCTACTTGAGTGCCGACAGTTTGAGTCGCATCTTTTAAAACGTGAATGCAGACTGTCAATCTGCCCAAAATCTCGTTTTGTGTTCCACGGAAGAGCTGAAGTCACGGTTTTAGAACACATTAGGGTGAATGATAGAATTTTCACAATTAAGTTAACTGCTCCTATAACATGCTTCAAAGAGAGCCACGCGACTACGAAGTAAAAGTCGGTTTTTAATAAAACGCAAAAAAAAAAAAAAAAAAACTATTGTGAAAAAGACCACGTTTGACTTTTTATTGTTAAAGCTGTAAAGTATTAATATTTTAGTGACTAGAGTATCACTTACCATTTTGACTTAGTCTTCGTGGATACAAGTTTTTTTAATAGAAAACGTTAATGTCTTTCGGTGGGAAAATCACCAAAAGTCTGTTTTGAGCTCCGTTGAGTGCAGACCAGACGCGTTACGTGTCTTCGCCAACACAGCAATATGGGTCAAAAAGTCCGCGGTTCAGTCTATATACTCGCGTGCGCGCTCACACCGCCCGCTGCAGCTCGCGATAGGCCAGGAGCACATCAACATCCTCCTCGCCATATGATTGGTGTAACTAAACACTCATTTTAGATTTAAAAATGTTGCAACATTTCTAACCGTGCTCGAGAGCGAATAACAAGCCTTTTCATTTTCATGAGAACCCTGATAAGAAAATAGGTTATGAGACAGCTGAATTATTAAAAATATTACGTCTTCACGAGAAGTGGAGGTTCCCTTGGAAAGTTCAAATGTCCTCTGAGGTGCATTAGGTAGCCGATTTCTTTTGTTCCGACAGCTTTTCTTCACAAACGTTCTTTAACATTATTAAACAGGGAAACTAAAGCATCGAGAAAGCACTGATGAGTAAAACAAATCTTTAAAATACTTTTCTTTAAGGTTCCGTGTCTTTTAGTCCATGCGTATCCGCTCTGATGTATTCTATATGCTAGTGTACTCATGAAAGCTAACCAACTTTTATCAGAAACACATGTTTAAAGTCTTGCTCATCAGCTCATGTAGGGAAAAAGGCCTAAAATATTGATGACTCATCAGGCACTTTACAAAGTTTTGTCCAATCAAATCACTAGAATCAGCACATCCCTCCTCCAAATGCCACCTGTAACTAACAAGTATGTGGCCATCAAGTAGAGAGAGAAATATCATAATTAGAGTTCTGAGCACATGAATGTCTGAGCAGTTTTATTTACAAGTGGGAAACTCAGAATTCTAGATGATACATGAGTTGCGACGTTGAAAAGGAGCATGTCGATTTGAAACATTGATCTTTAATATATATTATATATAAATATACAGATAAGTGAGCTCAGCTGAAACCAAGCCTTTTTTCTTTTCTTTTTAAAGAGTTGTTAGAAGTTAATCATTCAATTTTCAAGGGTTGCATTTTGTAACAAAAACAACATTTTAATACCATGTGTAAATATGTGATAGAAATTAATATTTTGAATAATTTTGAATTCAGATGTAGTTATTTGGGTTTGTTCAGTATAATTCTTTTTCATGGCTACTTCCGTGTTGTTCCCGACTTGAATGCATGATTTCATAACGAACATACGAGGTTTGAGTTTCCCAGGTGTACTTGAAGGCAGCATTAGATACATATCGTCTCAACTTCCTGTTTCAGTAGGAAGTACATCAGCACAATAAAGAAAACTGCAAATCTAACAATTTCAATTGGTCTTTAAATGTTTCATGAAATAATAGCCAATTCACCAGACAGTAATTCAAATATTTTTGTCATTTTGGCAGAGGGAGTGCAGCTACAGTACCATGGCAATATTCAGCAAGCATGGACCAGTGTAACTTGAGATTGATTTCTAGCATCTTCTATTTTAAAATAATCTTACAGGTAAGCTGATGATGTGAAACGTTCGTAAGGGCTTAAGTTTTGTGACATGATAAACAGACTTTTCCTTTATTGTCTTTATCATGGAATCACACTATTAAAACAGCATACCACATCAATGATATACTGCAGAACATCCACCATGCACGTCATCCTTCATTCATATGGGTCAGTTTTCAGTATTTAACAAGACACTTTTCACTGAGAGAGAGCACAGCTAAATTCACCCATGCATTCAGATTCACACTTAAAACACCAGCACACAGGCTTTATGATATCTCGCTGATGGTTCTGTACATGACAGAAAAATCCCTGGTGCATCAGGCACATTGATAAAGGGTCGAGTCAATAAGAAGAGCCCCAGCAACCAGAGATGATGAGGACAATGTCATAACGGACGTTACAGACAGGATCAAAACAGATTACGCAAAGCACCTCTGCTGTCGCATCCTGATGACAATATTCTCTCCTTCAGGAAGGATTCAGTCACTTGGGCAGTAAGGCATACACATACTTGTCTCTTCTCTGAGACATTTTGACACCAGTAGATTATTATATTGCACTTTAAAGGACTCAACTGAGTGAATCTCACAAGTAATCAAAGATCACAGAGTTCTGCATGAAGAGAACAAAAACGTGAAACACACATGTTCACTGCATCATAAAGTTAGTGTTTTTCTCCCTCATTAAAAGAAAACAAGGACTGAGATCTCAGATGGCAAAAAAACGTAAATCCACAAAGAGGAAAGAGTCATAAAAAGGCTGGTAATGGGATCTGATGCTTCACAGAGCAGTGGAGCACAGATTCCAGCGTCCAGAAGTCATTATAAAGCGCCTCTATGTCCGAATAGTTTCTCTTCTCATTTTTCTCTAAGAACACAAACTCCTGCATCACAGCGTTGTGTTGCCATTGAAGTCACTACTTCCCAGCTGTCAATCACAGGGTCATAACATTCAATGCTGCTGAGCAGCGAGTTCCCATCATATCTGCAGAAAGAACATAGACGCAATATCAAAGCAAATGATTAAGTCATACATTTATTTCATTTATTTTAACAACAGCACAAACACATTTGGGAAAGGTTCAATGTAATATATTGACATCGTACCCTGCAATGGCATAGAGGCGGCCCCTGAGGACTGTGGCTCCTACGTAGCAGCGTGGCGTGCTCATATTGGCCACAGTGGTCCAATAGTCTGTGCGGATGTTGTACACTTCTACGGAAGACAGGTGGGCTGTGCCATCAAACCCTCCGACAACATATATGTGATCGTTCAGCAAAGCCACACCAGCCCCTGTAACATAAATAAAAGCAGTCACGGTATATTGCAGTGGGGGTTTTCCAATTATTGTTTTTGTAATTTGAGAAAGAAAGAAAAAACATTTGAACAGTAGTATATGCAACATGCACTATATAGAAATTATTCTATTCACAAATATTTTTAGGACCTGTTGTAGAATATAAAAAAAATTATATTTAATGTGTTAAAAGGAGACTGCGAGTGTACCTGAGCGTTTGTTGGCCATGGGAGTGACGCTGGTCCAGTGTCCCGTGTGAGGGTCATACCGCTCTACAGAATTCAGGATGTTCAGACCATCATAACCACCTGCAGCCACAACAACACAATGTTTACCAAGTCTGAAAATCTGCATGTCTATCTGAACATGTCTGTGCCAAGCCTTTTGCGTTCCTGCCATTATCGATGCTAGTTAGGAGCAACTGATTTCTCAGCACAAGAAAACTAGAAGAAATGTCCAGACGTCCAGTCATATTCATTTACCTTCAACAACTAATAAAACGCTACCTAAACAGTAAATGAGGCCGCTGGCTACAACAAGTCCTGCTCCTTCTCTGGCAGTCTGCATATCTCCCAGCATGCTCCACTGGTCAATATTGGGGTCATAACGCTCCATGCTGGTGTGACGTCGACTACCATCGAATCCACCCGCAACATAGATCATATCTGTGAAAGAAAAAAAAAACATCAGTCTAAGCTGACTAGTTAAAACAAAACAAAAAACTTTCAGATCGACACAATGCTGGTTTGCTCAACCGACTTGCAAAAGAAAAGCGCTTCAGGCGATGTAGCCTAAGAAAAGAAAATCATACTGCTCTACATCCACGGAACCCACATAATTCAAACTCACTGAACTTGTTTGGTTGGCAGATTTTGTTTCAGTCTTATGTGAACTGTACTACTTCATTCAATGCTCATGTACCTGTAAATCTTCATAAACACAACCCACCTTGACCCAGAATTCAAAAGAAACCACTAGAACTCTACGAATGTATAAGAACAAGCATCATTTCCCTATACAGAATAGGTACCTCCGAGGGTTGTAGCTCCTGCAAGGCCTCGGCGTACATTCATTGTGGCGACAGAGTACCAGACTCCATCTTCATCTGCTGTGTAGTCCAAACACTCAACCGAACTCAACCGCGATCGGCCGTCATACCCACCGATAACGTAAACGCGATCATTCAGGGCGACAGTGGCAACGTAGCGTCGCTTCCTTGCAATGTTCTGGAACATTAAAGAGGTTTTGAGATAAATCTCTTATCGGTCCTTCCTCTGCTAAACAGACATGATGTTTGCTTCAGTGGCTGTTTTGTCCACTGACACTGGGGAAATGTTTTATCAATGTAAAACCTGACTCACAGGAAGAAAGCTCCACTCTCGGGTCTTGGGATCATACTTCTCAACAACGTCTATGGGTGATTGCTGGCTGCCAAATCCTCCGATTACCAACAGAACCTCTTTGGCACCTAAAACCCATTCCAGTGTCAGAAAGTAGTTGTACGAGGCTTCACAAGAAAATCACAAACATGTTAAGACATGCCAAACTGATTCAGCGAAAGAGTGAAATGACATAATGAATGATATATTTAGAGGATTAATTAGACTGAAGGATTTCAGGCCTAAATACTGAAAACACACAGAGGCATCAGACCGAGTCTCGCTTGGGTTCGAGGACTCTGCATCTCGCTGCGTAACTCTGGCCGGAGGTGAAACTTCTTTGCTTCGTCCACCAAATCTCGACATGGCAGACTGCAGCGTATCAATGGCTGAAACAGATACAAACACTCAACACAAATGTACAAATATCATGCAGTAACGCACAAAAAATAAAAACACAGGTGGGGACATTGACCCCATGAACATTAAGATCTTTGTAACTGCTGCATCCTTCACATTCATATAGGCAGTGTGTATTTGGCAGAAGCTAACCTCTATGTCAATGACATCAGTGATGTATCGTGGGGTTAGCAGCGGCATGCGCACATACTCCAGCAGATCAGACAGGTACGGCTCTCTTTCTTTTCTGTTGTGCTTCACCCAGTTCAGAACTGCCTCGAATACAGGCTCCTCTGAGTCAACCTACACATGTACAGTAACATTCAGATTTGTTGAGACAAACTTTATTTGTCGCTTCTAATTTTCATAGTTTAGATCTGTGACTTCTGCACGATGCTATAATAAGTCCAAACGTTGTAATTACACCTTCAGAATTAATGGACCGTGGTGAGAGACAAGAATTTAACACAAAAGGTACGTGTTTTTGTCTGAGAGTCCATGTGTGCATAAAACAAGACAAGAAGGGGGGTTACAGGTCTGCACTTGCGTATTTACTTGTCTTTATTACACTGTTGCTGAAAGTCTCAAAAACTAAAAAAAGAAAGATTTCAAACTTGCAGAGAAATATGGGACTCCAAACCAGCCTGAATTGGTTCCACCTTTCCTACGTGCAAAGTTTGCAGACTAATATGTAGATATGTAAACAAATGAGTATGTGCTATCATAATGTGTTTTTAATCGCTTGTGCCCTTCAATTGGAGTCAGAAATATTGTAATTACAACTTTCAATGACCAAGCACAGTGTCATATTTACAAGATGAACTTAAAATTCTAGATGATCCACAAGATAACATAATATATCTCTAATCTATAGATATGAGTTAGCGGAAATCAAGTCTTTAGTGAATGGTAAAGAATTATTTAGCAAGTTTAATTTTACAGGCTGAATTTGAATAATTTTAAAGGGGTGATGTATGGAACAGCTGATAGACAACAAGTGTAAAGTTAATCACTCAACTTTCACGTTTTGCTTAATGTAACACATTTAGGCTACGTTCACACTGCAGGCTGAAACGACCCAATTCCGATTTTTTTGCCCCAATGCGACCTGTATCTGATCTTTTCATGACAGTCTGAACGACACAGATCCGATCTTTTTAAATGCGACCCAGGCCACTTGGGTATGTGGTCCAAATCCGATATGTATCCGATCTTTTGAAATGCGACTTCAATCTGAACGGCCAGGTCACATGTATCCGACCCGCACGTCATTGATATGCGACAAACGTCATAATTCTGTGTTGAAGTAGGTGGGAATTGACCGTTGAGTACTCTTCTGCGCATGCGGGTCACTTCTGGGTCATTTCACGTTCACACAGGAGATCACAAAAGGTCGCATTTAATTGGAAATGTGAACGGCCTTGCAAAAAAATCGATTGCATTAAGCCCCTGCAGTGTGAACGCAGCCTTAGATACCATGTATAAATAAGTTATAGAAATGATCTAGATGTAGTCATGTGTTTTCTGTTCACAATGTAATTCATTTGTTTCGTTTAGACTACTTCCGTGTTATGTTTCTGACTTGAATGTGTGGCACTGTCGCAATAAGTCAAAAGTACGAGTTTCCCAGGTGCACTTGAAGGCAGGGACTCATTCAGAGTGAAAGAGAGCAGACAATCTCACCTGGATCTCATCACACTTGATGAGTTTTTCCACTTCACTCTGACTGAGCAGCATAAACTCTTCCTGTTGCACCACCTCAGCAAAATGCTTTTGTGAGAACAGTTCAGCAGCCTGCATCAAGTCCAGACAGTTGTGCGTTTCTGCAAAGTCTCTGATTCCCAGGCAGTTTGATGGATCCAACTGACTATTAAGAAAATCACAGCAAGCCCTTTTCACACCTGTAAAGAACACACACACACACACACAACATAACATCAGACTGGTTTATTTGTGCATTAAATACAGCAGAATAACATCAACTCAACAGGAAAATTGAATAAATACATCAAGCAGATATAAGGAGGCAAACTCAAGATTTTTTCCCCCACACACGTTATGGCTTCAGTTTAATTTGTTGCAGATAAACCTGCTTTGATGATTCAAGAAAATTCATTTCTTGTTATTGGGAATTGGTGTGCTGGGAAACGGGTTTTCGTCTCTAATGCAGATCGCCTGAGGGATCTGGCTAGTTATACTGCTCTCGATGGTGATTTCCAATTCCTTCTGCTCAAAGTAACCCAGAAGCCCAATGCTGCCACCATCCTTTTGACAGCAGGGAGTGTCAAGCTACATTTTGTTTTTGCCAAACATTAACGTTTCAATATCAGGACAAAGAGCTCAACCTTCAAAAGCTTTTAGGTTTTGTCACAGGCCGTTTTTTTGTCACAGTCAAACTAGAAGACGTTTCTGAGAAAGATTGATTTCAATAATCTAGTTTGAATAGATTTTTTGGATGCCTGAACAGTTTTCCCCTTATTTCAGACAACGTACAATTGCGGTATAGTTTTGACTGTTCTCCTGGGTGTTCTCCTTTGTGATTTGCTAATCTTTGACTCGTGCATGTTTGACTACACATGACACAACGAGAAATCTGTTTCATATAAAAGCTGTTCTTTTAAAATAACCATTCATTAAAAAAAAAAATCCTAAAAAAAACACCAATTCACAAAAATATTAAGTAGCACAATTGTTTTCATCATTGATAATAAGAAAAAATATTTCTTGAGCAGTACTGTCGAGTTTAAAACCAGGTCAACGTAACTGCCGATTGGTGTGCATTCTCTTAAAGGTGCAGTAAGCTCTTTCTGGTAAACACTGTTGATATTTGGAATCACGAAAACAAACACGCCCCTACCCCTATCTTGATGCCTCCGCCCACACATTCACGTACACGCCATGCAACACAGGCCTGCCGATGTCATCAAAAAGTGAAAGCAATTTGTGTTACTATGATAATTCAGGTCGAATGACAATGTTATTTAGCTCCTCTACTCTTTCAATGGCAAAGTCATCCCTTCCATCCCCAAAAAAACCACACAGTGTTCATGAACAGCTCCCTACATAACACGATAGTCCAAATAACTAATATATTACAACGGTGACAAGATCAAGGGGTTATAGCGATCAGTAAAATGGGAACCAAAAGAAAAAACATATATTAGGAGTGTTATCTCACTTTTCGAAAAACACTTTGCACAATGCTTGAAATTGATGTGGAGGTGGTTTAGACGTACCAGGCTTATAATAACAATGCAAATGAACAAAAAAGCAAAGATGACACACAAGTATATTCAAGCAATAGACAGCATATCTTAGTTCTGTGAAACACAGCAAAACCAACGTTTACTCACGTATCGAGAAGAAATAAAGCAACCTCGGCGTCCGTTTTCAGGCCTTCCCGCTCCTTAAGGTCTCTCCAGCGCTGGAAAGCTTCTCCGATATTAACGCGGGTCCTACCTCTTGCCTGATTGTAACCCTAGTTATATTCCCCTGGCCCAGTGACTCTTTATCATCCTCTTTTGTATATTATCTTCCATCTCTCTCTTTTGTGTTGTCTCTGCCATCTCACTCTTTCTATAGTCGTTCTGCTAATGTCTGTGCAGTGAGATCTCTCTCCTCCTCCATCATGAGTGTATAAGCCCCTTACTGCTGATTGGCTACAAGTGTGTTTTGGTGTTCGGTCCGATCCACTTTCAGCAGCGTTTTTCAAAAATTGCTTACTGCACCTTTAAGATACATCTGTTAATATTTGGTAAAAATGGCCATACGTCCTTTGTTTTTCTTTTGTGGAGAGTGAAGACAGACACAGATTGAATACACTTCTTAGAGATCAATCAAATTCTTCTCTAATCTCCATTTTCAGCAGCAGAGCTGTAATAGCAGGTCTCTGGCAATAATTGCACCCTGATTTCATGCAGGTTTGTACTTGTGTTTGTCTCCTTCATAATTAAGAGTCTCAGTGACTCCTTATCATGCTCAAATCTCAGCAAGCATGTGATGTTCATTACCTCATAACAGAAAAACAATCAAATCATGCAGATTTTTTATTTATTTTTATTTTTTTACATATCACATGTAAAATCATATACATACCAGGTTAAAAAAAGGATTATAATGTGCTTTATTCAGATGTGCTGATCTTGTTTTTCACTTTAAGCGCATATAAAAATTGATAAACGTTGTACATGTAATCAACTCTCAAATCTGAAATGGGTTTGTTAATGTTAGAATCCAATCACAAAGAAACAGCAATGTGAGCTGGGCTGGTGTGTGTGTTTGTACCTTTAAGCTGCAGGAGACAGGCAGCGGGCAGCAGCTCTTGAACGTTTTCTACAGTAACCAGCACCGTCTCTGTGTAAACAAAATCCAGCAGGATCTCCATGGTGGATGCTGTGAGGCCCTGAATGTCCACAAAGGACTTCCCTTTTTCAGCAAGCTATGGAGTAACAAGAAAATAGACTGATATTTAAAAAAACAAACAGATTTTTCTTTTTACATCCACATTTAAATCAAAACACAATTTAGACTGTAGATTAAACATGATGCAAGCTTGTGGATTTATTCATACTTGGGGTAAAAGCTGTCACACGTTTTTCTTCCCTTGTCTTGGCAAAAAACTGACCAATAAGAAATAAGCCAGCTTTCCGGAACCAGCATTTCAGATTGTGAGTACAAAATAAAAGCTACAGCAGGAACAAATGACCGAAACAAAAAAAAAGTGATAAGCGCAGCAAATGCATAATATTTCTACCCTATCACCACAGCTGTAATATTATCATTATAGAGTGCTTCAAGGATGGTGCA
The DNA here is from genome assembly GCA_029959095.1 of Rhinichthys osculus. Lineage (NCBI taxonomy): Eukaryota > Metazoa > Chordata > Actinopteri > Cypriniformes > Leuciscidae > Rhinichthys > Rhinichthys osculus. Next base: position 18,296,588 of record JARWKJ010000017.1, read on the forward strand.
TTTTTGTAGGCAAAAACCGGAAACGAGTTAGCATTTTTGCACTTCCTGTTCCATTGTCCTGAAGTCAATGGGTTTTTTGAATGGGTTTTTGGATAAATGCCTGAAATAAGGTATTTGGTGAACACAAGATCAAAATATTTTCACGTTTTATTCTACTACTTTAAACTTGACTTTTACGTGTTTTAAAAAAGGTGGTTGCGCCGCTAACAAGTGGTTGAATGGGACTACAGAGGCTGTAGTCAGACAAACAGGTAACCTTTACTCACTAGTCCACTTTTACAGACTCATTGTGTTTAAATTTGTGCCTATTTTAACTCAAACTTTCAGTGATTTGTTTTTTCTCAATTAAGACTGAAAGAGTTGTTGGAAGCCTAATGGTGGTGACGTTAAAGCCATGAGACCTTGGTGTAGTTTGTTTATAGCCTACGTTTAGCTTTTGTTCATTTGTGAAGATTATCATGATGAACAAAATGTGTAAGAATCATACATTTCTGTTGGAGCTTAAGTTCTGCAATAAATGGAAAAATCTTTAGGGGGTTTTGTTGAGGGACCCAGGGTGACGCTAACTTCCAGACTGGCCTACAAAAAACATCATTACTGCAGCACTCTCTATTACAGACCACTAGTACTATTATCTTTATATTATATTCCCCTATATTATGCTATATAACTATTTTTCTTACATTCTACAACATTATCATAAATTAGTTTGCATCCAGCTTGAATGCATGTGTCGTGTTCACTCTAGTAACACAGAACCAGCTTCAACATATCTGAGAATATTAAGAGACCGCCTGCACCTCCTAATGTGAAGGAGCAGAATTGCACCAACGTGAATTTTTTTGTTGTTGTTCTTTTTACATATGTGCCAATTTTATTGATATGGATTAGTAGAGAGGACAGGAAATTTTGAAGCATTTCTGCTAATGCCATGTCAGGACCCCAATGGAGTGCATTTTAATTCAACGGACAGACCGCTCCAGTTAAGACCACAGAGATTTCTGTAACATGAGAGTGATGAGTGTGAATATAGAGGGTGTTTGTTACCTCACTGGTGAACATGGCACAGAAATAATCACTGCAAGCTGCCAACACAATGCGGTGGGCCGGGAAATCTGTGCCCTCCACCCTCAGAGTGATGTCACACAGCGTGTTGCTCTTTCTTAGGGCGTTCATGGCATTCAAAATGGACTTGGCGTGCGAATTGGTCATGATGTCCTTGGGCGCCATGACGACAGGGGGTGGGGTGGAGTGACAAAGCCTCAGGCACTGCAGGATGATGATTTCTGCAGGACACACCAATCAGTGACCACTCAAAAACAACACAGCTGATCCCAAATACACACATAATCCAAACTCATATTACTTTCTTTCTTCTGTGGCACATAAAGGAAGATATTTTGAACAATATTGGAAACCAAACAGTTTTGGTTCCCACTAGCTTTCATTGTATGGACAAGAGTCAATGGGAACCAAAACTGTTTGATTACCAACAATCTTAAAACTATCTTATTTCAATATAAATAGAAGAAAGTTTGGAAAGACATAGGGTTTTGGAAAGATATGAGGGTGAGTAAATGATGACAGAATTATAATTATAGGCCACCCAATAATAATAATTATGTCATCATTTACTCACCCTCATATCTTTCAGACATTTGTGTCATTTTTTGTAACTGTGTATGCTGCCTTCACGTGCTATTGGAAAATTCCTACTTCCCACTTCTGAAGTCGTGATTACGAGCTCGTCGCATTCGAATTTTGACTTGAGTGGGCGTTCATGTCCAATTTTTTAACAAGGAAACTAGTATTTACGATAATTCCGATTACACGTGAAGGCTTAGAAATAGGCAGCTGTATATTGAAATTTGTTGAGAAAGTTAAATTTAAAAAGGATTAACCAAAAAGATCTGTCTCAATAGAAGCAGTGTCTCAGTGAAACGGCTCACTACGCATCCTTTAGATACATTTCAGCAGCATCTTAGAAAGAAAGGGACATTCTGAAACATAACGATACAACCATGTAAATATAACGCGTTAAACAATGAAATATTTTAGAAAAGGTCTAGCTGCAGGCTGAGGGACATTACGCCTGTTTTACAACAGACGGGAAACAGGAATCTTTTCTTCGTATTTAATATTTTCCTAGTAAAACTTCATCTGAAAGTGTTGGTGTAAATCAGGTGAGAGTTTAAGTTTCACAGAGGTGATATGAGGCTACATGCTAAGGCTAACCAAAAACGGATGCTAACCCACACATAAACAACTTTATGTGAACTCACAGCGTACAGCTGATCCACAGCAAAACAGATACGGAACAGGACTGGATGACAGCACACGGCGGTCTATTTGGACATCTGCTGGCACCCCTAACAGGGAGACCCTCGCAGGTGTGAATTGAATCAATTTTACTCCAGCAATGAGAAGAACAGTGCTCACGTGTGCGCGCATCTCCAGCAAAACACTGCGACGTCACCAGCGCGCGTGCGCTTTCAGCGGCTCTGCGCACTAATTGTGCTCGCGCGTTTCGTAATAATGCCATCCCAAATCGCTACACATTCTGACCTTCATTTGATAACTTAACTAAAAAACAACAACATAATTTTATGATACAACGCTATAAATTGCAGTTTGAACTACAAAGTGAACAGCTCTATCTATATAATAATTTTAAGTGAAAAGTAGTCATAAAATATTTTGACATATGATGGCTAATGGTGATTTGTAGTTCAAGTTGGACTTGGACAGTGGTGCTAGTTTTGGGTAAGTATTTTCATTAAGAAAATAGGAAATAGATTACAATAGAAAATCTAATTTATCCTTTTAGTGATGCTATTGTTAACTATTAAAAATGTTTTTTTGTAATTGAAATCAAGCTGAAATAAAATAAAATATAACTATTAGAACAAAAACTTATTAGAAATGTTGCATTGGCAATGAACTGAAATAAGCTGAAATTGAAATTACTAAAACCGGAAAAAACAAAACAAATGAAAGCTATAAAGAAAAAAAAAATAAAACTAATCAAAATGGCAAAGGCACATAACAATACTACTAAAACTAAAATTAAAGTATAAAAATAAAAGCTATTCAAAATATTAATAAATAGTATATATTTTATCCTTCAACCATAAACCTACTTAAAAAAGTCATGTGTGTATAACACAAAATCCTCTTTAAAATGTCAAAAGGACAGCATACTTTAAAAAAAAAAGATTATTAATGATCAAAGCAAGTAATTCTTGGTGTTTCATCTTTATTCTGCTCTTTTAAATATCTTGATTTCTATGATTTCCAAAACCAAACAAGTATTTTGGACTGAAACCCCGATTCACTCAAACAAAAGATAAAATTGCATGGGCCCCAATGTGAATCCCACTCCTGAAGCTCTGGGTCATTTCAGGTCAAAAGTTAATAAATGATCATGCAAACATGTTTGAGGAAACCGAGAACTAAGCATGTTCATGTGTGTCTTCCCTAAAATTCTTACAAAGTACAGAACCACGAATCAGTAAATCAAACCTTAGATGAAAAACCACTCAGTAGATCAGAAAACTGTCAGAAAAGAAGTGTTGGAGGAGGTAGTGTCTCTGAAGACCTCTGCAATGCTTTATGACTCATTCCAGTGATTTACAATAAATGATGTGCTGTACTGAAATAGTAAAGAACAATATAAACACAAGACTACCTCATTTATCAATAATTATAAGTATCTTAACAAATAAAAATCTTATTTAAATATACTGTATGTTGAAATTCCTCAGAGATAATACAAATCTTTAAATCATTGTTATGTCGGGTCCAGGTTCATTGTGACGTGAGCAGGCACCGGCCAAAGTTCAAGCGATTTGTTTTGTTTTTTTACAGCAGAGTGTCATCTGTACAGCCTCCTTCTAGACCATAGCGGAATTCCTGCAGGTTTGAGATTCCATAAAAATGGACAAATGCCGCTGCGACAACCAGGACATGGAATATCTGATGAGACTGAAACTGACAAAGTAAAATAGATCGAGACCATGAGTATACTTGCATGAACATTACGCTATTAGGCTACTTTACAATACTACATGCAACAAAAATTCTCTTGAGTCTTACCCAGATGTCACATCTTCCTGGAAAGTAGCGCTCTGGTATCCGTGCTGCATACAGTCCTGCTCCACTGACATACATGGCACCCATCAGATAGAACCAGCCCATCTGACCAACTGTCGTTGCCTTCACAAAACCCTCTGTGATGGTAAAGTGCATTGTGGGAATGAGCCCACTCAGACCGAGGCCCAGGAAAACACCTGAAGATGGGGAAATGTTTTATCAAACATCTCAAATCAATCATGAAGGTGGACTATTTTTGAGGAACAGGTGAGTGTGTTACCTGCACGTGTGCACCGGTGGCGAGGGGTGGCGAATCGGTCAACCTGGGCAACTATGATGGCAGCGACGCCCAGCACACATACAACAGATAGATAGATTAGCCGTGGCTGAGGAGAGCAGTAAAACGAGTAGTACAGCCATGGAACGAATGAGCCCATAATCAACAAAGCGATACCGGAGTAATCCAACCTAGGGGCATCAAAAATGACACTGCAGTTACTGAAGGTGATGCATACACATAATATGCCTACACACATAGAACATAAGAACCGGTGTCACTTACTTGGAGAAAGTTCTGGAGACCTTTTCCGAGTGGCAGTAGACGGTGTGAAAAAGCCATGAGAAGCACAAACAAAGCACTGCACCCAGGAAGAACATCCCCAAAACCACCTTCTCCTGCACGGGCGCCATGAATGACACATTCGGCCGCAGCATTGTTAAAGTGCCCAAGCACAGGAACAGAATTAGGCCTGTAGGGAGACATTGCGATAGCTTCATTAGATTCAAAATGACTCACCAGCAACATAATTACAGGTTTGACTGACATTAAATGTCAATGTGGTGTGTTTTTTTTTTTGTCATCCTCAGGGCAATGATTCACACATATCAGATTATCACATATTACAAATATCATAAAATGCAACTGTTCAAAAGTTTGTGGTCAGTAAGATTTTTTTTAAAGAAATTAATACTTTTTTCCAGCAAGGACACATTAAATTGATCAGTAATGACAGTAAAGACTTTTATAATGTTACAAAAATGTTCTATTTCAAATTAAAAAAAAATCTATTCATCTTTCTATTCATCAAAATGCCCTGAAATTAATTAAATGTCAAATTAATACAAATGTTGCATGAGCAGCATATCAGCATAGTAAAGTTATTTCTGAAGGATCATGTAACACTAAGGACTGGAGTAATGATGCTAAAAATTCAATTTTGACATTAAAGGAATCAAATACATTTTAAAATATATTAAACATATTATAATATTGTTGTTTTTGCTGTAATTTGATAGAATAAATTCAGCCTTGGTGAGAGCATTAAGAGACTTATTTCAAAAACATTTAAAAAATCGTATTGACCCCAAACTTTTGAACATTAGAATGTAAATAATTCCTCAGCAGGATAATTTGATAACAGGAAACGTTTCTCAAAGACTATTTGGTGGTGGTCGCTTGACATGTAGCAGCCACAGTGATGTGTATGTCTGTGAGTTTGATTAAAATCTCTTTTCAAGAGATGATTGTTGTTATGTTTTCCGTTTTTTGCATTATTACGTCACAATGTCAAATATAATAAGCACAGACCCAGCAGGTGTGTCCAGATGTTTCCAGTTTCTGTGTGAATCCTAAAGATGCTCCCAAAACAGGCACGGAAGGACGGCATGGGTGGGCGGTGTCCATGCAGCAGGTAATCATTGTCCTTCAGCCAATCGGGGAGGAGATGGTATGGAATAACTCGCCAACGTCCTTCCCATATCTAGTAATGGTAAGAGTTTACTTTAATACAAACATCTCATACTAGAAATAGGCCACATTTACATTACAATCACAAAAGTAACACTTTTGGGACATTTAAAGATGAACATCACCTTGTGTACAAACTCCTCCATTTTCTCCATGGCATGGTGTGCCTGCATGGGCAGTGTAACCACCCGCAAACCTTCTTCTTCCTCTTCTTCCTCTTCATCCTCATCAGGAAACGCAGATGCGCCCTAAAAAAACAATCATGCTTTAAGTTAAATGTAGGTGTTCTTGCCTCGTTCTGTCTATTAAATGTACACTACTGTTCAAAAGTTTGAAGTCAGTAAGATTTGTTTTTGAAAGTCTCTTATGCTCAGTGAGATATTATAAAATACAATTACAAATTGTAATAAAATAACACGTAATTTATTCCTGTGATGGCAAAGCTGAATTTTGAGATTCTTTGATAAATAGAAAGCGGAAAACCACAGCATTTATTTGAAATATAAATCTTAACATTAAAATGAATGAATGAATGAATGAATGAATGAGGCATTTATATAGCGCTTTCATATGTACTACTGTACACCCAAAGCGCTTTACAATCATATCAGGGAGTCTCTCCTCAACCACCACCAGTGTGCAGCATCCACTTGGAAAATGTCACTTTTGATCGATTTAATGTGTCTTTGCTATTTTACAGTACAATACAGTACAGTACTTACAGTGTACTTGCCAAGGAAAGCATTGGTTAATATGAGGAAATTACATGGGTTAAGGTTAGGTTCAGCCTCAGGGTTAGTACTTACCGGTAGTTATTACCCAGTTATTGTAAAAACTATAATAAGTACATAATATGGGGAACAGGACTGTAAAATAAAGTGCAACCAAAATATCTTACTGACCCTAAACATTTGACTGGTAGGTTTTTTTTCTTCCCCGCTACTCACTCTGGATTTCTCTGCTTTAGCTGGAGTTGTCAACAGCGGCCCAATCTCAGCGGGCTCCACATTCTCCATTTTCTCATCATCAGAGGTGCGCCGCTCGGCATCACTGTTGGAGCCGCAGTCACCATGGTGACACGTTGTCATGGGGAGACAAACCTAAAACTCCCCAGAGTTTCTACCTTGTCCAACAGTTTACAATCCAAGTCTGATGACAACATATAAAATGCAGAGATTAGAGAGTTTTGACATAAATTAATGTCAAAATGCAAAGATTAAGTGCATAGATGTAGTCAAAACAGACTTATCATAGGTTTCAAAATATTCAATTCTTGGCATATCAATAATTAATTAATCCAGTTGAGGTACATGACATAAATGAACGACATAATGTGCAAAAGCCAATAATTATCAATTCCAGGTTGGGGGGCTTGAGTTAAATTCTGAAACTGATTTGACTCAGTATAATCAATTTTAAGACTTGAAATCGGTTTTAACTTGAACTGTATTAATTAGTGTCGTACTAATGGTCAACTGTTTTTCTGCTCTGATCTGGTCAGGCTGCTCCAGTTTTCCATAACCGTCAAAGGTTTACATCCTGTTAAGTTAGCATGCTCGCAGGCTAACCAAACGAAAAATCAAACATTAAAAGAAAAAACAGAAGAAAACCCACAAATTTTCGAATCCTCGCGTCTAAAAACGTTCTGCGCAACGTGTTTGTTTCTGTATTATGTGTGGCAGTGTTATGTATGCTACGCATTATTATACTGCGTGTAACATCGTAGTTATGACCTGAATCAGGTTAGTCGAACCAGACAACATTAACGTTAGCCTGCATGCTAAAGCACTTCCCTATTATCTAATTTGATAATTATTTACACAACACAAGGCTGCTTTCATCACAGTTAGCAGATTATTATTATTATAGACCAGGCGATAATATAACAGATCAGTGTGTTCATACGTTACCTGGCTGGACGGGCTGTCAGTCAGTTCATGGGAGTTTTACAGCTGCAGCTTGCCGTCCGGTCGCTATGAGCCTCTATAAACCTGTAGAACCAGTCGGTTCAGTTCAGTAGCAAATTATAACACAAATAACCAATAAACATAGACTACAGTCTGATACACAGTGACAGTACGCTATCAACACGCGGAGACAGTGCAGTGGATGCACTCTCTATCTGTCAAAGGGAGAAGAACACGTAATACCGTAACCGGTTTGAGCCAAGCGGTTTAACATTTAATCCTTAAAACGTACTAGTAGGCCTATCTATTTTTACGCTATTAATACTTATTTTTTAGTAGTATCTATTCCATTTGGTAAAAGTACTTATTCATTACCTACGCTTATTCTTTAGTTTCTAGTACATTTTTAAGAGATTTACTAACTTATTTATTAGATACTGACGTTAGTTCTTATTTATTTATTTAGGCTATGGTAGCCTACTCATTCGATGCTAGTAGTCTACCTATTAAACAGACACTATTACTTATTTATTTCATTCTTATTAATTAGATACTACTTATTTCATAGTAACTATTCTATTGTTAGGCCTAATACATTTTTATTATTTTAGTCTTTAGGGATCTGTCATTCATATATTCAACTATTCAGTTTGACTATGTATTCCAATTAGGCCTACATTTTGTTATATATTAGTAGTTATTCATTACTTGCACTCATTTTTTAGATAATACGTTAGATAACATTTATTATACTTGGTACATAGATATTTATTTATTATATACTACTAGTATTTTTTCATTTGATACTTTTATTTATTAGATAGTATTCATTATACTATTAGATACTTGACAGGAGATTGTGCTTTTTGGATAGTATTTAATTTCTCAAAATAAAAATAACTAATATTAATCTGCGATTAGTGGGAAAAGATGTTGAGAGATGAACAACCTATTTTACAAGCAAATTTAGACCAAAATGTTTTTATTTTTATATTATGTTTTTATATTATATTATATTTTTAATTATTTATTTTTACATTAACTGGTTTGGGAAAAACAATCACGCATGGCACAAAGCTGCTTTGTGGCACTTGCTAAGTGAACACACACACACACACATTGGGTTTCCATATGGGGACATCATATTTTTATACATACCCCTACCCCTAAACCCATCACAGAAAACTTTCTGCATTTTTACTTTTTCAAAAAACATCATTTTGTGTGATGTATGAAGTTTTTTCCTCATGGGAACAAAACAAAAAAGTCTCAAGGATTTTGGATATTACCATCTTTACCTAACGTAGGGTTTACCGGTTAGCTTCCACTTCGGAGAAACGAGATGGGAATAGGGTCAATGAGAATAGGATCAATAGGAGGTTTAATGTTACCTGAGTTTCTTGCATCTAGCCAAAAACTGTGATAGGCAATTTGGTAGTCCTACTCGTATGTTATATGTCTATCAAAGCCTAGTGATGAAGGTTAATATATGCGAAATAAAATGATATATTTAAATAACTATTTTAAGTATTTTAAATACAAATTACAGTCCCTCAAAATATTTATTTACAAATTACATTTCATTTATTTTTGTTAAGGAAAATACAAATTACAAAATACTTAAAAGTAATTAAATACGTATTTCAAATACATGTAGGCTGATTAAAAAACTATAGGAAAGAAATAACTATATACGTTTAATTGATTCCACTTTTAATACTGTAAAGAGAAAGTTTGGGTTGTAATATATGATCCATTTTACTTCATGCACTTTTCTAAATATTATTACGCACATGCCTATTATTGCGTAAACTCCCCGATCTACAAAAACTACAGAGCCCAGACGAATAAAGCAGTAACTCTCCGTAGTATGATTGGCCGAAGTGGTTGCCATGCCCCACTACTTTGCGCTGATTGGCCTTTACCCTAGTTTCGCGGACACTCACAGTCTTTCATTGGTTATTGTGAGGAAAGAGGGGCGTTTTCACGACGCAGAGCGGAGAGCCGTGCTGCGGGAGGAGCGAGCAGCGTGTTTCCGGTAAGGGCGACACAACAGTACCATCAGAACCGTTCTGTAAGAAAATTAAAACAGACTTTAAAAGTAATTTCATTTTATGTGATTCGATATCAACTTTATAATTAATTGTATTGTCAGGGAGCCATCTATCGAGCGTCGCGGAACACACGCGGCAATGGAAGCCGAGTTTCGGGAAATCGATGAGCTCGGGAACTGGAACGCCGTTTACCAGGTAAAGAACTGATTCTGACGCTTCATACTTGACTATGATGCTATAAATATCCATAACAACCCAAAACAAGTTTGTTTTGTTTATTTGATTTGATGTTTATTTTTGACAGGTCAGATTGCGCTCCTTAACTCAGAAAAAAACGATTTGACAAGTTAAAGAGATGACCTGAATTTGACATTTTTAAACGGAGACAAAAATAGATATGGTGGGAATGAGGTCGTTTTTTATGAGAGGAAGTATATTATTAGTTGGATTGCCACCTTTATCTACTTCTCTGACTCACTTGCATATTTTTTAATAACAGTGATGAATGAATGGCATCCTAAACTGGATGCTGGTGGTCCCTCATAACTGTGTGCCATATAGTTTCTCCCAGCAAATCATTTGCCACATATTTGTTTCACTAACAGATTGAAGTATTTTCATCTCATAGACTTCTGTTTTACTGTAGGAGATTAGGCAGCAGTCCAGTGACCTACCATGCAAGATCGCCAAACTTCCAGAAAACAGAAGTCGTAATCGCTACAGAGACGTCAGCCCATGTAAGTGTGCCTCTTCCCCTGTTCGACACTGTGAGTGACACCTAACGGAAGGGGCCTGTTATCAGCGAGCTGTTAAAGTCATTTCACACTGAAGATGTCATGTCTTTTTTTTCTCTCCCTTTTTTAACTCTTCCGTCACAAAGAGCGACACTGTTGTGGTTTCCTTTTTCTCTTTCTCTTTCTCTGAGTCTTTTTCTTTTTCCACAACAACCTGAAAAGGTCCTCAGCTCGCAAAACACCACATTAAATAAATGCCTGTGTGTTTTATCTGTTTCAATTGAGTGTTTTCATCAGGAAGATGTTTTCTTCTCTTGTGGGGAACTGAGAACAGGACCTGAAAAAGAATCGTTCCACCGCTGAATTTGCAAAGCATCATGGGTGATGTGCCCCACAGCTTAATCTCGCTCTCTTTTCACAGTTGACCACAGCCGTATTCATCTACAGATCGGCAATAATGACTACATCAATGCCAGTCTGATCTCAGTGGATGAAGCTCAGAGAAACTACATACTAACTCAGGTGACATACTGACACTTACACCCCAGATTTGCATCTGCTGAGGAATCTGATGCTGTATTTGCACCTGCATGACATCTGACAAAAACACTGAAGAGTTCATTAACAGTGATAGGGACATATATCCTGTGGAAAATATCGTCAAGTTCACACAATTGAAAATGTTAGGGTTTATTATTTGTTACTTTTTAAGATCTTAAAATGTGGATTATTAATGCCTGTTCACACCAACAAAAGTGCAGAAATGTTGTTTTTGCATGGGATGCGTAAAAAATGCCTGCTGAACTGAATGAAAATGTTAAATCACTCTTATTTTAGGTGGGACTTTTAGAAAGTGCAAATCTTGGTCAGTTTTCTTCACAAGGATATAGAAAAGAGATTAGATGTTAATACATACATTCTAATAATCGATTGTTGTTTAAATTACCAATCAATTAAATAATTAATCATTAACCTTTACCTCTTAAATCCGAAGCAAGGGGCATTACTAAGTTGTCACTTTACTTAACCAACATAAAATAGGTGTCATTTTAAAGCTTAGAAGCCTGGCTTTACAGTGAGTATAGGGAATATGACGATCACTTAACAAGTGCTTTTAAATTTGCTGACATATTTAAATTTGCGTGAAAAACCCCCCTGCTTTACATGAAAATGTGATCTGTAATATCATTGTATATAACAGATAGACTTGTCATATATCAGTGTAGTAAGATTACACATAATGCTTTTGGACCAAGTTATTGTTTTTAACTTTGCGGAGCCTTAGTAAATCACAGTAGATCACATATAGAGCAGGTGGTCTCGAATGAGCCCAAAAACAACATAGAACAATGTGTAGATTACGGAGTGACATGCTGCTTGGCTAAAGCGATAGGACTTCCAGGATCCGATTGTGTCGCAATCATGATGCAATGTTTTCCAAAGTCATTTGAGAGTTCAACCAATGGAAAATGGATCTTGGGTGTGGTGGGTGGGTATAGTGGATAGGGATGATGTGTAGAGACCAATCGAACACTGTTTTATAGCTGGAGTGCGCTTGGATTGGTTTGAGGTCTTAATTTATCATGCGCCATAGAATAGGATTGCGTAGCTAAAACAGCACTGGAAGATCATCACTCATCCACCAGGTTGTTATTACTGTTTATACTATGTACTTTTATTGTGGCGTTTACACAAGTAAATGGTTCTTAAGTTCAGTAAAATAACTTGTTTGGAGGTTTTTTTTTTGGACCCATGGTTAATTATGTTTCTAAATAAACGGCTAGCCTGCTGCCTACCAAATCCATTGCATGGCTTGAAGACATTAAAGGGGTGGTTCAGGATTTTGGACATCGGGCCTCATTTCCAAGTTAGCCTTAGTGTTATTTATCAGTGGAGACAGTTTTCAAAAATTTTCATCCAGTCGTTCCAGTTGCATAGTTCGCCGGTGCTAGGCTAGCGCGAGTCAACGGTAACTGCTAGCCTGCCATTAAAAACAGTTTTACCCACTCCACAGTACACCAAAAGCAAATAAATTATAACGCCAGACTATCGATGTAAATGTCTGTTAAGAGAATAATGTTAAAAATCAAACTACTCCTGCATCTCAATGATCGCAATACATTTACAGGAACTAGTTTCTCCGCAGCGGTGGAATTTTACTTTGCTCCGGTTAGTAGTACCGCGCCGAAAAGTAAACACAGAACCGAAGCGCACTACAGTCGGAACTACCTGCACTACGTCTCTCTACCTCTCTCTCTCACTACCTCTCTCGGTTGCCTAGGTAACTACATATCACTCTGCCGCTGCTGTAGACTGTGCTAATATATACAGGGAACAAAGTATAACTATTGCAATGCAATGAAAGGGTAGTTTGATTTCTAACATTATTCTCTCAACAGACATTTACATCGATAGTCTGGCTTTATAATTTATTTGCTTTTGGTGTACTGTGGAGTGGGTAAAACTGTTTTTAATGGCAGCATAGCAGTTACCGTTGACTCGCGCTAGCCTAGCACCGGCGAACTATGCAACTGGAACGACTGGATGAAAATTTTTGAAAACTGTCTCCACTGATAAATAACACTAAGGCTAACTTGGAAATGAGGCCCGATGTCCAAAATTCTGAACCACCCCTTTAATGCACTTAGAATATGTAACTACGGCGTGCGACATTTTTATTATTTGTAATATAAGATGCTGCACAACAGAACTGTATACATTTAAAACATGGATGGAAAAAAACTTGGTTGTGTGATATTCCTTAAAAATAATAATATTATTCCTTTTTGAGAAGTACATTTTAGTATACAGCAGTGACATTTCTGTCATAATTTCTTGAAGTTAAACCAAACTTTTGTTTTGACTGCTTGTCGTGAAGATCTTTCGGTTTTAGTTTCAGTGTGTATTTGACGATAGTTTTTCTCAAATGAAAGGGTGAATAAAGCTTGTGAAGTGACTCTCAAAGCAGCTCTGGAGTTCATGTGTTCATGTCCTGATATATTGAGATGGCAGACGCTGAAAACACTGTGAGCGTCACATGTGTGTGAGTTTGTGTATTAGACGAAACCACGCTGTTCATTCACACAGAAATCACTTATTAGCGGCATGCACTGACTGGTTGTTGTCGTGTTTATTTCTGCTGTATGATAGGCTGTTAGATTAATCCATATAGAGTAAAAATGTTCATGAGTTTATCATCGTTATCCATGTAAATTTTAATGGCGATCTCGATATGATAACGTTTATCGCCCAGCCCTATTTATAGTAGCATCCCTAAGAACATCTTTCCTTTAAAAATCTGTCACATTGATGCAAATGTTTCTGTTGGTCTTAACAGACACATTAACAGCATTCATTCATTCAAATTATAAAACGGTTAGTTCCAGTCCTTGATTCTGATCGCTTCACCCAACGGTTCTATGCATCACATTCACTACATAACACCCCTAACAACCACTCTTAGCAACGTAAACATATGTGGTGTTCACGGCCATGACTTATTCACGATACAGCACTAGCCTCTCGTACCTTATTGCTTACATAAAATGTTTTGTCACGGATATTCAGGAAACGAACCCAATCGCAGACGTTTGCAGAAACACAAGGTTTATTGATAACAAAACAGGAAAACAAAACCCCACGAGGGGGGAAAAACAGCACGGGCAAAGCAAAAGACAAACAACACTTGACTAAGACACAGACTTCACAGGAACAAAATAACTATTACAAGAAAACTTCTTTGTTTAGACAGAACTCAAGACAAGGTACTCAAGTATTACCATGTGTGGATACACACACAATCAGGAGTTTTTCCTACAGCGTTTTAAAAAAAATCCCGTCCACACATGCTCGGTCTCCGTCTACATGAAAACGTAAAAACACACAATCAAGCGCGGTCAAGAGCATGCCACGCCAGCAGGCGGTGATATAAACCTTAACCCTAAAGCCACGTTGGCCAATCAGAAGCGCAAATCTGACGTCAAACACAGCTGATAACGGCGCACACTCTGACGTCGCAAGGCAAAAACCCCGGTTTCACTGTCTACACGACAACACTGTAACCGGCGTTTCTGAAAATCCTCACCCTGGCAGGGGTTTTCAAAAATGTTCGGTTTCAGTGCGTTTTCGTGTGGACGAACGGCCGAACCGCGTAAAAAAAGTCACGGTTATAAAAATATCCGTGTGGACAGGGCCTCTATCACAATGAACCAGCACAGGACAGCAAACACAAGGGGATAATATAGGGAGAACAGATAACGACAGCAGGTGACACTGATCAGGCAATGAAGACAAGATGAGGATAACAAGGGGGCGGGGAAAGAGAACGAGACAACACGAGCACAAAACCCAAAATCAAGGCCAAGTGCCTGCACACAAAACATGGGTCTGTCATGGTCCTGCCTCAAGACTAGAGAAAGGAAATGACAAGAGGGCAGAATCATGACATGTTTAGTGCATTGATAGACTTTTGCAATAGTAAACGCTATTCGTTCACGTGGGGGCCATCACTAAAATTCACAGCGCCCATGACACAATTTTTGCAAAAACAAAAGTTTTAATTGGTTGGCCACTATTAAAATTGGTAACAAAAACAAAATTAAATTATCTTTATTATTTGTCGCACCAGGTGTTTCAGCCAATCAAATAAAATCGAACTAAATGGGTTATAAAATAATAGTGCTAAATGATACAGTATAATATGAGTAAAAGTAACACTTCTGGTATTTGACTTTCAGATGGGACTTTAGTGAGACATAAGACAAAAAGGTTAGGAAACACTGACTTATCCTGGATTGCTACACAAAAACAATGATAGGTAAGCAAGTAATGGGGAACTCCCTGTAACCCCCCATTTATCCTGGTTTTGACATTTGCGTCGATGTTAGTATTAGGTGTCCCTTAGTCCGCCAACACCCCAGCCAACGTCACACACTGATAAACTGCAGAGACATTCGATTTTGACACTCATGGCATCTACCAGAGAGATTTTCCCGCTCCTGTATCTGGAGAGAACACTGGCAAATGTTGTGAAATCTTGAGTTGAGTCAGCGTTACGGGTTTCTATATTATACAGATAAATTAGCAGCAGACTTGTCTCAACCTGCAAGCCTTGTTCAGTCAGAGCATTGCCTGCTACAACCACAAACACACAAAACAAGCACACATTCTCACCCGAAATGTCATGTAAAATTGACTGCTCAAATGTGTGGTTTACTGAAACTTAAGGTTTTCACTATAAGCAAAATGAATAGTCTCAAATACATTTATTATAATTTTAAATTTAGTAACTACTGTACAGACATGTTCACCAAACATGTCAAGCCTGAAGTTTTTTTTTCTCACATAACATTAAAAACTTAAGGGTCAGTAAGTTTTTTAAAGAAATTAATATTTTTAATTTAGTAATGATGCATTACATTGATCAAAAGGGACAGTAAAGACATATATAGTGTTATTTTTTAAATAAATGCTATTCTTTTGAACTTTTTATTCAAAGAATAACTTTGAATAAAGAGAAAACTGTATCACGGTTTCCACAAAAAATATGAATCCACACAAATGTTTTTAACATTGATGATGATAAGAAATGATTCTTGAGCACCAAATCAGCATATTATAATGATTTGTAAAGGATCTTGTGACACTGAAGATAATGCTGAAAATTTTGCTTTGCCATCAGGAATACATTACATTATAACATATATAAAATATATATATATATATGTTATAATGTAAAAAATATTATTTTTTTATTACTGTAAAAAATAATATTACTGAATGGTAATTAATGCTGCTGCTTAGTCTTATAAACTCTGTTGCAGGACACATTCATGGTATTTATGTTTTTAAAATGTATTATTAATACAGTACACTGGTTGTGCTTGTTTTAAAAGTTGTGTTTGTGTTTAGGGTCCGTTACCAAACACCTGTGGTCACTTCTGGGAGATGGTGTGGGAACAGCGCTGCCGAGGGGTCGTGATGCTGAATCGCGTTATAGAGAAAGGCTCGGTGAGAGAAACACACCGAACCTGTATCTTTCTACCATACCTGTAACATTGATACACACTCGCTTTGGATACCTGCCTGAAACACTTCTAGCATGCATATGGAGTGTGTATGTGAAGCTTGTGTTGTAAGGTTACAATGAGTGTATAAAGGTTATAGTGTGTGTGTGTGTGTGTGTGTGTGTGTTGTGCAGGTAAAGTGTGCTCAGTACTGGCCTCAGCGAGAAGAGAGGGAGGCTGATTTTGAGGACACAAACTTCAGACTTACTCTGATCTCAGAGGATGTGAAATCGTACTACACAGTACGAGAGTTGGAGCTGGAAAATCTGTTGGTGAGACACTTCATCTCATCTCATCCAGTCATGCTTTTGCTCATCTGTCAATCTCTTTCACTTATCATTCTGCTATTTTTAACTGAGATTTTATGCAGTGCTTATTCAGTCATTTTTCTTCCATTTGGCCAAATTTTTGTTTTCCGACAAAAAATGTTTAATGCAATGTTCTTTATAGCTGGACGGCTTGTTGACTTGACTCGACACTCTCTGGATACTACAGATGCTAGAGGCTCAATTCAGACAAACACACACTCATCATGATTAATGTTGTGTCATGTGTGTTTAAAGACACAGGAAACACGGGAGATTCTTCATTTCCACTACACCACATGGCCAGATTTCGGCGTGCCAGAGTCGCCTGCGTCTTTTCTCAACTTCCTGTTGAAAGTGCGCGAGTCGGGCTGTCTGAGTCCAGATCACGGCCCTGTCGTGGTCCACTGCAGCGCTGGCATTGGCCGTTCTGGAACGTTCTGCCTTGTAGACACCTGCCTTCTACTGGTGAGAGAACTGTGTGATGCCATATCTGCCGGACAAAATTGCTTTTATTAATATTTCACTTTTTAAATAAAGGAGTATACTCAATAGCATATAAACTAATATATATTATTCAAAAATTCTATTGAGTCATGACAATGACATTTGTGCATTTGACAGATGGTGTTATCCAAGTGAAATTTCATGAATAATGGTGCCTTGGCACTCAATAAAACCAAAAAATAAATGGCACTAATAATACACTATCATTTAATATTTTGGGGCCAGTACAATACTTTTATTCAGCAAGGAAGCATTATATTGATCAAAATTGACATTTAAAGATTAATTATTACTAGGGGTGTTGCGATAAATATGTGATGATAACTATGGGTGATGTAAACGAAATGATCTGCGATATAGAGTTAGTTTTATCCAACACTCAGCTTACTGTTTTTTTTTTTTTAAGTATAATTAATCCAAAAATGTAACATTCTGTCATCGTAATCACCCTCATGTCGTTTTTAAAGGGATAGTTCGGCCAAAAATGATATTTAACACATGCATTACTCACCCTCAAGCCGTTCGAGATGCATATGTCAATCTTGTTTCAGACGAACACATTTTCAGTTATTTTAGAAAATGTCTTAGACCCTTCAGTGGATATAATGTGAAGCAATGGGGTCCACCTCCTTCAAGTCCCAAAATGTGCATACATCCTTCACAAAAGTAATCCATCCGGCTCCAGGGGGATAAACGAAGGCCTTCTGAGGGTAATCCGTGCGGTTTTGTCGTAAAAATATACATATTTAAAACTTTATAAATGAAAATATCTGACTTCCGGCAACGATCGACGCGCGTTCACGGGTAATGGAAGTCGGTGTACGAGGTAGGACGTAGCGTAGGAACCGTCGTGACGTAGACGTTGTTTTGCTCTGCTCTCTGGCTGCGCAGGCGCGTTCGTTCTACGTCACGACGGTTCCTACGCTACGTCCTACCTTGTACACCGACTTCCATCACCCGTGAACGCACGTCGATCGTTGCCGGAAGTCAGATATTTTCATTTATAAAGTTTTAAATATGTATATTTTTACGACAAAACCGCACGGATTACCCTCAGAAGGCCTTCGTTTATCCCCCTGGAGCCGGATGGATTACTTTTGTGAAGGATATATGCACATTTTGGGACTTGAAGGAGGTGGACCCCATTGCTTCACATTATATCCACTGAAGGGTCTAAGACATTTTCTAAAATAACTGAAAATGTGTTCGTCTGAAACAAGATTGACATATGCATCTCGAACGGCTTGACGGTGAGTAATGCATGTGTTAAATATCATTTTTGGCCGAACTATCCCTTTAAACCATTTTCGTTCATCTTCCAAACATAAATGAAGATATGAAACCTGAGAGATTTCTCTCAATTTTAAGTCCGTTCCCCTAAAACTTAAAAGATCCAAAAAGGTCATAAAGGCATCATAAATATAATCAATCGAGTGTTCTAATCCAAACGCAAGTTTTCTGAAGAGACACGATGGCTTTATACGACGAACAGATTTACAATTGGAGCAGCTCTCTTCAAAGAGAAATCACAAACATAATTTAAATCGCCATATCGCAATTAGTTTTAGTCGTATGATTATTTAAAGCATTTTAGATGTTTAATTCTTATGTAAGTAGTGGGAGATGCGGGACATAGCGAGCACCAGGAGAGTCTGTGTGCGCGTGGCTTGTCTGTAAGAGATCCAACGAATGCCGGCATTGAAAGCGCGAGTGAACCGTGTGAGGAAAAAAAATTAACGTTTACATGTTTCAGTTACAGTATTTTTTTCCGTCACGTCATCCGTCCAATCCGCGGTTTATCCGCGGAGTCCGCGGCTGTAACCGCCAACCGCGCATCTCTAGTACTCAGTGACATAGTGCCATAGTGCAAGCCTAACATAATTCTGGATTTTCAGCTTCAGAATCATAAATATTTTTATTCTGGTGTCACCATTTCCCTGTGCATCGGGGACCTGGACTAAGTTCAAGTCTATTCAAGTAAGGGATGTGCGATAGTGACAAATTATATCTCAATATTTTCTGGGATTTGATTGATAACGGTAAAAACAATATTTTCCTGAGTGTATTATTGTGTTGGTACCTTGGCAGGTTTAGGACTGCAGCAGTGACCGAAATGATCTTTTCCAATAAATTTAAACTGATTTTTTACCTTTTATGGGCATTTTTACCTTTATAAAGGCTTTTTTTTGTACCTAATTAAATGTATACATCTTTTGTGTCAAATTCTTACATTTAATCAGTAAATTCAGTTAGTTTAATAAGACTCAATATAGGGCTGTGACCAATCAAATGAAATCAGTATCAACAAAATTCATCTTTGCAATGCCGAGGAAACACAGAAGCTGCATCTACTGAAGTGGCATTTAGATGCTTTTACACAGATTGCTCAGAGCTCAGAGGCCACATGAATGCATTTAACCTGCAGAGATGCAAAACAGTCCTGGGACTTTTTTTTTAAACTATTTTCATTGGTGAAATAGAACAAAAACAGGCAATATTATGTCTTAAAATGTAAGTCACCTAATATTAACTTCTTGTTTATGGAACTATTGAATAAAATCAATCTCACATTTGTAAATATGTTGATATTTTGAGAAAAAGATATTAACTATATTGAATGATATAAATATAAAAGACATACAGAGGTATTTTTGTCCCTTATCTTGAATATTGAGGACATTATCTAACTGACACCAAATATTTGAAAAGTAGTGTAATTATTTTCTAAATATTATATACAGTACTAATAAACTGAAATACAACCTTCAAGTATTCAGTAAACGACCAGTAATAATAATAAAAAAAACGTATAAAATAACAAATAGTGCAGAGATGCAAATCAAGTAAACAGTGCTTGAATTTTTTTCAGATAATTAACAGCAGTATCAGTACTTTGGACTTCCCTTGTGCCTGCTGGATGACGGAATTTCTCACGCACACTTCAGATTTGTTGGGGGGTTTTTTTCTTTCTTTTTTTTAGCTCAGTAGACCCCCCCCAAACCCCCCCCCCCCCCCCCCCCCCCGCCCACACACACACACACACACACACATCCTCTAAAAAACTACTATTGTGTGTTCTCAGATGTCTCAGAGGGAAGATCCATCATCAGTACGCATCCAGGAGGTATTGCTGGAAATGCGACGATACCGCATGGGTTTGATCCAGACAGCTGATCAGCTGCGTTTCTCTTACCTCGCTGTCATAGAGGGTGCCAAGTACATCATGGGAGACACGTCTGTACAGGTAATGCTATGGGATGTTAAAGAAGCCAACATATTTGAAATGTTTAAACTTGGTGTTCTGAAATGTTTCATTTCTGGACTCTTTGCTGAGGGTGTTAAAGGGTGTAGAGCTGATAGATGCACTAACATTCAAAAGTGTTGGGTTGTAAAATCATTTTAAAATGTTTTTAAATGTCACTTTTATGCTTTCCAAGGATGCCTTTATTTGGTAAAATTACTATAAAAACAATTATACTGTCAAATAGGGCTGTACTGTCCCAGTCGATTAGTCGATTAAATGGTCGATACGTTCTGATTCGACCAAAATTCTGATTGGTCGATTTTTTGCGGCGTTCATTTCATCAGTTTTGCCGCGCTCATTTCATCAGTTTTGCCATGCTAATTTCCTAAGCTGGAAAGCACAAACTGCTTAGAGTACCCCTGTTTCACAGGTAACAGTCTGTCTTTAGAACACCCCCCTTGTTTTTGGATTAGCCCAACCCCACTAGAGAAGAGAGACAGATAAGTAGGCTATAGAAGGTTTGATGCTTTATTTATTTAATTGTGAGAGCGTTTAATAGTCAGTCCTTTTCTAACAAGTCAACAACAAAGACATTGACTGTGGCAGCATTTTGTTAAAATTGATATCAGGAAAAAGGTTAAATGCAAAGTGTGCAAGCAACAGTTTGCCTTCCACAGCTCGACGACAAACATGACAAATCTAAAAGCGGTAAGCTAACTTGTCTGCGTTAGGTTGCCCTGTCTGTTTTGAGTATATGAACATATCAGAATTGGTATAGCAGTTATGCACTTTATTTCGTTTCTGCTCTTGATCTGGTTTGTTTAATAAATATTATTTTTTTATTAAAGTGGACGTGCCTTTTGTGTTTCTTAAGAGTAAAAGCTTTAAGTTAATAGTCTATTTGTGTCTCAGCCGCGAAGATGAGCTCCTATGTTCAGCCTCGCTCACAGAGCAGCTGAAATGATAGTGTAATTATTATAACATATGATGAAAAGAATTGTCTAAATGTTGCATATTTCTCAACAGTTCTTGTGATGATATCACTAGTTGACAACATAGTAAGTACTATTTTCGGAAATCATAGGCTACTATGATATTGCGCATGTGCACGTGATGCAACACTGTCAGAGCCGACAGACTCGTGTGTCAGACTCACGTGTGTTTCAGTGCAAAATAATTAGGTCAAAAACGATTTAATATACTGCAAATAGCCTACTAGTTTTTTATGTTGATTTATAATTCATTTAGGCGGACAACAAGGCTACCAAGTACTGCACACAGTGCGCAGCTAATTAATTTAAGCAAGCGCGAGAACCAATGAGGTTCATTCTTGCTCATCAAGCAAGGACAGTTGAGCCTCTGTTTATGTTTGCTGATCAATGTTTATATGTGAATAAAAGCCTAAATTCAATCTGTTCATCACATAAAGTGTCTCTTCAGAAGACTAGGACTAAACAGCTCGATTCCTATGGAATTATTTTACATTATATAACTTTCGAAGCATCTGAGTTTTGGGTGAATAGACTTTAAATGGAGGGTCATAAATCTCTCAGATTTTATTAAAAATATCTTAATATTTGTTATGAAGATGAATGAAAGCCTTATGGTTTTTTGAATGACATGAGGGTGAGTAAATGACAGATTTTTCATGTTTGAGTGAACTAAACCTTTAATGCATCCTTGTTGAATAAGAAATCTTACTGACCCCAAACTTTGAATGTTAGTGTACCATTTTACAACTATTTTTATTTATTAATTTGATTTATTTTTACCATTTAATTTAATGTTAAAATGAATCATCCTACCATTTGGCCATAAAATGCCAAAAACAATCCCTGTAATTTTTAAATCATATAACTGAAAAAGACTTGTATCATCATATGATATAGGCCTACCTTTACTGTCATAAAAATACTTTTACCATGATATGTAACATTTTGTTCATACCGCCCACTTCTGGTAGGCTGTATTGATCAGTGAAGTATTTGTATTCATGTGTGAGTAGGTGTCTTGGAAGGAGTTATCAAATGAGGAGGATCTCCCCCCGGAATTCACTCCTCCTCCCAGGCCACGGCCCCCAATAGATCCTCCTAACGGCAAAGACGACCTGCTGAACTCTGACCCCACACACTTCTTCACTGAGATCATAAAAAACAGTGCAGAAATCTGTGCAAACAGGTCAGCCTGTCAATATCTTTTATCTACTGCCAATATATTCTCTCTGGTTGTGCCCATCCACACCCAGCAGCCACATTCAAACATGTTTTGTTGCTGTTTTTCCAGTGCACCCCAGACATTCACAGACGGGCCTGACCTACGCAGACGGATGGTCGCAGCTGGTGAGGTTGGAGCGACGCCGTTGTCAAGCGAACAACTCGACGACCCAATCGTTCCAAGAGAAGCCCCTCCCAAACCTGCACGGTCTCCGCCCAAGACTCCCACCGCAGAGGCTGTTCCTGCTCCCGCCTGTGGAGCGTGGAGCCCCCTGATGGCCAGTGTGTGTATGTGCACGGTCCTGGCTGCAGGTGCTTATGTCTGTTACCGCACCTATTTCCACTGATGCCCTGTCCTTCGTTCCGTCTCTTTCTCTATCCCGCCATCTGCTGGCTATTGGTGGGAAAAGAAAAAGAGACACACACACACACACACACACACACACACACACATTCTCAGCTGGACCTGTCTCTCTCAGCTGAGCCCATCTCACTCTCTCCAAGTGTCTCTGGGGAAGAGTTATAGAGGCTTTTCTCTGCCAAACTGCTGTCGTCTCCCTCTATACACTCTCTTACACACAATCTAATAAACGTGTGTCCGTTTAAAACCTCAGGGCCTCACAATTCAGGTGTTGCTACCTAGACGTTATATACAGGTAAAAGAGAATCCAAAAGACTGTTATTGCTGCAGTAAATAAGGGAAATTTTTGTGTGTATGTATCTCAATCATATGGAATTTTGCATTTTAAGTCTGACGACTGTCAGTGATGGTCTCGGATGGAGCTGCACAGGAGGTGAGCTCATAATACATGCTGAACACACAAATCTGCTGTACCTAATAGGGGGAGGACACGAGTAGTCTTCTTTTCATCCTTTTTTTTTTTTTTTTCATCCTCAGCTTTTATGTGTATGCCAAAGGTGACACTGGCATTTCTTCTGTGTCCTCATTCATTTGTTTTCTATGTCAATACCATTTCTAAAAAGTTCAGACCATTTAAAATGCTGGAGCTGATGTCAAACCTCAGTCAGATCCAATCTTGCAGATCTGCTGGTCCTTTAGAGGCCTAATGCAATAAAAGGAACTGCGGCCATTTCACAAGAACTCGCATTTTAGTTTATTTAATAAAAATTCTAAAATCAGGCAAGCTTTCTGATGTTTCAAGACCTGATGTTCTGCACTTGATGGGTCTTTACCCCCAAATGTGGGTAAATTTAACTTAAAGCGAGCTTTGGAAATCAAGGGAAAGAAAGCAAGTTAACTTTAATGATGGAACAGCATTTAGTGCGAATCCCTCAGTATTTTCATCTAAGCATAAGCTCATTCCTGGATAAATGATTATTAAATTAACAAAAGTGTGACAAAGCTCAACCAGCAGATGGCAGTATTATGTTTTTGCTTGTATTCCCCATTAGAGAATAGTGATTCATGGAACAGGTTTTGATTTTTAATTTAAAACATTGTTCCCAGCTGCATTACAGATACGTTCTGATGCTTCTGGCCTCATGATTTGAACGGTGTGCAGTGAGCACAGGGGGTCCGACTAACCAAAAAACAAACAAAACACCAGCACCGAATGAATGCAAAGAGAGAAACGATCAGTGACAGTGAGCTGCCTTTGTGTTTTACTGTTTTATCATATTATTGTCATAGTAATTATCATCAAGAGAGATTAACTGCAGACTGGCATAAACATTTCCTTCAAATCAAACCACGCTGCAGAACTGTTACTTTTGAACAATTTGTGAACAAGTCAAATGCAGTAACCTCAAAACAAAAGAAGCCTTTTCTATAGGTGTATTGAGGCCTGAAATGCTTTTAATTGTGACTTCGGCTTTGTGTGCTGACTTTTTTACTGCTGCTTGACCAGTCCAGAATGGTAATTTTTGGGTTACTGTGTGGTTTTTCCTGTTTGTAGAGGTTCAATGTCTCGCACTCTGAAGCTGTTGATGTTTGGTTTGAAGGTTCTGCCACCATCCATCATAGTGACTCAGAATCTGGTCCTGTAGCTGGACCACAGAATGTAAATTCTCTCTTCTTGATAGCTTTATTTACACATATAGAGAAATATATTTGTCTGTGTCATTGTTTGTCGTCTTTCAGTTATCTTAGGACTGGTAGACATCAGACATCTTTGGCCTTTGTATTTAAGGCTTAAGAATCCCCGCATCCTGTTGTGTTCTTTTTAATGTTTATTATCTTTTTTTTTTTTTTTTTTTTTTTTTGTAAGAAAAGCATATGCTTTGTTTGCGTATGCTCTCCAGTTGGATGTAATGACAGTTGAAATTTTATTTTTCGGACAGAATACAGAGCAGACGCTGTGGTAATAAACGTGTAAATCTCTGATGATCTTCTGTTTTTGATTTTGTTCCTATTTCGTTCTTATTCCCTCATGTGACGGTGAGAGAAGTTCCTCTGATATCTGATAAAATATCTCATCGAAAACTTTGAATGAAATAGCTCTCTGTGAGTTCTAATGTTAAAATAAAGCTAAATCATAGATTACAGACTCAAAAATACATGTGAAGTGTGGTGTAGTTTGAGCTTGTTTAATGTGCTGTTTCATCATCATCCTATTATTTAGTTTATGCTCCCATTTGATACCACAATTAAAACTCAATGTAAATGTTTGTAGGTCTGGATTATGGACCGGGCCAGATCTCTCAAGACTAAAAGAAATTGAACCAGGTTCCTCAGTGATACAATGCAAGCTGACGCTAAGGATCCCAGATAAAATTTTCAGTTGTCCAACCATAGCCTAACAAATCATAAAAAAAATAAAGAATAAGATAAAAAATATATATATATGCAAATTGCCTCTATTAATAGTCTTTATGGAGAAAAATATACCAGTAGTATATCTTTTTATATTTATACTGCATGTAAGGAAGTAGAGATGGAAAAGAATTTTGTAAAATATGTAAATATAAAATTATATAAAAATTATCTTATATATATATATATATATATATATATATATATATATATATATGCATTTTTAATAATAACTGAATTTTTCAAAGACCCCTATAGCACCCCTTTAATGCACCCGGTTTATTTATTTATTTTTGAGACAGGACCTGTGAATTTTTTCGTAGATATACAATCACAATTGTTATTGGCGGACGTGTCCCTCTGAATATCTTAGGTCAGGTGATTACATCCCTGACGTCAATACACACATAAAAAAAAACCTCCATGTGGCCAGTGGAGGGCGCTTCAGGATAAGTAACTCACTTCTTGGCTCTTACTTCGATTGGGTCTTTCACAATAAGCGAACTAGAACCTTTTATAATAACTTGTCTGAACTCGTGTCATTGCAATCTAATAACACGTATTTCAGAGTCAGTAAATTGTGACTTTTCAAATACTTGTACCCCTTATAACTAAACCCATCCTCATGTTAGCATGTTCACAGTGCAAAAATGCAGATATAAATCCATAGGCTTTCCTAAACCACATCAGTCTCTGTCTGAGAGGCTTTACTTATGACAGGAGTCATCAGCTGTAATGTTTCTCTTGTTTACGTGCTTGAGTGTGTGTCAGCACAGTACAGCTGATACCCATGCATTTCCTGTAGCATTACCTTGCCCTTCTAACAATACCTCACAGCTTCAAATAAATAA
This sequence comes from Rhinichthys osculus, assembly GCA_029959095.1. NCBI lineage: Eukaryota > Metazoa > Chordata > Actinopteri > Cypriniformes > Leuciscidae > Rhinichthys > Rhinichthys osculus. Next base: position 18,323,080 of record JARWKJ010000017.1, read on the forward strand.
TTTTGAGCACATTTGCAAAGTCTTATTATCCCAGATGGACTATTTCTTTGATAAACAAAAGGGGTTTCTAGACTGTATTTAGAAGAGGGATTTCTAGAATGTTTTTACAAGTCTTAGAAACATGCTTTCATATGTACTTACAGTATTTACAGTACAGGACATTTCATAACCATTCTGTGTTGCTTTTGAGTTGGTTTCAGTTGATGCTAATGACGTTCTTCTGACGCTGCTGGTCTGAGGCGACTGATTTGTGGTTGTCTCAGCCTGTTTTAACTTTTATACTAGTTTGTGTTGGTTTAAACTTGTCTGAGAAGGTCCATAGTCAGTTTGTCGTCTCTAAACAGATGATTGGAATTTCTCAATTAGAAGTGAGGCTGTGACATAGCCGATATGTGACATATGTCTTCCCATCCCTTAACAGTTCACTTGTTTGGTGTCACTCAATTTTATCTCTCTATCGCTGTCTTTCAGCGTGATTCAGAAGTTTGAAATCATGTTTTGGGTTGCGGGGAGCAGTTTATTAACCGTTTCTGGCCTTGTTGAAAGGAAATTCAGATTCGGTAGATATCAGGCTATAGATGTTTTTTTTTTTTCTAAAATCTATTATTTCATTACATATTGCTAAAAACTCTATTCTTCCACGCCCACTCGTGAAGTGCTGAAATTAAATGTCATTATGAATCCTGTGATAATACATCTGACTCTGACACACACACACACACACACACACCCACACACACACACACACACACACACACACACACACACACAGAGTTTCCTATTATCAAAATAATGCTTCAAATATTCTCAGGACCGTATTCAAATTAGTTTGGATGTAAATCAACAGGAAACTAACATTTAGGATGAATGACTCAAACATGTAAGTGTCATTATAGAAATTAATGGTATTGTTCCAGTTTGTAAACTTGTCTGACAGTCTTAACTGTGTTCATAACTGTAATCACATTCTGTTGTAGGTTAAACTTACAGTAGAGGTGAGTGTGTTCTCAAGTATGCTTTGTGGTTCACAAGTATGTTGGTTCACACTATTCAGGAATGAGTGTGTGTGTGTGTGTGTGTGTGTGTGAGCATGAGTCAGGGCACTCCCTAACTCGTGGTACTTTGACGTAAAACAGGCAAGACAGAACAGGCTGATCCAATCATCCAACAACTAGGGAAAAACACTGAGGTGGGCGGGGCTTAGTACCGGAAACACTTAAAAAGACAGCGAACACGAAACTCAAGCTGGGGCTTGGGGTCAGTTATGAGTTCAGGTATCAAACAGCTGCTGCTTATTATTTCTACTCTAGCATTTAAGAGTGCTGACAACAAACACAAGATCTATGAAACACAGCTTGGTCTGTATATTTAGAGTAAAATCATTTGGATTGTATAGGGGGAGTTTTGGCAAGCGCATAGTGTGTGTATTACAACATAAATGAGGAATGATATTGGTTTTCTCCTGGTCTCTCTTTCCTGTACGTACCTCCCTTTGTTCTGTCTCCTCCCATTTCCGTTCCTTTTGGAATATTTCCTGGGAGCAACAGAATTAGGAAACTCCAGAAAGAAAGAAAAGTAAACTGTGCTCGAGTGACTCATGTTCTTACTCAATCTTGATGAATGTCAAACCTCAGATGTTTAAACACATTTGTAGTCGGTACAACTTTAACACAGTAAAAAAAAATCTGAAAACGAATAAACAAAACAGACTTTTCAGGTGACAATCTGGTTGTTTAAAGGTGGGGTATGTGATTTTCTTTTTTGACCATTTTTTCAAAATCACTTGAAATCCTATTCCTAACCCACTTACAGCCACTGAGTAGGAAGCACTGAAAAAAAATTAAGTAATTTAATCATCTGTGGAACGGGCAGAACTAGAAAAACTCCAGCCAATCATTTCCAAGACCACCTAGAATCATTGGACAGTCAGTGCGTCAATCAAACAGTCGTACCATACCCCCCTCCCCTATCCCCCTCGCGCGCGTGTCCCCTTTGTGCGCATACTCAAAGCTCGTGACCCAGTCACAGTAAGTGCAAGTCGCCCAGGTACAGGTACAGGTGTCCCCTTTGTGCGCATACTCAAAGCTCGTGACCCAGTCACAGTAAGTGCAAGTCGCCCAGGTACAGTTCTAATGAGACATAAAAAACTACAAATTTGACTTGCTTTACGTCAAGCGGTACAATAGTCATTATTTTGTTTTTCTTAGTTTCTGATGTCGCAATACATCATACTTTCATGAAATCATGCAACATACTCTACCTTGTCTGTGGACATCGTTCATTCCAAAGCCGGTGCTGGATAAACAACGAGCGTGCGTGCGACATTAGGCTGCGGTAGGCTAAATTATTTACGACAGCGGTAATGGATGGACAATTCCGCTTCCAACCTGTAGGGCGACCGCAGCGGTAAAGTTACTTGGTGTTGCTTTAATTGTGCTTCCCAATTTTAATGAAATTTACGAGGCACTAGCATTGTTCTCAAACCTATAGTGAGCATTTTAAAAACACAAAGGGCGTTCTGAAAGGCTGGCAACTTAATTATATAAATCCAAAATGGCGGACGAAGTGAGAAATGTAGATTATAGATATAGGCCTACTTGAAAATCATTCAATACTAAAAAGTAAAAACTTTTGTGCAAATTTGACAAAATTTACTGTTTTGTGCTATGTTTGTTTATTAGAATGGCTGTTAGCTTAGCATCATGGTAGCATCAAATTGAAATCAATGGCAAATTGATTCTACCATAATGCTCTTTGAATTGGCTGCTTATTTTAAGCATACTATAAAATTGTGTGTGCCATGTATTTTTATGCTTATTAGAGCATTATGCCGTTAGCTTAGTAAAATGCTAATATCAAACTCAACGTAAACTTTTAGCTTGAACGCCGTGTTTTATGCTGCAAAAGATGCAAGCACAACGGTTAAATCTGTTCGTCTAGCTAAAAACAATTAAAAACAGCAAAGTGGAAAAACGTGATATGCAGAGACACAAAAATGTCTAGGAAGTTTTTTTTTAAGTTAAACTTCTTTGAATTTGAACGTTGAACATTTTTTAGAACACCATATGCGCAAAGGACTGTAAAAGAATAGTACTTTGTTCAAAAACAGTACTGTTTTAGAACAAAGAATCATTTTAAAATGATGAAAAATACAATTTAACCCGTGTATCTATGTATTTTTATGATCAATAAAGTAACTTTATTATTTTAGCAGCATGCTGGCATTAAACTCTGCCTATGTTGACAGTTGACAGAAAGGCAGCTCAGCATGTTTTGGAGTTGGAACCCTCTGAAACCTATAGCACGAACTGTGTAACCCTCAGATTACCCTCATATGTCAAAGTAAGGTCAGTGTATACAAAATGATCTTGAAAGTTTTTGCCATTAAGACTGGAGTAAAGCAGCTAAAATATCTCTTGAGTTTCATTATTACACTTGTTTATGCTTAGGTAAATGGAAAAAAAAAAATGCTGCAGGTCATTGTGTTTTGGGACGCTGTTGGTCTGTTTGAGGGCACCCCTCAACCGCATCTTGTTTTCTTTTAGGTCGGTTACCTTGGCAACAAGCGCGTGCACTGTAATTTCCTGTTGCTATGTACGCTGCGTGCGCAACTGCGCATGCACTCCACTTCAGAGTTTTACGTAAACAGCTAAGCTCGGTGCTTCCCCTTCTTTGCGACTAGCGCTTCCTTCCTCACACGTACACAAAATGCTGTGACCTGCTTAAAATTTGAGATCTTCCACAAGTGTCCTATCGTTCACCACCTTTACATCACAGTCGTCACATTGACGCTTTGTAAGTTTGACAGGGGGATGTTTTCATACTCAGGACATGAAGCGCAAAAACAGCATGTTCTCAACACTGTATACCCTCTAATTTTCAAATGGCAGGCCTGCTGACATCTTGCAGAAAAACAGCATCAGTATGAATTATGTGATTTTTTTGTTTGTTTTATCACCCAGTAGCGTATTTCAAAATAAGCGCAATTTAATGTTTTAGCAGGTGTATTATGAACAGGGCGAATAGGGTGAGGGCCTCCGAAACCTAAGGCCACAGATAAATAGTACAAACCGACAACTAGGGCCCTTGGTCCTCAACACATTCAGAACAAGCTGACTGCAGGGGAAATTTTAGTTTTCAAATGTTAGCTTAACAAAAACACACATTTTCTAGTTTGTTGAGCCAAATTGTCCCTGTTATTTACCCTACCATGTCAGGAAAAAAGGTGCAAAAACAGCTTGTCACTGGGGCAGTACCCTTAAAGGGACAACTTTGTATCTTATTTACCCATAGTAGTACTGAAAGGGTGTCTTTAAGGTACTAAATTGGACCTTTTATGGGTAGACAAGGTACAAAGTTACAAAAGGTAAAATTATATTTTGGCAATTTTTTTCTGACAGTATAGGGTAAAGGCCATGACACACCAAACTGATATCAAAGATTTAGCCAAATGTGTTGTCGTGTTAAAAAAAGTCATGCTTAAACACCACAAAGACTAACAGTCAACGGGCAACTAGAATGTACGTTCCGCGCGTGCGTTTGTTGTTTGATTAACATTATTATAGACATAGAGGCAGGAATGTTAGGCTGCTGTCACTTTAAGACCTGCTTGGACCCAGTATACCAGGGGTCGGCAACAGGCCAAAACTGGCCCGCCGGCAATAATATCTGGCCCGCGCTGCAGCCTGAAAAGTTCTGAAAGACATTCAAAAGAGTCTGTGGATCGCTAGACACACCTCTAAAATAACCGTCATGAAATGTCTAATATTATATTAAATGCGGCTCTATAGCACGCGTTGTGTTTATCGTGCAATTTATACACGAAAATGTGTTTTTACGTGCATATGATACGCAGTTTTTCGCGTGCATTTGATACGCACTTTATTGCGTGTAATACACACGCATCCCACACCACTAATCCTACCCAACGTATAATAGGCCTACACACGCACCAGACACCACTAGGCTACTAAACCTACCCATGCGTATCATATGCACGTAAAAACTCTTTTTCGCGTATAAATTGCACGATAGACACAATGCGTGCTATAGAGACGCATTTAGTGTGATCGGGTTGTCGTTGCAGATAAGACACACCGGATTTGCATTTACAAAACTAGGTAGGATGAACGCATAGTTGTCTTTTTATTATTCTTTGTATAACTATTTTCGCTGTCAACTTCCCTTTTTAGACTCTTTGATAGTGCCATTTTCTCTCACCAGCTTAAATGTTAACACGACGTAATAGCGAAAAAAAAGTAGCTATGCAGTTTAGTAGGCCATGCGAGGATGCCAAGGAATAATTCTAAGTTTAAAAGTAGTCTACGTCAAATAATTATTACAATAAGTTAGACTCCATTGTGTAACAAGCAAATTAAAATGATACACATTTATTCACAATATGGAAAGAGGAAATAAAACATAGTTCGTTAAGAGCATGACTCAAAAATGCCATTAATGGGCTTATTCAAGTCCTCTTTAATTTTTTTAGTTATTTTTATCCATTCCCCATCTCCCACATGTGTGTTTTAGCAAGGCAGGATGTGTTGCAAGATGCCGCAATATATCGGGAGACATGTGGGTCAGACATGATTTTGACCACTTCATTAAGTTTCGTTTTGTATCATTTGTATCTTATTTTTAATCAATGTTTTATCAACCAATTGCTTGTATTTAATAAAAGCAAATATAGCAGACAATATAATCGGACATGGAGGCGCCGGCGAGATTGCATTGCTCGTGAACTGGAGCTCGTCTCATAAATTAACCGAAACTCAGCGTTTAAGCTGCCTCACAGACACGAAAATATATAGAAAGCTTAAAAATGTCTAATTTTAAACGAAACAATTCAAAACGAAAAGAAACCGACTACTCTCTGCTTATGTAATCCATATGAAATGTGCATTTCTCTCTATAGGCGCGTTAAAGCAACACCATGTGATTTTTCCTCAGCGGTCGCCCTACAGTTTGGAAGCAGAATTGTCCATTACTGCTGTCGTAAATAATTTAGCCTTCTGCAGCCGACTGTCGCACGCGCACGCTCGCTGTTTATCCAGCACCGGCTTTGGAATCAACAATGGCAGACATCCCAACCTGCAAGAAGTCATTTCAGGGAGGTATATCTTGGTGACTGGATTGGTGACTGGATTGTTGACGGGGGGGCGGCTGGTGGCGGGTTGACTAGCTTTCGTGAGGCACACTCGCAAGGTCTCTCGCTCTCTCTCTCTCAGCCGTGCTCGCGCTATGTATGTTATGCGCGCAGTATGTTCTGTCTCGCATGCGCGCTCTAGATTCCGGCAGATCTGAACTAATTTGCGGGCATCAGGGAGACGCAGGAGACTCCCGGGAGACTTGGGATGTCTGCAATGGCCACAGACAATTTGAGGAAGTGGTGGGGGAAGTGACGTATGCCGTAAAGCAGTCGAATTTTGTAGTTCTTTTTGTGCACGGGTTCCTACCCGAAACCCGAAGTTACATAGTGCCAGTAAAAGCGATACAGACCACGTCAGGCTATGGCAGACGTGTCATTTAACTTATTTTAAGTCGATGTACCATCACAAGGGTCTTGGAAATATATTATGAAGGTTGAAAAACTACATAGTGTTACTTTAACTACTGTGGTCACTATTGCAGCCGACTGAGCCGACACAAGACAGTTATAAACAATTAAAATGTCTCCTTGCTATATTTGAAACATTCATAATCATTAGTTTTGCCGGTTCCTTGTGACAGCTTTTGTGTTGGCAGCGTCACCCTCTGGTTACATGAACACGGCGTCACCACCGAATCAGCACCGAAAACATGGGAATTTTTTTAGACAATAATCCCACGACCTATTCGATATTCTATAATTAAATCAACAAATCGAATATTCGAAAATCGTGACTCATCCCTACTGCTTTATTAATGTATCCAGTATAAAACCCGGACACTGCCACACTGACTGTCCTACTACAGTATTTAACACAGAGTAACAGCTCACTAACATTCTAGTTGCATTTTTCATCAATTAATTTCTTAAATTATCCATTGACTATGTTCTGGCCCGCCATCTAGTGTAAAATTTTTTTTTGGCCCGATGCCAACCTTACTTGCCGACCCCTGCAGTATACTGTTACACATGTGCGCACCACAGAAAACCACGCATGAGACTTCTTGAGCCTTGAAGGGTTTAAAATCACATTAAAATAACTTTTTTTCTGTGAGCGCGCTTTGGATGTGCGTGTAGCACAGAAAATAGTGCGCAAGTCTTGCGCTTGAATGGTTTAAAATCATATTAAAATGCACAAAGGAATCGATTACAGGTAATCGAAATTTACATTTTTTAACAAGTATCCGATTCCAGAATTGGAATGAGAAGCCGTTTGGTGTGTTGCTTTGGATGTGTGCGCAGCACAAAAAAAAGCATGTGAGTCTTTTGCGCTTGAATGGTTTAAAATCACATTAAAAATGAACACACAGGAACCGATAAGCGAAATCGAAATGAACGTTTCTTATCAAATCACCTGTTCTTGGACATTTGGAACCTGTTCTAAAATGGAACCGGTTCTCGATACCCATCCGTACTCTTGACTTTGTCGTTTACCTCACTTTTGTTTTTCTTATCTCGCACTGGTTGGCTAAATTATCAGCCAATCAGAGTGATCTCTCATTGACTGCCCAATGCCGATTCAACGTGCTCAGTCAGCCAAAAAGCCACAGACAGGGTCTGATTCGATAGGACCAACAGTGCGGAACACACTGCAAAAACTGAGCTGACAGACACTTAACGATGGCCCAACTTTGGCTGACGGTTGGCTTAGTGTCTCACGAACCTTAAGGGGCCCTATATGTGGAGTGTGGGACAAAGACATGCCTCATGGGACCATGATCGGGCCCGGTTTACACATCAGGAACCTGGTCTTTAGAGTTTTGCCTATAAAATCCCATACAAGGTTATTGGGTCATTTATGTCTTGTGTAATCATTCTTAGGACACCCACTCATGTATGTCAGTTTTCAGTTTGTTACATTTTCCATTCTGTTTTTCAGCATAACACTGACAGCATGACTAAACTTTTTTGAGAAGACGTGACTCAGCAGCTATCCTCGCAGGTGCAGCGCAGACCATGACATAGAACCCACAAAGGTCCAACACAAAATCATCTTGTGGTTTCCTCGTAATTCATTGAGGGATCTTTCCCAGATTGCATCAGGGGCATATGTGAGCCACATTAAGAGTTCAAGCGGAAATGAGCTGAATTAACTTTTTTGTTCAGTTGACTCCTTAGGAATAGTGTTTACTGGAGTTTTGATCTGGTATCAAATAATATGTCTCACACTCAGACTTACACACTCACAAAATGCTGTGATATTAGCATCAAGTATTACTGTGTATGCATATAGCGAAGCGGTTTAATGTGCAATAGAGTACTGACAACTTTGAAGAATATTCTTCTAACTAATTTGTGACTAACTAGTCATGTGTCTGGCTGTAAAGGGTGTGTCTGGAGTTTCAGGAGTGTTCAGTAGGGCAGAGTGTGTTTCTGGGATCTTAGACTGGGCTTTGTTGTATTTATCTTTCCTCCTTTCATACAAAGTAAGATTAAACACAGTAATCATAGGGGTTTTGTGCTCAATTTTAAAATGCTACATTTCCTCATAACACTCTGCATCATAATACACAATACTGCTTAGCACTGCGGGAAGCTGTAGAGTCTACCTGGGGTCAGAGAGAGAGAACCCAAAGTCAAGGCCTGACCCCATGTGTGTAATCATTCTTTGGGTTTTTAAAGTTCAAATGCATACATTGTAAAGAGGGAGGGATCTTCATTATTTAAGAGCTTAACAAGCCAATATGTCACCAATTGTGACCACAGTGGTCTTTATCCAAAGTCCAGTCAAGTGTTTGTGAAGTCACCCATTACTGACCAAGATATCAACCACATTTTTTTTAAAGTGAATAGAAATATGTACACTCAAATTTAAGATTTATGTATTGGAATGGCATTTAAATTTCCATCCATTTGGATTCCACAATTAGACAACATAAACAAATAAATTGAATATGATGCATATAGGTCAGTCTTACATAAATATGTGACATACGATTTCTGTATTAGTACTTTAATTTGTTTTAAATACACAATACCGAGGTTTATATCATTATCATAAATCAATTCAGTTTGTTTCAAACTCATACATGTTCATACTTTTTTACTGAATAATGTAAATTTCACAATAAACAGATGTATGCTGATTTTAAGCAATTTTAACAAATGCATTTTGAAAATATGATTATTTAAATAAACCCAAACTGATGCAATTAGTTGTTAAACTATATACCATAATTTTTCGAGTGCAGAAATCATACATGTTTCTTACCGGTATGATTGACATTTATACATAACTTTTATTAGTTGATGTTAAAACTGTTTTTAAATGCAATTCAAAAGCATACATCTTAAATTTAGTCCTAAATATCTTTTGAGCATATTTGTTGATATAAAGAATATAAAAAAACAATATTTATACATTTTCTGATGAAAATGGTGTGTGGTGTTTGCATCCCAAAACTTTCTGGTCTCTAAATATGGCTCAGATCCCTCCTTCAATGTATATGTATGGCATTTTCCTGCTATTTTATCATCTACCAGGTGAAGTCTGGTTCAAAAAGTTATAGCATTCCTCACTTCAACAAGCTGCACAGTTTTATGTCCGTAGCGCAAGTTGCATGGCACGGTTTATTAGACTTATTGGTTTGTTAAAATCCCAAAGTGTACACAATAATAATAGTGATACTTGCTAATAAAACAACTTGAAGGAGATGCATTGGTCATTAAATGCACACAGCAACCTTGGTGTTATCAAGAGCTTTCGTCAGTTGAGTTCTGACTTTTCCTGCACTCTAGCTCTCTTCGTTTTTTTTGCGTTTTCTTGTTCACATTATCTCTGCAGGAAGGAAGAGATCCAATATAGTGATGTGGTTTGAGAGCCACGGTCGGTTTGTGAGACAGTTAAGATTCCATCACGTGAGTTTAAGAGAGGTTATTCATACGTACATGCACACGCAACCAATATCAGTACCCTCTGAGACTGTGGCCTATTTTGAGCCGCCTGCACTGATTGTCTATCTCATATTTAGAGGTGAAGAGAGCAGATGCAACCTTTACGTTGGAGCCCCTCGCATATGGTGAGATGGCAGATGGAAATACGCATTTGTGAAGAAAATACAGTGACATCATCAGTGCAAGGAACAGATCTCTTCAAAAAGCACTGCATATTTTGGGCTACTGGGACAACAGCAAAAATAGAACAAAGACTATTGGTCTTATACAAATGCTATGAGATTTAGTGTCAAACTATTTCAAATCAAAATATTCTAGTCTATGGACTATTTCTTGTTAAGGCAAATACCTCTATAAGGAGTCCTGTACAGATTCACCTGGTAGATAATAAATGAGGTGAAAAAAAATAAAACATTTATTTTAAATTTACTTGATGCTGTTTTGACTAAGAAAAAAAACACCTAGCAACCATAATGCACTTAAACCACTTTCAACATGTTAGCCACCACATACAATGCCCTGGCAACCACCCACAGCACCCTGTAATCTTGGCGGTAAGTTTTGCGCTGGTAAGCACAGCTCACATTTTCTTCAGAAAACTGAAAATCTAGTTTAATTTTCTGTTGATTTCTGCAATGTGATTCTTTAAATAAAGAAAACAGAACTGGTAATTTGTGTGCCCAAGCTTATATTTCACATGCTAACATTTGCATGCGACAATGGCATGATTTTCCAGATCATCAATCACACTGATCTCCAAGATAATCTTCAAACATCTAAACACGAACATGTACATGACATTTTTGCTTAACAGGCCAGAGCCTTAATGGGATAGTTCATCCAAAAATTTTAATTCTGTAATCAATTACTCATTCATCCTCATGTCGTTCCAAAATCTGTATGACTTTCTTCTGCATAGTTCATGCGTTCATGACCTCAAGGCTAGACTATTGTAATGCTCTACTGGGTGGTTGCCCTGCACGCTTAATAAACAAACTACAGCTAGTTCAAAACGGAGCAGCTCGAGTTCTTACCAGAACCAGGAAATATGACCATATTAGCCCGGTTCTATCAACACTGCATTGGCTCCCTATTAAACATCGTATACATTTTAAAATATTGTTGATTACTTACAAAGCACTAAATGGTTTAGCTCCGCAGTACTTGAGCGAGCTCTTAACGCAGCGGACTGCTGGCGGTAGATCCTTTTCTTATTTAGCACCAAAACTTTGGAACAGTCTTCCTACCATTGTCCGGGAAGCAGACATACTCTGTCAGTTCAAAGCTAGACTAAAAACACATCTCTTTGACCTAGCATACACATAATACATTATAGACTTCTATAATTCAATGTTAGGCTGCATAGATTAGGTCAGCCGGAACTGGGAACACTTCCCTTAAATCTTGATGTATTCGTTACATCATAAGAAGAATGGCATCTAAGCTAATATTAGTGTCTTTGTTTATCCCGAGGTTTTCCCGCAGCCTGCCGGATCCAGGCCGTATCCAGATCTGACGAAGGAGATTCGCCTGGACCCGATGACAATGCAGTGCTGAAGTGTCAACTATCCTCTCCCTATGGAGGATCCCTTTTCCCACTCTACAGATAAAGCGTTGTGAATTTCGGTTCGCGTACCCCGAAGTGATAAAATAAAACAAAATTCTGTATCAAAATTTATAGGCAAGACAAGTAGTTTGTTTAGGCATGGGTTGTATGGAATTACAAACCTGCGCACATATTTTCAAAAGCACATAAATAGAATCAATTCTGAATGTGCATGTGAATGCCGTCAGCGTTAATCACAGGTTCGCGTTTAAAGTCTGATCATTTCGACGGAGGTGAATCAATCAAAATTAACTTTGGAAATAACATTATTCAAGAACCGCTATAAAACCAAAACAATCTTTGTTACCTTAAATTATATGTTTATCTCTGTAAAGCTGCTTTGAAACAATCCATTGTTAAAAGCGCTATATAAATGAAGATGACTTGACTTGACTTGATAACAGAAAATATATCTACATTTTTTAAACATGCCTGTCTGTTTGTGTCCATAAAATGAAAGTCAATAGGGTCCAATGGGATTTTGGACTCTATTGACTTCCAGTGCATAGACAAAAACAATTAAAATATATAGGCCTGGTTTCACGGACAGGGTTTAGATTAAGCCAGGATTGGGCCTTAATTTCATTAAGACATTTAAGTATCTTTTATAAACGTGCCTTAGAAAAAAAAACATTACTGGTGTGCATCTTGAGACAAAACAATGGGATTTACATATTTTTAGATATGCCAGTGCAATATCTTTTTTTGCGTTCATTTAAAACAGCTCAAACATGCATTTTGTCTAGGACTAGGCTTAAGCCTTGTCTGTGAAACCGGGGCTTAGTGTTCTACAGAAGAAAGTTATATTTAAGTTTGGAACGATATAAGGATGAGCAGAATGTTTAGGTTGAATTATCCCTCACTGTAAAAAGTGATCAGTTGACTTAACTTAAAAAAAACCGTGGCCTTAAAATTATGAAGTAAATAAACTTCATGAACACATTAATTGAACTTAATTTTTTCAATTACGCATGAAGTTTGATCACTTTTTACAGTTTAAACAAGTGCTCTCCAGGTAGTGGTACCATGGTGATTAAGGTTAACAAACTCCACAAGTCTGACCAATTTAGATATTAGTGTTCAGTATAGTTTTATTTCATGCTAAAGGATCAAGTGAGAAATGATGACACCTGAATGTGTGGCTAGTGATGTCTGTAGTCACTGTTCTGTTCTGTTGTTTTGCAAAAACAGGAAGGCTGTCAGTTACTCAACTGTGTCCTGCATGATGTGAGCGGTACGACCCACATCGTGGCGGTCGTCGTGAGCCACTGCGCAAGCGTCACAAGGCAGAATAGCAGAAGTGCAACAGTGTCGAAATCTGGGCCAGTGTCCTGCTGGGTCATGGCTCCACCTCTTACGGCCATTGTGGACGCCTGAGTTCCCGGCAGCCGCGCCGCAAGGACCCCCGGATGTTCACAGCCAGCGTCATCCACTCGAGCCCAGGAGAAAGAGAAGAACGGTGACAGAAAGATCGAGAGAAACAGGGAAGTGAGGGATTAATGAAAGCTTTTGACATTGGTACATCACAGCACTTTCAAACTGCTGACCTCATCCCCACCCTCAAACCTACTTTTCCACTCCAAGTAGTAGACCACAATGATTCTATAGTTATCTTGCAATTTCTTCTCCTTTGTAGTCAATTGGACTCTTAATAAGCCTCATTTGGATGCAGGTCCGAGTCGGGCCTAAACCACATCTCAGTCCTGTTTCAACTCTCTACCTGTACTTTCCTGTTGCTAGCTGCTATAGTGTGAAAATAAAGACCAAAAAGCTAATAAAACAAACTAAAAACGAACTAAAAAATGTATATTCTTGTCTCTTGTCAACAGTGTGCACCTACAATATTCCAGAGTATATTCCTGTTGACCTGATGTCTTTTGACCATTTTTCAAACAAAAATTAATCATTTGCTAGTTTCACTCATGCCATAAAGGTGACGTTGACCACTTGGGAAGGTGTCAGAAACTCATTGACTATTAATGTGTCTGCCAGGGTGTTACGACCCTTCTTTGGCTCTCAACCGTCTAGGAATTTTTGGATTTATTGTTCACCTTTGATATGTTGGCCTTGTTTGTTGCAACAATGATGTTGTTAATATTTAACCATAGCATTTTATATTGGGACAGTACCAGCTGGCCTTTTCGAGACGGTGGAGAACTTATTAAGAGGGCTGAGAAGTTTGTTTTGCAGTAAGGACCAGCTGAGAGAAATTATTTTAATTTAAAATGTGTTTTCAAGGAAAAAGGTCATTTAAGGGAAGTGAGAGGACAACCACATGCTAAAAATATGCCGAGGAAGCTTGAATCTGTTTGATTTAATTGAAAACATTTGATTTCGGTATGATTAAGATTTCAGCGCCAAAGTGTAATTCTTGAGAAGCAGAAAATGACCAAGACAAAATAGCTTCAGCCCATATGAGTATTTTTTCATTGTTTCTAGGTAAGATGTATGAGCGCGTGGGATGAAGGCTTGACAATCCAGTGTAGGCTGGATCATATTAGTATCAGCAGGTCGGCTGGCAGCGTGACGCAACCATTCGTTTACTGAAAGACGTTACACTATTGACGGTAAAATCCTGCCTGGAAGCGGGTGGGGCATTGCTCTCTAGTAAAAGGGGAAAAGAAACTTGTAATCCTGACAGTGGAAACCCCTGTTTTAGCAATCAACGGTGCTCGGAGACTGGGACACAAACTAAATAAATAAAGTGAAATGTGTAATGTAATTCACAGGCACTAAGTATTATTTTTTGTTTGCATCTTCTGCTTAGTCTGGCATTAACAAAGCAAACAAAGAAAAGTAAATAAAGCACAGAAAAATCCTGTTCAATAGATTCAGATAGTGTATGGCAAGTTTTTGTTTGCTCTTGCACACTTAAAAATATTCACCTAACAGATGTAGATGGAGTCTGGTTGTGCTGGATTAAAACAATTGTATTAAATGAGAGTATCTAAGACAGCAGTACGTTACACATGCAAGCACACTTGCATGCACAGATGGAGAAGGAAGTTGGAACTGTTGAGCAACTCAGATCTTCCTGCACTATAGGACGACGTTGTGAAATACACTGTTTAAAACAACACCCTTTTCCTCCTTTTAGAGATCAGTTTCTCACTGTTCTACAGGTTCCCCAAACATCAAACAAAATGTCAAACTAAACTTTTCAAGCAAACTGTGAGTGTGATGCAATCAGTATGTAGGCATTTCATTACGAAACACAACCACTTAATTCACACAAAATGTGAAATTATATATATATATAATATATACTGGGGTTGGACAATGAAACTGAAACACTGGCCAATATAGCATATGCACGGTCTGGTGGCCAATCTTTACTGATTTTACATCACCATCAGTAAGAGCAAGTGTGAAGGTTGAATTAGCAGAGCAATACAGCTGTAAATAAAATATTGCAATCCACACTACATATTGGGAGACATATCAGAGTTCAAAAGAGGACAAATTGCTGGTGCGTGTCTCACTGGCTCATCTGTGCCCAGGACAGCAAGTCTTTGTGGTGTATTGAGAGCCATATTCAGAGTAATGTCTGCACACTACCACGTGACGAACCACATCCAACAGGAGTAACGGTCGACGCAAGAGGAAGCTCTCTGAAAGGGATGTCCAGGTACTGACCTGACTGTATCCAAAAAGCATAAAACCAAAGCTGCCCAACTCACTGAAGAATTTAATGCGTACCCCATCTCTCCTGTTTCCACCAAAACTGTTCGTCGGGAGCTCCAGAGTCAATATTCATGGTCGGGCTGCTATAGCCAAACCTTTTGTCACTTGTGTCAATGCCAAATGTCGGTTTCATTGGTGCCAAAAGTGCAAATATTGGGCTGTGGACAATGTCCCACATTCGTCTGTCTTCCCCACATCTGTGGGAGTTTCGGTGTGGAGAAGCCCCCAAGAGGGTTAACACCTGGACTGTTGCTGCCCAGAGGGAAGCACAGGGGTGGATCAGTGATGGATCAGACATTCCCTACTGTGCTTGAGGGCCACGTCACTGCCAAGGACTACTGAAACATTCTGGAGGACCATGTGCACCTAATGGTTCAGACATTAAAGGGTGCTATGTATCAAGATGATAATGCACCAATACATACAGCAAGACTTATGACAGAATGGTTTGATGAGCCGGAAAGTGAAGTTGAACATCCCCCATGGTCTGCACAGTCACCAGATCTAAATATTTTTAGCCACTTTGGGGTAATTTGGAGGAGCAAGTCAGAAAACGTTTTCCTCCACCAGCATCACAGTGACATGGACACTGTTTTAAAGGAATGTCTCAAAATCCCTCTGGCCACTGTGAAGGACTTGTATCTGTCACTCCCAAGACTAATTGATGCTGTATTGGTCCACCATACTAATCAATTATTGTGGTCTAAAACCAGGTGTGTATATATATATATATATATATATATATATATATATATATATATAAACACACACACATATATATACACACACACACACATATATATATATACACACACATAGACACACTTTTACAATGTTTTGCAGCCTTTCTTTGAAATAGATGTGTGTGGTTTTAGTGATTTTCTATCAGCTCAGCTGCTGTGTATGTGGTGTGAGACCACAGTCCTTCTTCTCACACACAAGAGGAATATTTTTTTGAGAAGTTTAGACTGTTGATCACAAGTTCAGATTACCCACTGATACAAAAATGTAAGCCCCCTCCCTCTCTCTCTCACTCTCCCACCTTCTATTGTCATGTTGAACTGTTCCTTATACTCTGCTCCCTGACTGACAGGTCAGTCAACCTGTCCATCAGGTTTCATTTCCTCCTGCAGGACTCAAACGGTCACACCTCAACAGCTCAGTTTCCCTGTAACCAATTATTCCCAACAATAAATTTCACATAAAATAGATAAAGCAGGTCCTGCTTTATCTATTTTATGTGAAAACGCTGGTAGCCTATAGTAAAAATGTAATATGTAATAAATGTAATGAACTGTGTGTGATCAGAATCAGAATCGAATCAGGTCCACCTTGGCTGACTTAAATTTGTATGGCTTCAAATATTATCATAAACATGAATATGTATGGCTGGATATGTATATGGTATATATATTATATATATATTATATATATATATATATAGATATATGTGTGTGTGTGTGTGTGTATGTATCAGTCATTCATGTATTATATTTATTTATTTTGACAAGAACAAATTTGTAAATAATTAAATTCAATTAAAAAGCATTTTAAGTATTTTTTTTTTTTTGACTTTTGACAATTGAGTTTATATATTGATTGAATCCATATTGATAATTTCTCTTATCTAAATCTTCATTTTCACTCAAATCAAACCATATCACTGCTTGCTCGTCCACAACGGCCTGTATTCCATGCCCATGTTTAATATATAGCCTATATCTCACCATGGCAGGCTTTCTGTTCAGTAAACTGGGTGTTTGTGTGTTTTGAGGGTCTAGAAAGTTCAGTGCTTATCTAGCCTTGAACCGCAGTCTTTAATGGACCGCTGAACTCTTTGGATTGTGGACCCTGCCTGTGTATTTAAGATAACTGTACCTCAAAGTGACTCATGAACACAGATTTCAAAAGATCTCCAAAAATCCAGTCACGAAACAGGAGATTTCTATCAAATAACTGTAAATGATTATTGTGTCTTCATGTGTAGGCCTACAGGCAAAGTTTTAAATGTATATGTCCTGATAAAAGGAGACTATTAAATGTAAAGTAAACAATACTGCATAATGGAAACTGAATCTCAGCATCTGTGGGTGGGTGGGTGCTAATATTTTTTTGACAGCAGTAATAAAATGCAGGACACACAGGATTTCAGTACAGTAAAAATCATTTAATTCAATAAAATAGTATATAGCAGTAGACCAGTTGTACCTTTATCATATTTATAAGACTACTTCACTGCGTTTCCAATACTGTTACAATGAGTTGCATCATACCTCTGCAGTACAACTCTTCCCATGACAACCACTGCCCCAGATATGGCGAAATGAATTTAAATAACAGAATATTTAACAGTAGATATCTCACTTTAGAACCCGTACAAAAATACTTTACAGACGAAATACATGACAGGGTTTCCAGATTACCAGAGTTATACCGAGCACACGCTGGGATATTGCGCAATCCAGGCGCACAGTCCACTTTCATGTTTTTTTCTCGGTTGTAAACGCATTGAACGAGCGCTCGTCCGTTTTTCTATCAAGCGCAGAAAACTTTTGTTGTAAATTCTGCTCTCTTTAAAGTCACTGACAGTCATTAAGCACCGCTGGAGTCCCGTCAGCACTGGCCGGTGGCGGAGAGCAGGTTCCGCAGCGTCGCCAGCTCGCGCGACAGCTGCTCCACGCGCTTCTGTAACCGGTCGTTCTCGGCCGCGAGCTCGAGCACTTTATGCTGCGTCTCCATGTTGCGCATTTTGGCTTTGTCTCTGCTTTTGCGGACGGCGAGATTGTTCCTCTCGCGCCTCTGTCTGTACTCGTCGCTGTCCTTTTCCAGCCTCTTCTTCCCTTTGCCGCCAGAGGCCATTTTGCCACCCGACTGAGGTGATCTTCCCTTACCTGGCGGCGCAGGTGTACCTGGCGGGCTCGAGCAGGAGGAGGACGCGGTGGAAATGTTTCCCAGGCTGCCGCTCGGAGCGTACTGTAGATACGAGCGCATGTCAAAGCCCCCGGAACCCTCCATTGGCGGCTCTTCGTGTCGCCAGTTACTTTTGGCAAAACTGCCCAGAAAGTCTGGGCTGAACACGGCGTCTATGCGCGTCTCCTGTATCTCCGGATACGCCAGCTGGTTATTCGGGTCCCGCTCGGTCAGCGAGATGTAGTTCTTGTAGTTCTGTAACGCTGCTCTCTTGCTCTTGTTTTCCTCGGAGAGAAAGTCGCTGTAGATTCCCAGTGCGCGGTGCCGGGTTTCGTCTTGGCTGGCCAGGTGCTGGTACTGGGACGAAGAGTCCAAATAGATGCTGAAGTCTATGGCTTTCTCGTGCTCAGAAATATCATGAAGCTTCGTCATGGAGCCGTTAGTGGGCTGCTTGCATATGCTGTTGCTGTTCGGACTGCTGCTGGCGTTAGTGCTGTGGAAAGCGAGGTAGTCCCCCTCGTAAAAACCGGCCACTTCCATGGATCTTAACACCCGCCGGATTGCGGCAGGACGGAGATCAGGGTTTCGCCGCCCCTGATAACTTCTCAAGTGAAGAACTCACGAGAAAATTCGAGTGTCTTCCAAAAAGCAGAAATAACTAGATGACTTTTGTCTAGTTATGTGGGTGATAGGTTGCCTGCCCAGCGATCGCTGGAGAGCTCGAGTCAGTTCCCATGCTTCGGATTGGGGTGTTTATAGGGGTGTGAGAGTGGGCGGCGATTTTCTATTTGGAATGTGACGCGTTTTTCTGGTTTGACCGCAGACTCTCAAAACGGAGGTCTGTGAACACACGAGTGAATAACAATAGAAAATAAACAGATACAACTGTGCCGAGCTTAGACTTTTTTTTATAAGGAACACATGTTTAGCCTACATCAATTTTGATCTAGTTTAGAATGACAATCAGAATGAGATTAATTCCCAGGTCAAGTGTGCAAACACACAAGGAATTTGTCTCGGCCTACACAAAACGCAGATATAATAATAATAATAATAATATATATATATATATATATATATATATATATATATATATATATATATAGGCCTATATTGTAATAGGGTCTCATTAATACCATTATTTATAGCCATACCATTCAAGAAAAAGAGGTATTAAAACTGGTTTAAAGTGCATTTATTTTGTATATTTGCATTTATTTTATTTACTTATGTGCATACAGAACTCTACAGACACAACACATAAGTAAGCAAATATAAATAGAATATATTACAAATAAAATAAATAGAGTATGAAACACAGGTTTCTCGGAGGAGCAGTCAGTTATACACTTGCCATGGGGACTGGTCATTATTCAGCCATATTTATCCTGACCAGTCAAAATAAGTTCTAGTTCTAGAGCAGTGTTTCTCAACGCCAGTCCTCGGAACTCACCTCCTAAAACGTTTTAGATGTCTCCCTATTCAATACACGAAGAAGCTGATGAGTTGAATCAGGTGTTTTAATTAGTGAGACATCTAAAACACTGGTGGGTCGGGGACAGGGGCAAGGACTGGAGTTGAGAAACGCTGTTCTAACGTATAGCATCCAATTGCTTTAAAAAAAAAAGTTAACACATAGTAAAAATATTTTTAATTATTAAAACATTGTTTTCTTAAGCAAATTCATTAATTGACATGTTTAGGGTTGAAGATACAGTCCCTGACATAACACAACAAAATTAACATTCTCTATTGGGCTGTGCAGTGATGAACATGTCAAAACTGTTACTATATCACAACACTTGTGGGAATGCTCTGTTGCTAGGACCGGAAGTATCCATTTTATAAATTGAAAGGTGTCTGGTTAAGGTATTCTATTGACTTCTACAGGCCTGTCATCCAATATTATTCACACTATATATATTCACACATTAAAGTTACTTAATCAGGTTTATTCACTTTATTGATTAATATCATATCAAAATTGTCTAATTTGATGGTCATAAGTCACTTTCCAGGGGCAGCAGGCGTTGGCTGCTGCAATAAACTTGTTTTTGTTTTTTTCAGTGATGTAGTTAGTCTGCCATCTGGTGGGTAAGGATTGCACTACAAGAGCTGGTTAAATTAATTTCATCATTGTCCTCAGTCTAAGCAGCACCATCTTTCTCAATATTTCCTTTTCTTTTTCTGTGTCTGAACATTCCCCTGTGTCCCATATCATAGTGCAACGTGTTGCAAGAACTGACTCATTAAGCTGCCAGCACTTGAAAATATTATATAGCCTACATTTTTTTATGTCCATTTCATTTGCAATATTGTGCATTTATTATTTTATTTGTATTTAATATTTTAATAATTTATTATCATGATATCATATTTTATTTGACACATTACATTACTTTTTATAGAGCATCAGTGACGCAAATCCTACCTCAAAACATATTTCTGTATTGTGTTTCTCTATCAGTGTGGTAGAGTCTGATTTAAAGTCATACATGAATGCCATCATGTCATAATTTAAACAATCTACTGAATTGGGGTTCATTTCATTGTATACCAAATACTATTTTTAATTATAAACTAACATTTAGCCATGTCCCTGCCATCTCCTTTTGTGTTTCACCGAAGAAAAGGTGTAATTCGGGTTAGGACCAAAAAAAGGTGACAATAATGACTGAATTTATCATGTGGAAGAAATATTTTTATTTTAAATGGAGCGTTAAGTCCAGCTCCCCCTCTCCCACTTAACCCTATGCACTTAACCCATGACGTCCAGAGAGGTGGAGCTGGATGTCGTTTGCCTCTGTAATGAGCACCACTTGCTTTTTTTGTCTGTTACTTGTTCTGCACAACCCTCTGTATATTTCGCATCTACTCTCATTTGACTTGTGAAGTAGGCCTAACATTATAGATAGTAAAAAAAACAACTTAATTTAACATAATGAAAATGAATATGTTGACAATGCACTAAAATACCAGCACCCACAACTGTACATTCAAGTAAATAAAATTAATCACTTCCAGTATAGCCTCTTTTCTGATTGGTTGCATTCGGGTGGGGTCAGGACATTCTTGTTTTCTAATTGGTCGTCATGTTTGTTATGAAAACGTAGTCGAATTGCTGATTGGCTGAATGCTGAAGCGCGACGAACACAATTGGTGGAGGGAGGAAACGCGGAACAGGGCGGACAGAGGCGTGGGGTTGAAGATGCGGAATTAACGCATCCGCTGCGCCCGAACCGGACTGAATATGGCGAGCACCGAGAGCAAAAGTGGGTCTTCGGAAAACTTTCACACACCCGAGCCAAGTAGAGTGGCTCAGCCGGGCGCGAGATGGGGTCCACAGCATGCAGGTGCTCGAGAGCTTGCGGAATTATACTCGCCAGGTGAGAATTTAAACCGGTTTTTACATTTCCCGTCGGCGCCGGTAGCCGCCTGCCGCTGCCCATACCGGGGATTGAACGGACTGCCAGCCACGAGTTTCTCTTAAGCAGCGCCGGACAGCACGGCCACGAAGCTGTAGCATTCGCCTCGTAGTCTAGAGTAGTCGGGTTTTTAAGGGCATGTAAGTTAGCGGAGCGCGTGCATATTCAGTCTGGGGTCTCTGCGGTGACAAACACTACGCAGCATAGTGTGGCATATATAAGTTATGTTTATGTGGCAGGGAGTTTGAATGAGCTCAACGCCCTATCGGTGATGCCAGTCATCAGATGAGTTGAACGCAATTGTCTGTGGTAAATTTGACCAAAATAGGTTATTAATCATGTCTTGTGAGTTTATCTATCTCTTATGGTCTCAAGGGATGTAATTCTGTGTCAGAAATAGTTGGTACTTGTAGCTGTCAGATAGGCTACTAACAGGAGATCTCTTTGATTTCATGCTTACCACATAGATTACTCAGCACGTACTCAGTTATGTTTTGCTATAAAAAAGTTGTACAAATAAAACATGAGAAATAACATTAACATTACTTACAAAATTGAAGAAGCCCTTCATGGGTGCCGCTAATATTGACATCACATGACTAGTTGCCATGCAACTGGCCACTTTACTACCTAAAACAATACTGTTTATTTCATTTAGCAGATGCAGACAGTGTTTGCTGTGATTTAAAAAGCATAAACGTAAAAGCTAATGTGAATAAAACAAGTAGCTAAAACTAATGTCCAACAGTACAACAACAGAGCCACTGTAGAAAGCTGTATAAAGGCTTCTAGATCAATTATAATCTTTCACAGCTCATGTTTGGAGTTTTTCGTCTGTATTGAAATTTCTTAGAAAGATGTTTTTGCAGTGTTTCTTCACCAGAACAATCAAAAAACATGAAATAATTGTACACCCTGGCCCCACTGAAGAGATGTAGCCTATGTCTATCCCTCACAGCCTCGCTTTCATTCCTGTTAAAAGTAAAAGATGGCGCTGCTGTGAATAAGGTGTCAATAGTATAGTTATGCAGCTCACACAGAAGTCACTTTCATACCAAGTTGCTTTCCGTAGGTATATTCCAAATTCGCATGATCATCTTGAATCCTCTGTGAAATCTCCATTCCTCATCACAGGGATTCCTATTTAATTGGGTGCATTTCTCCCGCAAATATTTGCAGAACAACGTTAAACGTGTCTGCACCATAACAGCATAGTTAGAAAACAAAAAGAAACCAAAAAGGTAAACAAACATCTTTGATGTGAAGCAACAGCAGTTAGTAAAGAAGCCTTATAATGCATCAAGCCAAAAAGTATTAGTACTAATGGTGCGTTCTATTATTGTCAACGAACCGACTCGGCCCTCGGATATGACGCCATTTCCACACTTCAAGCGTTCTGGTATGTTTTGTGCGTCCGAGTCGGAGAAAAAACATGGACGCCACCCGGAAAGCTGTTGCTATGGTAGCACTGGTCGAGTACCAGGCGCTTATCGAAACTCAGCCATTTGAACTTCTAAAATTTTCACTTTATTTCATGTTTTAGTTTATCTTCTGTTAGCAACGCTAGCCACGTTAGTAACACCTGTTTGAAACAAGGCTTCATTCAATATTGTACTCATAACAAGACCAATTCCCATACCCACAGGCAGTGATACGGACGCAGTAAGGTATTGCAGTAATACGAGTGATTAAAATCTTCATTTAAACAACCAAAGCGGTCCAAAAACAATGAAAGCAGCCATCTTGGATTCCGTATCAGAATTCTTGCTCAGTGTCCTCACGGTTGTCCGAAATCCGAGCGGGAAAATCCGAGGAAAGGGGGCGTGTTGGTGCGTGTTGCTAGGCAACGTCTATCTTCCTAGTCGGAACTCCGACGCGGATAAATAATAGAACGCACCATCAGTACCAAAACCACTGGTACTTTTGAATATCGAATAAGAAGCATCTCAATAATCAAAAACTTACTGAGTGCACCTTTAAGGACAGTTTCGGGTTGACTCTTTGTTTTTATCTCAATAGGAATGGCTGTTCACACTATTAAAGATGAATAACAACAAAGTAATTTATAGCATTAGCACAACAGGGTCACACAAAACCAGCAGCCCACAATGGTTGATTAGTTTGTGTGCAGTAAATCTGAATACCGTGCGTGGAAGGAGGATCTCCATCAGTACCAGCAGGGAACAGTGGACATTGTGTGGAGGATGCTGCATATAAACACAAAAAACAGAACAGGAGCGGAAACGAAAGAGCAAAGTAAGCACTAAGCAGACCAGTGTGAGGGTGTGGTAGGTGTGACAGGTATGAGTTTGTGTGGGTGGGGTGGTGCAGTTCAATGTCAAATCGAGCAGGACCGCTGTGGGTTTCTGGGTAGCATAAGATTCATGCTTCTCTAACACATCAGTGTCCTCTAATAACATTGTCCTGTTTACAGTCACTTTGGTGACTGTTCAGGCTCTCAGTATTTCGGTATCAGATTAACTCGGAATTAATCAGTCAACCCTGGAACAAACAGCAGTATTTCTAGATTCTGTCAATGTGAGAATCATGTTCTTTTCTGCAAAGTGGTTCTGCCCTGAAATGAATTCAGGGCAAAGGTGAATTTGCCCTCGGCACACAATTGTTGTAGCTGTGCAAAGAAACAATGCGACTTTGTTGTGAGCATTGCTTTGATAAATGCTCACAGCCATAACCATCTCTCTCGATCTGTTATAAACATCTATTCAAATATGCTTTCTCAACAGTTTCTATGATAATGATGCTGTATTTTTGGAATAATAGTGAGACCTTTATTGTAGATAGTTACTTTCTCATGTTGCTGTATTGTTGATTTGGTTTTACTTTTATGTACAGCAAACAAGTTGGTACTTCAGTAGTTACTTTACTGAGACACTGTGGAGACTCTGAAGTTAGTGTACTCTCTAGGCTACTATGGATATAAACTTATTTAAACTTAAACCTCCCTCTCTCTCTCTCTCTCTCTCTCTCTATATATATATATATATATATATATATATATATATATATATATAAATAAATAATGTATATATGTGTGTGTGTGTGTATGTATTTATTATTGTGTGTGTGTATATGTATTTATTTATTTATTAACAATTTGTACCCTTCCATAACTATTTACTAACAGATTCCAACATTGCCATTTTTGTGGGTGAATGGCAGGTGAATTAAGAGACTTTTCTTTTTAAAATTTGTTATTTTTATAAAATAAATATTTTTTATATAACTTCACATTAGTGATATATATTGTTTTTATTAAAATTATTGTATTTTTATTTGGCAGCAAAGTACAATTTTTTGTTGTTGTTTTCCTCCCATATTTGTTACAAAAAGTGCATGTTATTGTGTTAAAATATTATATATGAAATAAACCAGTGCGTCACACTGTGCGGCACATATTTCTCATATTTTGTTTGGTGGCTTAATGCCCAAAACTTCAATGTGTCACCACATTCTGTTGAAAAAAACTTCTGATGATAGCCTTTGAAAATGTCAAGTGTGCTAGTTGACATGTTTTCAGTATTAGCTGATTTATATGTCTTTGATTTGAATTGTACTCATCATATCAGCGCTTCGTTCTTACAGTCTGTTTTTAAATAATGCATTATGCTGCAGTTCCTATTAAAGTTTTATTTAGGCCCTATTCACCAAATCCAATTTTTACTCAAATGTGGTGCTTTGCTGTTATTTTTGGACCCTGCTGACTAAAGACTACTATTTAAAAGGTCTCAACTCTGTCTATTTCTCACAGGAAAAAGATGCCAGGAATGGCTCAGTGTGCTTCTTTGCTTTACCCTCATGGCCTTCAACTTCTGTTACCTGGTAACATACTTCCACCTGGGACACATCTGGTACATCCTTCTGGGCATCGGTTGGTAAAAACAAACAAACCCACACACACGCATCAATGTTTAATAAAGTAGTAGTAGACACAACAAAGAAGTTGCAAAGTAGAACTCTGAAATTCCCAGTATTCAAGAATGCCAGTAGCTGCCAGATTTTTTTTCTCTGTGTGTCTTAAATAACTAGCAACTACCAAACAGCTTTTTATGGGAACTGAAAGCCATTTTGGTTAATAATAGGATTTAGAGATTGATTTCATGCTGAGATTTTGCTGTATGTGTGTGTGTGAAGTGGCAGGGATCCTCACAGCAGACTTTGCCTCTGGTCTGGTCCACTGGGGTGCTGACACATGGGGTTCAGTGGATCTGCCCATCGTTGGGAAGGTACAGGAGTGAAACACCTTTTTTTCCTGTTATTAAGTGTTATTTAAGGTAAAAAATTTAATAAAATACTTTGAGAACAAATAGATATTGAACCACTTGATCACAAGTAGATTTTTAGGACATTTAATATTTGTGTTTTTACTTTAAACATCTTTTAAGGCCAATTCACACTGCACTGACAGACACCGACCAACGGTGACAGTCACCAGATTACAGTATGTCACTTCTCAGACATTCACCCTATAAACACAGATTCAACATGTTAATCCTGCAAAAACAAGCGCCGACTGGTTAACCCACTGATTCGACAATACCCGATGAATGTTTGTTGGTGGGCTTTGATCAGTACAGTGTGAATTGGCCTTTAAACACTTTAATGATCTTTTAAAGAAAATATTTTCAACTACTAAATTGTGCTAGCATGATAACTTATCCTAAAAAACCTTTCCTGTTTGTTGGCACCCAGGCCTTCATTCGTCCATTTCGAGAGCACCACATTGATCCAACAGCTATAACGCGCCATGATTTCATTGAGACAAATGGTGATAACTGTATGTTGACTATCATCCCTCTCGCTAACATGGCCGCAAACTTCTTAATGCTCTCACCAGGTAAGACATCAGACATATTATCTGTCCAATACAGAGACAAATGATGAACCACATTAATTTATGACTCAGTGTCTCATTTATTGTGCTGTTCTCTCTTCAGCGGAGATCTATCGAAACTACCCATGGTACTGTTACGTCTTTGCTTTAGCCATTTTTGTTACACTGACCAATCAGATTCACAAATGGTCACACACATATTTTGGGCTCCCACGCTGGGTGACGTTTCTTCAGGACTGTTACATCATTTTACCACGGAAACACCACAGAGTTCACCACGTTTCACCTCATGAAACCTACTTCTGCATTACCACAGGTATACTTGCACACAATACACGGTTGTATAGAAAGTTCAAAAGAACATTTATTTGAAATGGAATTTTTTTTTAACATGTATTTATTCATTTAAAAAATCATTCAAAATGCAGTGTGTTGCATACATACAATAACAAAAGCAGAAGAAAAAAAAACAGGAAATTAAATCAGATAGAGGACTACTACAGACCCTCATGAGTGTGATACTACCCAAAAACCTAAAGATATTTATCAATAAATAACTTACGATTTTTGTCAAAAATTATTTTTACCTTCAAAAGTGTATTTAAAAATGTATCAAGCCGAGGCACTCAAGAGTTAAAGTAAATGTATATAAAAAGCCTTTATGTCATCATGGCTTAGGCAATTAAAAACGGTTTTCAAAAATTTTTATTTAAACTTTTTTTTGAAAATGGTATATACAAATTTCCAAAACCTTATGAAAGAATGTTTTCATATATTAAACTAGATTTTTGAAGATTTGACATTTTATTTATCATTGACACTAATTTAAATATACATTTACATCAGTTATACAGTTACATGTCATTGACCCTAATGCGTTTGAATGTGCAGGCTGGTTGAACTATCCCCTAGAGAAACTGGGATTCTGGAGAAACCTGGAAGATCTGATCCAGAGCCTGACAGGAGAGAAACCCAGATCAGATGACCTCAGATGGGCCCAGAAAACCAAGTAATCTTCCTCTGCCACCGACCCACCTCCCCTACCTCAGACCTGCTTATAGGAGAACAGTCGTTTTTCTCCGTCTACTTGTCCTCCCTCAGACAGAACAAGAGGAATGGCAAGATATCAAAGCCCAAATTAGAAAGCCATCAAATCTTAGCAAAAGTTGAGAGAATGGGGTTGACAAAGCAATTGAAAGCAATATCCCACCCTGCTCACTCTAAAGACCCAAACATCCAAATCCTTGTTGAAAACTTGAGACTTCTGTGAAATGTTTAAAACTATTCAAAGTGCAAAAAAAAAAAAAAAAAAACGAATTTAAAATGTCAATACTTGAACAAAGTGGGCTCTTTTCTGGACACCTTCTTATCTTTCAGCTGCTCAAAGCTTTGCTGACTAGCTTGTTTCTGAGGGACTGGCCTCTGCACTTTTGGGTTTGGCCTTTGGGACTGATATCTCTTGCTCTCACCCTTCACTTGTTTGGGGTTTAAGTGCAGTAAACTCAAGGCATTTTGCCTCTTTAACCGCAGAGGGCTGAAAACCGGTGTCTTCATCTGTTGCTTGTGTCTGAACGGACGGAGCAGCATCATATGCAGTCTTACTTCAGTACGCCTTAAAAGACAAATCGCAAGAAACTTGCTTTGCTCTGCCTCATCCTGTTCCTAACATTCATTTGTTTTCATTATCAATACTCTCTTTTGAAGCACATTTGCAAATTCAGAGGTGATGAAAGCAGTTAGCTCTTGATCAAGAGGTGTATATTAGAAGTATTTCCATGTAGGTCAATATTTAGGTTAATAATGTCTCAGTGTGAATAAGCAGCGGTGTCCTCACAGATATCAAAACCCATGAGACACTCAGAATAGGCCTTATGTGTATCCATTTTTTTTTTATCTTGTATTAACTTCATTGTAGGCTAGGTTGACCAGCTGACTGACACAAACCTAAACTTACACTCCATTGCTTGGGTTTTAGGTCTGCATACATTGTTTCTTAACAGTTTAATGTTCAACTTAACACTAGCATGTTACATTTTAATAATAATATGAAATGTTAAAGGTGGTTACAGCATGACGAAAAGGACATATTTAACATCTAGCTGTATAGTGACATAACTATTACTAACTGCTTATTTAATGAGCGATACATTATATACATTCTCTATTATAAAGCCGCAATGACAATGGACTCGAAAAATATTTATTTACTTGACTTTATATTTAAATACAGCAGTAGTCATATTTTAATTATTAAAAAAATTAAAGTTAATCTTTTACTAATGAAAAAAAAAACTTGCTTTGCTTTGGAAAATAAGTGTTGCTATCTAAGCCATGTAGTTTAGACGGTGTTTATCATGTCGTCTTATAAGAGTGAGGAAATTGAATAAGTAATGAACAATTGAATATTTTATATCACATCTAACATAATTGTGATCATTTTTGTTGTGCCATTTGGGGGTATTAGTTTAATAATTTTTCTTTGCACAAAAAACCTGTTTGCCCTTAAAAACTGAAAAGGTCAACCTAAACGAGTTGTAGCTTAGAAGTTTTATGCTTATGTGCATTTTCATGCCAAAACCTTGTTACTGTCAGCCGGAATGTGGCAATTGTTGTTTCAATAGGTCAGTTTTGTGATGGTATATGTTTAAAATAGGTCAGCTTTATAGAAGGTCAGAGAACATGTTTTAGAGAGCAAATTAATTTGTCCAATATGTAAACTGTTACAAAGGAGTCAGCCAGAACTGTAAAAAAACAAAACATATATGAGGTGTTTTGAGCTGATTCATAATGTGTCATGTGTTGTTACATCTTATTTTCCTCCTTTTTATGAATTCAGGAAGATTTGTTAGACGGAATATTGTAGTATTTTTGACAGTCAACTAATATCTTATATATTTCTATGCTGATATGAGATGCCAAATTTATTTTTGCTCAGCTAATAGATCTGTTGTGGTGCAGTTTGGTCGGTGTTTATTCGAAGAAAACACTCCAGTGGCGATGTTCACTGTACAGGGAACTGAAGCTTAAACCAATTACTTTGATTTTGTAAAATGTTACATTTGTCATTAGATTTCACTTAATTTTTTGTATTTTTGGTTTCCATTATGACATTATTTTCTCCTAAATTTTACATAGCGTAGTATGAACGATCATATCACATAACATATCTCAACCTTTTCTTTTATTTGTAATGTACTGATCATGAAGGATTTCACCAGCTGTAACCTTTCTTGATTTGAAATGGTGGAAGAAGTGAGTTGGAGCAGCCAGTGATCGTGATGTGTTGATGCAGTGAAGACTTCTGTGCTTTTGTCTGGTCAAGCTTAGAGTTCTGCAGGTATAATTATGGTTCTATAAACACACAGAAATGTTACTAGTTTGTTGTGAAATGTGTAAAAGAGATTGTGGTAATATGGCGATTGTATTATCGAAAATGCAAGATTAGAGTGTTAAAGACCTTCTCGTTGAGTCTACTTTCTTTCCATGCTCAGTGGAAAGATACCACTTTCCATGGTATGTGGCTGTGAGAAGACTGAACTAATCACATTGTACTTGCTCAAAAATGTCATACTGTCCTTCAGATAACAAAGCAAAGCCGATCCCTTATTCACTGGGGTCATTTGATTGATGACCTTTGGCATTCACACTTGTTACTGAATGTTTGTTCTTACTGATTTATTGGGAGAAGCCTTTTAAAAATGCTATCTCGGCTGATTTTGCAATTCACCTCATAGTCTCACAATCAGCAAGTTTTTGTAGGACGGCTACTTGTTGAAAACTGCAAATAACGCCTTAATGCCTTTTTTTGTTGTTTCTTGTTTTGAAAACTGTTATGTCATTAAGTTCATATTTATAATAAAATTAATAAAGAACTGGAAAGACCTGTGGCCTGATTTGTGCTTTTTATCCTGCTTATGTTGGGTCATTGAAGACGTTTATTCTTTATTCTTCAGTACACATCATACACAGGGCTGTCAGCAGATGGACAACAGGTTCAGGGGTTTAACAAAAATTATACTTATACAACAAGTTGACTAATTAGAATGATGCCATTTATTTGTGAAACTGACCACGTGACATTCCTTTTTCTTTCTTTTACCTTTCACCTTCATTTAAAAGTTCTCTCTCTCTCTCTCTCTCACTCACTCACTCACTCACTCACTCACTCACTCACTCACTCTCTCACTCTCTCACTCTCTCACACACACACACACAAAAGAAAAATAAATAGGTGTTTAACACCAGAACAGATTGCAACACTTCATAATGATACATGAAACACTGTTATCAGATTACTTATGATTTATATACATGTAAACAATACATGATTTATATTTAGATCATGGATTGCGGAAGCAGGGCTTCCGCCCAGGCCCAGACCTACTTTTGAGGTCTGGTACAAATATGACATTACAAAAATACGTATGGAAGATTGATCATTAAAAGACGGCGATCTCAATTCAAACTCACACGTGGTCTTATGCTTAAATGACAATGATTCGGCTATGTCTATGAAACCTTTGAAATTACAATCACAAATCATTCTATTTCATAATTTTAAACTGTAAAGATTTTAACAGTATTAATGAATGGATAAAAGGAAATTAACTTTTTTAGGATCTAAAAAAAATAGTTTTTTGTCTCTTGCTCACCAAGGCAGCATTTATTTAATCAAAAATACAGTAATATTATAATGTATTGTTACAATTTAAAATAACTAATCTGAATATATTTTAAAATGTAATTTCTTTTCAGCAGTCATTACTCCAGTCTTCACTGTCACATGATCCTTCAGAAATCATTCTAAAATGCAGATTTTCTGCTCAAGTAAATTATTATCAATGTTGAAAACAGTTTCTGATCAGTTTCTGTTGCTTAATATTTTTATGAAAACATGCATTTTATTTCCGGTTTCTTTGATGAATAGAATGATGAAAGTTCAAAAGAACAGCATTTATTTGAAATTGAATGTGTCCTTGCTTGTATTTCTTTTATTCACCAAGGACACGTTGCAGATTTGTCAGCTGCACATCCATGATGTGAATCTCCCGTTCCACCACATCACAGAGGTGCTTTATTAGATTGAGATCTGGTGATTGTGGAGGCCATTTGAGTATAGTGACCTCATTGTCATGTTCAAGAAACCAGTTTAAGATGATTTGAGCTTTGTGACATGGCGCGTTATCCTGCTGGAAGCAGTCATCAGAAGATGGTACACTGTGGTCATAAAGGGAAGGACATGGTCAGCAACAACACTCAGGTAGGCTGTGGCATTTAAAAGATGCTCAATTGGTACTAAGGGGCCCAAAGTGTGCCAAGATAATATCCCCCACACCATTACACCACCACCACCAGCCTGAACCGTTGATACAAGGCAGGATGAATCCATGCTTTCATGTTGTCCACACCAAATTCTAACCCTACCACCTGAATGTTGCAGAAGAAATCGAGAATCATCAGACCAGGCAATGTTTTCCCAATCTTTGTATAGTCCAATTTTGGTGGGCCCATGCGAATTGTAGCCTCAGTTTGCTGTTCTTACCTTTAAGGTTCGATATGTAGTGCGTTCAGAGATGCTCTTCTGCAGACCTCGGTTGTAACGAGTGGTTATTTGAGATACTGTTGCTTGCCTTTCTATCAGCTCGAACCAGTCCGGGCTGCGTTTCTCAAAAGCATCGTGAGCTAAGTTGATTGTACCATTTGTGGCAATGGTTGTGCGTGAAAATCCTAGTAAATCAGCAGTTTCTGAAATACTCAGACCAGCCCGTTTGGCACCAACAACCATGCCAAGTTCAAAGTCACTTAAATCACCTTTCTTCCCCATTCTGAAGCTCCGTTTGAACTTCAGCGGATTGTCTTGACCATGTCTACATCTCTTCATGCATAGAGTTGCTGCCGTGTGAATGGCTGGTTAGATATTTGCGTTATGGTCTGTGAACCTTTGGCTGCTATCTTACCCCATCTGGCTTCAAGTCATTGACTTTTGTTTGTGTCTGATTTCTGGTAAAGTCACTTATGTACTCATGGGTCCCATCTATACAAGGCCCGATGCCTTTATTTAATGCGTTAATAGCTATAATAAATCTTTCTTTTTAGGTACAAGTTCAAAACCTTAAAGAAGCTGTTAATTAGTGACGAGGGTAGTAAAGTATATGTAGGTCACACGTCACACCATATAAAGCTGCATTCTGCAAAATTCATTTGAGAGTATAAAAATAAACAGCACCTAAGGCAAGTTTAATGTTTTGTAAAGACTTTTAACGGTTCAAAGTTCCACATTGAGAACTTCAGATTGTGGTACAAGGACTATGGCTTAAATATGATGTGAATTGAAGTCTCTGCTCTACATTTGTTATTCTTGATGAAAGATATGATGGTTGAATAGGGTCAAAGTACATGCCGCAAAAGAGTTCAGGATATTCTGTTCACGATTAAATAATCGTGATACATCTCAGAGGCACAACAGGCCAAATTTCACTGCTCACTGAACTCTGTCCTCCTGTAGATGCACACTTTGATGCCAATGCTATAATACAAGAGCTATGCAGAAAAACTGGACCAGCTAAAAGGCCATTTTGTTGCAGTGTCATGTGACAGGAGAGTTATTAGAGCGGGATGACCTTCATGAGACCCACCCACACTCATACGCTGAAGTTAAAAACCACACTGTGGACATCTTTAGAGTTGAGAGGTTAACCGGTAACGAGATACCAGATTGCTGAATGAATGTCGCTTCTATGACTTACCAGTTCGTAGAGCAAACTAATGTCTGTGTGAGAAGGAAGAGCATGTTCTGTCTCATTGGCTCAACAGTAATGTGAGTACTGAATTTGTTTAATGCTCCTCCAGTGAGATAATACATAAATCAGTCTTTTGTCCTGAGTTACAGGTATCGGATGTTTGCTTACATGCTGACTGAATATTTTTAATGTGTCGCTTTTGTTATCATGTTGGATGTTACATTTATGCAAATCTGATTGTCTTTAACCATTGACCGACAAGTTCATTTGAAATTTTAATATTGTCTTTGGTTGTATAAAAACCACCTAAAAAAGACCACTGGATCCAGTTAACAGAATTAACAATTCATATTTGAATTTAGAATGATTACAGATCATTCTGCTTTTTAAAATTAACAAGCCACATTAATACAGCAATTCACATTTTATTGTTGTAGTGTCGGTTTAATAATTTTATTGCTATGCTGCACTTGTACTTTGTATTGCATGCAACGTTTTGTAAGCTTAAAGTTTGATGTAATTATATATACATTATATATATATATATATATATATATATATATATATATATATATATATATATAGTAGTCAAAATTTGAAGTGGATCAAAAGAGTTCATCAAAGTTGTAATGGGTATTGTTTAAAATTGTTTAAAAGTTTGGGATTAGTATTTTTATCAAAGGAAATTAAAGTAATCATTTTGTCAGATCAAATGTGACAGTAATGTCTTTTAAATTGTTACTATTTTTTATTTCATTTAAATGCTGTTCTTTTGAACTTTGTTCATCAAATAAATCTAATACAAATATATTAAGGTTTGCACAAAGATATGCAGCACAACTGTTTTCAACATTAGTTGTAAGTAAGAAATGTTTCTTGAGCAGCAAATCAGCATAGAATTATTTCTGAAGGATCATGTGACACTAAAGACTGGAGTAATGACTGCTGAAAATTCTGCTTTGTCATTATATGAATACATTACATTTTAAAATACTGTATTACTGTTTTTTTGTGTTTTTTTTAAACAGTATTTTTATATAAATGCAGCCTTGGTGAGCATAAAAGGCTAAAAAACATGGTAACACTTTACTTGAAGGGGTGTGCATAAGACTAAGATGACACCACCTTCATAATCATGACATGACACATGTTATGAATATGAAGGAAGTTTTATTTGTGACAACTGTCATTAAGTGTCATTCACTCAATTATGACATTTTTAATGCAAATATGACATTGTTTGAGATGTCTTTGTTATGACACCTTGACATAAACCAATACATCATAACCTGTCAGTGTCTTTGTCATGACAACTTGACATTACTAAGACAACACAACCTGTCATAAACATGACATAGCAGATTAATTATCAAACTTAAGAAACCACTTAGCTTTATTGGTTAACATTACATTAAACTGTCAGGTGGTTGGTTTTGACATTGGCTGTCATGAAGCCATTATAACTGTGTAATGACAAATTCAATTTGTACCACTGTAGTTGAGGTCACGAAAAATATTCATGACACAGTTATAATGGCCTTATGACAGCCAATGTCAAAACCAACCACATGACAGTTTAACTTAATTTAATGTCAAGTTGTCATGACAAAGACACTGACAGGTTATGATGTTATGGTTTATGTCAAGGTGTCATAACAAAGACATCTTAAACAATGTCATATTTGCATTCAAAATGTCATTATTGAGCGAAAGACACTTAATGACAGTTGCCATAAACATGCATAAACCCTACTTCATATTCATGACATGTGTCATGTCATGGTTATGAAGGTGTCATGTCAGTCTTATGTACACCCCTTCAAGTAAAGTCTTACCAAAAACATTAAAAATACCTTACTGACCCCAACATTTTGAACAGTTGAATAAATGGTCTTAATTCCCAGGGTCGTGCAATGGTTCCTCTGTCAGAGATGTCTAGACGTGGAGGATTTCTTCTTTGTCTATCTTTTTTTTTCTCTCTTTAAAGGTAATCTGATGTTTTGGCAAAGGCAAGAAGAGAAGACATCAAACCACAGCCCAACTGAAGTGGCGTCACACAATATAAAATACCGAAGAGTCACACAGTTGAAAGTTGTCTAACATCAGATAGTTCTTCAACTACCCGTTTCCCTCTGATAAAGACGTTCACTATGCCTTTGTACATCCATGCCTTGGCGTGTGCTTTCGGTCTGGGCTCCTGGGTGTCCATTAATGGCTTGTGGGTGGAACTTCCTCTGATAGTCAATGTCCTGCCAGAGGGTTGGGACTTGCCATCGTACCTCACAGTCATCATTCAGCTTGCCAACTTCGGGCCTTTGCTGGTGACCCTGGCGCACAAATTCTGTCCTGGAAGACTACGTGAAAATCTCGTCATCTATGCGGTCCTGTCAATCGGTGTTGTAGCCTGCGTCCTACTGGCTGTGTTTTGGAAGAACACCACCACGATCCTCGGTCAACCGCATAGCACAGCATTTTTCATCCTCACATTTTTTCTCGCTCTAGTCGATTGCACCTCATCTGTCACCTTCCTGCCATTCATGATGCAACTTCCAGCCAAATACATCACCACATACTTCATTGGAGAAGGTCTGAGCGGTCTGGTTCCAGGCCTGGTGGCGCTGGCGCAAGGGGTTGGAATGTCAAAATGTGTCAATGTGTCGCACGTGTCGGATAACTTCACAGACTCTGAACCTCCGACCTTCATTGTGGAGACGCAGTACCTCCCTCCCAATTTCTCCACTGAGATCTTCTTCTCTTTCCTGGCCGTAATGACGGCAATAAGCTTGGGTGCCTTCCTCATATTAAACCGTCTGCCTCGCACCTTTGAACTATCCACTGAAAATCTCGTCCCGGACTCAGATGCCGTAGCAACAGTCTGCAGTGGTTTGGAGGGCCCCATGGACCCCAATCCAAAGACAAACCGCCAAGAGGAAGAGGAAAAGAAGCAGATCAGAGTGCTACTTCCTAAACCGCTGCACTCCGACTATCAGCTGGCGTTCATCTATTTTATGGTGGTGTGGGTGAATGGTGCAACGAACGGACTGCTGCCCTCAGTGCAGACGTTCTCCTGTATGCCTTATGGAAATATGG
Source organism: Rhinichthys osculus (assembly GCA_029959095.1). NCBI lineage: Eukaryota > Metazoa > Chordata > Actinopteri > Cypriniformes > Leuciscidae > Rhinichthys > Rhinichthys osculus. The sequence goes on from JARWKJ010000017.1 coordinate 18,359,432, forward strand.
CCTATCACCTGTCAGCCGCTCTGTCGGCGGTAGCCAATCCAGTGGCGTGCATCATTGCCATGTTTTTCCCCAAACGGTATGTATCTCCACTTTTAATTACATCAGGGCTTGACATGAACTTTTTTGCTCACCAGCCACTGTGGCTATTGGTTTTCCAAAGTTACTAGCCACTTAGCATTTTCACTGGCCACAATTTTGACATCGATACCATAGGGAAAAACTGCCATATAGATATTTTTAATATCATCTCATATATTAGGCTGCTGTCACTTTAAGACCTGACGCACGTACCCAGTATACTGTTTTATAAAGCCAATATACTTGGCTTTATGTGCACGCACTTTGGGTGTGAGCACAAAATCTGCGGGAATGAGTAAAATTATGCTCCATACGTGCAAACCCTCGCCGAACTTCAAGCCCTGTAACGCCAACAATATTCATCAGGAGCAAAAGTGGCAAGTAGGACTGACTGTGTTACACGCCACCGCTGAAATGTCAAGCCCTGATTACAATCTAATCTATAATTTATTGCCGATTAGCATATATTTTGTGTTCTATTAAGTAGATAAATTGTTTTAAAGATATATTCCAGGTTAAATCAAAGGCATCTAAAATGTAATTCATGGCATCTGAGGCCTGCTGTTGATTACCACAAAAAAAGTCCCTCAGTGTGTAAAATTAATGAAAAACATGGAATAATATTTATTTTAAAGCAAATTTTAAGAAAGGTTCATAATAGGAGTTTGACTAAAAGTGAGTATATTATTCTCTTCCAGTTCATTAGTGTTTCTGGGCATCCTGTGTCTGCTGGGGTCTGTATTTGGAGGCTACAATATGGCCATGGCTGCCATGAGTCCCTGCCCATTACTCCAACATACACCTCTAGGGGATGCTATTATAGTAAGTTCCCTTTTAATGTAATCAGCCCATTTCTAGAAGATTCTGTCTAAATGTTTAGCTTTATATTAATCTATTGTTGATTCTATTCAGAATGAAATGTTAAAAGATCAATGTAAATGGTTCAGCAAAACAATTTTGTTCCTCAGGCTACAAATAAACAAATGAAAAATAGTCGTGGCTATATAATAGTGAAGGAAAAAAACAATATTAACCTCTCAAAAAAGTAACCTTCTGAATTATAATGGAACCTAGTGAAAATCACAAATGATTAGAGCTTGATTTGGGATAATGCTTAAACGTCCAGGATAGAAAAATCCAGACCCATGTGCCCTAGTTTCAAAGTCGAGTGTTTGCGTCACTAGTAATGATGAGTTGTGTAATTGCAGACTTATTAAACACTGGCTGAGGTGAGATATAGGCTACTCTTTCTCAACACCTCAGCATAATAACCCTGATAACTAACTACTTCAGATCTACTGTCACAGACATGACAGGTTCTCTATATATATTAATGAATCTGACAAGCATCTGATGACCTATTTGTCAATCTTTTTTATGTTTCGACTTGTTTCAGGTTTTGTCATGGGTTTTCTTTACTGGCCTGCTGTCCTATGTGAAGGTGATGGTAGGTGTGATTCTGAGGGACCGGAGTCACAGCGCCCTCGTGTGGTGTGGAGCAGCAGTGCAGACAGGATCTTTGTTGGGCTCCTTCATTATGTTTCCCCTGGTTAACATCTATCATCTATTCCAGTCGGGGGACGTTTGCAACACCAAATGCCCATTATAATAAGAGTTTAATACGACTAACAGGGGAATGAACTGCTAACTCATTTTCACATCATAGCTGAGCTAATGATGGTGATATAATGAACTAACATTTGGCACTTCCTTGCTCTTTTCTTTTGTTTTCACATTAATTTAACATTTGTACATTTTTTTTTTATATATTATTGTGAATTATTATTTATGATGTTGTGAGTTTTTGGAAACATTCACAAGTGTTTCTGAATCATTTGTGGATTACTGGTATGTTGTTCAATATTATCAATGGCAAAATCAGATGATTGCGTTATTAAATTTTGTATTATAAATGCTGTCTCAAACTGGTAATAATTGAATGTTTTAAGTTAAATGAATGTTTTTAAACAAGTTACGCTCTATCAGCTAAACGCTCAATCAGTCAAAGACCACATACATAATTTGGACTCATCCCTCAATCTGTAAAAACAAATTAAAGCGCTCACAATGGAAGTCCATAGACTCATGAATCATGTTCTCTATATGTAAACACTCCCTTTCTGTTCCTTGTACATATCATGTCAAAGCTTCAGGGTTCAATGGTTGTACATGGTCATGGCAAGAGTTTTAGCTTGTAAAACATATTTATCTCAGTGTCATTTTCATATGTAAATATTTAGGCTATACTGTGAAAACGATGCATTTTAACATTTATCAATACAATGTCTTGCCCCATCGAGTACTACTGTACATTGCTGTACACACAACTTGAGGGACAAGTTCTTTTCTGTGATAAATAGAACCTGGAACGTTTAAACAACATGTCGTGACACCTATGTCATCCCTAGATGGCGCTCATTTGCTGGATATTTTGCTGATGCAACTGCTCTTTTGCAAGACAAGTTTCAGAGTAAACTTCTGATTGACAGTGTTACTTACAGCAGCCCCAAAAAATGTCTGAAGCTTCACTCATCTAAGAACCACGACTGCTTTAGTATCTGGGTCAAGGAGGAAGTTTTCCTAACTGTAAAACAATTTTTTTTTTGTTTTATTACAATGCATACCATAATTTATGTATGAAGCCCAATGTTCATTTAACCAAGGAATAACAGCTGGACTGAAGCATAAAATAGACAGATCATTTTATTTATGAATTTGTTTCATTCATTTGAATTATTTTATTGCTAATGCACAGAAACAAATTAATTGCTTCAACAGTGGATTTTATATAAAATTAAATAAAATACTAAAAAATTAAATAAATGAAACTAAATAAAATGAAATAATAGTTTGAGTAATGAAAGTTGAGAGAAAAGCCTTGGGTCTTTGCAAAGCTTTGTTTATCCTTCACTGCTAAATACTTGTCATTTACTGGAAACTTTTATTGAGTTTCATCCCAAGCAATTTGCAGAGACGTCTCTCCTGTAATAACCTGGGATTCCATGTCTTGCTCAAGGGCACAAATTGTGATTGTGATCTCAATAAATCCCAAGTTCTTGAGTTGCACATTTTGGAATCAATCTGGCAACATCTGAGCTAGCGGTCTGATCTTGAATCAGTAGACTTCAACCACCCACATCAATTTCTGAGTCAACCGACTGCTATTCTATTTATGCCAATAAGGGTGCCGTTACCGTACCAATTGTGCCAACCTAAAACCACTTCTGCCACTGACAACATTTGATTTAACACCCTCACAGAAAAAATCTATTGAAAGACAATGCAAATCAGCCTAAGAACACACAAGTACCCTAAGAAATCAACCAAAGCCTGACCTATGGCTCCGGTTATACAGTTAAACCTCCGGACAGGTGATCAAACTGATGAGGAGAGACAAAAAATGAGCAGTATTATAACACTTATCCTGAGGGATTCGAAAGGCAGACAAAGAGAGACATGGAGAGTAAAGGAGAGAGGGGTGTCAGCTGCTGACCCTGATTCTTGGGCACTAAGGAATGCTTGACTGATCCTAACGCGGCGTAAAAAGCCTAAATGACCTCCTACACAAAGCCTGGGGGTCAGAGGTCAGGAGATCATGCAGATGCTGCCTCCTCACTGTAGTCAGCATCTTGATCTCCACAAAGAAACATCTGAGGATCATATGGGTCTATCTGTGAGACAGTTTAATATTGACAATACAAAATATTAATATAATTACATAAATAACCTTAAATGTCAACTTCTATTTAAAAAAAAAAAATCGGGATTGTTTTTCATCCAGTTCCTGTGAGTATGAGGAAACCACTGATTCATACTGTTCAAACACTCACTGACTCACTTTACGAGTGCTGGTTTAAACCACTTTTCTGTGCTGGTTTATTCACTTAAAGGGTTAGTTCACTCCAAAATCACCCCAACATTCCACTTTCGTTCATCTTCGGAACACAAATTAAGATATTTTTGATTAAATCTGAGAGCTGGATCACTCCTCGATAGGCTTCTTAAGGGATCGAAACTGGCCGACCCAAAAGTTATTAAAGACATTGTTAAAATAGTCTGAATGAATAGTTGAATAAAGTCGTTATTTTTGTTTGTTTTTTGCGCACAAAAAGTATTCTCGTCGCTTGATAAGCTTAAAATTGAGCCACTGTAGTCACTCAGTCAGACTATTTTAACGATGTCTTTAATAACTTTTCGGCCGGCCAGTTTCGATCCCTTAAGAAGCCTATGGAGGAGTGATTTAATCAAAAATATCTTAATTTGTGTTCCGAAGATGAACGAAAGTCTTACGGGGTTGGAACAACATGAGGGTGAGTAATTACTGACAGAATCTTCATTTTGGGGTGAACTAACCCTTTAAGGGCCCAATTGTTCAGCAGTGAAAAATGGGGTAGAAATAGCCGAGTGCCAGGATAATTAGTTCAATTTCTTGGATCTATGTCTTTCTGTCTTTCTCTCCGTCCCTTTGTGCTACTATGGTATTGACATGCAAAGTGTTTGCTGAGGAGAGTGTATGATTCTCTGGCTGAGTGTCAGATGGTCTTTCACTCTCCCAGCTGGTCCAAGAGCGCGTAGCCACCTGGTTTCCTTCTTTTCGGTCACGTGAGACCTGCAGAGGGTTGAGGGCTCTTTAAAAATCACTGCTGCGAGTTCCATCTGCTCTGGACCAAACTTCAACAACATCAACATGCCCTTAAGTCTCCTAGCCGATCAGCCGAGACTCCGCTCGCCGAAACATGCTGCGTCTGAACAGAAAAGTGACACGCCGATGTTCTTCAGCTCAGTGAAGGAGAGAACATGGGATGGAAGGAGGGGAAGACAATGACAAGGCTTTCTGCACCGCTCTATTTTAGGCTTTCTTCGTCACTCACACTGACCTTGATTCGTTGCAGTGTAAAGTGGGAGTAAATAGTAAATATCGGTAGTTGGAATTTGCTTCAGGATCCAGCTTTTAAAGTTTTTATCAACACTACGATTTTGACAAATTTTTGTAAATGTACAATACTGTTCAAAAGATTCTTTTTTTTAATGGTTTTGAAATATTCTACAGTAGATTTGAAAGTTTTCTATTTATCTTTAAAATGCGATTTATGACAAAGCTGAACTTTCAGCATCATTACTCCAGTCTTCAGTGTCACATGATCCTTCAGAAATCATTCTGATATGCTGATTTGATGCGCAAGAAATATTTCTTATAGTCAATGTTGAAAAAAGTTATGTTGGTTAATATTTTTATGAAAACTGTGGTTGTGACAAACACTTATCCACGGAATAAAATTCTAATTTTAGTTATATTAATAATACTACACTATAGTGACAGATGAATTTGCACCAAAATACTGTAGTTAATATTCAGTAGGAGTAGATAATCAGTTCAGACCTGCAGTGTTTGGGTGGCAAGCCATTAGTTGAGAAACACTCATTTAGTCATTTTCAGTTCCTGTCAGAAGTTCATGTAATTATGTAAACCTATACTTTCCCTGGCATTCCAATAATTTAAGATAAAACGTTACAAAATCCATCATTATGAAACACTGGAATTGTAGCATGACTTTTGAGTGCTTCTGCAGCAGAATCAGCTGTTTGGTCTTCTGCGCTCAGCTGTTTAAGCATCATAGCGTGATCATTGATGACATTTTAATAAACCGCGCTCTATGTCATTCACACTGTCTGGCAGATGTAAATGTTTCCTCCCCTTTATCGTACCGGAGAGAGGTTCAGCGAGGGTCAACTAAGACCCTTGGGAACCTTTAGTTGCTGAGGGTGTTTGTTGGGACATATGGGCACTGTTTAGGATGTGAAACACTATGAGGAAGTGAGAGGCTGTTAGTCTGTTGTAGTGACTTCATTATTGCTCACTTATGGTTGAAAGTATCTGAGGTCTTTTGCGGTCAGATAATTTCTGAGGTCAGTAAATCTTTGTTTGACGTGCATTGTTTGAGAATATCCTCAACTGACTTTTCCGGGATATTCAAGATCATTCATTGTAAAAAAGAAAAAAGGAGATTTAATAAGATGCAAGAGATTTAAGAGATATATATAGATTTATATTCCTCGTCAGTAGCTTCATTCGGCCTCACACATCTCAATGGAGGATTAGATCTAAGAAATTCCCTTCTAGGATGCCTGAATGCTAATTAAAACTGTTAGTGGGTGCGGATGACCTTGACGACAGGCACATCTGAAGAACTGTATAAGCACGAGCGTGGCACATTAATGCAACAGGACTTCAGTCACTCTATCTGTATTTTGCCATCATCTCTCATGCAAATGCTTTATGAGGCCATTCTAGAGGTAAAACAACACATTTCTCAACAACAGATGGCTAGATCTGGGTGATACAGATACAAATCTTGATTTTTTTTTCACTCTTTCGACCATATTCAACATATCTTGTGATGCTAATGCACCCAAAAATTAAAATTCTGTCATTTACTCACCCTCAAGTTGTTTCAAACCTGTAATTTCTTTCTTCTGCTGAACACAAAAGAAGATATTTTGAAAAATGTCGGTAACCAAACTGTTGATGGGCCCCATTGACTTCCGTAGTATTTTTTTTTCATCTACCACAATTTGTGAAGTAAGACAGCTAATATGACAGAAAATCTCAGACTTTATCATATACATTGCTCATGTCTGTGTTGTTTATGTCCTACGGAAAATTATGTCACTTTCTGGGGGAAAATGTCATTATGGATCTGGCTTTAGTTAGATAAAGGGATTTTAAAAAAGATTAACAGAACACATGAAAATGAGGACACAGGAAAATCCTATGAAATGATTAACCATTAAAACATGGCAAAAAATGTCAATGTCTACTCAAAACTAAAGACGAGAAAAAATTACTTAAACATTTTCAAAATCACCCCTTAACTTAATATTGAACCGTTTCTCGACCACCAAATCAGCATATTAAAATGATTTCTGAAGGATCATGTGACACTGAAGACTGGAGTAATGATGCTTCTGAAAACTCAGCTTTGCAATCACAGTAATACATCTCATTTTAAAATATATTAAAATAGAAAAGAGTTTTTTTTTTATTGTAATATTTTACAACATTCCAATTTTGTCTGTATTTTGATCAAACGCCTTTGTAAGCATGAGACGTCTTTCAAAACATCACACTTTTGAATGGTAGTGTATGGTGGGGTATGAAAATATATTGTAAAACAATATGTGAATGATCCGACTTTAACACGTTTTTTGCTGCTGAATTTTATATGTGAAAATCATCCAAAGAAATGGAAACATAGTGGCTTAAATACAAAGTGCACTGACATTAATTGCAAGACAAGACATTATTAATATATTTAATTTAAATCCTGAGGATCATGATAGTGTATCTGAACAGAAGGACAAGTCAACATCACAAGACACACACACACACGGCTGCAGTTTTCACTGAGGAAACTTTAACTTCTCCATCTCTCCTTTCAATATGTCTCTGTCTTCCTCCATCTTTTTCTCTAGCTCTTCATCCATTTTTCCTCTCCTTCCATCTCATCCTGCTGATTTATGATTTCTACCTACGTCTGGAAAGGACACTAGCAGCTTTCACATAATGAAAGGATGGAGAGAGTATCCATTTGGACCAGAGCCAGCCGAACACTATGAGCTCATCACCATGGTAACCTTCAGAGAGATCTTCACCTTTCCCGAGTCACTTCTGCTGTCATTTAGTTTTATGATGTTCATATCTCTCTTTGCTTTCTGAACCTGCACTTTCACAGCACAAGGTAATTTGCACGAAATCAACAAGCTGCCACAAGAGCCCTGACTGACCCCTGAACCATAACAAGTGACTGCAGAGACTGGAGTGGAAAAGTTTATTTCACTTCATTAAAGGTGAAGGGTGTCTTTTCTGTGCCATTAAAACAACCATTTCAAACAGGTGTCCAGTATCGAATCCAAAAGAATTCACGGAATTTGTGAAAAAATAAAACTGAATTTAAAATGGAAAAAAAAATTCACAGGGCCCTAATAAAAAATAAATAAAATAAATAAATATTGTTGTTAAATTGTACAAGTTTTATTATGTCCATTAATAATACATGCTTTTTTCTTCTTCTTTTTTTACTTGAAAATTTAATTTAACCATTAAAAAGGATTCCAGGAAAAAAATTAAATATATTAAATGCAAAACAATTTAAGTTTCAAATAAATTATTTGAAAACTGAATGAAAATAAAGTCAGGTCTGGGCCCATAAAAAGGGCAAACTAACCAGAACTAACTAACTGTATTATGAGTATTCTTGAACATAATACAATCTAATTACAAGTATTACTTTTTTGGAATCTGATTACATAATCCAGATTGCATGTAATCAGTTACACTGGAGTATTACACAAAGTATTACAAATCATCATTTTGAGGAACCTGCTACATCTCTAATGATCTGAACTCTATAAATATATTTATATATAACAGAGTTTATAAATCAAATAAATATTGAAGTAAAGAAATAATTGAAGTTTGAATTCAATTTATCACTAATGAATGATGTTAATGATGATCTATGTACACAAACGTGAACACAAAAGTTTTGTAAAAATTTTTACAGTCAGTATCACAATTTCAATACTAGGTGTATAAAACACTTACAAAACATAACAACAATTATCTGCTAACAGTTTAGTGCATCCTTATTTATTAAGCAAAAGTAGGAAACCGCATAAACTACAAAACATTGACGCCTCCACACAAACCACCTTTATTTTCCTTGCAAATTAATATATTTTTGACTTTCCTTTCCATATTTTGTAAGGTCGATAAAGAAAAGAAGAGACTGGATACAGTACATTTCACAATAGAGAGATTTTCACATTCGGGCCAACATTTGCCTCCCGGCTCGATCTCTCCATCTCTCTCTCACGTAACCGCTGCTGTTTATTCTACCTCACTGCTCCTTTATTTTCTCATGCGCTAACACCTGAACGCCTCACCTGGAGCAGAAGACTGACAGGACAGCACATCACGTTCCCCCACGGGCCTGTGTCTACTAAACTTTGCAGTCGGTCATGTTTCTGCAGCTTTCACATGTTGCACAAGTCCAGTGGAGTTGTGCAACACAGTCAGATCTGACAACAGCTGTCGTGCTCCGCAAGGTCACCCTGAGCCCAAACATCCGATATTTCAGCTTACGTGCTGGAAAACAATCCGAGTTAAACAGAAAGACGAACCTTTGAATAAACATGATTAAAGATGCTAAATATTTTTACTCTGAGTGCTGGAAAGCAATCATGCTCATACATATTTATAAAGCTACATTTCCATTTTCATTTCAGAGAAAGAAACAGAGTGACCTTAACTAGATAAGGAGGAAAACTGAGCAGAATTCACTAAACTTGTACTGAGAATGTGTGTGAGTGTGTGAGACTGACCTGTGTCTGTCTGATAGAAGTAATGATGTCATTAGCATCATTTCTGTGCCTTCAAGGTCCAAATCATTTAACATAAATGTCATTCAAATAATTTTGAAAATCTTCCATCTACTGAAATAAATTAAATAATTTCATGAAACATTTGTAAAAAATAATATGGAAGGTAGTTTAATCTTTATATCATGTTTATATCAATCTTAATATTTTGATTTTGATATATAGCTATTCATGCTGGAATAAGGTTACGGGCCTGGTCTACTTTTCACAGACTGCTGTGCTTTAATGTAACAGCCTAAAGCTCAAATGCCTCCCTATACAAAGAAATCACACATAAGAAAACATATACAAAGGTTGACCTTAATATTTCAACAGAGGCTGAGAGAGAGAAAAAGAGGTTTTGCAACTGTTTGGGGCAGATATGAGGCACTGACCTTTCTTTCTCCAGTCTGGAAAGCTTTTGAATACTTTTTAAAAACAAATTTGAAATAATGGCTCAATACGGGCTGTTATTCTTCTTCTGTTAATGAGTTCTAATGGAAATATGACTAATAAAGGGCTCTGACGTGCTCCGGGGGTGTTGCAGTAATTAATCCCATGCCTGGCCAAATCAGTGATGTTTCCAGGGTCATAATCGGGTTCACTTGAGCCTCCACACGTTTCAGTCCTTCAGTCACACGTCAGCACTTGGTTAAGAGAATGCAGACGAAAAAGCATAAAAGCACCTGTTATAACCCATAAAATGACAAAGGAACATTCATAAATTCCCTACGGCAGCTAATGGACATGGTTAGTATTTATTTCAGTGAGGGACAGAGCTTCAGGTCAAACACGAAGTGTCCTTCAAAGACAATATCATTTATTTTTCTTTCACAAATGCTCAAAAGCCAAATAATGTTCGAGATTATTTACAGCCACAACAACAATAGAGCAGGCAGCTGAGGTTTTTTACATTGCTATCATGTGCGCCCATCACTTTAGCTCTGGATTAAATTGTTTTAACTCTCTCTCTCTCACACACACAGACGCACTAAGCGTTCAACATCAGGCAATCTGTGTGGTGCTTCTCATCCCCTAAACCCCGTCTCCCACTAATTTCTCCTCCCTTACTACCCTTTGTTAGGTTCCAGCAGATGGATTTGGAAACAAAGAGCCCCCCCCCCTCCCTACACACCTCCTTTACCACCCTACCCCCATCACACACTCAAACACAACACACACTCATCACATATTCTGCAGGATGCTTCAATTCAGACCGATTTACTAGATAACAGCACCACTCTTACACCATCTTTCACTCTCGATTCACACTATTTAGCTCTTTAAGTGTGTGTGTGTGTGTGAGTGTGTGAGTGTGTGTGTGTGTGTGTGTGTGTGCGTGTGTGTTTTCGGTAGCAGGTGTATAGATCTCTGGGTTCAGTGGGTCAGTCTCCAATAAAATCAAGAAGATTGAAGTCAATTTGCTCATTGACAAGCAGCAAATCAACACCAGAACCAAACTGAGAGGATCAGAAGCTCACCAGGGCTCTAGTCTGATCTCAGTGTTTGTCATCTTATCTGGAACTCAATGCAGATATCAAAACATACTGTTGTCTCTAGTTTTTCTGTGATTGTTATTCTTGCAGTGTATTTTGGGCTCAGTTTAATATTCCACATTGTATATCTTTTGTGTTTACTTACTATAGTGTTAATAATTATTATTGGTTGATTCTGTATGGTCTCATCCCCTGATATTAAACATAAATGCAATTCATTTAAATTGATCCGGGGACCCCAAACAGTCAGTCATTCTCTTTAGAACTTTTGTTTGGTTAATTTGCCATTTACGAGCTTAGATGCACTGACATTTTTATTTTCTCAGGAGCCGTTAAAGATGATTTTTTTTTAAGACAAAGAGGTAAATAACCTTCTAGACCCTGAGGGAGTTCTAGAACGGGGACAGTCCTTCTGGGCTGTGGTGAGGGTTTGTAATAATGGACAGATGCTCTCTTTGCTGGCAGATCCACCACTGACAGACTCCAGGTTATATTTGAGAACAATAATTATTATTGGTTGATAATAATAATAATAATAAGAGCATAATCGACTGCTTTTGATTGTTCAAAGTTACATAAGCAGTTAAGAAGATTGTGTACTACTTCTTAAAAATGCAACCAAAGTTGACAGTAACTGACAAACCAAATATTGTGTAAGTGTGTACAGCTATGAAAGCGGAAGGAAATGTGATGAAATGGAGCGCCTAGTGTGTGTGAAGTGCTAGAGTGTCGTCTAAACGGGTTGTTGAGGGTTTAGGATGTGAATAGACCGTATTTAACTAAGAGGCCCATTAGAGGGTGCCATCAACAGCTTCTGCCTGGTGCTTCTGTAATACATAAAGGCACCTGCGTCCAACACCCCATCATTTAACCCCCTCCCACCCGACTCCAGAGTCCTGTTAAAATATTGAGCAGGTACTTAAGTGTAATTTGGCTAAGTGCAGGCATTGCTGAAGGGTCCTTCATTCTCTGAAGACGTTTTGAGGAGACGGAACTAACGCCATCAATTATGTATGCTTTTATTCGACATCTCAGACCAAATACGAAAAAGAGCAGATTCAGCTGCATTTCTATTGTTTATCAGCTGGATTTCCAAAAAAAAAAAAAAAAAAAAAAAAAATTTAAACGGAAGTTGTTAGCTTACTTTGTGAATGACATTTTATATCCATTATAAAATTCAATGATATTCCAAGAAATAATAGCTGAGAATTTGCAAGAAGTTTTTCTTGCATTTTTAAATAATAGTTGTATAGTACATATAGTTATTTTCCCGTTACAGCTACAATAATAAACTTATCTTTGGAACATATCTTTGGCTCTTGTAATGCAGGGAATATCATTTGTATTAATTGGTTTCTATATCCCATCTGTTGAAACTCCTCAATTATCCTTTACAAATTATTTTGACATTTTGTGATGAGATTATCTTGATAATTTTTACTACACTCAAAAAAAATCGAAATAAACCAAAATAATTTTTTTCTAAATCTTTCATTTTTACAAAATAACAAAAACAACAATTATGACCATAAATAAACAACAACCAAACACTCTCAATTATAATCAAAAAGTTAATAATCATAGGGGAAAAAGTGTATAGAAAGTAAATTAGAATTTATTTTTACTTCTATGAAACCTGTTGCTTTTCACTGAAACCGACGGGTTGGTCAGTTTCAACCAATCAGAGTCAGATGATAGACATTTGATGCTGTCCAAGACTTTAAGTGCTCTACGAATGAGAAATATGAAAATCAATATTACATGCCTTTGTTGACCAGATGCAGCCAAGAGCAGAAACTCTCTCAACTGTGTTAGTACTGACAGAGAATAAAGAAGGAGAGATAGAGGGCAAGGTAAAAAAAAAAAAAAGAGCAATAGAGGTAGAAAGAGGGAAGGAAGGAGGGTAATTATGTGGAAATGAGCATTCTCCCAGCATGCTTCTCCCTCAGCGATGCAGACAAGAGCCATTTGTCATCTGGCCCAAAATGGCATCTCTGGAGCCTGTTTTAGAGACTGCGGGATTGAGGGACTCGTTCTTTCTCTAATATCCTGACAGTCCTGGACTTATATACTCTTTCTCTTTATCTTTGTATCTCTCAAACCCAGAGAGGCTCTACTATCCAAACGACTGAGTGCAATAGAGAGGATGTGATGTGATTACAGGGAAAGAGCTTCCACAGGTGTCATTTCTTCTTCACCAGTGACCCCTCCATCACACAAAGACAAATATGTATTTCAGTCATCCCATTCAATTAAAATAATTCACACTCCTCCAACACTTTCATGTTCGGTATTTCAGAATAGTTGACTATAATGTTCATAACTGGTAAATGCCATTTTTATTGACACAAATAAAAATATGATGCTCTTGTATTACATTTTTATATAATTTTTTGTTTTCACTTTAGTTTTTAGTTTTTTTAAATACATGTTTTCATTGTTAGGGTTAGAGTGATTGACACTATAGGACACTGTGTGTCCATCCCTCACACAGGGGCAAGGGAAGTGGGGGTGCTGGAGGTGCTGTTTGTAAATGTAATGCAAATTTGTGTTCATTTTGAAGCATTTTGTAATTAATTTGTAATAAACACTTTAAGTGGACTATTTAAAAAGTGTTAGGACTATTTAGTGTGACGTCATATTGTCTGTGCGTAGAAAGAATTTGTCCGCAGCTGCTAAAAAACAACAACAAAAAAACCCTCCACAGCCGCTCTTGTCCTGAGTGCAAGCCCACAGTGTTGTGTAAGGTAGGCACTAGGCAGGTTTTTGGTGTTCATTTCTATTTATTGTCGCTGTGCAGGCTCTTCTATTGTATATGACAGTGTAAACAGCCCAATAACCCTTTTATTTAAAGGCTTAATTTATGCCCCATAGAACGGACCGTTGCATTATGATTGAAAGCATCAATAGTAATGTCAAAACCCACCACTAGTTGTGATTCGCGGAGTTTTGACGAATTTTATAGACTTGATATTGTTTCTTATTCAAAAGTGGTGACCCCCCCACCAAAAAAAAAGCAGCACCCCCAACACTAAAACATCTTCCCGCGCCCCTGTCCTCACAGCCTCATTTTCATTCATTACAAATTATGAAAAAATTTGTGTCTAACCTGACTAAGGTCTATAGCAAGTTAATATGACAATAGTAAAGAGTGAACTGTCTATATTATTACCCTACACTTTGCGTTTACATTTAACATGATGAAAGACCAAAGAACAAGCTTTCAGAGAGTCCTGATCTCTTACTGCTCAACAGGAAAAAAATTGCAACAATATGAGCCGAAAAAAAAAATCTAGAAAATCCAATCCACTTTATCATAGAGAAACATTCAAAGGAACCGTGCTGTTTTACGAATCACAAAGTCACAAAACAATGAGGGAATGCAGGATGTAAAGAATGAACATGAGAGGGAGAGAGACAGTAATGAGGAGGAGGAGGAAAGAGAAGGAGAGCATCTCCCACCGTGGGTTTTGTGTTTCTCCTTTGAGCAAGACAAGAAGAACCTTCCGGATAAATGAAACCACAGCGGAGGAAGAGAGAATCAGACACCTGCAATCAGACAAACAGGAAGCATTCCAGAAAGAGTGATGGAGAAAGAAACAGTGATAGAGAGAGATAAAGAGAGTCATGGAGAAAGAGAGAGAGAGACAGAAAAAGTAGCCTCATCTGAGGATGAGATAGATGGAGATACTGAGTAAATACCCCCCCAAACAATAATCACTGGATGAAACCCAAAGCCTTTCATAGCACGCAGCAGGCAGACCTGATCTGGTCCTCTAGCCCACAGGCACTGGGGGTGGGGGGTGAGGGGGGGACCGCCTGTCCTGGGGCACTGACCAGATGCTCACATGAAAGATTAGGATTTTTTCTCATTGTGTGAATGTGGTTGGGGGGTCATAAGCACAACCTGTAACATTTCACTTGTTGATAATTTCAGTGATTTGGAAGATTATTAAGATTAATGCAAATGGTTAAATTTTTTTTAAGTTAAGTAAATAAATATAACATTTATATATATATTTAAGTATATACAGATAAATGCGAAAATATGCAAATAAAATAAGATAAATAAGATTAACAATATCAAATATATATGCAAATATCTATACATAAAAAGCAAATGAACAATTATAATACTATAAAACAGATTATAATACTACTAATAATAGTGTTAATAATACATTTAAAGATAAAAAGGAAAAAAAAACAACTATACTATTTTTTATTCATTTTTAACATTATTTTATATTTATATTTTAACATTTTTTAATTATTGAACTATTAAATGTAATGTAAAAAAATGTTATACATAAAATGTATACAGATACAAATAAACAAGTTAATCACATATATATATATATATATATATATATATATATATATATATATATATATATATATATTTATATATATATACACACACACACACAAATTATATTAACAACTTTTTATTTCAAAACAACATTAATAATATTAAATGTATATATACTGTTTCTATTTCAAAATAGGTTCAATTATTTGTAAATCTTTTATTATTTAATATTTATATTTTAAATGTTTTTTTCTTTAACTATTAATGTAAACAGCAGCAATACTCGTAATTATTAATCCAGATTTATACATGCTTAATGCACGTACATACAAAATATTATAAATAAATAATAAACCAATAATCTGAAACAATACCCTAAAAATGATCGTACAGCTATATCGAACACGTGTATATAATAATTATTTTAGACAACTGCTCAGAGGGAGAGAAAAGGAGAGTGATAGTGGCGTGTGGTGTATTCAGACACTTCATTAAGTGAATGGGGGGCCGGTTTGAGAGACTCCCACTTGCTTTACATGTAAGGACAAAGACATAAAGAACATAAAGGGTTCAGCGTGCAGGCAGATGCCGACATCATCCTGTCCTATGAAGCTCCATTCATAGTAACTGTGGCCTGCACTTGTAATCATTGTGCACACTGAGTGTGTGTGTGTGTGTGTGTGTGTGTGTGTGTGTGTGTGTGTGTGTGTGTGTGTGTGAGAGAGAGAGTGTAAGTGTGTGCGACAACCTGTACTGGATATTTGCTTCAAAATGTAATTGATTCATGAAGTCTTGTGTTTCTCCACATAACAATTAACATTGTTAATGGCTGTTCAAGAATATGCAGACAGTTAAAAAACTGTTGTTATTGTTAACTAAAACTACAAAAAATTGTTTTTGGTAAATGAAGCTGAAATAAAATATAACTATCAGATGAAAAACTTAAACGAAGATTAAAAATGTTGCCTTGGTAACTAATTAAAAGTAATAAGTACTAAAATTATAAAAACTAAAAATGAAAAAAAAAAAATGAACTAAAGCCATATAGAAATACTATTAAAAAAAACTAAAATAAATAATAAAAGCACATAACAAAATAACTAATACCTGAACTAAAATTCAAATAAAAAATATAATAGCTCATTTAAAATCTTAATAAATAGGCCTACTATAATAGTATAGAAATAATACTAAAATAACAGAATTTAATGCATAATAATGATGCTCATGGGTTAGAATCCCAGAAAACACAGCTTTCTGCCAAATGCATAAATGTAAATAAATACACAGGAAGAGTATGAATTCTAGTTGACATTGCAGATTTAGAGAGGAAAACAAAGCGAATACAGCTTGCCAGCATTTGATGTAACTGTCAGCGAAACAGACGGGACACGGAACGCAGAACGGAACCGAACAGAATGTACGCTGGTTGTTGTATCAACTCACTTTGAGATTGTGTGACATTTCAGGCCTTTCCTTCTCTTTCTCTCTCTCTCTCGCTCCCACAGAATGGGGGTGTGTAAGGAGGGGAGGGAGCGTATCAGAGGGGGGTCTGTCTGTCTGCGTGTGTGAAGGCACAGACGGTTCAGTAGTAATGTGATGTGTGTCCCGAGGGATGTTTGATGGATTAATGCTGAGCAGCTTCATTGCGATGTACCACCTGATCTCACTCCCACCGTCTGCCTCTATAAAACCTGCCTGACTGCTGATCTCAGCTAGTCTCACAGTCTCTTCTCTCTCTCTCTGTCTGTCTGTCTCTCTTTCTTCCTCTCTCTGTCTCTCTCTCTCTCTCTCTCTCTCTCTCCTCTCTATCTCTTCCTCCTCTCAGCCGCCTCCGCTGCAGGCCAGGAGCTATCCAGTGCTGAACAAGTGAATTTATTTTTTTTCAGCAGCGTAAGCGGGTGTGTGTGTGTGTACAGTAGCAGTCACACACACACACACACAGTATTGTACCATCAGACATCTCTCTCCTCCTCTTCATATATGCTCTTCATTTTTCCTTTATCTACAATCACTGTTTTTTGTTTCTGGGACGTGGATCTTTTTTTATGTGACGGATTTCATTCGGGACGATTTTCTCCAGGGTTTTTTTGTCCGTCTGCGGCCGATGTGAAGGATTTTCTGCTGCGTCTGTGCGCGTGCGACCGTGTGTGAACCATGCCTCGCTCATTTCTTGTGAAGAAAATTAAACTGGATGATTTTTCCTCATCTCCCGTATCAGCGTCTAATCATCATCACCATCATCATCATCCCGATGACTCCTTTACACGTTCTCGCTCAAACCTGGGCGTCCGGCTCTGTGAAAATGGTGAGTGTGGTGCCTAAATATATTGTTTACATACAGATACAGTAGCTTCACTATATGTGCTTGATGTTCAACCATGTTCCCAAATGGTTAGCCTATGAAAAATATCTGCTAGGGCATAATTCAGATTTGACGCTGTGTGTTTTAAACATTGTACGTAGTCCAACAGATGTTACATAAATCTTCCCATTCTGTCGCGAACTAATCCGTAAAACCCTCCATCCTTTCACCCCCAACCCCGTCCTCCATTGTGCCCCCCAGACTTTGTTTTTTGACTCATGCCGACACAAATCAGGTCACGCAGCGCGATCAGCTTATGAGAATAAAGCCGTACGAAAGTGTACGTACAGGAGCTTGATACCAGTTTGTTGTGCGTAGCTCATGCTAACGCTAGCACGCTGCTTTGTGGGGCTGATGTGTTTGTCCTTAGCTGATACTGCCCTTGAGTTTCGGTCCAAACCCTCCCCCCCCCCCGCCCCACCACCACCAACAGCACTCTCTCTTTCTCGCTCTCCTCCCCCATCCTTCTTTTCTGCCTCATCTCACTATTTCTCTTTCACTCTCCTGCTTCCGGGTACATGAATCTAAGTGGTGGAGGAGGAGGTAGGGTTTCAGCCATCATTGACGCCACAGGAGACATCCGAGTACTGTACTGTACAGCTCGAAGGACAACGAGGGAGATGAAAGGAAAGAGAAGCTTGAGGCAGTGCTGACTTTTGTCACATGATGCAGCAGCACGCACTCGCACAATAGGGCAAATAGCATCACGCACAGAGCAAGCCCAGCATCCCTGAGCGGACATGATGGGACAGGCTGAGCTAAACTGAGCTATTCTACAGAGACTAAAGGGAGTCCAGAGAGCTCTGTGTCCTCACAGACAGATTTCGGTAGCAGATGTGTGGCTCTCTCTGTCCTGCTGTGGTGTTTTTCACAGATAAGCAAGATAAGACATGAGGGATATATTCCCACCTGTTATTAAAAAAAACACAACAGACTGTTTATCTGTTTTTGGGTCATTGTAAGATTATATGAAGCTATAAGTGGCCCTGCTCCTTTTAAAATGAGGTTTATGATTTTACAATATTGTTTTGTATTGCATTGTATTTTCATATGAAATCCCAAAATCGAAAGCATGTATTTTTATAATATATTTTATAAATAATAATAATTTTTCCCTAACGCTTTTGTATAATAATAATAATAATAATAATTCGCAAACAGTTGCTGTAATAATTGTAGAAGACATTTTTCTTTATTCTTCATCTTGAAGGTCGAGCATCAAGACTTCTAAAACAAAGCACAAACAACTCCATCTTGTCTGTCAGTCAATGGACTAACCCTAAAAAATATATATCCACATTCAAATTTCTGTTCCTACAAGTATTGTTGCTTCTGCAAAATCATAATGAAATGAATTATTGCTATTATATTATTCATTCTAATAATATATATTTTTCTTTTTATAAATAAGAAAATTGTTTCTTATATTATCAAAACCATTATAATTATAGTTGCAATATTAATTAATTCTATATAGTATTTCTATTATTTATGAATTCAAACTTGCTTCAGTAAAAATCCCAATTATATTTTTATATTAATAGCAATATTATATGATTTAATGTATTTTATTTTTCTATTACAGTTATATTCATGGTATTTGCTCAAACTGTGCAAGTTTTCACAATCTTTTTCTTTCTTTTTTTTTCATGGCTAATACCACAGGTTTAGTTTGGTAGGGGAACAATGCCTGTAGTAGCATTGCTGTTCTGACAAAAAATATAGTTACCAAATAGTTACCCAAAAAATAATAATAATATAGCCTAATAACCTCTGAGCAGTCTTTTGTGGACAACACAGTTATATCCCCAAATAACATCCTCTCTCTACTGATCCTGTTGACTTTTTTCCCCTGGTTAGCTCCACCATTGTTGCGCATCGCTTTCTTTAATCTCACAGTATAATTAGCCCAAACTGATACTGCACTGCATTAAATGCCTTTTGGGTTTCCCTTTTAGCAAGCAGATTGAATTAGAAACATTTGGTCAAAGACATGGCACCTTGGAAGGGGTATTATGTCGGTGAAATTCCAATGGCAATAAACGCGCCTGAGCCCCACAGCTGCCAGAAATCCTTTTAGCAGCTACTGAATGACCCTCACAATGCATTAAGACTCGCTCTTCGCGGTCAGAGGGCTCCATAATCAGTTTAGAGAAGTTACGAGGGAGTTTATTTGTTTCAGCAGACAGAGAGGAAATAGGACATCCTGTATTAGGGAGTATATTTTCATATTTGTAATATACTTCAATGTTTGAAACTATTTCAGGGGGTTTTGAAATCTGGGAAAGAGCTTTGGTTCTCTTCTAACAGAAGTGAAAATGCTTTGTAAAGTCCTGATTTCCTTAAAATGGTTTTTAAGGACCATTCATAACATCAACCTCCATTTACTTCCACTTTTGAAAGATTATGTTGTGCATAATAGACAAATACACAGCAAACTCTACAGGAGCCCTCGGCTAATCTTATCAAAGAAAAAGAGAGTCAGAGTGGCTTCTTCATCTCAAGGAGTGAAAGAGAGACACTTGTGCTTACACCACAGTTAACCTGCTTAATTAGCTATTAACCATGTTAAAACCCTCTGGGTCTCGATCACACACACACACACACACACACACACACACACACTTACATGAATGAGGTATGCAGAAGCCTTCTAACAGGCACCAAGAACTATGGATGCCTGTTTCAATTGTGTGAAATAAAGTCATACTATGAAATATAAAGTCTCACTGCGAGATATAAAGACACACATGTGAGCTATAAAAAATTATGAGAAAATGAATGAATGAATAGATAAATAAATTAAAAAGTAGCCTTTTTTTAAAAATTGTAAGCAAAAACAGACTTCCATATAGCATAGCACAAAATATAGTCAAATTGGTTTCCAGTATTATTTTATCCAAGACTTTAAAACTAAATACTTGCAGCTTAAGGGAGATATGATGTGAGGGGTTTTAGGAAAGTCTAATGGAAACTTAAAGGTTCCAAAAGGGCTTTTTCGCATGATGCCAGCTATCCCGAAATAAACGTTCAGTGAACAGTTCTGAACCATTTTTGTTTTCGTGTTTTAATAATCTAAAGAATTTTTTTTACAGCATAAAGAACCTTTTGTGGAATGGAAAGGTTTTAAGGATGTTAAAGGTTTTTCATGGAACCATCGTTGTCAATAAAGAACCGTTTTTAAGCGTGTTATTGTCATTGCATTTGTTGTACTTCTATTTTGTTGTGTCTGACAGTAAACTAAACGTTGTGGGGCCTATCATACAGCCGGTGCAATGTGGCGCCAGCCGGGATGCAAGTGTTTTTTGCAAGGTTCAGCCAGACACAGTTCTCATTTTCACATCCTGCGCCACGTTGTTTAAATTGCAAATGCATTTGCGCCCATTAGTGCGCCCATGGGCGTGCTGGTCTAAAAACGAGGCCTGTTCAGGCGCATTGCTATTTTGAGGCAACTGAAATAGACTGCGCACATTTTTTTCTGTTATTTAAAGAGCGCGTTAGCAATATCCGTCCACGTCCGCGCTTTAACGTCGCGCACGAGCAGATCCATTTCCTCGCTAGAGAAGCGTTCAATTTTACGCTTGCAAATTCCGCCATATAAATAGCGAATCCGCCATGGTGCGAGCAGAACTGGCTTTTAAAGGGAATTGGAGATGAGACTCTGATTGGTTTATTTTACGTTACTCCCAAAACACACCCATTACTCAATTAAAAGAAAGGAACCACCCTTTTAGACCATGCGCCGGGTGGGCTGACCCTTTTTCCTGTCGGAAAACTAGCAAAAGTTGATTCGGACACGCTCTAAGTGCGCTTGCGCCGTGCGCTTTAGACCATGCGCTTAGATCGATAAAATAGGGCCCTGTGTCTTTAGTGTAGTCACATTCTGTGCCTTTAATTGCTTTACACCTGGACCTCAGAGAATAAGTGAATGAGTTAATAACCAGTTCATGTTCTCTGTCCTTCTGCAGGCTACATCCAAGATTACATCAGCTCTTCTGAGTACACAGAGGAGAAGCAGGCCGACATGAAACCCAGCTCGGATCCGCTGTACTCCCCCGTCAGCAGCGGAGGTGGGGAGTACTGCCAACCGGACCTGGAGCACCCGGACAGCCCTCAGTCTGGCCTCACGGCCCGCGGATACTTCAGCAGCGAGAGCGAATCTCTCAGCGAGGGCTACACCATGGATGCGTTCTTCATATCTGACGGCCGCTCGAGGAGGAAGGGCGAGGTCGCGGAAACTAAAAATGTTGAAGCAGAGGAGAAAGAAGTGGCCGGGGCGAACAACGGAGGTCCAAGACACACCTGCAACGAGTGCGGAAAGACCTACGCCACTTCATCCAACCTGAGCAGACACAAGCAGACCCACCGCAGCCTCGACAGCAAGATGGCGCGCAAGTGTCCCACCTGCGACAAGGTTTACGTGTCCATGCCGGCGCTGGCCATGCACATCCTCACTCACGACCTCAAGCACAAATGCCACGTGTGTAGTAAAGCCTTCAGTCGGCCCTGGCTGCTGCAGGGGCACATGCGGTCGCATACGGGAGAAAAACCCTTCGCCTGCGCCCACTGCGGGAAAGCCTTCGCCGACCGATCCAACCTACGAGCGCACATGCAGACACATTCAGCCTTCAAACACTACAGCTGCAAGCGCTGCAATAAGACCTTCGCGCTCAAGTCCTACCTGAACAAGCACTACGAGTCCGCCTGCTTCAGAGGATCCGGAGATGAGGACGAGTCTGGCTCCGAGAATTAACAAGAGAAAAGATGAAGATGAGTTAACGCTCTCAAAAATCCCCCACAGACTCCCCTTCACAGACCCCACTATCCCTTTTTTAGAAAGCAATATTTTCACCAAGAAAAAAACCCAAACCAACCCAATAATAATAAGACAATAATGAATAGATGCTGGATTTTTTTTCTTTGGTAAAAAAAAAAAGAAAGACCCTCTCATATAGACACGTACAATTATGAGGCCTGGCATGCAAATTTTTATGAACATAATCCTATTAATAACGATAGTAATAATATTTAGATTACTGATGTTTTATAGCAAATCATAAAAAAGACATAAAAAAAGACAGCAACAGGTTTGTGCTTTTTGAGAAATGAAAATCAATTTGTATTTTTATGCTGCTCTTTTATTTTGAATTCTTTTGCAACTGCCAACATAAACTTTTTATGAAAATGTGAATAATGACAGTATTTGCAAAAAAAAAAAGAAGAAAAAAAAGAGAAAATTGTAGACCTCTGAAAAGGTGCAAACTTTTGTTACACTTTTGGTATTTTATTTATAGTTGTTATTTTTATATTCAACGTTTCCTGCAGTTTCATTATTTATTTGTCTATTTATTTGTGCCAATCGTGTCCTGTAACTGTTCGAGCAGAGCGACCATCACTTTTGTTTTACCATATGGAGGAAACAGCACTCAAGACAATGATCACCAAACATTCGAAACACTTATAATACGGACGACAGGGACTTTCAACGACTTCTTTCGCGGATCTCTGCTCGCTCTGCTGGGCTTCCTCACACTAAAACAGACTGCATGTGCTCCAGATACCTGGGGCTCCACCCCTTGTCTTCCTGCTCCATGATTACCTCACCCAGAGGCAGGTATGACCTCTAACCTCTGCTCTGTCCAACCTCTCAAAGCATCCATCACAAACCTCATTTCTACCATTCCAGTATTATTGTTGAGTACTTATGTATTTATTTATGCACTATTTTCATTTCCCTATTTATTTAATGTGTATTTATTTATTTATGTACCTATCTATCTATCTATCTATTTATTTATTTATTTGGTTGATTATTCTCTGTGTTATTGAATACTGAACTGCCGTTGACCTTTTAAAATGCTGCTCTTTAATGAAAATCTTTATATGCATGATTCAGCTGTAGAGGGATTTTATTCTTTTTCGAGAGGGACGGTATGCAGTGTTTAAAAGCAGATGAATTCAGGTGATGATGCTTTGTTTAATGGGCAATAATTATTCTTAGGTACAGCAACTTGTATAATCACAGCTGTCCTGTTAGCAGTCAATGTAGGGCAATAAACAGAAATCTCCTTAATATCTCAAAGGTCATATCTCATTTCGTCGTTTCTAGAACTCCATTTCCTGCTGAGACCATTCAGAATGTCTAGGGCTGCATCTGAAATCGCATACTTACCTACTATATAGTAGGCGAAAAACAGTATGTGGATTTATGAATGGCGGTGACGCGACTGTTGCAGTAGGTCACGTGATAAGGGCAACATGGCGAATGTAGTGCATCCAGATTACATTCATACCACACACATTAATCCTAAATATAACATACTTTTTTAGCGCTCACAAAATACTTATTCAAAATAAGTACCTACTCAAGAGAGTATGCGATTCCGGATGCAGCCTATGTCTATGGTGTGTTTGTGTGACTCCACCCACATTTGTGACATCACAATTCATCTCATTGCTCAAATGCCAAACAATTTAGTATTCCAGAAATGTCTTTTACATCTAAACACTAATAAAAACAAAGCGAAAGCAAATTATATCAATCCCAGAAGGTGCAAATCGAACAGATATTAAAACCCCTTTTTTTGTTGTTCTTACAAATTTAAATGAAATTTTAATAACAAAATCAGCAGCAATAAGCCTTTTTCTAACAATATTTTTTACTATTACTATTATCACAAATGTAATATAACTGTCTTGCATCTCAGTAGTTTTGAATGTAATTATAAAAAGACTAACCCACAGCATGACATATTTCAAGAATTTGGCTTTAGCTGTCCAAATAAATCCCATCATAAGCTGAGGCCGCCAGACGATGACATGAATATGACAGAGTTTCAGTGACATGTGAAATAGAAGTCCCAAATCCTAGACCCAGAAATAATGACCCCCCCCCCTGAATGGCCAATCAGGATGGATTATTCAGTGTTTGAGTGAAAGGAGTGGTGGGTTCAGGACAGAGATGAAACAAAATAGAGGCTTAATGGCAGCATTGATGGAAATAGCTGAGCATATGGCGCCAATGTGCCGCTGCCTGTATAATAAAGATCTGAAAGATGTTAGGAGATAAAAGGATGAGAAGTGCAATCATAAAATGCGACGGTGTAAATCAGCTGTCTCTTTGCTGTCAGTCCTATGAAGCAGAAAAAGCAGAAACAAAACTGCTTGTTTCATAATGAAAATACATTTAGCACCATCATGAGGAATGAAACCCTGCATATGACAAAATGCCTCAGCATATATGATAGCTCATCTCCAAACGGATAGAGGCAGTGTCCACTCCCCTAAAGGGTTAACAGGTGTTGGTGGACAGACAGTAGTCTGAGAGCATAATTGAGTCTGAGTTTGACCTTGTGAGGAAGGTCGAGCAGCAGCAGCCAAAGGCTCTGTCAGCGTTTTGCATATTGTAAAAAGGATGGCACAATCTCAGTAATGGGCCAAAACCTGCGGGGAATAGATAATGAGTTTCTCCTCCCACTTTTCTTCTGCTCTTCGCCTCTTATCCACCCATTCCTGACCTCGTACATTGGCACGCTGTGTCCTAGCAGATTTCTGCATTGCTTTTCACTCTCATTGCTGATGGACATCAGTGTCAGAAATACAACTACAGTTAAAATAAAAAATTAATACTTGATCACTGATACAATGATCACTATTTAAAAGGTTAATATAAAATTTAAAGTGTTAAATATTCAAAATATATCAAATAATTCTTGATATATTTTATAGCATCTTGTTAGATATGCCAATAGAATAAAATATTATGAACTATATATACACTACCATTCAAAAGTTTGGGGTCAGTAAGATTTTTTTAAAGAAATGTATATTTTTATTCAGCCAGTATACATTACATTTATCAAAATTGACAGAAAAGACATCTATAAATGTTATAAAATATTTATATTTCAAATAAATCAATCTGTTTTCAACATTGCTAATAATAAATATTTCTTGAGCAGCAAATCAGCATATTAGAATGATTTCTGAAGGATCATGTGACACCGAAGACAGAAGTAATGGCTGCTGAATATCACAGGAATACATTACATTTTAAAATATATTCAAAATAGAAAACAGTTTTTTAAATTGTAGTAATATTTCACAATATTACTGTTTATACTGTATTTTTGATCAAATAAATGCAGCCTTGGTGCACATAAGAGACCTCTATTAAAAACAATAAAAAGTCTTACTTTTGAACAGTAGTCTATATGAAATAGAAAGAGAAGTTATCTAAAAGATATACTATGAAGAACTCTTTGTCTTCTCATTTGAAATATCTGGAGCACATTGGTGGCATTGATTCATTTCTGACCCTGATGGACATTCATCCTGCTTTTATTCCTAAATCATCCCCTCATACTTCTGACACACCCACAGATGTGAAGAATCAACATACTATCAGTTATGAATTTCCATCTGGATATTTTCCATACTAATAAGGCTTGAATTCAGAGTCAGTTCAAATTATGCAAAGCTTGATGTAATGATGAGCTCTTTTAAAGGCTATTCCAAAGGACTACCATCATCTCTTTGTTTTCAGCAAAATAATTTTCCACAAAATGTTCAGAAACGTGAGATAACTGAAGAGACTGAGAAAGTGAACGCGTTTTAAACAAATGTAAATATGTGTGTATATATATCTCAGCAATAATGAGACACCGCATGTGAGCCGATCCCTTTTGCTTTTACCTTTTCTGAGCCGTTTAACCCTGGACAGGCTGAACAGGATCAGGGACTTCATTAGCTCATTACCCGCTGTACTAGCTACCAGCAATATTAACAATGCTAACCATTCTCTCTCTGTTCACCAGGATCTACCAATATTTCTTTGTCTCTCTCTCTCTCTCTCTCTCTCTCTCTCTCTCTCTCGTTATTTTTTTCTTCTTTTGTGGAAGTGCCCAGCCTGGCTGAACAATAATAAGAAGTGCCAAAAAATTAAAGAGTTATTTCCATGACAAAAGCCTTCAGCATATGGTAGGCAACTCACAGCCCTCCATATGGTCCTTGAGAGATTTCAGATTGTCTCTCTTCTTTTCCCTTGCCTTCTCTCTCTATCTTCCTTCCTTCCTTCCTTCCTTCCTTCCTTCCTTCCTTCCTTCCTTCCTTCCTTCCTTCCTTCCTTCCTCCCTGTGTAAAAACGTAAAGATTTTTCCACTTCTGATATTACATTTTGCCTGTTATGAAGGGTAAAGCCAATAGTGATGTTTATGAACAATAAAATCAATAGCACAAGCAGTCCGTTGTCACTTTTTTTATTGACCTAATGTTTTACTTCCATTTCTCTCAAACACAGAACATGAAATGTACACTGAAAGTGCTTTTCGATTACTCTCACAGACCCCTGACCCTTGTTTAAAACCCCTGCATTAGCAGAACTATATATTCTGAGTTTCCGACTTACTTCTTACAGTTAGACAGACATCAATTCTGATCACAACACAAGACTAAAGAGTCACAGATCAGAATGACTGAGCGACTTCTTCCTGTGCTCCTCCTCCCTGACAACGCCCACCTATCTCAGCAATGGCACTGCTGAACTGGGATCAGCCTTCCCTGCATGCATCAGTGCTATAACTCTCACCGGAAGAACATCCAAACTGTAATCAAGTCAGCAGCTAAAGTCACTCTGAAACCTGACGCACACGCATCTGTCCTGGAGCTGTTAAGCCAGTCCAAGTCATTAAATGTTAATGAAACATTGATTTTCTGTTACACTCTGGCCTTACCAAGATGCAGCACTCAGAGCAGAATGAGACCGATTACTGATGCTGAGGGAGAGACACTGTCATCAGGATAGAGGAGGACTGATGTCCAAGAAACCAGAAACACGAGTCAGGCTCAACCATTATGTCCTTCTCTGTCCTACAGTGTTTTAGTTCGGCTTAGTTTTCTGTCTGTTTGACTGATTTAATGGATTACACTGCTCGATATTGATTAACTGGTGTATTTAAAAATGTAAATACAGGATAAGTCCGACTCTCCGATAACTACTTTAGGCTGAAACTACCATAAACATTGATGGAGACAAGCACCTCAGTCAGAATAGAATTCGGACTAATGTATAGTTGATATTTTATTGAATTAATAATGTCTTTTTTAAATAAAAATCATATGCAATTTAATTAATCTTGAATTTAATTCAATTAATCTTAAAGCCTTCTAGTATTCCTTAAAAGTCCCCTTAAAAAAAACAACAACCTTCAGTTAGATTTCGTGGGTACCAGTTAATTTTTGTGAGTAAATCCATATGGTAGATATGTATATATTACAATATATTATTATATACTGTATCTAAATAAATTATATTTAATTTTGTTTAAATTAGATGTCATTCAATTATATTTAATGTTATTTATATATTAAATATAAAATTATAAAAATGTATTTTCACTTATTACACGATATATTCTAATTCAGTAAACATAATCAAAGCTTAGTGGTTACAGTGCACATTCATATATAAAATGTAAATTTTAGTGCACATATTTAACTTCATTTTTCTTCTGAAAGAATATATTTTCCAGGTTTAGTAGCGAATATCACCATGAATAAAGAGGTCACTGTAACTGAAGTGGCAGTGTGGTGATGCTGCCATTAGATTTCATAAGAATAAATTATTAAACCCTATCATCTGCAATATTGAACATGCAACCCTAAACCACTCAACTCTCAGTGCAGAGCCCTGATAACACGCTGTCCTACTGAGCTTTACCCTTTACTGGCACATGACGCTGAGGTTTAACTTGCTATCATTGATCCTAATACAAGAAACAAGAACAAGGTCAAAAGAGAATCGCAGCGTTCCAGCACATTCATAAGATAAAATCCATGTGGAGTCAACGCACAGTATGTGTAAGAGCAGTGTGTGTGTGTGTGTGTGTGTGTGCATGTGCTCTGGGCATGGATGCGTTTAGTAGGCTACAGTAGTTACTGATTACACTTTAAGAGATAAGAGCACCTAATTCTCCCCTGACTCTCCCTCACTTGTAGATGTGGCGAATGGAAATTGACCAACACAATGATAATGCTCAGTGGTTTTCAATCCTGCTCCTAACACTTCACATTTAAGAAGTGTTATTTGAAACAGTTCATAGGTAAAATGCTCCATCAAGGCGTTAGAGTTGGGTGGCGAGATATTGTAACTACAGCATTCTGTTGCCAATCAGCATCTTTCACCATTGACAGCCCTTTCCCAAGAAGAAAAAAAAAATCTAATTTCAAATCGCATGAGAACTAAAATTAGTTTGGTGGTTTTCCAGAATAAACAAAATAAGTACTGTATTACTTACTACCATGTGTTTTTGGACATGATGTGCCATATAAATGCCTTTTGCAAGCCGCTTTGGATGAAAGCGTCTGTTAAATGCAAAAATGTGAATGGTATGTGACAGTATCATCACTATCTGATGTATTCACTGTACAAAGGTACCACCATAGTCATTTTTGTAAGGGACTAATAATGATATTTGTGCTGCATATTTGGATGTCAGTACTTACTCAGTATTGTCCTTTGCGTTCAAAACTTCATTGGTGTGTGTGGTTTTGATGCCTTGATATCAACAGGATTCTGACGTTTGCCCGCCATCTGCTGGTGATTTTATTTCACTGCAGTCAGATTTAGAGTAACAATATTAGTCTTTGCTAATATATATATATATATATGCTAATATTTGCATAATTACATATATATATATATATATATATATATATATATATATATATATATATATATACATACACACACTACCAGTCAAAAGTTTTGGATCAGTAAGATTTCTTTTAGGTTTTTAAAAGAAGTCTCTTCTGCTCACCAAGGCTGCATTTATTTGATTAAAAATACAAACAAAAAAACTGTAATATTGTGAAATATTATGACTATTTAAAATAACTGTGCTCTATTTTAATATATTTTAAAATGTTATTTATCCCTGTGATGCAAAGCTGAATTTTCAGCATCATTACTCCAGTCTTCAGTGTCACATGATCCTTCAGAAATCTTTCTAATATGCGGATTTGATGCTCAAAAAACATTCACTGTTATTCTCAATGTTGAAAACAGTTATTTACATTTTTATTTCAGGATTCTTTGATGAATAGAAAGTTCAAAAGACCAGTATTTATTTGAAATATAATCTTTTGTAATATTATAAATGTCTTTATTGTAACTTAAGATCAATTTAATTTATCCTTGAATAAAAATATTGACCCCCCCCCCCCCCCCCAAAAAAAAATTTCTTACTGACCCCAAACATTTGAACAGTAGTGTTTAATGTAACAAAAGCTTTATATTTCAGATAAATGCTGTTGTTTTGAACTTTCTATTCATCAAAGAATCCTGAAATAAAAATGTAAATAACTGTTTTCAACATTGATAATAATCATGCATGCAAATAATCATATTAGAATGATTTCTGAAGGATCATGTGACTGAAGACTGGAGTAATGATGCTGAAAATTCACCTTTGATCAAATAAATAAATTACACTTTACTATATATTAGTATATAGTTAATACTATATATTATATTTACTATAGAAAACAGCTGTTTTAAATTGTAATAATATTTCACAATATTAATGTTTTATTTTGCTTTTTAGTCAAATAAATCCAGCCTTGGTGAGCAGAAGAGACTTCTTTTAAAAAAATAAAAAATCTTACTGATCCAAAACTTTTGACTGGTGGTGTATATATATAAAAATTAATATTGTGCTTTAACAATACAATAAAAAAATTAATGAAATGAATATTTTCTAAATGTATGTTTTTTTTTAATTCATGCATATATTTTCCTGTTTATTTAATTACTTCTTCCAGTGGAAGGACAGACTTCTCTCTGGTGACAAGCTCATTCAGATCTGACTTCATCCAATCAAAAACCGGTGAATAAAACCAAGTCCCTGCCAGTGGTGGAGCCAGGATTTTTTCATGGGGTGGCCAGCAAACAGTCTGGGGTGGCACATAAATCTTAATTATTTTAACATAATAATTAGTTTCAATAATGTATTGGACTGTTCCTACACAACTGAATACAGTTCAATTGTATTCAATTGTAATTGAGAGAGTAGTGAATTAGGAATCATGGAATACTGAGTGAATTTGATATTTCTTTATTATTATTAGCTACTTACCACCTCCAGGCATATTAATAAAGGGGACACACACTATAGCTAAAGTTCTTTAGTCATATAGTAAACTTGCTCAGTTAGCATGGATCTGGTTCTCAAAACCCCCAACATTGTTGCACCATCATGGATGAGACATGCAGATAACTACTGTAGTTCAAAGATTATTTAGCCTTCATTGAATTTTATATAATCAATAAACTCTTCAACTTTCTATATTAGTTGTCAAAATAAAGAATCTAAACCGTTCTATCATACCTAATTAAAAAGGGGGGAAACATCTCTTTTGAATCCCTATGTGCAGGAATGTGAACAAGGCGGAAGTCAACATGCACATAAATACCAGAATGTAAAATTAGTTATTTTATGGATTTAAAAATGATGCATTTTATTTTGTCCTTTACAAATTAACGAAAAATTACTGCCTATCTTCTAGTACAAATGCACAGTGCTCACATTTATTTGTACATTAAAAAACCACATAGCCTATCAGTTTGTGCCTTAAACATGGCAGAATATTTTAGTCTAGACATATGTGACGCATATACACTCACCGGCCACTTTATTAGGTACACCTGTCCAACTGCTCGTTAACACTTAATTTCTAAGCAGCCAATCACATGGCGGCAACTCAGTGCATTTAGGCATGTAGACATGGTCAAGACAATCTCCTGCAGTTCAAACCGAGCATCAGTATGGGGAAGAAAGTTGATTTGAGTGACTTTGAACGTGGCATGATTGTTGGTGCCAGAAGGGCTGGTCTGAGTATTTCAGAACTGCTAATCTACTGGGATTTTCACGCACAACCATCTCTAGGGTTTACAGAGAATGGTCCGAAAAAGAAAAAACATCCAGTGAGCGGCAGTTCTGTGGGCGGAAATGCCTTGTTGATGCCAGAGGTCAGAGGAGAATGGCCAGACTGGTTCGAGCTGATAGAAGGGCAACAGTGACTGAAATAACCACTCGTTACAACCGAGGTATGCAGCAAAGCATTTGTGAAGCCACAACACGCACAACCTTGAGGCGGATGGGCTACAACAGCAGAAGACTCCACCGGGTACCACTCATCTCCACTACAAATAGGAAAAAGAGGCTACAATTTGCAAGAGCTCACCAAAATTGAACAGTTGAAGACTGGAAAAATGTTGCCTGGTCTAATGAGTCTCGATTTCTGTTGAGACATTCAGATGTTAAGAGTCAGAATTTGGCGTAAACAGAATGAGAACATGGAACCATCATGCCTTGTTACCACTGTGCAGGCTGGTGGTGGTGGTGTAATGGTGTGGGGGATGTCTGTCACGATACTAAATAGAACCCAAGCGCAGACAGTACTTTCACAAAACACGGTTTATTTACAAACGGAAAACAAAGACCCACGATGGGGCAAACAAACAGTAACTCAGACAATAACTAGACTTGACCATAAATAGGAGCTTGAACTTTCACAGACAGATCACAATACTCACAGAACCAAATGTTAACAAGACGAACCAGCACTGAGGAACAAACACCGGGAGCTTACATAGAACACATCACAAAAGGTACAGGTGACACTGATGAACATCAATACTAACGAGGGAACAAGGGGCGTGGTAAGGACACATGATCACAATCACAGGTGACACTGATACAACATTAACAAGGAAACGAGGTAAAACACAAGACAATGCCAACACATAGCCCAAAACAACCAGCCATGTGTTTGCACACAAAACAAGAGACAAATACATGACATAACCTCCTCCTTACGGAGCGGCTACCAGACGCTCCACATGGGACATAACCAACTGTAAACTAGACATAAACCAACAAAACATAACAACCATTAACAGTGGCAAACACGAAAACATAACAGTAGGATCGGGATGACACAATAAAAATAACACATGAGGGGGGTGGGGGGGGGGGTGGGGGAACAAAAGAGTTCGTAGGTGGAGGTCCAGGGTGGGTGGGTGGAACAAAAGTCCTAAATTCACTGGACATGGGCACTGATTGAGGACACGAAAACCGGACAGTTCTGGGTGGAGACACATGAGGTACAGTCTTGGGGGGGACAGGTCGGGGCACAACAGGAACAGGGGTAATCGGGGAAACAACAGATGTTGTGGCAGCAAGCAGAGGAGACGATACAGAACCCAAAACTGGGGGCGTTGCAACTCGCAACGGAACTGGGACAGAGGGGGCCACAGACGACTCAGCGTGGACAGTACTAGACTCCACAGCTGGGACAGGGCTGGACTTGGTCACTCTCCCATCTACCACAGTGTGGACAGTACTAGACTCCACAGCTGGGACAGGGCTGGACTTGGTCACTCTCCCATCTGCCTCAGCGTGGACCAGACTGACCGAAGGAACTTGAAGAATCGGCACGGAGCCGGGAAGGGACTGAGACGGCAAACCCGACGATCTCTTCCTCCTCCTCTTTGACCGCGGTGCAGAAGCCATAGCCGGACCTAGGATCGGTACCGTGATCCCCGCAGCCAAGGCTGAAGGACCCCCCGCCAACGTCGAAGCAGCGAGAACGTGGGCGCCAAGCGTTGTCGTGGCTAGGACGCGACTCTCCGGGATCGCTGGTAATGCAGAAGCTGACAACGTCACTGTGGGGTCCTGCCGCTCCTTTCGACGCACATGGTCCACCACCTCTCGAAATGGGCGTCGGATCAGCCCCTGCCGTTCAGCCAACGGAGGTGGTACATTGAGCCCCGCGATGAAATAGTAGTTTAGGAGGACCTCCGGCGTAAAATTTCTCTTCTCCTCTAGGCCCTGGGCATATCTCTCCAGGGATCTCTCTCCCTGGGGAGGAAACGGAATCTTGCCCCTCCTCATGTCCTCGATGGTCGACTGCCACCATCGCTCCTGGTCACCCAACTGGCTACTGGCGGAACAAGACATAGTCGACTGTCTGCTGGGTTCAAATCGGCTGGTTCGTTCTGTCACGATACTAAATAGAACCCAAGCCCAGACAGTACTTTCACAAAACACGGTTTATTTACAAACGGAAAACAAAGACCCACGATGGGGCAAACAAACAGTAACTCAGACAATAACTAGACTTGACCATAAATAGGAGCTTGAACTTTCACAGACAGATCACAATACTCACAGAACCAAATGTTAACAAGACGAACCAGCACTGAGGAACAAACACCGGGAGCTTACATAGAACACATCACAAAAGGTACAGGTGACACTGATGAACATCAATACTAACGAGGGAACAAGGGGCGTGGTAAGGACACATGATCACAATCACAGGTGACACTGATACAACATTAACAAGGAAACGAGGTAAAACACAAGACAATGCCAACACATAGCCCAAAACAACCAGCCATGTGTTTGCACACAAAACAAGAGACAAATACATGACAATGTTTTCCTGGCACACTTTAGGCCCCTTAGTGCCAATTGGGCATCGTTTAAATGCTACGGCCTACCTGAGCATTGTTTCTGACCATGTCCATCCCTTTATGGCCACCATGTACCCATCCTCTGATGGCTACTTCCACCATGTCACAAAGCTCTAATCATTTCAAATTGGTTTCTTGAACATGACAATGAGTTCACTGTACTAAAATGGCCTCCACAGTCACCAGATCTCAACCCAATAGAGCATCTTTGGGATGTGGTGGAACGGGAGATTCGCATCATGGATGTGCAGCCGACAAATCTGCGGCAACTGTGTGATGCCATCATGTCAATATGGACCAAACTCCCTGAGGAATGCTTCCAGCACCTTGTTGAATCTATGCCACGAAGAATTGAGGCAGTTCTGAAGGCAAAAGGGGGTCCAACCCGTTACTAGCATGGGGTACCTAATAAAGTGGCCGGTGAGTGTATAACAAATACATACATGCATGTACGCCTTTTTGATTATTTCATGAGTTAATTGACGACAGAACTACGGCTACAGCACGCCACATTAGCGCGTGATGTGCAAGTAGGCCTACAGTACAACGTCTGACAGGACAGTAAAAAGTTAGTTTTACTGACATTTGTTGACCTTGCAACATCTCATCTTACAGCAGATAGCCAACTGATTCAGGACAACGCGCTTTTCTCCGCATCTGACAGAAGTGTCAAGCTTTCACACAAAATAAAAGTAGAATCAGAAAAAAAAAGAGAATTACGTTGTTGTTTCTTTGACTGGACATATGCGACTCACTCAAAACGGTCTTGCAACCCTCAAGTTGAGGAACATCGACTCTATATTTACTATGCTCCGGTCACTGCTGAAGCTTATTCGGCACCTGTACATTTACGCACTCGTTTGACTTGAGCCTGGCGCTGAGGTGAAGTTGGAGTGCGTGTCTGAAAAGTCTCAACGTTTTTTGTGGTCTTAAGATACGGTTCTGTGTTTTAAAAACGAAATTGTTGTAAAAAAAAAAAATTAAATTCAATAAAAAAAGAAAGACACAGAAACAGCAGTTGTGAGAGGGGTGGCCAAGCTTAAGCCAAGGGTGACCATGGCCCCTAGCCACCCCTGGCTCCGCCACTGGTCCCTGCCCTAATTTTTTTTCTTTACTGATAATCCAGTTTATTTGGATGTACTTCACAATACGAAAGAAAAGATCTGTCACTATTTCCATTTCATTGTGACTTTAAAATGTTTCTATGAAATTGTTATTTCCATCATAACACTATATTTTATAAAACCTGATGGCGCACTAAATGCAATTAAAATAAGACAACTCACTAAATCATACTAGTGAACTCACCATATGGCTTTGTAACTGTGGAGTTGAACTCTAAATGGAGTGGACAGTTTGTCTTCTCACAGCACAGAGTGAATTATCATCTCCTGCTAGCAGTGCCTCATTATCCAGACTTTCTTCCCTTTGCTGATTCTTCTGTGTGTGCCAGCCTGACTGCTCTTGATGTTTTCTGTTGTTTGTGTGAAAACCCATCTGTCTGTTACAGCCTGCTGGCAGTAGGTCCAAACGTCCCTTCTGCTCCTGTCAGAAGAATCAGTTCACAGCATTTAGAGATCCAAATGTTCATTTTCCTTTCCATTAATGATCCACAGTGAGAGACAGAGTGAGCCGAGCTCCAAAAAACCTCACCTACTGTAGACAGATCTCGTTCCTTCTCGTGCCAAATGTCCAGTGTACTGCAGGGACAAATTTGCTGTAAATTGTCTTGGCATTTGGCAATGGTTATGTTGTCAGGCCAACTTTTACACAAATGATTGATCATTTCTGGGGAGACTTTTTTTTTTGCCAGCTTAGAAATAAAATCAGAAATGACAGAACAAGCTTCAGACGTCTGATACTACTAGGTGAGAAGTATGTTTTTTAAATACCTCATATTTTAATATCTTTATTGCCAACAAAAGTGAGGAGAAATGTGCAGATTTTGCAATATATATATGCTATATCAGTTCTCATAAATATCCAAAATACACAGTACCGACCGTGCATTGTCAAAGTCCCTTTGGCACTGCACTTTTAGTGTTTATATACAGCAATCAACATTTTGTAATCACAACTAAACATAAGTTTCCCATCTCTGAGGAGAAAAATAGCTTTTTGTGTATTTTTGAGGACGTTAAGCTATAGCTCATGCACGGATCTTAAACGTTTTTTTCTTTCTGTATCTATATCAGAAGCAACAAGTTCATTATACAAGAAGTTAAAACTTACATTTTAGACACAATTGCCAGTTACTACTTTGTCCATTTTTTTTCTCCGCCAACGAAAATAGTTC
Source organism: Rhinichthys osculus (assembly GCA_029959095.1). NCBI lineage: Eukaryota > Metazoa > Chordata > Actinopteri > Cypriniformes > Leuciscidae > Rhinichthys > Rhinichthys osculus. The sequence goes on from JARWKJ010000017.1 coordinate 18,395,936, forward strand.
AAGCAAAGCCAAAGCTAGTAAACAGTTGAATCACAGTCTTTTGTTTTACTGTTTTGAATCAGTTTGTAATGAATCGTTTGAGTGAATGATTCAGCTACTCATTATGAATCATTGTTATGGATGAATCGGTTGAATGAAGATTTAAAATGACTCACTCAAATAAAGTTGTTGATTTCTGCATGAATCGGTGTTATGAATAAATTATTTAATGACAGTCACTTAGGGGCTGTTTATACCTGGTCACTTCATGCATTTTTACTGATCGTATAGCTATCTGATTTATCCAAACGATTCCATTTACACCATAAGTTAGACTGTAGGATTTACACCTGGTCACATAAATGTGTTTTCCCAAAACGGATAAATCCGATCTTCAGTTCCCGCGCTATATGCAGATTTAATGTAGTTCACGTCACTGAAAGCAACAGATGAGCTGCATTTTATTGATCATCGGCTAAGTCAATTTCAAAATCAAAGAGTGCGCAATAGGAAAAAGCGGCAACAGCACTGGTAAGATCATTTCGTTTCTTTACTTTCTTTGAAGATAATTGTGTGTTAAGCGCCTGCAACTTACTTTCACTTTGATTTGCCATAGTTTGCACGCTGGCTTGATGAATAGATGCTCATCTGTGGTGATGCGTAGCCTATACGTTGCAGTAGCGCCGCCATCTGGCTATAACATGACATAGCCTATAACATGCTCTCACACGTTTTTTTTTTAGCAATGTTGGGAGGAGTACAATTATGTGGTTTCAACAAACCGATGCATTTACACTTGTCCAGTTTCGTCTGGAATGCGGCCCAGACTTTTTGCGATAGGATTTAAATCCGTCTCGAATTGCGTTTCGGAGGGCATTCAGGTGGTCTTTCCAAGATCGGATATGAATTGGCCAGGTGTAAAAAGCCCCTTATTGCCATCTACTGGTGTAACGATGTAACCGTTTTCGTTTTTTACCCCCGTTTTCAGCAAGGGGGTAATCCATCAGCCGGAAGTTGAAGCTTTGCGGGAGCCGCCATTGTAGCAGACCGTCACCTGCTGTTAGCATCCCATTGACACCCATTCATTTTGGCGTAACTTTGACAGCGAATAACTTTACATCTGAGGCGTCCAAAGACTTAATTTGTCCATTATTTATTTCTAAAGAAACACGACAATGTATAAAATGTTCCATTACTTTGTATCTTACGTTACGGCCCCGTAGAAGCCGTTTTTAAAAAAATAGGCTAAAGATTGCGTCATAACCACGGGACTTTCTGTCGCACAATAGAGACATTACCGTATAGACCATAGACATAATAAATACCGCCCATACCCCCCATAAACAGCCTCAAAACCGTTCTTCAGAAAGTCTATGGGTGACGTCACAGACGCTTTGTCCATATTTTTTGCAGTCTATGGTAGAAGCCCATAAATAGAGAGTCTATAAAAGCAATGGGACGAAATATTTCAACGTTTTTGAGGAATTATGTGATTCAGATTTGGCTTGGCACAGCTACTAGAAGATTTCCAACTGCCAGACTGTCGTCACGCTCAGTTTGAGCCTGCGCAGTCGCTCAGACATCAGACAGGAAGTGCAATAATCGGGCTTCAGTCTTCACCGTTGAAATCAATGGGGTCGCTCTGTCCATTTCTTTTACTGTCTATGGTTTTCAGAGGGTCAGAGTTTAATCATATAGCACTCTTGGTATATCCCATCACACTTACTTAGTAAAATACAACTTTTAATTATTATTTTATATATATATATATATATATATATATATATATATTTTTTTTTTTGTTATTATTATTATTATTATTACATATCAATATCCATACTTAATATTGTTTATGTAATTTTTAATGACTAATAGATATAGATACAAGATTTAAAGAGAACGTTTTAATTATAATGCACTGACTATTATTTTGTTCTGCTGATAAAACTACGGTGGCCCAGTAGTGCACAACACAACGAAATTCAAAAAGCAAACATAAGTTCACAACACAACGGAAACAAGCCACAACACAACGCAATAGCCACAACACAACGCAATAGCCACAACACAACGGAATAGCCACAACACAACGGAATAGCCACAACACAACGGAAATGATCCCAACCACTAGGGGGCAGCGTCGGCACTAAAAAGCCGATAGATAGATATTTCCTCAGGAGTCGAATCGGGCAATCGGGACCTTTCTTTTACTGTCTTTGATCGGGACACGACAAGAGATTATCTGTGTAAGTGATGGCATATTAATCTGTGTAATTTATTTTTTAAATTAACAAAATATTTTTAACTGAATCGAGCAGAATAAACTACTTTCGATTTAGACAATTTAGCTCTGCTTTTGTTTCATGAACACCCTGATAGTTCGCTGAAATGTTATCATTTCAACCATTGTCTTCCTAGGCTGGCATGTTTTGTCCATTCTGTGGAAACGATCTGAGAACTATTACAGCCTTTTGCAGCTCTTGTGGCTCTAATGTCCAGTTTTTGTCTGAAGAGGTTGAACGTGGTATGTATGCGTTAAGTCTGCCTTAGAACCTTAAGTTTAAGTCTAAACCTTAAGTTACTGTTATTTGAGCACACTAAGTTTATTAACTAAATTCTGAGTCAGATGTTTCTACCAATTAAAGTTGTTACTTAATAATACCCTTTCTATTATATTGTATCCTTTGATGGTTAGAGTCATCAGTCCATGTTTGTGAGGATGATCTTCTTCGAAAGTACTTCAGAGATGGACACAGTTACAGTGTCATTGTGGATTTCTTGGCATCGAAGCACAACATTAAAATGAGCCTTCGTACCCTAAAAAAAAATTTGAACAGACTGTCCTTGTACAAACGAAAAAACTACTCGCCTTTGGACACTGTCCGGACAGCTATTGTTGGCGAGTTGAATGGTTCTGGACAGCATTACGGTTACCGCACAATGTGCCAGACCCTGCGTCAAAAATACAATCTTACAGTGAGAAGGCAAGATGTAATGCTTATGATTGCAGACCTTGATCCATAAGGCATTGAACAACGCTCAAGAAGAAGATTTGTGAGAAGGGTTTACCATTCTTTGGGGCCAAATCATGTCTGGCACATTGATGGCTATGACAAATTAAAACCATACGGTTTGGCTATAAGTGGTTGCATTGATGGTTACTCACGCAAAGTGATGTGGTTAAACTGTGGAGCTAGCAATAACAACCCAGACATTATAGCTGCTTATTACCTACAGTGTGCCACACAATTTGGAGTCATACCAAAGCTTCTTCGCACAGACTGTGGCACTGAAAATGGAACTATGGAACTGCAATCCACTGTTCTCTGAGATCAGTCCACACAGATGACCTTGCAGGGGCTTCAAGCCACATGTATGGCTCCTCAATCACAAACCAACGAATTGAAAGCTGGTGGTCATACTTCAGAAAACAAAGGTATAATAGTCTAAACAGTCATGATATTTAGGGGTTTTCTTGCTGAATTTTTGTTTAATAATCAATTATACATTAGAAAATAACCTATTAAATTAATTCTCAGCTTCACAGACAAGGCTTGTCCTATACTAAAATGCATGTTTGAGCTGTTTTAAATGAGAGCAACTTGCACTGCCAGGATCTTAAAAAATGTCAGTGCCATTGTTTTGTCACAAGATGTACACCAGTAATGTTTTTGTTCTGCGACGTGTTTATAAAAGCTACTTAAATGCCCTAAGTGAACTAAGGCCTAATCCTGGCTTATTCTAAGACCTGTCTGTGAAACCGGGCCTAAACGTCTAAAAGGGATGTTGATATTGTTGGTTTATTTACACAGGACTCAGTTCTGGATGGATCTTCTAAATGACTTGAAAGAGAGGCAACTCTTTAATGGCAGTCATGAACACATATGCTTGGTGCGTTTTGTGTTTTTAAGTGTGCTACAGATGGACCTTAATGAATGCAAAGAAATTTGGAACACTCACACCATTAGGGCAGTTAAACAGTCTCGCTGTCCTTCTGGTAAACCAGATGCAATGTACGCTCTTCCACACAGGTCAGAATATGACTATTAAATATTTAACTTATTTGCATTTTGTAATCGAATTGTTAAAATTATATTTAACATACAACTTCAAGCTCACCATAATGTTGTTCTAAAGCCATATGTCTTACTTCCATATAACAGAAATATTTGGTATGATACACAATGTTAGTCTCACTCAGTTTACTTTAATTGTGTTCTTCTGTAAAATTAAACTGAAAGGAGATTGTGGCTAACATTCTATTCCACAGAAGAAAGTCATTCAACTTTGGATTGATGAAGTTTAGTAGACAGTTTTATTTTGGGGAAAAGATTTTATAATTAAAGGTACAGCGATAAAGGTTAATTTGTATTTAGTTTTCACACCAAACTTTTTCCTCTTTCACTTAAAGGTTTAATGGGAGAGAATGCGGATTTCGTGTCTCAGAGGAAGACTTGAACCAGTTTTTCATTGAACCTACTCTTAGTACATGTCAAGATGAACAGCTTCAGGCAAACTTTGAAGAACTGCACGCTCAAAGCAATCTGACTACACCTCACACCTGGGAGACTGGTGTGGAGAACTATATAACTTTAAAAAACATGGCCCGTATTTAAAGGGTTAGTTCACCCAAAAATGAAACTTCTGTCAGTAATTACTCACCCTCATGTTGTTCAACCCCGTAAGACTTTCGTTCATCTTCGGAACACAAATTAAGATATTTTTGATTACATTTGAGAGCTGGATCACTCCTCCATAGGCTTCTAAGGGATTGAAACTTGCCGGCCCAGAAAAGTTATTAAAGACATCGTTAAAATAGTCCGAGTGACTACAGTGGCTCAATCTTAAGTTTATCAAGCGACGAGAATATTTTTTATGCGCAAAAAAATAATAAAAATAACGACTTTATTCAACTATTCATTTCCTTCTCTGTGGGCCTCGAGTGAGTTCACGTAGTGTAACAGCGCAGCGCTTCTGGGTCATACGTAGGCTCACTAATTGCCGACGCTGGTCATGTGTGAGTGTGTGTGTGTGACGTACGACACAGAAGCGCTGCGCTGTTACACTACGTGAACTATCTCGAGGCCCACAGATAAGGAAATGAATAGTTGAAATAAAGTCGTTATTTTTGTTTGTTTTTTGCGCACAAAAAGTATTCTCGTCGCTTGATAAACTTAAGATTGAGCCACTGTCGTCACTCTGACTATTTTAACGATGTCTTTCATAACTTTTCTGGGCCGGCAAGTTTCAATCCCTTAGAAGCCTATGGAGGAGTGATCCGGCTCTCAGATGTAATCAAAAATATCTTAATTTGTGTTCCGAACATGAACGAAAGTCTTACGGGGTTGAACAACATGAGGGAGAGTAATTACTGACAGAAGTTTCATGTTTGGCTGAACTAACCCTTTAACATTTTACATTGTTCTACTCAGTGCAATCCAAAACCAGGTGAGTTTTGGATACCAAAGTCCATTGCATTTTTGAACTCTTCATAGCTTTTGGACAATGGCAATTTGATTGTATTGGCACATGTGCTGGCAATGGGAAATTTAGAAGTCCTCTCAAAAGTCAGTTGGGGCTGAGGCTCAATTGTTGAAGGAGGCAGTGAATCCAGTCCTGTAGCAAACATCAGGATGTCCTGGAGGGAGATTCCAGTTTCTTGTTCTGAAAAAAAAAAAAAGCAAAAAAAGCAATGGAATATTATGAAATATGTACAAAACAACAATAAAATATGATGTTCAATCCTTTACCTCCAGTGTCAAGCAGATAGTCTCTCCAGTATCCTAAAATCCTTGTTTCTTCTTGTCGTCTGGTGCTACCAACTTCACTGAGCTGAGCCTTGAAGACAGCCTCCAGTGATTCAGGTGTTAGTTTCTCAACACTGTAGCACATGTAGGGTCTGAATACACTTGGATGTTGTTCCAGGGCATGGATGACATCCAGGGTGGAAAGACCGTCGCTAAATCTGGAAGCAAAACAAAGTAATGATAATAATGATGATATGAATAATGATATGCTCTCAAATTAGGAACCAACTTACCTTTGTACAGAGTATTGGTTTCTGTAAATTATGTACCACTGTATGAAATCCTTAACAATGTTTTCTTTGCCTTCTACACTTTGTGGGTAATCGAAACATCCAGCAGTCTGCAGCAAGCTGGTATACGTATCCATAAGCATGTGTAATTCATCCAAAGATGCTGCACTAGATATCTGGTAAATAGGACACATTCAAAAGGAGCAATTCAATTCGAATACATTTTTCTTAAAGCAAATATCAAAAAAATATTGTAACTATTAATCCTTAAACCATTATCACACACACAAAAAAAATCTTAAAATGAGCTTAAATACAAATTTAATGTACCTCAAGTAAAGCTGCCTTCATGGTCTCATCTGTTATATCTTCAACTGTTCCATTAATGTCAGTCCTTCCAGTGAGGTGATTGTATAGCATATCTGAGAGGAAGCGAGGACCTGGACCACCGTGAACAATAGAAACTGCAATCATCTGCCCCGCAAGAAAGTATTCATCTTCTCTGGCAGCTCTAGTAAATTGTTTTTGTCCAGTTAGTATAAAACAAGACAATTATGACCAGGGCAGATAAAAAGTAGATTTAAGTAAATAATTTACCTGCACTGTTAAAGGTGAGAAATCTCCTATTTGCTGGACCATCAAAGATTCTCCGTGTCCTTAAACAGTCCATTAGGAGTGTTAGAAACTCACGTTTGGGACCACCTGTGTCCACTGCATCTTCAAATGTGCCTTCGTCATCTGTGAATTTAACAAGCATGTCGTGTGATGGGTTGTATGATGCACATCTGAATCCACGAATTGCTCCATCCCAAACATCGGCTCTATTTATGTTGAATCTGCTGCAAGATGTTTTTATTATCTTCAATGAGAGATCTGACACAATGTCTGCAGAAGTTAATACATCTGTGCTGTAATAAATAAAGAGGTTTTGATTAAGCTAAGCAAAATAATAATGAAATAAAAAAAAAGTCAATACATTTAGGAACATGATATTGAGACGGGAGTAATTAATAAATTAAGTACCTTTCTTCTTGAACATGTTGTCTGCTATCATCGGACGCTTCCGAGTCACTTTCAATTATTATTGGGGCATAGAGACGTGTGTAATTGCTGTAAAAAGACAGATTAACAGGAATGTACATCCATTGACATACAAAAGTAATTGTAGGCTACTTGTAAAGCAATTCATTTATTTTTTTAAACTCTTTTTGAGGTCATGCAAGCAGTTTACGTGTAGCACTTTTGTTGGCCATGTCTGTGTTCTTGGATATTTGTTCCATTTTTTCCTGCTTCCTAGATTTGTCAGAAATATAACAATTATTAAAATAACATTATAACTGACCATTATAAAGACAAAATAAACATTTTCATTTGTTGTAACAAAGTAACTTTGCAAGGTATGAACAATTATGAACTTACTTGGTCCAAAAAAGGCAGAGAGATATCAGGGGGTCTGAAAAACAACTACTGTGAATTAATTTGAACAACTCCACTCCTAACCTCCAAATAATGTCTTGTTAACTATGCTAATACCTGTTTGATGTGCTTCCTGCATTTGGTGTGCTTGCTTCATCTGGAACATCCCATATCTGTAAAAAAAAAAAAAAAAAAAAAAAAGAAGAAGAAAAAAAGCCACTTGTTAAAATGAGTTAAAATTAAATGTTATGTAAGGAGACATGCAATTAAATGCACCCACCAAAGTGTCACTCTCATAATGCGGACTGTGAGATGTAGACTTTACTTGCACTTCACTGTCTTCACTAGAAGAATCCCCAGAGCAGTCTTCAAACAACAATGAAAGTAATAAATTCACTTTGATTTAAACCAATTCGTGTAAATAGTGTTTTATACATTATGTCTTTGTAAGATTTTCATTAAATTAAATATGCTTACCATTGGCTAAAAAGTCTTGAAATGTGCTTATAAACAGTGTTATTCTTTGATAAGCCTTTCCAATTGCTTCTTTGTACAGGTGTAGTTTGAAAGGGGTGTTTGTTCCTGGAATGTTTTTCACCTCTGAACCATCTGGGTACAGCAATACATAGGGGCCCTCTTCCATATCCTGATTAAAATCTCTTACTTTCTTTTCAGCTGCAATTAAAATTTGCTCAGATGACCAATTAGGTTGAACATCAAGAGGCAGGGTCTTCCCTCTGATAGGCTTTAGAACACCACCATGTCTCCACATAACTCCAACATAAATCTACACATGAAAAGAATGAGAAAAAAAAGTGTCACAAACTGATTTATAAAAACTATTTTTTTTCAATGAAAGTAAAACTGACAGATTTAAAGATAATCATGTTTTTGAAAATAGTTGATATCTTTATTTTCTCAATTCCACAACTGGACTGAATTCCATAGGAAACAAATATGGGTTAGGGGGAAATCATAATTCTAACTACCCTATAAAGTAATTATGAAATGGAAGTTACAATAGTCTTCATCCCTATTGTGGCATATAAAAGATACCTTCACTGTTTTTTTATCCTTCTTTGATTCCTGACTTTTCTTAGTAAAGAATGTTTTCCTCTCCTTCTCCTTCAAAGCCCTGAACTTCATGAAGGAATCCACTGAACTTCTCTCTGATTTCCCTGCTTCAAACACATTGTCACATAGAAATCTCTCAAATTATACTCGACAGTTCACCAAGCAGTATTGTTGCCTACCTGCACTCGTGCTTGCCTCATTTTCAGCAGGAATTTTATCTTTTAGAAATTTAATGCTTTTACCACATGCACTGCAAAAAGCAGGACAGCTTTCCAAAGTAGCGCCACAAAATGGACAATACATCGTGATCTGTAAAAAAAATTACGTTACTAACTTCAGGGAAGAAGCAGCACTTAGGTAAAGTTGGTTTTATATTCGCACATTCGCACATTCGCGTTCAAGAACTTTTTCAATTAAATAGTCAATGAAGCAATTTTTTTTCAGATTCGAAGCAGCTACACAATATTGACAACAAAGACTGTGAACTACAACATTTTCTACAATCGATCAAAATGGGCAAGTATATTTTTAATGCATACACACTTTGTTGAATATTCAATGTAGTGTGGTAACCAAGATAGGGACCGTCTAAAAAGTTTATATTGTTTTTCATCGTGTGCAAACAGACAACTACATTTTAGCCAACTACAGATGTACCAGCAAATATCTCTCACATTATGTGTTCTAATGCAATAGAATGTCCTTTAGCAACAATAAAAACTGCATTATAATGATGGTGTTTAAAAAGGTGTTTAGGAAATAATAAAGAATGAACATGTAGGCTACATGAACTGTAATCTGGTAACAATCCAGACTGTAGAAAGTGGAAAATCATGTGTAATCTCCTGAATATAGTTAATTGCTTCATTTTAAATCTGTTTATATTTATGTTTATTTATTTATTTGAAATCAAAATTAACAAGAACAGTGTTGGTGTTGGTTTTAATAATGACATATGATTTATTTCAATAGGTTTTGAAAGGATGGGCCGACTGTTCCAAAGCAAGTTGAATCGTCTTGTCTGGACCCTAACATACTACTGTTTTATCCACCTCGGTTTTTCTGTTTTTAAGTGTAATAAAGACTTTACAGTGTAACAGTGTTCTCCAGGTGCTGAATAAAAAGAATGGCCTAACAGTATTTTATGTTTTCCTGTTGTATAGCATCTTCAATTAACATTAAACTCTCACAATAACACAATTCGTGTGCATTGATTGATGTTTACAGTCCTGCAGAAATGTCACTGTCCATTGTACTGAATCCATCAGATTATTGACAAGTACTCAGAAAGCATGACAGCAAACATGATGTTTATTTTGGGTGTGAAGGGTGTGGATTTTGGAATAAACTGCTGATTCAATGTATATGTAATGAGTGATTATAATCAAGGTTTTCTTTCTAAATATCACATGAGTGGAATGACTTATATAGGCATGTGAGATTTTACTTAGTTATAGAAGTTACCAGTATGATTACTGAAATGTTTGTTTCATGTATTTTCTAATGTCTGTATTTGATATCTGAAAACAGTAACAGTGCTTGCTCATTTAGTGATTGAGTCTTGAAGCTGACTTCTGCTGATGAAACTGAAAACTATCTTCAGTAAATCTTTTCTTTATTATAATTCTGACTCCTGCTCTTCATTCATCATATCTGGTTCTGGGTCTTTGACTGTGCGCCCCTAACAGGTGAACATTTAAAAAACTAGCAAAACTCCTATGGGGTTTCAATTAGTTTCAATGGCACACCTTCCATCAAAAAATATTACATTATCTAAATGTATTTATTACTGTAATGGCTGAAAACAGTAACTTATTTACTTCATGGATGTATTTATAGAAGAATGATTTGCTTTAAAAGAACATTGAAACCATTAAACAAAGTACAGTTTTGAAAATATCTCCCTTACTGTACGTACAATTATCAAATGTGTATTAAAAAAAATACTGTATTTTCCCTAAAGTATTCTTTCCCGTTCCAAGGGCTGTAGTGCTTTCCTAGTGACCACACTGACTTACTACAGGTAAAATTCTGACAATAACTCCCTTACTGTACGTACAATTATCAAATGTTTATTAAAAAAATGTCTGTACTTGCCCTGGTCTAAAGTATTCTTTTCGTGTTTCAAAGGCTGTAGTGCTTTCCTAGTGACCACACTGACTTACTACAGGTGAAATTTCCACAATAACTCCTTTACTGTACGTACAATAAACTAATAAGTTCAAGAAAAAATTACTGTAATTCCCCTTAAGTATTTTTTCCCGTTCCAAAGGCTGTAGTGCTTTCCTACTGATCAGACTGACTTATTACAGGTGAAATTTTGACAATAACTCCTTTACTGTACGTACAATAAACTAATAAGTTCAAGAAAAAATTACTGTAATTCCCCTAAAGTATTTTTTCCCGTTCCAAGGGCTGTAGTGCTTTCCTAGTGACCACACTGACTTACTACAGCTGAAATTTTGACAATAACTCCCTTACTGTACATACAATAAACTAATACGTTCAAGAAAAAATTACTGTAATTCCCCTAAAGTATTTTATCCCGTTCCAAGGGCTGTAGTGCTTTCCTAGTGACCACACTGACTTACTACAGCTGAAATTTTGACAATAACTCCCTTACTGTACATACAATAAACTAATACGTTCAAGAAAAAATTACTGTAATTCCCCTAAAGTATTTTTTCCCGTTCCAAAGGCTGTAGTGCTTTCCTAGTGACCACACTGACTTACTACAGGTGAAATTTCCACAATAACTCCTTTACTGTACGTACAATAAACTAATAAGTTCAAGAAAAAATTACTGTAATTCCCCTAAAGTATTTTTTCCCGTTCCAAGGGCTGTAGTGCTTTCCTACTGATCAGACTGACTTACTACAGGTGAAATTTTGACAATAACTCCTTTACTGTACGTACAATAAACTAATAAGTTCAAGAAAAAATTACTGTAATTCCCCTAAAGTATTTTTTCCCGTTCCAAGGGCTGTAGTGCTTTCCTACTGATCAGACTGACTTACTACAGGTGAAATTTTGACAATAACTCCCTTACTGTACTTACAATAAACTAAAATGTTTATGAAACAATTACTGTAATTCCCCTAAAGTATTTTTTCCCGTTCCAAGGGCTGTAGTGCTTTCCTACTGATCAGACTGACTTACTACAGGTGAAATTTTGACAATAACTCCTTTACTGTACGTACAATAAACTGAAATGTTTATGAAAAAATTACTGTAATTCCCCTAAAGTATTTTTTCCCGTTCTAAAGGCTGTAGTGCTTTCCTAGTGACCACACTGACTTACTACAGGTGAAATTTTGACAATAACTCCTTTACTGTACGTACAATAAACTAATAAGTTCAAGAAAAAATTACTGTAATTCCCCTAAAGTATTTTTTCCCGTTCCAAAGGCTGTAGTGCTTTCCTAGTGACCACACTGACTTACTACAGGTGAAATTTCCACAATAACTCCTTTACTGTACGTACAATAAACTAATAAGTTCAAGAAAAAATTACTGTAATTCCCCTTAAGTATTTTTTCCCGTTCCAAAGGCTGTAGTGCTTTCCTACTGATCAGACTGACTTACTACAGGTGAAATTTTGACAATAACTCCCTTACTGTATGTACAATAAACTAATAAGTTCAAGAAAAAATTACTGTAATTCCCCTAAAGTATTTTTTCCCGTTCCAAAGGCTGTAGTGCTTTCCTACTGATCAGACTGACTTACTACAGGTGAAATTTTGACAATAACTCCTTTACTGTACGTACAATAAACTAATAAGTTCAAGAAAAAATTACTGTAATTCCCCTAAAGTATTTTTTCCCGTTCCAAGGGCTGTAGTGCTTTCCTAGTGACCACACTGACTTACTACAGCTGAAATTTTGACAATAACTCCCTTACTGTACATACAATAAACTAATACGTTCAAGAAAAAATTACTGTAATTCCCCTAAAGTATTTTTTCCCGTTCTAAAGGCTGTAGTGCTTTCCTAGTGACCACACTGAATTACTACAGGTGAAATTTTGACAATAACTCCCTTACTGTACGTACAATAAACTAATAAGTTCAAGAAAAATTACTGTAATTCACCTCAAGTGTTTCTTCATGTTCCAAAGGTTATAGTATGTTTCTAGTGATCACTCTACTCAATTAATTTTGATAAATGTATTAGGTAAAAGTATTTATTAGAACTGCTGTTCCTGGTACAACACATTTCGTTCATTGATTAAAAACTGTAAAGATTTTAGCTCAATCATATTTTTAACGTTATAAATAAGCAACAATCTTATTGTAATGATTTCAATCTGGAATCCATTGCTGCTTCAGTGTATATCTAATGACAAATTGGTAACACTTTACAATAAGGTTCCATTAGTTAACATTAGTTAATGCATTAGTTAACATGTACTAACCATGAACAACATATCTGTTCAGCATTAGTTCATATTTGTTAACGTTAACTCACACATGTACTAATGCATCAATTCACATTAACAGCACGGTTAGTTAACATTAGTTAATGCATTAGTTAACATGAACTAACCATGAACAATGCCTGTAAATAGCTTTACTGTTTTGTAAGGTTAACTTACTGTACATATTTACATTAGTTTACGTAGCAGTTGACACACACTAAGTATGAACATTTCTAACTCAACATGTTATCCTAAATGTAAAAATACTGTTGTGTACCTTATCAAACATGCACTGAAACTTTCAAAAACCTTTAGCCTTTTATTGTCAAACAGGAGACAGACATAGATGGAGTGACACAAGAAGAAGTGACAGAGGTTTAGAAGGTGATGATTTATTGAGTTTCGTTCAAGGTCACCATATTGGAGATTAGCGGTTATTTTAGTTGGACTCTTGACCCTTGCAAATTAGTTTGTGTTTGGCTGCTGTAACTCGTGTGTTTATAAAACACATTTGTAATGGCACAAAAGTCAAAAGAAAGTATGATCAGGTGTCAATGGTTGTGTTTTGATGATGAATTTCATGATGAAACTACAAACTTCAGTAAAACTTTCATTAATTTATTATAATTCTGACTCTTGTCTTAAATTGACTGACTAACTCCTGGTTTTAATTAATCATATCTGCTCCTTGGGTCTTTAACTGTATACAGTGGTAATCTATATTGCAACAAGAACAATAAAGCAGAAGTTTCGGCAGATATTATTTAATGATACAAAGTTTAGCCAACTTATCAAGTATTCTTAATGTAAGACATTACAATTTTAAAAGTGGCGTTAGGTTCCACTGTTTAACTAGGTACCCAGTGAGCACAACCATTGGGCATCTTTTCAGGTAGCTTGTCTGGTGATAGTCCAAGGCATGGTACCAATATTTTGCACTGTTCACATTGCTAAACATGACAAGGACTAATTATGTAATACACCACTAGCAGTTGTGTGTGTTAACCAATTACATTATGTAATAAAGAAATATTAAATAATTTTAATATGTTCAATTGCTTCAATATTTTGGTTTACCCAAAGTAGTCCTGACTGAAAACTGTGCTGAAAACAATATTTTAATTCAAATATACACATTTTTTTAAAGGAACATAAAAGTGAATGTCATATAAGTTTTTTGGCTGGTGGCTATATCAGCACATGTGACTTAATATGTGAAAATATTGACCATGAAGGACAACTACACTACATACAGATTGACAGGAGAGTCAGTGTCAGAAAAGATGATGCCAACAGCATCCTCTGAACAAACCATTATTTTAGATAACCTTGCATACAAAAATATACCGGACTCGGACTCCTGCAATCAGACCCTTTATTCCTGCTGTACAAGAAGCAAAAATTACATGTTGGTCATAAAATTCTGCACTGTACAGTATCTTGAATGCCTTCTTGATCTTGCTGTACATTATCTGTCAGATTTGCTGCACCAATGCCAACAGGTTCATTTACTGCTGTTATTAATAATTTAGCCCCTATTAATATTCTACAACCTTAAACAAACAAAACCCCTTTTAGTGAATTACAGTATTATATTAGTATGTAATGTCAAAATTTCATGTGTATTAAGTCAGTCTGGTCACTAGAAAAGTACTACACCCTTTGAAACATGAAAAGAATGATTTAGGGAAATTACAGTAATTTTTTTTTAAATTAACATTTGATAATTGTACAGTATGGGAGGTATTGCCAAAATGTCACCTGTAGTAAGTCAGTGTGGTCACTAGGAAAGCAATACACCCTTTGGAACACTAAAAAATACTTACAGTGAATTACAGTAATTTTTTCATAAACCTTTTTGATAATAGTATATTCAGTTAGGGAGTAATTGTCAAAATTTCACCTGAAGTAAGTCAGTCTGGTCACTAGGAGAGTACTACACCCTTTGAAACATGAAAAAATACATACGGTGAATTACAGTAATTTTTTCATAAACATAATTGACAATAGTATGTACAGTAAGGGATATATTGTCAAAATGTCACCTTTAGTAAGTCACACTGGTCATTAGGAAAGTACTACAGCATTTGGAACGTGGAAAAATAGTTACGGTCATTTACAGTAAATTTTTCATTTGACAAAAGCACGTACAGTGTGCGAGTTATTGTGGAAATTTCACCTGTAGTAAGTCAGTGTGGTCACTAGAAAAGCACTACAGCCCTTTGAAACACGAAAAGAATACTTTAGGGGAATTACTGTAATTTTTCTAATAAACATTTGATAATAGCATGTACAGTATGCGAGTTATTGTGGAAATTTCAGCTGTAGTAAGTCAGTGTGGTCACTAGGAAAGCACTACAGCCTTTGGAACGGGAAAAAATACTTTAGGGGAATTACAGTAATTTTTTCTTGAACTTATTAGTTTATTGTACGTACAGTAAAGGAGTTATTGTGGAAATTTCACCTGTAGTAAGTCAGTGTGGTCATTAGGAAAGCACTACAGCCCTTGGAACGGGAAAAAATACTTTAGGGGAATTACAGTAATTGTTTCATAAATATTTTAGTTTATTGTAAGTACAGTAAGGGAGTTATTGTCAAAATTTCACCTGTAGTAAGTCAGTCTGATCAGTAGGAAAGCACTACAGCCCTTGGAACGGGAAAAAATACTTTAGGGGAATTACAGTAATTTTTTCTTGAACTTATTAGTTTATTGTACGTACAGTAAGGGAGTTATTGTCAAAATTTCACCTGTAGTAAGTCAGTGTGGTCACTAGGAAAGCACTACAGCCTTTGGAACGGGAAAAAATACTTTAGGGGAATTACAGTAATTTTTTCATAAACATTTTAGTTTATTGTACGTACAGTAAGGGAGTTATTGTCAAAATTTCACCTGTAGTAAGTCAGTCTGATCAGTAGGAAAGCACTACAGCCCTTGGAACGGGAAAAAATACTTTAGGGGAATTACAGTAATTGTTTCATAAACATTTTAGTTTATTGTAAGTACAGTAAGGGAGTTATTGTCAAAATTTCACCTGTAGTAAGTCAGTCTGATCAGTAGGAAAGCACTACAGCCCTTGGAACGGGAAAAAATACTTTAGGGGAATTACAGTAATTTTTTCTTGAACTTATTAGTTTATTGTACGTACAGTAAAGGAGTTATTGTGGAAATTTCACCTGTAGTAAGTCAGTGTGGTCATTAGGAAAGCACTACAGCCCTTGGAACGGGAAAAAATACTTTAGGGGAATTACAGTAATTTTTTCTTGAACTTATTAGTTTATTGTACGTACAGTAAGGGAGTTATTGTCAAAATTTCACCTGTAGTAAGTCAGTGTGGTCACTAGGAAAGCACTACAGCCTTTGGAACGGGAAAAAATACTTTAGGGTAATTACAGTAATTTTTTCTTGAACTTATTAGTTTATTGTACGTACAGTAAGGGAGTTATTGTGGAAATTTCACCTGTAGTAAGTCAGTGTGGTCACTAGGAAAGCACTACAGCCTTTGGAACGGGAAAAAATACTTTAGGGGAATTACAGTAATTTTTTCTTGAACTTATTAGTTTATTGTACGTACAGTAAGGGAGTTATTGTCAAAATTTCCCCTGTAGTAAGTCAGTGTGGTCACTAGGAAAGCACTACAGCCTTTGGAACGGGAAAAAATACTTTAGGGGAATTACAGTAATTTTTTCTTGAACTTATTAGTTTATTGTACGTACAGTAAGGGAGTTATTGTCAAAATTTTACCTGTAGTAAGTCAGTGTGGTCACTAGGAAAGCACTACAGCCTTTGGAACGGGAAAAAATACTTTAGGGTAATTACAGTAATTTTTTCTTGAACTTATTAGTTTATTGTACGTACAGTAAGGGAGTTATTGTGGAAATTTCACCTGTAGTAAGTCAGTGTGGTCACTAGGAAAGCACTACAGCCTTTGGAACGGGAAAAAATACTTTAGGGGAATTACAGTAATTTTTTCTTGAACTTATTAGTTTATTGTACGTACAGTAAGGGAGTTATTGTCAAAATTTCACCTGTAGTAAGTCAGTGTCGTCACTAGGAAAGCACTACAGCCTTTGGAACGGGAAAAAATACTTTAGGGGAATTACAGTAATTTTTTCTTGAACTTATTAGTTTATTGTACGTACAGTAAGGGAGTTATTGTCAAAATTTCACCTGTAGTAAGTCAGTGTGGTCACTAGGAAAGCACTACAGCCTTTGGAACGGGAAAAAATACTTTAGGGGAATTGCAGTAATTTTTTCTTGAACTTATTAGTTTATTATACGTACAGTAAGGGAGTTATTGTCAAAATTTCACCTGTAGTAAGTCAGTGTGGTCACTAGGAAAGCACTACAGCCTTTGGAACGGGAAAAAATACTTTAGGGTAATTACAGTAATTTTTTCTTGAACTTATTAGTTTATTGTACGTACAGTAAGGGAGTTATTGTGGAAATTTCAGCTGTAGTAAGTCAGTGTGGTCACTAGGAAAGCACTACAGCCTTTGGAACGGGAAAAAATACTTTAGGGGAATTACAGTATTTTTTTCTTGAACTTATTAGTTTATTGTACGTACAGTAAGGGAGTTATTGTCAAAATTTCACCTGTAGTAAGTCAGTGTCGTCACTAGGAAAGCACTACAGCCTTTGGAACGGGAAAAAATACTTTAGGGGAATTACAGTAATTTTTTCATAAACATTTTAGTTTATTGTACGTAAAGTAAGGGAGTTATTGTCAAAATTTCACCTGTAGTAAGTCAGTCTGATCAGTAGGAAAGCACTACAGCCCTTGGAACAGGAAAAAATACTTTAGGGGAATTACAGTAATTGTTTCATAAACATTTTAGTTTATTGTAAGTACAGTAAGGGAGTTATTGTCAAAATTTCACATGTAGTAAGTCAGTCTGATCAGTAGGAAAGCACTACAGCCCTTGGAATGGGAAAAAATACTTTAGGGGAATTACAGTAATTTTTTCTTGAACTTATTAGTTTATTGTACGTACAGTAAGGGAGTTATTGTCAAAATTTCACCTGTAGTAAGTCAGTGTGGTCACTAGGAAAGCACTACAGCCTTTGGAACGGGAAAAAATACTTTAGGGGAATTACAGTAATTTTTTCATAAACATTTTAGTTTATTGTACGTACAGTAAGGGAGTTATTGTCAAAATTTCAGCTGTAGTAAGTCAGTGTGGTCACTAGGAAAGCACTACAGCCCTTGGAACGGGAAAAAATACTTTAGGGGAATTACAGTAATTTTTTCTTGAACTTATTAGTTTATTGTACGTACAGTAAAGGAGTTATTGTCAAAATTTCACCTGTAGTAAGTCAGTCTGATCAGTTGGAAAGCACTACAGCCCTTGGAACGGGAAAAAATACTTTAGGGGAATTACAGTAATTTTTTCATAAACATTTTAGTTTATTGTACGTACAGTAAGGGAGTTATTGTCAAAATTTCACCTGTAGTAAGTCAGTGTGGTCACTAGGAAAGCACTACAGCCTTTGGAACGTGAAAAAATACTTAAGGGGAATTACAGTAATTCTTTCTTGAACTTATTCATTTATTGTACGTACAGTTGTACAGTTGTAAGACCTAGGATCAGATATGATGAAAGAAGACCAGGAGTCGTGAAATTCAATCAAATAGTAAAATTTTACTGTAGAATAGTTTGCAGTTCAATTGGTAGAGCCAGTGTCAAAGTCACGAGGAGGTCCCAAGCCACCTTACACAAAAATCTCACAATTATACCTTTTCCAAGGACATGCATTACATAATAATTTACTTCTGATTGGCTAAGACAACATAAAGTCTAAACAATAATACATTTTTGACATTTTGAACCTTCTTCCAGGGTACGAGAATGTTGTATATCACAAAGTTCAGAACCTCCAAAGAATATCAAACGCACACACACACAGAACACTGACAAACAACAGTTCTCTTCGAGGCCGAAGAAGGCCTGAGCTCATTATCAGAATAGCAGTCCACCTTAACAGGCTGATAAAACATTTCCCTCCAGGAAAGCAGGAACGATAATATTATGCCCCTTTACGCCACTCCCAAAAGAAATACACATGAGATGTTCACTTAATGAAAATAAGGTGAAATTATGTATAAATTGACCTTCAAACTTATACAAGTCAACTAAGACAAGATATGTGGATATTGTTATGAAATATGCAATTATTCTATTCTAATCATGGCTTTTGGTATATGAAGTATTTATGGGTTATAGTAAGCCACAATTGTAACCAATAAAAAAGTGCTTTTATAATGAAAGGTATCATAAGTAGTTGTTAAACAATTTATTAAGAAAGTGTTTACTGTAAAACACTTGTATTAATAATCATTGTAACCAGAAAACAATTTATTTTTTATTTTTATGAAGCTGGTTTATTAATGAAAACACTGTAACTTGTTTTATAAATATTTTTATTATGAAAATGGTTTATAAAGAAAAACATACCACACTGAATGTTGTAAGCATTTATTAAGCAGATGATGGTGGCAGAGTAGAGAGGAATTGAAAATTTATTAGAAAGAGCTTTGCAAAAGAAAGGAGAAAAATGCCATCATTACCGTCTATATGTTGCGGACGAGATACAGAAGATACAGCGATGATGGAAAGGTCCAGAAAAAGAGGACAAATACTTTTATATGCAAAAGTCCTAAGGGCTCTTCTAGAAATAATGACAGTTCAAGATTTTGTGTTTGACCAATTGGCTGTAAAAGACTGAATGTATATATGTCTCTCTCTCCCGCCGCTCTCTGAATCCCAAGACAACTATCATCAAAAGGCCCCTTTGCATGTGAACACAACCCAAGGGCACACACTGGAATGCACCTAAAAAAAATGAATACAGAAATTGAGGATACATACTTGATTGTTGATTTTTTAATAAGAATAAAGTAATCACTCAAAAGGATATATATATATATATATATATATATATAATTAAATTGAAGAGACAGGGGATTCTGACCCCAACCCTTCAGTACATACAGTAAGGGAGGTACTGTCAAAATTCCACCTGTAGCAGTAAGTCAGTCTGGTCAGTAGGAACATACCACAACCTTTGGAACAGGAAAAAATCTCTTTGGTGAATTACTGTAAGTTTTAAAACATTTTTGCGTACTGTACTGTACAATAGCCTACACAAAAGTACACTAATGCAGTCGTGATGAATACTCAGCAAATATCAAACCTGAAACTAATTTCACCCCTGGTTGATTTTTTTTTTTTAAACTTGACTATGTTCATGGTGCTGTCCACGTACTATGTGGTCCTGAAGGTCCTACATGATCAAGTCTGCAACTTGGGTACAGTTGCTTTTTATATTCGCTTTGCATATTTGCGGAGTTCCGCGTTCAATATCTCGTGAGCTGAATATTGTTACTACACAAATAACATTGTTTTAATATTTTAATCTCCTCAAAACGAGTTTTCCTTCGGGTTTACACTTTGCAGATGGTCCCTTCTTAGCAGCCTGCGCATAGAGATCAATGTATTTTGTCCAGTGCGAAGGAAAGATCGTTTTGAGGAAATTTATGTTGTAGCTTCTGGTGTTTTATCTGTAGTTATCTGTGATATGTGTTGTGTGTAGCAACAACGTTTAGTTCACGAGTTATTGAACGCGGAAGTCCGCGAATGTGCGAATATGCGAATATAAAACCAACTTTACCTAAGTAGAAGCAGCCTGTTAAAACGGGGTTCAGACTAACAATAATCTTTTGAAATAAAATCTCAACGCAAAATCACAGTGACTAACTTCTTGGCAAGTAAACAGTAATTATCTATCTACTGCACAAGACAAATATTGTGTTAAAGTGTTTAACAACACTAAAATTAAACATACATTTTAATATGTACTTGTTTGTACTTACATTCACATTCTTCGTGTGTGTCTAGCATCCAGACCATAGACATCATATAGATAGACGCCCTATCGACCGTTACTGCCTATTGGCACGGACGAGAATTGGAGCCGCCATCTTAAACCGGTCATCCGCTCTGCTCAGTGTAATCTGAATGGCAGGTGAAATGAGCTGTCAGCGCATTAAATTAATCATATCTCACTGAATACTGAACTGATTTTCACGCGGTTTTTTTTTTTTTTTTTTTTTTTTTTTTGCTGCAAAGGTCATTCATGTATCTAAGACAGGACACATGGTTCGGCGTATTTTAATATCCATAGTAGGCTTAACAGTAATATAATATTCTGATATAAGATATAAAGTGACCAGACACATTATGTGTGATGAAGGATATAATGTATTTTATAAATCACACACTGTAGGCTAAATATAATAAAGAAGCAGAAACAGATAGTTGCAGTAAAGTAAGATATTTTAATAAGTTGAAGAAACAATTTATGATTTGTGACACGCACATACACACGAACAGACACAAACAAACACGAACAGACACACACACACTCTCCCTCTCTCACACACACACACTTTCACACACAGAACGCAGCCACCGAATCCACCGAACGCAGCCACCTGTAATAAAAATTGAGAAGAAGCGTTTCAACGTGTTTGCATCAGTAATTTCTAAAAATTTAATTCGGACAACATTAAGCCTATACCTTTTTTATTGTATGTGGATGTGGGAGGGGAAAATGTCGAGACTAAAGCCCTATTCGGATTAACTTTACAAGGGTAGATGGAGTAAGTATAATGTAATTTTACCACAGGACTTCTGTAATATCAATAGCCAAATCGCATGTGATAAGATATAGGTTATTAATAACACTAAAAGTTGTAGGGGTAACTCAATTTGCGCATCGCTGTAATGCTTGTATTTACATTGCTTCCTGATATCTTGTGCGCAAACACAAATAACCTATACAACAGGGCAGTTGAATGCTTATCTGATAACCTAAAAGCGCTTGTAATTATTACTTTAACAGTTACCCCACCTCTCCATGCCGGGTGAACACCGGCTGATGCAGTAAACAGCATTTCACAACGATTTCAGTACAGTAATAGCAAATATCCTTGCTCCTTCTCGATTATCTGGTAATATTCTATTCACAAAACACAACCAATAGTACGGTAATGTTAAGACTTACTTGTGAAAAGCCCTATTTTCGATGGTCCGGCGATTAGAACAGGAAAATGCTCCACAATGCTCTGGCATCTTATCTGCTGCCACGCAACGAAACTAGGAATACGACCGGTTCAAGATGGCGGCCGGATTTCTCGGGTTTCAGCGGCCAATAGGGCATCTAGTCTCTATATGATATCTATGATCCAGACAGCCAGCGATAACGCATGGGAGATTGAGAGCAATTTACCGTTTCCGGAGACCACCTGTCCCCCTAGTGGTCAGGAGCATTTCCGTTGTGTTGTGGCTATTCCGTTGTGTTGTGGCTATTTCGTTGTGTTGTGGCTATTCCGTTGTGTTGTGGCTATTTCGTTGTGTTGTGGCTTGTTTCCGTTGTGTTGCGGCTTTTTTGCGTTGTGTTGTGGCTTGTTTCCGTTGTGTTGTGAACTTATGTTTGCTTTTTGAATTTCGTTGTGTTGTGCACTACTGGGCCACCGTACTAAACAGACAGGAAGGGGAAAAGATTAGGACCAGAAGGAAAGATTACTCGCGCATGCGCAGACACAGTACTTCCCTGCCGTCTGGTAAAACTTTTTCTGGTGACTGGTGATGTTTCAAATTCAAACTCTGAGCGGTGTTTTCCGGAAGCACATCGGCACCTCAAGTGTGAATCCATTTACGATTTTCAGGCGAAACATGGGCAGTTTACGCAGCGAAAACCGCTCTATCCATTCAGACAACATCCAGGACGTCCATAACATCCCAATGGACGTAATCATACGACCCATTCCGCCTGTTTTAGACGAGCAGAAGGTCCAAAGCCTCATTACCAGCATAAAGGTTAACGTTAGAAGAATTAGTATTGACTACATTTAACGTTTAAATGTGCTTAATCAGTTTGTGACATTATATAAGGTCGCCGCAGTGATGATGTGTTGTGGTGATTTTCCAGGAGGGCTCAGCTATCTCCGTTGTGCCTCCCATAGACGTGCTTTGGATCACTGGAGAAAAGGGGGGCAATTATTACTATTCTTTTGGAGGCTGCCATCGATTTGCTGCCTATCAGAGATTAAAGATGAAATCCATACCGGCCAAGATCATCAAATCTAACATCTCAGACCTGCGCACTTACCTGGGAGCATCCACGCCGAATCTACTGTGAGTGACACGGCCACTGATCTAGATAGATCTATATAGATCAGTCAGTGGATATACCACACGCATAAGAGACGCACTGAGTGAGGTTGGCAAACCTGCACTGACAGCCATCTGGATGATGTTCAGGCACATTTATCCTGGATGATTATGTTTTCTATAACACTGAAATGTGGATTCTGATGAAAATGGAACTGATGTTTCTGCAGCTTAAGTATCATGATGTGTCAGTTTCTGTTCTCTAGTTATATCTCTAAAGGTGTTTCATTCTTATGAATGAGCTATGAGTTTTGAATCATCAAAAACAAATGTCATATGCCAAATTTGTATTTCTTTTGCCCAACATCCTTATGCTTGGTCACTGTGTGTGATTCAAGTCATGATGACTAAACAGGTCTCCATTCATTTGTCAGTTCTTAGCCTGACCATCAGATGGCAGCATTATAACACTGATTAATTAGAGCTGGGCTTCCCAAACTTTCTTTGACCAGTTATTTAACACATTCGTGTGTTTGGTTCTGTTATTGGTTAATATAACATAAAGGTAAACAAATAAAATATTTCATCTTTTTTAGTAAGTGTTCATTTTGATTTTTTAAATTTATTTTAAAACGATTATTTTTTATTTTAATTTCCGGCCTCCCTCCAGTTCTCTTGGGGAAAGCTTTGAGCAGAGTATGAGATTTTGTCCGATGTTATGTCCCCTATAGAGCTATTCAGTCACAAAATCAGTTTGTAGAACAACCTAAATGCTATTTAACTTTATTAAAAATAGCTACAGATCTTATTAGAAAAATAAAGTGAAAGAGTTTATTCCGATCTATTTGCATCAATGCATTTAATTGGTTAAAATAAAATGTTTTTCAGTTTTGTATTGTATGCTTCCATTTGATGCTCAGGCTTATCTGACCTTTGATGATTGTTTTCATTTTGTTCCATTCACATTCCTATGCCAAACCACACCATGACCATTCGCAAGATGACCACAGGCCATTAGACTTGGTTACAGTATGTCTGTGCTCTGGACCGCAAGCTTTGAGATTGAGTCTCATGGGTGGACTCTGATGTCAGATGATTGTCTGGCACAGTCAGAGTCATAAGAATTTCGCTATTTACTTTTTTACTGTTCTGTTTTCAATTTTACAAGCTGATTCTGCCCATTTTAATCAGCACATTTTAATATAACCACGGCAAACTATGTACTTTGTTGACCTGTGTATTTTTAAAAAACTGTGTATTTTTAGATGCACTAAATTTCTTCACAGCATTTTTAAAAATTACAATTGATTTTTTTTTATGCCAGTGGAGGGGCATGAGAATTGTAGGACGTTCTCTGAAGCTCATCTATAACGGCAGGACATGTTGGGGGTCATGTGTCATGAGAACTGGCCAGCATTCTTCTCCTCTGCAGGCTGGAGTGAAGGAAAAGAATGAATGCAGCAGCTCTGTTTTATTACACTGCTATATATAGATGGATTGAAGCTCACAGTCAGACTGGTGTAGAGGACATATAGTGGAACCGTTAATCTGACATAAAAACTTGTCTCAATCATTTCTACTTTCAGCTGTTGTCTGGAGGAGATCAGAGGACGGGCACCTCAGATTTTTTCCTTGTAATGGCATTTCATTTCCTTTTGACCCTTGACCTTGGCCTAATATCCATAGCGAAAGGCCTCTCAGACTCTACAACAACAATGACTGAAGCTTTTGAACCCCAGAATCTCTGACAGCAAAAATTGCAGGTGGCTCAGTCAATAATATAATAAAAACGACAAATTTGATTGTGTATTTCTGAATGTTGCAACAGTTTGTATGGAATGGCTTCATAATAAAAAAGCTTTGCAAATGTCAGCAGCTTCAAAGTTTTGCATATGTAAATCTCCTTAAAGGTAGGGTAGGCAATTTTTTTCATAAACACTTTTTGTTATTCTGGTTGAAACCCTTCACATCCTAATAGAAATCAATGATAGAAGTGGTCTAAATATTAAAAAATGTATACACATATATCGTCTGTGGAAGTCTCAGGACCAAAACATTTTCATCTGATGTCCTACCTGCCTGTCAACATATGTGTGCCCACGTCCCGTAAGGCTATCCAGAGTTGTCGAAACAGTGACTGAGCACCGCAGACAAACAGCAGCTGCCTTTTACAGTTCCTCTTGAACCAAAACAACGAGTTTATGCTGCTTATGTCCCCACTGGAGCTGCTCACGTCCTCAGACTCGGATTAATGTGTTTCTGTGTCGACACTATCAACACCAAAATGAATCTTCAACAGTCAGGTCACATGGTGCATGTAAGAGCTCTGTTGATTATGTTCATTACTATTGTAATTGTATGTGCTTTGAGACATGAGGTAATTTAATGCCGTCTCTCATGACACTTTGTTGAATCTGCTCCGGCTGTACACGTTCATGTGTTTTAGAGGAGGTGTGGCTTTGACAGCGCTCTGAAGGGAGGGTGAGATCTAATGCTTCAAAGCTAGCTTGCTATTGCTAGCCGCTCCAAAATAGCCGAACCTACCTATATTGAAAAAAAAAACATTTGGTCCATACACTGATAGTCAATGGGGTCCAAAACAACATTGGCATAGTGCTGCAGTGATGACGTATGACTAACCCGGGAGTTAGCATCACTCTGGTTCCCTCAGCAAAAACCCAATAGGAATTTTCCATTGGCTTTTGGATTATTGCAGAAAATAAGCTCATAAACAAAATTTTATGATTCTTACAAGTTTTGTTCATCATGATAATCTTCCCAAATGAACACAACTTTCATGAATATTGAAGCCTAAATGCAATCGGCATTAGTAAAAAGCGAAACGTAGACTTCTGCGTCACATCCCTAAGCTTCCGACAACTCTTTCAGTCTTTATTTAAAAAACACTTATCCTGTAAGTTTGAGGTATAAAAGTTAGCAAGAGCACGATTACAAACACAACGAGGCTGTAAAAGCGGACCAGTGAGTAGATGAGTTTTCCTGTTTAGCTGATGATGTTTAATGTCAGCCTCTGTAGTCCCATTTAGCCGCTTGTTAGCAACCACCTTTACGTTTCACTAAAACGTGAAAATATCTTGACCTTGTGTTTACCACAGACCTTATTTCTGGCATTAAACCAAAAACCCATGACTTCAGGATGATGGAACCAGAATTGCAAGAATGCTAACTCGTTTCTGGGATTTGGCCTACAAAAATACATCATCCCTGCAGCACTCTATAGACAAAAAAGTATCTTCAAAATTTCTTATTTTGTGTTCTGAAGTAAAAAAAAAAAAAAAATTGTCATATGGGTTTGACGTGAGGGTCAGTACATAATAGCATTTCATTTTTGTGTGAACTATCCCTTTAAGAGATATTGTGTTACCTTGGGATCTTTATAGCAACAGTGTTCAGCTGAAGATCAACAGCTGCTGATTGCAGGAATCATGTCTTTACAGTCGCATCCTTTGATCGTGGAGGAAGGTACAGGCCTGTGATTGGCGATTACTACCCTGTAGATCTCTGCTGGTAGATAACAGAGTTTATCCATTGGCGATATACGAGTCCCTGGGGTCCCGGCCCTGATCTTGGCCTCCCTTTGGGGCCCCTCAGGAAGTGAAGAGGGGGCCCCGGGCCTCGGCGGAACAAACCTGACCGACTGTAAATTTCTGGCAAAAGAATGGTCGCGTGTGAGAAGACTTCCTGTGGCTTCCTCACGGTCTGGAAAAAAATGTATCCTTAGTGTCCTGACACGCATAACCCCTGATTGAGGAGGCACAAAGAAAGAGAGACGACACACACCCAATTTGGGAAGCGTGGGCTGCACCTGCTGTTTTTTGGGAAATAAAGGAAGCTGTAAGATTGTCTCTTACTTCCCAAAGATTTTTCATCCTAACTAGGAGGAGAAAGATGAAGAATGACAGATGGTGGGAGAAGAAATGGTTCCAGGTACTTGAGGTAAGGTTTCACTTACATAATTTGTAACATCATTGTGAGTATACTCATGTTTGAAAGTCTCATGAATATTTCAACCTCAGGCACCTGTCATTGTACCGATGTAATTCCACTGCTCTGCTTTTGACAGGCGTGAGAAATCATCTCTCTAAGACAAATCCATTCTGTCTGAGGATCAGAAGGGGACAAGACACAGGCTTTGACCTGGAAGCCGATCTTCCCTCCTCTTGTTCTTGAGCGTAAGATCATGAGTGTGAGATTCTGAATGATATTTTGTAGAACTTGTTATATTTATACACATTACCAATTGTATCTTTTGCTGATAATGTAATTCTCCTTACTGACTTGTAATAGAGAACTCTTTGTGCTATGTCTGGAAAATGTTCATAATGTCCATATGCATCTGACAATTCGTATAGCGACCGATTAATTAAAAAAAAGAAAAAGTAAATACATTTTTTTATTATTGTGATGTACGTTCGAGTGAAACAGATTGTTAAAAATACAACAATGCAGGACGTGACGCGACGTGGTTCAGTCCAACGGGTGTTGGTTGGATGGAGGCAGATCTGAATGAAAACTTGCAGTTGATTGTGGAAAGTCTGGAAGATTGAGTTTTGATTAGAAATCGACATTTTAATTAAAACACGTTTTAATGAAACGCATGCATAGTTGAATTGTTCACAATAAGATCAATTATGTATAAAAATAGATTGAAATGACAAGCTAGGTGTGAAATTGTTATATTTTATACACAATTTTATTCATAAAAGACGTGCAGAATGATTCGTTCATAAACATCGTCTTACGTAAATTTCTTGTTAAATTGAATGCAACATTTTACGCAGGAATAATTTACAAACAAATTATGTATGATAAATAGTAAAACCTTTGAAAACAGGACATTGACTTGCTTCATTCTCTAATACGCTAATGGTTAGAGAGTCAGACTGGTAACACGAAGGTTGCAGGGTTAAATGCAGAGGACAAATTCTGAGTACTTGGCCTTCACATGTCACTTTGTCTTCAAATGACTTAAAAACTTAATTTAAAGTGTCCATTAAGTGTGTGTTGGTGCTCCTGCTGTATGGTCTTGTTTTGTATGTCAGAGTCCAAGAGTTATGGAGCAATAGGACATGAATAGACTTCCTTTTCCTGTACAGCTTTTGGCAGGATCCTACCATTGACCCTTACCTGCAGGGGTCAGTCAACATTTC
Source organism: Rhinichthys osculus (assembly GCA_029959095.1). Taxonomy (NCBI): domain Eukaryota; kingdom Metazoa; phylum Chordata; class Actinopteri; order Cypriniformes; family Leuciscidae; genus Rhinichthys; species Rhinichthys osculus. The sequence goes on from JARWKJ010000017.1 coordinate 18,424,203, forward strand.
CCTGAATAGCGTCTGATTTCACACTGTGGCTCTGTGCGCTGTACGAATCCCCTGCTGACGCTGCAGTCCAGGAGGGTTATGTGATGACAAAATAATGACATATACTTGCACACTCACTCACACAGGGAAAATTACCAAACCATTTCAGCATATTTGTAGAGTTACATGCAAATGAATAATGGACTACTCATCCCCTCTGGATGGTCTCACAGTAGACTTTTAAAAGCTGGGAAGAATTAGCTGTCCTGAAAACACAGTTTCCTCCCCTCTCTCTCTCTCTCTCTCTCTCTCTCTCTCTCTCTCTCTCTCTCTCTCTCTCTCTCTCTCTCTCTCTCTCTCTCTCTCTATTTCTCTCTCTCTATTTCTCTCTCTCTCTCTCTCTCTCTCTCTCTCTCTCTCTCTCTCTCTCTCTCTCTCTCTCTCTCTCTCTCTCTATTTCTCTCTCTCTCACACACACACCTCCATCACATGTGGCCACAATATGAGTCATCAGACACTGACCCTATAGTCATAGAGCTGGAATTCACAAGTTCTAATGTGTATTTCTCTCTGACAGCAGCTTATCAAATAATATTATTACAGAGGTTAAAACAAGCTCAATCGACAGCATTTGTGGAATATTTAAAATTATAAGATAAAAAATTTCAATCTTTAAATCCTCTAAAAAATTGACCCCTTTATAGGGCGTCATTGTAACCTTATTTTTTTGCCATTTATTTTAAAGGGAACAAGTGTCTAAATTATTTTTTGTGCATTATCCAAATGCTGTTGTTATTAAACCTGGAATATTCCTTTAATATAATGCTATAGATTATGGGTTGCATTATGAAGGAGGAGTTCTTAGAGTTATAGCATAGTCTACCCCCACTTCCCAACACACACACACACACACCTGCTCTTCTCACTCAAATGCATGAACCCTATACAGCCTAACCAGTCTCTCTCTCCTTCCTAAACAAGACTGTTGGTTTCTCATGACATAATGTTGTTGGTCCTGTAAATCTGTGTGTTCAGCTGCAGTCTTACCTCTCTTATTTTTATTCCATCCAACTAATATAAGATCACTGAATCTGCCATTGAATGATAAATACATAACATAGCAAAGAGTTGGGGACGTTTTAAATGTGTTATAGGTTAATGAAATTATACAACCTAAAAATTCTTAAAAAATATATTTAAAAAAAAAAAAATACTATTTACGTTTAATAAAAAAAATCATATTAAAAATACTCTTAAATTGTTTGGTGATTGTTTGGAACATTTATATTATGGATTTTTTTTTTAAATAAAGCAAAGATTACTGGAGTATGTTTTAGAAAGCACACTTTCAGTTTTTATTCTTCAAAATGTCACATTTAATTAAACGTGTTACTTGCTGTTTCTTTGAAATTGTGAAATTTACTAGCAATTTCTGAGAGGATATTGTTTCTACACCAATTCTTTTTTTCAGTGATGGATCGGCAGAGCTGTATTGATTATTGCCCCCTGGGCTTGTAAAAACAGCATGCAGGTGTTTTGAAAATGTCGTAAGTGTCGTAGATGGTGGGAGGGGGTTGTTGGTGCAGCTGAGGGGACAGAAAGTCCCGGGTTTAAGTGACACTGGCATGTTTGTGAAAGCTGCTCCAAGTGACATATTACGGGCCATGGAAGCACAGAGAAAATAAATGAGACAGAAAAAAAGGGTCTGGAAGCCATTTGCCACTGTCTCACTCTCTCTTTCTTAGATCATTCTTAACATCTGCCTCATGTTTATTTACCCAACACCCGCTTCTGGCTATAAACAAACCATCTCTGCATGAGCTCAGCCCCTGCAGAAGCAGAACTTCTGCCCCTCGGCCACAAACCAAACAGTTGAGAGACCAACATCATTATGTTATTTTCATTTTACTTGTTATCTTGCTGAGGACATAACCAGAGAGTTAGAGCTGGAGTAAAACTGTGCTTTTAGCTGTTGTTACGCTGTCAAAACACAGAGTTTCTGACCAAGGTCCAGTTCAAAATCCCAGTCAAAAGGCCCAAATAATGAAAATTCGTTTACATAAAAATGTCGTTGTTCAAAGAAAGCACTGTTAATTATGCATTTTGCAATAGAGCGATTATTGGACCAAATGAGAATGATCACACATTGCTTGGGCACATAACCGCAGGTCAAAGATTAGAGGTCACAGGTTAGTGAGTTTGGTCACATAAGCCCATATGGATGATTTAAGGTCTTGCATTCCTTTGCACTGAAACAGTAATGCAGTCAGAGCATGATTGTGAAGCAGTGAGACATGTTATTCTTTTATGACAAGGCTAGTCATGAATTATGACAGGAAGGAAAGGACAGAAACTTAAATGAGTGTGAAGAACTAAATGTAATGTGTGAACTAGAGCTGTCAAATCGATTAATCGCGATTAATTGGATCTAACATAAAAGTTTGTGTTTATATAATGTGTGTGTGTACATATATACTGTGTAGCTATATATATATATACAGTATATATATATATATATATATATATATATATATATATAATATTTGCAGCACCATGAAGTGTGAACCCAGGACAAGACTGAAAGTGAGCAAATTTGAAATGTAAATATGAAGTGTGTGTGTGCATAATAGAAGAAAAGAAGCCAAAAATGATTAAGAAAAAGAGAGTGAGAAGAAGAAAAAGGTTGAGAGAGAGAGAGAGAGAGAGAGAGACCCCTACTGTTCTTTATCATGGCCTCGTGCTCTTTGAGCCACTGAATGAAAACAAACCGCAGCGGGTCTAAAACTCTCACTTAACGAAAACAATAATAGCCTAATGTGATTTTGAGTGCAAATTAAAAAAATAAGTATAGCCTATTTACAAGCAAATGTAGGCCTACTACTCTCCATTTAGTTGACTTAAAAAAACTCGATTCGCGGATGTATATGGCTTTTTTACATTTGTTTTTCAAATTCTTATTAGGTTAATTACGATGACAAGTGACTGTGTAAATAAACATGTTGACTGTTGCAGCATTAGCAGTGCGTTTGCCAGGTTGTTTGTTGCACGTTCATTATAGGCCCACTGTTGTTTTAAACGCCTCTCTGTCAAATGGCCGCGCAATAAAAGCAGTAAATTCAGAGGATAATCACCGGCCATGAGTTAGCCTTCTTGCAGGTGCAGCTTCTGTTTTTTTCCCCAGTGAAGGTTCATATTACTCCACGAGCTCTTAAAAGTCTATTTTCTTGATCTCTTTCCATAATAAAAATGATAATTAATAATTAAATGCAAAGTTTAAAACGGGTTAAATAAATGTCTTAATTGTTTAAACATTTAGGGCAGCAATTAAACGGAAGTTTTCAATTTTATTGGATTTAATTTATTTTATTTTACAGTAGGCCTACATCAGACACAAAATACAAATAAAATAAGTTTGTAAGTTAAAACTGATCAAATGGAATGGAAACAACAAGAAACAATGACAAACGACATGAAACAGAACTGTAATATTTCACCAACAACAAGAAAGACGATGAATAAACTAATTTAATTACATTTAATATTATAAATAAATTGGAGATTATAATTGCATTTACAAATAAATCGAAATACAAAAACCCTTTGCCTTTTACTGTGGCAAAATACCACGATGTGATGGTACAGAAGAAAATACCATGGCACCAGGCTACTGAAATTCACACTTGATTTTAAGGTGTCTTTGTTCCAGTGTAATTATGCATTTAAGAACTGTGTAATAATAATTAATAAATCCATGTACTTACTATAGGGGTAGGGTATGATTTGGATTTGGGTTAGTTGCATTTAATAATGCATAATTTATATGTATTACCACAGTAACTGTAACGTGTAAAAAAAAAAAAAAAAAAAAAAAAGGACAATGTAAAATAAAGTGTTACCAAATTTTATTTCATGGTGTTTACATGGTGCTCCAAGGTTCTTCCTAGAATACCATGACATTGCCCTGTAGCCTATACCTGTCCAAAAACATGCCGTTTGGTAAGCCATATTTTATGTGAATGCATTAGCCTATGTTGTTCTTTATCATTTAAACATATGTTTGTCCTTTGAATGTATTCATTTGAATGTATTTAATATTAACTATTACAAATATATATATATTGTGCTCAAATATGATTTAGCGAGTGTGTGAGAGACCGTAGCTTTGTTTATTTGCATATGACTGACCGCTCCTCCCTATAAAAGACCGCGCGCACTTCTCCTGCTTTAGCTGCTCGCGCATGGAATGACTGTAAGGACGCACATCAAGAGGATCTTTTAACATGTTATGAGATCGATCAACTGCTGAAAGTACATCAGAGAAACACACATCAGGGTTTGGCGATGCAGTGTTTGCGTGGCTAGTGCTTGACAACAAGCCATCATTTCCTTTTGGATACTTTGGATAATTCCCTCTCGGTTTCATCGAGTTCTTGTCCAAACCTTTTTTAGTAATGGCATTTGCCATGCTGCGGCCCATAGCGACTCATCGAGCGTACTCGGATGTTGCCATGATGTCCGAGGATGAGGAAAACCGCAGCGAGAGCGACGGCAGCTCGGAGCAGAGCTACGGTTGCTGTCCCAGTGCGGAGAAGCGGCGGCGGATGACACTCAAGTCCACGGTGGGCGGTGTGGTTATAGTAAAGCAACGGAACGCAGCGAACGCGCGGGAACGCGATAGGACGCAGAGCGTCAACACGGCTTTCACGGCGTTACGGACTCTTATTCCCACCGAGCCGGTAGACAGAAAGCTGTCAAAGATTGAGACTCTGCGCTTAGCCTCCAGTTACATCTCACATCTGGCCAATGTGCTCCTGATAGGGGATGGAGGAGAGGACGCGCAGCCGTGCGTGAGCGCGGTGTACAGCGCGCAGGGCGACAGCGGAGGAAAGCAGCCGCGCACCATATGTACTTTCTGCCTCAGCAGCCAGAGAAAAGGGGTAAGAGACCATTCAAATGTATGAACATGCGAGAGAATGCATTTAGTTACTGATGCTGTCTGAAAAGTGTAATAATAATACACATTTATCTTTATAATAGTAAATATTTATGGATGGCAAATGGGTAGGATGTGCGGATACGCACCTCACGAAGTGTGAAGGACCCTTGAAATGTAATACAATGAAATTAAAGAGAAATTTTAAGAATGAAATGTAGGCTAGGCCTACTCTAAAAAGGCTAAATTAAGCCTTTATTAAATTTAAATAATTTTTTTTACTTGTGTATGCCCCCTTGATAATACATTTGGTCACACATGTTGGTGCCAGAAGATAATAAAAACTGTTAAAGTATAAAGTGTAAAGTATAAAATCATTTAAGTTCCCTATAAAACAATCAATTTCCCTGCAATATGACTACTCACTTTAAATGTAAACCAATAGTGAGTTGGCCCAATAAAAAGAAAATGAAAGAACAGAATTGGCCAAAATATCAGAAGGATGGCCTAGATGATATATTTGTTTGACCTGACATTAATATCACTTTTTGTTTTGTCTATGTGTGCTTTTGCAGATAAAGGACGGGACTGACTGCGTCCGCATGCGGGGAATCACGTCATTGCGCGTGACACGCCGGTAGCAGCGGCAGCAGCGCGTGAGATGAAACCGCCACTCAGGGAGCGCGAGAGGTGAGCGAGATTCCTCGCGACGGAGATTTTCGGAAGACTCGCCATTCAAACAAGCGTTGGTTTTTGTATTTGTACTTTTCTGTGTGTGTTTTGTACAGAGATATACGAACATTTAAAATGCAGTGCATACAATATATTTTCCCTTTTCGTTTTCTTTTTTAAAAAGAGAATTTATACATTTTATACACAAATTGTGAGAACACCATGGTGAAATAAAATATATTTTTTCAAATTTCAAATGTCCTCTGTCAGTTATGCGTGGATGGCAGAAGAAAAAAGAAGCACTTTTGTAAATTTTTTGGGTTGAAAGGATTTGTCTTTAAAATTCCATTTCTCCAATAAATCTGCTGACCAATAGAATATGGTCCTTAGAGTTAAGCATCAATTAAGTTTTCATAAATCTATAGCACAAAAATCAGCTCAGTGAGACTTTAACATAATGACATTATTGCTATGTAATAGTATGGATGATTCAGCTTCTATATCTGTTATAGAGCATTTATAGTGACTTTTGTTGACTGGTGCTTTTCTGGCCTATATGTATCCCTTTCCTTCTGGGTTAAAAATCCAAACGTGTCCAGAACAATACAACCAAAAGATGGAAAAACAGTCATGGGCTCAGAGATTTAGGCAGGGCTTCAAATCAATCAGAAACTAAAACAACCTTAATTCAAATTCAGACAAAACTCATTAATCATCTCATTACATAACTATTAACTCCTCTCATTCTCTATCTATGTGGTCCTTTTGTAATTGTTTAATATGTAACTTTTGTGAAGGACAGAAACGAAATGCTTTTTTAATTCTTTTACATATCTCTCATTCTGTCTCCATGTGTTTTGGAGATCTGGGATGTATTAGTCACGGTAAATACTACCCTTCGGTCAGCATGGGGACCTGCTGCAGCTGTGCATCTGTGAGCTGCATAAATCACCATGAGGGTCAACTTGGAAGGTGGGGTGGGGGTAATATAGAGCAAGAGAAAGTGTAAGAGGGGGGATTGATAAAGAGAAAGCAGGGTCGAAGGTCTGGGCGAGGATTAAGCATCCAAGCTCTTGGATGAAGGTCATAGGTTACTGTACATACAAGTCGACTGGGTCAAAAATAGATCTGTACAATTGTTAATAACCCGATTCTGTGAACTTTATGCAGTTAATAAAAAAAGACTAACCTTGGGTGAACTGGCTGAGAAAGGAAAACCTTAAATAACCCAAGAGACAGCAAATATGTTGTGTCTGATCTCTCCTCTACTGCTCTAGTTTTAAAGCTGTTGTTCCATCCCACATGCAGCGATCAGACCGAAGATAGAGACATTCATTCCACCAGAGCTACACATGCATGTTTCTCATATGAAACAGTCCCCGATTATGTTTTTTTCTTCTTGTGACGGTCCAGATTGAATTTTGGATCTGCTCAGAAAAAATAAATAAATAATAATAATAATAATAAACATGAGAACAGCAATAACATTACACATTCAAAGTTTTCCAGGTTTTAAATACTTTTATCTTGATCAATAGTGAAGGTCACAGTGTTTCACAGCAGGGGCGTAGAATTTAGTAGGGACGCTAGGGACGTGTCCCCACCAATATCCAGTGACACTGATATATCCCCGATCAAAACTTTAAATATATTAAATATTGATGTCCCCGTCCCCACCAATTTCAAAATCAAATCTACGCCACTGTTTCACAGTGTTACGTCCAATGCGAGTCTAGGGTTTTAAGCAGATGCAACAATATTAATGGATATAAAGAGCGCTATCCTGAGCTCTGCCACTGCACCATCACATTTAATATTTTTATTTACAGCCCGTAACACAGAAACACAGTTATTTTATTATTTAAATTAACTTAAATAGGAAGCGTTTGCTTCAGAAGGGAGCAAGACCAAAATAACAAACAAAAGAGTTCTGCCTTGAGTGTAAAATCTTTTTAACTAAACTGCTTAAAGACATAAATTCTTAATACTACATAAATCAACAACAGAAATATAGGTATTAACTGGCCACAAAACAGGAGAAAAACAGGATGTCACCCACCTCCCTACAGCTTCTATTAGAGAATTAAACAAAACAACAGTTAAGGTGGCTATTAGCCTTAGTTCAATTGGACATTTTATAAGTGTGCCTATTAGGCACTGGAGTGCACCTTATTGTCAGTGCAGTGTCAAGTTGATTTTAGTTAAAACAGCTCAAAAATGCATTTTAGTCTGGGACTTAAGCCTTGTCTGTAAAACTGGGCACATGCATTACATTTTAAGCATTAAAAACGAAAAGAAATAAAATATAAATGTTAACCCACACTTAAACTACAATAAGCATAAGTGTTGGAGTCACCCTCAACAACCACTTAAATCAATGACACAAGGTAGAAAAAAATGCAGTGGTTACATTCAACACCAAGACTAAACACAGCAACAGAAATCTGGAGAAATATCGTATATTTTTTTTATTACTAGTTGATCCAACTTTTATAACTTTTTTGTAGGCAAGACAATAAGGTTCATGCCTATACAAAAATGTAGCCTAGAGAAATATTACATGGAGTTAAAAAAGTGACAACTATCCCGCTAATACTAATGAATTCTGACATTCTAAATGAATTTGTATTGAAAAGATTTATATTAAATTAGAGACACGTTTTCACAAGTGCACTCAGACTTTTGAACCCCACTGTATATATGTTTTTTATGATAATGAATCGGTTCAGCAGTGTGCAGTGATGGTACTTCAGTGTTTTGGCAGCTGGTTCAGTCTGAATTCCCCTCATAAGATGCAGATCCGCAGTGTCAAACGTGTGACTGATCTCTCCCAGCCGTATGTACTGCAGTCTAATCTTACTCTCTCTGCTGTGATTTCATCATTTCACAGCAGATTCTATAGCATTAACTTTGATATCTGAAGCTTCATAAATCGAGTTTGATTTTGTTCTTTGGGTCTTTCATTTGGCTTATTAGAAGCATTTCATAACAAAACCCGACAACCTCTTTCCTGTCAGACCCCAAACCTTGACACTCATTTACTAATGACTGAGTGGTTGCCTATAGACACTTGTCCCAGAAGGAAACTCTCTCTTCTGTATTTTGGCAGGAACACAGAGTCTACATCCAGTATGGATACACACACACACACACACACACAGGTTCGACAGACTTAGAGCAGACAGGTCAGTAAATGGTTGAGGAAGACTTGAGGAAGACTTATGTAAACTCCATTACCATGAATAGAGAAGAATTGTCTTTTCCGGTGTGTGCATTTTTGGCTCAAATGTCCGATGTGAGATGGCTCCCCAAGGTTTCTGTTTTGCAGGAAGTTGTCACGGGCACACAGGAAAGCAAAACATGCATGTCCAACCCTACCGTGACTGTCTCACCGTGCCTCTCTCTCTCTCTCTCTCTCTCTCTCTCTCTCTCTCTCTCTCTCTCTCTCTCTCTCTCTCTCTCTCTCTCTCTCTCTCTCTCTCTCTCTCTCTCTCTCACACACACACACACACACACACACACACACGCACGTCAATGCTGCTCAGCTCCACCAGCCCAGCAGATGTATGATTCCCAGACACCATAATTCACTGACAGGACTGTATCCGGCCAACAAAGAGAACTCTGACCTCCATGGTAATTATATCAATACTGAAATAAAAACATGATGTGTTTCTAACCAATTCTGCTTTGGGACCCTTCTAACTGCAACAAGGGTAAAATACAGTTGCTTTAGAAAAATCGACTAAAGGATTTGAGTTCACAGGGGAAATAAAGAACCACACACATATGACAAAATCAGGGTAAAAAAATATATTTATACAAGTTTGAATCATGAATATTTTGATAACGTAAATCTAAAATATTTTTAATAGATATACATATATTTAGCCTTTAAGTTTTTTTTTTGTAATATGACAAAAAAAAATGGATTACTGCGTGTTGGTTACACCACACTGACATTGATTTAGGAGACACATTTAAAAAAAATATTATTAATATTTTAAAACACAATTGCTTCACAGCTTATCTTTTTTGATAAATAATAAATTATGCCAAACTATAAAGGCAAATGTTTGATTTTCTTCATGAATTTAAGCATTTTAATTAAACTTTTTTTAAGCTTAAGCAATATAAAATACATTGAAATTATGTAATTGCAAAATGAAAAATGTTTGTAGGCATCTCAAGTCATTTTTTTGTATAAGCTGTATTTTTATTGTATTTTAAAATAATTTATAGTTTTTCTCAACCGATTTGACACATTTCTCCAAACTCAGACCACTGCTCTCAAAACAATTAACACAGTGATCTGAACACGTATCTTGTAATTGTCCTAACAGATTGTAAGTTTTCATTTATTTCAAAGAAATTATAAATCGTATGTATAATATTTTCCAAAACATTGTGTACAAAATTCTCAAATGTGTTCACACCATGCAACATGGCACACGAGTTTCCAAAAATGTTATACATCAGGAAAATTTTTTGGAGCAGGTACCCTTTTTCCAAACACAACAAACAAAAATTCTGTAATTCATGATATTCTCAGTTGCACAATGATTTCAGTTGGCCCCAAACTGGTATATGCTGGGTTAATAATATACACACAAATGGTACATCACAATGCAGTATAACTATAAAAATCTGTTTGTTTTTTTAAAGTAACAAACAAAACAATGTTATACAAATAATAAAAAAAAAAAGAATGAACATGAGGAGGGTAAAAGAAAGAGGTGTAAGTATGGAAGGCACACTAAAAAACGTTGGGTTATTTTTAACCCAACATTTTTAAGTGAGTGGTGGAGAGAGTTGAGGAATGGGTGTATGAGAGGGAGAGGTGGAACAGGTAGGGATGAGGGGAGAGGAGGAGAGAGTTTAAGAAAAGGAGAGAGCAAGAGTAGAATGGGGAAAAGGAGAGGGAGAAGAGATGGGTAAAGTGGAGGGATTTTGTGTACATGGAAAGATTGTAAGAAGACATGAACAGAAATGAAGCCCTCACAAAAACAATGTTTTTTTCCAAGTGTGCTATTAGTATATTTAACCAAAAATTAGAAAGTAAACTTCAGACTACTTTTTATGTACTTTTCAGAAATTTTCTGTCAGTATAAGTACTTAAAGTGTAATTTTAGTATATTTCTAATTATTTGGCCTATACTTGTACTCATTATTTTGCTCGAGATATAACAGTATAGTTAAGTATTACTAGTCCCAGACTAAAATGCATGTTTGAGCTGTTTTAACTGAAAACAACTTACTTTGACAAATATTAAAATATGTCAGTGTCATTGTTTCGTCTCAAGATGCACACCAAAAATTTTTTTTTTCTAAGGAACATTTATAAAACTACTTAAATGTCTAATCATAAGGTCTAATTCTGGCTTAATCTAAGCATTGTCTGTGAAGCCTATACGTATGATGTTAAGAAGTTCACTTAAATAAAACATACAATACTTGCAGTTTAAAACTACTAAACTAGTTTACTGAGAGAATACGTCAAAATTTCATAAACTACAAAATGTGCTACGAGTATTTATCTAGTAAACTATCAGTATATGTTCACTTGTAGTTGCAGCACAAACAAAAAAAATTTAGTTGTAAAGTCGTGTATTCAAAGTTTACTACTATTACATTTAAAGTGTACTTAAGTGTAATAGTCTAAAAAGTCTAAAGTGTAATTTTATGTACTAAAAAGTGGGCCAATTTAGTCCCAAGTAGTAATGAAATAGTACACTTACAAGTATAGTAGTCCATTGAAATGTACTACATAAGGTATACTTAAAATATACTTGAACCAAGTTTGAACCAAGATGACTAAGTTTGTTTTTAACGGAATAAGAGCATGTCATTGTTAAACTGTACCACCAACCACAATGGAAGAGGCTTGTGGAGATGAGGCAGAACCATATTCAACATTCACAATGTTTATTTGCTCCCATAATGCATGATATGATATTCTGTGATGAAATTATCTGGCCAGATGTAAATAGAGGCATTATCAGCAAAGTTTAGTGATTGCAGTAGCCACTGAAAAAAAAAAATAGAATCACATAATTGACCAAATATATGTTTGATAATTGATCAAATATGGCATTTCAATAAACTTGTATGGTATGCCCCTCTCTCCCTCTCTCTGTGTGTGCTTTTATTGCTTCTAAGTTAAAATGATAAACTCAAACATTTACAACATTTTACCTCTCAAGTTTTGAGAAGGAAGAAGGAGGAAGTATCATTAATACACATACTTACTGACTCACATTCTCAGTCTCTCTCTCACACATTGACATTCAGGAGTCTGGAAGCGGAATTCCCTGAGTTGGGAATTGCTGGACAATGTAAACGCTCCAGAGCTATCAGCGCGGAAAGCCGTCGAGCAGAAGATGTGACCCTCCCAGACATTAACCGCACAGGGGTCAGTTTCAGTATCGTGCTAGTGATGCTTCCGAAAGAAAACAATCAAACAATAAGACACCCACACAGCAGGAGGGGTGCAGAGGGAGACAGGCCATCATCATCATCATCATCATCACCATCAAGCATCATCAAAGTATTTTTAATAAGGACCATGACAAAACTGGGTCAGTGGAGGCAGCTCTCGCCCAACAGCTCAGTGAGGCAGCTCTTGCACACACGCACACACACACACACACACCGTCCAGGGTGATGTATCCATGCCAAAATGATAAGACTCATAATATCTAACATCAGCAAAAACTATTTATGCAAAACCGTAGTCATGCATTTCAAAATCAGTCAAAAGAAATCAGTCTTTTTGTTTGTAGTGATGCAGTAACAAGATTTTTTTTTTGATTACAAAACCTTTAATATCTGATATAGGAGTTTGCAATTGTTATACTTAACTGAAATATACACAATATTGTCATTATGTTAATTACGTCACCGATGTGTGTCTCTGTGTACACAAGTGCATTTTTGTACTGTGTTTTCACATGGGAAAATCTCCCAGCTGTGGAGGCTTTAAAAGTCTGCTGTGTATTGATGGAACATTTGGGGCGTTCCTCTATGTGTGTGTTTCTGTGTGTTCAGAGGTAACGATCATCTAGAGGAAATCCTCAATCAGACGCCAGAAAAAGTGCTCTGAACAAGCTCACTGACAGAAACATAGGCCTTTACAGACACACACACACACACACACACACACACACACACACACACACACACACACACACACACACACACACACACACACACACACACACACACACACACACACACACACACACACAGACACACACACACACACACACACACACACACACACACACACACACACACACACACACACAGCTGTGGCTGCTAACAACCCCAGGGAGCTGCTGCCGACCGCACAAAACACACACACACCCACACCAATAGTCAAACTAAATAATAAACCAATATTTCCATGACTACAAACACATTACTATACCTGCAAACAGCTATAACTTCTTTACAGCTTTTTTGAAGTTTATTTTTTATTAATTCTTACTTAATTACGTCAGTCTCCTTTCTTGCCATTCGTACAATATGATACACACTAATACACAAATTATAATTTGTTACATTGATATAGAGCTTTTCCCTGCACTCAAAGTGCTTTACATGTCCAATAGTTGAACATCTCCGGTGTCCAGATGTTAAATTCCATAAAAAGTCACAAAATGGATCTTGTAAAACAGGCCTGTACCAAATTTAACAGTCATTTATTTTCTGTTTTCACATTTTTACAGTGAAATCAGTGCAAACAAGTTAAATATCTGTCACAGCAAATTATACAAGTAAAAAGTGCCAGTAGAGCTGAACTATACAGTCACTTGCACTATAGGACATATTTACCTGAGCATGATTGACTTCTAAAGCTGACCATAATTAGTTATTAGGCCTATAAGGCAATATTGTACATAATGGTACTGAATATCTTATAAAGACGGGGTGTTTTCAGTGCTTTTGTGGTGAGCAGTGGTTGTTATCATGGTGAATTTTTAGAATGAGCAGCTGCTGTCATCATTTTAGATACACTACAAAACAAGTAACTGAAGTGATAACAAAACATGAAAAGCAACAGCAAAATAAAACGTCACGGCCACGGACCACTGGCTGAACGTCTGATGGCATGGCACACTTAAAGGTTCTCTAAGCGATGTCGGGTGACGTCACTTCTTGTTGACGTTTAAAGTATTGTCAAACAAAACGGAGGCTAGCTAGACCCTCCCTCCTCCTCATCCGCGCACTAACCCTCCAAACCCCGCCCCCAAGTCCTTCTTGTAGGTGATTGGCTGGAACTGTTTGTCATGTTTCGTGGAGCGGGTTAGCCCAGTTTGTTTTTGTTGCTGTTTGTGAAGCCTGAGCTGTCTACAGAGATCGCGTTTCTTTACAGTGTGTTCAGGGGACAGGCAGCCAGCGGTTAGTGAGGAGATGTTTGCTGTATGTGACAAAAAATGTTTTGGCCTAAAAAACGTGTGACATCGCTTAGAGCACCTTTAACTGGAAACACTACAGGATTTTTGAAGTTGTCATCTGATTGGTTGAATTCTACAGGATGTCCGGGAGACGTGTTCATTAACGATCCGCCTGGAAACAAAGATCACTACCCCTCATAAAAGAAGAACGCCGTGATGTTTACAACTGTTACTGTGAATGGGATCATCTAAACACTGTATGTTCAAAAGTGTGTAAAGTTCAGGGCATAGACTCTTTAAAATACTAAGAGTTTTACACACCGGTCTTTTATTTGTATGGACATTGACCTTACATGTTCACACCCCTAAACATGACATAGAACAAAACAAACTGTGATTGGTTGCTTTACATGTCAGTCAGACGGCCTCTGGGCGGTCCTTGGCCATCGAAAGCTGCTAATTCGCCAAATGTAAAACAGTTGAATTGCCCAGAGAGTTGCATACTTTGACCAAGAGATGAAGTCTGTTGATCGACAATGCAAAAACCCTCTGTAGCTCGATGATAACTGTATATTTAAATGTGTAGTCAGTCACTTCCTAGCCCTAATCAAAGATACGCTGTTCTTCTGAATGTGCCTACTTCCATATGTGAAAAACTGTAGGCCTATGTGAAAAGAGTCTGAAAAGAGCATGTCCAAATTCATAGTATGGCTATTCGTAAAAAGTTTGGGGTCAAATGAGAATGATCATATTTGGGGGTCTGTGGCATCTAAAAGATCGCAGTTTCTGTCATGTAATTTTAGAACTACTACTGTAAATATCGTGAAAGAATAGTAACTACTAGCCAAGAATAAACTGTAAATTCACACAAAATTGTAGATGCTAACCAAACAGATGTCCAGAACTCAGGGTTAGAGAAGACACACTTCATATATAATGTGCAGAAATCTTTGTATAGATGGTAAAATGAAGCCAAGGCTCTCCTCCTTTTTCACTTCCTCCTGCTGTCCTCTCATTCATTGTGTCCGTCTTGAGGTAGCACAGGCATTGTTTAATCCAGATGGCGTAATCACAACCCTCTCTCACTGTCTTCCTCTTCCCTTTCATACAGCCTCCTATTAATATCCTGATCCCTCACTATCCTGTCAGCAAGAAAAGGAGCTGGCGAGAGGGATAGTATGAAGGAGGGAGGAAAAGGAGAAAAGTATAGGGGATCCCCAACATGAAGAACAACAGGATGGAAGAGAAAGCATGTCGTACGGTCAGACACGGGCAGAAGGGTCTCTGCGTCCAGAGAGAGGAGAGGGCTGAGTTCCGGACTGAGGAAAAGCAAGTCCAGCGTCAACCACTTTCACAGACAGCTTATTTACTGCAGGGGAAGAGCAGCTTTACAGCTCTGTGATTCAGCCATTTGTGGCTGCAAATGGGACTCAAAGGAAAACAAAGACTTCAAAAGAGCAGGAGAGAGAACAGTGATAGGCCTAGTGGTGAAAACCTTTTGTGAGTTATCTGTAACTTCCACAGGAGCAGGTGGCTAGCTAATGTCATTCTGTATGATCAAAAATGTGATTAGCTACATTAAGAATGTCTTTATTAAATAATACTTTCAAATACTTTCAAAACATTATTAGTTCAACATAATGATGACTGTAATGTTCCATTGTGCAAAGTGCACCACTGACTATGCTGACTGAAAATGTGCTCTGAAAAACACTCATTTTTTCCACTTTGCTGAGCTCTTTATCTGCCCAGCAGTTTCTAAACTGTCAGTCTTTCCATTATACCATCACATTTAACAGAATTAGACTCGACAAACATGTCAAATCTGCCATGATGTGATCAATTCAGTTCTCACTAGTGAAAACATATTTATGAATCTTATGAATTACATTTCCCTGTGTTTAATAGCCTTTTTGTATTGTTATTTTTGACCAATTGTTGTTGGTTTGAACAACAACTTTCAGGGGCTGACTGTGATAGTGCTAAAAATATGTAATGGGTTCAAGACATCATGACAGAGAAGGTATACTGTTTTTCTATACATCTTTATTACAAGTAAATAAAAGTATAAAAGAATTAGGCATTATGAACTTAACAGAAAGATATGGATAGATACTTAAGTCAGTGATGAAATGGACAAATTTGCATAGCATGAAAGTCAATGATTGAGTTTAAAACTGATAGAAATATTTGGTTCAAGTCAATTATCTTTTTCTTTTATATTGTGTTTAATGTAAAACCTTTTTTTGTCATCGTGTCACAGTAGCACTAGAGGGCAGAATTGAGGCATACATGAGACGACAATATAGTTTCATTTTTTACTGTTCAAGCAGAATCTCCGAGTCGTTTCAGAATGATGACATATTTTTTCTGTTTGTAGATGGAGTGATAAGAAACAGCTGTTTCCCCATCATCACTGATGGCTACATTTTACCCACGGTAAAGAACTAAGAATGGGAAATCCAAATATTTCAGGTAAGTCCCAATCAGACATTATTTCAGAATATTTTGCTTTAGCTCACGAAGCTTTTTCACTAATTTTGAAACATAACTTCTTTAAAATAACTAATAATACAATATAGCCTACCATATTATTTATGCATAATATTCCACAGAAATGTATGTGTGTGGTGATTTTAAGTGCCTCGTGGATGCTGATTTACGCTGTAAACAAGATGACTGACTTATAGAGCCACACAGAAGGGAAGAGAGTTTCACTTTATAGTCTTGTTCTCTTTTCTGTTAATGAAATGGGGTTGAGGTTTATAATAAGTAAAAAACAAAATTTGTTCCTGATATTAAAGTGACTAGTTTTACAAAATAATAGAATTCAGGGTTTTTCCTGGGTCAAAAATGGTCTTCGGAGTTGGCTGAAAGACTGTCATCCTTTCTTGCCCTGGATTGCATAGCTTTGTAAGAAAAAATCCTTCTTTGCTAGACCTGATACTTTTTGGTATATAATCATCTCAATATTAAAAAGTAGAATTAAAAAAGTAGCATTAAAAAGTTTATTTTAACTAATAGTCTAATTTTCTACCATATAGCCTATAATTGAAAAGAAAAAACCCAGCTATCTAACAACAACTTGCTTTGTGCTTTTTTCAAATGAACATTGCTTTACATGTCAGTCATTTGCTAACTAACATTAACTAATTTAAAATGAAAATTACCCCATGATTTAACACCCTCAAGCCTTCCTATGTGTATATGATTTTTTTCTTTCAGACGAAAACAATCAGAGTTATATATAGAAGAAAATGTCCTGGCTCTTCCAAGCTTTATAATGGCAGTGAATGAAGCCCAAAAAAGTGCATCCATCCATGATAAATGTAATCCATCTGGCTCCATGGGGTTAATAGAAGCCTTCTGAAGCGAAGCGAAGCGTTTGTGTAAGAAAAATATCCATATTTATAACTTTATCAACTTACTAGCTTCCGGCAGATGGCCTACGCAAGTCGACTTGCGCCAAAAATTAACACCTGATGCGATGTATGACGTAGGATGTAGGAGTAGCGTAAGGTTTGAGGCCTTTCGTGGTTCAAACAAACAGGGCTGGGCAACAAACTCAAGCTCCTCCGACATTTCTCTTTAAAAATGATCGTTTTAGACTTCTTATTCGTGACCATTTATTTGTTTTGCTCTATCTTCTGCGCTTCCGCGTTTGTCAATGCGTCATGCGTCAAGTCAAGGGTCACTTTTTCGCAGTAAATCGATGCGTACGGCCGTCTGACGGAATGGGATATTTTTTACACAAAACGCTTCAGAAGGCCTTTATTACCCCCCGGAGCCGTGTTGAGTACTTTTATGATGGATGGATGCATTCACTACCATTATAAAGCTTGGAAGAGCCAGGGCATTTTTTAATTTAACTCCGATTCTATTCGTCTGAAAGAAGAAAGTCATATACACAGATGGCTTGAGGGTGAGTAAATCATAATTTTTATAATAGTAATTTTCATTTTTGGGTGAACTATCCATTTAACATTCACCCTGTCACAAGTGTAGCAATCATCTACCTCACTCATAAATCACAATAACTGATCTAATGAGGCTTTGGCGGGACAAAAATGTGTAAAAAACAAATTAAATGCAGGAAAAACCCTGGAATTATACATAGAGATAGTGAAGAAAGGTGAAGAGGATTTACAGACAATTTTCTTTTAGTTAGGCGGCTATTGTAACAAACAAGCAACAAGTACTTGAGCCTTGTTTTAACAATAATCATACGCTACTAGAGTCTCAAAATTGGAACAATCTGATCTCCCACTCAACTATTTTGTAGAAGCTTTCAGGTCAGTTTGATGTTACATAGTAATTTAAAGGGTTCGTGAACTGAGAAATCAAAATACCCTTGATCTTTTGACATATAAGAGATCATTGTACTATAAAACATCCTGTAAGTTTCAGAACTCAAAACTTTCTCGTTAGACAGCTTATATTGAAGCCAATCTGCAAAAACGACAGGTAGTGGAATGTGTCACTTTATTACGTAAAAGTGTGGCTAAACACCGCCTCTGCAGCAGAAGATCAACGCCTGCTTCTATATCACTGCCTATTTAGCACTGCCCACCGAATCGCGCATGCCATGTAGTAGGTAACAGAGAGATGCTAACGCTGGGTTACTAGAGCTAGCAAGCAATAAAGATGGATTCGGGAACGGCAAGATGTGAATGTCTCCATTGAGCATTATTTATTTGTATTCGGTGCATTTCACTGTGGATTATTTAGTATATTTGCAAACAGACTTTTAGGATATGGACTCGACAGTAATGCGACAACATGTAAGAAACTGTGTTAATTCTAATGCCTGATTTGTGACCCGTGAATTCTGATATGCAATGATGTTCTTTGTCTATGTGTCAGTAAATCAGACCAGTAACTAAACGATCAACTTCACATTGTACTTTCATTAGGATGGAAATAATGTTATTCAAACTGTCCCTGAATTATATAGGCCTAGAAAGTGATCAAATAACACTCCATTTACAATCACTGGAGCTAAGGTTAGCTAACCCTAACCCAACCTATTCCTTTAAATTACTTCTAAATATGCTTAAAATAAAAAGCTTTTTTTTAATGAATACTATTGTCTAAATAGCATTTGAATCCACATAGCCATACATTTTGGGAGTTTTTATTTTTTCATATGGTCTGTATTAGGTTAGCTAGATTTTAGCACCATCAGTAAAGCTGTGAAAGTTTTTAATGAGTGGACAAGTATTTAAAATTAGAGTGTGTGGACATACAGTCAACACAATGATAGACCAACATCCATATTGTATATTAAGGGATTTTCAGTGCTGGTTTCTGTTAACCATTAAAATCAGCCTTGCTTGAGCTTAGGACGCTTCTTTCAAAAACAACTAGAAATCTTACCATCCCCAATCTTTTCAATGGTAGTGTATATCCAAACACGGACCCCAGTACTTCCAAAATTGAACTTTTTTTTGCTGATGCGAATTGTAAGTATCTGGAGAAATACTAACATCTAGTTTGATGTTATTGGTCCCTCTTTACAGCATTGCTGTTGTTTGCAATGGCAGCATTGCACTGTGGGATATCAGAAAGCGTGGACTCCATTGAGGGAAGCTGTAATGATGTCATCAGACTACCTTGTAAAGCTACTGACCGAACAACAACGTACCGTTATGTCATATGGTACAGAATAGAGGTGAGTTACCTTGATGGCTTCATTTGCTTGGCATTATTAAAATGCTTGTGTTTGTCAGTTTGTTTTATTTCTACCAATGATTTTTTTTTTTAAGTTAAAAAGAATAGTTAGCCAGCAAACAGAGCATTTCATTTGATGAGAAGAAACTCTGCACCTCAGTGGCATATCATCTGGCAAGTGAAACATTTTGACCTGGTTGGTCTGCCCAACCAACCAACCAACTCAGGCCAGCTGACAGTCTTGCCTGGGCCCGGGACAAGATAATCTTAGATGGGGCCCCCCCCCCACGATTTTTTTTATTTTTTATAAAACACCATATACTTTTACCCAAAATGAATAATAAAAACACGTTTAAATGGGTACATTTTCTATAAATGTCTGTTAAAACACACTAGACATGCAAAATCTGTGCATTTTGGACACTTTTTGTGTGAAATCATATTTATTTTTTGTCCATCAAAAATGTGCTTTCACTTTTAAGCATGAGCAGCACAGCAAAAATAGACCATTATCTGTTCACCGATGATGACAGTGATGCATTTCAGCCGGCTTTTTATTTCTCATCTCCATAAATAGTAGTAAAGCTAATGCAAGGGCTAGAAATCAATGAATTCTTTGCTAATACTTCCTCGTCATCATGGAGAGCGCAGTTCGCACCGCTTTCTCCTTTCCACAAGCGCGTGCTCTCCCGTGGCGTCTGTCGTTGCTATGCAACAATGAACTTAGGCGCGCCTGTAAAAACGAGCGCGCCGCGTCGCTATTATGAGCTAATATCCAAAATATTTCCATATGTGGCTCTTTCCTCCTTTCTTATCAACAAGTGGATTTACAGCCACCACAGCAGCAGCACCGCCGGTCGCCATGTCTCAGTGCTTTTATGAAAAGGACGCAACTGCACGCGCTTTGGGCATGCACGCGCATCCCGGGTTTGAGAAAACCTGGTACCGTGGCGTGACGTTTAGAAAGAAATTTGTACCGACTTGGTACCGAGGTGCCGGGTCTTTGACAACACTCATAAACGTTGGCTGTGCTGTTTCTTACCTTGCTCTACGTTGACTTTACTAACGTTAGTTCCAGCTTCACCGTCACCACCTTTTTAAAAATATTTGTTTAGGACATCTCGAAGGCCTCTATTTTCTTCTTCTCTTTTCTTTCCTTTCCTTTTCTTTTCTGAGCACCGGACTTGTGCTGACCGGACATTTTGAGCGTAACGTTAGCCTACTGAACTTCAAATCAAATGACAACATCATATTTTGATCAGTGGCCAAACCATTTTTGTTTTGGGGGTGGGGGTGGGTTCTTGACCACTATTTCAAGGACAATTAGGAAGAAAACCAATAAAAAGCTTTTATGTAACTCAAATATTAGATTTTTTTCAACAAATATGCCTTTTTTTTTTTTTTAAACAATTATTCCATAATTTAATGAGGGCCCAGTTCTGGGCCCCCCTCCCTACCCTGGGCCCAGGACAACAGACCCGTTTGTCCCCCCCCTGTCGGCGGGCCTGTAGCCAGAAAACACCACACCACAACAAAATCCCCTAACACAGCTGTGTCTTTCTTTCTAGAGTAAGCCTATTCCTATCATCAAGAGAAAAAATGGAGAGGATACAACTTTTAATAACTTAACTTCTGTTTCTCTGGGAGAGAAAGAGGAATTGAAGTTACATAACGTGCAGCCTTCAGACTCTGGAGAATATAAATGCTACTTGGCTGCAGAGGTTGGGGGTCGAAATGATGATTCTTTTATTATACTGAATATCTCAGGTAATTTAGAACCCCGTTCAATCTAGTTCGTTTTCCAATCTATTTGACTTTACTATTGATATTCTTTATGTTGGTGTCACCAAAACCAAACCTCTTCTTATTAAATTTGTAATTGCATGCGAGATCTCAGAAAGTTAAGTATTAATGAATGTTTCTCTTCATTTTCAGAATGTTTGGATGTGAGCACAGTTTATCCCTCCACCATGATCCATGATGATTATTTTCCTGCTGCAGAAGATACAACTGTTCACTGGGTTGTGCTCTGCCTTTCTCTCTTCAGCATGGCCAAAATCATCCTTTGCATTGTAACTGTGGGGGTGAGTATAATAGCAGCTCCAATCGGGGAAACAAATGACCTTTATTTCACATTCCCCACAATGATTTCCAGGAAACAGCACTGCGCAACGCATGCAAACAACTGGAATTAAATCAATGCTTGCCCACGTGATAATATCAGATCATTTTTGAACTTGGGGTTTGGGTCATTCTTTTTGTTGTTGTTGTTGAAGAAATTAATACTTTTATTTAGAAAGGACAAATTAACAAAGATTTCTATTTCAAATTTTTGAACTTTCTATTCATCACAGAATTAGCACAGTTTCTAGCAAAACATTAAGCAGCATTTTTTTTGAAGGATCATGTGACACTGAAGACTGCAGTAATGATGCTGAAAAGCTTTGCTTTTAAAATAGAAAATCTTTTAAAATAGAAAACTTTTTTTATTTTAATATTTCACAATATTACTGTTTTTATTGTATTTTAATCTAATAAATGCAGATTTGTTGAGCATGGGAGACTTCTTTCAAAAATATTAAAAAATCTTACCATCCCCAATCTTTTGAACAGTAGTGTTCAAGGAAGTCACATTTTGAGATATATAGCCACACTTTATAAAGCTCACTACGGAAGCGTATTGCATTCACTTGAGGTAAAAAAAATCGACTCCGTTTTACTCAGAATTACGAGATAATTTTTCATGGAAAAAAGTATTTGCTCTGTTTTTCTGAATTAATGACTTAATTATCTCAGAATTACGAGAGAATTTTTAATGGAAAAAAAGTTTTTGCTCTGTTTTCCGAATTAACGAGTTAATGATCTTAGAATTACGAGATAATTTTTCATGGAAAAAAGTTTTTGCTCTGTTTTTCTGAATTAATGACTTAATTATCAAAATTCAGAAAAACAGAGCAAAAACTTTTTTTCCATGAAAAATTTTCTCGGAATTTTGAGATAATTACCTCGTTAATTCGTAAAAACAGAGCAAAAACTTTTTTTCCATTAAAAATTCTCTCGTAATTCTGAGATAATTAAGTCATTAATTCAGAAAAACAGAGCAAATACTTTTTTCCATGAAAAATTATCTCGTAATTCAGGAAAAACAGAGTCGATTTTTTGTCTTCAAGTGAATGCAATATGCTTCCGTAGCTCACAGACCTGCAGCGAATATTTTTTATTCTTTTATTTTTTGCACTTTTTTTGCATTTAACTTCTTCAGAAACTGTTGCACAACAGGAAACAGAGATGGCGAGGCCTACAAGTCAGCTCCCCTAGCTTCTAACATATCCCCCTCGCTTACATACACCCACCCCTATCACAGGAAATAATGTTTTTTTCTTTCTTTCTGCAGAACCCTGTGATGGTGTTATAGCAAAAAGATAACATTGTAGACTGTGTGCACTTCAGATTTTCAATTATTTTACCACCTGATTGTTTTGCTGCAACAATGACAAACCTTTTGATTTCAGAGATTATTTAAATGACATAAACCTCATGGCTGTTTGCTAAGTGTTGGCTGTGTGGGAGAGTTTTTCAGTTGTTTTTCACAGTTTTGTCAGTGTTTCAGTTTTGTGTGTTTCTGAAGCCTGTCTGATATAAAATTTCCTTTCACAGGTGTGTGATCGAGCCATATTTAGCACAGCAAGAAGAAAACAGGAAGTAAGGGGAAGCGAGACTGGAACAAGGTCAAGCCAGAAAGACTGAGATTCACAAAAAAGCTGATGGGGTCTATTTAGTTGTACGCATCCACTAAAACAGTCCAAGCCTGTCGTTTACAAGGTTGTTGGCACAATTAGGTTGTGTTGATGGTGTTTGTTTAATTTCTGTGTGGTTTTTCTATTCTTAATTATTTTTTATTGATGGATTATTCCTAGGGGAGGAGGGATGGCCAAAATGCACACTGTTGCATTTTGTTTGTTTTTGCATTTTTTCCCCTACATTTTTAAATTGTACATCCTCTGTAAATATTTTGCTGTCAGTAGCAGAATTTTGTACTTTATGGATCGCAAGAGTTAATGTGTCTCCTTATATATGAATAAATTATATATGGATAAATAAGTAGGCAATAGGCTAAATATGTATTTGTATAGATATTCATATAGCCATCATGTTATGGACGGTTTTATATTTAACATGTTGGCTTAAAATAGTTTGAATTCAGTTCAATTCATTTATCTGTATTATGAGGATCATCATTGCTGAGAAAACTTTTCAGTTCAGTTTTAATCTAATTCTGATACTTTCACTGGAATTCTTTGTCAGGTCTTAGTCTATGTACCAGTTTTGAAGTTTCACAATTATGCCATTGTAGTGAAAAGTAGAAGTGATACTGAGACACACAGAGAGAAATGAAAATGAAAGAAAGAAACCCAGCCTATCAGGATCCAGGTTGTGGTTAATTAAAAAAAATTGTGTTACATAGTTACCCCCCTTTTTTTTTTACATCCTGTTTGTAGATCTATTTAAATGTGTGTGTGTGTGTGTGTGTTTACTGTTACAATTATGCATGCATACCTTAATACTACCAAAGGAGGTGTTCATTCACAATATGTAGCCTACCAGACAACACTTTTCAAATATAACTGTATTAAATTGCGCAAACAATAAAATTAGTAAATGCTAAAATGATCGTTTGTGTTTGTTGTTGTTGTTATTCGAATCGACCAATAAGATCGCACTCGACTCGTCATTTCCGGGATTAGCAGGCAGCACCATTTCAGTTCGGCTGCAGAAAGGAGAAAGTTTATAGAAACATAATCATGCTGCACATCTACTTTTTAATGTGTAAGTAGAATATGCATTTATTCTTACATGCACACCGTCATGTATTGCATGATTGCAAGAACGTAAAACGTAACAGTTAAAAGAACAATAGCCTATACTAAAGTGAAAGTATCTGTATGTTTACAAAGTTTCCGCGTTCGCGTCTCCAAAACAAAAACAGCTGCAGAATAATCTCGTTTGAGTGTGTTTTCACAGTGCAGCCTCTAATAAATACATTAAATGATGTTATAATTTCTGTCCTTCAGTCCATCTGGTTTACTTATCAATGTCAAATGAGGATCAACGCTGGATTAAAATACCATGTCAGGCTAACATTGAACAAGGTGTAAAGTACAGGAGAATCACCTGGTACAAGGTTTGTGTCTGACTGTCTTTATTTCCTTGGATACATATAAGGAGGAATGTTTCCTGGAGCAGTGTGTTATAAAAGCAAGCTTATTTTACAGGTTGAAGAGGGTTCTGATGTGTTGGCTGGACTTGTTTTGAAGAATCTGTTAAAAAACATTACAACACTCTTTAAGTTTGCACATCATTCCTATGAGGTGGGGGAGGACAACTCTCTCCTGGTCCCTGGTCCTGCTGAAGAAGACTGTGGTGTTTACAGATGCACCTTGTGGCCTCCACTGGGTCATTACATTCAGGAAGGAAATACAGAGTATTCAGCAGGTGAGAAGGGGAGTGGACGTTATTTTGAATAAAGATTACAAGGGCACGCAAACTATATAAAAAAAATTTGTGATGTGCATGGATAAATCATTTATAAATAGCATATTGCAATATTCCATAAAAAGGAATGGTAAATTTTGAGTTCATGGTGACATAAAGATTCTGCCAGTAATCTTAAAGGGAAAATTTGATCATAATTTACTCGCCCTCAAGTTGTTCCAAACCTGTATGAGTTTCTTTCTTCTGCTGAACACAAAATAAGATATTTTGAAGAATGTTGGGCCCCATTGACTTACATCGTTTTTTTATTTTTTATTTGGAATGGCTACCGTCAACTGTCTGGTTACCAACATTCTTCAAAATATCTTCTTGACTTTTAGGAGAAGTATTATAGGAGAAGTATGCCTACCATGATACATTTGTTTCATTTCCACAGTTCCCCTTAAATGATAGCCTAGATGTGATGTGAAAGTTTTGTGTGTGTTTGTTTTTGTTCTTAGACTGCATAAAGCCTCAAGTGCAAGCGGTAAGCAGCAAGAAGGACACACCATCTTCCAATCATCAATTCATCATAGTCGGATGTGTGCTGAGTCTGATGGCTTGTGCTGTTATCATGTTTCTGAACCTCAAAATGATTAAGAAAAATAATATTATGAAAAAACTTGTGGAAACTGATGAAAGCATATAAGCGGCCTAACTGTGTTTTGTAATTTAAAAATCATTTTTTGTAAATTAACAGTTGCTGGTTTAATGGAATACCATCTTCCACTATCAACAATAAACTAAATATGTTAGTTTTTGTTGTACAATAATAACACCATGTTTATTAAAAAGGAATACTGCAAATGTAGCATATGTGTTAAAGCAATGGAAATACAACAATAAAGTAGCATTTTTTCTTGTTTTTATTTGTTAATATAAGTGATTTAAGCTATTATTATTATTAGTCAATCTTCTGTGATCATTCTTAATAAACACAGCAAGTGTAATGATGATGGAGATGCTGCTCTAATTTTACTGAGCCGAATACTCTCAATACATAATTTCAAATTCATTTTATTTTGTTAAATTCACTTCGTTAGGCGGGCATAATTGCAATGACAGGGAAACGAGCCAATCGTAGCATTTTCATAGCCTCCCCCTTTAGCGTGGCTAGGCTCAAAGTAGGCAAAATATGCTACACTTTCTTTACCGACTGGTGTCGCTGAAGGACAGTGTTACTTTAGGAAGACGAGTAAACCATTTGATTTCATAATTCTGTAAATCTGAATTCGTTGAAAATCACCGTTTACACAACTACAAAATATTGTTCACCTTTGTTTACTGTTACTGTACAGTAGCATATGCTATATAAGGGGGGAAATGTTCAGCTTTAATACTAGCCTACTTTTTTGTTTTAAATCTGATGTTAAAACAATGCACAAGTGTATTTTAATGATTTGAGTTACATACTTTGCAATAAAACAAAGCTGTTAAGATGATCCTGATCTTGACAAAACGGCAAGACAGCATTGCGAAACCCACACCATTTTTTTTCGGAGTTATTCAGAGAAAGTGATTCTTAAGAACTGTGGGAAGCAGGAGGCAACTTCAGAGAACCGCGAGCATCACGCATTTCACCATAATATGATGATTCGCTTGATAGTGTTGGGTGAGTAAGATATCTCTTTCTATTAGCCTAGGCTACTCGTTATTTTACTCCCAGCTTTTAGTTCATTTTTAAAGGCCCTTAAAATTCTAATATTTGTTCCAAGCTAAAAGCAGTAAATGGCAACAATCATTTTACGCAATAACTCCAGCATGTAACACGTGTGTATTAGGCTAGCCTATCTATAGCTTTGACAAAAACCAAGCAAGTAAAGTTTAGCTACGTCAGGCTCTTTGTGCTCTTGATTTTCCCCCCTCAGTGTTTTTTATCTGTAATGTCTGTTCCAGCGTTGAGCCTTAGTATAGTAGTCGGACTCGGCAACGATGAACTCACCTTCGTCACAGCAGATTGCAGAGTTGATATAATTTTGCCTTGTAGTGCTCTTCAAAACTGTAAGAACTACACTTCTGTTACGTGGTACAAGGTGAGTCATGTCAATATATCATGTCATTTACCACAGCATACTTTCTCAAACGTCCTTATCTGATTTGATGAACACCTCGCGCATGTTTAGGCTACTTGTCTGACTGCATGAAACAAAACGCTAGGCCTAATTGGTTTTATAGTTAACCTTGTGTATTGTCTAATTTTGCTCACACATGACATAGGCCTATGAGCCGCGGAACAATGTGATGAAAAACTAATTAAAATAAGCTTTTCTAATGAAATGTTATTAAACAAATCTTCATGTGTCTGTAAAACATATAGAAAACCAACGGAAAATTTCGAACGGCCTTTAATGTCTGTGGCTTTAAGAAGGAAACATGCTGACACACATTTCCTCTACACACATTCCTCTTAATTTTACTTGTAATTTTACCTGTGCATGCAGCCAAGTGAAAGATGTGGGAAAAAAAATTGTGGCCTACATATAGGCCCTATAGGCCTAAAAATAATTAGTGTGTGCACTGTAAAAAAAAAGAAAAAGAAAAAAAGCCTATATGATCAATAAGTTGACAACATATGTTTTGCATCGTTTTAACTTATCAAAATAAGTTAAACAATTTTAACTATTTTTTTGTTATAAAAGATTCATTGAACTATTTTTTAGTTCAATGAATAGTTTTAAATGACTTAAAAATCCAAGTTGATTGTTGCCTACTTAAAAATTTAAGGCAACAACTTTTTTTTACAGTGTGTTTTCAATTTCTTCAGACAATAACATGTATTGCGGTACCACAACTATGTTCTTTACATACTAACTAGTATTCATCACATACAATCTATTCTAATAAAGAGCAGAGCTATGGACTCACTATGTTCTTTTTCTCTCTTTTTAAAAGTTCTACAATAACAGCAGTGACAAATCTACAATGACAATCCTCAAAAAGTCAGAAAATGTCATCCAAAAGGATAAGCACAATGATTCTGTGTCACTGGATAATAACGCATCTTTGGTCTTGAGGAAAGTTGCTCCTTCAGATTCTGGGATCTACAAGTGTTTAATTAGAGCCAAGGCTGGAGGAAAGAACTGTCAAAAGTCGTTTAGACTGAATATCTCAGGTATTTCACTATTAATAAACAGTGAAAATGATTTTGGTTGTGAAATGGTGTATATACACAAAACATACATTTTTGGCAAGTTTCCAGTATCTAAATAAGTGTGGCTTTTCAGTTTAAATGTAGACAAACAATATTTTTTTTACTTTGTTGTTCTTTCAGTAATTTTTTGTGCATTATTTCATTTGTTGAAGATAATTCCTGCGGAGTTAAAATAGATCTATTTTAGGGTGACCATATTTTGATTACCAAAAACCAGGACACTCGGCCCGGGAAACAGATACTCAAATGATACTCGAAGTTTACTCAAAGATGCCTTATTAATTTCAATACATTTAAAGTAGGCTATGCCGCCTCTGTATGGATAGAAAATTGTTATATTACAAGACACAAATTCAGATAGGCTTCTCAGAGGTTACTCAACATGTTTTATTATGACAGGTTTCAAAAATAATGAATGAAATAATGATAGAAATAATGTCTCTTCTGTTTTAGAAAAATAAATATATCAATAATAAATAACTAAAAGAAATACCTCGAAATTGAACAAAAATAGCTCTCACAAACTTACAAAAACGAACTAACAAAAAAAATCTTTAGTTTTCTTACTCTTTATCCTGTTTTTCTTCCTCATCCTCCTTGTTTGCCCATCTATATTTTGCTGTAGAGCTGATCTTCCCCAGCATTTTTTTGAAAACCAGGACATTTTCATCACTTTATAAAAAACAGCCAGGACGGCCAGGACTGGACGTGAAACCAGGACTGTTGGTCACCCTAATCTATTTGTCTCCCCAGATTGTGTGTCAACACCTTCACCCATTATCGTTGATTACTCCACCACTAAGTTTATTAATGGGTCATGGGCAAACATCAGCATCCCAGTGACTCATGTGGATGATTCAGAGCTCTTTGTCTTCTGGGGTTGTGTAGGACTAGCTGTGAGTAAACTTGTCCTCAGTGCTGTGTGCATATGGGTAAGTATTTCTAAAAATAGCTAATTTACCTCATCTCTTTTGGCATTATTTTAATTATTAGAAGTAATGAAGTAATTCAGCACTGCAGTAGATGTATCCAAATAGACAGATCACTAAGGTTCTAACAGTATTGTGCTGCTGAACCAATGTCCTAAATTATAGAAAAAATTGACTTTGGAATCCCTTTGCTGTTAATGTGTAAACTAAGCTATAAAGATAATTAGATGTTTCTATTTTCAGGTTCTCGTTGAGTTCAGACAACTTAGAAGAAGAAGACAGACCTAGATCAACCATTGTTTATCATCACCTTCTATGTTTGTTTCCATATCGTCTATATAAATATATATATATATATATATATATATAATATTTCCTTACATTCTGCAAACCTGTGGATAGACCATTTGATGTTTTAGTCATTTATTATTTTAATAATTTGAATATGCCTGTGAATAATACATTTAATGAGACAGTCATGATGAAACCGTATTGTTGCTCTAACTGATCTGTGCTTTGTATTTGTTATATTTATTTCCATAAATAAAAAAAGAGATTTACTCAACCATATATTGTTCCAAACCCGTATAAAAGAACAGAGTTCTATCTCACTCCAAAAAGCAAAAGCACCATAGTGGTACAATATTACAGTATATTCCAAGACTTCTGAATCCTCATATGACAGCTTATGTGATGGCCAGACTGATATTTAAGTCATTATTCACTCTTTAATCACATAATTAATACAAATAAGAATTATTTATTTGGAATGAAAAGGAAGGGTGAGTAAATAATGGAAGAACTTGTACATTTTTAAATCATTTGTGGGTGAACTATATGCAGAGTGAAAAGGGTTTTCACATCAATTTCATTTTATCCACATTTAATACACTGTAAATAAAAAAATAAAAACCTCTTCATTCTGGATTTATACCAGTGTTATTTTAGTATTATGTATACACTATTATGGTATTTATTAATATTTTGAATTAGCTCTTATTTTTATATATTGTTTTCAATTTCATTTTAGTTAAAATTTTAGTAATTGTGTTATGGTTTAGTCATTTTTATAATTTTTTAATATAATATTTTGACAAATATTATATACATATATATATATAGGCTATATTTTTTTTTAGATTTATTTTTATTTCAGTTTTAGTCATTCTATTTTAATTTACGAAAACTTACAATACTGCTTCTTACGGTGTTTAAACAAATTATATTAATACAATTTGTATCTGTATTACTGCTTTAAATGGAACAGTAATAGGGTTAATGACCTAGATTAAGCGAGTGTTGTTGTGCGTGTTCATTTACTGAAGAATGTTTTTTTTTTTTTTTGGCGTGCCAAAAGCACCTCTGGTACACCTCTTGGCTATAATTGAATCAGTTTGTCTTTTCCAGCTTGATATCACTGCACACCAAGCAGACGCTTTATGTGATGTGCTGAGAAGATAAGCCGCTGCCAGCTCCCCTCCCTCACAAATCTATAGCCTACTGTTCCAGAAGAGAGAGAAAAATCACACCTGAAAACTTTCTGTTTCAGTATCTTCCTTCTCAATTGAGGCCACTTCTGATGGCATTAAAACCTAGGACCAATCCACCTGCTCAATTTCTTCCCCCAGGTCATATCTATATAAGAAACAAGGATTTAGCTGCCATATCTCTCGGAGACCAATCCCATCTGCAGATCACTACTGACAGCATTTGCTTTTATTTATGTTTAGGCTTCTGTGTTTTGCACCAGATCTTGTAAATGTCATACTCAACAAAATCTAAACTATCAACGACAATATTTTCAGCAGCAAGAAAGTTCAGTTGGCCAGTATAGATGGCAGCTAATTCAATGCCTTAAATTCATTCGATTAATGACATGAATGTGAAATTACTCTATAGCTATAGCTCCCTCTTGTGTTAACTGATTTGTGGACAAATTAAAATGGACTTTATTAATGTGCGTTGCTGTCTTTATTGTGAACGATTCAATGGTGGATGTTACTCCAAAGGGGGAAAAAATGTCTTTGTAATCTTTACACAGTAGCTCTGGAACAACTTTATCTGAAACAGCTTTCCTTTTCCTGTAACATCACTCATCTTGGTGGCTATTATTTGGTAATTTAACTAATAACCATAACTCTATTCAGTTATCCTTTTTAGCAAACCCACATTCGTTTTGGCTTTATTCAGGTATGTTTTTTTTTTCACAATCAAGTTGTTTCCCACTATATGCACTCTATTGGGACACAGCTAATGTTTTGGGTTAAAGGGTTAGCTCACCAAAAAAAAAAAGAAAATTATCCCATAATTTACTCAACCTAAAGCCATCCTAGGTGTATGACTTTCTTATTTCAGCCAAACACAATCATATTATATTAATAAAATATCCAGGCTCTTCCAAGCTTTATAATGGGAGTGAATGGTACCTTAGATCTTGAAGCCCAAAAAGTGCATCCATCTATCATAAAAGTTATCCATACGGCTCTACGGGGTTAATCAAGGCCTTCTGAAGTGAAGAGATGCGTTTTTGTAAGAAAAATATCCATATGCATAACTTTATAAACTATAATATAAACTATATATACAAGCTTACGGTAACAGCTGTACGCAAGTAGTTCCGGCTGAAGAGTGACCTCTGACCCGACGCATGACTCATTGACGAATGCGGAATCACAGAGGATAGAGCAAAACAAAACACCAGTCACGAATTAGAAGTCTAAAGCAAGAATTTTTAAAGAGGCATATAATGCCGAGTTCAGACTGCACGATTTTAGCCCCGATTTTGGCTCGCCGACAGGTTTTGAGAAATCGCCGACAAATGCCCGAAATCACAGGCAAATCTGTGCTCGTTCACGCGAGTGACAATCACGCAGTGTGAATGAGCAAAGACGCGATCTGAGAGAATCGTAGACGAGTCGCCGACGCCCGTGAGATATTTGGCATGCTAAATATCTGGACCTGTCGGCGATTCACAATCCTGCTGTGTGAATGTGTTCTGACTGAAAACTACATCAGCGATGACCGACAGCCAATGAGAGAGCAAGAAACGGGACAGCGGGATGTTCGGGGAGGAGTTATAGACTAGAATATCAGTAGCCTACTTTAATAGATTACAATTATATCAAACAGAAACAAAGCAAAAACATTTGCTTGACCAGCAGCACATTGAAAATTTATTTATTTACCCCCAACTCTCTTTGCAGAACACACAATCCTTGCTCCCCACATCTCCCCAACCATTTCCTCCTGCATAATCTGTTTTATTTCTCCTTTTCGCTGCAAATCAGCACACAGACAATTTGGATCGCAATCTTCTTTCAGGCCATCATTTTTAATAACAATTTCAGTGTCGGGTGAGAACTCCGGTCTCACGCACGCGCGATCTTGCGTTATTTCCTTATCACTCTTCTCGCGTGTGTTTGGTTGTGAAACGTAGTTTGCGGACCAGGCAGAAGTTGTCGGCGATTCTTTCTTTTGTAAAGTCATGCAGTGTGAAAACCCCTGTCGCTGATGCATCGTGCAGTGTGAACACACCAGCAATTAAATGCTACCCCAGAAAGTCGTGCAGTGTGTAAGGCTGGTGCCAGTATGTCTGGTTGACCCCTCAATGTGACAAAAGGCCCTCCTGGGAATTAACACGTGAACTATCTCTTGAACATGTAACTCCCTCTAGCATATGTAACAGGAAAATGCGCCTGGTAAAATGGTCTCATTCTCCCAACTATGATGAAAAGCTAAAAGAAGTTATGAAATGTGAGAAAAGTGATGTGTCCCATAATAGCCTCATTCAAACTACCTCCTGTATGTAAAATCAGGCAGACCTCACAGTGTGAGCCCCTGAATAGACAACCAAAATCTAATTATAATGACAGACATCACCATTTGGTAACAATTGAATTATCTGGGTATATAAGGAAAAAGAGCAGAAAAGTTCGGGAGTCTGTGTGACTGCCCGCACAATCACTGTGTGTAACTCTATTGACAGGTAATAATTTCTACAAATTCTGTAATTTCGGAAACATTGTGATGAAATGTTTAACTGACGATTTTATCCTTTTGAATTGGATTTTGAATTATTGCTTCATTACCTGATCAATAAATTGTAAACGTTTGATTTTATTCTGAGTGACTCTGAAAGACTGTTTTTTCCATATTGGATTCGTATATTTCCACATCTTTCGCGTCAGTTTAGCGACGGCTAATATCCGATACCATTTTCCGTGTACTTGAACGAGGGGACAAGTTATTTCCGACTAGAATCAGCAAACGCTGTTTTAGTTTGGGTGTGTCCATAACCACTGTCTTAAGTTAGTGATTACTTTGGATAAACATGCGTGGTTTACAGACCACTGGCTTGACCTGAAGCCATTTTAAGAGAAGTTGACTTGAAGGGGGACTTGTATATATATATTTGATTGCACGTGTGAATACGGCAGATCCTAGATATTTAGTCAAATTACCTCTGAATTGGTTATTGGAACTGACGGGAGTGTGTCGTGCGGCCTTCGGAGAAGGACTGCTGAGCGATATAGTTTCCTGATTGCGGATAAACTAAAATCAGTGTTGAAAAGAATAATCAAACATTCGCTAACGTTTAATGATGCACGGATATCATTAAATGGGTCATATAATGCCATTTTTGTACAAGCTAATATGATTCTTTAGGGTCTAAATTAAAAGTTTGTAATATACTTTAATTAAAAATTCTCATTAGTATTGTAAGAAAACACTTATTTTACCTGGTCAAAAACAGCTCTGTTTTCAGCACGCCGTTTCAGTGCATATGACTTTAAATGAAAATGAGCTTTGCTGACTCTGTCTCTCTGTGCTGTGCATACACCATTTGTAACTCAATAACACAATAACCATAACGCGTTGTTCAGTATAAACGTGGGATTATGAATTATATTGAGAACGTCATACATAGAAAACATGCCGTAATGTACCCTAAGTGTAAACCTTAGACGCATTCATTGTGAAGCATCCAGCTAGCGATTTGCAAAGATTAATATATTAATATAAAGTTAAATAAAACGTTACACTCACTTCCGTTCTTCTGGAGATTCAGCAGGAACACGAATATCTGGTACCGATCCTTTTTTCATGAGCAGCTTCTTAGCAAATCCAGCTTTATACTGATCCTCGTTTATAAAGCAGTCTGGTGTGTGAAATGATTCGCGCAAACATGAGAGCATTGACGTTGCTCGTGGGGAATATTCCCTTCGAAAACAAACTCAGCCACTGCGTCTTCAGCGGTTCGGATTTAGGAACATTAAAATGACTGCTGTGTTCGTTATTACACCCAAGAACAGAACACCACAATCGCTTAGACGCCATTCTGCTCATAGACAGTGCTCCAGCATATCAACAATGACCGCGCCTGTCCGCGCAGACTATGATTGGCAGCTCCCTCATGAACGAGGGCGGGTCTGTGTTGAAACGCTCCTGTCAATCAACAATCGTGGGAGGGGCGTGCGAGCTCGTGACGTCACAGGCTCGAACGGCTCGATTTGAGGAAGGGGAAAACATATAAGGAGATTAAAACAAAATCACTGGATTGATTTTTAGTATTTTATGATGGTTGTGTACAGACACTGCCAACACACATTTCAGTACAATCAACTTGTAAAAGTGCATGTACCATTATATGACCCCTTTAAAACCTATTCATTTTATGGAGTCAGATGAATTAACGAGTCAATACATATGAGAAAATATATTGCATTTAATCTTGTTGTGTTGCGTGAAAGGAAAGGCAAGAAATAAGCAGAGTAACCTTCTTCCACTGATTGGATGCCGCATTTGGACCAATCGAGCCGGACTTTACAGTGTGAAAAGAACAGTGACCCGACTTCTTTGAAAATTGTGCAGTGTGAACTCGGCATAAGCTTACGCTACGTCATACACCGGAACTCGACTCTCTCGTGAACGCACCGAAGGCCGTTATCCAGGAGCTAGTGATTACAATTTATAAAGTTGTAATTATGGATATTTTTCTTACAAAAACGCAGCGCTTTGCTTCAGAAGGCCTTTAATTAACCCACTGGAGCTGTATGGATTACTTTTAAGATGGATGGATGAATGTGCTTTTTTGGGCTTCCAAATCTCAGTTACTCCCAGTAGTTTAGAAGAGCCAGGATATTTAAAAAAAATATATAACTCTGTGTTTGGCTGAAAGAAGTAAGTCATACACACCTAGGATGGTTTGAGGGTGAGTAAATTAGGGGATAATCTTCATTTTTGGGTGAACAACATTGCTGCTCGGCAGTGGCGGCTCCAGACAATTTTGATTGGGGGGGCAATGGGGGGTCCTGGTCATTTCAAGGGGGGTCTCATGAAAACCACCAAAAATACAGTAGACACGGCTAATAACGGCATATTACTGTTACTTAACAACAAAAACAACACCGCATATCAACTACTTTGTTTTTAATTAATTAATCAATTGCATTTTGCAAACAATATGCTCGAATTTTAATTACCCTAGCCACACCCATGACAGAAAACATATTTACAGTTATCTACGGTCATTCTCGCACTTTTTGATTGCCCTACTTCTGTCCAGTCTCCTCCTGTCTTCTTCTCTGCCATTTGCCATCACAGGAATAAATTACATTTTTTTAAATATATTAAAATATAGCCTAATTATTTTAAATTCCATTATAATATTTTATAATATTACAGTTTTTTATCAAATAAATGCATCCTTGGTGATCCATGAGAGACTTTCAAAAACATAAAAAAATATTACAGACCCCAAACTTTTGAACGGTAATGTACCTAACAGTGTTTAATCTGTGTCATAAAATAGATCACCTCATTCCTTTTTTCAAGCGTCTCTCTGTCTAATCCAGGTCTAATCTTGATGTCTCAGCCATTTCGTAAATTTTGTCTTGTGCCTGCTGAAGTTGTAGCTGTAATTACAGAATTGTCTTGAATCAGGATTGAAATACTTATACTCACAAAAAAAAACTAAAGTTTAAAGGCTTTGGTATAATGCCCTTTTCATACGATGTAAAATAAGTCGTTGGTGTCCCCAGAGTGTGTATGTGAAGTTTTAGCTCAAAATACCCCACAGATAATTTTATATAGCATGTTAAAATTGACACTTTTTGAGGAGACTGGATACAATGAGTGACCACAGATCCATGCACACTGTGATAAAAATGACGACAGGCAAAACAAAAAGCCGCGTCTTTTGACACAGAATAGCCTATTCAAGCCACTGGTACTGTTTTAATCACGAGCAACTAAAACCCCTGGATGCTAGCTGCCCCTGCGATCCAAAAGAACGACGGGGGTATGATTTTAGTTGAGGCTGTCTTGGTTTCTCGGCTGGGCCATGGCTTAAATCCCCGTTAAATCCACTCAGCCGTCAGGATTCCCACCATCCATGCCCACTGTGGCGTAGCAGCTCTTGCGGGCTCGCGGGAGCGCCTTGAACGCTATGACGCAAGGCGCAGCGACGTTCATGGGGCGTCGCAGTGATTCTATGTTTATATTTTTTTATATGTCGAATAAATTATTCATTACTATTGTTCTGCGTAGTTTGAAGAGAAACAATTTTAAATCTTTATATATGTATTAATCAGGAAGGGAGTGGGGGGTCAAATCGGGTGTCAAAGCGTTTTTTGGGAGGGTCTTGAGACCCCCCAAGACCCCCCCCTGGCGCCGCCACTGCTGCTCGGGAGCAGGGTCTTATAATCCTGAGATAATGATAACAGGTTAAGTGCAGTGTTTAAAAAGCCCTAGTATGGAAGAAGAACTGATGTTCTTTCTCTCAGATCACTGTCATAGGATTTCTGCCAACTCTCATGTACTCTCAAGTAACATTGCTGATGTGTGTGTAGATACCCAATGACCCCTGCGATGGAGGTGGAGTTGTGTGTTCAAGGCACAGAATATGCAGAACTATAAGTTCTGGATGTTGGCTATTATTGACCCCTGTGGTTGTAAGTTTTAAATTTGCTTTGGGGTTTGCATCAGAGCATAAATTATGCAAATTACACATGCTAAACTCCAAGACACCATCTGAATCAGTGGATACAGCCTGCCTTTTATCCAGCACCGATAATTAATGTCCAGAAAGTGTGAAGGCATGGATCGTTAACATCATTAGCTATTGGCCCTCATTGATAAGTGATAAACATTCCTATGTATTATGTTCTTGTTTTCCCCTCCAGTATTATTACTGACAGATTGTCTCTTGTGTCTCTATTAGCAGGCTATGTACATTATCAGCCTTAAGGGGTGTTCAACCTTCAAGTACATCATCTGTGTAGCTCATCTGTTAGATATAAGCACAAGCAAGGTCATGGATTTGATTCCCTGTCATTGAATTTACTAATAAAAGTATCTGTCAAATAAATGTTCACAGCCAGTTATATATACAGTGGGGAGAGCAAGTATTTGATACACTGCCGATTTTGCAGGTTTTCCCACTTACAAAGCATGTAGAAGTCTGTAATTTTTATCATATGTACTCTTCAACTGTGAGTGATGGAATCTAAAACAAAAATCCGGTTTTAAGTAATTCATTTGCATTTTATTGCATGACCAACATGACATCATGACTTTGCGTAAACATACACGCCACTTTCAAGTCAAGTGGCGTGTTATCTATATGCATTTTGAGCTATCCGCGTGTATGTGCACGCCGAAACGAACCGTCATCTTTTGTGTGTATGTCTACGGCGTTAAATGTCAGAGTGATTCCGCGTGCATGTACACGCCGTTAAATGTCCGAGCGAAACGAAGCAAAATGTAGATCTACATCTGGGGAACGATATTTTTTTTCCTAGGATGGTAGGGGAAGACTCATAAATGGTATTAACCCCAGTGACTGGTGGGTTTAGGGACGGGGTTGCGGTAGGTCATATATTTATACATACAGTAATATAACGTTAAAGTAGAACTAAGTAAGAATTCCGTTTTTGTCAAACAGCGACCCCTAGAGTCGCTGTGGAGTACTTGTACTGTCGTGAATAGCACTCACGCAGAGATGGCTCGCACTCACGGCCGGATCCCCTCCCCCTGTACACCGGTACCTGTTCAGTAGGATGGACACTGTAACGAGTGGAAATAAGATATGGCCCCTTTAAGAGCTGCGCGCGCCCTGCGTCTCGAACACCACATGTATACGGCGCCGGGTTATTTCTGTTTGATGCTCATTTTATCAGAATTTTATCAGATCTGTTTTTTGCCGTAAAGCAATTCGTTACCTCGCGAGACCTGATATCACACGATACTTCCTAACACTGAGGCCGGCGGCTCGCCGGCCCAAAGTTGCAAGTGTGATTTTGCGGCTCACAGGCACCAGGGGGGTGCGAGACGACCACCATTCAACACGAAATCAGTAATATAAACATTACAATGACTCCAAAGCTGTTCGGTTAAGGTAAAAAAGTTACTGAGTTCACCTTTAAGTCAACGGCGTTGATAAACACGCTGAAAAGCGATTATGCGTGTTGATAGCACGCCAAAAATGGAAATACGAATTGGCGTGTCATACATACGCCATTCATGAGATCAGTCTGGCATGACATAAGTATTTGATCACCTACCAACCAGTAAGAATTCCGTCTCTCAAAGACCTGTTAGTTTCTCTTTAAGAAGCCCTCCTGTTCTCCACTCATTACCTGTATTAACTGCACCAGTTTGAACGCGTTACCTGTATAAAAGACACATGTCCACACACTCAATCAAACAGACTCCAACCTCTCCAAAATGGCCAAAACCAGAGAGCTGTGTAAGGACATCAGATAAAATTGTAGACCTGCACAAGGCTGGGATGGGCTACAGGACAATAGGCAAGCAGCTTGGTGAGAAGGCAACAACAGTTGGTGCAATCATTAGAAAATGAAAGAAGTTCAAGATGATGGTCAATCTCCCTCGGTCTGGGGCTCCATGCAAGATCTCACCTCGTGGGGCATCAATGATCATGAGGAAGGTGAGGGATCAGCCCAGAACTACACGGCAGGACCTGGTCAATTACCTGAAGAGAGCTGGGACCACAGTCTCAAAGAAAACCATTAGTAACACACTACGCTGTCAAGGATTAAAATCCTGCAGCGCACGCAAAGTCCCCCTGCTCAAGTCAGCGCATGTCCAGGCCTGTCTGAAGTTTGCCCATGACCATCTGGATGATCCAGAGGAGGAATGGGAGAAGGTCATGTGGTCTGATGAGACAAAAATAGAGCTTTTTGGTCTAAACTCCACTCGCCGTGTTTGGAGGAAGAAGAAGGATGAGTACAACCCCAAGAACACCATCCCAACCGTGAAGCATGGAGGTGGAAACATCATTCTTTGGGGATGCTTTTCTGCCAAGGGGGCAGGACGACTGCACCGTATTGAGGGGAGGATGGATGGGGCCATGTATCACGAGATTTTGGCCAACAACCTCCTTCCCTCAGTAAGAGCATTGAAGTTGGGTCGTGGCTGGGTCTTCCAGCATGACAATGACCCGAAACACACAGCCAGGGCAACGAAGGAGTGGCTCCGTAAGAAGCATCTCAAGGTCCTAGAGTGGCCTAGCCAGTCTCCAGACCTGAACCCAATAGAAAATCTTTGGAGGGAGCTGAAAGTCTGTATTGCCCAGTGACAGCCCTGAAACCTGAAGGATCTGGAGACGGTCTGTATGGAGGAGTGGGCCAAAATCCCTGCTGCAGTGTGTGCAAACCTGGTAAAGAACTACAGGAAACGTATGATCTCTGTAATTGCAAACAAAGGTTTCTGTACCGAATATTAAGGTCTGCTTTTCTGATGTATCAAATAATTATCTCATGCAATAAAATGCTAATTAATTACTTAAAAATCATACAATGTGATTTTCGTTTTAGATTCCGTCACTCACAGTTGAAGAGTACCTATGCTAAAAATTACAGACTTCTACATGCTTTGTGAGTGGGAAAACCTGCAAAATCGGCAGTGTATCAAATACTTGTTCTCCCCACTGTGTATATACACTCACCTAAAGGATTATTAGGAACACCTGTTCAATTTCTCATTAATGCAATTATCTAATCAACCAATCACATGGCAGTTGCTTCAATGCATTTAGGGGTGTGGTCCTGGTCAAGACAATCTCCTGAACTCCAAACTGAATGTCAGAATGGGAAAGAAAGGTGATTTAAGCAATTTTGAGTGTGGCATGGTTGTTTGTGCCAGACGGGCCGGTCTGAGTATTTCACAATTTCACAACTGGGATTTTCACGCACAACCATTTCTAGGGTTTATAAAGAATGGTGTGAAAAGGGAAAAACATCCAGTATGCGGCAGTCCTGTGGGCGAAATGCCTTGTTGATGCTAGAGGTCAGAGGAGAATGGGCCGACTGATTCAAGCTGATAGAAGAGCAACTTTGACTGAAATAACCACTCGTTACAACCGAGGTATGCAGCAAAGCATTTGTGAAGCCACAACACGCACAACCTTGAGGCGGATGGGCTACAACAGCAGAAGACCCCACCGGGTACCACTCATCTCCACTACAAATAGGGAAAAGAGGCTACAATTTGCAAGAGCTCACCAAAATTGGACAGTTGAAGACTGGAAAAATGTTGCCTGGTCTGACTAGTCTCGATTTCTGTTGAGACATTCAGATGGTTCTGATGGAGTCAGAATTTGGCGTAAACAGAATGAGAACATGGATCCATCATGCCTTGTTACCACTGTGCGGGCTGGTGGTGGTGGTGTAATGGTGTGGGGGATGTTTTCTTGGCACACTTTAGGCCCCTTAGTGCCAATTGGGCATCGTTTAAATGCCACGGCCTACCTGAGCATTGTTTCTGACCATGTCCATCCCTTTATGGCCACCATGTACCCATCCTCTGATGGCTATTCCAGCAGGATAATGCACCATGTCACAAAGCTCGAATCATTTCAAATTGGTTTCTTGAACATGACAATGAGTTCACTGTACTAAAATGGCCCCCACAGTCACCAGATCTCAACCCAATAGAGCATTTTTGGGATGTGGTGGAACGGGAGCTTCGTGCCCTGGATGTGCATCCCACAAATCTCCATCAACTGCAAGATGCTATCCTATCAATATGGGCCAACATTTAAAAAAAAATGCTTTCAGCACCTTGTTTAGTCAATGCCACGTAGAATTAAGGCAGTTCTGAAGGCGAAAGGGGGTCAAACACAGTATTAGTATGGTGTTCCTAATAATCCTTTAGGTGAGTGTATATATATTATATATATATATATATATATATATATATATATAATGAATGTTCACAGCCAGTTATATATATATATATATATATATATATATATATAAAATGAATGTTCACAGCCAGTTATATATATATATATATGCTTTAATGTATCCAACAAATTGTGGAATGTGTCATTCAGAAATTTCTCAAGATTTGTCAGTGTAGTTCTTTCTAAAATACATATAGGGGAAGGCCAAAGCATTTTAGTCCAACCTATAGCAAACTGTATTTACACTGCTCATTGCACTGCTCAGTTTTTCATATGATCCAGTGTTTTATGAATTCTTTGCTGTATTCATACAGGTAACCATTAACTGATCATTCATTATGGAAGGACTTTGATCACTTTTATCACTTTATAGTTCATCTTTAAGCGACACAGAGGTGTTTATTGAGTAGTATACAATATAGTGCACAGAGTTCTACTGACTTGCTGTACTAAAGGGTGGGAGGGTATGAGGCGCCACGTAGGATTTAAATCAAACTTCGCTTATCAATACATGCATAACACACGTGCATATACACCTATAAATTACTCGCATATACATGTATACTATTGGATGTTCAAAATACATATATGAAATACACGTGCACACTAATATGAAATTCATACCAATACATATTATGTTAGTAATGAATGCATATAAACTTGTGAATAACTTGCATATACATATAAACTTGACGCACGCATACACCTATAAATGCTCGCATATACACAGGCCCGCCCACAGAAATGACTGGGCCCCTGAAAAGGTCCAGTGAATGGGCCCTCCCCAA
This sequence comes from Rhinichthys osculus, assembly GCA_029959095.1. Taxonomy (NCBI): domain Eukaryota; kingdom Metazoa; phylum Chordata; class Actinopteri; order Cypriniformes; family Leuciscidae; genus Rhinichthys; species Rhinichthys osculus. The sequence continues at coordinate 18,466,464 of JARWKJ010000017.1, forward strand.
ATCTACAATAGGCTACTCATATCATGCGTGTGCTCTCTCTCTCTCTCCTACATTAACACATACATTTAACTGAGAGAGACTTACTCGGTGATGGGGTGTGTGTGTATTGTTACACACACACACACACACACACACACACAGGGCTCTCAAGAGTCACGCATTGAGCATGACAGTCACTCATTTCGGTCTTTTGTCACGCACTCCCGCCACACATTGTATTTCTCACGCGGAAAAACGATTTATATTTAAGCAGGAATCAAGCGTTGTTAGTCGAGCTACACAAAAGCCAATCAGAAATTTGCAATATTATATCTGGGTATGATTTAACGCAACAACCAATGAAAAAAAAAAAAAGAAAATTGTCATGAAACAACCCAATTCCCGCGACCTGTCCAATAATGGTGTTCACACCGAACGCGAATTTAATTATTTGCGCGAGTAGATTACATGCAAAGTCAATGCAAAGATGCGAATAGATGCATCATTCGCGCCGGGTGTCGCGAATGACGTGAATTGGGCGACGCGTTTGCCGCGAACGTCTTCCGCGCAAGTTGAAAAATTTGAACTCGAGCGAAAGATTCAAGTGTCTAACTAGACACGATAGATGCGTATTTGACGCTCTATTCGCGTTCGGTGTGAACACACCATAAGGCCGTGTGTCCACCAAAGCGTTTTTAGCCGGCTGAAAACGCTAGACGCTCTGCTGAAAACGCCCAGCTGTGGGCGCTTGAGAGCGTTTTGGCAGCGCAGCGTTTTTTCCGTTGAGTCGCTTCGTTGCTATGATACAGAATATCTGAATAGAATATTCCGATTACCGGGCGTTATTTATAGAAATGTGTCTAAAAAAAAAGAGCTTTGACGGTTTGCAAGCTAACGTTACGCTAACGTAGATCCCGGCCCCCCACCGATCAGCTGTCTGACTGCTTACCTGATAGACCGATCGCCGATGAAATGTTCCTCCAAGCATTGTTTTTTAAATTCACATTGTGGTAATCCGGGGATGTCATCTGATATAGCTAAACACGTATGTTCGGAGACCAGCAATATTCATTTTTCATCTATTTTGTTCAGCTCTGCTGGTTGATGTCCTTGTGCACAAAGAATGTTGAATGACAGTTGGTCGGTGTGATATTAGTCCCGCCCCTCCTCAACTGTGATTGGACGGTTGGTGAAAAGTGACAGTGATGAGCGCTGCGTTTTATCCAAAAGTTGAACATTTTTCAACTCTCGGCGACCGGTAAAAACGCCGGGCGCTCAGCGCTTCAGCGTGTAAAAAACGCCGAACGCTCAGCGCTTGAGCGTTAAATACACGCTCAGCGCCTCATTGCGCTCATGGCGTTCTAAAAACGCGGTGCTCCCATTGAAAACAATTAAAAAACGAACGCCAGGCGCGAGTAAAAACGCTTTGGTGGACACACGGCCTTAGGCTCTCAGTGAGAGAATCGTGCCAAAATTGGAAGCGCAGGTAAAAGAAAGACGCAACTGTACAAATCGGGTTATTTCGGGAACTTTTTTGCCGCATGTACACAATAAGTCATTTAGACATTTGCAACAGTTTATTTATTTACACAAAGTTCAATTTTACGCGATCAATCTGTTTTGCAGTCCCTGACTGTTGTTTTCAGTTGCAAATAGCTGTTCACAGGCTTGCAATGCTTTTGGCCGCATTTGTGCGCAAAAACCGTGCCAAAAGTGTAAGCGCGGAAAAATGGAAGTCAGAAGAATACAGATCCTATTTATTTTGCGTTAGCATGAAGCTGCAGTTTCACAATACATGTATTATACTTACCAATAACAGTAAAATGCTGCAAATATTTTTTTCTTACACTTGATATATGCGATTTACACGCTTACAAATCTTCTCTTGCACACGCAAATTTAATTTACGCTTGCAATCTTATGTACACTTTCACAAATCTTACCCTGCGCATGCGATTCTTTTAGGCATCATTTTACCTTCATATCCATCCACGTTTTATTTTGCATGTATGCGCGAGTGTTTTATGGATGTGTATGCCCAGCAAGCAATAGCCCTCATTTCACCGTCTAGGTTAAATATAGACCCGATATAGTCCGGCTATGTGTAACCCACTTCTAGCCAAAATAACATGAATCTGGTAACATGTATTTTTTTTACAAAATAACTTGCAAAATCTATGATATTCCATCATGTAAGCAAAGTCAACTGTGATTACAAGGTGTTTGGTTTCATTTCTGTGACGCTTTCTATGTGTAGGCTGTGCGTAGCCACGATCTAGCTCGTGATCAGCCCGGCTATTTATAGCCCACTTATAGTCGAAACATGATTAATTGTAGTTTTAATTAATTGTTGGGCAGGCAACGCATGAGATGGTTGATATCCCATCATGTTCGCATCTAAAAGGTGCCAGTGTCATTTCATGACATGGTCGATCTGTAGTCACGATTTAGCTCTGAATTGGACGGGCTATGTGCAGTCTGCTTTTAGCCCACCCCGGCGAAATCGAGGCAATCAGTGGTCTACGTTTAACGGCTTGGCTAGCCCTGATTTAGACCAGCGATTATTATAGCCAAAATAGTCTTAAAATTGTTTACATGTTTTTTGCCCACGCTGTACGATAATATCTACGATATTATTTGTCTGTCTTTCATTTTAAATTAAATAAAAATGCAATTACATTTCTCAACCGCTAGATGGCAACAGCCCAACTGAGACATGACTACTGGCAACGCGAGACTTGATAGTTAGTACAGATCACCGTTCTCGCGATCGCGCGATACATTTCCACCATTTTGAAACATTTCAAACGAGCCAGAGCATTGCATTCAGCTGTCGGTCGAAGAGAACAGGTAAAAGACATTCCTACTTTTGTCTTGTAAGTGTCTGTGTTTTCGTTTTGACGTCCTCATTTTTTAGATAAATTATTTGTTATCATGTGTTGTTGGAATCGTGACATTTACAGTGTATCATGGTACATGCACGTGTTACAGTTACTGTAACCCCATGTTTCCATGTGCTCTTAAACTCGAATTAACTGAATCCAAAGGTGTAAACATGAAACATGTGCAACCCATTATAAAGTGTTATGAAAGCCACAATTATATTTTACTCTTTTCTTTAGATCATTATGATATAAAAATAGCATTTCCTCACTAAAGCTCTCATCTTTGACAAAGTCCATCATTGATTTGAATTATAATGTTGAATTTGTCTGAACAATGGCTTGTTACATACAGAGAGAGCATAAGCTAGAGTAGAATAATATTTGTCATTGTACAAGCACAATAAGATTAAGTTTCATTCAAAATGCCTTAATTCGTTAAAGTTTGAAACTTTCAAATTCATTTTATAATACAGCATAAAAATACAAATGATTGGCTATATAAAATAAGCAATTATAAAAATTATCCAGCAGTAGGCCTATATCAATAATGCAAATAGCTCAGATGTGCATTAAACCCTAAACAGAACACATACTGTACACAAAAAATAGTACAGATGAATGTATTATTCAATGCACACTTGAGGTTAAACTGTCAAAAATGCTTTTCTTGTGCAAATTATTTTTTTCTTATTTGGCAGATGCCGTGATGACCAACTTCCCAACAGCAACAGAGTTTTATATTTTATTATCTTAAGTTGTTGATGTTCCATTTTTTTAATCACTTTATATTGTATTTTTAATATTTTATTTGGTCATTTTTATGTTTTGATATTTTTGTAAGTTGTTAATGTTCTTTTTCTAAATAAAACCTTTATATTTAATTTGTTTGAATGGATTGTCATTTATGAGAACCTGTTATATTTGAGTGAAAAGAATCCTTTAGCCATCATTTTGTTGTCTATTCATGTAGCCTATATGTGTAGTCGTTTAAGAGCCTTCTAATTGATGACTAGTCTATTCTTGGGCTATAGTTAGACGTCTATTAGATTTTCACTGACAGCCCAAATTCAGCCTTGTTTTAGCCTAAACCCATATGCACTGTCTATTAGACGTATATATGTAGTCGTTCAATAGCCGTCTAATTGATGACTATTCTTGGGCTATGGTTAGACGTCTATTTTTGGGCTATGGTTAGACGTCTATTCTTGGGCTATGGTTAGACGTCTATTTTTGGGCTATGGTTAGACGTCTATTCTTGGGCTATGGTTAGACGTCTATTAGATTTTCACTGACAGCCCAAATTTAGCCTTGATTTAGCCTAGACGTCTGGGCTGTGTTTTGCTGGCTATTAGACGTCTTTTAGACGCAAAATTGCTTGCTGGGTGCGCGCATCGGGTTAATATGTATGTGCGAGTGTTTATAGGTGTGTCTGCATGGAAGTTTATATGTATGTGCGAGAGTTTATAGGTGTGTCTGCGTGCAGCGAGTGTATATGTATGTGCGAGTGTTTATAGGTGTATGTGCATGAAAGTTTATATGTATATGCGAGTATGTAGGTGTATGCGTGCGTCAAGTTTATATGTATATGCAAGTTATTCACAAGTTTATATGCATTCATTACTAACATAATATGTATTGGTATTAATTTCATATTAGTGTGCACGTGTATTTCATATATGTATTTTGAACATCCAATAGTATACAATGTATATGCGAGTAATTTATAGGTGTATGTATATTATGCACGTGTGTTATGCATGTATTGATAAGCGAAGTTTGATTTAAATCATACGTGGCGCCTCATAGGAGGGAATACGGTACTAAAAAAAGAATTACTAAAAAAGTTTTTTATATGATAGAAATAACTGTATTATGAAAGTATTATATATATATATATATATATATATATATATATATATATATTGACATTTGAAGCTTAGCCTAAGCAGATAAAAGTGACTGAGAATGACTTTTGAGTTCAAGTTAGATGGTAATATGATAACAGCATGTTGCATTAAAAGCAGAGGATTTGTGGTGAAGAATGAGGAGAGGATTTTCGAACTGAAAAAAAAAATCACTCACACACACGGTTTGCCATCTTTGTAGCTCTAATGGTTTTTAAACTGTTTTAAACTGTACAATATGTATATTCTTACACTAAACCTGTACCCACCATAGAAAACTTTCTGCATAAAAAACAAAACAAAACAAAAAAACTATGATTTATAAGCTTGTTTTCTCATGGGGACCTCAATTTAAGTCCCCACGGTTACATGAGTCCCCATTCGGGTTGAAGTCCCCACTGGGATAGAAAAGCACGCACACATGCACACACGTTTTATGGGGACATTCTATAGACAATGTTTTTTCCAGTACAAACTGTATATTCTATCCCCTTACACTAACCCCAAATCTACCCGTTACAGAAAACTTTATGCATTTTTACATTTTCAAAAAATATCCCTTAAATGATTTAAAAGCCGTTTACCTCATGGGGACCAAAAATGTCCCCACCACATCAAAGGATTCTGGTATTAATATTCTATGGGAGTTCCAGAACCACACACACAGCTTCATGTTTCTTACAAGAAGGAACAGAGAACACATGCTGTGATATCCTTTTTATTTGACTTTTTTTTGCAGATATTTGCTGAAGCTTGTGGCCACAGTTACAAGTCGAGTGCTAAAAAGCTCATGCACTAAAAGTGTTAATAGAGTGGCAAGCACAGTCCAAATAACATTGCAGTGAGACTCAATACAAAAAGGTATTGTACGTAGAATAGTAGAATATTAAACTTAAACCACTTTGTAACCATAAAAAGCAAACTATAATGTGGTTTAGTGGAATAAGAGGGATATTTGGTCAAAGACTTGTGGGCAGCATTCTGTCACACAGTGCAGTTGTGCCTTTGGCAACCTGAGTTTAAATCCTGCCTTCCTGATCCTGTTTTTCTCTCTCTCTTCCCCTTCAGAATAAAAGGCAAAAACACCAAAAATGAGGGATATTTGGTGTTGGAATTGACATGTTTAGTTGGCTCAGTTCCCAGTTACATTCCATCACTAAAAGGCAAAAACAGAGACATTTGAGACTAATTGATCCACACAAGCTGACTGCAGCAGTTGGGCTGAGTTTGACTGCATATTGATGCTGATGGGAGAAAGTCCAAGTCTGATTCTGACAACTATAAGCAACAAAGTTGGACACCTCAAAGATGCACAGATCCAGTCATATGTTTAGGATGTGCCCTGATTTATTTAATGTCCAAAGAGCAAGTTTCACCACAGGACTGTTAGTAAGATTTCACTTCAGCAACTTTGAACAAAAGCATTTACACACCGTTATCAGACAGAATGGTCCGAACATTGTCACAGATACCTAAAATATACTATTTACACATTTTAAACATACTGTACTGTGGGGTCTAAAAGTGTGATACCACGAGTGGAAAGGTTATTCTAAATCTTTTTTATATTTCTTTTTTTTTGGTTTGTCCTTCATTTGCACTCAAGCTGCATGAACGCAAGTTTGTTTAAAACTCAATGATCATGTGATCCAGCATAAATTGAGATGACCCAAAGGGCATCTTGTGCTTCAAAAACCCGTTCTCATGAGGACACATGACTATTTTATTTTTTGGCGAATTCTTGACTATTTGATTTGTACAGAAACTTTTGATTTATAGGAAAAATTAAGTAAATGGTTCAAGAAGATTATACAAATTCGCCCCCAAAATTTGCCAAAACGCAAAATATGTATGTATTGATATGAGAGTGCCTTGGTTTCAATGAAAGAACATGTAGAGTCTCATGATCAATGTTATTAATTTACTTATATGATTTGTGACCTAGACATAGGCCTAATGAAGTTTCAAGTATTTATTTATAATTATGTATATACTATGTATAGCCATTTCATTTATAAAATGTCATTAAAATTAAAAGCTAATTATAACAAATTTAAATGAAATCCATAAAATTATCCCATGATGGGAACCCTTATACTGTATATGAAGTGCCCAACAGAACCCTTTAAGATTCCATAGAATCTTTTCTTCTAAGAGTGTAACAAATAATTGATCTGCCCTTTTCAGCAAGACATTCAATCTACCCTCAAGCTCTCTGGTTTTCTTACAGCACCTGAACCTTCCAGGTTTAAAGCTTTCCTACCCTCATCTCAGGATGTGCAAAATTAATCTGACCACCAAGCTTTTGGCATCTTACATCAATGTAAACGATTTCTTGACACATCCAGTCTTTGTTTCAAATCAGACATTCTTTACTGATGTCTAAACTGGAGACTGGCAGCCGAAACAGCAGAGTATCTCCTTAAAGGTCTTCCTCATTTCCAGGCTGCGGCAGGCGTAGATGAGGGGGTCAATTACAGAGTTGCACATAATGAGGACCAGGTACGTGGTGAAGTGAGACATGTAGCAGAGGCAGAGCGGATGGTGCGGACAGGACACCAGCAGAATGAGGTGGAGGAAAAAGGGCGCCCAGCAACACACAAACACTCCGAGGAGGATGGAGATGGTCACGGCTCCCTTCATGCAGCTGTGTTGACGTGGGGCCGGGTTGCCAGCGGCAGCTGCTGCTGGGGGTAATGCTGCGATTCTCTGGACATGAAGTCTGGCGAGAAGAAACATGTGTACGTAGAGAGTTGCCATGAGAACCAGCATGGCAAAGAACATTGTGATTAGACACACGATCACGGTCTTGCTCTCAGAGTACACTATAAAGACAATCCCACAAACCACACACACCAGCCAGATCGCGGCGATGGCGACCAGCGCTTTGCGTACGGTCACTATGCTGTGGTAGCGCAAGGCGTAGAAAATCGTGACGTAGCGGTCGACGGCAATGGCCAGAAGGTTGCAGATGGATGCCACAAGAGAAATGCAGATCATCGAGTCAAACACATTGTCCATCAAACGCACAAAATAGTCACTGGCCACCAAAAGGCGACTGTTTAGTACGGCAATGAAAATGGTCTCCAGAGAGTTCGATACACTTACCAACATGTCCGCAGCAGCCAGGCTGCACAGGAAAAAGTACATTGGAGAGTGAAGGTTTTTGTTTTTGACCACAGCCGAGATGACGAGGATGTTCTCCAGGAGACTCACAATGCCCAAGGTGAGAAAAACCACTGCCTGGATCTGGACCTGCTCGCACAGCGCCCCTGCTGGAGGATCCACAGCACTGCCATTATGAGGCAAAGACGTGCTGTTTGCAGGTTTCTGCCCTTTAAGAAACTGCAGGTTTGAGTCGTTCATCAGGATTTGTGAAGATAAAGAGACTGGGAAGAACAGACAACAGATGAGAGATGGAAATTTGAGAGGAAACAAAAAATTTAAGCAGTAAAAGAATAGGCTATTAAAGAACAAAACTGGTTCAGATGATGGGAAGAATAACAATAAAGGAAGCTGAGAGCTGTAGATGTAGTTGAAGAATCAGATGTTGCAGTTTCTTCGAAAAATGCTGCTTGTCTGTTGGAGATGCTCCTGTAGAGATGCTCTGTGATTCAGCAGCTCGGAGAAAACCGACTCTCTCACAGCCACTGGCTGTACGTCAGCAGATTCAGCCTCCGCCTGCTCTTTGTGTGATTGCTTAAGACTTTAAATGAAAGATGTGGGTACAGACACACACATTTAAAGTCCATGGCAACAGGCAGGTATGTGCTTTCTTTGATCCAAATTATCAAATCATTCGTTTATTTTCCAAAGCTATCTTTCAGGACAAACACACAAGAACTGTCACGTTTTAATGTTTATGTTATATTAACCCTCTAATACACTTCATATTTATATGTCATTGTATGTGTTATTAATGACAATATAAATTGAAAATGGCTAATGACAGCTGTAAAGCACCAACCTAGTCCTGAAGCGTGTTTAGGAATCCGTCCATTGTAAAATAACGCGCTACTTTTAACTGTAAAGGAACTGTAAAAGTAAAGGAACATAAAGGAACAAGAGGCGTTTCTAAAGGTTGCAGTTCTTGAAACTTCAAGTCTCTTCTCTTCTCTGATGATGTGTTTTTCAGTGTGAGGACAAGACAACCTGTCACTCAGCAAAAATCCAATCAATTCCCGATGGACAAAATCAAGTCCCAAAATCAAGTCATTTTTTTCTTGTTCGAGAAGCCATTTCACTCGGATATACAAGACAATAGGGAAGAAAAGACTATCACACAACATCTGTTTCATGCTGACTTTAACACTAAAACACTGCAAAAAACAGTCAAATTCATCCGTCTGGCGCATTTTTACACAGAAAATCAATTACAAAGTAGTGCACTGGAAACACACACTCACACGAAAGTTTGGGAAAGATTCAGGTTTTTTTTTAACATCCATTTTTTTTTTTTTTTTTGCGATTTGATCCCTTATATATCAGAGGGTTAATGCGTTAAAATAAAACAAATGATTTTGTTTGAGCTCTTGCATGGAAATGATTTTGTAATCGCTAGAATTTTGCGGACTTGTTTGTGTACAGCTGTAATATAAATATGTCCTTGCAGAACTGTGCAGTCACTTTCTCCACTTAAAAGAGAAAAATATCTGTTCTCTCATACCACGCAGTATCCAGGTAATTGTATGGTATTTATTTTACTGACAAAAGCTTTTACTTGTGAAACCTTGAGGAGAGACACGTTACGCAACATGAAAAACTACAGGAGCCTATTTGAAGTGAATAAATTGAGTTTGAGCAAATATTCCTGTGTTTGTTTGTTAGAATGGTGTGGGTCCATGTGATGAGTCATATTCCCACAGGATATTGATTGATTTTTTTCACACCTCATCACCTGCTTCAATGACTTCATGACAAGTTATAGACCAGACTGTTTCACATGGTGTGCAGTTCACACTCCAGCAGATGATCATTTATCAATACTGACTCTGATTGGTGCCTTATCAGAAAAACAGGAAGAAAACATAAGCTAAATTCATCAGTTAATCTAAGAGTACCAAATTGTTGACAGGAGAGATGCATGTTAAATTAAAGTGAATAAATGAACCTGACCGTTGAACTAAAATACAGTGATTCAGTCAGAATGAATGGAGCTTTGGTTTAAGAGGTGAATTCATTTTTGCATTGTTATTATCTTTTAGTACCTCTCCACTGGATAAATCCATCAAGGACAAACCAGCCTCAGCAACATTTGAATATTTAAACTGAATAACTAACTAGAGGTCCAGGAGTACAGCAAGGTCAGGGTTAAAGAGTATAATGATGCTTAATCTCAGTCTGAGCATTCACTATGCCTGTGGAATACAAAATCCTGCTGCGCCACAGAGCGCCAGTTACATAGTTTTATATTACATTTATTTGTCTCAAATCGTCGTTATGTATATACTGACTTCACCCTGTGCTGCAATATACATTTAGTTTTACATTCATTTACAGAAATCAGCTGGTTAAATGAAAATTGCTGATGTTATCAGATTTTCAGGTGATATTCTCAATTCATTCAGTTAACGGACACTCTGAAATAAAGTGTTCAGACTGCAGACAATGCAACGATTGTAATTAATTGTACTGTCATGATTCTGCCCTCGTGTCCTTGATTTTCTCTAGTCTTGAGGCAGGATCATGACAGAATCATGTTTTGTGTGCAAGCACATGGTCTTGTGTTTTGGGCCATGTGCTTGTGTTGTCTCGTTATGATACTCTGCCCCCTTGTTACCCTTGTCTTGTCATTATTGTCTAGTCAGTTTCACCTGTCCTGGTCTAGTCAGCTTCACCTGTCTTTGTCATTAGTGTTCCCCTATTTTATCCCCTTGTGTTTGCTTGTCCTGGGCCGGTTCATTGTTGTACATTGTGAGATTCTACCCGTGAGTACCTTGTCTAAGTAGAAAGTCTTGTATTGTTCTTGATCTCGTATTGGCTGTCTGTTAGTCTAGTATTGTCAAGTGTTTTCTAGTTTAGTAATCCCTCGTTCGTATTGTCTCTATTTTGCCCCGTCGTGGGTTTTGTTTTCCCCTGTTTTTCTGTTATAATAAACGTTGTGTAATTGTCTACCGTCTGCGCTTGGGTTCTTCTGCTAAAATCATAACAGAAAAACAGGGGAAAACAAAACCCACGAGGGTTTTATTTGTCTCAAATCGTCGTTATGTATATACTGACTTCACCATGTGATGATGATGAAGTGACGTTTCACTCATAGTGACAGCAGGCAGAAAAGAATAAGAATATCAGCAAAACTTTAAAATGGCTCAGCGATTTACTGCAGAGCAAGTACTGTACACAATCATATATTAGTGTGACTGTCACTTAGATCTGGTGAAGAAGTCAGCGATCAAAATATTGATTTGAAGATGTTGAAAATGATAGTTTTGAGAATATGTTTGAGATAGCGAATATGAGCCAGATGCTGAATGTACTGGGAAATGAGCTCTGACGAGGACAGTGATGATGGTATAAAACACCTGCTCAAACTGAACCCGTCCAAGCTCCAAAAGGTAACAAAATATGCTTTATTTTATTCTTCTGCAATTGCTACTCAAGAGAGTATTATATTATCACGAAAGGTAGAGATCCATCTACCTAGATACAGATTTAGGTCCCGAATAAAGACCCGAATGTAATTATGATTGGCGAAACATTCATGCATTTAAGGGTTAATCACATTTTTTTATTAAATCATTATAAAACAGTATTTTTTTACTGTGATACACTGGTGACGGGAATCACTTAAAACAGACACATTACGGGGAGGATTGTATAAAACCAAAGTCACACTTTGCAATAAAGACTTAACCATCTTCACATCACGACTGGCTGGACATTCTTTATTCTTACAATCATCATAATACACTGTGGTTTACTCTAATTCTCAGCCATGTAAATTCCTGTTCGTCATTGCACACCTGTCAGAACGTGTAGCTGTGGGGAGGAATATAACCTTTGCTAAGGAGTCCACTCGTGTCTTAATCAAATCCCCTCTGACTTGCACCTCTCTCTGACTCATGGAGCACAAAGTAAAGCTTTCGTCTCCTGGAACATGTAATATTTCATGGACATCTTTGAGGTTTTACTGATATGGTGTAATACTGTATATTCAGTCTCTACAGAGGTCGATGCTTTTGTAACTGCTACTTTGGAATTACAGATAGGTTTCTGAGTTAAGGTCTCTTGTAAAATAACTTTTTTAAAGAGTGTGGCTGATTTTTGTTCTATCATTGAGTGTTTTTGTTCTTGAAGTGGAATGGCTTCGTCATGTGAGAGCAATTGTTTCTTGATTTCATATTTTTGCAAGCTATTGCGAATCATTGTGCAGATTTGAAGGCGCCCTAGAGGCACTATTTCATAAAGGATAGGTTTAACTAATGCCCTTCTAACATTACACAATTTCACAATATTAAAACCCTCTGACAGCTGTCACATAATATAAGAAATAAGAAATTTGATGCGTTGTTCACCTGCAATTTCTGCATCATTCAGCAATTTAATTAGCCTGGGAAAACCCAGACAACTTCCGGCAAATTTAGATTTGCTCTGAAAGTTAGTCTGGCAAAGAGCTCATTCAAGCCCATTTCCAATCCGTCGAAATTGAGGCACAAATCAGAAACGTTGGGGTGGGCTTTACACGATGACGAAAGCGCTGGGATTTTGAAGCAGATTTTGTAGCCTACATTACAAAGATGGATGCCGCCGTCGAACATCACTCGTTCAAATCAGCTATCGCGTCTGTTTTAAGCTATTTGAACGTTTCCTTTTAGTTAAAAACCGAGCAAAGAACAACAGGCTCAGATGAAGGAACTAAAAAAATACTTTTGTGTTCATGTGTACATCCACACTGAGCAACTGCCATGCTTCGGCTGCGCAGTTCCGCCTGGCATTGAGGGCTGGCATTATGCAAATATTTGGAGGCGTACATATTAATGATCCCGACTTTTGCGTCACAGTCGGTATTGTGTGGAGAACCGACCGTTTTTCAGGGGTGTTTTTCATAAACGTGAATTAAATGAGAACGCGAAAACAGTCCAGTTTGAGATTCACTCTATGTCATGTCCATGCACTGAACTCTTGTTATTTGACTATACCAAGGTAAATTCAATTTTGAATTATAGGTCACCTTTAAAGTCTCAAATTTATGTGGGTGTATAAGTCTCCTCACATTATTTGTTTAGTTCCATGACCCTTGCCCAGTATCCACACACACAAACCTACAAAAATACAGATCCAGAAAGATTTAAATGTTCTTTCTGAATTAAAGCCGCTTGAGACATTTCGCTCGCACAAATCGCCTTTTCTTTAAAATACTTTAAGTAGTTTAAGCAGCAGTGCATGAGCTTTATTTCACATAGCCTTTAAAGACGGTACAACTGGTTTGCCCTGTTCAGTATTTTCAGATGATTATGGTTATGAACTATTCAACAATAAAATCTATAATAATTTACATGTTTGCTCTCATACTTACACAACCTATCATTTAGCCAGTTTTATTTTAATTAACGCATATCACTTTTGGGAGACAGAGTTGATCATTTGTCCACTAGAGGGTGTAAGAGCAATACATGGGGCAAAATGAGAATTTGGGATTTAACTAAAAAAAAAAAAAAATTAAAAAAAAAAAACTTATTTCAGCTAGTTACATTTCTTATTTTTTATTTTGAATTTAGTTGAAGTATTATATTAACTAAAACGTAATAAAAAACTATAGACATTAAAACTAGAAAAATAAAACTCGTCTGTAAAATGAACAGTTATAGAGTCTAGTGCTCTTTTTTAATGTTTATATTTCAAATAATGTTTTATTTATGGTTTTAGTTAATAAAAGACCACATAAATGTTCCAGATACCATCATATTAACGCTCGAGGACGCATAACCTGATCTTAAATATGACCTATTTTCATATCTCTTGAGTAGGAGATTCATTCTCATATGTGCCCTTTAGAGCAAAATAGATGTTAGTATATAAATATATGAAGAGAGCCATGTCAGTGACATTTAAAGAAAATGTCATTGTTTTTCAAGGAAAGCAAGCTGAACATGATATTGAGCCATGCTTCGGCTCCTCTTCTGGTCTATTTTTCTTCGCACTGCTTTTATGATTTTTTTCCCCGCGACAGATTCAATGAGTATAAGGATTTGTATTCTTAATCAAACAAATAGTACTGGCTAAAAGGGTCTTTGTAGCATAAAAAGAGAAGATAATGATGGTAAAATTGGGGTCCATCATCAAAAATTTGTCACATCCTCTTCATCGAGGTCTTTCTTGGAACACCTTTGCTCCTACATTTATGTTCAAAGAAATTAGTTTTCTTTTCCCTTCTCACTTAGCCAATTTACTGTCTAATTCAGTCCATTCAGGTCTAAAGTCAGCACATGTAGGTTTTTCACACTCACAAGTTGCATCTACAGCTAGTGCAGAACGCAGCTGCTAAACTCCTCACTGGGACCCGCAAGTATGAGTCGATTACCCCTATTTTATCCACACTGCACTGGCTACCTGTCAAATTTAGAATTGATTTTAAAATGTTATTATTTGTTTATAAAGCATTCAACAAATTGGCCCCTCAGTACCTGACCGATCTACTTCGCCCGTACACTCCCTCTAGAAGTCTGAGATCTAGCGATCACGGTCTGCTCATCGTGCCTAGATCTACAGTAGACTTAAAAAACGAGCTGATCATGCTTTTGCAACTGCAGGCCCTAAACTTTGGAACAGTCTACCTCTCCACATTAGATTAGCCCCGGCCTCATCTGTTTCCTCCTTCAAATCTTCTTTAAAAACATATTTTCTTTGGCCTTTAACACTGCTTAATTTAGGTAATTATTGTTTATCTATTGTTGTGTTTCCCTTTATTGGTTGTTTTATTATTACTTATTTTTTTATTCTGTCCTGTACGGCACTTTGGTCAGTCTGGGTTGTTTTTAAATGTGCCTTAAATAAATATTGTATTGTATTGTATAACTAATGAATGTACCCATACATCTACCTTATATGTGCTGTTTTGTAATATTTTGTACTGTCTATTGTTTAACTGTATTCTTGTTGCTGCTGTCTTGCTGCCAATAGGCAATGTTGAAAAAAGATGCAAAATTAGATTAAAGCAATACGATTTTGTTATCTGGTAAGTAAACATTTCTTGTAATCCCACAAAACAACATTTATCATTCATTAAGTAATGTTATACCAAGAGAAAATACAATACAGTTAAAAACAAAAAAAACAGACAGAGCCTTGAGGTTCAGCACACATCCCAGTGTTTGAGAACTCACTCTGCATTCATTGGCCAGCTTGAGAGATTTGGGTTTAAGAATATGGGAGGGGAAGGTTTGTGTAACCTCAAAGCCGATTTCAGCTCAATATGCACAGTTAACTGCAAGTCAGCTACAGGGATTAAAGTGAAAAAAAATTCTTCTGACTGAATTTTTTTTCAGGCCAAGTCATATTCCTGTAACTTTATTTAAATAGTCGAGACCAATAGCGTTTTAAGGGGAGATGTTTTAAACCGCTTTAATATTGCCAGTGTGCGTATTTTAAAAGCTATTTTAATCTATGAAAAACAATGACTTATCTTGACAAATAATCAACCATCTACATAACTTTTCAGTGCATGTTTTTATTTATCTTATAAGACCAAACAATGCTAAACTATGTTAATATATAGTTTGTTCCATGGCAAATCGTTTTGGCTGAGGGCAAAGTGAAGTTTCATAACTTTATATATTTAGGCTATTTAACTTTGTAGCCTATTAGAGAGCTGACTTATGTTTGACTGAATTGTTTGCTTTTATTTCTCATTGTATAGCTTATTATAGCCTACCTATTAGGCTACTTATACTTTTGAACGGGATATTATTGATCATTAAAACTGACATTTAACAAAAAGAGACAGGGTTGTGTAATTTTATATATTCTAAAATATTCTTTATATATATATATATATATTTACTATGCATTACTTTCACTGTATGTGTACATGCATAATACAATAAAACGATACAACCCTGTCTGTTTGTTAAATGTCAGTTTTAATGATCA
The DNA here is from genome assembly GCA_029959095.1 of Rhinichthys osculus. Taxonomy (NCBI): domain Eukaryota; kingdom Metazoa; phylum Chordata; class Actinopteri; order Cypriniformes; family Leuciscidae; genus Rhinichthys; species Rhinichthys osculus. The sequence continues at coordinate 18,482,320 of JARWKJ010000017.1, forward strand.
ATAATGTTTCATATTTTTAAAATGAAAACAAAAAGAAGCAGGGTTGTGTTTTATATTTCGTGTTGTTATAAATGTATGAAGTGAAGATAATCAATGTGCGTTGCCTGAACCACATTTGTGTGGCCATTAATATGTTTATGATAATATGTTCATTTATAAATGAAAAGAGGCAGAGTTGTATTTTATACCATATTTCGTTTTATGGTTGCCTAAAATATACATAAAGAGATAACCGGAGTAGCCAGAGCGAGCTGAGTGACGCGATCAAGAACGCACTGTTCCATTTGCAGAATAACCGGACTCGCGTCCTCTCGTCCTCGGGAGTTCGTTCTCCCGAGTCGAACTTGGCAAGTCCGAACTACCAGGACGCAAGTCCGAAGTTTGCGTAGGCTACTTGGTAGGCTATTGAGAAATGGCCAATATTGACCCGCGTTCTGTTTTCTATCATGCGCCGTGCACGTTTGCGCGCTCGGGCTCGGACCGCAGCAAACGAGCTGTAGCCTGACATGCACTTCTGCAAAGATTAATTGAGTGAACACGGAGCAGTTTTTTCCGTGAGCGGGAATTGAAAACCCGGAGTGGACCGTAAGCGAAGTGATAACAGAATGCTTAGAGTGGAGAGAGGAACGTGATTTCGCTCCACTCCAGGCTTTGATCACATCCCCCTCAGCAAGGTGAATACACCTCGTCTCTCCTTAATTTAAGACCTATTCAAACTGTTCAAACTAAAATTAAGACATTTATCACACTATTTGAGAAATGAAAGCCTATTTACGGCCTTAAAATTATGAAAAGTTAATTTAAGACATAAGGACAGACGGGAACCCTGCAATTGACGGAAATCCGTCATAGACTCGCTGCAATTAACGGAAATCCGTCGTAGCGACGGAGAACTTTAATCCCTGCAGCTATCTATAGATTAATTCCCCTAAAAAGTGAAAACAACGTGGCACTTTTGAAACATGCTCTGTTTGAACATCTCGATATGCTTCAACCAATGGAGTTTGAGGTGGGCATTCTTACACATGCAGTATCGGATAAATATATACAGTATATGCATATATATATATAAATTTTAAATGTTATACAGTATAAGGGTTTAATCTGTTGCCCAGGCTAAGTCCTGGTCCCGCTGAGGCTGTGTGGGTTTCTCGTCTATAATTGAAAGGGCACATCATTGAGCCTTGCCTGTTTGATTTAGTTCCACACAGAGCCTCAAAAGATGTTTCAAAAGATGCAAGAAAATATGCACTGGACAGCAGTTAGTGATATATTCCCAGGGATTAACCTTTTTAGCTAATAAATACTTTTATAGTCAATAATCAATGTAGATACAGACAAAAGTCAATAATCAATTATTTGTTTGGAAACACATGCTACAGCCCCATTAAGTAACCTAGACAATAGCTGAATTGAGGATCTGAGTCAGCCGCAATGAGTAATAATCTAAACTGAAGGGTCAAACAGTGCATTTGTCCTCGTGTTGCTGCCTGCTGGTGGCAGGATTCCATGGTTGCCTACTACCATTTACCATGAAAAACCATAAGTGAACGCAGCCTTAAAAACAGTGTGTATTATAAAAATTGTTTGTGAGATCCTCGGTATAGCAGAATAGTGTGTGGCTCAGTGCGTTTCCAGGGAAAGAGTATTAAATTAAAAAAATAAAAGTTTCATTCACTGAAAAAAAATATATTTGTCAACAAAACGGTGAGCATCAAGGCTTTTATCATTAATGAAAATAAAACTCACAAACATAAAAAAACTCAAGCAATCAAAAAATCTTTTAGCTAAATGAAATAAAAACAAAATGTGAGGTTGTGGAAGGAAAATAAATGACTAAACTCCACCTGGCCTTAATGTGCTCCACAATAAATAAATAAAAAATGGAAAAATATTTCCCAGAAGTCCCTGTGTATTTTATCACATTTCATTCATATTAAATTGTTATTGCTTTAAGGCTGACATGAAACGGAAGTTGCGATAGTTCTTTCTTTGCCATATTGTGATGTGTCCAAGTAAAAGCGGCTTCTTGAACAAGAAAAAAATGTAGGGCGGGGCTTGATTTTTGTCCATCGGGAATTGTTGGATCAGTGCGGTTTGCTATTGTTGTGATCTCATGACAGGTTGTCCCACCCTCGTCCCAGTAAACACATCATCAGAGAAGAGAATGTTGTTTAAAGAGGAGGGGTTATTTTTAAGAAAGATTATGTAAAAAAAATGTAATAATGATGTGCACAGGTAAATCATTAACAATTAACACTGCTATAATATATTATATATATATATATATATATATATAGTTATATATTTAGTTATGTACATTAGGGTGTTTTAGGTTGCATTTTATGCTTTTAGTTAATGTTTACTGCAACAATTTAGTGTCATGTGTAGGCTATACCATGATTTTTTATATATATATATATAGTTTACAGTCTATATAGAAATATTAGTCACATACAGTTTATGTATTGGTCACTTATGATGAACTTTGATTCATCACATACATGGTCCTAAAACACCTTATGATAGCTATCAGTATATTTTAAGGCCCAAAACATTTTGGTTTAGTTAAGTATGTTTTATCAGTTGAATTAAGTACACAGGCACAGACTAAAATGCCATCGCATAACATCTGAAATGCCGTTGGCATATTTTAAATTCATGGCACACAGGCACAGTGTACCATACATTACAGTCAAGCAATAGCAAAGCAAACCACAAATATAAGAGACCAATTAGGGATTATTTTGAGTATTACCAAAACTAATAGCCTATATAATCTGATTTATATGCAGCCTACTATTATAACTAACTATGTGGAAACCAATATACAAATATCTTAATAATACTGGTATTCAAAAGTATAATGACTTTGCATTAGCCTACAGCAAACATCTCAAGAAACACGTGAGGTCAAAATAATTATCAGCACGCGGGATACAACCGTAACCCTTGAGCTGTCACACACTGACACTGCTAAGCTTTACAAACACTTCTTCAGTTCACACAGAGTAGTATACATTTAATGCTTACTCTCTCTTTGTAGTCTGTGTGAAGCAGAACACTTTGCTCCTCATCTTTCTTGGCTCTGTAGACCGACTCAAGGCTAAAGTCGAGGGGTCTTTAAGGGAGTTAACGAGTAAGCCAATAGTTAATCTTCTCCCGCTGTGCTAAAAAATAATAAAGCAAAAGTAATAAAGTTGGAGACCAAGCGCCAGAACCTCAGCCTGTCCCAGTGCAAAGAGAAGGAAAGGAAAAACGGTTTTATGCCGCAAATGGACTCTGCAAAGTTTTCCAGGAAGCTCTGGTGCGCGCGCAAACAGCTCATTCTGATACTCGTCCCGCTACTGCTGCTCCCGCTGCTCTTCGTTGTGCCACCAAAGGTAAAGAGTTGTTAAAATCAGTCACCTTCTGCTATGGCCCTTTGAACACAGAGGATTGTTAATTATGCGTTACAGCAGAATAATTGTCACACAGTTGTTTAAAATAGTGTAAATATCCGCAGATATTGACCTATTTCAGAAAATATTATTTTCTATCAGTAGACGAAAAAAAGCATGAGCATCTGTTTCTTAAAGGGATAGTTGACCCCAAAATGTAAAATCTCAAGCTTATGTTCCAAACTTTCAAAAATGGTATATTTAGGGGTACAATATAGCTTGTCACTGGGGCAGTAGGCCTACCCTTAAAATGACATCTTTGTACTTTTTTTTACACCTAAAAAGTGCATATTAGTTTCTTAGCGTAGCAATATGACTGCAACCAACGTCATCACCACTTTCAAGACCCAGAAAGATATGACATTGTTAAATAGTCCATGTGACTACAGTGGTTCAACCTTGATTTTATGAAGCAACGGGAATACTTTTTGTGCGAAAAACAAAACAAAAACAACTTTATTCAACAATTTCTTCTCTTCCATGCCAGTCTTTTCCGGGTTCTACGTCAGATCGCCAGCTCAGTATTGGCCGGCTCCTGCGACAAAATCACACGCATGCATTGATGGATTGTGGTGCTCACATGAACAGCGTCAGAGACACGGAAGAGAAGATATTGTTGAATAAAGTTTTTTTTTTTTTTTTTTTTTTTTTTTTGCAAAAAGTATTCTCGTCGCTTCATAAAATTAAGGTTGAACCACTGTAGTCTAGGACTGTAACGATATGCGATATGAAACTGATATCGCGACACTCAGATCCACGAACCTGTGTATCGCGACACACCCCTTCCAACTCCCAGTTATCTTTCACATCCAGATCCAATGCTACAACATCTTAAAATTACTATTAGTATTATTTGAAGTTAACATTATAAAATACGTTGACCTACACCAGAAAAACTAGTTGACGATAATTTTTTTTATTTTACCTGTAACGGCCGTTTCACACCGCAAGCGTCAGCGCACCGGCTTATTTTTTTCCAGCATGAATGTTAACAGAGAATGTCTAATATGGGGAGAACTTTCACTCTCAGTAAACTTCCGGGTTCTGAACTGGTTGCTGTTCCACTCTGGTTCCATATGAGGGTGCTCATAGGATGAGTGCAGAATGAATGGAGGTCTATGGAGATATACCCCTCAAAATCCACTTTTCTCAGGATATAATTTTTTGTCTAGTAATTTGAATGTTGTTTTCGAAAGGAGATGCAAAGAAATTACAGATTACTGGGTGTTAGATTTTTTAGAGTCACTTATTTGCTTTAAAAAGTCTTTTAAAATGTCAATGACGTCATACACATCGTACGACCAGAGATACTGCTTTATGGCAATCCTTCAGTCACTTTGGTGCTTTCGCGCTCTGCACTTTCCTTTCTCTCGAGGCATCGACAACACAGCTGACACAGGTAAATACACGTGCTAGAAGAGTTAAGTCCGCCTTAACATTCTGGTCCCGCTTTGGATGCCACAATGCCATCAAGCGGTGTCTCTGGTCGTAATCAGTCCTTCACTGACCAATCAGCGTCCATTAGCAGAATGCTAGCGTGTTATGGGCAACAACAACTCAACCTGTAAGAAATCGAAAGGACATACTCGTTCATTCAACTTTCGACCTAAACCCATGTTGAACTTGCAAAACCTACATTTAAATCTGAGATTTCTCAATGGCAATCAGGTGAAAGAGACAAATGTAGCTGTCTAGCCACATAGACTCCCATTCATTTTGCACTCGGACAATCGCCCCCAGTGGAACTCTGGTGGAACTACAACCAAAATTCGGTTTAATAGGACTTAATAGGGAGTGGCCAGGCTTTCCGTAGACGGGCTTTGATGTTAATCAATGAGTGCATTCACACCGGGAGCAGGAGCAGCACGTGAGCGTCAAGCAGGAGCGTCGCGTGAGCATCAGTGAAGCGGGGGTTTCGGCGCTGAGTCTATTTTTGCTGCGCTGCTCACGCTCAATTAAAGTGAAAGCACGCTTTTGATGGACGAAATAAATATGATTTCACACAAAAAGTGCCCAAAATGCACAGAATAAACATATCTAGTGAGTTTTAACAAGAACTGGAGTAGGCAAACAAAAGAAAATGAAGACTCACAAATATTTATAAAAGATTTAGGCTACCTGTAGGTTTTTCAAATGTTATTTAATAAAAATATATTTTTTGATACGAACCGAATCGTGGGTTTGTTGTATCGTTACAGCCCTACTGTAGTCACATGGTCTATTTTAACGATGTCTTTGTTACCTTTCTGGGCCTTGAAAGTGGCAATTATGTTGCAGTCTATGGGGGTTCAGAAAGCTCTCGGATTTCTTCAAAAAATACCTACATTTGTGTTCCAAAGATGAAAGAAGGTCTTACAGGTTTGGAATGACATGAGGGTGAGTAATTAATGACAGAATTTTCATTTTTGGGTGAACTAACCCTTTAAAGATACTGCTCTAGTGACAAGATTTCATTGCAAAAAAAGAAGAAAAAAAACACTGAGATATTTCTCAAAATGATTTCTTTCATTTTGACTTCACAGAGGAAAGTCATTCATGTTTAAATTATAGAATGTATATATTTTTTTGGTTGCCCCAAAATTATTTGAACACCTAGGCATACAAAAATGCCTAAACGTCTTTGGACTTTGATAAAAGTTGAAGATAATTTGTTAGAAAGACAACACAAAGGCAATATTGAAGCAGAAAATTTAACAAAAATAAGTTTGCTATGTTTTGAATTATGAAGTGATATATTGTCCAAAATTAAGGCACAAGCTTTCTGTTTGTAATACTGGTTTGCATGTTCATAATTTATGAGATTATTAACAAGCCACTGTACACTTCATCCTCCAAGAATGATCTGATTAATAATGAACCAAGAATGAGTTGGTTAAAAGTAATTGCAAAATAGCTTAGAAAAGTGAAATTAGTTGTGAGAAAAGGTCTAGCATCATGCCAATGCCATATTACATAGTGCCTTCTAAAGGTGTCAGAAAGTGTATATGATGTATCTGTAATACAATGCAGGACTTTAATTAAAATATTTAATATGCCTACAAGGACTTTAAAATTAAAGTGCTGCTCTCTGCTCTGAAAATGTGTCTAGTGAAAATTTGCTGAGGAATATTTGCACATACATCTGCTTGCCTACAGAAAATGAATTTCCATGCAGTCACAGTAATCCTTATTAACTCATCCCTGCATTTACACATCCATCTGTTTCTTTGTCCAGGAGGGCAAATGTTTGTATGTGGTGCTTCTGATGGCAGTGTACTGGTGTACCGAAGCGCTCCCGCTGGCGGTGACTGCCATGCTTCCTGTGTGCCTCTTCCCCACCATGGGAATCCTGCCTTCTTGGAAGGTCTGTCCACAGTACTTTCTGGAGACTAACTTCCTGTTCCTGAGTGGTTTAGTGATGGCATCTGCTATAGAGGAGTGGGGTCTCCATCGCCGTATAGCCCTCAAGGTGCTGAAGATTGTAGGAGTGAAACCTGCCTGGTGAGAAAGATTCTGTCTTAAAGATTACCTATTACGCTTTTTTTTTTTACATTTTAAACTTTATTTAGTGTCTAATGTTGCTGTTTGAGCATGAAAAAGGTCTACTAAGTTACAAAGCACAAAGCCCACTCCAAAGGAAGTTATTTTTTATATAAGTACTGATTCTTAACTCCCTGAACCACCTCGATTGTAGTCTTGAGTTTTCTTCCAGGAACATACACGTCACAATATTCCTCATTTAAATAATTCCTGCCCAAGGCATTTGAAAAAAAAGGGACGATGGCTGGTTGAGTTGCGTTAGTATTGTGTTGAAATTCAAAGTGGTTGACCAATCGCAACACACTAATCCAGCCGACCAATGAGAGCACAATGCGCTTTTCAAAATGAGGGGCTTCATAGAGAAAAGAACTAAACAGGGCTGCGTTTTTAAAAAAGCATTGTGAGCTACTGTTGGTTGATCGTGGAGACCATTGGTGCCAATGATTCTGCGATCTGCTTAGGCTTATGATGCTTTTGAGAATCGCAGCTCCTGGTTTTACAGACAGACTGGGGAAAGAGGTTCTGAAACAATGTAATATGTGAACAATAATGTTTTTTTTTTTTTTTACATTCAAGCATGAAAACCTATTCTAGTTGACCCTAAAAACAAAATAGGTTGTCCTCAAGTTTTAGCAATTGTAGATGGTAAACACGGAGATTTTATCTTTTACTCAAATATAAAATCTGGTCATTTACTCAAATATCTGTGTCAGAAATCAATTCTATTAGCCGGTACAACATTTGATAAATAGGAACACAATGCAACAAAAGTATTTCTGCTTATTTTTATAGCTTTTCTCATCCCACATAAGTTTTCTCAGACACAAAAACTGAAAGAAAAAAGTAAAACATGTAATTTAATACTGAATGTGTTTCTGCGGATAAATTATAGTATTCCACAGCGTGATATTCTTTTGACAATGTTCTGATACATAACATATTTTGTATACTTTATTGATTGTGGAGTTGTTTATCTTTATTTATTGGACAGTATGTGCAGACAGAAAAGTAGTTTTGATAGAATATAAATTCTACTGTCAGTTTTATAGGCAATAAAATTACTTTTAAGCTTCACCATTTGACACAGTTTTACTATCTACACAGTGTGTACTGTGTGGTCACATTTTATTGCTCTAATTATTGTAGGAATGGTTGCGTAATCATATATTAGGTGTGACTCTACTTGTCTTTCTTTCCTATCCAGGCTGATTTTAGGCATGATGATCACTTCCTCTTTCCTGTCAATGTGGTTGAGTAATACAGCCACAACAGCCATGATGCTGCCCATTGCTAACGCCATACTGGAAAGTCTGTTTGGAAATCTGGAGACTCTAAAAGAGAACTGCAAGGTCAAGCGGGACCCAGAGGGTTGGTAGATTGGGGAGAAATTCATATTCTGTGTGTTGCAAGCTAATTAGGAAATGAAAGTCCTCCTTATTTTTAAGTTTTTTTTTTATTCTTTATTGAATGTAATCATGACATCAGCATACTATTTAGATTTATTTGGTCTGAGAATATTTATTTTATTATTTGTGAAGGCACACATGACAACATGATATAGGCCCTACAACCTGAATGGAGACCTTTGAACTGAACAAAGCTTCTTTTTTTTTTTTGTCAGTCAAGATTTCTTTAATGTTTAAAAATACTCAGAAGCCTACTTTTATTTAGAAAATAAATATGTTTTATTATTTTATTCTAAGTTATAAAAATAAAACATTCCATTGCAGGTGATTCTCAGGTGAAGATGCATGTGCTTCCTTTTGAAAAACAGATACTAACCACAGATGACAGGTAAGTGAGAATATTTCATTTGTGACTTTCTTTGAACAATCAAACACAAGAAATTCGACGATTTGATATCTAGTTCAGTCATGAAACTCTAGAGGGCGCAGTCTGATAGGTCCTTTACATGCAATCTGCAAGCAATTGGCTTTATGCACAGCTTCACTACTTCCTGAACTTCAGCTAGCCCTTTGTTTCCTGTCTGTCATTATTGGACAAACTGATTAATCCAGGTGTGCCTGATAATTGTTACTGAGGCCAGGCACACCTGGATTAATCAGTTTGTCCAATAATGACAGACAGGAAACAAAGGGCTGGCTGAAGTTCAGGAAGTAGTGAAGCTGTGCATAAAGCCAATCACATCATTACTTCATGGCACAAGCTGATTGGCCTCTGCTGATCATTTACATTTTTAACAATTTAAATAGTCTGGTTCAGTGTTTGCTGTAGGCTAGTCCTTCAGCTTGCTACCAGAGTTCCTCTGAAATCTTCCACCTCCCCTAGCTCCACCTGTCTAGATCTGCTACAGCAATTATGTGTTTCTATTTATGGAGTAGCAGCATATTTTGCATGTCTGTGCGTCTATTAGCAGGTTTAATGGGAGAAACGAAGTGTTTCAAAACTTTTAATTAATTCAACCAATTGCTTTGCACAATGATTCGTGCTCAAAACGCCACACACGGGTGACCCTTGCTGGTCAGAACAGTTTAAATGCAATGAAACCCAGCCCAGATATCCATAAAAGCACCTTTTACAAACCAACTGCAAATGTTTTATTGTAGGTGTAATCTACTTAATGCAATTAACAAATAATCTAATACCACTAAATATGATGTGTCTCTATAAAATTTTTATTTTATTTTATTAAATTGAAGGGCTTGTTTTGTTTGTTTATGTAGAGCTTGGTTAATCAGACCAGTAAGAGACTTAACTACTACAACTCTTCATTTTTATTTTATTTATCATGTCATTAAATGTCTACAAATGTATGAAACTGATCTGAGATCAGGTAAAAATCATATAGACACTAGTTAATGGGTTCAAAGAGATCACAGGAAACTACTGAAATCACATGACTTTGGCAGTTTGATACCACTGATCTATATAGATTTGTGTATTATGCACGCTTCGATTTAGTCTGCCATGGCCAAATACATTAACATTGCCATATTCAATAACATGCTAAAACTATTACAAGAGTTGTAATGACTGAAATAAATTTACCATTAAAAGTTCAACATCATCAGTATAATGTGACTTGCAGTTATTGCAGCAACACAATTAGTGTAATGATAGTCTGGAGTTTTTAAGCTTATAAATGTTCTCACGTGAATGTGAAAACTTGTTAGATCATCCGTTCATAACCTTAAACATTAAAGTCTGAGTCATTACTAAGAGATTCAGTCTCCTCTGTAACCTCACAGACCTGACTGGACAGACAGATCAGAGCAAACGAATCTGGAAGTGGTCAGAAGAGAGTCGGAATACCAGGTGAAAGTGTGGAAAGGATTTCTGATTTGTATACCTTATGCTGCAAGCATTGGAGGAACTGCAACCCTCACTGGCACAGCCCCCAACCTGATCCTGGTGGGTCAGCTCAAGAGGTATACCATTTTTCCAGGGATGCCATGGTAAATTACCATAGTAATAGTTTTGCATTGCATTCTTTTATTCATTTATATATTCATTTACCAGATGCTTATATTCAAGTTGACTTGCAGACGAGGAATACAACATGAGCAATTCAACTTAAAAGTGAAAAGTGCTCATGAAAAAAAAGTGCTGCAATACAAAGTTCCAAATTGCTTTGAAGAGCACATGCAGGCTAGACACAGAGGCACAGTGAAAGAACAGTAAAAGAATAAGAAAAACTACTATAAGTGCTCATGGAAGAGTTGTGGTTATTTTGTGTAGTTATGGAAATGTCATAATGAATATGTCCAGCACTAAAATACTTAATTGGCAGAAAATTAGTCTTTTGACAATGCAATGGATATATGATTTTTTCAATATCAGTGCTGGAAGACACTATAGTGTCCCCCCTCAGTTTTTATCTGCAGTCATCTCCATTAACTCTCTTAATGAAACAATGTCAAAGATGAGACTCTTTATTCAGACCAGGCTTCAGTTTACAGTTTATCAGCGCTATCCAAATTAGTGAATTAGCTTTAATTAACACTAATATGAATACATTTCTCATTGCCACTAAATGGACTTCATTTGTCAGTTTATTTTCTTGGCTTACTTTTACTCTGTTTCTTGTAGTCTGCCTTCATATGAGGATTATTATGTGACACACAACAAGAATTTTGGGTGCCACGTACCTTTGAAAAAGCTGTTTATCCAAGTAATTAGGTCACCAACAACAAGCCAGAATGGAACATAGTTTGGTTTCCACTCAGAATCACCACAGAGTTTGAGATGGCCGAAATCCCAGCTTCAGCAAGACAAATGATTTGAGTTTCCAGTGTAATTGTCCTTTAGTAGCAAGCAAAGACATTGCATGAGATGTGACACTATTAGCCTTTTAGATCAAATTGAGAACATTTGAATTAACCATGAGATGTGACACTATTAGCCTTTTAGATCAAATTGAGAACATTTTAATTAACATCTTTGTGGTCTTTTCATTAAATGAAATTAAATTAAAAATTATTCTAGGATCAAATCTGCAATGCTCATAAAGGAACTTTTAAAAATAGATGGGTTCAAGAATTTAGAGTAACCACAAGTGAAGGTGCTTATATTTAGAAATGTTCTCATTTGATGCAAAATACCAGTACTATAAAATTTCGTGAAAAACCTAAGAATCCATCTTACCTACTATGATTTGAGAATGGTCAAAGAACATCTTGTGTGCTTTGGTTTGCCCTTTTCTACAAAGGTGTTCACATGATCAATGTCACAGATTTACCCAAGTAACCTAAGAAATAGTACAGAATCTTCCAGTTCTTCGTCATTGTCATAACTTTTTTTCAAAATTATTCTATTTATTCAAATAGGTTTAAGGGGGGATTTCCAGATTTTGTGGTATCTTCATAAAACGTAGCTAAAGAGTCTAAATGTGCTGCCATCAGGAAATAAAGATCTGAAAGTGTAGCACCTGCTGTGGGGAAAGACTGAGAGCTAGTTTATTGGATGTAGTTTATTGCAGCTGTTGAGCTTGTTTATGAGTCATGACTTGCATGTAAATGATGGATTGTAAACCAAAATTGTGAGTCTAGAATCAGATTATACGAAATAGACATTTAACTTTTCTTCCTTTAACTGATTGGCTGGATAAGCATGAAGACCTCAAACTGAACTGGCTGTCCTTTGGCTTACATATAAACTCTGTCATGAAGTGAGAGATCAAAGGTACTGTTTTGTTGAAATAAAAACAATGCAGTGTTGTGGTTCAACCTTTATCATGTTAAGCGATAGATTCTCTGTTAAAAAGCCTTAAGGTGAGCTGTATACAGTATCTCAAATGGAAACTTACTTACTGAGAGATTAATGCAGTGTATATTTGTTTTAGTTTCTTGCATGTGATTAGATTAGGTTTCGTGAATGTAATGCAGTAACTCATTTGGCTACAGCCTCCAATCATTTACCATATTTCATCACTAATGTTTAATCGGCTAAGAACATGTCTCATAATGACTAGACAAAAAGGAGAGACAAAAGAAGAGCTGAGGTTACACAAAAATCACACTTTAAAGCTGATATGATCACAATTTTTTACTTCTGCTGTGGCCTTTAAATGAAAAATGTATTAGAATCAATTAGAATTAAAAAATAAAAATGAATCTGGCTCTGTAAGAAAAGATAGATCAAGACAGCACTTAATACACAAAACAGCTGACACTCAATTATTCCTCCTTAGTTTAAAAATGACACTGAATATCTAGCTAATTAAAACTCCTGTTTTCATGTTCTCTACAGCCTTATCTTAAAGTTGTGATAAGGACAAAAAGTGAAGCAAAAAAGATTTATATGATTCATATATAAAGTGTATAAAGGCCTACTTATAAACGCTAAGTATAGCACATTAGTGATGTTTTTTTCAGCGACTCTTTCTGCAGGTTACTTTGATATGCCAGTAGGTGGCCGCCTTTATGAGTGAGTCATTGAATCATTTACTTAAATGAGTCATTCGAAAACGAAAGTGATTAATTTAGGAATGAAACACGTGCATGTTTCTCGGATACTAGCGATTCTGCTATGGCTTCCGGGGACCCCCAGAGGGCCCCAAGGGAGTAGTAGGGGGTCTGTGGAAAATAGTTAAAACTATTTTCATGGGCGGAGCAAAAAACAGTCAAACTAATTGCAGTGTCTTGCATGTTTGTGTCTGTAGCTACTTCCCTGAATGTGACCTCATAAACTTCGGCTCATGGTTTGTCTTCGCCTTCCCACTCATGCTCCTCTTCCTCTTTCTGGGCTGGATCTGGATTGCTTTCCTCTATGGCGGGATCAACACACGGTAAATACGCAGTCTAAACGTAGAAAATGACACACGTTGTTATGAATTCTCTCTGCTTCCCCGTTCTTTGTGTTTTTGGTTTAGTCCTGTTTCCCGCTCCCGGTTATCTCTATTAGTCTTCCCAGGTGTCCCCGATTAACGACGCCCCCTTGTCATCTTGTTTAGCTTGTTTGCCCTTGTATTTAAGCCCTGTGTTTCAGTCCAGTCCTTGTGAGTTCTTGATGTTGTAGTGTTGATGCTGGTTGGTCTGTTCCGTTCCTGAGTCCTGTTCCCTGTCTGAGTCCTTGTCAAGTTTGAAGTTTGTTTAATAAAGTGTGCTGCAAGTGGATCCTGCTACTTCCTTGTCTCAACCACATCGTGACACACGTATACTACTGTACTGTATATTAGGGCTTTTTAACCCAAAAATATGATCATCCACATGCAAGGGACCCCATCCTAAAATTATAAGGCAGCTATATATTTGTATGTATAAAGACCCAATTTATAAATCAAAATTAATATTATGAATGTGTAAAATATTAATATTATTATTGTGTAAAATACTATATTATTATTTCTATTACATTACATTATTATGTTTTTTCCCCAATATTAATTATAGTACTGTACTGTTAGATGTATCTATTTATTTTAGTTAAATGACTCAGTTTAATATATATTTTAAAGTCCCCATGAATTCAAAATTGACCATACTTTGTTTGCCTAAATTGATCGTTTTGTGGTGAACAATTCATCCATGCAAGTCAATCCACACAAAAAAATTTTTTGGCTTCGTAATCTTTAATCAAAATCTGAAATTTCCCCTCCCCTCTGCGTTGGAGGACCTTGCCTGATGACGTAGGTTTCACGGTTTGGGCGTCTGCTTAACATCTGTAATCACACCCCTCCAACTGACAGTAGACAGGCTGAATGAAAACACCGACTTTTCTAGATCCAATCAGGTGCTAGTTGGGGAAAAAGCCACGCCCACCATTTTGCCTCATTTAGTATTCCGTTTCTCTCGGAAATACGTCACAACACTGGAGAAAAGTCGTTTGCAACTTCCGGTTCACGGGGACTTTAACATGTTTTTCTCTGAACTTGTCCACAGACCCCGTAGTACTCTCTTGGGCCCCCTGGGGGTCCCAGGACCCCAGTTTGAAAACCCACGAGCCATACTCATGTACATCTTCTACTGCCTGTTTTTTTCTACACAGACTTTGTATAAGCAAACATGATGAACGGGCAGCCGCAGAAGCAAAAGCACAAGCTGTTATTGATGAGGACTATAAGAAACTGGGCCCAATAAAGTAGGTTGTGGAGCATTTTAACAGCCCAAACACTTGTATTTCCCTCTGTTGTGCTTTCTGACATAAATTCAATTAAAATATAATGTTCCCCTCTCCTAGGTTTGCAGAAGGATCTATCGCTTTCTTCTTCATTATTTTTGCCATCCTTCTGTTCACGCGAGATCCGAAGTTTGTAACAGGATGGTCGGTTTTCTTCACCAAAGGGTAAGACACGTCTCAGTGACAGGCAGGCACTGAAAAATTATGGACTCATTCCATAAAAGTCAAAAGAAAAGCAAAGCAAACGCACACCTTAGGAAGTGCAAATTAAAAGGGAAAACTTAATGCAAAAAATATATAACTGCACACTCTCTTAAGCACATTTGCATTTTGGCACAAGTAGCCTTTGTCAAGGTATTATTTCTTACAAGATGGAGAACAGCATAAATAGAAACGATAATCATGCACAGGTGAGAGAAATGACATCCAAATCATCATCCAATAATTAACTATTATACTCTCTCAACAAAAGTCTATATGAGAAAAAAAATATAAATACAGAAACAACAGCAATTAGTTAATTATTGGATGATGATTTGGATGTCATTACTCTGCACTGGGCAGGTATATTTACTTTTGCATTACGTATTTTGAGTGTCACATTTTAACATGGAGATGCATGTAAGGTGAATGCATTATCAAAACTGTAATATTCTGAAACTATCAGGTAAAAGCATGAACCATATGTAAGCATTTTGTTAAAGTCATATACAAATGGGTTTTTAGAATAGCGCTTTTCAGGTTTTATAGGGTGTCTGTTCATAGGTTTTGAATAGGCTGACCCTCAAAGATATCCTTTTTAAAATTCTATGACTAAAACATGTAAAATTCCTGAGGGACTATTTTCCCCTTCAGTTTTTAAGACCATTAATACAAACAGCTTAATAACATGTCATTCTTTAAACAACATAATTTGCCAAACTAATAATCATTATAAATATGTCTGCTGTCACCTAAATTGAGACAATGTTTGAATGCTGGTTGTCATAATTTATTATCTAATACATTTAGACATATTAAACATATTTATTCCATCCTGCATTATGTAAAGGTCAAATGCATTTAATGTGTGCTACCTGTCCCATTAGGATTTGGTGTATTGTTCATGATGAAAAATTAATGCAATTAGGAGTTACTGCTTTAATTGTCTTAATTTGGAAAAAAATTAATTCTAAAATATAGAAAAAAAATGTGCTGTTTATATTAGTCAATCATTGAAATTTTATTTCAATGATTGACTAATATAAACAGCACTATTTTATATATATTTTAGAATTTGTATTTTTAAAAAAAGATAAATTAAAGCAGTAACTCCTAATTGCATATATATATATATATATATATATACACACACACACACATATACATTTTTTGTAATGTTTAAGCAGGTTTACACTTGTTTATAGACACTATAGTCTACACTGTTTTTTTTCTTTCGTGGTCCATCACACTAATCCACTTTGACAGAGAGGTTCAAAAATATGGACCAGTTGATCTGCTCCCTCCACTGAGCTAACCTTTCTCTATCTGCACGATGTAAGTTCATCTTGAGTCATCCCTATAGTTAAGACTTAAGATAAACCCACAACTTAAAGAGAAATAGAAATAGAGAGAACATAATAATGTGCGCATTCGTTATTCAACACCTACTGTATATGAGAGGAATTATGACTGAAAGCACGCTGTTTCTAAACATGAGCAATTAGCTGGGTTATGGCAATTACATTGATTCAGTGATTCATATTAATGTGCTGAGATGTGAAATCAGGATTGCTATTGGCATTAATGTCTTGTCTGTAAAATTGTTTCGACATTTGACAGCATATCATATTTTCTTTTCTATTTTAAAATACTTACAACTATAATTTGGAGGTTGGTTATACATTTGCTAAAGGAAAAATTCATGTTGTCTGTAATCTTTTTATAATCCACAATGAACATTTGATGATCATCCCTGTTGGATGCAGCCAATATGAAGCTAATATAGCAGGTAGCTGCTAACAGTACACAGTGTTGGAATTTCTCCCATCTAGGTGAAATTGTATTTCACCTAGATGGGAGAAATTCAAACTAATAGTGCTCTCTAGCGAATCACTTTTTCAAATGCGTGTTGCTACTACGATAGCCGTTATCAAGAAGCCATGACAACATGTCTTCCAATAGCACTTCATCGAGTTTAACAATACATCTTCTACTATTATGCTGCGGCTGCCTATACTATATATAATGAATTACACAACCAAGCAATGAAAAAAGCTTGTAATTTAGACCGTAACATTGACTTACCTGACGAGAAGAAAGCAGGCAACTTCAGCGTCCCTTTCAAAGTCTTTCTCCTTCATTAGCTCTTTCCACCTGGGAAAAGATATCCCGATATTTACCCTCGTTTTTTAATTCGCCGGTCACGTTTCCTTTTAAATAATTTTTTTGTGTGCTTTTTTGGCGACGAGGATTCCTTGTCCGGTGGCTCGGCATAAGTATGATCCTGCATTATGAATTACCGTGCAGTGCAGACTTTCAAATTTGCCGGGGAAGTGACAAGCGCCTCTCACTGATCTCCGTTTCAGTCACGTGACGCTGGCTCTGAATGAAAACGCGTTGTGGAAACGCGTTTAGGTAGGCTAGTGCGTTTTGTCCCTCTCTGCTATTATAGTTTTTCAAGATGGCGGAATGACATGGAAGCCTCCATGGACTTACCCGTCCCATGTAATTAAAGCTGCAGTCCGTAGCTTTTTTTGGCTTAAAAATGATCCAAAATACATATTTGAGAAAATACATAACAGCCAGTGTTCAAAACTATCTGCTTGCCTTAGCTCGATTCAAAGCGGTAAGCTTGTAATAATGTTTTTAATTCCAGTGGTACTGGTGGATTTCCGCGGGAGATTCGAGCATGTCTTTGCGACATTACGTCACATCTGTACACATAAAGAAGGAGTCTCGGCTAGTCGGCTATATTGCGTGTGAGGATGTTGGAGGTGGAGATTTATAGCCTTTTCTCACAGCACTTGATATAATTAAACTTATAAATTTGATGGCGGATCCAGAAAGGTTCAAACGACAATCACCAGTGACAACTGAT
Organism: Rhinichthys osculus; assembly: GCA_029959095.1. NCBI lineage: Eukaryota > Metazoa > Chordata > Actinopteri > Cypriniformes > Leuciscidae > Rhinichthys > Rhinichthys osculus. The sequence goes on from JARWKJ010000017.1 coordinate 18,499,936, forward strand.
TCACCCGCTGTAAAATGCTAAAGGTTTCGTTTGGACTTCGGAGTGGCTACAGAAAAAAAGAGACTGCAACCAGCCCATGCGAAAACAAGGATGCATATCGGATTCGGAAGGACATCACATGTAGTCACGCAATGCTTACGTTGTTAACATTAACAATTTGAGAACAAAGTATAATTTGCACGGTTTTGCGTGATATGATAACTTATAAGCGATTGTTAGATTTAATCAGCGCAATTTACTGTCAGAACCAGAACAAAAGTGGATGTTACTTAATTGTTCAGATGACATTTTCCGGTGAAAATTCTTATGTTGGTCATACATCCAAAAAGAATAATCTGTGATTCTGAATGCCAGTATCCACACCACACACACTCGAGGGTGTTGAAGTACAACTCACGTAAAGTTGATAATTCCACGAATAACTGCAATTGCAGATTTCGAACAGAGATGGCGACAAAGAGGAAAAACGCCGGACTGCAGCTTTAAAGATAAGAAATTATTCGCTTACAAGTCAGATCATTGGCAGAGGAAATTTTAAACCAATGAGGAAATATTTATGAATAAAGACATTGATTTTAGCTAATAAAATACTTAAACACTACACAGTGTACCTTTAAGGTGCAGTCAGTAAGTATTCACCCTAATAGCATCAGTGGTCCATGACTTAATTCTCAGTAGAACATTTCAAAACAGAAAAGCTTTTTATCTGAAGTATCTGTAGGTCACACTGAATAATTTCACTTTGCTCCAATGTTGCTAATTGGAGCTTGAAATAAGCAACACGGAATGATAACTGCTTCTCCCTGAATGTCTGTGTGTTTATTTCCCTTCAGCTATGTATCTGACGCTGTTACTGGAGTCATCATCATCTCCATCCTTTTTTTCTTTCCATCCCAGCGTCCATCTGTTCGCTGGTGGTTTGATTCAAGAGGTCAGTGGGTGGTTTATTGATTTTCTGTTTTGTCAACAGAGATTGAGCTTGGACTATGAATTTATAAACTTTAAATTGAGGAAACTCAGCAATCAATCAATATTATTAATATTTATATAATACATCATGCCCCTTAGACATAATAGGTTTATATTCGGCTTGAATTTAGTAAATTAAAACCCTGTTTTCTGTTGTGAAGTTTTAGCAGGCACAAACATCGTCACTACATTCAGTTATCTCAGTAACTTTCCATTTGCACAGTTTATTCTGCCAGTCAAAAAGGTTTCTAGAAAACGTGTGAGTGTGGTTAATGTTGAATAAGACGAGGAATGTTAATGATTTAGATTAGTGTGTCTAGAGAGATCCAACAGAGCGCTGTGTGCCGAGAGATTATATTAATCTCACACAAATCTCCCAAGTTATTACGTGTTTTTTACACTGTGTACATTTCTATAGTCTATATTTGGGAAATCAGTTTCCTTGTTTTCAATAATCCACTTTGCAAAACAAATCCCTCTCTAGTTGCATATTTTTAGTGGCTGGTTGCTTCTAAAATCTAGTTGGCTTATTAAAAGTTCTGTAAAATAATACATTTGAGTTAAAGGTGAACTAAGTAACTTTTTTACCTTAACCGAACAGCTTTGGAGTCATTGTAATGTTTATATTACTGATTTCGTGTTGAATGGTGGTCGTCTCGCACCCCCCTGGTGCCTGTGAGCCGCAAAACCACCCTTGCAACTTTGGGCCGGCGAGCCGCCGTATCGTGTGATATCAGGTCTCGCGAGGTAACATTACATTTACATTTACATTTAGTCATTTAGCAGACGCTTTTATCCAAAGCGACTTACAACTGAGGACTAAACCAAGCGAGTCATCGTGAAGAGGCAAAAGCAACGCAAGAAGTGCTCAAAATACAAAGTTCAGACATAGCTCGGAGTAGCATAAGCCAGGCAAGCGAGGATTTAGAGGAAAGGATTTTTTTTTTTTTTTTTTTTTAAGTTAAGTGCTCCCGGAAGAGATGAGTTTTCAGTTGTCTTTTGAATGTTGTCAGGGATTCTGCATTCCGGATGAGGGTGGGGAGATCATTCCACCAGCATGGAACCGTGAATGAGAATGTTCTGGAGAGTGATTTTGTGCCCCGCTGTGATGGTACCACGAGCCGTCGCTCATTGACCGATCGTAGGCTTCTGGTAGGGATGTAGACTTGTAGTAGTGAGTGGAAGTAGGAGGGAGCTGAACCTGTGGTCAATCTGTAAGCAAGCGTCAAAGCCTTGAACTTGATGCGAGCAGCGAGTGGTAGCCAGTGCAGAGAGATGAGCAGAGGAGTGACGTGGGCCCTTTTGGGCTCGTTGAAGACCAGACGAGCTGCAGCATTCTGGATCATTTGTAGGGGTTTAGTTGCACATGATGGAAGTCCAGCCAGAAGAGCATTGCAGTAATCGAGCCTAGAAATTACCAGGGCCTGGACGAGAAGTTGTGTTGCATGCTCAGTTAGGAAAGGCCTGATCTTCCTGATGTTGTGCATAGCAAACCTGCATGATCGAGCTGTCTTTGTAATGTGGTCTGTGAAGGTCAGCTGATCATCAAAGATTACACCAAGATTTCTGACCGACCTTGATGGGGTGATTGAGGATGAATCTACCTGGATAGTGAGGTCGTGCTGTAGAGACGGATTGGCAGGGAGGACGAGAAGCTCAGTCTTTGCCAGGTTGAGCTGCAGGTGATGTTCCTTCATCCATGCCGAGATGTCCGCCAGACAGCTTGAGATCCGTACAGCTACTGTGGGATCATCTGGTTGAAATGAGAGGTAGAGCTGGGTGTCATCAGCATAGCAATGGTAAGAGAAACCATGTGCCTGTATGATAGGTCCCAGTGATGTGGTGTAAATGGAGAAGAGGAGCGGTCCGAGAACTGAACCCTGAGGAACGCCTGTGGTCAGTAGATGTGCTTTGGATACCTCACCTCTCCATGTGACCTTGAAAGACCTACCTGTGAGATAGGACTCAAACCAGTTGAGGGAGGTTCCAGTGATGCCCAGTGATGAGAGGGCGGACAAGAGGATCTGATGATTCACAGTGTCGAAGGCAGCAGACAGGTCCAGTAGAATGAGGACTGATGATTTGGAAGCAGCTTTTGCGATCCGCAAGGCTTCCGTGACTGACAGCAATGCAGTCTCAGTTGAATGTCCTTTCTTGAAGCCAGATTGGTTGACATCCAGCTGGTTGTTCAGAGACAGGAAGGATGATACTTGGTTAAAAGCAACTCGTTCAAGTGTTTTTGCAATGAATGGTAGGAGAGAGACAGGTCTGTAGTTCTCTAGAAGTGATGTGTTTAATGTTGATTTTTTAAGCAGAGGGGTTACCCGAGCCTGCTTAAATGCTGTAGGGAAAATGCCAGTGTGGAGGGATGAGTTGATAATGTGTGTGAGAGCTGGTAGAAGTGTGGGAGAGATGGCCTGTAGAAGGTGTGAGGGGATGGGGTCTAGAGGGCAGGTGGTAGGATGACTGGAGAGGAGAAGTTTAGATACTTCTTCATCGGTTAGTGGAGTGAAGGAGGAGAGAAGGTTATTGGCTGTGGGAGAGGTTAGTCTGGGTTCCTGTGCTGAGAACTGACTGCTGATAGTGGTAGTTTTGTTAGTGAAGAAGTTAGCAAAGTCATCAGCAGTTAAAGAGGAGGTGGGTGGTGGTGGAGGTGGACAGAGGAGAGAATTGAATGTCTTGAACAGTGAACGTGTGTTAGAGGCGCTGTTGATCTTGTTGTGGAAATATGAAGATTTTGCGGCGTGAACGTCAACAGAGAAGGCAGAGAGCAGAGATTGATACCTAGTGAGGTCAGATGTGTCTTTTGATTTGCGCCATTTCCTCTCCGCTGCCCTGAGCTTGGTCCGGTGTTCACGAAGAACCTCAGATAACCAGGGGTTAGAGGGAGTGGTGCGTGCTGGCCTAGAGGAGAGAGGGCAGATATTGTCTAAAGAAGAGGTTAGGATGGAGCATAAAGTATCCGTTGCAGTATTCACATCCAGAGATGAGAAATGTGAGGGTGAGGGAAGAGAGGATGACACAGCAGAGGAAAGATGGGATGGAGAAACGAATAGTAACGAGTAACGAATTGCTTTACGGCAAAAAAACAGATCTGATAAAATGAGCATCTAACAGAAATAACCCGGCGCCGTATACATGTGGTGTTGGGCGCGCGCAGCTCTTAAAGGGGCCATACCTTATTTCCACTCGTTACAGCGTCCATCCTACTGAACAGGTACCGGTGTACAGGGGGAGGGGATCCGGCCCTGAGTGCGAGCCATCTCTGCGTGAGTGCTATTCACGACAGTACAAGTACTCCACAGCGACTCTAGGGGTCACTGTTTGACAAAAACGGAATTCTTACTGAGTGCTGCTTTAAGTGATAAATTGTGTGTGCTCAAATGAAAAACATATATGTATTTGTGCAACTTTAATCTGTTTCTGGAGGTGGAACAGCATTGTAAATTGTACATTTATACATTTGCCAGAGGCTGTTATCCAGAGTAAGTTACATTCAATGTTTACATTTTATCTTTGCACTAGTTTTCTTGTAAACTGAACTGAACCCAATAACCTTGTTATTGCTTGGCCAGTTGAGCAACAGAAAAAAACCTGTAGCCTTATTATTGTCACCGGCTTTGCTGAGATGTGAGATGTCTTCTATGGCTTTCTATTCATTTGCCGTCTGAAGTGTGAATTTGTAAAGTGTTTTGTAACGTCATATTTTTTGGCTGAGCACATTCAACATGTTCCCTGTTGTTTACCTATAATAGATTTTTGTGCTGAACTTTAGAGGTTGATTCAGCATAGTTCTACTTTGTACTTCAAGTTAAGTTTACACCAGATGTAAAACATGAATATTGTGATTTATTATTCTCTGTATAGTAAGAAGTAAATATGCTGTTTAAAACATACTTGTATAAAACCCTCTGTTGGTCATAGGCTGCATTTTATATTTAAGGCTGTGAAAAGTGGCAACCATCAGACATTCTGGAGTCCACATTACCATCTTGAGGATGAGCATAATGTCTTTATTTAATCTGCTGTCAGATGCTGCAATCAATTTTCTTTCCTTGTGCAGTTCAAAAGATGTAATCAAATTCAGAAATCAAACACACAGAGGTTGTGAATGTTGAGCAAGTTGTAGAATTTAACCGTCTTAAAATCAATGTAGTTTTAAACATATATATACAGTAAACATTTCATTTGATCGGTGGCAGAGATCGTCAGTCGGCTTGAGGTCATTATAATTTCTATCTTTGTCTCCAGCCTCAAATACTCCATATGTGCCCCTGTTGTCATGGAGAAGAGCTCAAGAGTGTGTGCCATGGAATATTATTTTGCTGTTGGGTGGTGGATTTGCAATGGCCAAAGGCTGTGAGGTACCTCATTATCTGCTTTTCACTGATTTACAAGCTGGAACATGACATTACATGGCTAAAAGTTCAAATTGTAATTAACGCATAAAAGGTTCTTCTAATGCAGTTGTGTTGTTGATAATTCACTGAAAGGCAATGTTGAAATTAGAACAAATGTAAATATCTGAACAAAACAACCTTCTCTTGACCTAAACAATGAAGAACTTTTTTTGGCAATAGGAGTCGGGGTTAGCAGTATGGATAGGAAACCACTTGCAGCCTCTCGCCCAGGTCCCTCCCGCAGTCGCAGTAATGCTCATCACAGCCTTCATCGCCTGCTTCACTGAATTTGCCAGTAACACGGCCACCATCATCATCTTTCTCCCTGTCATCGCTGAACTGGTACAGACAAACTTAAAGCACAACTTTGTGTTACCAGTTTGTTGCTATGTGTGATTTACACTGTGTATGTATACAGTATATAATATTTGATTAAAAAAACAGCAAAAACAGAAATATTATCCTAAATTATTAAATGTATTTTCTATTTTAATATATTTTACAATGTAAATTATTCATGTGATGGCAAAACTAAATTTTCAACATCATTATTTCAGTCTTCAGTGTGACATGATCGTTCAAATTCATTATAATATACTGATTTCAGTTTAAAACAGTTAAACTTTACTTTTGGTCAATTTAATGCATCCTTGTTAAATAAAATAATTAAGAAATGCAATAAAAGATGCATCTTACTAACCCAAACATATATGATGCCAAATTGTGATGAATTTGATACTGTACTGTAGTACTATATATACTGTAGTATTACATTGTGACATCAACCAAATACTTTATTTTCAGGCCATCCGTGTGAAAGTCAACCCACTGTACTTCATGATTCCAGCAACGACTGGTTGTTCTTACGCTTTCATGCTTCCAGTGTCCACACCTCCTAACTCAATTGCATTTGCCTCCGGACATCTGATGGTCAAGGATATGGTAAGAAGACAACTACAAAAACACATTACAATCATTATATCATTATTCACAGATTTTGTTTTCAGTTGCAAAATAAGATGTGTGATGTTTACAGGTGAAGACAGGGTTTGTGATGAACATCCTTGGAATTCTGTGCGTGTCTCTTGCCATGAACACATGGGGTCTTCAAATGTTCAATCTACATGTGTACCCTGATTGGGCAAGACCTTTGAATGCTTCCTCTGCAACTGTGGCTACACATACTGTATCAGCTATGAATATGACAGGCTAGAGAACAACTACAGAGATGGAAACCCTTACAAAAATAATTATACTTCAAGTTAAGTTTAGCTATACTTTAAGTAATATCAATGTACTAGTAGTATACTTGTAAGTGTGCTATTTCAATACTATGTGGGACTAAATTGGCCCACTTTTTAGTAGGCCTATAAAAAAGTACACTTTAATGTATACTTTAAGTGTATCAGTAGTAAACTTTGAGTACACAACTAGTTCACAAGAACGTTTTTTGTTTGTACTGCAACTATACAACAAGTGAACTTATAGATATACTGATAGTTAAATATTTGTAGCACATTTTTTAGTTTATGAAAGTACATTTTGAAGTATACACTTTCAGTAAACAACTAGTTTAGTAGTTTTACACTGCAAGTATACCTGTAAGTTTTCTTTAAGTGAACTTAACATCAAACTTATAGTTTACTATTTATATATTATTTTTGCACTTTAAATATAGTACTATGTTCCTATTTAGGTCATTTTTATACTTGAAATATACTTTTAACTGTACTTGAAGTAAATTCCTACGTACACTACCAGTGGACTGCACAAAAGTTCACATACTCAGAATTAGGAACACATCTGTTTTCTTTATAAATCAATATTTTCAAACAATGTATGTTTATAAGACAGTATATAAAACTATGTGGAAAAATAATATATATAGTATTTACTTCTCAATCAAAAGAGTAAACAACTACAAGGTATACTTAGAATACTTAATTAAACTTTTAAGTATATCTCGATCAAAAGATTGAGAACCGGTATAGGCCAAATATAATAATAGAAGTACATAAAAAGACAAAGTATACTATCTTATTTTTAGTTAAAAGAAGTATACTAATAGTACACTTGAATAAACTTTTCTTTTGTAAGGGCATCCATGCATACATACACATTCAGTCCAGATTCTGTGTATAGATATAAGACTAAAAAGAAGTGGAAAAATTGCTTAACTGAGGGATTCCCACAGTGGATGGATCAACACTATCACAACCTCACTTCCTGCTCAGCACTGCTCTCTTGTGCCTTGATGCCACTTCACCAATTAGGGGCAGGACATCTAAAAATGTTTTAAAATATATCATATTTATATGTAGTTTTAAACTGATAGGAAGCATGTTTGAAATTCAACATGTTCTCAATGAAAATCTCAACATTTTTAATAAATAATTCTCTGCATATGTTTTAGATAGTAAGTGTGTTGTATTAATGTAAATTGTATTGTATTTATGTAAAGTATGCAAGTAATTAATTATGTATCATTTCTATGTTAGATGTTTATAATCTTGTGTTCATCATCCATAAATCCTAATTAAAGCTTGGATCCAACAAAATGATGTTGAGTTGTTGACAAAAACAAACATTTTTACAGACTTAACACTCAAATCCATAGAAAGAAAATATAAAAATTGCCAGAACATAAGAAAATATATTGGGATTGTGGGACCAACCAAAAAGCCTTTTTTAGAACACTGAATGAGAACACAGTTTTAATACACGTTACATGAAAACCATTTGAAACCAACAAGCACAGCACTTACAGACTTCCCTTTTAAAATGTTGTTTTTGTATATCTTCCTTTTTAAGGTTAATTAAAAGAGCAGTTTAGTTTTTTCTTCATGTCATGTGATGATAGCAGCTTTGCGTTGTGATCTGTGTTTGGGTATCATGTGAATCTGAGCAACTGTATGAGTCAGTGTACATGTGTCTCCAGCATCCAGCTCAGAGTCATAGGATTGGGTGTACAGTATATATATGGGTGTATTTGGTGCCAAGCTCAATTCAATATGAGCTGACCAGTTTTGCTTTGATGACCGATCTTTTAATGTTGAGAGAAATCCATGATCTTCTTCAAGCCTCCTTTTAATCGACAATAATGATGCCCTTAAGAAACTACCGTATCTCTTTGTTTTCCCTCAGGTATGTCAATATTTTCTGTCACACTCTTACAGTGTGTATATTATTACACTACATTTAGTTACATACATGTTGGTGTTGATTTTGCTATAGCAATTCATTTACAATACCGTGTAACGTGTAATGCTCTGAAAGGAGTTATCAAAGTTGCTTTTTGTTTGTCTTTATTTTTGAATTATTATTTAGAAGTACAGCTTTAATCAGAAATTTCCCCACAAAATTAGTATTCTTTCTGCATACCATTCCATAAAAATCGTTTACAGCACATTCAGGCTATACTGACTATTTCTCATAGAGACAAATATTTTTCCTTTGTCTAATTTCTCATCTCTTTTCCTATTATGTGTTTGTGTGTGTTAGAGCCTCAGTGAGGAGCGTTATGGAGATGCTCTGGTTGTGCTACTCTTCTCCAACTCCTCAGAGTTCAGGTCATCTGCTCGCTCTACTGGTTCTCTGTCTCTTAATGGCTGCTGTGACTGCCTCACTACTTTTCCACTGGCTCACAGACCTTTTGAAATATGACATCCAGACGGCATTTGTTGCCGTTGCTATCTATGCCACAGCTGTGTTTATCCTGTCATCTCTCATCCATCCGTTCCGATGTGCCTTCACACTAATCTTTCCGACACTGTTTACCCGACAGGGCCGTAAACTGCTCTTATCTGCATCTGTGATGATTGTAGTGCTCTACGTTCTACCCAACATGGCTGCCAACATTGCAACTCTAACACATGTTGTGAAATGTGCATCAGAAAAACTCTCTCAAAGTATTTTAAGCAGCTCAGAGCTCATCAACACCATCAAGGACGATTTAGTCAGAAGCGCAGAGCAAGAGGAAAGCAGTTTAACACTACGTGATTTTGATCACACCACAAATATTAATGTATCAGAAGTGAAGGGACGGTTGCATTTCTTGAGTCAGCAAGTGCAGGAGGATTTTTCTGAAGTTAAAAGTCAAGTACAGGATCTGAAGCTGCTATTCAGCAGAATCTTTGCAGCTGTTTTTGTTCTGTATTTGTTGACAGAGTCTGTCATGTACCTTCGCTCTTATTTGACGTCTGTAAGATTTGACAACACGTATATCACAGGTGGGCTCAGGAGGAAAGCAGTCGAAAAAGGAATCGTGGTTGAAGCAAAAGATGTGAAAAATGGAGTAAACTCCACCAGTTTCAGAATAACTAAAAGGGAACTTTTCAAATGTCTGGTTCCTGCCCTGGGGATCACTCTCTATCTGTTAATGACAATCCTTTTGATAGTGCTGGACCATTTCTTGTATTACTTGGTGAAATCAGGTGGTCCTTGGATTTCAAACATGCCATCCACCAACATCAGCATCAACGTCAACTTCAGGGTAATCCACTCCACCTGTTTCTTCTTTAAAATACGGATATACTGATGAAATATAACTCAAATTAAAAAAAAAAATTGCATTCCTTTTCAATTTCTACTAATGTAAATCTACAAAAAGTAATTAAGTACTAATGTGTAAAGTCAAAATTGTGCATCATATACTTATTGCATTTTGATCTCCAGGTTCCTGCTCCAAATACATATTTTAAGATCTCTCACATAGAGCTTTAGAAGATTTGAGCTTTGTCTGTCGTGTTTATGAATTATTATGAGATATTAACTCATTTTAAACATCTTACATGTAATTTATAAGCTTCATATGAATTCCATTTACAATAAACCATCTCAAAATTCGTTAGTTTAGGCCCAACACAAGCCTAACTATTTTACCTTTTTGTCGAATTTATGGCTAATGAAAAACCTCATTCACAGGCTATACGCCATTGTATGATTCTTATGCCCCACTGATGGTTAGTATAAGGGGTGGACCTTCATATTTTTCATAGAAATCAGGTTTCAGTAAGAATCACATTGTATGAATTCCCAGAAAATTAATTTCATTTAGTTAAGGGAAGTAGGCCTACGCGTTTCCCACAATGAAAATACTCAAATAAAGAAAGTAAATAGTTACAGTTCACTTTTGTGAAAAACAATAACCCTTCTCTCTTCTCTTCCCCTTTATTTCTAATCATCTCAGGTTGAAACAAAAGTGGACATTTGTCAGCTCTTTCACTCAAACTGTCTGGTAGAATATGTCAACTTCAACAGACCTTACGCAGCCCTCATTCACTCTGATCCAAACGTGTGTGAGGCCCAATCCAGTAAGCTGAACCCAAGTGTAGTGATGTCGCTGGTGTTCCTCTATCTGTTCAGCTACACCCTGCTGCCGCTGGAGGTTTACGCTCGGCGCCTTCGGAGGAAAGTAGCAGCTTCTTTTTTCCAGCAGCAGGAGGAGAGAAGGGTTGAATTCCTTATGAAGATTCTAAGTAAACAAAAAGAAAGACAAAATGTTTTCTTTATAGAAACCAAACATCAAGATGAATATGTCTCTGGGATGACAGATCAGTTACATAAATAATAGGTCTAGCCTACATTTCGTACATACTGTATATTATCATGTTAATTAATGTACATATTCACATTTGTAAATCAAATATTTTGTTGAAATTTTTTTCCTAGACTCCGCAGTTCTCATGTACAAAACAGGCTATTTTATATTTTATGGAAAATTGCAGTATTCATTATAAATTATTTATCTGTCCACATCATTCTTTTTTTCAATATATGTGTGCTCATAATCTTTAATCAAAATAATTTCCCTCCCTCTTGCAACAACATATCTTCTCTTCTAGCATGAGGGTGGGATAACCTGTCACACACATCAGAACACAGCAACACAACCATCCAATAGAGTGGTGCAGGTATGACGTAAATTTGTAGGCCAAAACACGGACACAAGTTAACATTGTAGCACTTCCGGTTCATCATCCCGAAGTCAATTGTTTTTTTAAATGTGGTTGAAATAAGGTCTGTGGTTAACACAAGCTCTAGATACTTTCAAGTTTTATCCTACAACATAAAATAAATCAGTATTACCCCACTCATGAATGTTTTTAAGCTGCTATGTGTCTTGAAAAAGGTGGTTGCTAACAAATGGCTCAGTCTGCTTTTACAGCCTCATTATGCTTATAATCGTGGTCTTATAAAATATTCTTACTCTAACTTTTTGGGAAAATGTTTTTTTAAATAAAAACTGAAAGAGTTGTTGGAAGCTTAGTGGTGGTGACGTTGAAGTCATGGGACCGTGTTTTAATTCGTTTATAGCCTACCTTTAGCTTTTTTACTTCTGGTGACTGCATTTAGTCTTCAAAATTTATAAAAGTAGTGTTTATCTGTGAAAATTATCGAGATGAACAAAATGTGTAAGTATCATAAACGTTTGTTGATCACAGAGCTTGTTTTTTGAGATAATCCAAAATGGAAAATTCCTATTGGGTTTTTTGTTGAGAGGACCAGTGTGATGTGTGAATATAGAAAGTGGATACACAACATTCGACTTGAGGGATTTAACATCACATCTCATACAAAAGGTCTGCAGTTGTCACTTCATTAGTGAGTATCTGATCTAAAGGGGACTGTCTCCATCTTGTTCCAGTGAAATGGCCAAGGCACACTCGATGTAACTCGAAATATATACATTTAAAGCCCTTCTTCTTACTGTTGTGTGTGACAGCTGACTGCCTCACAATACAATTAAAGTCATTCACAGAAATGGGCTGGAAGCTGTTGTAAACAGCGAGTGTAATTTGTCATCCTCTCCAGCACCGTCTTCACATAGTTATCACCAATAGCAAAAACGGCTTCTGGCGCTGCACCGGATGTAACTGAGCTGGCTGAGAAGAAACGTGGAAGTAATTGTGCATAGAGTCTATGGCTACGTTCGCACAGTCAGTTCAAATCCGATTATTTGTGTATCCAATTGGAATATGATCTAAAATTATTGACTGTCCAGTGTCCACTATAGCAAATGTTCCGATCCGATTTGTGTGTCCATGCCGCTCTTTCGTTTTCCAGAATATCCTCATTGTTTTCTATGGCAATGGCGTTGAGTTGGTAGGTATACGCAAAAAAACATCAACAGCAATCGCAACATGGAGGGGTTTGCAATAGAGATGTTGTCTGATTTACCACATGAGAATGTGTAGCCGGCATGGTGGACTACTGCGTCTTCTGAGGCAGCGGCAGAAGAATAGGATGCTGGTATGAGCGGCATTATTCTACACTGTCATCTCCGCCGGTTTCAAAACATATCCCTGTTATATTGTCTTTTTCTGCTCACCAGGCACTTGCAACAACACAACCTCGCTTCTGGAGCGAGTTTCAGCATGTTTCCTATAACAACATCTGACGTTTACGTTTTACGTGGAGTGAGAAAGTCACTTACTTCCTGATAAGTGTCTCAATTAGCTCCCGAGCTCGTGAATCAGTATATCGTTTACACGAATCCGGGCAGTGGTAAGGACCCTGGCTCACTACACATTGGGACAGTGATTACTCGTTTTCTGGTAGCCTAAGTACAACGTCAAAGTATATGGTTGTAGAACGTCACCGCTGGTATTAATCAACAACAGGTATATTATTTTTAATGCTGTTTAAACACATTGTTCTGTTACATATCCTTACAACATTCAGCCAAATATTAATTATAAATGTACGAGATGTGTTCACTACCTAGCGATGTGTGTTTATGCTGACATATTGTCGGTTTAAAAAAAAAAACGGTTTATCTTTTCAAATCCTCTATCTTATGTCATTATATTTATTGAGTTATGTTTCGCGCTTCAGAGCATCGGCGCTCCCTGGTTTTTGTGGTGGATTGTGGGATTTTTTAAGGAGTGAACGTTCCAGTGCTGGAAGGATTTTGCACTTGAGACAGACAAATGGCCGACTCCCTGCCCTGAATACTGAACTAGGGAGCTGATTGAGACGCACCCAAAATCAAGTCTCGCCCTACATTTTTCTTGTTTGAGAAGCCATTTCTCTCGGATATACGTCACAATAGGGGAAAAAGACCATCGCAACTTCTGTTTTATGTTGACTTTAAATTATTATTATTTTGTCTTTTGATGTTTTTAATTTATATTTAATTCTTGTTTACTTGCTGTAAGTGGCATGTAATTTGACCTATGACATTTTAAAAAGGTAAAAAAGACCTCAGTGTTTAACAGAGTGAAAACAGCTTTCTGCTTTTACCTATGTTCACAATCCATTATGTTAGTGTAGCACAGAGCTCGGTCTGGAGGGACTGAATGATGGAAACATGACAATGGACAGGAAATCAAAAGGTCTTACAGCACAGAAAAAAAATGTTTAGGGGGCTGCAGTGTGTGCTTCAGTATCAGTGGTTTATCATATGACTCCCTGGTAGCCTTAAATAACTTGCAGATAATAAAGGGTTAGGGTTAGAAAAACATTTTTCCTCTCACATCTTACTGACGTCAAACAGATCTGAATATGTGATCACACAATGAGGTCCATTTTTAATAAAATCGTCTGATTTTAGCAGTTTGTGCGGTGCAAATTATATGACACGGTTAAAATAATAAGACAAATAGGGAGAAAATGGTCATGCATAAGCTAAATTAGGATTGTTTTTGGCACATAAATTCTTTATTAACATTAAAAGCGGATCTAAAGGTGGAAATTATTTTAAATATGACCACTTTAAACCACATATCAGGGTTTGCACTAATTTTATAATTCACAGTTTGCTGATTAAATTACGTTTCTACTAAGGGGCTGATGAATGCTTGATTCTGACTGGTAGTCAAACGTTCAAAGGTGTGCAATTTTTTTCAGGGAATCACACGGCTAAAGTAGTTCCAGGCAAGTCTTGATCGCATTACATGTCCATATCACTTGGTCAAATGATTTCAGATCCTTATACCAACAACCCACAATGACAAAGACCAAGCAAATAAACAATAGGATAAAAACGACAAATTATTACAAATGCACACACATACAGTACAGACACACACTTGCAGTTGTCAGCGCTGCTCTTACGAGTTTACCAGTAAAATAGTTCAGCAACTTAAAGCAACACCATGTGATTTTTCCTCAGCGGTCGCCCTACAGGTTGGAAGCAGAATTGTCCATTACTGCTGTCGTAAATAATTTGACTAGCTTTCGTGAGGCACACTCGCAAGGTCTCTCGCTCTCTCTCTCTCTGCCGTGCTCGCGCTATGTATGTTATGCGCGCAGTATGTTCTGTCTCGCATGCGCGCTCTAATTTGCGGGCATCAGGGAGACGCAGGAGACTCCCGGGAGACTTGGGATGTCTGCAATGGCCACAGACAATTTGAGGAAGTGGTGGGGGAAGTGACGTATGCCGTAAAGCAGTCGAATTTTGTAGTTCTTTTTGTGCACGGGTTCCTACCCGAAACCCGAAGTTACATAGTGCCAGTAAAAACGATACAGACCACGTCAGGCTATGGCAGACGTGTCATTTAACTTATTTTAAGTCGATGTACCATCACAAGGGTCTTGGAAATATATCATGAAGGTTAAAAAACTACATAGTGTTACTTTAAAGCTGGATTCCGTAACTTTTTTGGGGTAAATATTTTCCAAAATAAATTTTTGAGCAAGTATAACCAGCCAGTGTTAAAAACTATCTGCTTGCCTTAGCTCGATTCAAAATGGTAAGCTTGTGTTGTGGACATTTTTGATTTTCATTGATTTCCAGTGGACATTGCAAAGGAATATCATGGTTTTATCATTTGCAGTCTGATGTGAGAAAGAGGAACTTCTCTGAAATGTATGTATGTTTATACACCTGAAGTGCAGGAGCGAGACACTCTAGAAAACAGGTGGGCAAGGACCTCCGACCTCTGAGGTCAGGAGGTCATCTAGTTTGGGGGGGCTTAAAGGGCCAGCTAGCGATAAATCGAAGCTAGCAGTAATGGGTCTTTTGTCTGTGGAAAACTACTGGGAATCTCTGCAGGTAAAAGGACCTTGAAGAGCAGTATACAGATTGCCCATTTCTGTGTCTCACTCACTCCACAAGTTAACGGCTGTGTTGGCGACTGCCTATTCTTGCAAGAATAAATACTTTTCTGTTATAAATTTGATTTCGAGTTGTCTCTTACGCAGTGATGATATTTAACAGAATTTTTGCCACAACACTTGTAATAATGTTTTTAATTCCAGTGGTACTGGTGGATTTCCGCGGGAAATTCGAGCATGTCTTTGCGTTACGTCACATCTGTACACATAAAGAAGGAGTCTCGGCTAGAAGGCTCTATTGCGTGTGAGGATGCTGGAGGTGGAGATTTATAGCCTTTTCTCACAGCACTTGATATAATTAAACTTATCAATTTGATGGCGGATCCAGAAAGGTTCAAATGACAATCACCAGTGACAACTAGAGATTCACCCGTTGTAAAATGAAAAGACTTCGGACTTCGAAGTGGCTTCAGAAAAAAAGAGACTGCAACCGACCCATGCGAAAACAAGGATACATATCGGAAGGGCATTAAATGTAGTCACGCAATGCTGATGTATATCATTAACAAATTGAGAACAAAGTATAATTTGCACGGTTTGACGTGATATGATAAGCAATCGTTAGATTTAATCAGCGCGATTTACTGCAATGCTTTTTATCCCTTAGTTGGTCAGAACAAAAGTGAATGTTACATACATGTTCAGATGACATTTTCAGGTGAAAATTCTTATGTTGGTCATACATCCAAAAAGTATAATCTGTGATTCTGAATGACAGTATCCACACCGGCGCGGCGACTAACAGCCGCACATTCTCCTCAAAACATTGGATTCATCCGCGCTGTACCGTGCCGAGGCACAACCCACGTAAAGTTGATAATTCCGCGAATAACTGCAATTGCAGATTTTGAACAGAGATGGCGACAAAGAGGAAAAACTACGGACTGCAGCTTTAAAAGCTACACAACATTTCTCACCATAGAGGGGCACGAGCTGTAAAGGCTCCGCCCTCTTCTGGAAAGTGGGCTGGGGAGCAGCGCTTATTTGCATTCAAAAATGCACGAAAACAGCATGTTTTTCCTTACACTCAAAAATAGGCATTTACAACATCTCACGAATAAATGATCTGTGGAGTATTTTGAGCTGAAACTTCACATACATTTATATTACATCTTGTAAAAAGGGCCTTAATCGGTTCCCTTTAAACAAACTCAGTAACAGAGAGCAAGTGTCAAGGTGTCAACATCACAAATCTAGTGATTTTTCTTTTCATTTTCTGTTGCATTGGTTTTTTTGGTTGGAGCCTGACAAAATGGCACAATAAATATCGCTCTTTGTCGAAATGTCTGATGGAAACTTCAAGGTGATCACAAATTCTACCCCTTAAAGATTTATGGCTATACTGGCTGCCACTTTAACTGGACTTTTATTAACTGTTTATTCAAGTCCATCAAAGAGTGCATGAGGGAAAGGAATACACTTACTTTGTTCCTTTATCCAACTCCATTGGGGGCTAACTTCAGTGGTCACTTTAAACTCAGCATTAATCCGCGTGGCACACTTTTAAAGCTCTGCAGTAGCACTATCACCTGTCTCATAGCAACTGCCTCTTTGTGTCCACATCACCATGACATTTTAAAGCTGATAAAACTAAATTCAAGGAAAGAAAGTGCAAGCATTAGTCAAAGAAACTACATAAATAAAATCAATGGCAGATCTTAAAAAGGTAATTATTAGCCTATATTAAAATGTTCAGGAGAAAAGGCAGCGAGAGCCCTTTAATGAGGTCAGATATCGAAACGGATGATAATGGAAATGTGTAGCATCTCAGAGAAGACCAAAAACAATAAAATGAAAGGCAGAAAAGAAAAGAAAAGGCTTCCACAGAAGATGGTGATAATGAGGATGAGGTCCATTAGGAAGAGGAGATGAATGAAGCTGATTCTAAAAACTAAACTTTCAGGACAATAGAGAACATTAGGCTATACGGGGCTTGATTCTGATTGGTTGACGAATGTTCTAAGGTGTGCAATTATGTTCAGGTAAAAAAATGTGAAATGTTATAGTATTTTATACAGAATTCTATCTGATAATGTAAAACAACTATACTTGACTTCATTATACATCAATCATGTAGCGACTCAACTGTTTTTGTCTTTTAAAAATAACTGACAAATTGCAGTTTTTATTGTTTCTGAGAGCTATCCGCAACCCACTTCTATTTCCTCAAACAATACACCCCAACAAGCTGTTCTGTAAATAGCCTATACTTATCATGCATCATCAGAAATGCATTAAATACAAAACAAGAACGTTATTGGATTTCTTGTATGTGATGATGAATGGACACAGAGAGGGAAGAGCTTGTTATTATGCACATATCAGTGTGTAATTTAACGAATCAGCCCTCAGACAGACACACAGAAGCTGTCTTGATTCAGATGGGGTTTATTAGTGTTAGTGAGTGTCAGGCAGTGACGCAGACTGATGATGAAATCATCATAAATTCAGAAATATATTCCTTATTTAGAGATTTTTTCATTGCATTTCAAGATGTTTATGTCTACCATTTATGTATTTGGATGGCATTTTGGATCTTCAGTTATCTTAGGCTATATTTAACCCTAGGCAACGTGTCTCACGAGATACATCGGTTTTATTGTCTTTTTTGGGGCATAAGAACATTTTTTTCATCAAATTCTTTTATCACTTATGACAGCCTGTTCTGTCTCGAGTATGCTGGTCACATGATTTGCTTCAATTTTTTTGTGATCAATTAGTCAGCCTGACCTAAATCCAACATGGCTGCCAGTGGTGCAGAACATTCAGATTTTGAGATAAGTAAATATATATTAAACTTACTTTTCTTCTGAAAAAAAAGAAGAATACTGCTAACATTAATTGTGAACATTGTCTTAAGGTGCTGAAGGAGAAAATTAAGTAATATGTTGTTCATGTTGTTATTTAACACATTTTGAAATGTATGTGTCTCCTGAGACACGTTGCCTGTTTAGGGTATAAAAAAGGGATTAAACTAGCTCTTAAAATACACTATTCAAACTTAAATGATTGTAATTCAAGAATGCTTTGGAATATAGACCTAATTTTGGTCTTGTTTATAAAGAAATCACTCAGCAGATTATTGCTGAAGTGAAAGCACTTTAAAAAATGAAAGTATGAAAAAGTAAGGAAGTTTAAATCTTACATTAAATCAAATATAGTACTGTACTTAACATTTATTCTTTTTTTAATAAAATATGTATTTTACAACATATTTTTACTATGAAATTACTATAAAATCAAAGCCATATACACTCACCGGCCACTTTATTAGGTACCCCATGCTAGTAACGGGTTGGACCCCCTTTTGCCTTCAGAACTGCCTCAATTCTTCGTGGCATAGATTCAACAAGGTGCTGGAAGCATTCCTCAGGGACTTTGGTCCATATTGACATGATGGCATCACACAGTTGCCGCAGATTTGTCGGCTGCACATCCATGATGCGAATCTCCCGTTCCACCACATCCCAAAGATGCTCTATTGGGTTGAGATCTGGTGACTGTGGAGGCCATTTTAGTACAGTGAACTCATTGTCATGTTCAAGAAACCAATTTGAAATGATTAGAGCTTTGTGACATGGTGGAAGTAGCCATCAGAGGATGGGTACATGGTGGCCATAAAGGGATGGACATGGTCAGAAACAATGCTCAGGTAGGCCGTGGCATTTAAACGATGCCCAATTGGCACTAAGGGGCCTAAAGTGTGCCAGGAAAACATCCCCCACACCATTACACCACCACCACCAGCCTGCACAGTGGTAACAAGGCATGATGGTTCCATGTTCTCATTCTGTTTACGCCAAATTCTGACTCTAACATCTGAATGTCTCAACAGAAATCGAGACTCATCAGACCAGGCAACATTTTTCCAGTCTTCAACTGTTCAATTTTGGTGAGCTCTTGCAAATTGTAGCCTCTTTTTCCTATTTGTAGTGGAGATGAGTGGTACCCGGTGGAGTCTTCTGCTGTTGTAGCCCATCCGCCTCAAGGTTGTGCGTGTTGTGGCTTCACAAATGCTTTGCTGCATACCTCGTTGTAACGAGTGGTTATTTCAGTCACTGTTGCCCTTCTATCAGCTCGAACCAGTCTGGCCATTCTCCTCTGACCTCTGGCATCAACAAGGCATTTCCGCCCACAGAACTGCCGCTCACTGGATGTTTTTTCTTTTTCGGACCATTCTCTGTAAACCCTAGAGATGGTTGTGCGTGAAAATCCCAGTAGATTAGCAGTTTCTGAAATACTCAGACCAGCCCTTCTGGCACCAACAATCATGCCACGTTCAAAGTCACTCAAATCAACTTTCTTCCCCATACTGATGCTCGGTTTGAACTGCAGGAGATTGTCTTGACCATGTCTACATGCCTAAATGCACTGAGTTGCCGCCATGTGATTGGCTGCTTAGAAATTAAGTGTTAACGAGCAGTTGGACAGGTGTACCTAATAAAGTGGCCGGTGAGTGTATATCTAACCAAGTTGTGTTCCAAATTTGAAGTTGATATCACAAAATTGAAGCCGTGAGATTTTTTTTAGGCATAAAACCAAAAATAGCCACCGGGTAACTTACATTATTGAATTTAATTGTATGCATTCTGCCATGACAAATTAATAAAATTCTGTCCAAATATCACTTCTGTCACAAAATATGGAACCTTGAGACTTAGACCTTTCTGACAATATGTGTTTTGTCAAGATTAGAAAAGGTTTTGATCATAAATTATGAAACATGACGATGCCCAAAAGGGGAGGAGCCCATTAAAATAATTTAGAGTACCGTTTCTATGGTAACACAACGTCCAATTTCAAAACGGGTTTCACGGACTGAATCCTGAGTTCGTAAGCTTTCGAATGATATATAATTTGTCAACATTAGATCAGGTGAAGTATGGGATAATTCTTTTAAACATACAGTGGCAGTAACAGTTAACAGATTAATGACTTGGTCCTTTTTTTATACCCTAATCAGACAACGTATCTCAGGAGACACAATTCATAACATCCAAAATATATAAAAAAAAATTAAAAATTATTTTGGATATGTTTTATTTAAGTCCAGATGATATAAAAAAATGAAATGAAATTATTTTTTGCTTAGCATTTTCCACTCTTGCCTGTTTAAGGGTTAAATAAATAGCCTTCCATGAGAAGCTCAATTTTGTGACAACAGTGACACCGCGTGGAATTCAAAAGAATTACGGCTATAAGGGAATCTTAGCTCAGTGATGTTGGGTTTTAAAGATAAACATCATTTGTTGTTGTAGGCTAGCCTACGTTGAAAAACTAGGCGTGATTTAACTCATGCACTTTTGTATTTCCGGATTTGATCAGCCAACGAATGTTATATCTTGCCCGTAGACTATAGTAGCAGGCTATTTAGCGGACCATTTTGATTATAGGTTATTAAAAAGATATAGCCTATGTAGGCAATAGGCTACTCCTATAGTTTTACCGATTCATTAGAGAATAAAATTCACGCGACATAATTTATGCAATCAATAAAGTAGCATAGGCCTACAATAAAAACGTGCCATAGTATAGCCTATAGGCATAATAAAAATAAAATAAAATATGAAAATATAAAGAGGAAAAGGATGCCACTTAGCCTATCAATCGATAACATTTAGCCATCACAAAATTCAACATTATTGTGTAAAGCTATTTATAAATAGATTTTTTTTTTTTATATGTAAATACATGAAAATTACATAACTGGTGATAATTCTGTAATTCGTTCCCTATCCCAGGGCTTATTTTTTATTGAACAAAAATATACAGAATGACAATATATTATGCCAGGGTGCAAGAAAATTATCTAGGCTATACCTTTTTAAAAGAATCACAGCTTTCTTATTAGAAAAATCAGAAATCAGATATATAGCCCAGAGTTTTACATCGTCAAGAAAAAGGCTGAAGAAAGGCTTATTCTTACTAAATTTAATTTACATTTATTTAAATATTTAGCCAAGATCAAAACGAGGTTGAATAAATAAATAACATTGTCATATTTCAACGAGATATCAGGAATTATAGGCTGCCACAAAATAATGGAATAGTTTTCCCATAGATTCTTAGTAAACTCACAATCCCAAAACAGATGAGACAAATCTTCAATTAGGCTACCACAGAAGAAGCAATTTACATCAAAGTCGTCAGAAATAAACCTTTGTAAAAACATTTTGTAGAATAGCACAGATGTATCATTTTTATAACACACTTCTTTTGTTGTATTGTATTGTATATAATATCCCAGCAGGGCCACTGCACCTGTGTGCCGTCTTTAAATGACGCTCACGCAGGTATCTTGCGTCACGCGCAGAGGCGGAAACGCGGAAGCAACATTCCACGTCACTTGAGGTGGATTTAGCGCGAGCGAGCAAGGATTCTGACTGGAGAATTTAGCGCTTGCTTTGACGTGAAACTCGCCGGATGTGATGCCACGAGCATTTAGGCTTTACGCTCAAACTGACAGCGAACGGAATATCTGCGGGTTGTAAACGGAGGATTCAAGGTAACTTAATGTTTGTGTGCGGAGCTGTACTGCGGTCAGAGCTCTTGCTGCAGGCGGCTGCTGAATGTCGCTGTTTTATTGGTTATTCACTGTTTCCTGACGCCGTGTCCATCACTGAGGATGATATTTATAATAATAATAGGTCTGTAGTTCGCAATTGCTGAGTCTAAAGCATAGCGAGTTACCTAATAGAAAGCATTTTTGGACTCCGTTGAAGTGCTAAGATTCCCAAATATGATGAACGCGCTGAAAAAATGCTGTTTAGAGAGTCAGCTTGCATCAGCTTGTTGTAGGTTATGGGCCCTTTTTGCTTTGATTCACTGATCATCGCACTTTATGGATATTCTTGCTTTCTTTGCATTGTTTCTCAGATTTTATTTCAGTTAAACTACTTATTTTATTTTTGCTAGTGTATAACGTTTCTAAATGGCAAAAACGTTATGCACCTGTCTTCACACTTTGATTATTATACTAGGTTTTGTGTCATTATTATTATTTTTTAATTACATAATTCAGTTCACTGAATTGGTCTGTTGTTTATTAACTTACATTGGCATTGTCATGATTATTAAGTTATCTAAACATTATAAAGTGTGCTCTAGTCTTTGTCATTACCCATTAAAACACATCAGGTCAATCAAGCTAAGCAGGGGCGGATCAAGAAAAATATTTATGGGGTGGCAAGAGGGGAGCAGGACATTTTGAGGGGTGGCAACATGGCAGACGTATATATATACTGAATTTATTCACAGTCAACACAGTTTGATGAGAAATCGTATGTATACAAACTACAAAAGGGCATTATTTGTATTATTATTTGTATCTTTTTTTGTGGGGGGGGGGGTTTGGGGTCACCTGTGAGTACAGGGCTGGACTGGGACAAAAAATCGGCCGGGGCATTTTGGCCCAGACTGGCCCACTACATATGATCATAAACACAACCGAACTTTGCACTCCCTTGAATATGTATACCAACTCCTATAAAAACCACTAATGTCATAAGTGAATAGGATTGAGTAAGAGTTAACAGATGAAATAACTACTAAGTTGATTTATAGGCCTACTCCACAGTGATGAATGCTAAAACAAGCTATAAGCTGCATTGGTACAGCAATAGCGTTTCTTCCCACAGGATTTTGGGAAATCTGCGGTGAGTGCACCTCTGTCCCTCTAGGGGGGTTCGGGGGCATGCTCCCCCGTAAGAAAATTTTGTGCTTTTTAATGTTAAATTCATCAATCTGGTGCACTTTGAGAGTTCAAAATAAAGAGCTCCAACCCATATTCAGTGTGCAAATTGAACAAAGAAAAACTCAAAACTCTTTTAGTTGTGATATAGTGTCTGTCTACATTACACTACTATATAATAATAGTTATAATATTATGGCCAGTCCAGCCCTGTGTGAGTATAAAGGCAGGGGTGCGTTTAACTTTTGGAGCCAAGTTGTGCCGACCTTTTTTCCCTTTTTTATATATATTATTTTGTTGAGCACCCAACTTGAGCGTTTTACTGTGGAATATTGTAGGCTACTGCTTATAAACACCAGACAGATAATGATATACGAAACAGATGTGCTTTACTCATCTCACTTGCACAAAATAAATGCAGTAATATAAAGCATAGACACGCACAGGTGAAATACACTGAAAATGATATGCATTTAAAAATTTGGTCGGGTTGAAAACTTATCTCTCTGATAATGGAAATCGGTCGCTGTTGTCTCTTGCTCTCGCTGTCTCCCACTCTCGCGGTCAGATCACCGGAAGTTTTCGCCGGAAGTATTTGCCCACACACTAAAGTACGAACGTCAACGGTCGTCATATTGTGCACGTAGCGAATTCACTGCAGTCGGACATGGGAGATTCGCGCTCTTAAATTGTCAAATTGGCCATAACTTTTAATTCGTTGCTGCCAACTGGGGTGGCAGCAGGGGTGGCAAGGCTTTCTTTTAGGGTGGCATTTGCCACCCTATGCCACCCCGGTAGATCCGCCCCTGAAGCTAAGTAATGCTGTCAAGGGTGTATCTCCAACCGTCACTACTGTATTATAGGGTGTGTAGGCCTACATGTTTTGTAAATTTGTCAGAGGGAACACCTTCACTTTAACTTTACTGTGATTTTTCAGTATAAGACAATACTGGCAGTAGGTCAGCACAGTGTGCTTAATGTGCTGAAATTAATTGTGCTCAGCAAACAGTAATGCAGCCCTTCTGGATTTTTCCCTTGTGAATCTAAATCTTTAAAGGTGTCTAAGGTGGGAATTTTTTGCCTACCAGATACAGTGAATGCAGACCCAGATAGCAAGGTGACAATGATTCAATGTTGAAATTCCATCAGAATCATAATTTTGGTTGAGGTTGAAAATTCAATGCTAAATAATTGCTGGGGAGTTTTACTAGCTGTTTATTTGTAAAAATTAACCAATGAACTGATACAGTATTTTAATTCAGATGTATTTCCACATTTGAGGAACAAAAAGTGACACTGTGGCTGACCTTATACATGGATACTGACCTATTTTTCATGATGGGTCTGTGTCCGCTGTTGTTTTTGGAACCCATTTTAGGTTAGCCTAGTTGTAGGCCTAATATTTTACCTTTCCCTTTTCCCCCAAAATACAAGAATAATACAAGAACAATGATTAACAAAACATTGTTTTCTCACTTTTCTTTTTTTCTTTATTTGTTTTAGACATATTAGACATTTTAAATAATATTTGAAATTATCTGGAATTGTGCAAATGTAAGAATCAAGTGAACCTGGGGTGCGTTTGCATTTATAATAGTAGTCATTTGATATACACTAGTTTTTTTTAAAATGGCTGAGCTGATATCTTACAGTGCAGGGTGACCGATATACACTTATTTACTGTTAAGACAAAATTCTGCTCTGAGAAACCAGCGGTACTAAAGATCATGCCCTTTGCCAACTTTGCCTGAGCCTGTTCATCAACCTATAAACAAATTGGTTAGCTCAAGTACTAGTTTCTGTTGCTAAAAAACAAAATTCTTGCCAAATGAGACATGTTGCCTGCCTTAGTGGCTGCCTGCCTGGTAAAGAATCCAAAATGACCTAAATTATTTGGCTGGTGGTAACTTCCATTCCTGATTGTGTTTGTTTATTCAGCCCATCATGCTAATGCTGATTGTCTTTTTTTCTTGTCTGCAGAGTGTCTGATTTGGTGCTCGATCTACATGGGCGAATCAGGGTCACGGCGCTCCACCCTGGTCTCCAGGCTTCCCATCTTTAGACGTAGTGTGGGAAAGAGACAGGACTCGCTCCCGTCCTCGCCCTCCTCTGGTGGTGTCGGCAATGGCGTCCACACTTCCTCTCCCTCCAGCACGAACTCCAGCTCCAGCAGCACAGGCAAACGGCGCAGCCTATTCCGCACTCCGTCACTCAGCTTCCACAGCAAGAGACACAGCGACCCGACCCAGCTCAGCCTGGATAATAGCAGCCAGGGGTCTGAAGTCATCTTTCGAGAGAGTTGTATCTCAAAGACACGGCATTCGTTCGGATTCGGCGGACACAAGAAGAAGATCCCCCGATCTCAGACGGAAAACCTTGAGAAAACGTCGGCCAACCGCAGTGTGTTCATTAACTGCATCAGCTCACGGACGAACGAGGGAGATGATTCAGGGTTCCTCGATGAGGTGAGCAGCAAGAGGTCTTCTAAGCATAAGAAGATGCTGCCTAAGTCTTTTTCAGCTCACCAACGATTTTCCAAGAACTCTTCCAATGTTCTGGACCAGGGTAAAGGTCAGGATAGCACAGAAGATCCTCCTAAAACTGGAACCCCAGGTTCCTGGCCTGGAGAATTGGCTGAGAGTTCTCTACAGTCGCCCATGATCTCAGAAGACCGCACCACAGCAATCACGCCATCAGATTTTGTTCACGCCACCGAAGACTCTGTCTCGGAAGTGGACGCTTTGCCGGCTCCCAGTCCAGCTGCTCCACCCGAAAACTTTAGCCAAGCTGTTTCTACCTCGCAGGTGTCCATCACCCCAGCCCAGGCCACCACAGAAAAGCCCTTACTGCCAGATACCAGCCACACAGCCAACACACAGTGCGAGAGCACAACTGCCCGTACGGAACCAGTAACGCTGCAAACAGTGAAAGAGCTGACCCCAAACACTAATCCTAATGCAAACGATAACCCTGACCAGTCAGAGGCCAGTGAGATTGAACAAGCTCCAGAATTGAGTGAGGAAAGTAGTTCCAATCCAGACACCCGTGAGAGGAGGTCCAGGAACGCTGTTCTCATCCAGCAGGCAGGAAGGTCATCGGGCCTGAGCAAACTGGAGACCAGGCCAAGCCACCTAAGAAAGCCACACACAGGTAATGTCAGTGAACTCAGTTGCTGTTTTGAGTTTTTATTGAGGCTATTTCCTGTTTTAAGAAAGACGTTTTGAGGGAAATTATTCACATCCTTATTCCATGACAAAAACAAGTTAATCGATCTTCAAACCAGGGGGCTGTTCCATAAATGAAGCTTAGAAAAGCGGTGATTAAACTCCACAACCGGACTTGAATGAGCCTAACAAAAAAATGGGGGCTAAAGTAGGGCTGGTCCGAATACCATTTTTTGAGCTTCGAAGCTTCGGTAGTAATGAACATCGAATATTCGAAGCTTCGGAATCTCTATATATCTGTCTGTCCATTTGCATTTTGATTATTTCGAGAACCGTTCATCCAAACGACTTCACAAGGAGTGCAGTGTCGTATTTGGTGCAATATAGATATAGACAGGCGAGACGCGACACGTTCAGAATTAATACATTTTTAATAAACTACAGAACAGTGCAAGCGGGAAGCGCGCAGGCCTCACGCGAGCAGAGCTTATATGCTCCGAGAACGGACACTGATATAAAACACACACAGGTCTGTTAACTTAAGCAATATTTTTAATAAGGTAGTCGAATATCTTTCTCACTAACAAATTACTGACCACGTAGCATAGATTTAAATAAAGAAGCGGCGCGCCTCACGCGAGAACGGACTCCGAGAATATTCACGCGTATGTATTCACGCGAATACATGCTCCGAGAACGGACACTGCACGCACTATACAAAACACAAACAGGTCTGTTAACTTACCGGTAAGCAATATTTTTAATAAGTCTTCTAATATTTTTCTCACTAACAAATTACTGACAAAGTAGGGTAGATTTAAATAAAAAAGCGGCGCGCCTCACGCGAGCAGGGCTTATATGCTCCGAAAACGGACACTGCACGCACTAAAACACACACAGGTCTGTTAACTTAAGCAATATTTTTAATAAGTCTTCTAATATTTTTCTCACTAACAAATTACTGACAAAGTCGGGTAGATTTAAATAAATAAAAACGAAATTTAAATAAAGACAAACGAAAAATAAATGAACGAACTGCAATAGCCTAAATAAAGAACACGGTAGCAATAACAATTTCAATAACAACATCACAAATTTCTATTAATATTTTGCAGTAGATTAATTTAGATTGATAATAACGGGTAAAAAGGATAATACATTTTGTTTCTATTATTCTATGTTCCACAATGTCAAAGCAACGCAGCTTAACCCAAAACACAAGCTCAGGCATGCACTTCTGTCCATGATACAAACTCCGCTGTTCTGCGCTCTAGCCAGAGAATACACCCGTTGCAGGAACACTTTTAGTAGTCCAAGAAGAAGCAAATATATTTATTAAGTAGCTATAACGAAGTTATATGTTAAGTATTATATTTCACCAGATTTTATAGTGTAAAACATTCAAGCGCGAATGAGAACCGTTTCGAGGGGGTTGCCAGGTGTGCAAAAAACACAAAAAAAAAAAAACGAATATTTGAATGTCACATTTTCAAATCGAATACCAACCCACCGAACGAATATTCGAATATTTGGGTCCAGCCCTAGGCTAAAGTGGTTTAATAAAAGGTAATTGAATTTCACGCAATCTCACTAATTTGATCCAGGTTTATCTAGTCTAGATAATTGCGTGTGCACGCGTTTCTGAAGCAGCCCTAGAGGTCGATCGTGGATCAAATCGATCCACCATCAAACAGCGTATATTTTGTGCTGTTTTATGCGTTTGTGACATGTTTTTTTTCCCCTCAGTGCAAAAATTAAATGTTAGAAAGTTGTGCAAATGTATCCATTTTGCTGCTAATCTTCATATTGAACGAGCGCTGCTGCGCGCCAAATAGGAGCGCAATAATTCTGACTAAAATATACATTTTGCTTGGAAAATTAATATGCGATATTTTATAACACTAGAAATATCTTCTAATTATAATAATTTCTCTTTAGGATGTTGGATAAGTTGCAGTGAACTTCTAGCTCATTACACTCATATATTTTATACTTCTAATAAAAAAAAGAAATTGAACAGAAGTAGCCTAATTCAGGGAAGATTTTTTTTTAAGAAACTAAATATATAAAGATACAAAATATAGTTTTGGGTATAGGACCTATGCTACTTTATAAAGATGATATATACTTATTTAGAATGCTGAGAATTACAGCTTTTTATGCAATAATTTTTTTGAGAAAGCAAGAATCCCCAGTTTTAAATGAGTGGTTAGATTTAGTTTCTTTATGGAGAGGATAACATTAAATTAAGAACACATGTATACATTTTGAAAAGATATGTGCAACTCTAAAATCAAAGAATATTCCATAAAATAAAGGAATATATATTGGCCTACATTAACTACATTTTTATGTAACCTTCCCTTTTATTTCTAGTTATTTGTTATTTTATTTATTTACTTATTTAATATTGAATATTTGATATTTAAATAATGTTACTTGAATAACTATTAGGAATTATGTGTCATTCATTATAAGAGTTTGATATATGTGAATGTTATATTTTTATTAATATTTATTTATTGTTTTATTTATATATATTTGTTGGTATTATCACAAGAGAAAAAAAAGTAGAAGGAAAAATAAGGAATATTTATTGGGGGAAAATATGATGTCTTTAAAGGAACTGTCCATTTGTATAATTGTGTTAAATGTGTTTGAATTGAAAGACATAATAAAGTACATAATATATATATATATATATATATATATATAAATAAATAAGAGAGACAGTGTAGAGAAAGAATTCTCTGATAACCGAGGCACTCCTTAATTAAAATGTCTTTATTACAAAAATGGCATGTCCTAAACGGACAACTTTAAAACGCCTTATATATGTGTCTATATTGTCTATATTGTAGCCTTATTTAAGTTGATTTTCTGTATACTGTGTATTAAAGTCCAATAATGGTATTAGAGACTGTCAGTGTGGTAATATCATTGTGTTCTTGTCGGTCAGTGTTGAGGATCTGTGTAACAACTGAGGCTTAGCCTGACAGTTAGCCTGCCCTGGACCAGGCTAGTTTCCCAGCATAAGTTGCCAGGGTAACTGAGTTTGAACTTTTTTAAATTTGATTTATGAAACCGAATCTACCAAAAATAAGCCTGACTAACCAAAATAAGCCTGGCTTATACTCTAATCTTGGTTTATGGAACAGCCCCCAGTTCCACTAATCTAGAAGATTTCACATCTAGCTATTATGTCCTCTGAGCTTCCTAGATGGAAGATTCCTTCCTAGATTCCTCTACTGGTTTTACAAAGATTATGAAGTGCTCATCTGATGTACAGTTTAATATCTCATGAGGCCATGGGTGTTGAAGAGCTGTCAGCTTAATTTGGAAAATAAAAAATGACTTAAAAGCATAAGGGTCTCATTGTAAAAACAACAACCAAATTAATTGTCTTCATGATTGTTGGTAAAGCACATCGTAGGGCAAAGTGACATGATCAGCTATCTTCACATTTTCCTGCGTATACACGGCTACTTCCCAAATAAATAAAAAATGGGCCTGAAATATTGTTGTGACTTGAAATGTATTTATTATAAGAGAAGGGACCACAGAGATATATGAGATGAATGAATCTAGCACAGCTATATGTAGAAATTCAGTTGTTGTCAAATATACATTGTTTCAGTGTTTATACATTATTTATATATATATATAAAAAAGGCTATATAAAAATGCCACGATTGGCCAATCAGCATGAAGTAGCCTATTCCAGAGAGCTGTGTAATATACTAATTGAGAAGTCTGTTACTGCTGAGAAATATTAAACATCAGATACAATTAATCACTCACTATTTATTATAATATCATACTTGTGATTTAGAAATGACATTTATGCCCTCATGTATTGAGCTATAAAGGCACTGCATATTATAACATGTAGCCTTAAACTGAATGTGTAACTGATCAGTTCTGAGAACTAGGCCAACTGAAAGCTTAAAGTAAAAACTGGGAAATCACCCCGCCCTGCATTTTTCTTATGACCCATGTTTTCCCTTTTTCGTAAATTATACTTTTACGTTGCGAGTGATTTCACTCCAGAGTACTTTTGGCTTAGAAGGTTTATGGGAAACTAACCAGCTCCACAGTATTGAATTTCCTCTAGTGGTGACTTGATATTGGCTTTACTACGGATCCTCTTGCAGGAGAGAGTGAACTCTACACTCATTTACAATTATTGGCTTGGGGTGATTTATTAATATTCATGTCAATGATTAAGCTATTTTTAAGGATATTAAGATGTTTTATTCATACTCTCGTATCTTTATAGCCTATAGGCGGAAAGATGTCTGGATGCAGTTAAATCCGTTTACCATGTTGACAGCAGGTTGTTTTGGTTCTCAGTTTAATTTGCTAGAAATTTTAGTTTGTGTTTTGCATTTTGTTTCTTTGTGAATATATTTACAGTAATCAGAATTATTGGGTCTTTTCTGCAGCTTTTCTTGTGACTCTGTAGGTTTTGGGCTTTTTAACTGAACACCACTGTATTTTCTTTGCCCTGTGTATTTGTGTCAATAGGATCCAGGCTTTTAATTGTTTGATGATACTGTACTGGACTGTACTAAAACAAAACTATTGATGTTTTGCTGAACTGTTTCACCTATTCGTGTTGTTTTGCTTTTGATATCTCGTTTAAGAGATAAATTAATTTTATGCAAATCTGGTGTAGTAGGTAGGTGAATTGTAGTTTGTGCCCCAGGCTTAACACACTTTTTTTTTTATATACATCTTTGCTAGATGCATTACGTATTCTTCAGATTGTGACCTACAACCTACAAATTGAGGTCTGTCTCTGTACACAACAAGATACTGAAGACATTTTAATCATTTGGAGGAAACTTGGCAACAGTAGTGTTAATTTTTTTTCCCCACTGGACTTGAATATTGTTTTCATAGAAGTGCAATTTAAAGCCATTCACAAGTATTTTCTGCTGTAACACTTATAATAACTTGCATATATATTTACAGTTACACTCACCTAAAGGATTATTAGGAACACCATACTAATACTGTGTTTGACCCCCTTTCGCCTTTAGAACTGCCTTAATTCTACGTGGCATTGATTCAACAAGGTGGTGAAAGCATTCTTTAGAAATGTTGGCCCATATTGATAGGATAGCATCTTGCAGTTGATGGAGATTTGTGGGATGCATATCCAAGGCACGAAGCTCCCGTTCCACCACATCCCAAAGATGCTCTATTGGGTTGAGATCTGGTGACGGTGGGGGCCATTTTAGTACAGTGAACTCATTGTCATGTTCAAGAAACCAATTTGAAATGATTCGAGCTTTGTGACATGGTGCATTATCCTGCTGGAAGTAGCCATCAGAGGATGGGTACATGGTGGCCATAAAGGGATGGACATGGTCAGAAACAATGCTCAGGTAGGCCGTGGCATTTAAACGATGCCCAATTGGCACTAAGGGGCCTAAAGTGTGCCAAGAAAACATCTCCCACACCATTACACCACCACCACCAGCCTGCACAGTGGTAACAAGGCATGATGGATCCATGTTCTCATTCTGTTTACGCCAAATTCTGACTCTAACATCTGAATGTCTCAACAGAAATCGAGACTCATCAGACCAGGCAACATTTTTCCAGTCTTCAACTGTCCAATTTTGGTGAGCTCTTGCAAATTGTAGCCTCTTTTTTCCTATTTGTAGTGGAGATGAGTGGTACCCGGTGGGGTCTTCTGCTGTTGTAGCCCATCCGCCTCAAGGTTGTGTGTGTTGTGGCTTCACAAATGCTTTGCTGCATACCTCGGTTGTAACGAGTGGTTATTTCAGTCAAAGTTGCTCTTCTATCAGCTTGAATCAGTCGGCCCATTCTCCTCTGGCCTCTAGCATCAACAAGGCATTTTCGCCCACAGGACTGCCACATACTGGATTTTTTCCCTTTTCACACCATTCTTTGTAAACCCTAGAAATGGTTATGCGTGAAAATCCCTGTAACTGAGCAGATTGTGAAATACTCAGACCGGCCCGTCTTGCACCAACAACCATGCCACGCTCAAAATTGCTTAAATCACCTTTCTTTCCCATTTCCCATGACCAGATCCTGAAGGCAGTAGCAGACGCCATCAGCACTGGCATTAACATTAGCAAGCAGCATCATCCAACCAAGTCTGCAATTGCCTTTGTTCGAGCAGGAGAGAAGCCTCAGCCCCCTAGAAAGACCCAAGGGGGCGTCCTCGCAACAGCAAGAGACTGGCACCTCCTGGTGGACCTGGGGACTCAATTGAGGTTCCCAGACACCATTGCAGTTACATCACTACGACCGGACATGGTCTTGATGTCCGCAGCAAGTAAGCAGGTGGTGTTACTGGAACTAACGGTCCCCTGGGAAGATAGAATGGAGGAAGCCCAGGAAAGAAAGAGGGCCAAGTACGCTGATCTGGTAGCGGAGTGTCGGAGGAATGGGTGGAAGGCCCGCTGTGAGCCTGTTGAAGTGGGCTGTAGGGGCTTCGCAGGCCAGTCTCTACACCGGGTCCTGGGACTCTTAGGGATTTGCGGACTGCACAGGCAAAGAGCCATCAAGAACATCCTGGAAGCCGCTGAAAAGGCAGCACGGTGGCTCTGGTTAAGGAGGGGGGACGCGTGGCGTAGAGCGCTACCTGGACACAAGTCGGGGCTTGATCACCCCCGGCTGGGTCGCCCGGGTGAGGGTGTCTGATGTAAGACCCGAAACACCCTATGACCCCGGGAGTATCACTGACGATGTGTCTAGGTTGCACCACAAGGTGTATTCAAGTACTATATATATATATATATATACACTCACCGGCCACTTTATTAGGTACACCTGTCCAACTGCTCGTTAACACTTAATTTCTAAGCAGCCAATCACATGGCGGCAACTCAGTGCATTTAGGCATGTAGACATGGTCAAGACAATCTCCTGCAGTTCAAACCGAGCATCAGTATGGGGAAGAAAGTTGATTTGAGTGACTTTGAACGTGGCATGATTGTTGGTGCCAGAAGGGCTGGTCTGAGTATTTCAGAAACTGCTAATCTACTGGGATTTTCACGCACAACCATCTCTAGGGTTTACAGAGAATGGTCCGAAAAAGAAAAAACATCCAGTGAGCGGCAGTTCTGTGGGCGGAAATGCCTTGTTGATGCCAGAGGTCAGAGGAGAATGGCCAGACTGGTTCGAGCTGATAGAAGGGCAACAGTGACTGAAATAACCACTCGTTACAACCGAGGTATGCAGCAAAGCATTTGTGAAGCCACAACACGCACAACCTTGAGGCGGATGGGCTACAACAGCAGAAGACTCCACCGGGTACCACTCATCTCCACTACAAATAGGAAAAAGAGGCTACAATTTGCAAGAGCTCACCAAAATTGAACAGTTGAAGACTGGAGAAATGTTGCCTGGTCTGATGAGTCTCGATTTCTGTTGAGACATTCAGATGTTAGAGTCAGAATTTGGCGTCAACAGAATGAGAACATGGAACCATCATGCCTTGTTACCACTGTGCAGGCTGGTGGTGGTGGTGTAATGGTGTGGGGGATGTTTTCCTGGCACACTTTAGGCCCCTTAGTGCCAACTGGGCATCGTTTAAATGCCACGGCCTACCTGAGCATTGTTTCTGACCATGTCCATCCCTTTATGGCCACCATGTACCCATCCTCTGATGGCTACTTCCACCATGTCACAAAGCTCTAATCATTTCAAATTGGTTTCTTGAACATGACAATGAGTTCACTGTACTAAAATGGCCTCCACAGTCACCAGATCTCAACCCAATAGAGCATCTTTGGGATGTGGTGGAACGGGAGATTCGCATCATGGATGTGCAGCCGACAAATCTGCGGCAACTGTGTGATGCCATCATGTCAATATGGACCAAAGTCCCTGAGGAATGCTTCCAGCACCTTGTTGAATCTATGCCACGAAGAATTGAGGCAGTTCTGAAGGCAAAAGGGGGTCCAACCCGTTACTAGCATGGGGTACCTAATAAAGTGGCCGGTGAGTGTGTATATATATATATATATTATATACATATACATGCATACACACACTGTATTTTTTTTAAAAATTGGTTGCTAAGATTTTTTTGGTTTATGAAAGAAGTCTCTAATGCTGTTGCAATAAAGTTGCATTTATTTGATTTAAAATACAGTAAAAACTTTAATATTGTGAAATAATGTTATTACAATTTAAAATTAATTTTTCTGTTTTAATATATTTTACTGAGTCTTCAGCAGCCATTACTCCAGTCTCTCTATCACATGATCCATCAGAAATCATTTTAAAATGCTGTTTTTGGTGAAAAATTTGGTAACATTATAAAGGCCTTTAGTGTCACGTTTTGATCAAATGCATTATTGCGAATAATAGCTCAGCAAAAGTATTACAAACTTTTGAATGGTAGGATATACTAATGTGTACATAAAATTATTAATTATATTATTTAAATAAAAATAGAAATATGTATTACCTTTTTTTTTTTTTACTGATATTTGCTTAGTAGATACTAATGTTAAATATTTATTTATTTTATTGGTAACACTTTACAATAAGGTCTCATTAGTTAATGTATTAACTAACATGAAGTAATAGCTAATGAGCAATAGTTTTGTTATCCTGAAGAAGGCTGTGTATATGAAACGTGTATATCTACACTTTTAACTGTTTTTAATGATTTAGCCCAGTTAATTAAAGGCTTTTAGTTCACATAAGTGCTTTGGACTATTTCATCTTAATAATTTGATGTCCACCTCCAGTTTATTCAATGAGCACCAGTGGCTACATAAAGACACCTGTGTAGCACTCTCTGCTTCTGTTGTTTTGTAAGAGTTCAACACATATCTTTGAGGGCGTGAACAAAGCCGCACAACGTCTCCATTAATTCACTGTTACGTAACATTTTCATGTGATGTTGTTTAGTGCTGTGTTGTGCACATGGTTTTGTTTTCTTCTTCCATCTGTCTCTTCGCCTGTTAGAGTGCACAGGTGCAGTGAGTTACGGTTGTCGGAGGTGGAGTGATGGTGGTGTTCCCACGGAGCGTATTTAAGCCGTCTGGAAGTTCACTCCACAAGTTCTCTTCTCCCAGCTCAAGTGATAAATTGACTGTTGCCAATTCAACTCATGCTCTGTGTGTTCCATATCAAGTAAACATTGACTATTTCGTTTTGTGTACAAGACAGCTTGTCTTCCTGCTTACTGAATGGAGACCCATCTAGGGAGGAGGCTGCCTGCCCCCCCACTAATACTAATTGTATCCCCTGACCTGAGGTTTATTTTAAGTTTTGGAGTGGGAGATGAGACTCCGGTCACCTGTCTAGTCTGCGGGGTTGTGGTGCTTACTAAACCCACGTCTTACTTTCCAAATTCCTTGTGCGGGTCTGACAGGAAGCTGTGGTGGAGCTGCTTTGTCAGACTATGCAACATTCACGCATGTAGTTGTTTAATGTTTGAATTGTTATCGAATTGCGATTCATTCGATTCTTTGCATTTTTAAAACGATTATTGACTGAAATATACTAACTTGTTTCAAGATCGATGCATATGCATCGTCAGGTTTCGTAATTGTTACGTTCTATACGCGTTTGTTGTTGTGCTTTTGTTTTTCCCTCCCTCTCTTGCAAGCTTTCTATTTGCTCTCAGGTTCCTGTGATAGGCCGTGTCAGCTATCCATCATCATCAGGGCGGTTCTTCGGCGTCCAATCTGCTGTCGCCCCGCTGTTTTAAAAGGCTCCCCGCGCGTCTCATTCGCAGCAGTGTGTGTGTGTGTGTGTGTGTTTGTTCAGTGTCCTGAGTGGCGCACTTTGTACCAGTTAAATCCAATTGCAGTTGTGTATGTCTAACATTTAGTTCCTTAATGTTATTTTGGGTTTTACGCCAATGTTCTGAGTTTAACCCTCTGGGGACGGCAAACTCACCGGTGCGTTTTGGCAAAAAAATTTCACATAGCAGAAAAATAGACTTAAACTACTCCATCATTTCTGGTCATACAGAGTTAAGACATATTAAAAAATAAACTTTTAAATGTCTACTTTTTTATGTGCCCACCAACAATCGAAATAAAATATTGTGCTTTTGTAAAATAAAGAAAATAAACAGGGTGTGCGTTCTGCTTCTCCGTGTCTGAACTTTTTTTCTGGAGCACGTCGCTAAACTTAAAACAAAACTCAGCGAATACTATTCACCCAGACATGAGCAATATATGTTTATGATCATTTAAGTTTGTACTTTTAAATTATCTAATTTAAAACTAAAATAAATATTCTCTGTTTATGTAATCTATATAAAAAGAGAGAGGTGTCAGCCGTTCTCATTATCGTTCTCGCATCTCATTATTCTGCTAATGTGACACCCACGGAGAGCGCGCGCTATTCAAACGCTAATGATCTGAAGCAACGCATTGAGACGTGTAAACGGCCACATAAACTCGGTAAACACACTATATTTAGTCAGATTAATGTACTGTCGTCTTGCGCGGCTGTGAGGAATAATCCTGGGACATTTACCTACCTCAGAACAAGTGCTGGTTTATTTTCACTTCGAGGAGCGAGCTGGGCTGTAAGTGTTTTTATTCTTGTGCTTTGTTCTAATCGCGATATATAATAACGTTAGTGTCTG
Organism: Rhinichthys osculus; assembly: GCA_029959095.1. Taxonomy (NCBI): domain Eukaryota; kingdom Metazoa; phylum Chordata; class Actinopteri; order Cypriniformes; family Leuciscidae; genus Rhinichthys; species Rhinichthys osculus. Next base: position 18,536,821 of record JARWKJ010000017.1, read on the forward strand.
TAAACGCAAAAGTAGCCTACTGTTTAAATTTGAATCATGTTTCTGTGTGTGTGTGTGTGTGTCTGTGTTTGAGACTAGTTTTGGATAGATTATAAAGTTTTAACTCTAAAATAGACATCAAATAAGCTTTTGTTACTTAGCAGTTTCTGCTCATATGTTAAATATATACCGTAATTCCTCAAATAAAGGCCGGGGCCTTTATTTACCTGAACTGCAGATGGCAGCCGGCTTTTATTTGAAGCAGGCTTTTATTAGAGGCAGGCCTTTATTTCTAATTCGCGATCCCCGCCCGCCCGCCAGCCAAGTTTCCATGGTGCTTGGCACATGTTCACCACAGCCAAAATAGCGCTGTATGACAGATGTAGCGCTTTTATTTCTAAATATTAACAAACTTGCTTACCATGTCATCAACTATCTTCTATTCTGACTCTCAAATCCGTGTAAGTGAGTTTGTTTTGTCGTTTAAAACCCTTTATAAAAGATCTTGATCTGTAACGTGAGATGGGCACCGCAGTTCGGAGATTCCTGTTGGATTTGTTACGTTACAGCGCGTGAATTCTTCAGTTTCTCCCGAAATACATGAAAGTAAGTGGCCGGTGAACTGGGAGAAGAATAGAGTAAACTTTATAGTTACTTACACTGTGTATCTGATATGAATAAAACACGTCGCCAAATATATTTGAATGGATTGTTATTGCTGCTTCCATAGACACCATTGTGTATTTTACAAACTATAAATGTATTGTTTTGCTATAAATCATATCTATTTAAATGTCTGAAACCTAAAATAAACATGTGGTTAAAAACACTGAATAGTTGTGATATATGACAAGCGCTGAGCGCGTCCGTCTTTGAGTGTACACTCATTTAAAGTGTACCTATTCACACTATTTTTTCCCCGGCCTTAATTTGAGACCGGCCTTTATTTGTCCGCGTTGACCACGCCCCCGGCCACTATCAGAGGCCCGGCGTTTATTTGAATACCGGTCTTTATTTGAGGAATTACGGTAGTATGTTTTGTCAATAAACTAATCAACTAAGAATAGTGTTTGTTCCAATGCAAGCTATCTCAAAATAATGAATCCTTAACTTTGAAATATGTATGATAATGTATTGGCCTACTAAGACAATTTTCTTTTCAAGATGTTTCCAACTCTAACTTTGAACCAATTCTGTAGAATGGCCCATACAACCTATTTGAACAGGATTTGTTTCCAGGTATGACTAAAAATGTGCTTTTGACTTTAATTTATATTTTGATTTTATATGTATGTATGTATGTATGTATGTATGTGTGTGTGTGTGTGTGTGTATATTGTCCTTGCATTCTTTCTTGTGTGACACCTGAATGAAAGGCTCATTAATATGCGGGTCGTCTTTGTCTTCTCAACCACCTAATTATTCACAATGGGGTTGGGCCGTTCATGCCCATTCGCATATTGCCTTGGCTAACAAAAAATGTTTTTCACAATTTAAAAGAATCTATTGTGTTATGTGAATGATTAGACAGGATGATTTTCAGATCATTTTGTAGCAAAAACTCTAGGCCATTAGTCAAAAGTCTTGTGGACACATATTTAGTATGTGTTTTGTGGCTTTATTTCAGAAACTTAAATTTTTAGTTTTTTCAATAACCATGCATAAACAATATCTCAAAAATACGAACATGTACATACATGTTGCTCACAAATTATGGTAGCCCTGTTTGTGCTAAATAGAGTGTAATTTCACCTGTGCCATTAATATGTTTATAAGCAACTGAAAAAAGCACAAATGTCAAAACATCTCAAGGACCCCAAAAACACCTTGGTCCCCAGAGGGTTAATGGGCTTCAGGTGATCTATATGAGAAAAGAGAACAGGTCAGTAGATCACGCGATATACATTGTGCCCGTAGTAATGTCAGGTGTTTGACACACTAGGTAAGAAGTGTGCGCCACCCTTTGTATTTTTGTTTTCTTAGAGAAGGTAGTTTAGGTCGTCGAACACGCTGAAGATTTCGGTTTATTTTTCACATTTTTTTTATTAGGTTAGAGGTTGTGGGGGATAGTTTAAGGGAATTATTTTGTTATATTTGGTTCTTTCATTTGGCGCCACTTAAGTTCTTTTTTTTCCCTATAATTATCTGTATGTTCTTTTTTTTCTTCTGTGGGTTTTCATTTACATTGTACCTAGCTCATTCACTGTATCTAGTGGCTTCGGCTTTTTGGTAATAAATAATCACCTTTCAAACACTTTGTGTATTCTATTCATGGTTATTTCTGCTGTACCCAATCTACCAGCAGTAGTGATATCTGAATGTTGCGTTCCCTCTCCTAGACCTTTTAAAGATCGTAACAGTAATCGATGCATCGACAAAACGAGTGAATCGTTACTCCCCTGGTGCCTACTAATGAGATGTGTAGTAAATGATGATGCATTGTCATTGTTATTGTACACATTCCAGAACTGCTTCATAACCCAGTACTGTTGGCCATTTAGCTCTTTGTTTTGATGTATAATGATTTCCGTCTCTAATCTATGTGTCGTATCCTTCACAGTGTCCATGTGCAGCAGCGTGAGCCCATACCATGAGGTTATGCGCATGGAGAGACGTCTACGGTCGGCCTCTGAGGGCGCAGGAGAACCCAGACTTCACCTCAATCTCAGGGATCCTCACTGCATGGAGGGCCACACTTTATACAAGCAGAGAACCAGTTCCTCATCTTCTAAATTGGGTAGCCTGGTAAGTATGAATGCGATTTCACTGCTCAAACTCACATTTTCAAGAATTGGCTGTAGTTGAATTGGTTTATTTGATCTAAATGTGTGTCTTTAAAAACCAACTATGTAGACTCTCACTGCGTCTTCCGAGGGATTAAATTCCCACCCAGCGATATAATCGCAGTGCTTAATTAAACCAACAAATCCTCTCACACCATTTTAGCCAGCAGGTCAGCAAGGCCAGTATCCATTGGCCACTTTCCCTGAAATTTCATCTGACCATGTAGAGTGCCACCAAAACGTATTCAACCATCTGCATGTTCGTGTAATGTTCTATAGACTCAAGCAAAAATAAACCCTCCCAATCATTACTTATGGCCCACTAGAAGTGTGTGGTAGTGTTTCTGTCTACAGAGACACTGCCCTGTGCCTGTATTTTGTTATATTCTTCTTGAATTGCTGTGCTCGGGATGTTTCTGGGCTGCAGCCATTGGCCAATAACGACGTGCTGCGCAGCTGAGGGCGGTACTTTTTCGTCTGTGTCTGAAGCTCTGGAAACTCTAAGTTCTCCTGTCTCTACATGAAAACAATTCGCTAATATTGCTATTAATAATAATAATAAACTTTATTTTATATAGTGCCTTTTAAAAGTAGCATCTCAAAACACTTTACATAAAAATAATGAAATTATGAAATTGTACTGAAATGTGTGTTGGGAGTGCCTGTACACAATCATCATAAAATGATAAAAATCCATCCAGTGTTTTTGTTTTAATCTCCTTATATGTTTTCCCCTGCCTCAAATCGAGCCGTTCGACCGTGTGACGTCACACACTCGGAAGCCCCTCCCAAGATTGTTGATTGACTGCAGCGTTTCAACACAGACCCGCCCTCGCTCGTGAGCGAGCTGTCAATTATAGTCTGCGCGGACCGGCGCGGTCATTGTTGATATGCTGGAGCACTGTCTATGAGCAGAATGGCGTCTAAGCGATTGTGGTGTTCTGTTCTTGGGTGTAATAACGAACACAGCAGTCATTTTAATGTTCCTAAATCCGAACCACTGAAGACGCAGTGGCTGAGTTTGTTTTCGAAGGGAATATTCCCCACGAGCAACGTCAATGCTTTCATGTTTGCGCGAATCATTTCTCACCAGACTGCTTTATAAACGAGGGTCAGTATGAGCTGGTTTTGCTAAGAAGCTGCTCATGAAAAAAGGATCGGTACCAGCTATTCGTGTTCCTGCTGAACCTCTGTCTAGAACAACTGAAGTTAGTGTAACGTTTTATTAAACTTTATATTAATCTTTGCAAATCGCTAGCTGCACGCTTCACAATGAATGCGTCTAAGGTTTACACTTAGGGTACATTACGGCATGTTTTCTATGTATGATGTTCTCAATATAATTCATAATCCCACGTTTATACTGAACAACGCGTTATGGTTATTGTGTTATTGTGAACAGAGAGTCGGGGTGAGCAAAGCTCATTATCATTTAAAGTCATATGCACTGAAACGGCGTGCTGGAAACAGAGCTGTTTTTGACCAAGTAAAATAAGTGTTTTCTTACAATACTAATGAGAATTTTTAATTAAAGTATATTACAAACTTTTAATTTAGACCCTAAAGAATCATACTAGCTTGTACAAAAATGGCATTATATGACCCCTTTAAGGTTATGGACTCTGCTTTACACAACTGATGAGGTGAACCAATAAGCATCACTTCAGTCTAATCACTGTTTAGACAGAACATTTTCAGACATCCATCTCTTAATCTCAGTAAAACATTGAGAAAGAAAAGATTGCCTTTTTGACTGCATTCTGTGACTCAACAGGCCAATCAGCATTGTAATTGCGTTTTTATGATGACACGTAATTATAGTTTATTAGCAAGCTACACTGACAGCCAGTCATTTAACTATTAGCATACCTTTTTTTATATATATATACACACACACACACACACACAAATTTATCCAAGATAAACACAATATTTGATTTTAATTTTTTGGGCAAAATACCTCCTCACTCATCTTCCTGCATTGAGGCAGTATTGTGTCAGAACTTGGACCTGAAGAAAAAGAACAATTGAATCAACTCTGAGAAGTAATTAAAAAGCCCAAAGCAGAAGATGGATATAAGAACATTTCCAAATCGTTGAATATGCCGTGAAGTACAGTTAAATCAATAATTACGAAATGGGAAAGTATGGCACTGCTGTTAATCTACCTAGAACAGACTGTCCTCAAAAAACTAAGCGACCATGCGAGAAGTCTAATGTGATCCTTCATTGTAACCTAATAACTTAGTCTCATGGATTCTCATTCCTCATTCAAAAGTTCAAACCATTTGAATAGAAGTGTTATGGTTGTAAAACATATAGTTCACATTGTCCAACAGTTTGAACCTTTTGTTCAAAGCTTATTAAAGCAAGCCACCATCTGTTTATTAAAAGCAGACACCAGAAAATTCCTATCCTTTAATCTTTTCACAAGACCTCACAATAAACCTGTGGATTATGCACAATAACATGCGCATTGCTCACAGCAGGGCATTTGAAGTCCAACAGAGATTGTGTTGAAGAAACTAAAAGCCTGTAGTGCGGAGGTTTTCACTGAGAACAAATACTCTGCTAACTGTTAGCATGCTGAAGTACAACACACTTTGAGCATGCTAAACCACTTTTTCAATAAATCTTGTCTTTTTTAAAATATTTTAAAACCAATTCTGAAAACATTCACTAGTTGACTTAACTAGTTGGTTATTAAATGTCTAATAGGATAGTCGACCATACTGGCCCATGCCTATTCATTTGAAAAAAGTAGCTTGCTAATTTAAAGTAGGGACATCCCGATAATGTTTTTCTATTTTAATATATTTTTTTGAAATGTAATTTATTCTTGTGATAATAAAACTGAATTTTCAGCATCCATTACTCCAGTCTTTAGTGTCACATACTCCTTCAGAAATCATTCTGATATGCTGATTTTGTTGAAAACAGTTGTGCTGCTTAATGAAATGAAAATCTTTTGTAACATTTAAAAAAAAAATTCTGTCCCTATTGATTAGTTGAATCCTTGATTAATAAAAGTATACATTTCTTTCCAAAAAAAAACAAAACCGTACTGACCCCAAAGTTTTGAATGGTAGTGCAGTTAAGTTAGAAGTGACTATTTTTAGTTGGTGCCGGTCATTTGGTGTCATAGGGCTAGCAGATAAATCAAAACAATTAACCTTCAGAGAGATTTTATGTTGTATGGACAAAACCCTTACAGGAAAACATTGTTTCAATCAGTAACATGAAACAATTGCTCATACTTTTGGCTAGTTCCTACAAAGTCATAAAGCTTTTGTTTTGTTTCTGAATACTGTAGTCTGCACCTGCACAGCTTGAGGCCAAACTAATTGCTCTTGTTTTCCAGCGTAGTGGAGGAAAACGCCACATCCTGTGTTATTGTTCTTTAATGCTTGCTAAGGTGCCACTGCTAATTTGTCATCAAATCATGTGCTGTGCAAAATTTGTGAGTGAAGTTTACCTTCACTGTGGCTGTGGACTGACCTGACCTTTTCATTTACATTCTCCTGTTTGCCAGTTGTTCTTGGACGAGGCTACGTCCTGAAGCAGCTGATCAAGGGTTTGCCAACAGACGTCGAAAATCTTAGGGAATATGCTGCATGTTTTGGTTGACTTTGAGGATCCTGATTCTTGTATTTTTTGATGCTGTGCCTGATAAAGATAAAGAGATATATAAGCCCACATTTTAATTGAAGGATGAAGTGGATTAGTTGAAGGAAAATCCCCTCCTACGGTGCAATCGACGGCTCCAGTCAAAGTTCAGAGAAAGGGCAGCTTTTTGCGTTGTGCTCGCTGCAATATAAGAATGAACATTGTAATCCGTGATGTCCGATTGCCTAATGAATCAGTCTTGAATCCTAAACTCACAAGTTATTTAAATGAATCAGTGAGACTCACTAACTGGTCCATGAGTCATTTTCAAAATGAACTTAAGCATGAACTTAAGCACTTTTATTGTTCCCCATTAAAAACTGCATTTTTCTTCTGTTTGTAGATTTAGATTTAAGTTAACTCTGTGATCGCCAAAGAATGTAAATGCTCATTAACATACTTTTTTATGAGGCAGACACGCACAACTCTTTTTTTGTGTAAACACAAAGACATGCAGGAAAAGGGAAGTGTTCCATTGTCATAGTGAGAATTTGTGGTCATGCTCACTGCTCTCAAGGGAAGCATGCCATTCACTCACTACTCTTCTAATGTTCTTCAAACATTAACATTTGAGGAACTACAGTAGTTTCCAATTTCTGTAATCTTTGGCCAGCATGCTTGTAAATCACAAAAGCATTGTTCAGTAATTTTGCGTTGCCTTCTGCAGCTTAATTTGCATCAAGATGGTGCTTGTTTGATACAGCCTTATTATTTTATATCAACCTTCATGGGTATAGCAGGAGAACTTGGTCTTACTGATGAATGAAACAGTGTTGGAGTGTGTTTCCCCAAAGAATCGTTAGCCAACTATGGCCACAAGTTCCATTGTTGCCAGCATAGTTCAAAGATTTGGTGTTTCCTAAAACCATAGTTCCAATGAACATTGGCAAACAGCATCACAGGTTAGAGGCATAGTCTCTTGTATAGATCCTGCTCTTGACCAAAATAAGCAAGCAACATGCAGTACGGTCTGTATCGTTCATTCCAAATATATACAAATTCCATTCTACAACTTTTAGTTTCTCAAGAGGATTAAAGCGCTGTTTTTGAAGAGTGCGCATGTGCTCTAGTAGTGTCGGACGTCCCGGAGTGACATTTCTCCACTATGCTGATTAAGCAGAGAGTTATGCCGTTGTATGGGATTTACTTACGAGAAAGCTGCCTTATTGAATCAGGTCTTATTTTGTTCAATACATTGTGGCCTAGACTTGAAATGAACCATTATTTGTTTAATTGAGGTCATCTCAAGGTTGTCTCATTGAAATTGCATGTACAAACCTGCTGTGCAACTTTAACTTTTGATTTTTCCATTAGTTTCCACCTTAGCTTCAATAGTTTGAGCACATGAGTAAAAACGATTAGATTGGCATGTGTGTGTGGTCTGAAACAGAGCATATAGAGATGATTAACTATAATATAATACAGAATAAACCCACTAACTAAATGGATAGTAAATATAGCATAAACACTTCCATAAACGATAATCAGCATTCACATGTAATTGTAAATATACAAACACAATCAAATGCCTACTTCTGAATCTACTTGAGTCTGTCTCACGTCATATCTCAATATCATTCTCACCATTTATCCCTATCATCTTATCACTATATCAAGATGCGCATGGTCTTATCACGTCTTACAATGAATTTTATGTGCGGGTGACCCGAGGTCTGCTCAGGTCATTTCCTAATCCATAGGATACATTTGACACCTCATAATTTCTGGTAGCACAGATTGATTCTAAATGTGTTTGAGAGGGAGTATCCTTGCATAACCTGCCAATGTGTAACCTGTTGGACTGTCTCCTGAAATAGTGTTTCTGTTGTTGTTTAAGTGATTTCTGAAATACATTGGCATTGAACTGTTTTGACCTTTTTGTCAAGAGCCGCAGGATATTTCATTAATGAGTAAAGCATGTTTTCTCCTGACATTGACATGAAAAGATCAGAAAAATCAATCTGAACATCAGGAAATTGAGAGTGAGTCATACCAAATGTCAGCTCTCTGTCACCTTCTCAATCCCTTAGAAATGTAATATTAGAAGAAAAAAAAAGACCATCTCATCATCCCCCCACCCCTCCCTGCAACGCAGACATTTTTATTGAGCACTGGCAGTTTTTGTCCTTTGTGTTCCTGTTGTCATATCCGTGTCTATGGGTAGTGATCTCGTTGGTTGAGACTACATGATTATGCACAAAAACAAACTGTTTGGCCATTTATGTTCACAAGGACATTTTATGAACCATGACACTGTTCTTCTTTAATATTTCTAAATAAGGTGTCTGAACAGGTTGCCGATTAAGGCAGTTCACTTCATCAGTATTACACTCTTACTGAGATTGTTACAGTAGTGATGTATTATGTTCATTTTGTCATTTGGCATCGTAATATTTCAAAGAGGTAAAGGCCGCACCATTTCATATCCTGAGAGTCTTAATTAGGAACCCAGTGACCCTTTAATTTCTAGCAAAGTCAAAGTTAAGGCATTTCTGTTCTGATGCACTATCCAGTCCTTTGCTCTGTCCTGCTTAATTAGCCAAAGAGCTGTGCTTCTCCACTTTAACAGTACATAATAGCTGCTCTTTTGCCTTTTTTGTCTTTTACGTTCACTTTTAAATAAGATTTGCCTCAAATACTCTATATTAGAGCCTTGCTGAGTCCGGCTTGTTTGCTAGAATAAAGGACCTTGTCTTTTCTTTTTAATATACATTCTTTTTTTTTTTTTTACCTTTTTGCTTTAAATCTTAAGATGTTTTTTTCATATTGGGCACAAGATGGCAGTGTGACACTTTGAAAAGCAGCACTCAAAGGCCTACTTAGGATTGAGCGTTATCCAGGTTTTCTGCTTCTTGTGTGCAATAATGGAGTTGCGCCGTTTAGTCAGATGTGAGAAAGGGTTTCTGTGGAGGCATCTTTAAATCAGATCAAATCCTCTTTTGTCATCAGTCTTTAACAAACAGACCATGACACAGCTGGAAGTTTGGGCTGATTTTAAGAAAGGCATTAGTCACTGCTTACTGCAGACTAGATACATTAAATATGTCATAACTAGTAAAATACCAATCTTGTATAGGCACCAACAGTAAAAAAAAAATTGGTCAATAGATTTTTTAACTAATGACTGCACATAGTGTAGTGTGCTTATAGGTTTTCCACTAAATAAATAAATAAATATTTATATATATTACACTCCCGTTCAAAAGTTTGGGGTCAGTGAGAATTTTATTTTTATTTTTTGGAGGAAAGAAATCAATACTTTTATTTATCAAGGACAGTAAAGACATTTATAATGTTACAAAAGATTCTATTTCAAACAAATGCTGTTCTTTTGAACTTCCTATTCATCAAAGAATCCTAAAAAAAGAAAAAAAACTGTACAACTGACAGACCAACAACTGTTTCAACATTGATAATAATAATAAATGTTTCTTGAGCATCAAATCCTCATATTATACTGATTTGTGAAGGATCATTTGACACTGAAGACACTGACACTGGTGATGCTGAAAATTCAGCTTTGATCACAGGAATAAATTACACTTTACATTCACACAGAAAACAGCTGATTTACATATTTAATACTATAACTGATTTTTGTTGTATTTTTAATCAAATAAGCGCAGCCATGGTTAGCAGAAGAGAATTCTTTTAAAAGTATTTAAAATCGTACCGACCCCAAACTTTTGAACGGTAGTGTATATATATATATACACACACGCACACACACATGCTCAAATTTGTTGGTACCCTTACAGCTCATTGAAATAATGCTTCATTCCTCATGAAAAGTAATGAAAATAAAAGCAATTTTATCATGTATACTTGCATGCCTTTGGTATGTCATAGAATAAAGCAAAGAAGCTGTGAACAGAGATGAATTATTGCTTATTCTACAAAGATATTCTAAAATGGCCTGGACACATTTGTTGTTACCCCTTAGAAAAGATAACAAATAATTGGATTATAGTGATATTTCAAGCTAATTTGTTTCTTTAATTAGTATCACACATGTCTCCAATCTTGTAATCAGTTATTCTGCCTATTTAAATGGAGAAAAGTAATCACTGTGCTGTTTGGTCTAATTGTGTGCACGTCACTGAACATGGACCAGAGAAAGCAAAGGAGAGAGTTGTCTGAAGAGATCAGAAGAAAATAATAGACAAGCATGGTAAAGGTAAAGGCTACAAGACCATCTCCATCCAAGCAGCTTGATGTTCCTGTGACAACAGTTGCAAATATTATTAAGAAGTTTAAGGTCCATTTAACTTGCCAACCTCCCTGGGCGCGGCCGCAAGAGGAAAATCGACCCAAGATTGAAAAGAAGGATAGTGCAAATGGTAGAAAAAGAACCAAGGATAACTGACAAAGAGATCCAAGCTGAACTCGGATCAGTTTCTGATCGCACCATCCGTCGCTTTTTGAGCGAAAGTGGGCTCCATGGTAGAAGACCCAGGAGGTCTCCAGTTTTGAAAGAAAAACATAAAAAAGCCAGACTGAAATTTGATAAAATGCATATTGACAAACCACAATCCTTCTGGAAGAATGTCCTTCGGAAAGATGGTTCAAAACTGGAGCTTTTTGGCAAGTCAAATCAGCTCTGTTCACAGATAAAAAAAATGAAGCTTTCAAAGAAAAGAACACCATACCTACAGTGAAGCATGGAGGAGGCTGGTTATGCTTTGGGGCTGCGTCTGGCACAGGGTGCCTTGAATCTGTGCAGGGCACAATGAAATCTCAAGACTATCAAGGCATTCCGGAGCGAAACGTACTACCCAGTGTCAGAAAGCTCTGTCTCTGTCGCAGGTCATGGGTCCTCCAACAGGATAATGATCTAAAACACACAGCTAAAAGCACCCAAGAATGGATAACAAAACATTGGACTATTCTGAAGTGGCTTTCTATGAGTCCTGATCTTAATCCTATCGAACATCTATGGAAAGAGCTGAAACTCTGTCTGGAGAAGGCACCCATCAAACCTGAGACAGCTGGAGCAATTTGCTCAGGAAGAGTGGGCCAAACTACCTGTGAACAGGTGCAGAAGTCTCATTGAGAGCTACAGAAAACGTTTGAATGCAGTGATCGCCTCTAAAGGTTGTGCAACAAAATATTAGGTTAGCGGTCCCATCATTTTTGTCCATGCCATTTTTATTTGTTTTATTATTTACAATATTATGTTGAATAAAAAAAATCAAAAGCAAAGTCTGATTTCTATTAAATATGGAATAAACAATGGTGGATGCCAATTACTTTTGTCAGTTTCAAATTATTTAAAAGAAAATTGTGCATTCTTCGTTTTCTGTGGAGGGGTACCAACAAATTTGAGCACGTCTGTATATACATGCATGCATACAGACATTATTTTCAGCTCTTATTGCAAATTAAAAACATTTTTATAAATGGATTGAAATAAATTGATAAAATATTAAAATGATAAATTTTATTACATAAAATAAAATATTTATTTTAATATTTTATACATGTATTTGAATCGGTTTATAAATATGTTTTTAAAAATAAAATATTCTAAATATATATGTACTATAGTCTGTATAATTAATTACATAATATGAATATATTTGTAACTACATACAATGTAACAGCATAAAATGTAAAATGGGACACTGGTCCATCCTCATTGAGCCCTCTTAAGCTAAATGTTTTATTTTTACCCTTGCATCATAGTTTTTTTTATTTTTCTCCTCTTCCAGGATGTTTTGAATAACCTTGGCTCATCTGAGTTGGATGAGGATGACCTGATGCTGGATCTTGACCTCTCTGATGACCAGCGAGCTCACCATGGTATGTTTCTACCAGACTCCAGTTGCTCTCTCTCCTTTTACTTCAGACTCTGCAACATGTATTATGACATTTAATTCTCATTCATATTCATGCTGTTATATCTCTGAATGTCTTGTTATAGAAATGACACGTTCTTATAATAGCAACATAGCTTGAAAAAATTATTTTTGCCGTAGATAAAAAAAGATGAGACCTTATTTCCCCACCCCTCCCCGCGCCCCCAATTTTAGCCGAAGAAGACTTGGGCTAGTCTTTAGATTTTAATATCTTGTAAAATATTACACCATTAAGTTATGCATGCATGCATGCAGTTGTGGATTAGTCATGTAGTCATCTTAATTTTCCAAAATGTTCTGATAGTTTTCTGGAGGACTTACATCAGCACATACGACTCTACACGTTAACATGCACCACAGGCAAAGCCTATCTAGACAGATAAACTCTGCGGATGTCATTGCTGATATTTGCTAAGGCATTTGTTTTTGCAAGAGAAGTAAATATCGCAGCGCTTGTGCATAAAGTCATTTTGGCATGAATAGTGGTTCTCATCTGGTTTTGCTTCAGGACCCAGATTTACACATTCGACAAGTGGCAACCCAAAAAAGTACTACATTTTGTTTGTATAAACAAAATAAACCCTTTATTTCAAGGAAATAAAGAAAGTTGAAGCTTGTTATTATACAGAGGCTTTTTTTCTCCTTGATTTGCTATTACAGCCTCACAGGAAGATTCCAGTCAATCCCTTGCATCATGCCTCAACCTGCTGCCCTCACCCCTGGAGGCCTCCACCGACCGGACCCCTGGAAGAGAGCCCAGGGAGCCCCCACTCAGGTACCGTTTCCTTACTGGAGCTTCACTGCGAACCTTTCAATTTCACAGACACACTGTGAACATGAATGCTTCGATAGGGGGGATAATGTAACATGCCCCTTTAATGACTCAGTAATGGGGTTTACCTTGTTGCAAACCACAGAATGATCGTCCAATTGCTTCATATACTGAATAGAATTGCAGAGCTCAACAATAAGGATTTTTCTGCTGGCCCAGTCAGATTTGTAGTTCAGATTATTACGTACCTGTCAAAGTCTTTTAATCTCTCCAAGGCTGCATTAATGTGAATTTTTTTTTAGCAGCCATTACTCCAGTCTTCAGTGTTCCTTTAAAAATCAGTCTAATATGCTGATTTGCAATAAAGTAATTTTTTTCTTATTATTATCAGTAATGAAAATTAGAAACCATGATAGAACAGGGTTTCTCAAATCTGGCCCTAAAGGGCTGCTGCCCTGCAGTGTTTAGCTCAAACATTTACATTTTACATTTATTCATTTAGCTGACGCTTTTATCCAAAGCGACTTACAATTGCTATATATGTCAGAGGTCGCACGCCTCTAGAGCAACTAGGGGTTAAGTGTCTTGCTCAGGGACACATTGGTGTCTCACAGTGGATCAAACCCTGATCAAACCACCTACCCGTTACTCTGAAAGACAGTGGCTGTGTCCGAAACCGCATACTCTCTTGAGTAGGTAGTAGGTACTTATTTTGAATAAGTACTTACTTTGCGACCACTAAAAAAGTATGTTCTAGTATTAATGTGTGTAGTATGAAGGAAATATGGACTTACTACATTCACCATGTTGTCATTATCATGTGACCTACCAGCATCTGTTGCGTCGCTTCACTGCCATTCATGGGATAGTAAAGTGTCCATCGTATGCACACTTCAGAATCTCACCGGAAGTAGTAGGTCATCTGGGTAATTTTTGCCTATTCTTTTGAGTACTGTGAATTTGGACATACTACTTTTGTCACATACTGTTTTTCGTTTTTATATAGTAGGGAAGTATGCCTTTTCGGATGCAGCCATTGATTAGCTGGTTCACGTCTCTTTTATTAGGGTTAGGGTGATTAGGGTTAATACAGGGCCAGATTTGAGGAACCCTGGTTATAACGCACCGCGTAAAGGGGTAGAGATAAAAGGCTTTAAAGGACCTAATAAAAAAAACGGTTGGGGTAGTGAAATCCCCCAAAAATAATCACAATAAGTACACAGGAGCTAAGCAGAGAAAACTGTTACATTTATTAAGAAATTAGCAATGGAATAAGGAGCATGTCTTCAGGGTGACTGAAGGCCAAAATGACAAACTAAACGAATATAAAAAGAAAAAGGGATACATTTAATGACCTAGTCAAACAGCAAAATAAAGAACAGATGGCTTGGCTAACTCCCTATTAAAAACAAAGCACAAACAAGTTCACCCAAAGAAAGCTGCAGGACAGGAGAAAGATCCAGGAGCTCACAACCAGGAATGAGCTCTCCTTCGAGTGCCAGCTACATTCTTATAAAGACCACGCCTCGACTGAACAGCCAATGATGGTTGTGCACCCCATCATCTGACAACCTATCAGAAGTCAAAAACAGTACAAGAAAGAAAAGGGAGAGAGAGAAAAAACACAGCTCAACAACACAAATACAAGTAACGCAGGTCGTAACACTGGTTTAGAGCATGGAGCAGCTTCTATTTCTTTTGATAAATTTAATCTGTCTTCCTGAAAAAAAAAGAAGCTTTTACACATATATTATGTATGTGTCAGTAAAGAAACTAAATTGTTTTTTTTCCCCCCTTATTTAATGTTATTTACATTTATAAGCTATTTAATATTAAACAAATATTTAGTATTTAACAATTTAATTAAATTGAAGTAAGCTGCATTGCAGTAAGCTGAAAATGATATGCACCGGCGCAAAAGGGCAAGTGACAGATCCGAATATCTCTCAGCTTTAGCCTGAACTGTTGGGATGTTCTTATTGTTAATCCCTCAAATTAATAGAAGACTTGATGTGGTCATAAAATAACAGAAAACAATTAGTCAGCACTGCAGTGTAGAGACATTATTAAATTCATATTTTCTAAGTCAGCTCTTTTATAGAAAACATTCAGTACTTTTTATGTTTAGCCTGTACAGGGACAGTTAAACTAAAAATGAACATGTCATTCTTTACTCACCCTCATGTCGTTCCAAACCTCTGACTGTTTCTTCTGTGAAACACAGAAGATGAAATGTTGAAACTGTTGAAACATGATAAAAATGTTTTAGTGTTTTTACTAAAACACTTTCAAAATATATTTTGTGTTTGACAGGAGAAAGTGTAAAAACAAGTTGCTGCCTTAAATTAAGTACAATCAACTTGGATGATCTTGTATACCATTAAAAGTTGAAAATTGCTTAACTTATCATGAGTTAAAGCAATGTAAAAACATATGCTGCAGTGCTGTCATAACTTATTGATCATATATTTTTTTAGTGTACAGGTCGTCTGTGCTTCTATTTATTAGATATGTTACAGATTTATGCAAGGAAATGCAATAATGTTTATAAATAACTGGTATTTCACCAAAGAGATGTAACCGAAGAGAAAGCCAGAAATCTTGCCTGAACGTGTGAACAGAAACTTGAACATTTACAGTATTAACCGAATCTTTGACATCTTTAGCCATAATGTAAATCGTAATGGATGATATATTGATGAAAAGAAGTTTCCGTTTACAGTTGTGATTTGCACCCTTTCTGTATGTGTGCTAAGTCTATTGTGCAATTCTGAGTATTTTGATTTTAGAGCATCACTACTGATTTGAGGGATTGTCCTACTATGTTAAACAGAAGCACAGCTTTAGTCAGATTTGATGCATTTTGATTAAATTGATTCACCGAGTACCAAGTGAACTACAGCGATGGCTAACTAGCACGCCAAGTGTTGTGGCAAACACAAGAAATAAAATCATTTTCACGTTGATGTGAGATTAAACTAATTTATACAGTTAGGTTCTCAGCGGATGTTAGTCCTACTTCCTCCACTGTTTTGCATCTTGTTCCCTAAACTATCAAACTTTCTCTGATCCATTGACAAGGGCATTGACTGCACCGACAGTTTGTTTGATTTGATAACGTTCTCTCAAACTCTCAGTCTACTCTGACTGCTGTCATTATTCACAAGGATGAAACTGAGTCATTTCAAAACTGGATGAATCCCATGTGGACACAGAGCAAATTATATTAGCATGGAAATTAGCCTAGAAAATTGAATACATTTCCTGACCTTATAATTATTTGTACAGTTTTTAGAGCATGCCCCAAAATGGAGTTTTTGAAATGATTATAGAATATACCCGAACCACTACATGTCAACTACTTGTAATAAGTTCTGTATTTGTTTTCTAAATAAGTAGATTTCATTTTTAAATTCAACACCGCAGTGCCAAATATTACCCTATATTGCTGAAAGGTTATGAGAAGTACTTTTCCAGACCTACACTATCATATGACATTTTATAGTGTATTTGAGCTACCGTATGCCTCATAAAAGGCATGCTGCTTCTAGAAAACGTATTTTCGCCTTGTCAGCAGGTGGTGATTGAATGACCTTGTCTTGATATCTTTGACACAGTTTTGAATGAGATTTCTTACTGAGTAGCCCTGCAAGCTAGTTTTATTTTGGTTTATGTTACATCTAAGGAAGTTCTGTATTTATTTTCCAAATTTATGGCTCATCATGTTAAAGATCTCACAATTTGTGCTATGATTGTCCGACCTTGTTTTTCTTTTTCATCGTCAACCAGGCTGTTTTTTTATGCTGTGCTAACTAATTTCATTAGTTCTTATTTGTGACTTGACGTGGTATATTAACAGCATTTAAAATGATAGTTCAACCAAAAATAAAAAAATCTGTATATATTTACTTACTCTCATGCCGTTTTAAATGTCGTTTCCCCCCCCCCCTTAAACAACAGTTCATAGTGTTAAAAAAAACACAATGATAAAAGTAGTCTATATGACATGTACACAATATTTTGAGTTTTCTGAAGCTGTATGATAACCTAAATTTGAGTTTTTCCTCTCACAGTTATTTACTGGAAAACTTCCCCACAACTTTGTATTGTGTTTGGAATGAGATGTGAGAGACAGTTTAAAAGTGAGACTTTTTGAAAGAAATTGATACTTTAAGCAAGGATGTATTCTATTGATCAAAAGTTTTTTAAATTTATGAATGTCTCTATTTAAAAAAATGCATTTTTTTAATGTTCTCTCATGAAAGAATCCTGGAAAAAATACACCACACGGTTTCCACAAAAATATTATGATGCACAACTGTTTTCAACATTCATAATAATTTTTCATGAGCACCAAATCAGCATATTAGAATGAATTCTTTAGGATCATGTGACACTGAAGACTGGAGTAATGATACTGAAAAATCAGCTTTGTTACAGGATTAAAACATTTTAAAATATATTACAAATAAAAAAAAAACTGTTATTTTAAAATAATAATATTTCGATTACTGAATGTTTGATCAAATAAATGCAGAGGCTTCTTTCAAAAACAAAACAAAAAAGTCCTAAACTTTTAAATGGTAGTGCATTTGGATTTCATATTTGGGTATGACACTCATCTGAACGTGTGAAGAATAACTTAAAATTCAATCTCTTCCTCCCACAAAGCTATGATATGGCTTCTGAAGAATATAGAGCACCAGTCATGGTTTTTTCTTTTATTTAGTGGAGCTCTGCCAGCCATAATCGCCATGAACTATTGTTGTATGGAAAAATAATGTATTCCATAAAAGCAGCATACTGCTTTGGAACAACATGAGTGTGAGTAAATAATCTCAAAACTTTCATTTTTGGGTGAACAATCCTTTTTCTCTCTATCTCTCTCTTGATTTTAGCATCTAATAATTCACCCAGCCTTGAAAATAATAAAACTCAAAAGAAGTAAAGTAGTTGGCTTTTTCTCATATTTGTCAAATTCATCATTCAGGGTTCTTGAAAGATGCATTGGATTGCAGTATAGTGTCATTATGGTGGGGAGGTGTCAGCTAGTATAGATGTCTTTAATGGACAGTGGCTGGGAGGCCTGTTTTCTGCTGTGAGTTAGCTCAGCTAGAGTTGAGGATGCACTGTTTGATGGGCTATAATCCTACACCCCTGACTAAGTGACAAGATATATTATCCCAAGGCGAAATCTGGGCTGTTGGTGTGGAAAACGCATCAACCGTCAGCTAGACTGATGCACGGCAGCTCGTGTTATGTTTTTCTCGCTCAGCGACTCGGCGCTAGCCAATTTTACAGCTCTGAAGAGAGGCAGAAGGAAGTGTTTTGCTCTGTGAAGAGAGGCAGAAAAATGAAGCTATAGGAAGAGCTGAAGGAAGAGCTCAGTTCATCTTAACAGTTCTGCCATAGATGGAGTAAAGGTTTATGAGTTTTCTCTTATATAGCTTTCACACAGAGAGAGTCACAGTTTAAAATAAAGGAAACCCAAATCAAACTAAAAAAAAAAATTCCTCCATTTTGTGTGGAACAAAATGACCAACTCTTTATTGCAGTTTGATCTGATTTAGTCAAACTATCAGCAAGGTCATCTGAGGAAGAAAGAAATGTAATTGTTCATGAGACCCATTTAGTTTCCTTGTACACTTTCTCTAAATCATATTTTGCTCGTCTTTTCTTTAAAGGTGCGCTCAGTAATTTGAATAGCTAGTTGATTTGTAGGCCAAATAGAATGCTAATTCGTGCCCAACAGAATATAACAGAATAAGTTAGTAATAATAGGTTACAATAGCAGTTTTTGATTAATAAGTGCTCAGTGAATTAAACAATCCTTGCAGTTGTTTGCAACTTTTTTTTAAAGCACACACTCCAAAAAAATTCCATTTGCGGTGTGACAATGTTCATGTTGTGGATCTAAATGTGAACATCTCTTCAAGTCATTTAAATCACAGATTTTATTTTACTCATGAATTTAAACCATATTTCTTAACTCAGAACTCATGAATTAGAGAACATGCAAATTCTTTACCAGGTTTAAGACTAAACTGAACAGCTCCAAATAAACATACTACTGCTAACTGTACTACTGCTAATAATATAATTTATATAATGATTTGTCATCATAAATGCATTTATTTAAATGGTTGAATTTAAATAACTATTAAATTATAATTAATAATGATATTTAAATCAAGTGTATTTAATACTAAGATCTTCTATTATTTAATATTACTATTTAACAACTACTACTGACATAATTACAACAACAATAATAATTATTAGTATTTATTAAATGGCAAGAGTATGATGAAAATAAATAATAATAATAATACTAATAACATTATTGTTCATTTTAATTTGCAATCTAGAATAATAATACATATTTCATTTGTACATATATGTACATATTAATATATAGTAAGAGAGTAAAACCTCTTAAAAATTTAAAGCATAAATATATAGAAGTACACTGAGATGAAGAGCCTGCAAAAACGACTACTTTATCAATTCAAAAAAAAAAAAAACCTACTGAGTGCACCTTCAGCCCAGAGAGAGAACGCACAAACACGGAGACTCAAAACTCAGGACCAGCTGGGCTCTCTCTCCCTCTCTCTTCCTTGTGTCCTTCAGGAGCAGGTTTGCTTCAGCAGGGGGCAGAATCCTCAGCTCTCCGCAAGCTGTGGTCTTCCACAACAGAAGGCAGCATGTCTGGCCTTGTGCTACTTTCCCCAGTCTCCTTACCCAAGTCTGTCAAGGTGATTGGAATAAAGAGAGCGAGAGGGGACGTTTAAGAAAACTCAGGTGTGACAAAAGGTGCGAGAGACTTTTAGTTTGAGCATTACTAATTACTGTGAACCAGTCAGATGTGGGGATTTATTTTCCTGAAGCGTGGAGTTGTGGGTGTGACTTATTCCTAACCTTTGATCACGCTCTCGGTTGTGGTGTCATGTCGATTTCTCCACAGTCAGCATGTGTGTGTGTGTGTGTGAGATCTGGCTCGGGGAAAGTCTCCAGGCGATCTGGCTGAGTCACAGCGGCAGAATCCATTGTCACATGTAGCAGGGAAGCTTGTGACATCACGGATTGGACAGTCTTTGTGAGGCCGACCGCCTCCTCGACTGATGTGCATCCACAAGCCATGCAATGTTTAAACACGAGTGGTTCTTAGACATAAATGGCGAATAAATTCTTTTGAGGTCTTTGACCTGTTGTCTATAATTGTCCTCTACACCAAGTTACTCTAATAGAAAATTAAAAGTCATTACCTAAAGGAGAAAGCTTTGAGCTATTAATTTGTACATTTTTAAATGAACCCCGTATGTGTAAGACTTGTGACAAATGACCCTTCAAACGCATACATATTTGATCAACCAGAAACATTGCTTTAATGTCGAAAAACCGCCCACAACCACTACCACATCCTCTCTGACATCATCGCTTAATTCCCTGCTAGAAATAAATAAACCACAATTAAGCCACAAGGGACGTCACGTAATGAGCAGAATCAACACATTTAAGCTTTTGAGATGTTTGGGGTTGAAAAGTTCAGAATCAACAAACAAACAGAGATGATGTCATCGCTGAGGTTGCTGATCCTGGCCTGAAGCTAGTCGTTGAAATAAAATTGAGTCAAAGTGCAAAAATGAGTTTGAGGGAGATGGTTGATGGCAGTGTGAAAACGGTTGACTTTTACCATTGCTGCCAGAAATCCTTGCATTCATAGGACTTGAGCAGTTTGTTGCAGTCTGTTGTGTTTGTCAAATCGTTTTGCTTAGATAAACAAAATGGCCAGTGGCATAAAGAAATGAGCATAGGAAGAGTGGTCTCTAAATATGCAGTGCTAGTAGTCGACCAATGTAGGTTGTCCTTAATGACCGATACCAAAATAATATTTAGAGAGCAGGATATAATGCTTGCTTGTTTGCTTTATTTGTTTATATGTAATGAATAATCTTTAAAAAGTTGTTTGCACATTGGGGTCAGTGAGTGAGTACTTTAATTACTTTAAAGAATTAATACTTTTATTCAGCTTTATAAGGATGCTTTAAGTTGATCAAAACAATATTGTAACTATACTGTTAGCATTATATAAAATTACTCGCACTGTGATATACGATTATGGTCACACCGCCAAAATCGGTATGTGTGTGATCCCCTAGTGTGAAAATTTGTCTTTGGCTGGCAGGGAGGATCATGCTAATTCATTTCATACCACTTTTCACTCTCTGTTTCTCTCTCATTCATGCTCTCAATCAAACATGAATGCATCTTGTAGACTCAATTTATACAGCAGTCACTCTCTATATCTTCCTTGTTTCCACAGCAGAAAAAAGGCAACAGTTTTTGGATCCGTCTGATAACTAACTGTTTAGCAAGGGCAGTGAGCATTTCTCTGATCTGAACACTGCTCCTAGAGCCAAGCATTCATATCACTTGTTAAATTTCCAACACGTGTATGCAACTCTGAACATGGGCGGGATTCTGCTCCTCTAGTGCGAAGTTAATATGTGATTAAAAGAACAAAGGGCCAGTCTTGCCTAATGCTAATGAGGATGCTAATGGGCTAATGAGAAAACGGTGCTAATAGATGTAATACAGAACATTGACTCACCTGAGGGAGTCTTTTACATCTGACAGATGCCAGTACAGAACTCCAGTGCTCTGCCTCTCAACAACTTTAAATAACATACAGCCTCTAAATGAGAGCTCATGCAGGGAGGATGTCATCCTGCTAAGCAGAGGTCAAATGCATAAAAGAACAAACTAGGTGACAGTGTTTCAGTGGCATAATCAGATCATGGTCAGAAATGAGGTGATAATGGATATTGTGTAGTGAGGCGATGCAGGTGACTTAATGATTAAAGTGGAATATGTAGGTGTTACTCTGAGTGTAAATGTTGAGCATAATGAAAACACCCTGAGGTCAGCAGCTTTTAGGTACATCTTGGGACAAAGTGTTTCCCAAGACTTGATTAATAACAGTATTGCCTCTTCTAAATGTAAATGGACCGTGTTATCTCATAAATTATCTTTTGGCTTTGTTCCACAACTTAGTGAGCTACCTACTTAGGCAGCAATTTTAAGACATTGTAGGCTCTATTATTATAAATTAACAAAGGTCATCCACTTGTAAATAGATGATTGGAAGAAATCATAACACTAAATATGGTAGATGTACTCCTGCCTTACGAGCTAATTATATTTTCATAGATGTGGCAACACTTAATAGGGGGGCTTTAGGATTGGAATTACTGACTAAAGGTCAAAAGAATTTATTCCCGATTTTACTCCTAGTTTTAAATATGTATTGTAATATAATTTGAACTAATATAAACATACAGGCATGTCTAAATTGGGCTGAACGTGTATGACTAGAAATAGCACACCTGGAAGTATTGTGAATTTGGCTGCCGAGAAGACTTACTTCTCCAAATGAATTGGGGATAATAAATTAGTTTATTATTTATAATTAATAATAATAATAATAATAATAAGGAACTACAGTTTAAAAGTTTATGGTCGGTCAGTTTTAAAAAAAAGTTTTTGAAAAAAAGTCTCTTATACTAGTCATTTATTTGATAAAAAAATGCAGTTAAACAGTAATATTGTGAAATATTATTACATTTTAAAATAACTATCAATGTTGAAAACAGTTGTAAAAAATATATTTTTTTTCAGGATTCTTTTATGAATAGAAAGTTCAAAGGAACGGCTTATATTTGAAATAGAAATAATTTTTAACATTATAAATATTTACTCTTGATCAATTTAATGCATCCTTGCTAAATAAAAGTAAAAATGTCTTTCTTTAAAAAAAAACAAATCTTACTGACCCTAAAATTTTGAGCAACAGTGCACTTGTAATCAAATCTATACATGCGTAACAAACAGTTCAATGTTGTTAAAACTGGACTATTTTACCTTACATTTGTGTATGCTATGTATTTTTGTTTACTTGACTATTGCGTTTTAAACTTGGTTACATGTTAACGGCAAACTATTGAAATCAATTCGAGTCTGAGCATATATATTTGAATGACGAACTGCCTAAATATAACTGCTTCAAATCAATCACAAGGCTCAATTTCTGTTAGCATGTTCATCGGCTAAGTGTTGGCACAGTGTGACCTTCACCTCAGATCTTTAGATTACTCTAGTTATTGTACCAAAACACAGTGGCTGTTAAACCGAATCATAGAGGCCCTGACATCAAAAATTTTGATTAGTGATTGAATCTATATAATTATCTGATACAAAGCTTCTGTCAAGTAAATAACATCCCTTTTCAGACAGAACAAGAGGCAGCATTTAACACCAGGTCTGTGTTTTTAATGTGGCTGGAAATTGCTTGAAAGTGGCAAAATTGAGTCTCTCTTTTTTTTTCTGGAAAACATTTCAGAATGTTGTTGAATGCCTCAGGCGTCCAAGCTAAAGGAAATCCAGAGTTGTTAAGCCACAATTTACAATCACTCTTGCAGGGCTCACTCTGATTTCCTTTTTTAAAGAAATAAACACTGTATGAATGTTTTTTCATACTTCTGCTTTTGTTGTTCGTGTGTGCAGTGATCGATTTTCCATACCGTGCTGTGATAAATTCGTCCGTTGACTCGTGTCACAGTAAAAGACAATATTAGAGGAATCTGTTAGGTGGCGTAGTCAGTTCTCACAGGCAAAAACAAAGAATGAAGCGTGCTTTTGCTGCTGGCTTTCTGTGCAGACACTGAGTTATACAGGCTCTAATATTTTAATGAGTATGTTGAATGAGCACGTCCTCTCCTATGCCATGTCTCAGTGTGAGGATCATGAATAAGTCAGTATTCTGTCTGCTTTCTGAGGCATTTAGCAACACAAGCCATTTATGAAATCTTTCGTAAATTCACTTAAGCAGAAACAATTGAATGTGTACTTCAGTGTACTTTACCAGTCGATGCTATGGATTGAGGAAAAAGAAAACATTCCCATTTTTCTGGGAGGATGTTTTAGAAGGTGATATTAATTGACAAGTGTGAGATGGAAAGCTTGTAACCTGCCATGGAGTAGCAAAGGGAAATTTCACTTTCTTCTTGCAGATCCAAGGACACTCACCACAAAGGCCCTGAAATAAACGGCGTGGTAATGAAAAACGACAACAAAAGTGTCAGTTGTTTGTCTGGAAGACTCGCTGTGTTTACGGACTCTGCGACTCTCCTGTTGGAGGGGTTCCAGGGAATCAATTCTTAATTCTAATAAAAAACTCTGAGGTTCCTTTTGATCTTCTGCCATTTCTGTACTCTTAAAAAGCATTAATACTTTTTTTCTGACGCACTTGAAATAAGTTCGATCCTAAGCCCAGAAATGTATAAAGACAAGTCTGGAGCTGAATCAAAGTGTCGTAAAGAGGTCTCCAAGAGTGTTTTGTGTAGAACTCTCAATAAGAGATTTCTATTGGTCCAAATACTATGTGCTTCCTTTGAATATATCTTTGATATATACGGTATTGATAAACTGCGGGCTTTTATACTTTTAAAAATGAAGAGAGAATGAAAGAGATTTTGTCTTGAAAAAAGATATTGCATTACCCATGGGTGGGAAGTCTTTGATTTTGTGTACATCATCCTTGGAAAAGACGTAACCCCCCCCATATAATTCCCTAATATTGATCCCATATGTGAACTTTGTTGTTCAGTCTGTTGTCAAAAAACCCAGATATTTCGGTATGTATCGATACTGAAATATCTGGAACAGTTCCAGTACTCCTTTTCTGCAGTATTGATACACCGATACCACCTGCGCGTTCTCGGTCTCATCTCTCTGACAGCGAATTGATACTCACCCGCCTCCTCTCTCACTCATCTCATTTGCTCCCGTTGAATAGTGCTTGTATTGCGCATAATTTCAGTCATTATCACAGGTTTCGCGCTCGCACCTAAAGCACGTACAACCGATCTCTTATAAAGCTTATAAAGCTTGCGAGTACCAAATTGACTTTTTTCATGGCTTATCGTGCTTAAACAGTCAAATGCATTCAGAATTATGTCAAAATGTCTGTCCTGCCTAAGTATTCAGATAAATACAGTCAGTTTTGGAACGTAAATAGTTTAGAGAAAATGCATGTTGTGTAACAGTATATTGGATCTGTGCA
Source organism: Rhinichthys osculus (assembly GCA_029959095.1). Lineage (NCBI taxonomy): Eukaryota > Metazoa > Chordata > Actinopteri > Cypriniformes > Leuciscidae > Rhinichthys > Rhinichthys osculus. The sequence continues at coordinate 18,562,000 of JARWKJ010000017.1, forward strand.
TAAGCCTTTAAAGTGACAGCAGCCTAATATTCCTGATGCTGTCTGTCATGTTAATCAAAGAACTAAAGACAAAGAGAAAATCACTTGCTCCTCTTGACTGAATAACTTTTGTAATTTGAATTGTAAGCATTAATCTGTATTTAATTTTTATAATAAAAATGATCTAGTGTTATGTTACTGTACTTTTGATTTTCTGTAGTATTCTTTTACCCAAATATACTGTAAAACCCACCTGAAAAACTTAAAGCCATGTTTATTTCATTTGTTTCTTTATTCTATTTTATTTATTTGTGCTATCGTTTGCAATTTGTTTTTGTTATTTTATTACTAATTTGTTGTCTAAAAAAAAAAAAAAAAAAACCTAGTTCAACTATTTAGATAAAGTTTTTCTGTGCTGTGAAAGCTATTACAACAAAATTACCCCCCCCCCCCCCCCCCCAAAAAAAATGTAGATAATAACAAATAATCTGTATGGTGGTATATGACACAGTTTCCCCTGTGGTATCGAAATTTGTATCAAATATCAATATTTTTCAAGTTATCATATCGTTTTTGGAAATTCCGGTATCGTGACAACACTAGTTCAGTCAAGATCTTAGTAGGTTGGAAAAAATAATGTTTTGAAACCACTTGACGGTCTAATTGTCTGAGTTTAGATATAGATTAGTATCCACTTGGACTGAATGAAAGTCCTGATGAAGAGGGTATGACTATCCGCTCCATTATCTCTCGAGGGTCTTTTCTCCACCCTGAACCTTTGCCTTTCTGTCTTTTCAAAAAGCACTCCTAATCAAGTTAAATTTGATCCCATTCTCTACATGAATGTAGCCTGGGTTTCCCCATACTGCCTTGCCGCAGTGCGATAATGATTGATCTGTTCATTTGCCCAGAAATCTGGATGCAATCAATAGACTAAAACAAAGTTATTTAAATTTTGATTCTAGTTTGAATCACGTTTGGAATTGATATTTTTATTGCATTAAATGCTGATGTATTGCATTCTATGCACATTCATTTGGCAATATATGTTGGAAATATTTTTTTTCTGTGGATTTTCTTGTATCATTACCCCAAAATTCAGACTGTTTCTTGCTCAAAGAAATTGTTTTCTCATGATCCTTCCAGGGAGCAGCGGCCGATGTCTCTCTGTCTGTCTCGTGATGATGAAACTTTGGCCGGGCTGGAAGCGTTGCCGTTCAGGCTGATGCAGCAGGACTGCACAGCGGTAAAGACTCTTCTGCTGCGGTTACGCAGGACCCTGCAGGAGGTAATGTTCACACTGACAGTTGATTCATGAAGCTGCTATGGCCTTCATCACGGGTACATTAGAACAGGTAGAATAGCACTCCGTGCCCTGCCAGTTTCATGCCTCATCATTCAGGGCCAACACCAGGAGGATATCACACTCAAAAGAGCCACATTCAGTCAGTAAGTAGACCTTAGAGTAGAGTAGACGCCATACTTGCTGTGACATGAATGAAAACAAGGCTGTGAGGGGTAGAAAAATGTGTTGATTTGTTCAGCCAGTGAAAACATTACAGTAAGTACTTCTGTACAGGTCTAATATCATTTGTTTGCAGATTATTTTATTTTTTTGCTATGTACGTTTTGGATGGACTTTTTATATTTTTAAATTGAATGTTTTTGATAGAAATGTATTGGTTACAGGCCTATATTTTATTGATATTTATATTTTTGATCAGTATCGGTTTATTGTGCATTTAATTGTACGTGGAAAGTCCCCCTTTTTATATTTAATTACTTAATTTTGTTTTTATTTTAATAAAATAAAATGCACTAATATGATGCTTTTAAATGTAATATTGATCTAAATTCACTTGTAATAAATTGTAATTTATTCTATTTTTTTAATGGTTTTAAAGGGACACTAACTTTTTTTTTTGTTCAAATGAGTAAATTTAGATTAACTTGTTTTTGTCTTACCCTGATTTACTATGCTAAGCCTATTATAACTGTACGTTTACACCGCCGCCGACTTGAGCGGCAAAGAAGCTCTGGCCGCCCTGTCAAGGACGCTTGTCAAAAAGTACGGGGAAGCTTGTTGACGCTGTTGACGCTTTGAACGTTCTGATGTTTCAGGGAGAATAGAAGTGTCACAACATGAAATGTAATAAACGGAAGAAAATAAGCAATACATTGAAGAAACCTTTTATAATGACAGCATTTTTATAACCGTTTTGGTCACATTTGGTTGGGAAAAAAAGAATAGTTAGCTATTATTATTATTATTTGCGGTCAAATCGGTGTCACCGTCAGTGTTGTGTGTAACGCGTTACAGTAACGTAACTACTTTTTAGGGTAAAAAGTAGTGTAACGCGTTACTACTGAAAATTTGGTAACGAAACGTAGTTCCTTTTTCAATTCCGCACAACGTTACTTTTCCCATGGACAGATTTGACAGCAACACTGTCTCCTCAGCTGCGTGCTTGCAATAGTCACAAGCTCCACATGGTATGTGACAGAGGCTGCGCTACAACACGCAGGTCTATACAGAGAAATTTAATATCGGAGCGGGATTTGAGCGAAAGCCGTCTTACTGTAAGCATGTGGGGGTAGAGGTACGATTTTCGAGCAATCATCGAATATTATTTTGCTTGATATGCCAATCCTTAATATTTGGTGTTTTAAATGCCTGTTTGAGGTCTCTGTGAAAGATTTAAAGCAGTCTTTTAGTGCCGCTTTCAGAGCGGTCAAGTCCGAAGAACTGTTACATCCATAACATTGTTTCTTTCCTCGTAAATGCGAACACGAAAAATTCAATACAATTAATATTTTATGTTCTGTGAAGAGCCAGTCATTAAAGAAAACGATTTAGTTTCATATTTATGTTTAAATAAAATAATTTATTTTTTAAATTCATCAATGTTAATTATATGAAAAGTGAAAAGCATGAGTAAGAGCATAAGATGCGCAATCGGGAGACAAATGGAGTGGGCAGACATGATTTTGACCACTTCATTAAGTTTGTTTTTGTAGAAAGCCTTTCTTTAAAGTGAATTTCGTTTTGTATTAATTGTATCTTAATTTTAATCAATGTTTCTTCAACCAATTGTCTTTAATAAATAAGCAGTAAATATAGCAGGCAATATAATCAGGACTTCTCAGGAGCTCCGTGCCGGCGCGTGAACTGAGCTCGTCTCATAAATGAACCGAAACTTAGCGCAAGCTACTTGCCTGAAAGATCTGAGAAATATATAGAAAGCTTGAAATGTGTACTTTAAAACAAAACTATTCAAAACGAGAGAAAACAGACAAGGCTATAGCTACTCTCTGCTTATGTAATCCGTATGAAATGTGCATTTCTCTCTGGCGCGTTCACTACTGTGAAGAATCGCGAGTCAGCATCGTCAACTTTAACTTTGCAGCCTACACTGACTGACAAAGAAAATACTTGTTTATTAATAAACAATTGAAATGTCTCCTTGCTATATTTGATATTCATAATAATTTCTTTTGCCGGTTCTTTGTGACATTTTTCATGAACGTCACCACCGCTCAATAGTTAATATTGTTCTTTGGTGTTCAGTTTATACAGGTTTTTCAAATGTTATTTAAATAAATATATATATTTTTTCTATCTCAAAATCTCTCTTTTTTTTCTAGTTTTTTTTTTTCTAGTTTTTCAATAAGTAGAGTTCATAGTAGAATTTTATGTAGGCCTACACATTTAGGAACAGATATTGGGTTCTGCCCAAAGTCAAGCAACATAAAAGTAACGTAAAAGTAACGAGTAACATAAAAAGTTACTTTCCAAAGGGGGTAACTAAGTAAAGTAACGGATTACTTTTTTAAGAAGTAACGAGTAACGAGAAAACACTACTTTTTAAAAGTAACTTCCCCAACACTGGTCACCGTGAGCAAATGAATTGCATTCCCGCTTTGAAACGAGCGTTCGTAAATATTTCAAATAAAAGTTGCGCTCATGCGGTCCCTATAAGCAAACAACGTCATGTCATAAATGATAGGAAACCCAGCAACAGCGATTATTAGCTTCTCTTCCATTTTCTCGGAACTAATGTTTTGGTAGGAACAAAAGTTTACATTGTATGTTTCTCCGGAATCAGCCAGCGCGAAGGACGTCTATATTCCGATTGGTTGCTGGCGTTTTGCCGCTGCTTGCCGCTGAACCGCGTCACAGCTCATTACCATAAAGTTGAGCTTCTTTCAACTTTCTGATTGACGCTCAAAACGCGACGCCGATGGATTTGACGCTCCTTGCAGCTGAGAAAAGCCAGCTTCCATTGAAAATGAATGACTTCCGGCCACTTTGGAAGCTCAAGTCGGCGTCGGTGTGAACGTACAGTAAGGGTTTATATTTTAGACCTGACAGAATGGATTCGCAGGAAATTGCATACATGCGTCACTTGCCCATGCGGGTCTCATCATATCAGTAAATAGTAGGGGTGTAACGGTACACAAAAATCACGGTTCGGTACGTACCTCGGTTTTAAAGTCACGGTTCGGTACGTTTTCGATACAGCAAAAAGTAAGAAATGCCAGAGAAATTTCCTATTTGTTAAAAGAAAAAATATTTTTTAAATAAGTGAGTTTTCCTACATCTTGAAACTTTCAGGTTTATAAATGGGGGTCATCTTTGAAGGATGAACAAATAATGTTTTGGTCATCATCACATTAAAAATAACATTTAAATATATGAAAAGTTTAGATGCAAAAGCCATTTGAAATTTTCTTAGAATGATCATTTTTATCAAGCTTGTATATTTAAGTTCAGTAATTTCACTTAAATGGCAATGAAGATTGCCTATTAATTGTCATTTGAGTGAAATTACTGAACTTAAATGTACAAGCTTCATAAAAATGATCATTCTAATTTCTAGAAGAAAATTTCAAATGGCACTTATAGAGGCTTTTGCATCTGAACTCTTCATATAGGCTATTTATTTATATAATATTTGAGTTTTGAAGTGCTGGAAAAAGATGTGTGAAGTACTTGAAAGCATTTCACTATTCCAGCCAAACTGGTTACAGTTAGTGTTACTATATTAAATCCATGGTGAATGTTGCTGATCTATGGACGTAAAGTATTACTAGTTCATTCACGGCACAATATGTCTCCTGGTGTCCACGTCGGCGCTGTTTGATCTAATAGAGATCTACGGTTAATAACGGAGAAATTTGAATGCTTCTCACTAGATCTCGCAGCGATGTTATTACTTCAGTGGCGAACTCAAATGTTTTCTTTACTGGATCTCTCAGCGCTGTGTTGTAACGGTTGTAACAGTGTCGCTTGATCGAGATCGGCTCCCGCTGCACAGATGTTGCTGCTCTGCTCCGAACTGATAAACGATCCGTGAAGCACAATAGCGCAGTTTCGTTCCGGTTTCATTACACTTGTCATTTGATGTTGCGCAACGTTGTGGTGATCGCGCCAGCGCGAATTTTGTCGGCAGGAAAAATGGTCCAAGGAATCGTTCGGTTTGTATGCGTACCGAACCGGAAGCCTCGAACCGAAACGGTTCAATACGAATACATGTACCGTTACACCCCTAGTAAATAGAGAAAAGTTGCTCTGGCTACTTTGAAGCATTTTTGGTGTGGGAGTAGCATTAGTTAGTTAGGGGTAAGTTGACATGTTGCGTTTTTATTGGCTAGTCAGTAGACGTTGGTCGTAACACACTATGAAATTATGCTACATTTCTGACACTGTCAGAAAATGATCGCAAGCTGTCTTTGGTCGTATGTTTGTGACAAAGGCCGTCTTTGAATCTCTCTCCCTGTACGACGTAGGAGCACCGTTTAGGAGCCACGATCACAGTAATCTCCAAGATTTGTCATCTTTCGTCTGGGACAGCCCAAAATCATACAATGTGTACCTTGCACTATCAGGCAATGACATAGCAGGCAGCATTTGCTCACGAAGGTACCTGGCGAAACTGATTTCGGACAGGCTTCTGACCGGACATCATAACGGTTTAATGATCTACAACATAATAGAACAAGCTTTGGTATAACTAAGCAAATATTTAATTTCTACAATTACTTTGTAGGAATATATTGTAGTATAATTATAATTTCTCTCTAGAAATAACATAAAAAGTGGAAAACGGTCAAAAACATACATTTACACAGACACTGACCACCAACAGCAACTTTCAGTTGCGATCTTTATTTTTTAGATCAACTGTTACTGAATGGAATGCACAGGATTGTGGGATATCAAAGGCAGCAAATGATACATCTATGCTGCCATAAAAACACTATAAATATAAACACTATAAGTATAAATACACTAAACATTACCATACTTCCGTTTAGAATGCAGGTGTAGTCTATATAATGAATCCAAGGAACGCCATTGAGAACCACTGATTTACTGTGAAGGGTCATATTTATTTGCACATTCACGCAGACAAAGCCCAACCAAAAGAATGTTCTTCCGCAAAATGCATGCAGTTTTGTTTTTTAATCCCTAGAGGGCCAAAAGTTAGACAAAATAGTACAGAACTTTAAAACGGTGTCCCTACTCTTTCAGAACAATGATGAAGTGTTTTAGTTCTGTTGTGGTAGTAATAGGCAAATTTATTGAATGCTCTTTTAGTAGCAACAATAATAAAAAAAAGCTCTTGGTGTCATCCCTTACTGTTATAGTATTGCTCACCCGACTTAATTTATTGACCAGAACAACCGCATTTCCATTCCACCTTCATCCAACTCGTAGCTGCATGAACTCTGTTTTACATTTACTCAAAATAACAATTGCTTTGTGAAGGTCCAGAGAACAGTGCACAACAGAGGAACATGAATATTGAAGAGGAAGTTCTTTGGCCTCTTTACTGACTCTTCTCATTAACATGCAAATTAGCCATCTTCCTTCAGCTTTTGTAAACTACAGTGTAATAAGAATCACTTGTGCATTTGGTTTTATTTGCTTGACCACAGATTAAGCATAGCCTGTTCTTTCTTTCTTTGTGTGTCTTTTAGTCATTTGATACCTTGTTTCTGACTAATTCAGGGCAGTGCAGTAAGGAGTGAGTTCAAAAATGTTCCGAGTTTTTGATTCTGTCAAATGTAAACTAGTAAATGTCAAATTACCATAGATTGTCTGCTCACACTTAGTTCCTATAATAAAAAAGCTCTAGACTGGTTTCAGAACTTGAGTTAAGACTGTCTAACCTCAGACATTTTTGAATGTTACCTAGGCTTGAATCAAATTGCTCTTATACCTTTGAACATTTATGTACTGTATTGCCTATTGGCATTCAGAACCTGGCTTTTTTTGTTGTGTTATTATTATTTTTATTTTGTTTGATGCGTCCTGCCTGGTTCATTTACATAACTATTGCATTTCCCGCCAGCAAAAACAGTTTAGATGTAGCCATGTGCATACATAATTATTTTGATAATTACTTTATATTCAGAGCAGAGATTTTAATACTGAACAGGTTAAATTCTTAAATTGCGGTTTTGGATTTTTCAGAAAATAATTTTGGCTCTACTTGTGGTGTTCTGTCATTTAGTAGTTTTTGTTTGAATGCACTGGGAATCAGCTTTAGTGAAACGTTTGTCTTGCTTTTATACCTTCTCGATTACCTCAATGTGTTTGCAGTTTTCATTACAGTTTTCTTGTCATCTCCTTGCACTTAACATGCAGGCGTAGAAAACGCATTAATCAAAAGCAGCACATGCCGGATCAGTCTTGAATCCTTCAGTAATTATGGAGTCTGAAATGGTGCTTAAAATTCATTCATGTTTGCAGTGAAACATATACCAAAATGACATTGTAATGGTTGTGCTATTGTACCTTGTTTGAAATTTATAGACCCGGTCAAACTACTTTTATTATAATCTCCTTGTTCTCTTTTTTTGTTTTTTTTTGTTAGTGGAGTAGCTGCATGTCATGGCCCCTCTCCACTCCCACCCACAAATATTGCTACGGAGATGCACATTACAGAGAACTGCTACTTTTTTGTGTGTTTTTTGTTTTGATTTGGCCAAAATGGGAAGGAATACATTTTTTTTTGTACATCCCCTTTAGCAGTGCAGTGTTATTTTCTTTAAACTAACCCACACTGATAAAAATAATTTTGTGGTGAAGTAAATACTACAGAAAAAAAAGAAGTAATTTCTACATGAAAAAGTTAGTTCAGGAACAAATTAAAAAGCCTAAGTAAATTCTATATTAGTACTCAATTCAAGCGTGTAGAAATTAAAGGGTAAATATCAACGTTGTAAAATTACTCAACTTTTCTGATACTGTGTTCCCATCATGCACTGGGCCTTGAATAATTAATTAGGTTTTCACTGTTTTCCAGCTGTATGCACACTGTTTTATCATTGCTTTTGTTGTTAGGATTTGTAACTTGCCATTTTGTGACATTTGGAGTTCATTTTCTACTCAAATGACACATTCATACAGAAAAACGATCCATCAAATGTTACCGTCATTGTGTATTGTGTACCAAGTATTGAGTTCTCTGCGTTCAGACAATGTGTTACTGCTGATATGTAGATATGGTGTCTCACACAATATCTGTTGTATTATTTACTTGGATGTTACTAAGTAAAGCATGCACTTTAAAAGTGTAGTTTAATTCAATGTTATATTGTTTGAGTGAAATGTATTTCAAAGGAAACTTCAACTAAATAGATATTACTCAACCTTTTACTGGCCAAGTTAAAATTACTAATTTTCTGTTTATTTTTACTTAACTTGGTTAAGTAGAGTTACCTTAATTCCATATGTGAAATTTACTTAACTTCTCTTTGGCAAGTTTTTGCACGCATATTTTTTAAGTAAATTTTACTTTGTTTTTTTCAGTGCATAGGGATACACCATTTCGGCCGCCGAAAATTAGTTTTACTGTGCTGTAACATGGTGTGGTATGTCAACATGGTGTGGTAAATGACGCTACCCTCTTGTTCACTGATCCTCCACTCCCTGCTATCTGCTCAAATGCTCTGATGATAATAGCTTTGTTGGACTATACATTATTTGGATAATTGGTCAAAAAATAAATCTGTTAAATCTGGTTATGTTATGTAGAACTGAATAAAGAATAATATATTTATATTTAATATTCTTTTTTTATATATATTGGTCGCACTCTAGAGCCCTGGCTTTGGATAACATACTGTATACTTGTAGTCTTGGTCAGAAATTTAAAAACAGACTTCATAATACTGGCAAGTGTAGTAACCTCAGAACCAACTAATTCAGAGTCAGATGAGCAGAATATAATTTACAGTCTGTTTTAATAGTTTTCTTTTCATGTGCTCATTAAATATTAAGATGTATGATCTTTGCCTTTCAGAGCACTGAGACCAGTCCTGCCAGCAGCCTTCACTCTCTACCCATAAGCCCCTGCAGTGAGAAATCACTCCCCTTTAAGGTAATTGTCTGCATTCAGTGTTGTTGGAATGTGTTTCTTTTCTATTCATAATGTGGATGAACACATCCTTTGCTGCTGAGCCGGTATCATTGGTGGTTCACACTTTGATTTAAAAGGCTCACTTTCATTTTTTTTCTTCCCTGAAGATTTCAAAGCCCGTAGATAAAACATAATGACGGTGCTAAACGACTGCATAGAGACAGAGGTCTCTCCGTGTTATGCTGTTAATTTCCTACTCCATTGTGCCTCTCTCCTACTCCAACACTCTTTTCATTCTGGCCTCTCTCTTTGACACAATTTGAGTTACATTTTTCTCCACCATCAATGAAATTTTCCCACTATCTTGATGAGATTATTTGATTACATGCGCTGATCTTGTGGAGATGGGCTAGGGCTGTTATTGGGAGGGGTTTTTGATTTTGTTTGAGGAGCTTTTGCTTGGTAGAAGAGGATTTTGTTTTTCATCAGGACTTTTTTTTCCGAATGGCTCAAAAATACTGCGAAGTGGAAATGAGGTCTGTCTTTCTCTGTCCTCCTTACTGACCTACATGGAGTGCTAACAGAAGCGGCGGTTGCGGCAGCGAATCACGTGACATTCCGGCTCATCCGTAGCCTAGCGCCACGCGGCGGGAGAGGGAGATGCTTAGAATAGGATGCCATGCATTGTGTTCAACTGACAGGAGAGGGGTGGGACTTGTCCTGATTCATTCCGTAAAAAAAAAGGAAAAAAATATCCCGATTTTAAAAATAAAGCCCTAGCACCCACCTGAGACGGAACCGTGTCACTTTTCGTCCTACTTTGAACTGAAAACTTCTCTCACCAAACATTTGTTATCCCCACCTTCTTAATAATTAGAGCCTGCGGAAAGAGTTCTCCTGCGGCGAGAGCATGGCGTCGGTTAAGGGAATAATGGAGCCTCTTGCTCTGCATCTTGGTAAAATGAGCTCGGACTGGGGTACCAAACTCATTCGTCCAGGTGTCTCTGTCAGTAATACAGTCCCTGTATTAATAACTCCTTGGTAAGTGAGTGTAGGTGTGCCCGCCACTCTGAGGGTGTCCTGTTTGAAGTTTATAACATCACAAACCTCCTTAGACAGAAATAATTGAGGACATCGATCACATTTACTCCTTTTTATGCCTTCCTTCAAAGCACATGACATGAGTGAAATAATCTGTGCTTCTCTAAACTTGTACCTTTCCTAGTAATGAAACTGCCAAGAAGGGCTGGGCAATATAGCCCAAAAAAAAAAAAAAAAATCTTGGGTTTTTATTTTCCTCTCTCACTTCAGCCTTTTAATGACAATGAAACTTTGCAGTTACTAATATATATATATTTAAATGTTTTTGAAAGAAGTCTCCTATGTTCTCCAAGGCTATTTTATTTGATCAGAAATACAGCATAAACAGAATTATTGAGAAATATTACCATTTAAAATATTTGTTTTCTATTTGAATTTATTTTAAAATGTAAAGTATTCCTGTGATGGTAAATTGAATTTTCAGCAGCTATTTCCCCAGTCTTCAGTGTCGCATGATCCTTCAGAATATTTCAATACACTGATTTGCAATAATGATTTGCATTATGTTGAAAACATTAGTGCTACTTAATATTTAGTAAGAAAGCATGCTCAAATTTTTTTCAGGATAATTTAATGAATAGAAATTTGGAAAGAAAGAGCATTTATTTGAATTGGGTATCTTTTGTAACATTGTAATTATTTACTTTTGTAAGTATTTACTTTCAACTTTGGGCAATTTAATGCATAATTGCTGAATAAAAGTAATTATTTCTTTCCAAAAAAAACCCCACAAACGTTTGAACGGTAGTGTGTTATCTTGAATTAACTTCTTCAGTGAGTGATTTTTATTTATTCCTTCTTATTTAGTGGAACTGAATTTTTTACCACACTGCCATGATATCCAATAAGATTCAGAATCAGGTAAAATACTGTTTTTAAAACAAAAATTGTTGAAAATAATCAAGCCAATTTTCCTCACTTTTTCAATTAAATCGAGGAAGCTTATCATTTATTTAGAACCAGTATAAAATATAAATGGCTTCAGCATCCCAGCAAGGATGAATTGTTACAAACACAATATTTACCTAATATTCATTTAATAAATATATATTTACTAAAGCATCTAATTTGAATTTAATGAATTAAACATGCAGTAATAGCTCTAACTGAAGTTTAAATTAGATGCTATTGAAACTTCTCTGTCTTAGGAAGGATAGCAAAACTAATCTACTATGTTTCACCCAGACTTACCACCAGGATACTTTTGATTGTATTGATTGCAGTGATGTTAAGTGTTGCCTTTTATGATCAGGGCTCTGTGATAGTTGGACTTTCTCATTTATTAGGTCCTTCGTTCCCTTCTTGCCTCAAGTATTTCATCTAGGACAGACAGATGGAGGAGCCACTCAAATGCAGTTTTACAGCAGAGGGTAGAGACCCAGCTCTCAGTCCTGTCCTGTGTGTGTGTGTGTGTGTGTGTATGCAACTGTGACCAAACACCTCTCTAGAGGTCCTCCATGGCACTGCACAGATAAAGTGCCTCTTGTTAAACCTCTATAATTAAGATATAATTAAATATTCCCCACAGGCAGGGATTTGGGGGATGTTACATTCTGCCTGTTTGCTGCATACGTTGCTCAGTGCATGACCTTTTTTTTAATGAATAATTTGTTTTTAAATACTTTATTATTTTATGTACACTAATTCAAAAGTTTGGGGTCAGTAAGAAATTAATACTTTTTTTTCAGCAAGGATGCAGTACATTTATCGAAACTCTTAAAGAAATGCTGTTTTTTTTTAAAAACGTTCTAATCATCGTAGAATCCTGAAAAATGTTAGCATGGTTTCCTCAAATATTAAGCAGCACAGCTATTTTAACATTGGTAATAATGAGAAATGTTTTTTGAGCACCAAATCAGCATATTATAATGATTTCTCAAGGATCATGACACTGAAGTAATGATGCTGAAAATTCAGCTTTGGCATCACAGAAATAAATTACATTTTAAAATATGTTCAAATAGAAAACCGTTATTTTAAATTGTAATCATATTTAACAATATTACTGTTTTTACTGCATTTTTTTATCAAATAAATGTAGTCTTGGTTAAGCACAAGACACTTCTTTACAGAAAAAAAAAACTCAAACTTTTCCATGGAAGTGTATATTTGTAGACTGCCAATCAGAAGTTTGGAATCATATAGACATTTTTATGTTGTTGAATTTGGCCAATGTAGAATTTCATTCAATTTCAGAAATAGTCAAAAGTACATTTTGGTATTTAAGACACTGCTCAATGAAGTGTAGAAATTGCAATACAATAACTTTACTTGCCTAACTCTTTCTTGCAAGTGTACACCAACTCGAAAGTGTAAGTCAAATGTTAGTTTCAAAATGTCTAGACAAAAAAGAAGAATATCTCATTAATTTGAGGGATGAATGCTGTTTCATGCACAATGGTCTCGACAAAAGAAAGCAGGCCGTATCTAACCAGGACAGAGATAGAAGTGAACAGCCCTGCTCCACAACAACAAGAGGACAAGTACATCAGAGCCTCTAGTTTGGGAAACAACCCCCTCACTGGTGCTCAGCTGGATGCTTCATTGAACAGTGCTCACTAAACACCAGCTTCAATTGGAACAGTGAAGGCAAGACTCTTAGATGCTGCTGGCCTTTAAGCACAGTTTCAAAGAAAAAGATACATCTGAAACTGGCAAATAAGAAGAAAAAGTAGAATGGGCAAAAGAAAGAAAAGATTCAATGGTAAACAGTTTGAAATGAATTTTAAGTTCTGTGGGAAGAAAGAAGAGTTTGAAACTTCACCTCAAAGTCTTATCAAACTGACTGTTAGAAGGCAGAAGGTCTGCCATTTGCAACACAAGGAAGATTCTTTGATTCATGAAACATTCTTAAGAATAAATTTTGCCTTAACTGCTATTTTCTTATTTTTTAACTTAAATGTTTTTTGGGGAGAAAAAAAAATCTAACTTTATTCTTAAGAAAGCTCTCATCTTTTTATTTTTCTTGTTCTAAAGACAAAACTTTGTTTGAAGAAATAGACATGCACAGCAGCACAAAAACCTGACTGAGTGTTGAACTCCAAGTCAGTCGTGATGAAAATAATGTGTGCTCTTATTATGTCATCACGATAATCTGCAGGCAGCCGGACAAGATTGGCTTTTAGGTGTTTTTCATTGAGTTGATTCATCTTTGGCAAGAACGGCTAAAAGACAAACATTTGTGAACTTCTGAACAGTTTTTCAAGAATTGCACTTATGAACATTACTACAAGCTTGAATTGATCTTAAGAAATGTCCTAATAAATCCTTAAAAGCATAAAATTAAAATAAAAAAGTTTCATAGTGATTCCAAACCTTTGATTGGTAGCCTACCTAGTAGGTCTGTTTTTCACTTACAGTAATGTTTTTTATTTCAAAAGTGACTCATGGTAATAATGGCCATTTTAGTATTGTAATCATATTAATGACAGTTAATGGCCATTACTACTGTACAAAGATAAATGAAATCCAGTATAATTTGAGTTCAAAGGAACACATTCTTGTTTAGTAGCGATGAAGATATACTTGAGCCTGACAGTCTTGTAGGTACAAAGCGAGCGATTCTAGTTAGTCGCTGTGTGTCATCATCATCTCCAGGCAGAAATTAGCTTCTTTTACAGAGGAGCATCAAAGATTGACAACAGCTCCCTTGAGATGTTTATGTAATGTCAACAAAAGGAGAGCATTCAAACCAAAGCCAAAGAGCTTTGAACAACGATGTCTCCAAGTACGTGACATTGAAGCTCATAATCCCCTTCCTTGATCTCTCATGAAGGGCTCCGACTCATGCATATCGTGTCCGACTTCCTCATGCCAGCGCAGTCTAATCTCCACCGAGATTTCAGATTTCTGCTTCTTTTAGAGGAGTGCTATCATTTTTGGGGGCGGCGGTTCTTTTCGGTCATTCAGTGGAGGCCATCCTCTGCTCCTGGGCCTCTCGGTACTCCTCTACTGCCCTTGAAGCCTCAGTCCCTCCCTCCCCTCCCCCAGCCTCACATAATGGATGCTGACAGCACAAGGTCGTGGGAAAGTGCCTGCTAGTTCAGGTGAAGTTTATGGAGGAGAGTGAAACCACGGCATAGAAAACACACCTCCACCTCTCAACCGCGGCAGTTTTACACCCACACACGAGGCTGCAGATTCAAACTTCAAACAGATGGCTTGAATAACACAGACTGATTTTTTTTTTTTTTTTTAAACCGTGTTTGTGTGTGCTTTGTATGCAGGATCCTGTGAGAGAAGAGAACCAGTTCCTACAACAGCAGCTGAAGGAGAAAGACGAGCTCATTGTACGACTCCAGACTGAATTGGTGAGAGAACCTGACGAGTTCAATGTAACATTTCATAACTGCAAGTTTCATAACCCAGTGTCACGATTGGAAAAACAGGTTCTATTGCTCCATTGTCTTTAGAATACCATAATTTCTAGGGCTGTCAACTTTAGTCGTTTAGTCGACTAATCGGTCGATGCCGTCTTGGTCGACTGACATTCTTATTGGTCGACCAGTTGCATTTTTTTTTTTTTTTTTTTTTTTACCAATAGAAAGAAATTTTCAATGATTTACTCCTTGATATTTATTCCTTTATAAGCAGTTATATATTACTGTATTCTAAATATAATTAGCCTATGGTTTATCCCCAACTTTAAATGCTTTAATTTAGGCTATTTTGTAACAGCGCCCACAGTTTAGCGCACACACGTAGAACACTCGGTTCGCACCTGTGGCTGGCTGCGCTTCTGCTTCGTGCTCAGTTAGGGATATAGGTAGTTTAGCTGTATTCATTCAGTTAGAACGCTACTTGTTTCGGTTTTTATGTTTTTATACACTATAATGTTTTTATCTCGATGCGGCGTGGACGCACTTGGGAAAAAAAAGAACGCGTCGCACCGCGACGGCGTTGCTTCCATCATGAGCGCGCCTACATTTGAAATCGAACTTGAGCGCGCAAAAGACGTGAGCAGTCCCTTTAACGGGTTTATCATGCTGACTCAATAGATTGTGTTTTCTTGATATGTTTTTGTTTTTATTTGTACACTTGACGCATTTGAAAATAGCCTAAATAATGTAACAAAACGAAAATAAACCTATATGCGGTCCTACAATACAGCCTATTATTATTAGGATTGTTTTTAGGCTCTTTGGGTTTTTTTGTGTGTTTGTTTTAAAACGCCTAGATAGGCTGGACAAAAGTTAACCCATAGCTTTGAAAGTAAAGAAGAATATACAGCCTGTATAAACGAGAGCTTTTGTTAGGATTTTGATCATTGTGGCAGATAGCAGTTATCTTTTTTGTAGCGTGTGGTGTGGTCAGGTGCGCGATTGTGACTGTTACTTACTATAGACCTAGGACAGTGCTCCTCACTTTTTGCAGTTAAAAAAAATCACTTAATTTTCAAAGAATTGTATTATTATTATAGTTGTATGTATTTTTGATGTTTTTTCGTTGTTGTTTTATAAATGCTCTATGAAATTGTTAAAAAAATGTTCAATCAAAACATCGTCTTTTTTTTTTTTTTTTTTTGTCGACTAATCGTTGCACAGGACAAGACTTTGGTCGACTAAGGATTTCTTTGGTTGACTACAGCCCTAATAATTTCGTTCGCTTATTTGAGAGTTTGCATTAACATCCTGTTGGTTTCATGTCCTTACCCTCTCCCAAGGCTCGTGTTAGGAAGTTATGGAGATGCCGCTCGGCAGTTTCCTTTGAACTGGGACGATATTTGATAGACTCACTTAACGTGCAGTAAACAGCTCGTCGCATGCTTTACATGCACTGTGAGACGCATAATGTTCACGGCCCCAGCAGCTAGAGCAGAGACGAGTGAAGGAGAAATGTGACAGGTCCATCGCAGATTTATAGACTAGTGGTCCTGAAAAGAGGGGTGGGATGGCGTGATATGCACAGAGGAGGGGGCAGGACGAATTAAAACAATAGAGGGCAGTAAAGAGGCTGTAAAAGCAAAAGGACAAACAAAGCACATGATGTTTTAAACAATTCATGACTGATTTATTTTGTGTGTCATTTCAAGCAGTCTTTTCTAATTAAAAATATGAATGAAAACTGAGCATGTTAGCAATACTAAAATAACACTGGTCTCAAAGGCCTCCCTAAACTGTCCACACTGCCATTTGTAGTCACCGCATCGCATTAAGTCGAGTTCAGGAAATCGCCAGCTCTCTTTGAAAACTAATGACTTCAGGACGCTTTGGAGCTGCTAATCTCAGTGTGAGATTGTGTGAAGTGAATACACCTTTATTCTTTCAGCTGCAGCTCTGCATTACTAGTTTAAACGTTCTCCATACTTGCTGATCGCTGTCTAGATGTTCAATGAAAAGATTGCAAGTTTGACTTTCACTCAGTCTGTAGAGGTTTGAATTGATGTTGTCCTTATCTGTCTTCTCTTCGAGAACTGAATTCAGAAAATGTGCTCCCAATAGTGTTAAGCTCGTCTCTGAAGGTCACAGTCTTTTTCTCAGAGAAAACAGTCTGTTGGTAAATATCACTGTGCTCACTGAAGTTTCTCTGCTCCATAAGAGCCCAGTGACTCAAACTGCGGTGGTTGTTTAATCTCCTGTAAAGCATGTGTACTGAAAAGATGCAAACGCATGCATAATGTGGCATCCAGATGACGAAATCGGAATAAACTAAATTCTTGACCATTGACATCATCACTTTACAGATTCTGCGTCCCAGAGACCTCCACTCTATTTTTAGCGGGAATAGAACCTGCGGCCACAATGGCCTAATAAATCCTGGCAAAAGCTCGTAAAATAATACTCACTGGTGAAACTGGCAGCCTGCTGGCTTAGCTCGTCTTTGTCAATTTTTACTGTCTTTATTGAATGTCATTAATGAAGTATGGCTGCCCTAAATTTTGCTGCACCATATTTCTTATTTTATTAGTCTGCCATTCTGCCACGTTCTAGAGGGTGGGTGTTTGATATTCCCAGTCAAGACTGAATGTACAATCAGAGGGTCATTATCATGCAATAAGCCTGGGCTTATTAAAAATATTGCATAATAATGACAGACTGACTGTACAATATTCCACATGGCTACTGAAGAAATATATAAAGGGCATAAAATAACTTTTTTATATACATTTCATCCAAATGTACAGTACTTTATATAGTTTTTATATAGTTTTTATTCATTCAAAAATTTAAATAAATTTTCACTTTATATATATATATAAATCACTTTTTAGAATTATTGATTTTGTTTATTATAAATATATTTTTTTAATAATAATTCATAATATTTTTGGTTACAAATAGACCTTTTATTAATTTATGTTTATAAATAAAATAAATGAATACGTATTTACAAATAAACAAATAAGTATTCTATTGTTAAACTATCATTTTGAAATAAAAATTACATTTTAAATGTACTTATTTGTCATTTTACTTTTTTTTTTTTTTTGTGAATAAATGTAATATTTGATTCCTTGATTTTATTTGTGAGTGCCACTCCTAGTCGTCCATACAGTTAAGCATTCAATATATAACTTGACTGCAGGATGCTGAGATTGACCAATCAGGATCAAGTATTCCAGAGAACAGTTTTATGTCATAACTGTAATGCTATGGCACTCTTTTCTGATACATACATCTTTTTAACAGGAATCTACCCGTGCTGCTCAGAAATCTCTTTGCCAAAAAGCTGACAAAAGCACTCAGACAGATTTCTTACTCTCAGAGGTGAGTACCCATTAAAGCACCGTATGAAAGCTCCTGACGACACTGCTAATGTTCTGAGGTCATTGAGCTGTGTCTGGTTTTTCTAATTGAATACAGGTCTCCACATCTGTCTTTTTATTTCACTGACTTTTAATAGTAAAGGGCACTAAAAGTTGATTTTGAACCCTTATAGTGAGAATGTGGTTTCAGATTTCAACAACACTTTTAGCTAACGATTTGCTTAATCATGTTGTCCGCTGCCCTTTAGATAGGTTGACTGCCCTCCTTTCCCCCACCCATTGAGTAATTGCCATCCTCCTTTTTTTGTTTTTATTATTAATTTTAGATGAAATCTAGGTGTTTTCTTGTTCCCACAGGCACCTTTTAATGGCTCAGACACACAAAACAAACGATGATGCTATATTGCAGTGAGTCAGCAAACTGTGTTCAAGTGCTGCAAACTTTAAATGACTCATTAACAGAGATTAATGCACCAGAGATATTAAAGCATTGGAGACAAAACCCAGCCTTTAAACAGTCTTCTCCCTTTCGCTTGCAACATTTAATCAAACCAAGAGCAAAAGACGTTTGATCGATTATGAAAAGCTGTTGGCACATTCTTAAGAGATGCCCTTCTAGTTACAAATCTGTTTGTGTTTTTTCAGCATTTGTGATGAGCATGTTATCGCTCAATGATAGTTGAGAAGCATGACCGAGATTTTCTTTACAGATTTCTGTCATGTATTCTGTGCCCTCGCAGTGCCCGCATCAGTATGCCTTTAGTCCCTTTACACTGAAATAGCTTTCAGTTGGTCTCCTGTGGAGACATGGTCCATTTTCCCCCTGGCATTTAACATCTCTCCAGACATTGTGCTTTGTATTACCGTTAATATGCATATGTGATGTGAATTCAGACGGCTTTTTCAAATTGCTTGACAATCCATTCCACAGCTATTGCGGCACTAATGCGTCACAGCTCCATCAGACCTTGGCGTTGATGAAAAGTGCTGTAAAAACCTGAAATGTTAGAAAGAGTGCTCATTATGGAGCTGTTGCATTAGATAAGCGGCATTTTCGTGGTAGGCCTGCGTCTTTTTGCTGCCTAGCCAAAATCGGCGTGGAAATGGTCGCGTGGGAGGATGTGGGAGAATCATCTTCCTGTCTACCTCAGATGTGCCGGCAATGGATGAGTACAGAGAGGAACTGCACATGCATGAGCACGAGACCCTCAGGCTTTCTGAACGCAACGCACACCATCATTCTTTCCTCCCGCTCAACAAGAGATGAGTTCTGCATTTCCACCCTGCCCTATGTAGACTACACTATATGGGTTACTGCATTGAGGACACGCAAATATCCGAAAGTGTGTCTACAAGTGGGTCAGCTATTTCGAAGGCTGCTTCAACTGGAGGAGGTCATCTGTTTCCTTTTTTTACCCTCGTTCTTTCTCTCTCTTTTTTTTTCTGGAGCACCCTGCTTCTCTCTCCAGCTGAGCTAATTAGCTGAAAGTGAGAGGAAGAGTGCCCTCTGTTGAGTCACAGTGCACCAGGGGGGCCAGACTGGCCTCTTTCGGTAGCGCCGGACACCGTTCCTACGTGGTTCTCACGGCCACTAACTTCTCAAAGTCCTCTCCGCAGAGTTGGCCTGATGCGCAACAGGAAGGGGGAGGTTCGTACGGAGGGGCTCCTGTCAGGACAAAGAGAGGCCAGCCTGCTCATCTGTCCAAAGAGCATGAGAAATGATGTGTAGAATGGCTGAGTGATGTATAATGCTCATGTGAAGCACACATTCCATGATCATTGGCTAGACTGAGCACTGTTGCCTACACATTACACAAATTCAATGGCATAAACATTAACTAAACAACATAAAATGTTACATTAAACGCACTAAAGTAAATGGCTGATAAAAGTATAAAATACTTAGAATAAACATAATTTTACTGTAGAAATTTCAGTTACGTTCCATATTTTTTTTACTTTTTTAATTCTAAACTCAAGAATGCTTTTGTGTGACCAAACACCATTGATATCAAATTGTCAATTTGTGTAGTCCATACTACCTTTTATAGTCATGAAAGTTGTACAGACGGCTTTTTTTTTGTCTTATTAGCTTATTGTCACTCTTAGCTGTGCCATATTTATATGAAAATCTATATTTTGAAAAAGTTAAATTGTCAATTCATTTAAAGGGGAAATCAAAATGTCCTTGATCTTTTGACGTAAGAGGTCATTGTAGTGTAAAAATATCCTGTAATTTTCAGAACTCAACTTTTTTGTTAGTCCAAAAAACGCTTTTATTGAATCCAAGCTCAGAAACCGACTCGTTTGGAATTGTCACATTATGACGTAATAGTGCAGTGAAAGACCGCCTTTGAAACATCAAATCAACGCCTACTTCTACATCATTATGTCTTTGGCCCCGCCCACTGGCAAGTATAATTTGATGAGAAGAGAAGAGAGATACGGGATCACTGGACTAAAAATAACATCACCTTCCAAAGGATCCTAATGCTAGCAAAGTGGTTATTTATTTTCAACTATGTGAATGTCTCACTTGAGCATTATTTGTTTGCTCGGTACATTTCACAGTAGATCTTTGGTAAATCAGTCGCATTTCGGCGCAGGCTTTTGCAAATAGTCTTTTACTGTAAGATTCATGTACAGTCAGACGTTATTTGTCTCAAAATCGTTTATTGCTGTTTATGCGTTAGTAAATCAAGCCAGTGACTAAATTATCTTCATATTGTTTCTCTTAGTAGCATGAAAATAATTTGTGATTTAAATAATATACAGAAAGCAATCAAAGAACGCTCCCTTTATAATCACTGGAGCTGTCAATCAATCCAGTTTATCAATGACTGAGTTCTGGATTCTCTCCAAAACTGTTATAATCAGTGACGCTGTCTACACTCTTATTTACATCATGTTTGAACTGTTAGTTATGAGGAAAGCATTTGTGAGAGAGCAGAAATTAAGCTGTAATGACAAGATCACAGTATTCATGCGCTCAACAGACATGTCTGACATCGGCTATGATGCTTAGCTGCAACCTTTCATGCCAGGGGAGTAGATCTAAGTAAATATAATGCTATAATCAGCGCTTTTCACGATTAGTTCATCTTGACAGTTGTAATAGTAAAAACGTACTAAAAAAGTACTTGAGTTCCACATGTAATACTTATTTCATATGCAAAATGTTAGTCAATGATAGCAGTGGGCGTTTACATTGAAGTCTCACAGCAGACACACCCCTTCAATCAGATCGTTCAAATCAGAGGGCTCAAATCAGGTTAAAAAATTGATTTCAAAATTATGACAGTTTGATGTAAAAATCATAGTAACATTATGCACCTCAGGAAACACTATAAAAAAAAATAAAGTTCATGACCCATTTAAAAGTTCTTATGATGGTAATATTATTTTTACTTTTATTTTTTCCCCCCATTATGATTTCAAAAAGAATTCTCTGTAGGTTTTTAATGCAACACTTCAGAATGATTTTGTTTTTGTTGTTCATAAGCCTGTATCATTGTCACATCGAAACCTGATGAAAGGCCCATTCTTTCCCCGTCTGTACAAAGCCTCACTGCGTCGTTATGTCTGTTTACTTTGCTTTATTATGCCAGTCTAAGCCTGTTAATATTAAGCTCTGCCCTCCACACTGCCGTTCAGCCATTTAAATGAAAAAGCACTTAAGAGCTCATTTACTCTGGCATTCCTCCCTTCCGTAGCCGAGATATGAAGTTTTATGGATTAGCTTCTGTTTTGTGTTATTTCCCTTCCAGTCATAAATCTTTTTTATTGAAGTGACAGTTCTTATTAAATTGCTTGAATATTTAGCAAAATGGAAACCCTTGCAGCCAGAATAAGTCGTTTTTGATGCTTGCCCAAACAGTTGGATCTATAACAGCGAGGGAGATTGATCAGTGGTCAGCTCCGTATAGCTGGAGGACACCTGTTAATGGAACATACCGGACATCTCCCACTGCTCTGTTTTTCAGCTCTCCAGCCAACCCTGCTGAGAGGCTTTTTGCATTTCAAGCCTGTTTCATGAGCACCGACAACGTTTCAGGCATCTCTTTATTTTTCCAATTCATTTTGGTATGCTTATTTATTTATTTAGATTCATTTGCGCATGAGGGGGTCGCCCTGTCTCTCAGAGTCATGCTGCGGCCCATCTGATCACACTGTGTGGGGGACCTGTTATGCTAAACTCCCAACTTCATTGCTCAAGCCTGCTTGCTTTTCTCTCTGCATGGGTCAGAGTGTGAGCACTGAGCCTCACAGAATGACACGCCTGCTGAGCGGTAATCGTTACCTTTCTTTTGTACGTGATCAATGAAGTTTGAAGAGCTATTGGTTGCCATTTCTTGCTGGCTTTTTTGTTTCAATTTGATTTGATTGAGAGAAAAAAAGCAAGCCGATAAAACAATTAACACAATTAATCATGTTATTCATGTTTTTCAATAATTGGAACAGTACTGACTCTTGTCTGTTTAATGAATCGTTTGAAAAGACTCACAAACTCAATAGTCAGCATTCAAATTAGTTTTCTCTGAATTATAATAACAAATAATGAACAATTGAGCTGCATAGTTTGGGCCCTTTTTGTTATTTGTTTTTTAAATAATGTCAAATTATATTGTAATTTATAATAATAAAAATAAGTTAATATTTTATAATATTTTACTGCATTAGCTGAGAAAGAATATCATATCACATAAGAAAAATGGACTGTAACTGAAATATACCATAATTAATCAAATTAAAATCTGAAATCAAATCAACAGCTTGTGAATTTGAATCAAATTGAATGTTTATTGATATCCAACCCTACTGACTATATCAAATGATTTGATTACAATTTTTAGTGATAGCCAGAATCTACATCCTTTTATACATTGAATGACGAAACACTTACTTTTCATTTCAGCTTTTCATGCAGTGCACACCTTGGTCCTCATGGCCATTTTTGGGTGTTTTGTGAAGGCCATTTGAATCCATGCTTAGTTGCATGAAATATCTTCCACTTCCACTCCGCAGCTCTCATAACTCTGTCTTAAGTAGTGCCACCGGCCAGGAACGTTACAGTGATGGCTGAGGCAAATGTGAATTGTGGGAACCCCGCAGTCTGGGCCTGCCCTCATCTCTCTGAGCGGAAATGGCCAGGGGTTATTAGACTTCTGAAAAGCGGATGTCATCCCTCATGATGGTTTTACCTTGACCTGTCAACTTTTACTGCCTTATCTGTTTCTGATTTTGTCAGTGGTGTAAAGCATCTTCAGTGTATTTAGTGACCTGGTGAGGAGTTAGATAAACAGATAAACCCTGTGCCAGTGCATTAATGAGGCACGGTAAGTAGGTGAGTTGAATAAATGATCCCAGATAGAAGTTGCCTGTTGTCCTTGCGTATGATTTCAAAGAGATATGTTTTGCTTTCAGGGCAATGCTCGAGTCTTCACCGCCGCCGTTTCCTCTTGCAGGAGACCATGTGAGTTTTCTCACTGTGTGTTGTGGTTGTTCGTGGTGTTTCCACTGAAGCATGGCATGCTGTTCTGCCACCCAGGGTTTGGACAACTGGCCCTTCTCTCTGTAACCAGCCACTCTCTCCCTTTGTTTTATCCCCTTCTTGTCTGTTTATCTGAGTTCCTTTTCTTCCCCCCCAAAAAATCAACACAGGTTATCATTGTGCACGACTGGATTTTCTACTCTTGGAAATGCACCAACCTTCCCTTTTGGATGGCCACGCTCACAAATGCCACTTGAAGATTGCTTTGAAACACCATCTGTACGACTGACACTTGTTTTGCATATCTCTTTTGTGTTTTTTAGTTGGAGTTCTCTAACTGTCCATCACGCATTACTCATCTCCGTTCTCAGCCAGCGCCAGCACTTCAGATTCAACCTATTGTGTCTGTCTGTTCGATATCCATAACTTATTAAATCGCAAAGCTTTAAAGTAACAGTCGAGGAAGCACGCAGAGTGTACGTGGACTGTGTGTGCAGCATTGTAATCCACCTAGACGGTGGAAAGAACTGTACCCGGCACTCCATGTGCCCAGGGCTACCGGAATAGGAAGATGAAAGCTCGGTGTTTACTCAGGTGGAGAAGCTTTCTGCAGAGAAGCAACGAGCCTCTGACGCTTTGATCCTCTTTGTCTGTTTATATTGATGTGTACAATTGTGTCAGTCGTACAGAGCGAACAAAAAAAAATGGCACAAAAAGAGAGTATCTGTTCTGAATTACCAGGCAATATTGACCTATTTGTTAACAGGAATAGAAACTCCTGGGATACGACTGACGATGTTCCAGCGAACGCGGGTTGCGTGAGATCCGCAGGCCATGGAATGAGTTGTTTCATGCTTTTGTTCTGGCGTTAGTGTTTAATTAGCAGAACACTGTCCCTTACCAGTTTGGTCTTTATGTTTTTGCCAGAACCCTTCCCTTGTGTGTTCGTTTCTTTTATTAATGATTTCAGCATGCTTTCGTTTGTGTTAGCCATTAGTCCGATCATCATTTGTAGTGTGTGGCGTCTAGACCGATGCGTTGTAGTTTCCTTTCAGTGATAAATACCCTTGGGAGTTTGCGTTCATGCGAAGGCAGGCGAGCATTTGAAGCGCGTTTCGACTCGTAATTAAGTGCCTCTCTGGTGTTACGTGCAGAATGCGATTGAGATAAGTGAGCTGGACAGAGGCCAGAATGTAGTCAGGTGGGCCGAGGTCCCATATCTTGTTCTCTGCTGGTTCTCGTGCGGACTAATGAGATCTCATCTTTCAGAAGGATGCACAGTCTCAGAGAAGCTTTGTTGCTAGTCACATCCTGTTTCCAGACTCAACTCACCTGCGGGGGAAAGTAGAGAGATGTGAATTCAGCAGGGAAGAGAAGACTAGGGATGCGAATTGTAAGGGATTTAATGGTTTTGTTTCAGATTCAGATTCCATGACCATTTTTACAGTAACTACATTATATTTTATATTATAAAGGATGACGATCACAATACATGTATTGTGATAGTCTTTCATTGATGTAGATCAAAGGTCATATTTATATAATTGAACTAATGCTGTAATGAACATTTTACAATGATTTGTAGCTTAAATATACAAAAATGTCCATGTATTGTTTGAGGGGAAAAAAGCATTGTACACATTTATCACTAAATGCTACTTAACTAATGTAGGGGTGTACTTATTTTTTCCACAGGTTGATTTTCTGTAGATATTATTTTTGAATGAAAGATCTTGGTCAAATTTATACATTTCTTTCATCAATATTAATGTACTAAACCAAAACAATTATACTTTTGGTGACATTTTTTAAAATACTATTCATTACAAAAAAATGTTTTGTGCATATTTAATGCACTGCATGTATAACACATTGCCATATGAACAAATGATTTAAAGAGATACCGGTAGTTTATCCCCCAAATATTATATTTTGTCTTATTTTATTCACCCTCATGATATTTTAAACCAAAATGAGTTTATTTATTTTATGGAGGTTGAAATGAGATGTTAGGCAGAATGATTTGACACCTTTTTTTATTTCATGGAAAAAAGATACAGAAAAAGTCATACAGGCTTAAAACATCATGATGGTTAGTAAATTAACCAAATTATCATTTTTGAGTAGACAACCTCTCATAAACCCAAGTAAAACATAAAGCGGTTACATTTTCTCTGTTTATTTAGGGTTGAATATGACCAACAAATAAATAACCACATCTTGAATCTCAACTCTACAGAACCCATACAGTAGTCAGAGGGATCGTGTGAAAAAGAAAGAGATGGGTGGAAAGGATGGTGGGGGAGCAAGAGACCTGCGCTTGAAAGTCCGCCAAAAAGAGAATAGATTAGGTGTAACACAAAAGGGATATATAGATTTAGAGTTCTGCTGAGGTTAATAGAGAGAAAGTCATTAGAATGGTTCTCCATCTGGGCTTTCTGTTGAAGAAGCATCAGGTGGAGTGAGAGTGTGTGGGTGCTTCTGTAGCGTGAGAACATTCATCAGTGGGAAGTAGTTGGAGCTCACGAACGCCGTGGGTGTGTCCGAAATGTTAGAATGTAAGTTTTAAGAGGGCATCAAGGCAAGTCCGAATTGCGTAACGTTAGAGATGCACGATTAATTGTTAAAAGAATGCGATCTCGATACAAACACCCACACGATCTTATTCCTAATTGACCAAAATTCTCCTGTGTCTATTAAACCTTTGACAAAATCACATCGGAACATTCAGATCTGTGTTCAGAGAGCAGTTGTCATGTATGGGTATTAAACAGCTTCACAAACAGTCTTTTCAACCACATAGTAACATCATTTCTGTGAGGTACTGGGATAAAAGTTTATAGTTTGGATATAAACACTGATGTCTACTATAGCGATCAAAATAAAGCAAATAACCTTTTGAAAGAAACTTGGCGCTTCAAAAACCAATTGTATCAATTACAGTAGGTGGCGACAAGTGACTGTTAAAAAAAATTATTTGTCATTCAATCATTCATTCAAGAGATTCGTTCAAAAATGCTGATTAATCCAGTCATGAAACAAGTGAAGTCTTTGAGTGAGTCATTGAATCATTAATTCAAACTGTTTTTCTTTTTATTTTATAATTCATTCAAATTAATTAAACATTTTTAAATTGACTGCAGCAATTAACTTTTTGATAGAAAATGTAGTAAATTACATGTTATTTTGTTTAGTTGTCTATTCAGAGTCGTAGAATTGCAATCTCTATTTGAAACAAAAAAAAATCTTGTTTCTCAATATATCCAGAATCGTGCTGTCACTCTTATTTTCAAATATTTTCTCATTGGCTTTCTGTGGAAAGAAGGCCACCTTTTCCGTCCTTTCTGCAGACCTCTTAGTTTGTTGTTTTTTGCTCCGCTGGCCTGTATAAACATGTCCATGATAACTTTGTCAAGGTAAAAACTGTGATCCTAAGCCCTGACAGAAGGTCTGAGTCCCTGTGGACAGGGCCGACTGGAGACTGCCCGTAGGGTGTTCTCCACCATTAGCAGAAGGTGAGCGCAGGCCCAGCCTATTCGGCCCCCTTCAGGGTTGCTATAATAGAATGCACATGCAACACCTCACTATGGACAGATGGCCGGGAGAGGCAGGAACGTTGCGGCACAATAAAGAAGTTAATTAATAATTATATAAACAGTGACATTCAGCGGTAATGGGGATTAGAAAAGCACATTTATTTTTATCAAAGTTGCTCTCCAACCATGCCGTTGATTTTCATCTGTCAGAGGAAGAAAAGTCACATTCCTCAGCTCTGGCTCCCCAGGAAACAGATTTGATTTTGCACGAATCCCCTTCAGAATATTTATGAGTCTCTGGTTATATGTCCAACCCTTTGCAATATGAATATGACGCGGCTGATTTGCAGTCTCTTCATTGTGTGCTGATTTGAGGATATATTTAGTGCTGCAGCTAACAACTATTTTGATCAATTTAAAAATAAAATTTTTGAAAGCTGCCGAACCTTTTAAGTAACCAAAGTTACCAACCCTCAACCACTGGGGGGGTTTAATTGTATGACGTGATTTGATTTAATATTTCAGTTATGATTTCTTTCTTTCTTTCTCACTCACTCACTCACTCACTCACTCACTCACTCACTCACTCACTCACTTACTTACTTAAGAAATAGTAAATGATTTATGAACTACTATATGTTGTCCCAAACTTTCTTTCTGTGGAACACAAAGAGAAATAATGTAATTAACATTGATTTGTATATTCTGTTGTTTTAATGGTAAATGGCAAACCAACATAGAAGACCTATTTCTGCCACCTATTGGCCTGGAGTGTTCTAGATTCCGCATAGGATAACCATGGTTCTCACTATAAAAATCTACTATATATCGGGTTGTTTTTCACTAAAATTGCCATTTGAGGATTAATATTGTGAGTTGTGTAGAATTGAAACCACCTGGAGCACTTGGAAAATTATCAGTAAACCACATTAACTTTTTTGCTGGCACACTTGGGTCTTTCAAGTGAGTCACAATGTACTGCCAATGAATTCAACAAATATGATATTCATTAATTTATCTTCCTTTGTGTTCCAAAGAACAAAGAAAGTCATACAGGTTTGGAGCGACATAAGGGTGAGTGAATGATGACAGAATGTTTGAATCTTTGATTACTCACTTTCCATGTCCAATGTAAGAGATTTTAGCATTACATTCTTACAATATCATCAAAGTGTTTGTCTAATGGAATTGCTAGTTTAAAGTGGTGTCACAAATACTAAAATAATAAGTGAACTTGACTGGCAGTTATTTTCATTGTTTATTATTACCAATTTAATTGTTGCAGACTAGATCGACTGAACCAGTTATGCCCTCAATTAATTCTCCTGCACGCATGTTGAGTTCAGCATATGTTATTGGTTGAAGGACACTCAGTCCTGCAAATGTAATGCTGCAATACGGGCCTTACCATTTCCTACAGACTCCAGAAATCAATGAATATATTAATTTACTGGAGTTGCAGGGTTCACACCATCTTCATCTGGATTTCATGCGATAGTACGGGAAATAATTTATGGACCAGCCTCACCTTTGCGTTCTTTTATTAAGGCTCGGGACAGATTACCATTTTTGCAGTTGTTTCAAGTTCCCTTGTTATTCTTGGCAGTGATATTTTCTCTCAAGATTCTCTCTTTCCATCCATGCCACAATGTGACACAGTCACCCACCCACGGCCTCCTCGAGCATCTCCTGACTCACTTCCCAGCCTCTCCATCTCCCTGTCAGACTCCTGTAACATGTTTTCAAACACGTTCCCAAACTCCTGCTTTGCTCATTACTGTTTTATTAACCTGTAAAACAATTTAGATAACAAGATGAACGAATGCAGGAACTATCAATTTTATTTCTCTCTCTTTTCTTTCTCATATATATATTTAAATATAATTTGCTCCCTGTAGCATCTAATTAGATCTACGGAAATTGGTAAATTGCGTTTACCTTTATTTAGTGCAGATTAGTGCTGTTGGAGTCCCCTTTTAAAATATTTGCCATTTCAAATTATCATAATTCAATTCCAAACCTCAATACCTTTTATTGTTGCAGATATCTTATCGTGAATTACTGCCTTGTTGTTGAAAATTGCTCAAGCCTTTTTTCGTTGAACTCTTGTACCTGACATTTTGTTCAGTGTATAAATGAAATGCACTGCGAAACACCGTGACTGAATTATATCCATTCCAGCCTTTTCGCTCTCATTCTACACCCACCCCCCACCCCCCACGCTGCCCATCATCAAGGTCTAATTTTTATCTAAATAATTTTTACATCTTCTGTTTATACCTACATAAGCGCTAATGCATCGTATCTGCAAACCCCCACAAGCCATTGTTTTTTGTTAGCATGTGAAGCTTTAGATTTTTCTCTCCACTTCACTGAATTTCCTTTGTCATTTGTACACATCATGTTCATCTGTCTCCATGTTGTTTTGTTCTCCCCTCTCCCCTTTCTCTTCCCATGGGTGCAGTAAACAGAAGCAGCCCGCGCCGGCAGCACAATGCAGGTAGGGTGTATTTCTGTGTAGAGCTGCTCTGTCTCTAATCAAAGGCAAGCGGCTTCATCCACCAATCCTCACCTTGTCTAATTGAGGGAAACCACAGAGCTTTTAAATTGCATCAACAAATAATCACACGCAAATGTCTTAATTGCTGTGGAGCTGTATATGAAATTACGGTGATTGTTGCGTGCTAATCTTATCAGCTCTGTCCTAATCGTCTCTGTTGGGGACATGTTGATTGCTTGCTTTTCTTTAATCCACACTTGCAGAATCATCTGTCTTTTTTTACCCAAATCAGGTGGTGTTTTTGTGGGAACTGCTTTTGTTGAGTTTGTCACAAAAAAATGCAAATCACCAACCTGCGGTGTAAGCTTGACATTGAGCATTGCAGTAAAACATGACAGATAGAAAAACGGCGGATGCGAATATCTGCCGAAGGAGACGTCGGACAGTCATTTAAACCCCAGATTTGCGAGCGATATGGGTGAAATCGAGGAAGACTTGCATATACATATTTATAGAGCAAACCTCCAACGCTGTTACAGGAAAAAAATGTCAATAAGCTGCAAATCACACCTATATTTATTTCTGTCTGCTATATCTGCATCGTGTAGTGGGTGCACAGTAGGTGCAGGAAAAAGTCAGACCTGTCAGCTTTGCTTTTGCATTTCTCTAATGTGTGGTTTTAGCTGTTAATGGTAGTTGGAGAAAATATGAACATTTTGTACCCGTAATACAATCGAGCTAATGGCGTAATGTGGTACCAGTAAAGTGCATAAATCCGCTGTCAGTGTTGTTTTGGTGAGGTATGAAGTGTCACTGGATGGAAAGATGTATTGTAAAGTTAGCTTGAAGGTATTTGGGCACTGTTCCAT
The DNA here is from genome assembly GCA_029959095.1 of Rhinichthys osculus. NCBI lineage: Eukaryota > Metazoa > Chordata > Actinopteri > Cypriniformes > Leuciscidae > Rhinichthys > Rhinichthys osculus. The sequence continues at coordinate 18,592,552 of JARWKJ010000017.1, forward strand.
AAATTCAGGAAGAGATGCCAAGATTTTGCCTGTATTGATCCACTGCATGTCCCCTTCTCCACAGGTAAAATACCAAACCGGTGAAATTAGTGCTGCTTAAAATACTTTACGATCTTTAGACTTTTACGATACTTCCGCTGTCAAAGCTCTCAAGGGCACATGTAATGGAATTACGTGTAGGATTTCAAAAACTTGGCGTTTGGAATTACTGTACATAACCGGTATTTGGTAGAACGTTTTTTGCACTGTACTAAGAGAAGCAAAAAGAGGAGTTATGATCTTGCAGTTATGCTGTACCATGTTTCTGAGGGTTGCCCTGGTGAAGATGACTGACAGATTTTGTCAACCCAAGTGAAAGCCTGACAAATATGGTTGTGGCATTGATGTAATAGCTGACTTAAAGGGAGAAATGTGACTTGCAGTCGTGCATAATGAATATTTAAAAGAGTTTGGACAAGTGAAGTATGAATGCCTGTTTGTTGAGTCTAATGGTTTCAGATATATATATTATATCAAATATCATGTGTCAGTCATCTCGGATAATAGCTTCTTTTTGTGTGTGCGATGAAATATTAGTGTCAGAAATATTAGTGTCAGAAACATTGGCTTATTTTCTGTTGACACACGCACACATTACCAGTCAAATGTTTGGACATTTGGGCACACTTGACTGAAAAAAAAATTGAGCAAAAAAAAAGAAAGAAAGAGAAACAAATTCATTGCGTATATTCTCCATGCATTTTTATTTACTTTATTTTAAAATAGGTGAAAAGAGTAATGATAAAGAACTATGTGAGACCAAACAGTGTATTAAAAGAAAATCTGTTATTATAATAATAATTTATCTTTCCCACCAGCACCTCTGTTTATTGGGCAGCTGCTGTTGGAGGAATTAAAGTGAATATTATCATTAAATTTAAACTAAGCAAGTGACAGATGGGTTTCTATACTCTCCGTTCCAACATTATACATATTTTGTCTTACCAGGGATATTACTTTTAATAACCCTCAATTGAAGCGTCAAGGGCCTGCACTGATTTTCTTTTCTTTAATAAAAAGTGGTTCTCTGTAGTTTCCCTGCGTAAATCATTGATGTAATTGATTTCATATTGGTTGTTTTAAATGAAGTCCATTACAGTCTCTTGAGACGTTTTGCCCTGGACATTTGCCATATATAGACCTTATCTTACAGTAGATTTTCTTTTGGTTGAAAGGTGAGCTTAAAGAAAAAAATTCACCCCAAAAGGAAAATGATGCCATTATTTGCCTAGAAAAAATAACAGCATAGGGGTTTTGAGGTGAGTAAATACTGACAAAATTGTAATATTTGGCTGAACTATCTCTTTAACTTCACAAGACTAATGAAGTGGGATAATTCCTCACTGATGATCCCTGAAATTGCTTGTGCAATCACATGCATGTGGAACGAATCCGGTACGTTGAGTTATTAGTCTTTGTGCAATCCTTGCACAAAACTTTTTAATGCTTCTTATTTATGACTTCAGCATTTTGTGCAGTGTTTTATCATTATTTCTAAATTGCCAAGACCACCTTGTTGGTCCCTCGAGTAGCTCATTTATTTAACAGTGAGGTTATACTTGAAACCACGCAGCCATGTTTCTAACTTTCTGGAGCATATTAACACTGCCTCAAGAAAAAAATTAGCCTTTCCACCAGCGCCATCTCTCTCTTTCCCTCGCTAGTCCATCAAAATCCCAAGTGCATTCTCACCCAGAGTTGTAGTGTGCATCTCCGAGTTTTAAACAAACGGCTGTGCTGGATACCTGTCTCCATATGGATCCTATTAAAATCTCACGCAGCCATCTGTAGCCTAACCATGCTGTGATGTCTCCAAACCGCTTCCCTCAGCTCTGCTCTAGTTTGGCAGCCGAGCTCGGCCGTGATCCTTTTGCTGTTTAGATTGTATGCAGAGAGGTGCTGCTTGTTACACTTCTGTGTCCTGTATGAATTTTGATTAGCTTGTGAAGGAACTGTACATTTACATGTCAGGTTTAAAGGATTATGGTGGGGGCTTGGTTCCTGCCTTCAACCATAATCTAGTCTTGCCATTTATAGAACACGACCTGCTGCTCGCTCCATACTGCTCTAAATGCTTGCCAGTATCTTCAGAGAGCAGTCATGTATGAAGAACTGCTGATATGGACACGCCGTTTTCTCTCGGTGCATCTGCGGGTTGTTTTTTTTTTCAAGTCCACCGTCCCATACGTGTCAAGGTGTTTTGAAGCTCGATTTGATTGCGGTTCAGGATAGTGTATTTGCGTAGTCTGAACTTTTTTTATGTGCCCACTGCCCAGATGTGCTTTTGAAAAATGTTACATCTCTTAACTGTTTTCGCACTGTGTGCCTCATAGTTTTTAATGTTCACCAAGGCTGCATTTATTTGGTCAAAATACAGCAAAAACAGTATTGTGAAATATTACAATATTAAAGAACTGTTTTTTTTTTTTTTGTTGTTATTTTAATGTATTTTCTAATATATTTTATTCCTATGATTGCAAAGTAAAATTTTCAGCAGCCATTATTAGTCTTCATTACTAGTCAGCCATTAGTCTTCAGTGTCACGAGATCCTTCAGAAATCATTCTAATATGCCCAGTTAATGCCCAGGAAACATTTCTTATCAATTTTGAAAAACCGTTGTGCTGCTAAATATTCTTGTGGATACCATGATACATTTTTTTTAAGGATTCTTTGAATAGTTTTTTTTTTTTTTTTTTGAAACAATGTACTGTAGAAGTCTTTACTCTCACTTTCGATAATTTATTTTACATTTTAGATATTGGTTTTATATAACATTTATTTATTAACATATATTTTTAAATGTATAAACTCATTTATATATTTTTATTCGCCCCTGTGCTTAAAAATAAACTGTAAAATGTACACTCCCATTGTCCTCTGTTACAATAGTGTAGATTTGCCTAAGCCTTATTAACAAATCTCTGTTAGTTATGCTTTTACATGATGTTCTCAGAAGCCAGTTTGTTCCCTCAGAAACTTGTTGGCTAAAGTAGATTATTTTCTGCTCATTTGCATAATTGAAATGTTGGGATGAAATATGAAAACATCAGATTTTCTTTTGTTTCCTATTCAATATTCAGTTAATCATTGTTATTTATAACTCAGGAAATCAAGAACTCATTAGTTTAAATCAGAAATGTGGAACAAAGTTGTCTTAAAGTACTTGTGTGCCGATTAACTGACGACAATGCGTTGATGATGGGGCTTTTTTGAGGATCGTAATTGAAAACCGTTGCAATCGGCACATTCATCAAAAGCAAGATTTTAGGTTTGTTCATCTCTGAGAATAGGATGGATTTAGAAATTAATTAGCACTCTATTATTTTCTGGACTTTAGACTGCAGTGAGACTAGAGCAAAGAAAAGCACTGTGGCTGAATGAGAGAGAGGGAGAGAGAGACAGAGACGCTTGAAGCGAACTGTAATTGTGGCCGAATTGTGTGTCTCTGTGAGAACTCTGCTTTTACTGACCTGTCCAGGGCATTGCAGTATGCTTTATCTGTGGGCACTCTGAACACGTTGGGCTGGAGAAAAAGATTTGCAGCTGTGGATAACACCTGGAGCGTTTTCTGCTTTGTGCTTGGCCTAGTTACCTTTGAGTTGGCTTAGATTATTGTAGAAACTGTGCATAGAACTCAACTATAATATATTTGACTTTTAAATCAATTCAGATTGTTGTTCTGGACAAAAATGTGTCTTAGTTAATTAATTGTTGTTTTTATTAAAAGCAGCTGTTCAGAATAATCAATGTTAGTAACTTAATTTTCTTAGTTATTTAATATCGTTTGAAATTGCATCATTTTTCTTTACCGTAAACTTGAATATTGAATTAAAAAGCAATTTTGCCAAAATGTTATACTTTGGTTGGAAATTAAATTAGGTAAGAGTTGTTTCATTAAATTTGCTTGGGGACCAATCCTGTCTAAATCTGTTTGTAGATGAGAATAGACATTCACTGGCAGTATACAGTACAATTTAACTTCTGTTTCAAATACTAGTGAGTTTCCTCCATAGACATCAAAGGCAGTTCAAGGCAGGTAACTGCAATCATGCTCCCTACTAAGGTACCTTATTTTGGCCAAAATTGAAGGCAGCAATATTGTAAAATATTATTACTATTTGTTTTCAAAATATTTTGAATGTTTAAAAAAGTATTATGTGCATGGTTGCAAAGCTGAACGTGTCTTAACGTATCATATGTTAATCTCGCATTGCCTGTATTTAAATCAATAGGGAGTCAGTTACACCTATTATATAGATCGCTTCATATCAGTTTAAGATGCTCCCATAGAAGGCAGCTCCCTATGTACTCAGTGAGATAGCTCACTAGGTTTTGAAACTGAGCCATGGATGTATCCCATAAAGCACAAATACTCAAAAGCAATTAAAGTATTGTTGGCCTATATCGAAAGCAAATACATTTTCTCTTGGAGATATCCAGGTAATTATGTCAGATATGTGATAAGAACAGATTAAGGAGCATCACAGTATATGCATAAGTAGTATGAAAGATGGAAAATCAGATTCTTGATCGTCATTTAATGGTGGGTATGTATATGGGGGATTATGTCAGGGGATGCAGAATGACAAATGGTTTATATCTGCACCATCCTACACCGTGTTTAATCACCGCATGCAAGAAGAAGATCTCAATGCTCATTGAAACAGAAAATGTTTGTGCATTTCCTCAGCATCATTATCCAACTGCTCAGCGCCTATTTTCATCTGGACTATATTAGATACACTCTTCCTCTAATTATGTTTCTAATAAAAAAACAACAACAGAGATTTGGATTTATTTCTTCATGGAGAGTTGCTTATTAAGTTTACATTATAGACACACAAAGAAGGTAAATGAACGTGTGAGGTTTTATTGCGTCAGTATTTTATTCATTGTCCTCGAGCACATCATTAGCCCAATATATCACTGCAGAACACTGTTTGTCGAAGTGGGCAGAGCTGCTGAGGAAGTTATTTACCCCAGGATGCCTCTGCTGCTTACTGTAGGAAATGACAGAACGTTTACTGTTTTGAACAAGCAAGGTCCTGTGAGGGTCTGGAGAACAAGCCTCACTGGAGCCCTGTTTTTGCAATTGCAAGATATCAGGACTCCAGCTTGGTTCAAAAACTACATGATTACTTACAAATTTTCCCATACAATCAATTCAACATTACATTTTGGACTTTACTATGCTACACAACAAATATGTATAACAAATATGAAAAATAAATAGACAATTACATGATATCACAAATACAAAAAGTAAAGTTGCAATTACTTTAAGTGTATCACAATCAGTATAAGGTGTTCAGAAGGTGTCAAGGCTGGTGGTGGAGTGAGGAACATTTCTCATTTCTTCTTTTCACATTCTGCCAACCTTCACCGGCACACGTTCAAGCACCATTCATCTATCTGTCTCAATTTTACATCTGTAGTGGCTTGTTTCAGCATTTATCTCAGCTCGAAGCCCACTGGCAGACAGAGGCCCCATCGGCCCAGTCCATAATCTGTCCTTGAGAACCAGTCGAGGATCTCTGAGGGAATGAGGGAAATGAAGGCAATCATTAGAAATTTAAAAGAACGTCCTCCTTTGATACGGCATGATTTGATCAACTTTGCATATTCCCGTCACGGGAAATGAAGCTGTCGGCACGCTTCCAGGAACACCACTTTTGTGTTGAGAAGGACTTCTGTGTGCCTCATTCCTGTGGCTAGATGTGGCACCCTATCCGTGGTCATCCCACACTCAGCATTGCTAACTGATGCAGCATCTTGCGAACTGTTACCTGTGTGTGTGTGTGCTCTCTCATGTGTCCAGGCTCGGCCTGGCTCTGTGCCCAGAGATGAGACTGCATATCCATCACCACTCTATAGTGAGCGGCCATGGCCAGCTGAGAGAGCAGATCTGCACCTCTCCTCCCCTCCCCCTACCAGTGGACAGATTCAGGACACCTCAGGTTCATTATTCACACTAAAGTAGGGCAGGTGCACTGTGAGTTGCCTCTCCTGGATCTATTAGAGGCTCAGGGTGAGGCGTGACACACTCATACACCACAAGCACCACTTCTGTAAAGGCCAGGGTCTTTCCTGCTCTCTAGCTTAATGCGATGGGACCCCGGCAGATAAGCATTGGGGTTCTTCTGCCGTGTTCTGTGAATATATCAGCTCCTAGATACTGAGGGCCAAAGCCCTCTAAATCTCATATAACAATTTACTGCAGCATTAATGAAAATAGCTAAAGCATAAATATTAATGAACAAGCCCTTTGCAATCTGCACATTGACAAATGCCTCGAGGTGCAACGTTGCAATGTTTTGCCGACAAATACAGAGAATTAATATGCAGAACAGGAAAATCTGATAAGAAAAAAATGTCTTTGTTTTTAATGTGGAGCGTCTTCAATGAGACAAGCCACCCACACACTTTCACATTGAAATACACCCGTATTATACACTGAGTAATCTGTTGTGAATCTTTGGATTGACAACGATTTTGATTCATTGGTCCTTTTAATTGGTCAATTTAATTTAAAAGCATTCTTTCGTGAATTCAGAATGATTCAAATTGTTTCTAAATGTTAACAGCAGTTTGATTTTTCACATTTTTAAATTTTGAATAGTCTTTTATGATCACTAAGATTGCATTTGCATCAGAATTTCAGCAAAAACAGTAATATTGTGAAATACTGTTACAATTTAAAATAACTTTTTTATATTTTAATACTTTAAAATGTAACACATTGACAAAGACAAATTTTCTGCAGCCATTAGTCTTCAGTGTTACATGATCCTTCAGAAATCATTGTATTGCATTATATGCATTTCTTCTTCTTATTATTATTATCATTATCATTATTAACAGTGGTGTAACAAAACAACAGTTGTGCTGCGTAATGTTTTTTGTAGAAAAATGTCTTTTCTATATGAAGTAATTTCTTCCAAAAGAAAAATAATTCGTACTGACTCCAGACCATTGAACGGTACATGTTTGCGTTGCTTATGATATGATGTAATAATAAATTCATGCACATTGCAATGTTGCTTTTTGTTACTTTTAGTTTTTAATTTTAAATTTTAAAAATAGTTTTACATTTGTACTTTTTATCTAAGTTTTTTGAAAATATTTACTATATTTATAACTTAATTAAATTGTGAATTAAATTAACGTCAAACATTTTTTTCCCACTTTTTTTTTTCTTCTTCCCACCAAATAGTTGAAATTTAATTTAATGCAGTTTAAATTGATCAGAGGTGAGGTGAAAGTGCATGCAGATGCATGAGGAACACCTGTCCTCATTTCTTTTTCTCTGTCCTGCTCATCTCAAGGGTCTCTCAGTAGGTACACTAGTGGTAATTAATAAGGGCCTTGTGTTGAACCGGACTGACGTGTGTGTGAGTAGCCGGCGGCAGGGGCTCTGACTGTAGAGCCCTCAAGATGAGTTTGATATGAGAATAGCGTCCACAGGGCCATCTTTCCCTTCACTCACAGAGTCACCTGACGGCGAGCGACATTTGACAGCTCTGCTCAGGAGAGCCGCGAAGGACGGAGTGTTCTCTGCTTTCCTATATAGAGTGCTTGGCACCATGCAAAAGATTGATGCTTTGGCTTATTATGGAATGTTTTTATTGGCGGAGAGAAAAGAAATATATAGCCAGAAGTCGTTATTAACTCTTCACATTAATTCTTCATATTTAGATCAACAGCACTATTGCTTTTGTGAAATTACTTAATGGAAACTTTATATCAGCTCTTTGGTATTTTTAGTCATTTTTAGTGACGATAACAAAAACCAATTTGGCTAAAGTTGTTCGAGCTCACGGAGTACTGTAATGATGACTAAACCTGCACAATGAAATCTGGAAACTTTTTGAAAATGCTTCTTGTAGCATGTCCCAACCCACCCACCGTTGCAGCTGAACAGGAAGGAAAGCTTTCTTCAAAATTGCCACAGGAAGAGTAAACAATACAAGAATTTAGGGTGGATTTTAAAGATGCATTTTTGTCCAGTCAGTGTAGGCTTTGTGATGGCCCTAAGGCCTTTAAAGAGAGAAAGAACGAATGAGTGTGTGTGTCTGACGCGGATGTAGGATGTACTGGTGTGAGAAATGAGGTGCTGTGAAGTAGGCAAGCCCTCCAGCAGTCCGTGTACTACTGATAAGAGATGAGGGCCTCAGGGAAATGTAGTGGGTCAGACAACAGTTTTCACAGGTGTTTTAGAGGGGAAAGCACAAGCCCACACTCCAGTAATGCTTGCCATGAAGTGGCTTTTATTCAATCCTGTATCCAAACACAGCACTCATCCCAAAAAAAACATTGGTAAATAGAGATGGTACTGAGGACATTTATCTTTCTTCATGAAATATTCAAACTTGAATTGCCTCATTAAAAAATAATTACAGTTGTCTGCTTTGGCAGACTTCCACTTTGAGGAAGATGATTTGAAGAGTAAAGGCTGATGATGATGTTGTGAAACTTTCGATTAAGCAGTATCACACCAGCAAGCTGTTGCATTCAATACCTCAATATACTTTGATATTCAAATCAATACTAAATATTCAAGATTCAGATTCAAAGAATTGGCTAACAATTTGCTTGTTTTCGATTCTGTGATTGGTGCAGATTTTTTTTGGAATCATGGGTAATGTTTTTCACCAATAATTCCAATGTTAAATGTGATTATTTAAGAAATAAGTTGAAATAGTGTGGGCTGAGTTATCGTAAAAAAAATAATTCCCCTATGGAGATTTAATGAATGTGATTTTTACTTCTGGAACCCGTAATTCAAAGAAATTTATTATAGGTATTTCATTTTGAGAAATACTGTATTCTTCCTCGCTGGTTTGCAAAAGTTATTTAATTAAATTTGATAAAATATGAAAAACAAGTTTCTATACGTGGCATTGTAAACTTTTTCAAACCTTTTAAACAAAGCTTTATCAAGACTTTAAGGCATTCTCAATTCTGAATGGTGCACAACAATGCAATTGGTGTATGTGCAAATGTGATACTTTTATACAGTTCAATCAACAAGTTCACATTGAACAATTTGCATTTGAGAAAAAAAACTGGCCAATCAGTCGATGTACTCTCTTCTTTGCTTCCATACTGTGGTCTGGAATGCCGTGATTATGAATGGGGTGATTTTGAACAGTGAAATGTCCCAGTGCTGATTTAAGGAACTAACTGTTATGTAATCTGCAGTTTAACCAGGGAAATGTTGTTTCTGCATCTTTTAATTGAAATTTTTCATTTCTATTTCCAATCTTCTCACTTAGACCCAGATGTTAACACACACACACACACACACACACACACATTAAGTCCTGTTAGTGTGATAGGACTTCCTCTTCCGTGTCATCACAGGTGACTTGTTTGGCTTGAGGATGTGTCCTGATATACTTTCACACCTGACATAAAGTCTGGGACTGGGCCACGCAGAACAGGTCATCACATCGATTTTAGTTTGAGTCCTCAGCCCGGCTCGACATTATCAGCCATGATATGATGACAGTTCACCTTTCCACAGTGTGGCACCGGACCAAATGGATGCCAGCGGACAAGATACAGAAAGCAATACAGCCTGAGGGCTCTCAAACCCTTGGCACCATGGATCATGTTCAGCCTCCACGCCACCGTTGCCCCAGATGGAGCGAAAATCATGCATCATGCCAGGTTGCTTATGGGCTGCTCGGCTCAGAAAGCATTACAAAAGACTGTTATTTTTGTCCGTTGCATTCTGGGACAGCAAATCTCTGCGAAAGTTTTGATCTGGAGAGGCTGGTTGAATAGAACCAGCTGGAACGTGAGGTGCTGGTAGGTTTCCTCAATTGCTTTGTGTGTTTCGTCATGTTGATTCAAAGTCAGCTCATGACACTTAAGTTATGTGACACATGTTTTTGTGGGAAGCCACACACAAACTTACTTCATGGAGCTGACGGTCCTTAAACAGGCATCTGCGGCTTTACGATGACACCCAGGCGGTTGCAACAATCTCATCAGCTTCTGAAGACATCTGCCACCATATCTGATAGAAACTCAATTTATGATTTTTTTTTTTTTTTTGGTCTCTTTCCTCCCTTTATCTTTTCGCTCTCACTTGGATTTTTTTCCCCTCCGCTTCTTGATATATATTTCCCGTTATTGTTTATCCAGGTCCTGTGCTGTCAGAGAGAACAAGACAAGGACTGTAAAGAATCTTATCTTCCCTAAAGCTGACAGCTGTTGGAGGGGCTCAATAGGGGGGAAAGTCTTTGAAGTGTGCTCAGTTACTCCACACATCAAATCCAGCCTCCATCATGCCTCATCATCTAGGAACAAGGCTCACACGAAACTCGCTGAACGGAGCGCCCCACCCCGCACGCCTGATTTTACATTGTCTTTCAACTCCTCTTCTGTCTCTCTCACATCTTCACTGTCTTGCTTTCTTTTTTCTTCTGTTCCACCATCCATTTTGTTTTTATATTTTTTGGGAGCCTTTTTTTTTTTTTTTTTTTTTACCCTCAAATATTGATCAATCTTTTTCAATCAATAACCATTTCAGCGCACATAAATCTGTGATCTCTTTTTGTAGCTGATATTTCTTTCTTTTAATCCCATTGCAGAGGAGCAGTGCTCAATGGATGGGTCAGGATGCTCTCTTAATCGCCCGCTGAACGAAGTTCAACTAGGTTATCTAGATTTTTTTTTTTTTTCATTGGTTTTTGGCAAGAGGATAAGCAAGGAGTTGCAATTTCTCAGAAGAGATTTGTATCATGCTGAGAGTGTCTTATGCTTTAATGTGCTGTCAAAAGGCCTGTCAAAAACGCTTATGTAACAAATCTATCAACTTGAACAAGAACTTTCAGGGCAGCTATAATGTCAGATCATTTGCCGTTTACAATATTTGTGTCATAGGTATTTTTATTTTTTTTAATGAATTCTGATAGTTTTGTTCAATACAAGGTTGCTTAGCCTGAGTTTTTGCCGAATATCTGTCAGTTCATGCCATTTTTAGATCCAAAATTCTGTTTTCAATGGAGATAATAATAATAATGTTTATTTTATATAGCGCCTTTCAGAGTACTCAAGGTCGCTTTACAATAAAGTACAAATAAACCTGACAGAAACATGACATAGAACAAAAAATAAATTGAGATAGTGGTACATATACATAGAAATCAAGGGAAACAAGTAGCAAAAAGATAAGTTTTTAGGTGAGTTTTGAAATCGTGTAATGATGAAAGGTCGCGGATGTGTTGGGGAATAGAATTCCAGAGAGTTGGGGCAGCAGTACAAAAAGCCCTTCCACCAAATGATGATAGTTTGTGCCGTGGGATCCTTAAAAGACCGGTATCGGAGGATCTAATTGTGCGAACTGGGGAGTAGGTATGGATGAGATCAGAAATATAGGTGGGGGCAAGACCATGGAGTGCTTTGAATGTGATAAGGAGTATCTTGTAGTTAATACGAAAACGTACTGGTAGCCAATGAAGTCTGCGTAAAATCGGAGTAATGTGGGAAGATTTCTTTGTGTATGTAAGGACCCTAGCTGCGGAGTTCTGAATGTATTGGATTTTATTTATAGATGAGTTGGGTAAGCCATAGAAAAGAGAATTGCAGTAATCAAGCCGTGATGTGATGAAAGCATGAACCAAGGTTTCAGCATCGCTGGTGTTCAGAAATGGATGTAAGCGTGCGATATTACGAAGGTGAAAGAAGGCAGACTTAGTGAGAGAGGAAATGTGTGGAAGGAAGGAAAGAGATGAGTGATGAGATGATACACAGTATATTGTGACCATATTCATTCATGGCTGATGGCTTATTTTATTTTTAATTTATATTTAGCTAGTAATCCATATACTCTACCATTCAAACATTTGGATCAGGAGAATTTTTGTTTTAAAGATTTTTTTTTTTAAATATTCAGCACTGATGCATATAATTGATCAAAGATTGTAAAGACATTTACAATGTTACAAAATATTTTGATTTCAAGTTACTTTTACTTTTATTGAAATGATTGAAGAAGACGAGTCTCTTGTCCAGAGCACCAAATCAGCATAATAAAGTCATTTCTAAAAAATCATGTGACACTGAAGAGTCTAGAAATGGCTGCTGAAAATTCAGCTTTGATATCACAGAAATAAATAACATTAAAATATGAAAGTTATTTTAAATTGTAATACTTTTTCCACAATATTACAATTTTTTTACTGTATTTTTGATTAAGTCATTCCTGGTGAGCATAAGAAACTTTCAAAAACATTTTTAAAAATCTGCAGATGGATTTTTTTGGACTCTGTGTCCTGTACAACGTTGTGGTCTTCTTTTTAACGATTCTGATAGCAATAGACAATCTTATTTACGGATTAATTTACCCTGGAAACATACAGCCAATTTAGTAACACTAATACTACTTTTTTTTTTTTTTTTTTTTTACATTTATACTCTTTACTACAAAAGAGCACACAAAATCACATCTAGATCATGTAGACAGCTCCATTGACTTTAATAATAGATTTGTTTTCAATAATGAAAATACATATTCTTGCACATCCGTTCAGAGCTCATGTGTCAAAGCATGGCGTGAGGTGCTGAGGAAGAGTCGCAGTCGTGGTAGCCCATGAGCTCATTAAAAGCATTCAGGGGCGGTTTGTAATCAGCCGCTGGCGAGGAGGACAGCCATTTGTCTTTAAGCACCCTCAGAATGTGGCACTTCATCCTATCTCACTTTCTCTCTCTGAAAGCCACTCTTTATCATCTTAACTTGGGCTCAGACGGATGGAGTTTCAGGATGTGCAAGCAGACAACATACGCCTGTGCCCCTCATTGGCTGAATATAGAACCTGGAAGACTGTGACAAAAGAGAGCAGCATGCTGTGCTCCAAAATGCGCTTAATTGTTTACCATCGCATTGTTGTCTGATTGAGAGCGATTACAAAGGTGCGTCTCGGTGTATTTAACGCAAGTTTTCTCTTGAAAGATGAATAGACGAGCATACTCCTCTAAATACGATCCCACCACACAAATTCAGAGTTGAAACTGCAGTGTTCCTTTTTTATCATGTTTATTTGAGGAAAACCTCTGAGATTCATATTGTCTATTTATTTGACATGATTCCGAGGAATAAACAAAACAACAAAGAAATACATTCTTGTCTGTCGAGACTGACGAGAAGTGCCGTGAAATTGTTTTCTCTCCCCAAACATACAATTTTTTTTGGAGAATATGAGAGTGAGCCGTGCTTGCTTGAGTGGATTTTTTTATGTAATACAGAACTATATATCTGTACTCTGCGCTCAGTTATCAGTCCAGTACTATACGTAATACACAAGGATTACTGTCCGTTGCCTGCGGCTTAGACTGCGTGGCTCTTTGCAACAGTTGCTTGTTGCGGACGTGTGCGTGAGTGTGTATGTGTATGTAGGTGTGCTGAAGTGTGGAAAATGAGCAGGCTGAATCCTGCTACTTCCAGCCTACTGCATATAATCAGCCGGAGGGCTTTTAACAGAAGCGTGCCATTAGCACAGGACCAGCTTCTTCACAGGCTAATAAAGACCCAAATGGATTACGACCGTTAAATCAGTCTGATTTACTCCGGTTGCTGTTTTTCCTCCAGATGACTCTGTAGTTGTGTATGTGTGTGTGCGCATTTCTGGCCTTTTTCCAGTGCAGGTACCAAACTTCTCTCTCTCTGTCACCATCTGATGCATTTATGTCTGCTAGGGCCTGAATTTGTACTGTGAATGCTGCAGCGCGTACTTGAGAGGACACAGACATTGAAAATTCTTATCATGGTGTCTGTAAACTTGCCCAATGACAGATGAAGCGGTGTGTTTTTTTTGTGGGTACAAATAAGTATGAAGTTTTAACATCTACTCTCGTGTAATGGAAATCAGTGGTTCAGAATATTTTAAGGGAAAATTGGCTGAAAGTAATAAACAAAAACTGTACAAAATAGTCAATTATTTGTAAATAGTACAAGCTGTTCCATAACAGAAAATAAAAAACAAATATTGAAAGGAACAATATAAGAAACGATGATGGCAATAACATTTTTATTTATTTATTTAATATAAAGTAAAAAATACAAATTATAACAGTAAGGCGAAGACCAAAAATAAAAAGGCACAATATTTATGTATTTATTTATTTGAAAATGTTCAGTAATAATAATAGTAAACATAACAGAATAAATGGAATAAAACTGCTTTAGACAAATTATTCAGACAGACAATATGATTTATAACTGAAAGAATACTTACCAGTTAACATTAAGAAAAAGGTCCTATTATAATCCCATTATCTTAACATTACAAATGAAAGAATGCAAAGCTTGTTACTTTAAAAACCAGTTTAAATCAGACGTTGGATTTGGTTGTGCTGTTCGTGAACTGGAACTGCAGAATTGTTTGTGAGCTTGTTTTAAGGAAACAATGTTGCGTCCTGGCATTACTTGGAAGTGTAAATGTAGTGTGAAGGTAAACAAAGACATTTTACACCGTAAATGATAAAATAAGATTAGGACACGTGGGACACGTGTCCCCTTTCTCACCTGCATTGGCATGGAAGTCTCTCAACGCCTTTCAACTGCCCCATAATGTATGAATTCAATTACAGACTCTATTTTAAATTCAATTTCACGTCACAGCTGAAGTTCCCACATTAGCCACATCACACTTAATTAGGTTTTCTCACTTTGTGAAATGCCGATTAGCATCAAGTATTACTTTCTGGCTGCCAGCTCAGTCTGAGTTACACGTTGAGTTACAGCGTGAATCAAACAATCACTCTTTGAGTTTGCAGCTAATTTCTTTTTCATGCGCAATAATTCCCTTGTACTCATTCAGCATTGTGAGTAATAGAGGGCCAGTTATGTAAGGAAGAACCAGTGTTGTGTGCGAAATGAACAGGTGGCTCAAACTCCTCAGCGCAGGCTTTTTCTCGAGCCACCTCCCCACAATGTTTGTCTTTGGCCTCCTCTTCCTAAAAAAGGCAGAGTTCCAGTTGGTCTGGAAACAATTAGAAAAGGTTCTAGACCGCCAAGGAAGCTTTGTCAAAATGTCAGCAAATTGAGTGGCTTAATTTTCTCTCACTTTCCCATCTTTTGTTTCAACAGGCAATCCATCCAAGTCGACCCACAGGCCAAAACATCAACATTCCCAGCAGCAGCAGCAGCAACAGCAGCCTCACAAGAAGGGTGTCGCGATTGCTCGCTGCAGACCAGCTCAGTCGACCAATTGAAGAGAGGCCTTGCAGCAACGGGGGAGGAGGCGTGCGGGAGCTGGTACGAAGAGCTGAAGGTGGGCAGTCCTTGTCTGAGGTACCTGGACTACGGAAGACGGAGCACCTGGGACCGTCTCAGATCCCTCGGGCGGTGGCCGGCAGCAGCGTGAGCCTCCCCAGCAAGGCCAGTCCCTCACGCAGCCTGTCCTCGGACAGCGAGCGGGGGCTGCGGAGCGAGCGGGGGCCTATTCCCAGGCTTCAGTCCTCCTTTACCGGCCGTCTGGGTCAGCCGCCCCGTGGCCCTCTGTCTTTACACATGTACAGCCGAAAGAACGTCTTCTTACAGCACTCTATCCATACAGCTGATCTGCAGGCTCTTGCTCAGCAGGAAGGTTAAAAACACACGTGTACACACACACGCACAGTGACACGAGCCTCAGATGGATATGAACTCTTGATGCAGTTCCTCAGTGACAACGAGTACCTTCAGACCCACATGCACTCAGTTACCTTCTAGGCTATTTTTCCTCTAAAACCTCAAACGAACTTGGACCGCACACCGAGACTCGTATTGTTCTTTGTGGAGTTAAACTCGTCATCTTTATCAAGTGTCAAAACCAATCCATCGTCTGTACTACTTAAACCTTCTGAAGAAATGCTGCTCCGATAAGTACTTTAGATTGACGGTCCACTAATGTGAGTTTTACTCATAACACCATCACATTGTACAGTTCTGCTAATATGCTAGAGAGGATGTCAACGCTTTTGCATTCCCTTATATCTTTGAAAGAAATTCATGGTTCAACATTAACACTCGCCAAGCCACAGATTCAAGTACAACTGGTTTATTTAACCAGTTGGCCGGAAACTCTATTGGTAACTATAACATTACATGTTTTAGTTGAATTGTAAGAATGGTAATCTGACCTTTCGCTGCTTTAAATGATCAATTTAAATGACAGACATACGAAATGTCTATTTGAACGGTCTATTGGGTTGGTACGATTTCTTTAAGTTTGAAAAGTCTTGAATGCTCACCAAGGCTGCATGTATTTGATTAAAAATGTGAAACAGTAATATTGTGAAATATTATTATAATTCAAAATAACTCTTTTCTTTTTTTAAATGTAATTAATTGATCGCAACGCTGAATTATCAGGATCACATGATCCTTCAGAAATCATTATAAATTGCTGATTTGTTGCTCAAGTAACATTTCTTATTATTATCAATGTTGTGCTGCTAAGCTTAATATTGAAACATGATACATTTTTTCAGGATTCTTTGTTTAATAAAATTTTCAAAAGAACAGTTCGTTTAAATGGAAACCGAAATATTTAGTAACATTATACCTGTCTGTACCATCACTTTTGATCAATTTAATGCATCCTTGCTGAGTGAAAGTTTATATATATATGGTTTAATATGAGTAACATTGAGAAACATAAACCACTTGTACCCATTTATATAAATAACCTTAATGACCCCAAACTTTTTATCGGTACATGTGGTTTGTTTCTCAATGTTACTTATATTAAACCAACATAATCAAAATATGCCGAACAAAATCATGCTTTTGTGAAAGATAATACAGCTTCATGACAGTGCAAAATATTTTTTTCTCAATTCACCCACCAAAAAGTTAATTTTGGACCCTGAGATTCCTTATTAAACATTAAGTTTTCAAAACCATTTTTACTCTTAGTCTTACGATAATAGACTGGATTTTGATTACGCCCAATTAGTAGTGATGTTTATAATAATAAGTCACACAAATAGCCCAGCACGTTGTTTTGCACCAGCAAACATGACACTGAACTTGAAGGCCCATGCGTATATTGCCAAATCAATCCTCAGTCGAAGAGAGGGCATTGAAACACTTGCTGCCGGTTGAGAACTACCCGCGTCAGACCCCTTTTAGGGAGTTTAACACTCATTAGCCTCTTCTAATTGCAAGCTAATCTTTCTCTTTTTTTCTACTATCCTTTTGCTGCAAAAAAAGACAAGAAGAGTTTTCTGCACTGAATCTAAGATAAAATAGATTTGACAGCCTTGGTGGAAAAATTCAGCAAGAGCCCTGAGTCGTAAACACAGCTGGACTTTAAGAAAGAAATGCCCTTCATTTGTCAAAAAGAAGTAGAGAACTACTTCCAGAGAAATTAACTACATTATTACATTTGACATAGGTGAGACTTTGAATTTTCTTTTAAAAATAGATGGCAGATAAATTTAATTAAATGTCGATAACTTCAATAAAAAAAATCAATAAAACTGCCATAGACAGCCTCATACGGAGCACAGTCTTAGGAGAGGTGGTTGAAATGAGGAATGGCCTCATTTTGGCAGCATTGGGACAACGTTGAAGTAACATTGGGACAGTGTTGGCCCGGCTTTGCGGATCAGGAGCTCAAGCAAGGACGCATGGAGGAGAAGGAAACCCTGAAGAAACGCAGTCCCATCCATCCAGCAGGTCTGCTCCCTGAGGTCCACTGCTCCAATTTCAGCAATCTGTTGGGAACATCATCACTCTCTATCTCCTCCTTCCTCCCAGACCTACTTCCAGCTCTCTATGTGATCAGGCTCAGGGAGAGAAAGGCTTTAATGTGGTCTCACCATTACATGCTCGGATACTGAAAAATGCACTCCAAAAACTGAAACGTGTTTGTGTTCAGGGTCCAGAATTAACATTCAGTAAACAAGTGTTTAACTTGTTTAACAAGTATAACACACACACACACACACATATATATATATATACGTTATATACTTTAAAAATGCAAAAAAGGTCAATAAGATTGGTTTATTGCCAGTAAATCTGCTTAATTCATTCATCCTTGGGTTAATTTTGGACCCTGTATTTGAGTGACCTTAGGAGAGCAGATTGCTGTTAGACCGGCAATTTAAGACCATTCAGTCCTCGAGAACTGCGGTCAGCAATACCGTTTAAATTCTGTGTGGGTGCCCGTTTGTGACTGGTGAATGTTAAATGCGTGTTCCCAGAGGCAGGAATTGTCCTTGTTCCTTCCTGAGCCTCCCTTGTGTCTTTGACACATGACTTTAAACCACACGTTTGAGCCATGATGCTTGAAGGTCGGACGTTTAAACGGACTTGAATATGCGAGATCATGGGTAGAGTCGGTGCAAGAGGGGGAACTCATGGATCTCGAGTGACTCAATCATTAACATGACTATATGTGCCATCACATTTCTGAACTGAATCCTTTAACATGGAATAGATATTTATTTGGCCTTATTTATTATGTGATATTGTGAAACGACTATCACATTAGGCTTTTATTTGTCTGTCTGGACTCTGTATCGATGCGTATAAAATTGTCTTTGTTACGGATTCTGATGAAATGCCGAAATCATCTCTTACATATGTACAGGGTTCGCATAACAATGGCACTTTTAAGAGATTTAAACCATTTGAAAAAAACCTTTATCTGTCTTTTATTTCGCTGGTGGTTTTCATTATAAAGTTCTGATTTTCACTGAATGTAATATATTCACTCATTAAAGACAGATATTTAAAAGAAAAAAAGTTTTGATACATGTAAGGCCTGGTGTTTATTATTAGTAGGACGTTTTTCACTTTTATGCTTTTCGTCAACTGTTTTGCCAGCACTGCACCATCAGTACACATGCCCCTTGATGTTTGACATCATTTTTAATGGAAGAGGAGAGTACACTGTAAGCAATATTACTGTGTACAATCATCATCTCTGGAAACTAGGCAGGAAAATGCTATTGCTTTGATGGCCTGCAGCGGTCTAAAGCGAGCCCTTTCTCTGGCCTGCCCTTGCTTCTTGGTGAAAAGGTAAAATGGATGTCATCCTTCTCAAAACGTCCTCTGGAAATTGCTTACTGTGTTTGCTTTAGTGTATTGCATCAGATTATATGGCTCAAAAGGCTGTGTGAACTTCACATGGTCCCTGTCTAAATCACTCCCTTTGTCTGATTTCTGTTCAGGCTTCACAGTCCAATTCAACTGTCCAGGTTTCACAGCACATATCGTTGCTCCTCTTAGTCATCCATAACAAGTTTTCTCCAACTAAAAAGAGGGCAGAGGGAGACCGTCATCTTCTGGGCAAAAGTAATTGCACTGCTCCGCAGGGAGGAAAGCCGGTACTGTAGAACTCTGAATGACAAGTTTTTGTTGTCTTGATGTGGGAGTGGGCTGACTTTGATGCACAGATGTGTATTTTTCTGTCACTGCTCATCTGTGTCTTCATAAATTTGAGGCAGTTATGTATGACATCTGCATGTGAAATTCTCCGAAATTGTTTCCACTGTTGCCTGGGCTGATTTTCCATGGTTTCTTTAATTTATTTTTTTAAAGGTGTAACTTAAAGGGATAGTTTGCCCAATAATAGAATAATAATAGAGTGTTTTCATACCTTTGTCCAGTTGATTCGGAACCTGGTTTGTTTTCATGTAGGCATATACAGTATACTATTATGTTTTAGCGCAAAATACCCCACAGATAATTTTTTACAGCATGTTTAAATTTTGGGGGGTGAGCAAAAACATTACGTCATTGTGTCTATCCCTTTAAATGCAAATGAGCTGCTGCCTTCAGCCCCCTTTTCAAGAAGAGGGCGGAGCTTCAAGAGCTTGCGCTCTAGTGTCAGGACAATCTCACGAAATGAAAATGTCAGAACAGAAACTGTCAGTAGCGGTGTTCGGTTTGACCCTGAGCAAGACTATATGCCTGCAGAGCCAAAGAATATTAGGCCGTGACCGTGAGACAGAGGGTTGATTGGTACCATTTTGAGGGATTAAACCGCATGGTGATTTTTGTGTAGGTATATGACCCTGTATTTGAAAAATGTGTGATAGCATTAGATTCAAGGTAGTTTTTGGTTACGGAGGACGATTTTCAAACATATGTCAAGAAAAAGGATAAATGAATTTATCTTTAAATAAATTTAAAATTTTATAATAAAAAAATTTAAATTATAAAAGGATAAATTTTTCTCTCTTGTAGTCACTGAACACCTTACCTTGAGGTAGGATGATATAAGTGTTGATTTCTAATGAAAGCTACCATGGATCGGATGCTATCACACATTTTCCAACACTAGAGATGTGGACCTTCATGAAAATCAAAAAGAAATGTAATCCCTCAAAATGGTACCGGTAGCCCAAATTTAGGGGTCCTGTCTCATGGCTTATATGCTGTATGGAGATGGAACTGGTATAGTTTGTTTAATTACAGTTATAACTTATTTGTCATCTTGCTTTTATCCACTATTAGTACAAGCCTGCTGTAGCCGACCCCGTCGAAATGATGGCCAACAATTTACTGATGAAGTTTATTGTACTTCACACAAAAGATGAATCGTCCGTTTCACTCCAGAAAATCACCGTAAGAGCTGAATAAACAGTAGGTATAATAAGTGCGCATTGAAGTCTTATTCATAAACTCTCTCTCTCCCTTTCATTATCATCAACATACACAGCGAATTACACATAAACACTCATTACAACTAAGAGTAAACCAGTATATACAGACCTTTTCAGGGGGTGCTTAACAAACTGGTAAACTTTATTACAGTTCATCAGAGTTGTTTTATGGATATAAAGTGAGCATTCTCCCTTTCATTACTGCCTGACCAAGTTCACTCCGGAGACTAAGCTGGATCACGAACAGTTCCATCCTTGAGTAACAACTTTGTAGCAAAACCTGCTTTGTACTGACCCTCGTTCACAAAGCAGTCTGATGTAAAATGAATCGCGCAAACATAAACGCATTTAGGTAGATTGGGGGGAGCATTCCCTTCAAAATTCAAAAGTAATCCACTGCGTCTTCAATGGCTCAGATTTCGGGGACGACTGCTATGTTCACTCTTACATCCAACAACAAAACACCTCAATCGCTTAGGAGACATTCTTGTCTACAGCTGCTCCTGCGTTGAAACTATGGCGGACTGTGTTCACTCACTCAAGGCGGGTCTATGCTAATACGGCAGTGTCCGTCAACGCGTGTTCTACACGTTCTAGTTTTAAGGTACTGCTGTCTTACCTCTTCTAAACCATACTGGGAGACCGCCAGGTTATCATAAAATACGACATGAAACTTGGGCGCCTCGGCGATATAAAAACTCTGTTAAAATTAACACATCCTTACACCACGTTATTTTGGTGATGCACCTGCTTTTTCTGATGGGCTCACAGATATGGGTGAGCTGGAGCTCTACTTCTAAACGTGTGCTTATGGACTCACCTGCTGCAAAACTCGCTGTCGGTGTGCCGGTGGTTTCGTGGAGCCAGTATATCCTATACTCAAACATCCTGGATGATGGTCGAGCGAGGCATGTACAAAGTGAGCTGCGTGGACACTCTACATCTATGTCAACAAAGCCAGGCCCAGCCGTCGTTCTCTGCGCAATCCTCCTTTTGTGCGGAGTTGTCCACTCAAATCCTGGACCGAGATCTTTGGACTTTGACCAAACGGCTGATTTTGACATCCCGGCGAAGCATGCTGCCTTTACCGGCACGGGAAATCGAGGTATTATTCCTCCAACAAACATGGTGATAACTTCGTGCCTTAAACAGCAGCAGATGAAATTGTTTCAGACTGTAAATCATGCGAGTGTGTTGTGGGACGCTAAAACGAAGCCGAAAGGCATTTTTGGTGGTCACTTGAACATACGTAGCATTATTTCAAAGACCGAACAACTTGAACATTGTTCTGAGACGGTGCTTATGATTTATGGGGATTTTAAAACAAGCACTGGGTAGATTTTTTATCATTATAGGGTGGTTGTGTACACACACTGCCAACATGTTCAAACACCATGTAAAAGTGAATTTTGCATAATAGGTCCCCTTTAAAAGAAGAGGTTTCACATTTCTATTCACGTTCGTTGTGTGGAAAAGAGCGACCTACATTCCTCACAATTTCTCCTTTTGTATTCCACGGAAGAAAGAACGTCATAAGTGTTGGGTTGGGAATCACCAGATGCTACTTCTGATATCGCTGAACTTGTCCATGTCTAAAACGCTTGGGGCTTGTGGCCTGCCAATGAGAGTACCCACGCTGAGTTGATGCCCCCCAAACTCACGGAAGGTCGTAGTGGGCCAACAACTGTGACTGCTGCCCGCTGCACCCCACTGGCATGCCCATCTCCCTATGGTCCCCGGAGCGATGCCCTCTACTCTCGCCCTGCCCAGACACACTGGCATGCTGAGCCATTCTTGGAAGCAAGAAGAGACAGGCTTGCCAGCTTACTTTTCCCACAGGGTGTTGCTTTCTCTCCAACAACTGTGGAATGAAACAAAGCAGTGGGAGATGAGCGAGAGCAGCCCACACAGCTCCTGGGTGGTAAAGGCAGTGCCGTTTCTTTCTACGATATGTTGCCATAGTTGGCGAGCAGCTTCTCAATCATTATTAGCGTCATCTACTATGACACATCATGTGGTTTGTTGATCAAATGTTCTTTTTCTTTCCTTTTCTCAGTCACCTCTGCTGGTCTACAATCCCTCATTCGCTCCATGTTCCAACAGCTCTGCACAAACTCATCTAAAACAAATGGAGGGTGCCGGTAATGATGGATAAATGGGGTTATTATTCCTTTCCTTCCCGGATGAGGCAAAGAGAGCGAATAAGGATTCTTGTTATCGTCAGCTTCTTCCTCTAACAGGAATTCAGTGATTTTCATGGGGGTACGGCATGTAATATCGACTTGCTTTGATAGCGTGCTTCTTAAATTGGAAATGACCCAGGGATATAAGGAATAATCAGACGTATAGCAACGGCACAGCCGCCACTGTTCCGTCATGGGAGGACAGCGGGGACTTTTGCTCATTTGCTCTCAGCGATTATCAGCAGGTTTCTCATAGAGAGCAAGAAAGTCAAATGACACTCATTCTCTCTATCTGTCTTTCACTCCTTCCCCGATGTGCAGCTGCCGTTTTTTCTCCATTCTCCCCCATTCATTTACTTTGTGTTTATCAA
The DNA here is from genome assembly GCA_029959095.1 of Rhinichthys osculus. Taxonomy (NCBI): domain Eukaryota; kingdom Metazoa; phylum Chordata; class Actinopteri; order Cypriniformes; family Leuciscidae; genus Rhinichthys; species Rhinichthys osculus. The sequence goes on from JARWKJ010000017.1 coordinate 18,615,760, forward strand.
TTTTGTCTGACTGAGTGCTAAAGCATTCTTATATCAGATAACAGCATAGGAGAAGCATATTGAACTCTGAAAGTATGAGCGTACTTATGCACAGAGGTGCATGTTGGGATACATTCGTGAATTGTTTTCCCACCCGTGGCGCCACATTCATTTGCATCTTCCATCAGCAACATGCTTCAGCTGTGAATATGCCTTTCTTGGTTTTGCTCACATTGAGGACTCATAAAACCAGTGCCTGCAGCAACACCAACACATTGATTCGGCAACATTCTTAACACCTGCAAAGCTGCATTGCACATTACCCAAAACTGTAGTCTGCAGGGCACCGTGCTGTTGTTGGGAGAGATACGGGCCAATACATCAGTTTAGGCAATTTTACTAAATGACATCTGATTTTCTGATTTTCATCCAATAACATCATTTTTGTTGATAAAGTGCAAAATTAAACCAAATATTCAAAATGTTTTTTCTATTTAATAAAAACGTGAAATCTGGGGGCTATACCATGAATCCGTTTAGTTTGTGCCAATAGGCAACATGAAAGAGGTTTGGCTTTTAGCAGTGTTTATCGGCATAGTAACTTGCGCTCCATAACCTGCTGCAGGTACAGGTTATTGTTCCTGGTAAGACATCTCAAACCGAAATCGAACCAATCAGCTGTGTGCAAAGTGTTGCAATAGTCACTTGTGTTTCTACTCCAAATTAAAGGGGCATTATGCAGAAATCCCGTTTTTGTCAAACAGCGACCCCTAGAGTTACTGTGGAGTACTTGAATTTAATGTTACTGTCGTAAATACCACTCACTCAGAGCGTGACATGCCCTGTTACATAGTATACAATAGAACATTGTGTTTAATTTGTCGTTTAATGAGATATAATATATGTTGTTAGTGGTGAGAATTTTCACGTGATTAAATACATAGATCCGACAATTTTAATGGTCCAGAGGCAGAACTTTTGCCAAGTGTGTCAGAGGTTCTGGGTTCTAATCGGTAGTAGCCTAGTATAGTTTATTTTCCTCATCAAAACCGATTGTTTATTAGTGGTTGTATTTCAAGCAGGGACATGTTTTCTGTGCATTAGATTTTGTGATTTCACCATAACAAAATATAGAGAGTCTCTCAGTCCCCGCAACGGATTCAGGCGCGCGTCACAACAGAACACTGTAACTTATCTGCACCACTGATCGCAGAGGCAACGAGCACTTTGGTCACTTGATTTCAAAACTAACACATTTCAGATCGCCTCTTATTTAACAAACGAATGAAATGAATGCTCTACTAGAGTTACCTGGAGATGTTTTATTTGTTTGTAATGGTTACATCCGTGCCGCGAGAAGTTTCAATGGGGACATAACACACCAGCAAATTATGCCTATGCTCGTGTCCGACTCCTCGCTCGGTCAGTCTGCCGTTTCCTCTTTCTCTGTTCCTCCGACAATGCTTTCCTAGCTTTCTGCATCTTATATGCCGGCTCAGCCAAGACGATAGTGTGACAAACTCCATCCATCTATACCTTGTTCCTGTGTGTATGTGTGCAGTTGCCGTAAAGGAATATGTTACATCGCGAGAGCTGATATCACGCGATACTTCCTGACGCGGCCCGCCGCACCGAAGTTGCAAGTGAGATTTTTGCGCTCACAGGCACCAGGGGGGGTCGAGACGCCCACCATTCAACCCGAAAGAAGTTATATAACCATTTCAATAACTCTGAAGCTGTTCAGTTAAGCTAAAAAAGCTGCATAGTGTCCCTTTAAAGGTCACTACATAGCAAATAATTTTTAAAGACAAAATCGTATCTTTTAGCAATGTTTATTTATAATAATGATTTGTAATGATGTAGATACTATTTATGTATTTGTTATACTCTTAATCCATTACACAAACATGTACAACTTTAGTTTATTACTATTAAGCACTTGGTTTAAATGAATATAAATATATTAGGGTAATATAAATAAGCTTTAGAATCAATGGATAAAGCTATAAAAATGACTAGGCTACATGTAGTCTCAGCCTCAGACGTCACGCCCACGGAACGTTGGCTAAACGTCTGATGCATATGGTACACTTAACTGGAAACACTTCAGGAATGTCGAAGTCGTCATCTGATTGGTTGAATTTTATCGGATTTCAGGGGGCGCGAGTGTCGCGTTTATTTTCGGTCCACCGGGAAACAAAGCGCAGACGTGTGATTGCGGAAGAAAAACTGTTGTGTTTACATGAGTGACAATGAGCATTTATCAAGATCAGCTAAACGTAGGTTTCTCAAAAGTATGCGAGGTTCACAGCATAGACTCTTGAAGTTTTCTTCTCCTTCTTTGATTTTCTATGCTGACTGACTTGTTGCACGCCGGTCTGTTGTTGTGGGGACATTTCCACGCACCGAAACGTGACGCTGAACGAAACGAACTGTAATTGGTTGTTTGACATGTTGGTCAAACGGCCTTATGGGCGGGCCTTGGCCAAAGAATGCTGCTATGAATTCCAGACCTTCAGCCGTCAGTCTGAAGGTCTGGCTACGCGAGACTAGGCTACATGTGAGCTTAATTTTCAATTCTCTCTATACCTATATTAAATATAAACACAACTTTTACTTGCACTGATATAGCAAGTTTTTTATTTATTTTAGTTGTCCTTTCATAGACAGCTCTTTTCTTCTTGTTGTGTAAATTAGTTAGCCTGACTTCGTCATACTCATATTCTAGAAAGAATGTGAGTCTGATACTGCTCCATTGGGCTGTGATAATGGGGCGTGTTTCAACCGAACCAGGAAAGAAAATGCCTCTGCATTCAATTGGATAGACCTACAACCAATCAGAGCAACGGAGTAAATGGCGCATGTTCTTCATTGATCTTTCCGACCGACAAATGCCTTGATCGCGGTTCTCTGTTCCTCTTTTAAAAGCAATGCGCTATCGATATCTTCTATATAACAGACGCGATGGCGGAATCTACACGATTATTGTTATTTCATAAACAAAGTTCGGGAGGAGGTTCAAATAATCAATCCAATCAACTTGTCATCAAACAATACCATGTCTAACGTTACCCTATCAGCATGAGAGGAAGCATATTCACTCTAACTCACCTAACGCTCCCCGACAGTTTTTCTGCATCCCTCCACCACCCCGACTCCTCACTCTTGGCTTGTTCTTTCACAGCCAGGAATACGGGGGAGTAGGCCTACTCTGGGTTCGGGCCGAATACCGATCACGGAGCCCTCTCCTCGGACAGCACGTCATATACGCATTTATTCTATCTGACTTATTTGTAAGTGTGAAATCTCAATTCTCCAGCGGCAGAACTTTGTTGTAAACGAATTCAACCCAAGCGCTCTTTGGTGACGTGAGGATTACGTAACTGCACCTCATCTGTCAATCATCGTATAAAGCCCGCCCTGGCAATTTGATTGGTCCGAACATTTTTTGACTGATCATAATTACTCCTCAATGGATCGAGTCCAGACCGAACTTGCCGTCCAAAAATTGTTGTGGGCGGGGTTCGGGCTAGCAGCCAGGCTATAAATTAGTTAAAATTCTTAATATTTTTCAATCTCATAATATTCTGCAGAAGAGAGAAGTGAATCGCAGTTTTACTGTTCCATAGCATGTGATTGGCTGTTCGCTACTGATGTAACACCTAAACTCCTTAGCTCAGGATCAAAGCCTGAGTTGACAGAGAAAGTTGATGATCAGTGTCATGGTACCATCAAAGCCTGATGAATTTGTCAACTCGAAACTAATCCTGTACCCCTGAAATTGTTCAACTACCATCATGGTATGGGCCCTTGTACTGTGAAAATGTTATCTCTTGAGATAAAATGACAATGAGTGCACTATTATAATACAATATTGTAGAATTTGAATGCATTATTCATTGTTCAGGTTTTAGTGTGGTTACATAACACCCTACAGAACATGATTTTCTGGCTAGCACATAACTTAGTACACTCGTTCATTTTGTGCAGATGTACTCTACCGTTCAAAAGTTTGGAGTCAGCACTTTATTTTATTAATAAAAATGAAAACTTTCATTTAGCAAAATTGCATTCAGTTATCAAATGACAGTTACAAAGTTACAAAATATTTCGATTTCAAATAAACGCCGTTCTTTTGAACTTTCTGTTCATCAAAGAAACCTGAAAAAAACTCCATCACAGTTTCCATGAAAATATTAAGCAGAACAACCGTTTTCAGAATTGAAAAAAATAAATGTTTCTTTAGCACCAAATCCGCATATTAGAATGATTTCTGAAGGATCATATGACACTGAAGCAGCACAGTGCCTCAGGTGTCAAGCAGTTGCGTATTTCCAGAGAAACATTACGGCAGAGAGCACCTGTGCCTTTAGTGATAGTGATGACCCGTGGACTCTTGTGTTTACTCGTGATCTGCATCGCTGTGATATACAGAGCAAATGGCATCACGCTGGCGCCCAATTACGTCCCTACTGCTAATCATTTCCCTGAGAAGGTCCCTCAGCCTCTCCTCTTAAACTTGTTTCCTCTAGTAACAAACACATCTAACTCTTTCCAGCCTTGCGGAAGCAGAGAACTTCCGTGAGTTTGGTGAATCCGGCGTCCGCTTTCTTCTCTGCCACCCTCACGATACCAGAGGGCTTCTGGAAGCCTGAAGACTCCAAGCTCTTTCTTCCCGATTCAGGCCCCTTTCTCTCTTTCTTACTCTGCTGTCTCACTTCAATCCTCCATGGACATTTTGTCCATGCAAATGGCTCTTATCAACTCTCGAGTACTCAGCATTTCAATCCATCCACCCCCAGACAGTTCACTTCATTTCAACTCACTTTTTTTCTGTTTTCAGGGTCAGTCAGCCAGAAAACCAATTATTCAGCCTCCCTTTATCACCTGAATGAAAGGGAGAGGGGTTAAGGCCTGCAGTGATACTATAGTCTCACTCCAGCAACCCCAGAGCCTTTTTTTTTTTTTGGTAGCGCGCATTAGACCTCACCTCCTGCAATGGCCTCGCTGTATCGGTTACTGTCTTCATCTTGTTGAAGAGCCAAAATAAATTATCATGGTATTTGCGTCTTTATCCTCAAAAAATGCTGCCATTTCGGGATACGTGAATGAGTGACCCAATTTCTCCAAGCACTCTGTCACCCTGCTGATGGGGAGGGTGGAGCGTTTTGACTGTGAGAGACACAGTGGCAAGACACAATTCACGAACAAATTCGGAGAAAACAGCTCAGCGAAAATGCCTGCCTCAGATCCAAGATCACGAGGGGATTGATGGAGTTATACACTCGGAGGCGGAATAGTCAATTATTCTCATGGGTGAAATGGAAATTGGACATTGTGACTTTCCTTCCCGCATCTTCGACATTACAATAAATTGGCATCTTTTGCTTGTTGCTAGTTTGGTGGTGTACTTTTCTTTTTGGATTTGAGTCTCGCCAGCTTCATTATCCCAGGCTTCCACAACATGCGTGCGAGATTAGTTGGTTCTCCCGCTCTGAGTCGGAGCCTAACTCCAGGCAGCTTGCGCAAGGACCGGAGTCGATCATAGCAAGGTGTTCCATTAATCATACGACACAAACTCCACTGAAGGGCAGTGCCAAGGAGGTGGATTGCGTCTGTTGGCCCCCTTTGGCCTGGCGGTTGGCGAACCCCATGGGGGAAACGAGTCTGTCACAAAGGGGCTGCGTTGTGTCCTAGCTCAGCACTTAAACACACTTCTTGGTGCCCTTGAAAAATGCAAGCCAACTTTTTGACTGGAGACATTTTGTTTATTATATGGTGGGAAGGGTAAAAATAAGAGATTAGATTGATCATGTGCTTGAGGAAACTAAACCAATGCTGTTGTTTCCAGTGAAACAAAAGTCTTTTCTTTTGTGTCACAGGCCATAACTTATCATTGGCTTGCACAGATTCTTTTTTTTTTTTTTTTGACCTGGGGATGTGCGTCTGTGCGTGTGGGTTGGGGGGACAATAGACGGACACCGAAGCTGCCGTGACATTGTGTGATTGGGGTCTTTCTCTCTCGTTCTCTGAGGCCAGAGAGTGATTGATCTAAAGCGTGTCTGAGTCCTGGTGCGGCAACTGTAAATAACCCGAAACTCATCTTTATTCAGTCCTCTCCACCTACGTATTGACCCAAGCGCTGCACAAAACCGAGCACTGCAACGCCGTCCCTTTATGGACATGCTGAGTCCCTGTACGAGCAAACCTGTCAATATTTTAGTAATGTCATTATTATCTAAAATGTTACTTCTCCTCCCATGGGGCAAGTCAATTACCAGGAAATCATATATGTTTAGACGGCATGCTTTTATGTTTAGAGCAGTCATATTTTTTTTTTCAAATCAGCAAATCTAAGCATCGCATCCTTTCCTTTCCCTCTGCAAATCTTCACTTCAAAGCCTTTTATTCAAGTGAAGTGTCAGGCTGCTCAAATAGAAGGGAGCCCTCTGCTGTTTGTCAAAAGGTACTGCTTTGTGTTTGAGTTTTCTCTGCACAAAAGACAACAATAGTTAGTCAGCTACACAGTTTAGTGTCAGGCATCACGTAAAAATGGATATATGATTCAGCAGATGCAGGTCTTGACCAAAGCATTGACTTTTAACAGGCTATACCATCTCTAAAATGACTTCCTGGAGTTCAGCACCATCATAAAAAGAACAGCTCCCTCAGTCTTGTGCAGCAGATCCGCACTCTCTTTCAGCAGCCCTCCCCATGTCCAGCACACAGCTCCTTTACCACTGAGAGTGAATAGGCTCTTATTTATAGAGCACAGCTTACTTTATGATGTCTTTCGAAACACTAGTCATCGTAGTCCAGCAAAGACCAGGCTCTAGCTTGCAGGTTTTGTCAATGAAATCCCATTTTCTGGAGGGAGCGACTAGCTAAAAATTGATCCACCAACTTTAATGCCCAGGCAGCAAATTACACATAACAGCCACAAATCACAAAGCTATTTCGCTCCATTTATGAGCAGTTAATGCTATTTAGTAATGGGAACGAATTTCAGCCAAGTGTGCAGAATATAAAGTTGCAATTGTGTTTTATTTCTTGGCCTTTATTTGAGCCAGTGATCAGCTATTAGGCGGCCTGACGGCTCGCAGGGTTTCACACACAGGTGGAGCTATAAATAATGCACGGACTGTAACATATAGAAGTTGAAGTGCTCTCTTTTCATTCTGACACGGTGGCTTTTGAAACTGATTTTTATGCAGTCTATCAAACTTGAAGTTCTCGACTTAATGTTACAATAATCTGTTTCTAAATTAGTATTCATAGTGAATGCTAGCCAGCTCTGGGTTTCACTTCAAATATTAAAGTTTGTTGCACTTATTATGAATGGCAAAGTAAATCTACTGACTAGCCGTTACCATAAAGCTAGTGTTTAAAGGAACTGTCATGTTTAATTAGCTTTGCGATTTGCACCGTTCCCACCTTATTCGCTCTGGCTGTTGTTTGAATCGGTTTCGGAAGTTCCCTGGAGCTTTGCGATATTTTCGAGTTAAAAGGTGTTTTATTATTAATGAAACTTTGGAAACTTTGGGTCTCTTCTCTTATGCACAAATCTAAAAATGAATCCTCTGATGCCGGGAGACCTATAAATATTTTGGTGAGGATATCAGGACAGCCACCGATGCCAAAACAAGCTACACAACATCTTCTGAAGTGCCCCACATCTGACTCTCAACCCGAACTTTGCTCAGTCAAACTTAGGCCGTGACATTGCACACAGATAACCTCGTGCTCGTTCTGTTTGCTTTCCGATGCATAATTCATTTCCAGAAAACACTGTGTTGGTGTGGCTGCAAGAGCTCTGTTTTAGAAATGAGCCCAGGTGGAAAGTCTAAAAGAATGGAAATGAGTTACTCTGGGTATTTATTTGTTTATTTTTGCATACAATAAGACATTTTGTTGTTGCTGAAGAAAGATTTGACAGAATGCTGCACCTGTTCAATGTAGGGTTGACAATGTAGCCTTCGCAGGACCTCTTTCATTCCCATGCAGTTTACGTGGCATCTATTAAGTGGCTTATCAATATTTATGTCTGGGGCTAAAAGTAGACAGGTTGGTGAGTCAAAGGTGAATCGACACCCATCAACAATCCTTCATGCCATTATGCTTCTCTAATGGAAAGCTGTGGTGCCTTAGTATGAATTAAGTAAATGGCATATCAAGTGGCTGACTGCTTGTATCTGTTGTGCAGTTTGAGACTGAAGTCTTGCTATGATTGACCTCTGTACTGTTCTACTGGGGTACATTGATATTCTGCTCCTCCCCTTTTGTCACACGCCTGATCCAATCTCCGTGTTTAATGAGCCATTGCTCTCACTCTGGATTTTGAAGTGTACAGACAACAGCTATGTGTTCATGTCTCCCATAATCCTCTGGGTTCCCTGGGTCACACCAAAATCAACAGTCTCATTGAATGGATAAACGGGTCATTGGAGTCAAACTACACAAAGTCGTCATTTTATGGGTTGAAAGTTGTGACAGTCTGACAAAATGTTGAATGTCACTTGATAAAACAATCTTTTAGGATGTTGACTTTGTATTAGATAGTGTTGTTTGCCTGTCTTTACATGTGTCTCTTAAGGACTGAAAGCTCAAGGAAGTCTCTTTGAGGTAGAACAGTCGGCACGTCACCTGAAGGTCACGGATAAATAAATAAGAGGATTTAATGTGGTGACTACTAGTACAAATTGAACTCTGAACTACTTTTATCTGAACTGTTTTATCTTGCAAAGTGGAGACAGCCCAGTGCTATTAAGCAGACACAAATTATCCCAACGGAGCAGGTTTGATGGATATGGAGGGTAGTCTTTATACCTCTGTGCTCAATGAGCAGTGCAAATCCAGTTTGTGGCTGTCATCAGCAGTGATTCTGGGTTTTCAGCCTTTGGGGGGCTCAACCCTGTATCCATGCATCCAATTCTTATTGCTTTAAGAGTGACAGATTGTAAATTTGAATCTTGCTTGACTGAGATTTTCTTTTTTTGAATGTAACAAATGTTTTTTTTTTTTTGTGGCAGTGGTTTTCATAGTGTAACTTTAGTGTACTTCAGACGCTGTTTTCAATACACGTGAAAATGATCACGTAGGGCAAGAGTAAAAATGCTTTACAAGTTGGGAAAGCATTATTTGTTCATGTGGAGTTTCACCAATGTAATTTCTTTAGGGTGTGCGCCATGCTTTCACGCAGCAATGAAAACAGCGCAAGCATTGATGTCTGATTCTTGAAAGAATTAGTCAAAACAAAAGATTCCCAAATCAGCCTCAGTAAATGAATCATTCAATGAACCACAAATCCTTTTTCAGTTACAGTATGTCTGATTCAAAATGAGCAGGAACTGTTATTGTGATATGTATTCTTCAAGGTTGTAACTTTGTTTAGGTGACATGTTGAAACCATAAAACAACCCCACAAATGTGTATTTTATTTTAATTAAGTGAAATTTATACCACACATTAGTAGTATCACAATCAGTAGTATCACTATTAATTTGTACAAAAAGTTAAATTGTCATTTTTTGTATAGCCTACTAAATCTTCTTTCAGTTTCATTTTAGGAGCCAATAGCTGCATATTCGTTTTTTCTTTTTTTGTCAGGAGTCCTGTTGCATAATCACAGATTTTTAAGGGGGCTTGCATTAGGACTGATGATAGAAATCGAATCAAAACTATTAAAAAACATTGCATGTTCTTACTACTATTTGTCATCTTTCAGACACAACTAACCGATCATTATCACTATCGGTAAAATTTTGTTTTTAGAAAATCTGTAGTTGCAGACTAGATGATTGGCAGTTGCTGGACAGGGGAGGAGCCACAGTCTCACAAATGAGTCCTCTCTCCATTATCTTAAACTACCTCCACCCACCCCACTGTGGATCTCTCTCTCTCTCTCTCTCTCTCCCCCCTCCTCCTCCTCCTCCTCTCTCTTTCCTCTGTTAATTCAGTTCTGGACAGCGCCGGGTACTGATGATGCTGCCCGTGTAGTCGCATGTATCCTGAGGGCCTCCTCCCACTCATCACAGCTCGAGAAACCGCATGTAGAGCCGATCGGTCTCTGTCGCAGAAAAGTCTCCGCAGTACTGCATCGGAATAAGGGCTCAGTGCAAACAAATCTTCAAATGTATTCGTGCTTGTGATTGTGGCGCTTTTCTGCATCAGCGCAAAAGGAAGTTCTGTTCAGTCGTGCGGTGGGTGAGTGATACTGTGAGATGCGTCGTGTTTAGCGCACGGAACCCCGATTTATTCGCTTAGACGGGAGAATAGAAACCCCAACAGTTAAGGAAGCACATTTTAACTTCGCCTGATATTGATTCGGATTTGCTTGGAGATCTTGAGCATCAGGATGTTTTGATGGGTGCTCTCCAAACCGGGTTACTGAAGAATTCGCCTTCAACAGAAAAAAAGCATCGGCTGACAGTTTGAAAGGAGGACAAGCTGCCTTTCTGCACAGGATTTAAAACTACCGTCGCTTCGACATCTTTCTGAACCTATAGAGGATAGATTTTGACAGGAGAGATGAAAGTTTTTCCGGCAGTATTGTTTCTGATCACATTTTGGAGTCTGGAGTGGGAACCCGTGCTTCCCGATTCAATTATTCACATTGGTAAGTTCAGATCTCTGATACACCATCAATGACTTGTAATTCCTCAAGTCACGTTGAGAAAAGCTATGCATTGTCGTGCAATTCGTTGAGATACTGAGGCCAGAGTAACGTTGAAAAGGGTTGTGGGTGCAATATCAGGTTAGATAGATGAACATCTCCATCTGTCCTCATCAATGCGTCCATTATGTAGTCTATACGGTGGGTGAGAACAGGTGGTTTGACTGGAAATTATTCCTCGCGACGCCGCAATGTATGCACGCATCATTATGACATCGTTAAAAAAAACTTGTATTTGCAAAGATCGAGTGGTAATAGGATACTCTTTGGAATTGAGCGAACGCGCATGTGCGCGTGCATGTTTGGCGATGGGTACGAGGATTGGCACTGCGCGAGATCGGATAGGGTCCAAGAGAGGTCTTAAATCAGAGCTGTAAAAAAGGGTTCCTCCGAGGGGCCACTGTGTGGAGGTGGAAGCCAGGGTTCTGGGGATTTGGCAGTAGGGAATTTGACGTGGGAGCATGCGCGTGTTTAATTAAATTAAAGCTTGATGCACTAAACAAATAAATATTGTAGCGCGTGTGTTGGCGAGATGGCGTGGTGCATGCCTGAAAGTTGGGTAAATAAATCACGCGTTAGCATGTAATGAATAATACCCATAATGATCAATTTACATATGATTCTAATGTAAATGGGCGAGTTGGATAAATTATATAATGCACTGCAAAATACACTAAACAATAGGCTATAATTTTGTAGTGATCAAGGCCATACGTAGTTTTTCTTTTTTGATGGTTGTTTGAATTGTATTTATAAAAGTTAGTTTCTTATTGTATTCTAGCTGTTAATTGTACGTCTTTGTTTTAGTGTCATTTGCAATGTGCTTTGTATTTATTGGTCATAGTTGGATAGGCCAGTTGGTTTGTTTTATCTTTAAGACATCATGTCATCATGTCATCATGTTATCTAGTCATCATGTGACCTTCCATTGTACCACTTGTGGCCACACACATACAATTTAATGATATACAGTATACAGTTAAAACATGTAAACTAAATAGGCTACTAAAAGTCATCTCGTAATGCGTGTAACATACCTGTATTTTTCATTTATTTATCTAGTATTAGTATCCTACTATTTATCTGCCAAATACAGTTGCCAGTTTTACAGTAGCCTACTTTTCTTTTCTTTTTTTTCTTGTTCGTATTTTACTCATTTGATGGACGCAAGTTGTAATAATTTAATGGGGGGAAAAACGAGTGGTGCATAAGCAAGCAATCTACCAAAGCAAACAGGTGGTCTAAGACATTCAAGATATTTCATCTCAATCCAGAAATGCTTTTCGCCACGTATCCTACTGTTCTTTGCACAGCGGTGTAGCTACCTTAACATGAAACAATAAATACGATTAAAGCCATACATAAACAAATTAATATAGCCTACGTTTACGCCTCCTGTTTACCACCGTACAATGCGTGTTTCAGAGGGACTAAGTATAGCTTAGACAGGTTTGCTTGTCTTTAGTAAGTCCCTCCTAATCGGTCCTCTGCAATACCTCAAGTGAAAACGTGACGTCGTTTCTTTTCGGCGAGACGACTGATGAAGGCATTTTATCACACGCGCTTTCCTTGATTGCAGAGGAGCCTTTCTAATGATGTGCACACCAAGAGAAGTATCTCTCGCGCCGTGCGCTGCATCGCAATGCTGCCGCTCCTTTAGGAGCCCATTGAGAGAGTCACAGTGATTTATGTGTGTGGAGAGCCCAGAGTGTCCAGCAGTATGCGGGTGCATCTCCAAATGCGCCCTTTAGTGCCGACTAAGAAGTGCCAGGAGACGGCATAGTCCAGCTTCGAAGTTGGTTCCAGCCTAGAGACTGGTGATTAGGTACCTAATTATCACAACACTAGTAGAAACGTTTGGTTTGGTTTGCTTTGGCCACTAGTCATTAAAGGGATAGTTCACCCCAAAATGAAAATTCAGTCATCATTTACTGAACCCGGAAGTTGTTCCAAACCTGTATGAATTTCTTTCTTCTGCTGAACACAAAAGATGATATTTTAGGAATGTCAGGAACCAAACCGTTGTGGGGAACCATTGACTTCCATAGTATGGCAAAAAATACTATGGAAGTCAATGGTGCGGCTTGGTGCCCCGCAATTAAAAATGTTTTCCTTTGTGTTCAGCAGAAGAAAGAAACTCATACAGGTTTTGAACAACTTGAGGGTGAGTAAATTATGACAGAATTTTAATTTTTGAGTGAACTAACCCTTTATTATCAAATTATGATCAAGGTTACTCTATCGCCACCTAATGGCTGTGATGCTCTTCCTAAACTTGAAATTCTTCAAGAGTATTACACTTTTTCAGGTCCCTTAGAGACCCATTGTCACACATATTGTTAAATGTTGCACATAAATACATTTATAAATTGTATACCAATTATTGTTTGAGCTCTAAAATTAAACAGTTATTTTAATTCAAGTTATTTTGAGATCAAACGATAATTGGCAGACCCCCTGTTGTAGACCCCTGTGCTAGGTTGCTCTTTGCTCATCTAAGAATGCTTTTTGTGAGATATTTACATTCCTTATTTTGTGTTTCAGCCATATAGTGATCCCTTTAAAGAGACATGTGATGTAATATTAAATTTTTTTTCTTAGCTGCATATTTCAGATGTCTAATTGGTTAGACGCACAGTATGAATCTTGCAGTACCCATTTCATTCGGATGAAGTCTACTCACCCCTGTCTATGTTCACAATAGATGTTGAGCTTGGACTAGATTTTGTCTGTGACAGTTTTAATGGTATGGATCGCCCTCATTCTCAGGAAGATTTGACATATTGAGAGCACGTCTGGGGCTCTTAGGGGATATCACAATACTCTCCACTGACAGTGTGTGTGTGTTTTCAGTCTGGCTGAAGCTTCCTTGTAATGTAGGGTGCATGTTTGACTTTTATTACGCAACTGAAGAGAATAGATGGAGGTGGGGAACAATATCAAAGCTGGTGAGGGAATCAAATCATTATCCCCTTCCTCTGCACAGTCATGGTTAGTTACATGTTAAACTCTAATGCCAGAGGAAATTGTAGAATATAATCCTGAGCATTGCATTGTAGGTGGGACAGATGGGTTGTGCCATTTTGTTGATCTATTTCTGGACCGAACTGCTATGGCCTCCATCCCAAGAACATGGTGATAATGAGATGTGCTATACTCATAGTGTTTCTTAATCTCTCTCTCTCTCTCTCTCTCTCTCTCTCTCTCTCTCTCTCTCTCTCTCTCTCTCTCTCTCTCTCTCTCTCTCTCTCTCTCTCTCTCTCTCTCTCTCTCTCTCTCTCTCTCTCCCCTTCTTTGTAGTCCTGAAGTTGAGGTAATGAGGAGCGATGCTTGTAAGATGTGTTTGTTTTGATTGGATGGCTGTATTGTGCCTGCTCAGGTGTTGTAACAGATAATGAAAAGTTGAAACGCTAGATATAGAAGGCTTTTCCAAAGATGATTAGGTGATTAGTTTTAGGCTGGGGTTATTATTGTGGCATTAGCAGAAGCATTCCTTATATAGCGGAAATGTTCTCAATTAACTGGCGCATTGTGCAACATCCTGAGTTCTGAGTCGGAAGCATAATTTCTATAATTGGTGTCTCCTTAAAGGGCTCATCGGATGCAAAATTAACTTTTATATGGTGTTTGCATTTAAATGCGTCTTTGACTTTGCAGTGTGTGGACACAACCACCATACAATGAAAAAAGATCCATTCACAAATAATCCTCAAAAAGCCTAAACACTCAATAATCAAGCCGTTTGAATTTTCTGAGCAATTTATGATGTCATATTGCTCATGCTCCGCCCACGACCACTGACGGACTGTCCCGTATTAGCATATTTCCGCCCTCAGCCATTTTTATACTGTCCACCAAGGCAGCACTTTATGTGTCTTGTGTTGACACCCCCCATGGAAAAGAGGGGTGGGGTGAGCAGTTGCTCATTATCATTTAAAGAGACATGCACCGAAACGGGTCGCTGTGAACAGAGCTGTTTTTGAGGTAAAAGGGTATTGTTTTACACAACCATTGAGGAATTTTAACCAAAGCATGTTACAAACTTTACATGAAGACCCCACCCAAAGAGAATCATACCAACTTGTGGAAAATGGGCATCCGATGATACCTTTAAGATGTCAGAATGGCTGATATTGTTCATATGTTTATGCATGGCCAGAAATGCACCTTTTATTCCTAAAGAAGTTTCATTATTTTATGTAAGGGCATGGGTTATTAAAAATAGCTTGTGTAATTAAGCTCACATGAACACATTTGTTTCTTTCAGTTGATGAAAGGCAAGCAAAGGTGTGACAAAAAAATAAAGGTTGTCCTCTAGGGGTGCTGCTTGCAACATTTGCATTTCTTACTCTGGAATTTTTCCCAGAACCATTAGGGAACTCTTGATCTTTTATGCTTCTAAATCACTAATCTTTCAAGAAACCATGCAAAGATCATTTGGACTTTTAGTTTAATTCTGGGAAATGGTTCACTGGCACCTCTTCAGTTTCCTTCACATATTTTTGAACTGATAATTGTGCATTATCCCAGAAATTATCATGTGATGTAATGTCATGTGCATCATACACAATAATCACAACAATCAGTCAAAAGTAAAGAAAATAGCATTTACCATCAACAACCATGTTTTATCTGGAAGAACTAGTATGAAATATTTATAATAATCTTTATGATCACACACACACACACACACGCACACATATATACATATATATAATAGCAGCCGTTACTCCAGTCTTCAGTATCACGTGAATCTTCATAAAAACATTCTAATATGCTGATTTGATGGTCAATTTCTTATAATGAATAATGTTGAAAACAGTTGTGCTGCCTTATGTTTTTGTGGAAAGCTTGATACATGTTTTTGTTTAGGATTTTCTGATTAATAGAAAGAAAAAGTTTTGTAATATTTATAAAGGTTTTTACTGTCACTTCTGATCCTTGCTGAATAAACATTAATTTCTGTAAAAAAAAAAAATCTTACTGAACACAAACTTTTGACATTATAGTATATAATAAATTTGCTTCACTTACCATAGAACATCAAAAATATAGAAAATTCATGCATTTCATGTTTGTTTAACCTAACCAGCTTATTTGATTTAGGACGTGGGATGAATTTGATTTACAATTAATTTTCTGCTGATCAGTTCTCATGTTTAGCAAAAAAAAAAATTATTATTAGTTTAAAAAAAAAATTTTTTTTTAGATTAAGTCTCTCAGATCCCACACAGAAAATGAGGGCTATGGGGAGTTATGTTACCAGAACACAAGAGAAAGTTTGCTTGAATGCATCCGTCTTTGTGTGCTCTCATTTGTTTCAATCTTACACATTACTTTTGAAGTTTCAGAAGGAGGATCTACCCACTGTCATGAAATTTTGAGAACGTAAGGGACCAGTTTTTCCTCTATTGTCTCATTGAATTCATGACACTAAGACATTGAGTGATTTCCAGAGTGTTTAGTACACAGGCTCCCAGTCGATTGCAATGCAGCGCTACGCTGAACACGTCAATCAAGACTTGCTGCGGGCGTTATGGTTTGTTACAGTGTTGCAATTACAATATATGCGCTTGAAAAGAGTGTTTCGCCTCAATAACCGCTACTCGATCGTCCATAATATCCCCATGCAAATGTGACGCTTGTATTGTAATAATGTTGTCAGAACTCAAAAACAACACAAAAGTATGGGTGGTTCCTGACTAACAAATGCTGTTACTCTAGGAAAGATGTTTGTAAGATTTATAAAACTCCTAGAACGTGTGCGGATGAAAACAAGCTGTAAACAAGCATGCTGTAATACCATGTAGCCACCTTTCAAGAATCACTCTAAAGGGAGCGAGTCTCCTTTGAGAACTTGTGCCTCTGATCATTGCGTGCTCTTTCACAGGGAGCCTTGGGCCTCCTCCTTTGACTTTTCTCTCTCATTCTGTAGCTTTCTCTCTTTTCTCTCTCTGTCTGTATCTTTCTCTCTTTCTTCCCACCTGGTCTCCTTCAATAGCTTTCTGCTCTGATCTGCTTCGAAAACCCACAAGTTAAGTTTGAGGTGTTTCTTACAGTCCTTATGCAGTCACTCCCCTGTAGGTGGCAGTAGTGAGGCTGGATGTGTGAAATGCAGTGCTCTCATATGCTTGTTTACTGTCATCCTCGAATTGTGAATCACAGTTATTTGCATGTAGCCGGTTGGCAGTCCGTCTGTACTGCAGAGAACATATTTTTATTTTCGTACACTTTTGGTTTCATTGCTTTCTCATGACAAGCTTTGTCACTTTCTATCTTTCACCATCATTCTCTCTCTCTCTCTCTCTCTCTCTCTCTCTCTCTCTCTCTCTCTCTCTCTCTCTCTCTCTCTCTCTCTCTCTCTCTCTCTCTCTCTCTCTCTCGCACACACTTCCCTAATTAAACTGGTGCACTTTTCATTGTGCTTGTAAAAAAGAAAAAGAAAAAAAGCTGTCTTCTCATTTGCATAGAATGGTTTTGCCTTTTTCCTGAGTCTGTGGTGGAAGTCTGTTTTTGCCTCAATGTAAAACAAGTAATTGTCCTATGATTTTAAATAGCCACGTTGTGAAATATAAAGTCCAAATTATTAGAAATAAAGAATTGCAAGAAAAAAAAAATGCAACTGTTATAAAGTATCAATTGTGAGATATAAAGACAAAACCATGAAAAAAGGGGGACAAATGGGCACAATTGTGAGATATAAAAATGTAATTGTCAGGAATAAAGAATTGTGAGAATAAAAACAAAAATTCTGTAGCATAAAGCCTCAATTGTGAGATATAGTTGCAATTATAAGAAATAGTCAGAATTAAGAAATTCAAATCTAATTATGAAGAAGTCTCAAATGTGTGATATAAAGTAGTTTTATTTTAATTTTATTTCTTTAAGGTGTAAACAGGCTTCCTAGTGTTCTGATGGTATCACATGGTTGATATTGATGTTTGATTGTTAAATTACACAAGTTATGAATTGTGCAGCTATATTTATGCAAATACCTTATTCAATTACTCTGTTCTAAGCATAAGTCTTGTAAATCTTAAAAAGTTAATCTTTAAATCCTCTTTGGAAAAAGCCCGCTCTAAATGTGGATATTGTTGTTTGGTCTCACTAATTCCTCTGATTTTTCCTGACCCTGAAATGAGGCATCTGCCTTTGTACTCTGTAAAAAGTCAATTCGCCTCTTATGCCACTGTAGATCCTCGCCTCATTATTTTTGAGACCTCCGCTTAGGTCAATAAAGGTAACAAAATGACAACACACACACGCATAATGCCATTTTAATGATTGGAAACAATAGCAGCTGCAAGGTAACTGTGTCTAGAGCAGGCCGAATAAAACGCAATTTAGTTATGAGGATGTGATTGTGTCTTTCCGGTATTAAATCAGGTGTGTTTGTCTGAAGCAAACAGGAAATGAAAATCAGGATGTAGCAACAACAAAAACAGAGAATGGAGTTGTTTAAAAGTGTAGTTGTTTTCTGCAGCGATGTCCTATGTGTTTCTATAGTAGAGAAGGCAGTGAAACCACTGTACATTCATGCTGAGAAAATGGAAGTCAGTGGGACGTTACTTCTAGACGCTGCTGCTGGATAATAGGGCTTCGTTCCAATAGGCAATACTGCATCAGCTTCAAGGCCCGGATCCCAGCCAGGGAAGTGCAGGGCTAAAACACTGATCTCAGGCTCTTGCTAGAGATTCTGCATTTTCTTTTTGCCATGTAATGTTGCTCTTGGGACAACCTCCATTTGGACTTAATGCACCATGAAAAGAGGATAAACCCTTCCCTTTAGGGTACGAGAGAGGAGGAAAAGTCTGTTTTGTTGTTTACTTTGATGCGACCGTGTGGTAACATGATTCAGACTCAGACTCGGTCCCTAGCTGCATCTGCTTTAATGTACTTATTGGCAAGTTTAAGCTTCCTGTAACTTGTGTCAAACAGGGTTCCTCAACATATTCAAGGAACAACCAGCGCTTAACACTGGATTCGATTTAGGACTGCCACTCAAACACTCCCAGCAACCAATCAGATTCCATCCTTCTTTTTGCTAGAATTGGACTGTATTTAATAAATGGATCGATGAATAATTTGATGATTTCTTGCAAAGATTGATTAGTATAGTTTTAAGAAAGATCCAAAATGGCCTTCTTTTTCCTTCTCAGCTTCTACACAGTAAAAGCATTTTTTCACACATGATTTTCAAATAACACCAAACTTGCACATTTTATTTGATTAGAGTGTGAGGCAAGAATAAAGCTTTACTTCAGTGTTGAGTTAGATGACGCTAGAAAAAATGAAATGCATTTCATGTTAATCTCGCAAAAGCAATCACCAGCTCAACCCACTTACATTGTAGAATATTGTAATAATCCTATGTATGCGTGTTTACTACTCAGGACTCGTGAGGGTATACTAGATTCTGTACAAATATAATCTCTAGAACTTTCCAGTGGTTCTTAACCTTTTTATTTTTATTTCAAGGCCTGTCATTGTCCAATGTTTAAGTCATGCTGAGCCCCCCTTGGAAGTTTGGCCCCCTGGTTGAGAACTACTATTCTGCACTGTAAAAATGATTTTTCAAAGTTGTAAATAAAACGCAGATTTGTACATTTTTACAAGAAAATACTTTTTTAGTCTTTCTACTTAAAAATGCCAAAATTCAATGTGGTACTTGTCGATTACTTGTAATTATTTGTGAAAAAAGTTATATTATTTGTGTACAACCTTTTCTGCAACTGTTCATAAAGGTGAAAGGTGAAGTGTGTCGTTTCTGTCACTAGCATCAACAAACGGAATTTGAAAAATAATGGCAGATTTCCTGCTCACTCCATTATTTTTCAAATTCCGTTTGTTGATGCTTTTTTAGTAGACTGCTACTGATACATTTAGTAGCTTTTTTAGTTTGTTGCCATTTTTAAGTAGAAAGACTAAAAAAGTATTTTCTTGTAAAAATGTACAAATCTGCGTTTTATTTACAACTTTGAAAAATCATTTTTACAGTGCAGAATAGTAGTTCTCAACCAGGGGGCCAAACTTCCAAGGGGGGCTCAGCATGACTTAAAATCACTAGCATCAACAAACAGAATTTGAAAAATAATGGCAGATTTCCTGCTCACTCCATTATCTGTCATTGGCCAGCCAAACAAATATTTTATGCACAATGAAGTTTACAAAACAAAGAAAAGTTCAGAACATAACAGAAATGCTCCCGAACACTAGGGGCAGATGTTCCTGAATTGGGCAAAAGTATCACATCTGATACATCTGCTTACAGCATGATTATATGTTACTGTTCAAAAGTATAGGATCAGTAAGATTAAAAATAAAGTTATGTCCACTAAGGCTACATTTAAACAGTAAAAACAGTTATATTTTGAAATAGTATTACAATTTAAAATAACTTTTTTAATATAAAATCCAGTCTTCAATGTCACCTGATCCTTCAGAAATCATTCTAATCTAATTTGGTGCTCAAGAAACATTGTTTATTATTATCAATGATGGAAACCATGATGCATTTTTAGAACTCTTTGATGAATAGAAATTTGAATATTATTTATTTGAAATATAATTTTTGTAACACTATAAATGTATTTATCAAAATTATTGATTTTTATTGATTGTGTCCATGCTGAATAAAAGTATTGATTTCTTTCTTTACCTATAGTTGTCCCTGCCTATTAAACTGATTTTGCATGCTTTACTTTTAAACAGGCCAAACCTGCTCTTCTGTAACTTCCAGTAGAATTTCTGTCGGTTGCAATTATCTTTCTAAATCATTACCTTTACCAGCTTTCTCACACTGTGCCTCTCACCTCAGCACTCAAGCTATACATACTCTTCTCTGCTGCTCTTGGTTTGATTACTTCCATAAGTCTTAGCCATTTCCAAATGATCGCTTCAGTATGGGATATCTCCTCTTTAACCCCTGCTCCTACCCCAGTTTCACAGCTTTAAACAGCCCCTCTGACCTACTCCATCATCCCTTCTCATCCGCCTGGAGCCTTGAGCATCACTCTCATTTGCACTGTTTAATGCCGTGTGACCACCCAGTCAGGCCATCAGTGCTTTGGGTGGCTAGTTTGGATCTCATGTTGATTTCCCATAACTCAGTGCATGTCACTGCATCTCTGTGTTTTGCATCCGCAGTGTTTGTACACGTTTTTCTTCGACTGGCCGAGCGTTGCTGCGTTTATGCAATTAACACATGCAAAGCGTTGCTCGTGAAGCACTCGGATGACGTGGCATCGACAACGCCATGTGGTCAATTAAGCGTAATGACCTAAATACACTTGCAATATTAATTTGTGTCCATATTGAATATTTCAGCTGCTCAAACGTTTCACAGCACCATACTCTTTCACCTAAGCTAAAAATGTCTCCTAGTAATTGTGCTGGTGAAAAGGACAAATATAACATCCCTACAGAGTTCAGGTCTATAAACCCTTTTCCCATCGTGTTGTAGTCTGATAATTGGCTTGCACCACCAAACCTGTGCTATTATAAGGGCAATTTGAGAGCTGGGTTCACCAATCTAACTGAAAAGCAAGTGTTAAGAGAGAGGAGCCGAAAATGGGCAAATGGGGATAGAATGACGCATTGCTTTTCTCTTGGAGCAAAATTAGCTGTGTTTTGTGGATTGTTTGATCTGCTTGCAATGGGCTGACAGTCTGTCACACAGCCAGTCCGCTGTGCAATTTGCCAACATGTTGAGCCACCATCTACTCATCTCTCATTTAGAGAGTTTCCCCATTCTGCTCACATTCATGTCATCTGACAGGGAAATTGCTCTTCTTGTTATCGGATATCGCTCTTCACGCGAAGCTCGGCATAGGCGCGTATGCTTAAAGAAAATAGTCCAGTGTATTTATCATAATGGCTTTAAGATTACACTGGGGTTATTATTACGCCTGTATGTTACAATTATAGAGGCCAGAAAAAATTAAAAATCATTGTACAGTATAAAGAATTTGGGGCATCAATAGAGATTGTAGCATTCTTTCATGATTCTCCATCACTGATATTAGATATGCATAGGCTACATATTATTATGTAAAAGCTGCTCCTGTTATATTTTCAAAGCTATTTTTTGATAGGACTCATGCTGTTTACACCTGGAGGTCAAGGTTTTGCTGGTTAGCATGACCCCATAGCTCCCAATGCTGTAACTATCTGGTTCGAAAAATCTTTGTTCACTCTCAGCAATTTGAAGGTAACAATGTTCAGTGTTTTATTTTTATAAAAATCACATAACGCACACAACGGCTGAAGGGATTTGTTAGGCACAAGGCACAACTCGAAATGGAGCAACCCCTTCTTCAGCCATGATGACTTATTCACGATAAAGCAATAGCCTCGAGTACCATATTGGTTTTTATAAAACGGTTACCACACAATACAAATATTAATGCCAACAAATATGTATCAATGCAACTTTCATGTTTCCGCTGGAAAATAGTCCCACCCTGACCATGAACAGCAACAGAAGTTACATTATTTCGCCATTAGATGACGACAAAGACTGTCTTTATGAGTGAGTCTGTCAGTAGAGAAGACTTTTATATTAAAAGGACTGGAACTTGTGGACACGGAGAAGTAAGACGCAACAGACAAATGATTAAAGTTAGTGTGTCAGGGTACGGAAAACCCCGTAGAACCTAACTGTTAAAATGACAAGATAGCCTATCGCTGCGGACATTAAAACGGATTTTTTATTACGAATAGGACTGACCTGAAGGAAAATGCTATATCTACTGTATATGCAGTTCACAGGTAGTTCCAGGTCACTTTAATCACCGTTCTGTATTTATGCGCTGTTTTCATTGAAGCCTATGCACATGATACGTCACTCGCAGTCGCACACGAGAGACGGAGAGTGGAGGAGATCGCGCTGCGCCGCACACACAGAAATAGGAGCATAGAAACTTATCAACGCTGGCCTGCGACTTTTAGTTATAAAATAGCTTCACTACTGAATCGCTACATTAAATTTCTCAGCAACGAGGGGGGTAACATCCTGTTTTGGAGTAGCCTATTTATACTCACAACGTCGTTGTAAATGGAGAGAGAGGCTGAACAGAGACACAGGTATGCATCTCTCTCTCTCTCTCTCTCTCTCTCTCTCTCTCTCTCTCTCTCTCTCTCTCTCTCTCTCTCTCTCTCGATAAATAACTCAAATAAATGCTATAATTCAATCATTCATTCAAATACATTTATTCAATCTTAACGCACTACTTTATCTCTGACTCTGTGTCTGAGTCGGGCAGCATGCTAGATCTAACGAGCCGTAACTGACGAAAATAATCGTAAATCTTAACCGCCAAAAGAACAGCAAAGAACCGCACGACGCAAAGCGGATATTAGCTATTAAATGTTAGCTATTAAATATACATTTTTTACATCATAGCTCATAATAGTCATTAATGAAGTGTTTGGGACTACTTCAGCCACTCGACTAATTTGTCACATGGCATTTATGGCTCAGGTAATTGGCAATTCTGTTGTCCCATGATCAGAACGCATACTTCTGGGAAAGCTTTTTCAAGGTTTTGTAGATCTCCTTGTTTTATATCTGGAATAATACACATTTTGACAACATAAATATTAAATATTGGCTTTTACAACTGCTGCACGCCGGTGGCCTACAGGAGGATGTGGGCGTAATGCAATTTCCATATGGAATCGCAGGGGGACAACAACAGATTGGAGACGGTTGCTGTTAGCAGTTCTTGCCCTTTCCAAAGCGGTGGCATTTTCGTCGGTCAGTTTGTCCCTTGTTTCCTCTGGTCAGTTCAAATTGTGCTACTTGTGTTTTTCTGTCCAGCTGGTAGGACACTGATGTGGTCTGAACTCCCGAGAGAGAGTCTGATCACAGGGCTTAAAATTGCTTTAGAGGAATCAAATAAGGCTGCTTCCTCATAGCAAAATACACCGTCTGCTTCACCTTTATTGGATAGCCAAGGTCTCTTCTCTTCCCACAATGACTCGTTGAGTCACTAGCTAATCGGAATTTAAATATAAGTTCATTTGTATTGATCGCTGAATGCAGAGTTTTTGTCTGACACTTAAACAGGGAAACCCACAGGCTGATGCAAAGGCTGGAAATACACTTTTTATTCTCCATGTGCATTGCAAAAATTCCCCACCACCACCATGCCATGCTCTCTGACCACCCATCTTTCCTCTGATGATTGGATCCTGGAAAAAGCTCAGTGAGAAACTACTTTACATAACTTTCTAAATCAGAACATGGGATTCCAGTGCTCTTCAATATTGCATTTCAACTCAGTGTGAGTGGATATGAAAAAATCACATAAAAAAATGACTTTAATATGGGAATATTTCTAGAAGTGTGAGGGTGGAATTTGATCTGATCTATTGGCATTTAATATGTATTGGCGTTTCGATGCTCGTCTGAGCTAAATCTGACATATATGCCAAGTTTAGGCTAGATATTTAAACCCAGTTTTATATACTGTGGTTTAATAGTTCAAACATTTTGATAGTTAACTATATTTATATCCGTCCTTTTAATCATACATGTAAAACATCATCTAGTTCAAGCTGTGTAGAGGGTAAAAGCACAGGATGTTAATAAGATTAGAAGCTAGCTTTGCCAGGATTGTAGCAGTTGTAATCCCTTAGTAGTGGAAATGGAAACTTGGAATTTTTTAGTAGTTCTAAGATCAAAAGATAGAGTCGTTCCAGTTCTGCATCTAAATTCTGCTAAATGAATACTGTAGCTGAAATATATCAGGACACTTGCAGTAGAGCTGCTTATTAGTAAATCAAACTAAGCAGTGTTGGGGCGTAGCTAATAAAAAGTAGAATCACTACTACCTTAACTACATTTTCATTAGCCTGACAGTAGCTCAGCTTTTCCAATAACAAGATACTTTATCCAACAAGTAGCACTGTAGCGTGACAACATGGTATATTGCTGTCTCATTGAGTAAACTGAAACATACTCTATTAAAAAACTCTATCTCATACAATTCTGTAGCTCGAGTTTAAAGTCCAATTTGTAACCCAGGCTCATGGGAAAAGCATTTCTTAAAAATTACGTTGCTTCTTGCACATTTTGCATTGCTTCTTGCTTAGTGTGCGTTTGATTTTTCCCTGAATCTTTGATCTGTTTTTTTTTTTTTTTTTACTTTGGTTGTTGTACATATTGTGTCAGTTTCAAAATGAAATGTCAATGCTCTAGTGCATTTGAAAATAACGTGTCGCCTACATTAAAACGTACCCTTAACCTAGCCGATATTTAAAAAAGCAAATGTGAAATAGGCCTACAAAAAAACATTTGCTGAAACAACTAGGCCTATGCCATTTTAGAGCAAGTTTACTATGTCATTAAAGCCATTTGGAGCTGGTTGTTTGATGTAAACATTGAAATGTATTAGTTTACAAATCATGTGCTACGATAAGTGTTTTGAGATCATAACTTAGATTGTGCAAGAACCCAGCAAAAATTTACTTTTTACCGTAGTTAATTTTTGTTAGTAGCTTAGCTGGGTAATTTCCCAAGTTGCTTAACTGTAGCTGAACTTCTTTAGATTGTGAGATACTTGTAGCTCGGCAAAATTCAGTTTTAAAGTAGCTTCACCTACATTGGCTAAGAAATAATAAGCTTTCCGAGCCTACTTCATAGTGCTCGTCTCCTAGTCTCGACACGGGACGAGAATTTCACAGCAATCAAAATTCAATTAAAAAGATTGTCACACAGTGATTTTGATGTTGTCAAATGTATTGGTTTCCAAAGGAAATGTGTCACGAGAGACACCCGGTGGGTTGTCATCGCTGTCGCTGTGATGTGCTGCTGTGCATTACGATGTTGATGCTGAGCTTACGGTACACTGTTTGATTTTCATAGAAGTGTGTGTTGGCTGTATGAGTAATAAAATGAGAGCGAGAGCACAATATGTGGTGCATTTTATAACGGAGGAGCAGCAGTAAAAATGATTGTGCATGTGCTCTGTTTGCAAGCATGCCTGACTGCAGTGCTCATCTTTCTTATTCCAGCATTGAAATTGTGCTTGTTGACCAAGTAAATAAGGCCCAGTCAAAGACCATCTTTTTCTAGCTACCTTCAAAAATGATTGAGTGTCTGGTCGAATAGTCATTAACCTTTGTGGTTTCAACAAGTCTTCATTATCTCAGGTGTTATGTTCTCATAAAGGGAACACAATCATTCTTTTGCAAATCACCTGAGCTTAACGGTGGTATATTACAATAACAATAAATTACTTTGATTTGTGTTTTGTCCTTTTAAAATTAAGAGAAATTAAATAAATATTAAACCAAGAAAACATTCAGCTCTCTGTGCTGCAGGAGCATAAATCACTCTGGCAAAGCTGAATTTTCGACAGCCGTTATAATTTTCTATTTTAATATATTTTAAAATGTAATTTTCAACAGCCATTACTCCAGTATTCAGTGTCATATAATCATTCAGAAACCACTCTAATATTCAGATTTGGTGCTCAATAAACATTTATTATTATTATCACTGTTGAAAACAGTTGTGATTCTTAATATTTTTGTGGAAACCATGATAATTTTTTTCAAGTAGGCTATTCTTTGAAAAGAATGTTCAAAAGAACAGAATAAATTTGAATTAGATTTCTTTTGTAATGTAAAAGCCTTTACTGTCACTATTGATCAATTTAATGGTGTTGCACTTTATTTTACAGTATCTTATCTTACGAGTCATGTTCGAGTCAGTGTACTACTTGGGTTAAGGTTATGTTTAGGGATAGGTTAGTACCAATTATTACCCGATTATTGTACACATGATGTATTGCAGTAATGTTGTCTCTGGTCTTCTTGGCTGTGCGCGTTCATGCTTTCGGGAGGCGTGGCTTTGGACGGCGATTTGCAGGGAGGGTGGGACGTACGCTTTTAGTGCTATCAGGCTAAAGTTAGCATTTTCCCAGATGTCCTAATGCACCTTTAAGTAACTACCTGTACTTATTACAGAGTTATGGTTAGGGTTAGGGTTTGGTTTAGGGTTAGTTACTTGTAATTATGCATAATTTACTGTTACTGTATGTTTAGGGATAGGTTAGTACCAATTATTACCCGTTTATTCTAATTATTATAAGTACATAGTGTGTACATGGGGAACAGTACTGTAAAATAAAGTATTACCATTTAATGTATTCTAGTAGTTACATAGTTACTAGTTACACGCTACTACATGTACGTACTTTAGTAATAACACTAAATTATGCATAATTACAAGTAACTAACCCTAAACCAAACCCTATCCCTAACCATAACTCTGTAATAAGTACAGGTAGTTACTTAAAGGTGCATTAGGACATCTGGGAAAATGCTAACTTTAGCCTGATAGCACTAAAAGCGTACGTCCCACCCTCCCTGCAAATCGCCGTCCAAAGCCACGCCTCCCGAAAGCATGAACGCGCACAGCCAAGAAGACCGGAGACAACGTTACTGCAATACATCATGTGTCATTCACTGGTGAGAGAACTTTATAGTACAGTAACAGTTAGTAACAGTACTACAATACCAAACGTCAACAAATTCTTAAAAATGGAATTAGATGCACTGCAGCAAGTTTTCGGTTTGTTTAGCTAGCAAAACTTGTCAGTGTAATAATATGCCAACAATCTGCGTGTTGTTGCTGCTTGCCTGTAATTTTTGCTTTGTCTGCGCAGCGTACGTGAACTCGCTGATGGCTTATTATGTCTGCGTGAACAGCCTGCGCAGTGGTATGCAAACACACGTTGACCGACACGGAACACATGCTATAGGACCGAATGCAACGATTAAACAAACATTCTATGGCCCTACGCCTTCCACAGACATATATTTATAAAAATACATTTAGACCGCTTAACAGAGTGATTGCTATCAGGATATGAGGAGACTTTTAACCAGCATAGTAGGGGTGTCACGATTCTCCAAATCTTCAATTCGATTTAATTTTCGATTCTAAGGTCACGGTTCGATTCGATTCTCGATTTTTACATTTATTTTTTTTAAAGCACAGGTTGCTATGCCATTTTTAGACTAGACTTTTATGCAATATAATATCTGACCTTTGTTAGCAATGTACCACACTACATTGTCAAATTTAAAACATTTATTAACAACATAAAGTGCTTATAATATAATAACTTGTATCTTTAGTAAATTGGAAACTTAAGCAAAATAACCTGCCATAGTTTCTCTTTTGTTACTGCAGTCTTCTTCACAGAAGATGACATTCAAGTTCACAAAACAAACAAACAGTTGTTGGTTTAACAGATAAATCTATGTTTTTGTGGTGCCTGTGGAGATGCTCTGCCATGTTAGTCGTGCTGCCAGTGGAAGAATATGGTACACGCGCACATAGCAGAGCTTGCAAACTGTGGCTTTTTTGAAGCGCGAACGTTGTCAACATAACTCACTGGAAATCCAAAATACTTCCACACCGGCGACTTCAATGAAAGAGTAGGGGGTTCAAGTTCTGTCGATGGGTCTCCTGCATCTGCAGTTGCCATGCTATTTTTTGACTGGCTGTAGCTAAGTTAGAGGAGGTTGACTCGCAGCACTTCAACACGTGTTTTTTTTCCGCTTGGCACGCCGACCGGATGTGACATGGGGGCGTGGCAGCATCGACGATTCCATTTTTTAATTCGAAGTTTGAGATTGTGACTTAATTTCAGTCGATTTCGATTTAAAATCAAAATCGTGACTATGGAAGTAAAATAATCCCAAATGTTTTTGAAACAAAAAGCCTGTTGAATTGTACTACTTGAAAAAAATATGCATTGCATTAACCCTGCTTGTATTTTAATGCATTGTATTTTAAGGGCTTGCATTTTTATAGGCTGAAATTTAGCATGGTTGAATATTTAAGCTGTGAATATTTCAAATCAAATCATTTCAAACACATTTTCATTAGTAAAATTTCAATAATCCATATTCACCTTTCATATTTCATATCCCAAATATTCAAACTGATTAAAAATACAACCTATAATATTCAACAGGCGGTTTTCGGTCCATTTTATTTCGCTTTGCAAATTCGCTTCCACAAATTCAGTGGTTCAAATTCGACAGTAAATTCAACGTTGACATCCAGGAGCTGCAGGAAAAGTAGATTACCGAGCATGATCTCCATCTGCTGTTAGTCGACCACACCAGCAGGGGGTGCAAGCGCGTGTTGTTGACGAAGACCAGAGCAACAGTTAGTGCAAGCCATTCATTCATAAAAACTTATTTACAAAAATGTAAGTGTATTTGTGATTATTATGACGTCTGTTTTATATGAAATTCAGTGTGTTCACGATTACTTTTCCTGTGTAGCCTACATGCATCTTTCTCTACCATGAACGATAATGTTATTCCCCCGATGCGGATGTACAGATCCAGTGTTACATTTAACATATTTATCTTGGTTGTTTAGTTGCCTTAACCTTATATTGCAGCGATGTGCTGCATGCAGTACTAGGGTTTGGTTTCCCTCAATATGTCAGGATTCCCCTGCTGGACATATAAAACGCTTAACGTAGCTTAATGGACATAAAAGACCAAACTCGCAGGCTAGCAAGATGGACTCAGAATATGAATTTAACGCGCAAAGTTTAATGCTGAGCGTTTACCAGTGATATAGGCCTACTGGCATAAATTTGGTTTGACATTGGACATTCGCACATTTAGGGACCGTCTCTAAAGTTACATACGAAATTGGTATACACGTTTCTAACTTAAATACCATTTGAAAAGAACGACTTACAGTCATAAAACCAACTGTAAAGTGTTCATGTAGGTGTCAGGCTCAGGCATAATGCGCAATTTATTCAAATAGATTGAAGTTTGCTATTGAAGTTAGAAACGTTTAGGCCTATAGGACTTGTTACTTTAGAGACGGTCCCTAAATGTGCGAATGTCAACCAAATTTTACATTTAGTCTTTTAGCTGGCACTTTTATCCAAAGCGACTAGTTAAACTAACAATATAGAACAACAATATGAAAGTGCTACTTCCCAGTTTAATCTAATGCAGTACATGTACAATACATACTTTCCAAATAAGGTGCGAGTTTGGTCTTTTATATCACTGTAGTCCATTAAGCTACGTTAAGCGCTTTGTCCTGACGGAATTCGGGGAATCTTTGAGTATGATGATGTATTGAGGGAAACAGATTATAATCCCGTTCACTGTAGAAAAGGCTGATAACATAAGGCTACACAGGGAAAGTAACAATGAATGAAACATATAAACAGCTTTTGTGCCTTTATCATCTTTTCCGCATATATACTGACCCAGATAATCGTCACAAAAAAACATAATGCATGCTGAGTTTTTATGAATGAATGGCTTGCGCTAACTGTTGCTCTGGTCTTCGTCAACAACACGCGCTTGCACCCCCTGCTGGTAAGGTCGACTAACAGCAGATGGAGATTATGCTCGGTAATCTACTACTTTTCCTGCAGCTCCTGGATGTCAACGTTGAATTTACTGTCGAATTTGAACCACTGAATTTGTGGAAGCGAATTTGCAAAGCGAAATAAAATGGACCGAAAACCGCCTGTTGAATATTATAGGTTGTATTTTTAATCAGTTTGAATATTTGGGAAATGAAATATAAAAGGTGAATATGGACTATTGAAATTTTACTAATGAAAATGTGTTTGAAATGTTTTGATTTGAAATATTCACAGCTTAAATATTCAACCATGCTAAATTTCAGCCTATAAAAATACAAGCCCTAAAAATACAATGCATTAAAATACAAGCAGGGTTAATGCAATGCATATTTTTTTTCAAGTAGTACAATTCAACAAGCTTTTTGTTTCAAAAACATTTGGGATTATTTTACTTCCATACGTGACACCCTTACAGCATAGCACAAAATCAACTCTGCAGAGAATCACTTACGGCACCTTTAATATTACTCAGTACTGTCACCTATCAAATGCTTAAAAAAAATCCCACTGACCCCAAATTTTTAACTGGTAAGTAAGATGTATATTAATCTGGGACCCAAGTAATGGAAGAAATTTGATCACTCCTATTGTAATAAGTGGAATTGTCTGTTCTAGAAGATCACAGTGTGTGAATGAAGTATTTTTATTTCTTATTGTTTGTGCTGTTTTCTGTCTCTTAATCTACCTGTTCTACAAGTAGAAAATTGCAGTTCTTAAGGAACACAATCTCGGGCATCATTACTCCTCTTAAGCTTTCAGAACAACATGCTACGTATTAGGGTGAGATGAATCGCTCAACTTAGAAAAAGCCTGTCCCTCCATCAATAACAGTGTATAAATCATAGATGTAAAAACTTGGTTAGCTAATTTCAATCTAATTTCAGGCCTCCTACCTGAGTATGAAGAAATGCTTGATTCTTCCTTCAAAGAACAAAGTTAATCAGGAGGACAAAGACTGGGATTGATAAATGGAGAGAGCAAGAACGTAAACACAAGTCGAGCCATTTGTTTTTCTCCCCAAATCAATTTCAGAAATGCCAACTGGGCAGCTTTAGTAGGCCTCGGCTCTGAGACGCATCTAAAAAAAAAGAAAGTAAACAATACGTTCTGATGGAGCACAGAGAAAAAGCAAACAGACTGATTTAATTATGACATCGCCTGTGGTATCTGAGGGATGATGAGCACTAATGGCTGAGCCCAGGCTCGCACGACGTGTAATCTGGGACTTGTTTGTTTATCTTTTTTCCCTACTGAGGTGACGATCTACAGTAAGCAGAGCACAGATTAATGAGATGTCATCTGATGAGATTGCCATGAGAAACCACCGGAGAGATCTGGATTTACAGTAGAGTGCATGTGTTGAGTCAGTGTTTGCTGTGAGTGCCTTGGTTGGCTGCTTTAGGGACCATGACAGGATGGTGGTCTGAGGTCTTGTTGATTGTTGAGTAGCAATGTTGACCGCTGTAAAAAACCGAACATATTTATATGGCGAAAAGAACAACGATATATTTATTAACAGGCTGCAGTACATACAATACAGAAATTTTGTATTAAAAGTGTTTGTCATGCGTGAAACGATTGATTTCGTAAAATAAATATCTACACTATCTGTAATGATATTTTTTGCCATTTTTACAGTAATAATAGCATGGCTTAAATAGAATTGATATTTTGAGCTGTTTTTCATGAAGTGTGGATTAACATTTTTCAAACATATTTGCTTGCTAATTTTTCACACCAACTAGCACCAAATTCAATTTAATAATTTGTGCTATTGTCACAAGAATGTCACATTGAGCCGTAAATAATAAGTGTCTCTTTAGGGTAAGTTAATTATTCATAATCAAATCTGCTGAGAGAAGAGTCCCATTGAAGCTTATGTTTTTTACATCTTTGTTTTTTCTTGCAACTTGTCATTCCATAGCATATTGTCTTGGCATTGGCAATTAAATTAACAAAAATTCTAAAATTTCATGACACCTAATGAAGTGGGCGTGATGTGACCTGTCAAAACCTTAATATATGATATGAAGTTCATGAAAGTTAGACATAAGTTTTGAGTTTGAGAAACCAGTCTCTTTGCTGTCAAGAGAAGGAAAAAAGCATAGATGAAAGCATAACATTCTCACTGACAGATCAGTGAAATCATAAGTAACCGGCTTGAAATGCTTGTCTTTTCCATCAAAGTTTATTTGTTTACAATTAAAGGCAATTTCTTTTCATCTGAATGATCTAGCAGGCATGAGACTGAATGCCTGAGTGACTAATTTTGTTTGTAAGAAAGAGAGAGTGCTTTTGATTTCCATGAAGGGGAAGCGTTTGTTGTTGTTGTCCAAAGTTTCTATACAATCTAAATGTAAAACCCACACAATCAAATCCATTTTAATGCATTTTATGTAATGTTCAGCAGCCATTACTCCAGTCTTTAGTGTAACATGACCCTTCAGAAATCATTGTAATATGCTGATTTGCTGCTCAAGAAGTTTTTTTTCTTGTTATTATCAATATTGAAAATAGTTTCTGCTTAATATTTTTGTGGAAACTGTGATACATTTGTGACAGGATTATTTGATGAATAGAAGGTTCAAAAGAACAACTTTTATTTGAAATGGATTTTTTTTGTAACGTAAATGACTTGATTGCACTTTTGACCAATTTAATGCATCCTTACTGAATAAAAGTATTCATTTCTTTCAAAGTCTCACTGACCCCAAACTTCTGAACGGTGTATAGCTGCTATTTAAAAAGGCCTATAGAAACATCATGCTGCATCATTAACTTTTATTTAATTTTTTTATTATAATTTTGTTTTGTTTTCTTATTTTTTTCCCCACAACTTAAAAGTATAACACATATAAAACATATAAAAATAAAACCACCTGGAACCTGCAGAAATAATGATTTATACTTCACAGCCTGATGGTAAACGAAAATATCCAAGCCTTGGCAAGGACCGCTGCCGCATCATCAGAAGAGATTTCCACCATAAGATGTGTGTGTGTTGAGCTGATTCAGAGAGAAACAAAACTCTGGCGATTATCTCGCAGCTGTCTTCCAGAGGGCTCACCTCAGCCCCCTTACGCCTGCGTGGAGCTGAGGTTCAGCTCTCTCGGCCCCGTGTTCTTTGATTCACCCGAGACGCCGGCGAGACGTGACCTCTTGCGTGAACTCTGTCGCTCACTGCTGCCCTACAGCAAAGCTGCACGAGGACCGCAGATTTACACCAGCGCTGTGCCAGTCTAGCTCTGCTTCATTTGATTAAAGTCTTGGCATAGGAACAAAAGGGGAGCAGATTACTCTATTGATCCAGCGAAGCTCAGCTGCTTTGCGAGGAATAGCTTAGTTCAAATACAAAACTATATACTTTGTATGCATGTATAATGGATTTGTATTATGAGAAGAGTAACTGGAG
The DNA here is from genome assembly GCA_029959095.1 of Rhinichthys osculus. NCBI lineage: Eukaryota > Metazoa > Chordata > Actinopteri > Cypriniformes > Leuciscidae > Rhinichthys > Rhinichthys osculus. The sequence continues at coordinate 18,649,259 of JARWKJ010000017.1, forward strand.
GATGATATGTAGAGCTTAATATCACGTCTGCCTACATGTGTGCTCATTTTAACCCTCCCACAGTTTTCGCTGTCTATTTTTCCTTACCACCCTGAGTAGGTCCTGAAAGCTTGGTGGAATTGTATTGAATTCTATTCTGGTCAGAGCAACGCAAGGACATTGTATGTTGCAGCTTGAGCGATGCTGATGTGGATTGAGTGTTGGCGTGTAGGTGGCGGTGCATCAACTGCACGCCCCAGCCATGGGGAATTATTTCTGTGTGCTTTCTTTCACTCTTCAGAGGGAGAACGGTGCTCACATCCTCTCCTTTTGTGATGCAAATGGAGTTTTGTCTGAAAATATGCTGCTTAAAGTGTCCTTGAGGATGGCTCCCCAGCTATGGAATGTCTTTTGTGACTGAATCGCTTCGGAGCACGACCTTGATATTAATGAAAATCACAACTCCTTAAATGCCATCTATTGAATGATTCAGGTGCACGCACAGATGCATTAGAATGCTTTTCATAACGCATTTTCTCTTTTTTTTATATACCAGTTTTGATGCAGCCACCATCCTTTTTTGTTTTTGTGAGCGAAAAGTCATCACGGTGTTAATGTACAATTAGGGGTTTTATTGTCGGAGGCCCGGAACTGTAGTTAATGACATTTATGCTTGTAGATTTTTGCATTTAGATCTTTATTTACTGCAGTTGTAAAATGGCAGTTATCTGTGCCCCTGCTGTAAATCTAATAACATAAACGGTTGACTTTACAACGGTCGCTTATTGGTTTGCCACTGTGGAATGTTAATTTGTAGGGCGTAGTTCTTTAATTGCCCTCATGTTTCAGTGCACTTGTCCGACTGGCACGACTAGTCGTCATATTCGGTTTGATTTTAATCACGACTGTTGAATAATGAATTTCTCCTGGAGAGCCGCTGAAGGTCAAGCGATCATAAGTTTAGTATGTTTTAGGGTTAATTAGAATTTACCCGTTGAAAACTAGTAGAGGAAATGGAGAATGAGTCATGATGTGAAATGTTTTTCCAAAGGTCTTTGCATGTTTGTTTCCCTCACTTTCTGATATGAATATCTACTCATCGCATTTCGCATCGCAACACTGATTGAAAATCACTCGGAGGGTGAAATTAAAGTGCCATGTGTCGAATCTACCTGCTAGTAGAGGAGTCGAGGAACAGGAAGTCCCTTTGAAGAGTTTCTCCCGGGGCCTTGCGTTTCTCTGGAGTGGCCGTGTTTTAAATGACAGGTGTGAAATTGCTGTGCTGTGGCTGAGGACATCCCCCACACTTCTTTTAAGACACAGTAGTGCCATTCTACTGTCCTCTGACTTCATTTACATATCTTATAGAAAACATGTAAAGAAGATTCACTGCCTGCCACACCATCATAAAAAGCAATTTCAGCCGAGTAGCTGAACCGAAGTGGATATTCTTGACTTCCTCCCAATATAAGCACAGACAGAATGTTTATGTAGATATTTTATAGGTTGTGATATAAAGAAGCATGTGATTGTGCACAGTGTTTTATTTTTGGGTGTGCTACAGGGGCAGGGCATATTGATATACGTTATATAATCCAAGCATAAGCAAACTGTTTGATATTTCACTATATTGAACAATCACAGAAGAGAGCAGTAAATTCTTATTTAAAGCCATGAAAATGGTTGCCTTTTAATATTGTGAGTCTGGTCTTTCATATAAATTGCATCGTATTCTTGTGCAAAAACAATCATAGTCGTTGTCTTGTTTTCCTAGACAACATCTAAACATTGTTGCTAAGCCCTTTCGAATTTAGTGAGGATTATGCTGGAAACATGGAAAAATGAAACAAGATGCACTTCATGTTTCCTGCCTTTTCAAGCATATGTTTTACAGTTTTTCTTGTCATGTTAATTTATCTTTTTTCATGATGCTATGTGTATATGAACAATATTCAGTATTGAAGAACAATTTGAATTACTAATTTGAATTGAATTGGCCACACTCCACAGAACATTTAATTGGGATGACAGTAAGAGAAATTTACAGAATTGAAATTCAAATAAATTCAACACAGATAATGGGAAATTAAGTGTTCTTTTGTCTATCTGTAGTTTTTTTCTGTACATGTCATCTATGCATAACCCTTAAAACCCTTACTTTTTTTTTTTTTACTTTCAACAAATACTTTTTTCAATCCGACATTCATACATTGTTTTGACAAACTTGTGTTATAAATTACAGAATTTTAGTGGATGTCAATTAATTAAAGATTTTCCTTACATTCAAATTCAAGTTGCAATTCTGCATCCCTCATTTCAATTTCAGGAGTTCATTTGGAATGTGAAAGGAATTCACAATTCAATTCTGAATGGTGCAAAACCCTGATATGCTGTAAATGGATGCGTGTTCTCATCTTCTCTTGGATTCACATATCTCATAATACTACAAATGACTGTAACTACAGTCCAGGCACATATTTTCTCTTCCCTGAGGAATGATTTCCTGTTGTCCTCCCCCATGCCCACCTCATATCTCATTGGTGTGGAAGCCAAGACTTTTATAAATGAAACATGAGAAAACATGTAATACCTCCACATCAGCGGTGGTGTTTTCATATATGCGCTTTGGTGGAGAGTTTTCCATTTTTCTTATTTCGCTCTTAGGCCAAATGGAGCCCTCCGACAGAGGTTGCAGCGTGGGATTCTGGAATGACAAACAGGAGGGGGTGGAAGACACCTGGGTTGAACTCTTGAGAGGACACATCGAAAACATGTTTCCGCCCTCAAGGGATGGTCCCTTGGATGGAAATTCGCATTCGAGTGCCTCGGTGGTGACCTCGCCAAATCTCATTGGTCTTTTCTTTTAACCTCAGAAAAAAGATATTCTTGTATCGCTTGAAACAGGGAAATGATTATTTATTTATCATGAACGTCTTGATTTCTGACGCCTATGTTGTATTAAGACCTTGGTCTTTGACTGATTCTTTATAGCTGCTTCAAAAACCCAATCAGTCAGTTTTGGGAGATTTCCTCAGCGTTCATCTGATCTCATTCCTCCGAGTGTATAAGAGCTGTTGAAGGTTAATGAGGAGCACTGGGGCGAAGAGTTTTCCAGCGGCTGTAGCCAGCAGTTTCCCAGCAGCAGATGCTCTCTTCTCAGCCTTGGCGACATGGTGGGAGGCTCCAGGCGTGGAAATCTCACTGTCCTACATAATGCATGACGAGAGATTTTTCGAGTAAACGGGTAGTGAATTTTTTATCACAGACCAATCGGACCAGCCTCTGTCTTTCTAAAGGAAGAAACAATGGTCAAGTGGCTAAAGAGTTTTAAGGATTAGCTCTTCGTATCACGGGTCTTGAAGCTCCAGAGGTTTCTGCATGATTGAAAAGGGGTTTTGCACTAGCTGTCTAATGGCAAAACTGTTTTTTATTGACAAGCGGACAGATAGTGGGAAGATTAAGCACCGGTTTCAGGGGAGATTGGATCTTTGCAAACCGCTGATATTTGTGTTTATACTCAAACTCTGTTTTTCATGAGTTGTCTCACAGAAAGTCTGCATGGTAAGAATACACACAAACACACAGACTAAATCCCACCTTATTTGTATTACCCAGTAATACCAATCGCTGATACTGGGTTACTTGCAATATCTCCTCTTCTCTCTATGAATCAAAGAATACAGCAGATGACCTGAACTCTGACCTTTTCTTGGGAATGTGGTTTAGATTAAAATGAGATGTGATCGCAGCATAATCATGTCCTGTTTTAAACAACATTCTCTTCTCTTAAAAGGCACAGATGTACCCTTTCGTTGTCCTGTTGAGTGGACCGTCTGTTTGATTGGTGGGCTAATTAATCAAGATTAATAACTTTAAATTGTGCTTCTCTGCAGATTAACAAAATAATAAAGGTGGATTATAACTGAACGGTTGATCTCTCCTCAATACAAGAACAATGTACATTTGGAGCAAGTTCTCACATCTTTTAAATATTGTAATTTTTTTAAGAACCATTTTTGCTGAAATTGTTTCCTTTCATAATTGTTTAACTCTTTCCCCGCCAGTGTATTCAAAAAATGTTTTTGTTGTATGAATATCTGAACATGCAATGTATCAATAGAGATAACAGAGCCTTTGCTTTTAATCAAAAACACCTGTTTTATTATAGAGTCTTGCATTCTTTTTTTATCAACACTTAAATATGGTTAAGTTAATAAAAAAGGCTTCTTTTTTTTGACAAAGGCTACATCTGGAAGGGATTCAGAATGATGATCATGAAAACATAGATGGGGTAGATCGAGTCCATCAACACCCGTACTGCTTGCACAGTCCAATAGCTCGTCCTCCTGGGTCGACATTTTATTCAGTAACATTAGACAGTTTAGATTTATATGCTGTTTAATTTTACATATGTATATGATTACATATTCTATCGCTTGTTTTTGCATCTTCTTCGCCTGTCTCTTAGCGTGGTACGAAGACTAACTAAGGGTATACCATTTAGGCGTGTTCCCTGAACTATACCTTAGGAGGTTGCTTAAGATATGCCTTACATGCGACGTTACCAGGTGCTGTCCGTGGCGGGGGTGCTAAATTGGTTGATATCGATGGTTTTAGAATCAATTATTCACTCATGCAGGGGCGTTGTTCTTTATAAAAGAAGCACTTCAGAAATAGTTGAAATTGCTATAAAAAATAATCCAAATTGCAAACTAAATCCAACCCTGGATATTTTATATAATTTCGAAATGAGTGTGCGAAACCGCAACCTTATGCTCAAACGTATCATGCATCAACCCACTACACTAACTGGCAATATGCTTTCACTGGCCTTTGAAAGGGCTCCACGGACGGCACCGTCTTTGATTTAGCACAACTATTCGCTGTAACGCTGCCATAGTTTGAGCAAACTCCCCACCACAATCCTTCCCTTTAAATAGACTCCTAAGCCTTTACTGGGTAATGGTTTGCCAGCTGATGTACCTTTGGATAATATAATTAAAAAGCTAACAACAACCAGTGAAATGACAATTGTATTCTTTGCATGAAAACACTTAAATTAGTCTACCGTAATTGAACACTGGGTGTATTACAACTTCAGAATTATATTCGTATAGACTGAGATGTAAAGAAGCTTTTTGCAGTGGTGGCCACTAGCGGAGTGAACTGTCAACAGTGATATTAAGGCAAAGCTAAGAGTGGTCCAGACCAACCTTCTTAATGCGCCCCTTACCTATAACAGTGAAAACTCAGAAATCTGTAAAAACTCGTCTTTGGTGGGGGAAGCGCTTTCTCATAAAAGACTAGATAACTTTTCAATGGCAGGAAAAGAGTTAATTAGATTTAGTGAAAAGCCATGTAGCTGTTTAATGACAGGCACTATTAAACGCATGTGAGGTGACAACTTAAAGGGACCTAAATTTTGATTTTCTTACCCTCTGTATGACTTATTTTTGTGAAACACAAAAGAAGATATTTTAAGAAATGTTACCAAAATTCCTCAAAATATCTTCTTTTAAGTTCTACAGAAGAAAGCCATATAGATCTAGAATGACATGGGTGAGCAAATGATGATAGAATGTCCGTTTTTGGGTGAACTATCCCTTTAACCTATGTAGAACATGCTCCACTATTAAACTTTATTTTCTGTAGGTGGTAACTTGCCTGTTGTGCTCATAATTGTCGTTCAAATATCTCTGTATTATTCTCTGCATGGAGTAAAAAGTGACTAATTAATTCCCAATAAATTTCTTTACGTGTCATATTTTTAAATTCTGTTGATTAACTTAAACAGATCCTTTTTATTTTGTATACTTTTATTTGTAGCTGTCTATTCCCTCTTGATACCCCAATGCAACAATTCAATGTATTCATTACATCTTAGCAGTCCAATCAACACTGCTCAAATCAGGTCAAATTTAGATAGTTATTCACTCACAAGATGTAACAAGAAACAAAAATATTGCTTAACCAATTCCATTTTGAAATGTATGATATCACATTTGGCTCATTTTGTTTGACCATATCTAGAATAACCCCTTCTTGGGGGAGAGAAAACAACAAACATTGTGTGGGGAAAATGAGAGACGTTTATATCTACCTGACCTTCACACTCTCAGTGGGAGCCAAACTGCAAATGATAAGAGTCCTCATTGTAAGAACAAGGAGAGGAAATGGAAGGAGTGAGAGGGAAGAATGAAGAGAGCACACAGTGGGAAATCGGACGTGGACGGGGGGTATGAGAGGTGCTAGAGAAAGGTTGGGTGGGGGAATTCACAGCAGGCGTTTTGTCACAAATTGGAAATGAATGCCTTTTAATGCCTTAAAGGATTAGTTCACTTTAAAAAAAACTTTTGCTGATAATTTACTCACCCCCATGTCATCCAAGATGTCCATGTCTTTTTTTCTGCAGTCGAAAAGAAATTAAGGTTTTTGATGAAAACATTCCAGGATTTTTCTCCATATAATGCACTTTGCTGGGCACCAAACGGTTCAAGGTCCAAATGACCGTTTCAGTGCAGCTTCAAAGGGCTTTAAACGATACCAGACGATGAATAAGGGTCTTATCTAGCGAAAGATCGGTCATTTCAAAAATAAATAAAAAAGTTTAAGTTTTATAAGCAAAATGCTCGCCTTGCTCTGTTCTGTGATGCGTGTTCCTGACGTCACGTAATACGCAATTACGTTGAAAATGTCTCACAGAACAGAGTCATCGCAGAACAGAGCAAGGCGAGCATTTTTTCTTTTCGACTGAAGAAAGACAGACATGGACATCTTGGATGACATGGGCGTGAGTAAATTATCAGCAAAAGTTTTTTTTTAAAGTGAACATCATTAAAGGGATAGTTTCCCTAAAAAAATGAAAATGATTTCATTTACTCCCCTCACGTTGTTCAAAACCTGGACCATTAACTTAAACTTAAATTAAAGAATTATACAGATTTGGGTGAACTATCTCTTAAGATCCATCCAAAGAGTCATGGACTAGGTTGTTAACAAAAAAGAAAAAGCACTTGTGGATGTTTGTTGATTTCCCTCTGACCCTCTTTAAAGACAGGACCACTTTAGGTACATTTTCTGTGACACTTTAATGTGTTCTGGCATATGTTTTCAAGGCTAGGTGATAAACTCTCTGTCTCAAGGACATCCAGACTCCAGACAATAAGTAATAACATCTAGGTGGAGTACTCTTTGTTGAGCGGTCTCGCCTTGCTTTAACATGTTATTATGCCAGCTATTTCACTCCCAAGAAGAAGTCATGGAGTTTGATCTATGGCAGTAACTCATACACAGCTGGTGTGGCTGATACGAGAAGCTCTTCACCATAAGTAATGACAACATAAAGGAAATTTACCACCCTGCCACTCAGTGCTGGAGTTGGGCTCTGATATACGGACAACACCCCGATGCTAGCCCGTCCAAATGCGAGAGCTCGTGAATCACAAACAAACACCGGGTGCGCAAGGGGTCGGAAAGGAAGAGCAGTATGATTTGGGGAAGAATCAGCATGCAGGCTTGGGCTCAGAGGTCAAGGGGAAGCATTGTGTTGGGTTTAGATTTTGTGGACATGTCCATATGTTGTTTTGCATTGCTGCCACGATCACATCCAGTATGTGGCTGAAGGGCAAAGTATCCTTTTTTTTTTTGGCTCTTGCTGACCTGTAAGGTTGCAAACCTTGAAATGTTTCTTTTCCAAGAAGCTATCTGTGTTAATCTTTCAGAGTCAATGGAGACATAAAGACAGCAGTTACCCGCTCTGGCCTTCACTATTCACCAGTCAAGTGATCTTCTCTAAGCTTCCCACTGTGATAACAGTGACAGCTGTACACATTGTGATGCTTTGGGTTGTAGAAAATGGAATGAGAAGACATCTTGATGACCCAAGACGAGTCATGTTGGGTGAATTTTCATTCACAGCAGATATTGATGGCCCTTTTTTTAACTTTTTTTTTTTTCTACCTGCAAAGCTGACTTTCCATTCAGTATAACTTCTCCATTCCCTCTCAATTTTAATTATGCAGTTTTCCACAAGAATCGTAAAGTTTTTGTACTTTTGGTCAATCACACTAATCAGTGTACTGTTCATTTCCTTTTTTAATTTAGTTTTTTATATATTTTTTTAATGAGGGTTTAGAGTTATTGATTTCTATTTTTTTGTCTTTTCAATTTATGCATTTATTATTTATTGTTCTTACTTTTTTTTGTCTGTTTACTTTAACCCCTCCCCCACCCCCCTAAACTAAATTTAGTTTTTTAGTTTTGATGGAGTTAATGCACACACTGGGATCATTGAAAATGTTTAACGTTAAATATCTCAGTTGCAAATGAATGTGTCCATTTACTTTTAATGTCCATTACATAATGTGTTTACAGTATATGTTTATTTTTTATTTATTAGATTGCATATTGCAATGTTCACTCAGTGCAGTGGATGCATGTCTAGTATAGGGGTTGAACGACAGATTTTTAAGTTGATATTTTTGTGATTAAAAGTTGAATGACGTCGACAAGTCGCTGATTAAGTCATTAATGAACAAATAAGCCTGAACTGTGAGCTAAGACTCAAATGCGGTTTGCCTTGTGCACAGCTATGGCATATGACACAGCGCTGGCCACAATGCTATTGCTCCTACATAACTTGTTTTATCAGTTCTTTTGTCTTTGTTATATTTCAAACAGATTTCTGCTCGTTCTAAATTTAGACACAAATAAAGTAGCGCAGTAAAGTTTACATTTATATGAGTGCATAAGTGAGAGAGCGATTGTGTGTGAATTAATTCTACCTGGCAGCGTCTGTCTTCTAACAGTGAAGCTGTGGGTTTTAGTGACTAAATATATGCTAGAACTTTTCAGTTTCTAAGCTATTTTATTGATAAATCACAGAAGAGTGTTGACAATACATTTTGGAGCTACTGAATGTTTCTGTGTTATTGTCTTGTGTACATTATTCGGGACCAGTATTCACTCTGCTCACTCTCTGTCACATATTATTGAGTTTTGCTTTGGCCATATCTCACTTTAACTTTACAGAAGTCTTCTGGCATTCTGAAGAATACTCTGATATTGTATAGTCCGACAGCTCACTCAGTTTATACAATCTGCCGAGTTCCCTCTGTTGGAATTGTTCTCCGCTACTCCATGTAGTGGTGTTTATTTAATACTGCATTGCTGAAGGCTTCTCTTGATCGTCTGCAGGCAGAGGGACCTTCAATAGAATGTTTAATGGAAAACATAGCTCTACTCCCATTACCATTAAATAGTATGTGATCTGCTTGGACCATGATTAAGACCTCATCTCGTGGATAGAAGGAGACATACAACGGGTGGATTTAGCTCATACAAGCATACTGTGTGAGATGTTAATAATTGAGAAGGCATCTGTTCCAATTAATTTGCCCCTTCATATCAAATCCCCATTTAAATTTCCAAAACTGGGTCACAGTCTCTATAGCATGATGGAATGGAATGAATCGGCTTCTTTATATCTTTACATTTGAACACTGCAGAATCTTGCTCATTTCCCCAAAGACTTCAGGTCCCCTGGGCATTTGGCCATCTGGGAATTTAAAGTCTCCACGCTGGCTTCCTTTGAATGATGAAGCAGATATTTATAATGTCTTTGTGATACAGAAACCTCATTAACCTCATATTATGTTGATAGATGCATTAACAGATCCTTAGCGCTGTTTAGTATGCGGTAAAGTGGGCTTGATTGTAAAAATCCTCTGTGGGCGCGATGTAGTGCGCATTTATCACACAGAATATTAAGTTGCGAGATTCTTCTCCATGTCTCTCCCTCTGAGTTGTCTCCTCCAGGCCAAAGCATGTGTGATTCCCTGTAGTAGTGATGGATGCATAAGCTGTAGCATGCCGGTTTTTTGAGTCTGACATTACACATGCTATGATCACATGTGCTGTTTGGCAGGCTGATGAACATGTTTGTTCTTTGTCTTTACAATGCAGTGCAAATACATTTAGTGCCATGGAGGGATACAGAGATAATTTCCAAGTATTAGTTGCTCTAATGAGGATCATATGAGGGACGTTCTCCCAGTGCTTTACTGTGCGACTTACTTGTTGCTATCCATGTACACCATTTGATCTCGAGCTGGATATGATTAAAGTGAGTTGGGAGACCTCAAAGTGGAAGGCTGAGAGACCAAGGACAATCTGGCTCCATCTGTTTCATAGAGAATCTTTAAGGAGCGCTGCACCAAATGTGTAAATCTCACCATGCTAACAGTGTCGGATAAAAGGCGTGAGCCGACAACCATTTGGAGGTGAGACACTCAGCAGTATTCTATCACGCCTGTCAATGGCAGATAGAGCCTTTTTTCGGAGGTTTGGCAATTCACTCCCACCTGAGCCGAGAGCAAAGCTACTCCAGTGGGTTCTGCTTTTCGAGGAGCACAAAACTCTCTGCCTTCCTTTTATCCTCCCTCGTTTTTTCAGAACGACATGACATTTCCCATATATCACGGATGTATTGCGCCACAGATATGTGCTTCGCTGCAAAACACGTCAACTTGTTATTGAAAGTCAGAAAAGGGTGTTTAAATGTGGGTGGAAGCTCTGCGATTTGATTATCGCATTTCTATTTGTTTATTCTTAGGTGCGCATCAAGAAATAACCCCATCTCCGAGCAGCCTGACTGACATTTGGCGGAGACGGAAATAGAGAGCGGTAGAGACCAAAACATGGTGCTACAACCCACAATGTGTTTATTATTGAACACTTCTGGTACACGGCTTTCAGGCATTTCCGTGGAAAGATGAACTCTGCCCTGATAGCTCACTTCAGCACAAACAGCCTTAGGTGCCTTGGGTAAAGTCAGAGCTTTAAGCTTTTTGTGTACGTTCAGGGTCCAACACTTGAAGCTCGAGCTGCAAAGTGTGTGTTTTGTGGTTTGTGTGCTGTAATTTTTCTCTTGTGGACACTTTTGTACATCTGATCTTGTTCACTCTAAAAAAAAGAGTGAGGAAACAAACTAACAAGTCAATAACACATTGTCAGGTTTGCTATACATTAGTGATGTATGTCCCGAGACCGGACTCGAGACCACTTTTACGTGGTCTCGGTCTTGTCACGGCCTTGACTGTCTTTGGTCTTGGTCTTGTCTTGGTCTCGGACCTCTCGGTCTTGTCTAGGTCTCGTTGTCTCAGACCGACATAGTGGTCGGGGGATTTAGCAATATCAATATCCACGACGATATCCGCAACGGATTGAAGTGCGCGTCTGAGTGAAGACAGTGCGGTGCGCGAGCCGTATCCGCGCCACTGATCACAGCGGCAACGAGCACTTTGATCACTTAATTTAAAAAACACATATCATGTACAGTTTTTGATGTATTAACATTTAGTAAAACACATATCAGTGACATGATGGGTTTTAACTTCATTCAGGAGATTTTGGGTAACTGCACAACTGACAGATGACTTTGAGCGCACCGCCAACGGTGTGTGTGTGTGTGTGTGTGTGTGTAACTGTAAGGACTGGGCGAGGGTGAATCTGAAAGGACTAAATACATCCTGCAAAAGACCAAAAAAGCCTGGAATGTAAATTTACACACACCCACACACACACACACACATCCCCCACAAGTGAAGCCTGCTCAGGACAGAGCGTGGTTTCCAGCTACGAGACACTTTTATGACTGATTTGGAATTTGATGTTCAAGAGAAGGAAACTTCTCTTTTTAAAAAAAAAGACATTTAACCAGATATATTAGATGTGTTTTTATGTGTGTCCATTTGCCCATGTCACATTGAATGTTCACAGAACTGTGGCTCTCTCTGAATTCTAACCAAGGAGGAGAAATGAATCCTGTATTCATATATATATATATATATATATATATATATATATATATATATTATTATATATCCACTTGAGAATTGCATGAACAATGTATCTAAGTTCCCTATTTCATGAATTGCCTTTCTGTGGTTTGGTCTATGTTTCTCGACAACTCTAATGGGATAACGCTTCAAACTTTGCTAACTAAGGTTTAACCAAATCCATTTGTGGCAAGTTTGGTCTCGATAAACTCCAATCTTCGTTCCCCATTTGTTAATTGACATTACATTTTGCTAAACTTTGTGACACATTAGTATTATAAGAATTGTGAAGATTCTTCTCTTAAACAACCGACGAAATTAGGGTTTCAAATGTCTCTCTCTGGAGACCAAGAGCCATAAACCCAAAGTCCCACCTGTAAACTTCCAACCCTCTAATTGGCCAAGCCGACAGGAAGAGGCTGGATTTCTCCAAAAGTGATAAATGACGCTTTCCCCCTCCGCTCGCTCTCTTGCTGCCTTGTCCTCGTGCTATAATGTAACGTCTCGCCTCCGGGCGAGCTCTTCGCCTTTCTTTTATTTGTTTCTAGTTTAGTTTGTGTTTTTCAGTTGTAGATAAGTCTCTGTGTTTAATTCCAATCGACGATTGAAAAGAAAACCCCGTGACATATCTCTTCAGCAAATCCATCTACAAGGGACCTTTAAACGAGCGCGCGCTCACTTTGAAGGAGAAACGCGCACGTGACCGCGTGACGCGCCGGACCGAGCGACGCACGCGCTTCTTCACCAACCATGCAAAGATGTAACGTTAACTCCGCGTGATTTTTATTTATTTTCTTTGTTAGTCAAAGTTTTGTTTTCCGTAGTCGACTCAGTTCACTTCCACGAAGTGAAACGAACTTAGCCGAACTATCTTCCTTTGGTAATGTTACCCAAAGACTCTGAACCTCCGTTCAACACGCGCGCCAAGCAGCACCACGTGACGCTTCTTAAAGGACTCCGCTCACGCACGCGGGCAGACAAGGCCGCGCAGGAATGCCGGACACAGAGAGACCAAAACTTGTGCAAGTATCTCTTTTGAAGCTTCTCAGAAGCATTAAGATTATGTGTTTCGTGTTGTTACAGAAAGGTGAAAGTCTAGGGAAAATCGTACCCATGCTGTCTCTCTCTCTCTCTCTCTCTCTCTCTCTCTCTCTTACTCGCTCACGCGTGTAAGTTATCCATTGTCCAAACTTTACGCATTTCTCGTTGTATTGTTCATTGATGTCTATGTGTTTGTAAATACATATATCCCGTGTAACCGTAGTAAATACATAAGTAGTCATGCCTCTATTAAATTAATTATATATTCATTTGATTGATGTGCTGTCTCTTTGCTCAGTTTCAAGTCCCTTAAGTGCCAAAGATCTAGTCTGTTTCCCCCCCCCCCCCTCCGGTCTCGGTCTTGGTCTCGACTTGGTCTGTCTTGGTCTTGGTCTTGGTATTGTCTTGGTCTCGATACCCTCTGGTCTTGGTAGTGTCTTGGTCTCGGTTTAGGCGGTCTTGACTACAAGTCTACTATACATGAATGTAAGTTGTCTATCACTAGCCCCTTTCACCCATACAATTTTTAATGGTAACCATTAAGAGATCATGTTTGAACAGGACCTTTTTTTTTTTTAATACCGGTAAACCAATGCCAATTATCCGGTATGAGAACTTGTAACACTACCAGTAAGTTACTTGTATGATGCTATGTTTGCTAAGAATTGGATTGTGTATGAGCATGTATAAGGTCAGGATGCGTCAATGCGCTGATGTAAGAAGTCTGCTTTGGGCCAAACAAAAAATATCAGTATGTAAAAATAAACTAGACAGACGCCTGCCCGCTGTGCCACGCAAGTTTTTTCCATTCATCCCATGTTTTTAAGAACAAAACCATGTTCTGTCACTTCTGTGTGATCATCCCCGGTCTCAAAAAAAATGTCAAATTGGATAGATTCTTCATCCAGATGGATGAAGAAAACTGCAGCTTTTAAAGGTAATTTCCAATTATTTCCACAGAGTACTTTGGTACTGATGTGTGAATGGTTTCTTATTGGTTAAAAGAGACAACACTCACTTGTGTGGACAGCAAGTTGGTTTTGCTTTTATGTGCTTTTAAAATAGTGTAACTTTTTCAGTGACAAGTTATACTTTTTAAAAGCAACCAAATGCCATATCTGTTTTTAATGTCACGTTGTATTGCGCATGCAGCTTCACCTCATGCTGTATGTAGCGTTGAAAAATCTGACTGATTCTTGTGAGTTGGTTCGTTCTAAAACGTACTCTCTCATATGTAATGTTGGAAAATTGGATTAATTTTAGTGAAACCGTTCCTCTCAAACGAACTTCTTTCAATGTTGGATAGTCAGTTTCATGCTAGGGAATTGTTCATGCTAGAGAATTTTAATGAATCAGTATGTCCTAAACAATCCTCTTCATATGTAATGCTGGAATGTCTGGTGAATCGGTTTGTTCTCTACGGTTCCATTCTCTCACATATGTAGCGATTTAAAAAATTGGTTATTCTCTCGTGAATCAACCCTCTCATATGGTGTTGGGAAGTCCGATTCATTCTGTACGGTCCTCTTCTCTCTAATTTGTAATGTTAAAAAGTTTGATTCATTCTAGTGGAATCAAGTCAATTCTAGTGAATTGGTTTTGTTCGTACAGTTCAAGTCATGTACTGTACACACACACACACACACACACATACAATTTTGTTAGTAGCTTGTAATGTAGCTAACTCAAGTTTTAATTCTATGGATCGATGTTGTTCTCAGAATTTATTTTATTTTGTCTTTCATTGTGCTGTTCCATAGATTAATTAATGAACTCATTTCACATTAGGTTGGTGTGCCAAAGAAAAACAGCAAACAAACAACAAAGAGATTACTTTTTCTTTTCAACACAACAGTGTTGGAAAACTGTGGGACCTCGCAGACTAGCCTGGAATCAGGTTACCTGACAGCTCGGGGAAATCTGTACAATAGTACAACACACTGTATGGATACATCAGTACTCAAGATGAGAGCATGCTTATCCCTCCTCTTACAAAAGCCTCTCCCCCCATTAACGTCTTTGTTATTGAAGCTCACAACAGTATTTTAATCATTCAAGGATTACATATTCTTCAAAGGGAAAACCAGCACGCATACGTTTGCACAAATTTTGCTCGGAAGGCATCCAGTGCTGTGCATACACAAGAGATTTTCTCAGCATCATCTGTTGGCACATGCACCGCCCAATCAGAAAGTTAGCAGCAGGAAGGTGAATTTGAGACTGGATTAAACAATGAACAAATTTGACACTTGTTACGGCATTAAAGGAGTGATTTGCACTGATTGTACACTGATTATTTGTTAGATTATTAAGTGGAGCATTTTCTGTACTGAAAGAATGAACTATAAATACAGAAATCTTTATTAGTTGCGTTTTGAGTAAAGATGTAAATTAAAAAGTGTATATTTTAAAGGATTTGACCAATTCTGTCACTATATATGCTTATACAGTAGCATTTTCCAGATCAAAAAGTTGTCCCAGAAGTTTCCAAACTTAATGACAATTCTTTGAGCTCAGAATATCAGTCCAGGAAATTATTCTTTCAGCATGACTCAAAACTACAGTTGCATTGGCAGGAATCCATCTTTTTTTCTTTGAGCCGACAATGTCATTTCTCATCACACTGATGTTTTTGTTCCTTGTTTACACAGAAATAGCCCCGTACAGATGCACCGTGTGCTTATGTAAATGCTTGACTTTTGTTATGCTAAGCACTCCGTCCCTTTCATAATTTTTTCCAGCTCTTGGCTGGCTGCTAAGCAACCTCACCTGAATGTTTACGTTCATTGTTAACAAGATAGTATATGTTCAGTGTTTAGCAAAAATTATTGCTGGCAAGCTTTAACAGGCACGAATAAAATTTCTCACGGATAAAAAAAAAGGATGTAAATGGACCTTTAAACAGATTAGGAAAAGGACATATAAAAATGATGCTGATCTTTTCAAGACATTAGGCTGAACAAAAATACTGCGCCTTTTTTGGTCCTTTAAAGGGCAACTCCACCGCTGGGAAGATGAATGTGTATTTAATATTGGTCATTTATATAGTACAAATGTGAAATTATTTTTGAAATTGAAGCATTCTAGACTGAGAAAAGTCAGAGAATATATTTTTTACTCATGTGGCTGAAAGACAACAACTCCCAGAATGCACTTGCTCTGCTGCCCTTACGAGGCCACTCCCAAACCACGCCTACCGGTTACAGGCGGCAGAATCCGAAAAATGGATACAACTAGGCTTGCTTTGATACATCGTGAATTAGTTGATACATTTCCATTTGAAATGGTGCTAAATTGCGTTGTACCGGGATGTACTAGCCTAATGTAAATAACACAACTTACACTTTCACATTAAAAATATGATGCAAGGCAGGACCATGTCAACAGAGTATCTTAGTAGCTCTGCATATGAACTGTTTTCCTCCAATTGAAATCACTATTTCTCTAAGCTAATACATTATCTAGGCTAATCCATACTTTAGTAACACTAAAGGTTTATAAAAAGAACCACAACCAATGTGAGTTATAACTTTTAATTAAAAAAATAATTAATATTAACACTTTTACACTCAAAGCTCTGCGGATTCAGCGATCTCGTCCAGAAGAAAATGGCATCGCTGAGATTCGCGACAGCAATAGGACTCTATATCTGTTTCCATAGGCGCACACCGAGAGCACTGACACCGCCAGTCCTCCCCAGCTCGAGTCTGGCCGAGCTCAGGTCTCGCTCCAGCCGCCTCTTGTTCCTCCATCTCCCGCAACTGTTTATCGCTGTATTGCGGCTGGTACAGGTAGCCGCGAGCATCAGATTCTCGCAACAGATCTTCGAAATCCCCTTCTGCCATTTCAACTTCAAAACTATCTTCCGCCATCGTGATTAGCCTACTATACAAACTTTTTTACACAGAGCAAGAGGCAAGAGCCTCTTAGCTTAGCTTCTACAGAAAGATGGCTGACACTCTCTTTACATTCTGTGAGTGAGATCCCGCCCCATATGGGCGTGGTGAAAACATGCGGAACACTGGCTGTAGGCACTGGCACTGATCTGTGATCGGTCTGTTAGCGCATTAGGTCCAACCCCCTATGGGCGGGTTTGAAAGGGTGCTTGTAGTCTTTACAGAAATCCCCCCCTCTTACACTTCCTCCTACAATGACGTAAAATGACGATTTTTGCGTCATTGTAGGAGAAAGTGAAAAAGGTAAATAGCGGGTTTCTCTCGTCTCAGGGGAAAATGAGAGAGTGTTGCACGACCATTCAATAGTATGACTGGGTGGAGTGTCCCTTTAAATGTTTGATTTTTTCCCCCTTGACTTTGCTTCTCATAATAAGGCGAGTAATTAATTTCTCTCTCTATTTTGGTGGAGACATGGTTGACTGAATATCCTTATCCAGTGGTTGTACCAAATTTATTGTATGCTTTTTAAATGCCAGTATTGAGACATTGTATTGTTCTTTGTTATCTTGATGGAAATAGATAACAGGTAGAACTTTGTAAATTTCCCAATGTCAATTCCTTGGCTATAATTTTATTTTGATTTGGGTTAAATTCTCTGACTTAACCGCAGGAACAAAATGCATGCAGAAAATCTGAGGATTTGACGCCCCCTGAGCCATAAACCCCCTGCAAACCCTGTTTACCTCATTCACGTCATGATTTAGCTGAGATATATAGGTCACAAAATAGCCAATTTAAGAAAAATCTGTGGACAAGCAAGTGATTAACATTCAAGACTACAATTTCACTTGCATTTTGAACCACTAATACATGATGATTGCTTGTGAAATATGCAATCTGAAATAGGGTGAAATGTTATTTTTTCTTTCTTGGCAAATTCCGTTCATCGTTCTTCCTTGGCAAATGGAATATAGAGTACCGGTCAAAAGTGTGGACACATTACGTTTTTTAATGTTTTTGAAAGTAGTCTCTTAATCTCACCAAGGCTGCATATATTTGATCAAAAATACAGTAAAAAAAAAGTTATACTGTGAAATATTATTATAATTTAAAGTATCTGGTTTCTGTTGTAATATATTTTAAAATGTAATTTCTTCCTGTGATGGCAAAGCTGAATTTTTAGATGCCATTACTCCAATCTTGAGTGTCTCATGATCTTTCAGAAATCATTCTATTATATTTATATAATATTACTGATTATGTTATATTTTTGTGATATTTGTATTTATTTTGATCATAAAATAACAATATTGTGCTTAAAACAAGAAAAGACTTAAGATATAATAACTGAAAATATAATATAGGCTAATGTGTATTTTTTGTAGTGTGTGAGGATTCATCTCCAAAATGTTGTTTTACACCTCCCCCATGATTGTCCACTATAAATTGACCTCAATTCCAGCGGCTTGCTCTGAATATTATATGCGGAGCTGCAAAGCTGTTAGACTGTGGGCGAGTGGAGAAGTCGGGCTTCGTATAGCCTGCTTTGCTGGGAGATCTTGCTTTTTTCATCTCCTCTGCTCCCCCACTCTCTTGTCCTCCAGGCCACCCACTTCTACTGCAGTGATGAATAAAACAACAGACGCTGGTTTGTTACATTTGTGCTGACTCTCTGTGTTTTAAATGAAGCACCAGACAAGCGCGGCTACACTTACAAGTAGTGGCTTGCTTCGTAAAACACATACTTGTGCGTAGGTCAACAGGGGAAGGTTAAACGGTTTTTGAATACTTTGGTCCATTGAAAAGATTCCATTCCTTAAATGAACCCTTAGTACTAAATAAAGAATGTAACATGTCCCTTGATCACTGAGGTACGTGGTCTGAGAGAGAGAGAGAGAGAGAGAGAGAGAGAGAGAGAGAGAGAGAGAGAGAGAGAGAGAGAGAGAGCTAAACAAAACTTCACCAATAAAAAAAAAGGTCACCAATAAAATGACAATTTTTTTTTTTAAATACAAAACATTATGCAAGTTTCTCGGAAAAACAAAACTGTTCACCCATAATATAATTTTCCATCAAAACTCCAAATTTCTTTTAAACCCTCTATATTATACATTAAACTATACAATTATATTCTAAAAATATTCTAGCTCTGACAATGCATTTAAAAAACACAAGAGCATCAATATAATTGTTATTTTCATAACAATAAATTGCCATTTTTGCTTGACCCAATAGAAAATGCAAAATTTTACATTTCTTGTTTTTCCCAAATTTCACTCCAAAAATAAAACAAACAACTGAAAACAACTCTTCAAAGGAATCAAACAATTCTTTCAAAAAATCTAGTAAAGGAATTAATCGTTCACATCTAAGGAAACATTGAAAAATTGTTTCTCTACAATTACAAAAAGGACATTTATCAATAACTTCAGAATTCAAAATGGACACAAAAGCGTTAACAGCGATAATACTGTGCAATATTCTCCATTGAATATCTCCAACTCCTTTGGTCAATGGTGGCTTATAAACTACTTCCTATTTTGGTATTTCTACATCTTTTACTCCTAAATATTTTGGTGTATTTTTAAGTTTTTCTTTATTCAACATTTTAACACAAAATGTATAAACACTTTTTCCTCCTATAGAATTAAAAACAGTAAAACGAACATCATTTAAAAAAATCCAAGATAACAGCTGAAAGTCCTCTTATAAAATTTTTGGTCTTACACCCATGCTCGGAAAAAAATCAGCACAATCTGGTGTTTCACAACCTTTCGTCCAATTTTTTGCCGCAATTTATCTTCTGTTAATGAATCTCGAAAACTTTGTAGGATCTGTCCAACTTTCCGAACCGAATGAAGACCAAGTCTTCTCGCCACAGCATCCACATTGTCCAATTCTGAGCCTGCTAATAATGCCAGATATTTTACTGTAACAACTTTAGCTTTGATGAAGGCATCATCCATGCCTGGGGCCTCATTTCTCTTAAAGTCCATTCTTGACCCATAAATAATTGGTTCTTCTAATAGCCAATATAAAGAGGATTTTTGTGTGAAACGTTTTCTGCATTCTAGAATGTCCCAAGCTTTAAAACCACTTAAATAAAAAGGAAGAATTCCTCTCACATTTAAAGTAGTGCTGTCAAATGATTAAAATATTTAATCACGATTAATCGCATTAATGTCATAGTTAACTCGCGATTAATCGCAATTAATCACACATTTTAATCTATTCTAAATGTCTCTTGATTTCTTTTTGTCCCATTCTTTTTTCTCATTGTAATGCTCTTATCAACATGAAAAAGTGGATCGGCTTGCTTTGTGCAAATGTTTTTTATTAAAAACAACATTGGCAATACTGTGTTCAATTTCACACTAAAACATTTTCACTTGGAGCAAATAATCTCTCACACAATGTAACACTGTCCATCAATAAACGAGTGAAAGAAATACTGATGAGGTACTGATATTGACGAGGGGGCGGAGAATTCGCATCAGCTGTGTGTGTGTGTGTGTGTGTGTGTGTGCTTGGCCATCAAGTGGTATTTCAGACTGGACGTGCTGCGATGATGATAGCTCAGTTCACAACGACAAAACACACAGATCACTTTGGTCTTGTCAATGGGACCATTTGGCAACTTTTTAAAAGTAAACTTTAAATTCAGAATCTTATTGGCATCCATTTCGGCGTCTCGCGCTCGTCATCCACTCAAAACGTAACGTTAACCTATTATTTGGCCGCAACAAGTGTGTTTCCGGTCTAGCTAGATCCGGTGCTTTCAGACAGGACGCGGAATGCGCGGCGCTACGGCAGTTTTCAAAACTTTTTGGATGTCAAAACTTTTCTATTGGCCACGCTGGTAATCGTCACAGCTGCAAAAGTTGAACTATTTTGAATTTTGACCGCGGTGTGTGCGCCGCTGTGCTTGCGCTTTGGTCGACGAAGCAACAAAACGTCAAAACGCGCATGCCGCATCCTGTTGCAAAAGCATGTGAAAAAAACTACAAAGTTTGCTAGGCCAAAAAGACCGTTAATCTCGCGATAAAAAAATAATCGCGTTAAAATGGGTTTGCGTTAACGCCGTTAATAACGCGTTTAACTGACAGCCCTAATTTAAAGCATTGCTGTCCAAAAGAAAAACAGTTTGTTTCAATCCTAAATTTCCAACTTGCTTTAGAATATGCCCAGTTGATACTCGCCGTGATGTTTCAAGGTTACCATATAAAAACTTTTGCACAAATTGTATTCTAAAAGCAGCTTTTCTACTGGCTAAATGTATCAAACCTTGACCTCCAAACTCTTTTGAAAGATATAAAACAGTGGTATCCAGTGCATTTTGTCCCAGAAGAAATCAACAACCATTCTTTGAACTTTCATTAATATACCAATTGGAGGTTCTAAAACTGCTAATTTATGCCATAATGCAGAAGCTATCAAATTATTGACAATAAATATTCTACCTCTGTAAGACATACATGGACGAAGCCATCTACATTTTTTAATCTTCCTTCTACCATTTCTAAAATACCCTTCCAGTTTTTATTTTCCATAAAATTATTTCCTAAATAAACACCTAAATACTTAAAACCTCCATTACTCCAACTTAGACCACCCGGTAATTGGTGCTTTTCTTCCCTCCAATCTCCTACTAATAAACCAGAGCTCTTTTTCCAATTGACTTTAGCAGATGATATATTACCAAAATCATGTACTATTGAGGTTATTTTATTTATATCATCTTGATTTTTAATAATAACCATAACATCATCTGCATAAGCTGATGTATACACAGGTGCAAACTCATCAGCAATTTTAAGCCCAATTAAATCATTGCGAAATCTGTTCAAATAAAGGTACGATAGCTAATGTATACAACATGCCCGATAATGAGCAACCTTGTCTTATCCCCCTTTTCACCTTAAAAGAGGCACTTAAGCCACCATTGACCTTTAATACACTTTCAATTCCTCCATAAAGAATTTTAACCATATTCAGAAAACCTTAAGAAAAATTAAAACCCTCCATTGTGCTCCATACATATTTGTGCTCCATATGATCAAAAGCCTTCTCTTGATCCATCGAAAACAATCCAAATTTAAAACCTTATAAAAGATATGTTATCAAAAATGTATCTACTGGGAATACAATAGGACTGATCATTGTGTATCACATACTCCATTGCCTTCTTTAACCTATTTGCCAAAGCTTTAGAGATAGCCTTGTAATCGGCACATAACAGAGCAACAGGTCTCCAGTTAGCTTTATCTCTCAAATTTTTTTGGTAGCAATGTCAAAACTGCTCTTCTGTAGCTCACTGGCAGCTGCTCTTTGACAAAGCTGTCATTAAAGACTGTTAACATATCTAAACGCATTATGCTCCAAAAAGTTTTATAAAACTCTATGGGGATTCCATCGATTCTTGGAGCTTTACCATTGGCCATACTCATCACTGTTGAGTACAGTTCAGGCAATAACAATGGTTACTCAAGTTTAGTATTTTATTTCAGCTGGTACTTTCAGAAGACCTTCAAAAAACTTCTGTGCAATATTAAAATCTTCTTGATATTCAGAGGCATATAGATTTGAATAAAAATCAACAGCTCTCTTACAAATTTCCGAGGGCTCTGTCAAATCATTCCCATTATCATCCCGTAAGGAATTAATTAATCTGCTTTGACCATTCTTTTGTTCAAGACCAAAAAAAAAAAAAAAAAAAAAAACTGGTTGGTGCATCCATCTCGTTCAAATTCTGAAAGCGAGATCTCACTAATGCTCCTTTTTCTTTGATTCCCAGCAGATCTGATAAAACATCTTTATTCTTTTTAATAGATTGAAAATGACTTTGATCTTGAGTGGAGTCACTTAAAAGTTCAATTATTTCAGATTCAAGATCTTCAATTAATTTTAGAAAACTCCTAGAGGTATTAAGAGTATATTGTTTACAAAATTGTTGAATCTGAACTTTTCCCACATCCCACCATTTGTTGAGTTGATTCAAACTGATGTAAATTTGTCTTCCATTGTTCCCAAAAAAACAAAAACCCTACCCTAAACGAGGATCATTTAACAATGAAACATTAAAATGCCAATAAGCACTCTTGGCTTTGACAGAATTAATAAAAACAACCCCACAAACCAAACCATGATCTGAAAAACTAACTGGAGTTATAGGACAGGATTTAAAGATCTGTAAATGATGTTTATAACAATATATTCGATCAATTCTAGCTATGGAAATAGGATTTTCTCGATAATGTGCCCCAGAATATTGTCTAAAAACTCCATGTTTATTAGGCCATACATCTGCTAAGTCAAAAGTTTCCATAATACTTGCAAGCTTGTTTCTTGAAACCATGTGTGGCTCAACATGATTGTGATCTAAGTTATTAATCGTACAATTAAAATCTCCAGCTAAAAAAAGAAAATCAACAGACTCACATCTTGCCAGTGTATCAGACAATTTTTCCCCAAAAAACATCCTTTCTTTTGCATTAACAGGAGCATATACATGAATAAAAATCATTGTTTTTCTTTCATATTTTACAATGACTTTAATGAGCCTTCCTGCTATGACTTCTACTTCATATGACAGAGGTATAAAAGATCTTGAAAAAAGAATGGCAACTCCAGCACATAACTTTTATCACTCATTATAACAGTGCCATCCCATTCCCTCTGCCAATCAACTTCATTATCAATACATGAGTGAGTTTCTTGTACAAATGAAATGTCAACATTCTTTAATTTCATCAACTCATAAAAATAAACTATTTTCTTAACATCTTGTGCTCCATTTCAATTTAGTGAGGAAATCTTAAACTCAGCCATAAAAAATAGAGTTATGACTATCAAGACAAACCTCACAACATAACATTTCCATAAATTATTGTGATCCTTCCAATTCATCTTGTGTTGATTGTATTCGTGCCTTTTCCACCAATTTCATAAGACGATAAACTTCAGTTTCCGGGAGGCCATCTCTTCCTACATTTTTCATCATCACCTTTGCGGATTCAATGAAATTAGAATCATCAACAACCACATTTCTCTTTCCTTTTGTTACTTGTAGGAAGCTCTGAAATTGTTCTACATCACAATTCTCCTCCTTTGCACTTGTCATGATCTGAGTGGAGATTTCTCTTTCACTATCAGATTCTGATGTATACTCCATCTCACTGCAAGTATCAGTCTTATTCACTTCTTTTGCCTCGTTGTCTCCTATCTCGTATGTCTCTTAATATGACCATTTTTTTAGTTCTGTTCACCTGCAGTCTTCGATGCTTTACGCTTCACAACTGGTATTTTGAAATCTGGTTCATTAACTTCCATCAAATCTTGCCCAGAAACAAATTCTACAACATCTTTTACCATTTCCTCTCTTACTTCCTCTTTATTTTCTATTGCAGTAATATTTGTTTTTTCTGTTAATTCTGCTGTAGTAGGCCTACCCATTCCACAAACAATTTGCGTAGCATTTTCTATCACTTCTTTCTTCTAGAGACAGACAGAATCGTCACTATCAGCGTCATTGTATTTGCGACACGAGACACTAAACCCACTAGATTTAAATAGCCAGTAGACAACAGCCACCGCTGTAGCACCTGTTTTAAAACTACTTGCTTGACTTGCTTGAAGAAAAAAGAAAGAAAGAAAACTTCCATAAAAAAGAAATGGCTGAATCGTGGTCAGTGGACGAAGTGCAGACGTTCGTCTCGTTAGTTGCCGAGGAGCGGATAAACTATAACGGTCCGACTATAATCCCACCCACTTTGAAGCGGTACTGACTGCAGTGGAAAAGCAAACCGAGCTAAAGCGAGCCGAGCCGTGCCGTGCCGAGCCGAGTCGTACCAAGCAGTGGAAA
Source organism: Rhinichthys osculus (assembly GCA_029959095.1). Taxonomy (NCBI): domain Eukaryota; kingdom Metazoa; phylum Chordata; class Actinopteri; order Cypriniformes; family Leuciscidae; genus Rhinichthys; species Rhinichthys osculus. The sequence goes on from JARWKJ010000017.1 coordinate 18,673,873, forward strand.
AGCGAAGCGAGCCGAACCGTGTCGCGCCGAGCCGAACCGTACTGAGCCGTACCGAGACGTACCAGCAGTGGAAAAGCGCCATAAGAAACCATCGCACTATTCATTCTAGAACCTGATCTTATGCTTAGCCTATATGCCCAATCACCTGTCCAACCGCAAGACTACATTCCTCCACTGAACACTCAATACCGACCGGCACCTTAATCCCATGCCACTGGGTGAGCTGTTCAAACCCCAATCCCTCCTTCACGCTGGCCATAATGGACCCTCCCTCCTAACTTCCAAAAAAACTAAATAAAACTAAAATCAAACTAACCGTGAAAGTTGGAAAAAACACAGCCGCTCTCACAGACACGCTTCACTCGCTCCGCCACACTCGCGCATGCGCCAGAGAGAGAGAGAGAGAGAGAGAGAGAGAGAGAGAGAGAGAGAGAGAGAGAGAGAGAAGGCCCCATGGGCAGGTGGATGCTGTCGGTGGAGCTTTTAAGTTTGAACCCATTCCCTGCTTCATTTCTGCTCATGCCTGATATGCTCAGTGATGATGGATGATGGGCCTGGGTGCATTGTGTTAGATCTTGCATATCTTCAGCCAAGCTTGTCTGGAGCTGACCAACCTAGTTTTAAATTAATCCATCCCATCTCTCTCTCTTCCTCGTCGCCCTCGATTCTTTGACACCTGAATGAGTGGGGCAAGTCTGTCTCTTCTCATGCAGAATTTCTTACAGAATTATATCAGTGTGAAGCAGGCGATTACTTCCAGATAATTTACCTCTCAGCTGAGATGGATTTGCATTATAAATAAGGGAATATTGCCAGTCTGTGATGCTGCCTTGTTCAAAAAAGCCTTAAGAACTGTTAAAGTTGCCTAACTGAGCGCAGCCACCTACTTAAAGTGTCACAGTCCTTGTTTATCATCATCTGCTTAAGTTTCAGTGAGTCTGGCTATCTGCTTAAAAATGTCACAACAAGCTAAATGTGCTTTCGTAGCGAAAGCTTGTGCTTAGCAGCTCTGTTTGAAAAATCCCTGAGAAGGTTGTCTAGGTTTACAGAGGATGTCAGTGTCTTCTAACCTGTAATTCTGGTTGATTTTCACACAGACCTGCAGTAGAAACATATATATTTGTTTTGTACACAATTGTATAATAGATTGGCCTTTTCAATGATGTGATTCTTGGCTCATGTTGGGATTCTCCTGAGGGCATCAGTACTTAGCGCCACAGTTAAAAAGCAGCATTTCTACCTCATTACCGAGACCACCTGTGTGTTTTTCACACACTGGCTGTGTCTGAACACTGACAAACGGCGCTGTCTTAAAGGTAGGAAAGAAAAGGCGCATTCAAATTCGTCATAGCCTGTCTACTAAAATGCCTTCATCTGGCTTATTTTTTAAAGGCATCGTAGGTGTATCCTTTCCTGCCTATGATATCCCACAAAATAACTGTTTTTTATTCTAATATGCAATCAAAATGCAATTTATTTCTGTGAAGACGCAGCTGAATTTCCAGCGTCATTACTCCAGTCTTCAGTGTCACATGATCCTTCAGAAATCATTCTAAAATACTGATTTGCTGCTCAAGAATTTTTTATTATTATCAATGTTGAAAACGGCTTAATATTTTTGCAGAAACCTTTTGCAGATACAATTTTTCAGAATTTGGTTGATTAATAGAAAGTTCAAAAGAACAGTATTTATTTCAAATATAAATCTTTTGTAGCACTATAAATGTCTTACTGTCATTTACTGACGCCAATTTTTTGAACGGTAGCGTTTCTCTGTATATACATATATAATGGATATTATTATGTCTGTTGACTTGAACATGTCAATGGATTGTCCCATATGTCAAGTTTAAGGGTAAAAACAAACAAACAAACAAAAACATTGGTACAGTGTTTCTTTTGATTTTTAGACTGTCATCCCCAATAGATTTATCTTTTTGAGTTTTGCATCTGCTCTTATAGGACTGAATAGAGTTGACAAAAAAGCCATGTGGGCAAGAGAGAGGGGTACAGGATCTGAAAGGACTATGAGCCGGGAGTCAAATTTGGGTCGCCTGAAGCGCAAAAATGTCAGCGTGCAGCCCATGAGGGCTTAGACCCCTGTAGTCATATTTAACGCAACCTTGAAAATGGCCAAGAAAGGCCTCCCAGAAATGGGGAGAAGGTGCAATATGACTCAATCTGGCTAATTCATCTACATTGTCGCATATGTCGAGTTCAAGTGTCCATAAAAAAGAATGGTATTATAAAAAAATTCACATTTACCATTTTTATGGCCCGGTATACTGTGTATGAAGGCTCAATGTTATATTAAATGCACCCTTGAATATGACTGACAAACAGCACTTTTGAATTTTAAATTCCTTTATGGGAACAAAGCTATAGATATGGATGGGTTCATGAACCATGGCATCATTTAAGGTGGAAAGAAAAGTGTTAATATGTAACTGGATTCAGCCTCTTCACACTGCAGCTCTGATGAATGCTGAATATTGGGCTAGCGGGTAAACTTTTAAGGTGCCAATAGGTGATCTGGGAAATGCTAACTTTAGCCTGCTAGCATTGAAAGCATACGACCAAACCGCCGTCCAAAGCCACGCCTCCTCCAGAACGCGCACAGGCCAGAAGTGAGGCGACCAGAAAGAACGTTATTGGATTACACCATGTGTCATCCACTGGTGAGAAAACTTTACAGTACAGTGAGGGGAGAAACAGAAGCGCTTGCTTGCATATAAGTATGTGATTGTGAAATGACTCCAGTTCAGAAGTTGACATGAAGGAAAGAATGTACTGTATTTCAGTTTTATTCATATACGATTTCAGGACATAGCAGCAACACAGTCAAATTTCACTGAACTATCTGCATATAGGGCAAAGTCAGCGGTACATAGAACTGTACTGTCAAACTTGAAATGTAGATATTGCCAACGAATGAAATAATGAACATTTTATGGTCCTACGCTTTGCACAAAAAAACAACAACAACAACATTTAGACCGCTTCACAGTGATTGCTATCAGGATATGAGGAGACTTTCAATCAACATAAAAAATGTTTCTGTAGAGAATCACCTATTGCACATTTTATTAATGAGGAATCAGCATCCCAGCAAAGATTCAAGATCAATTTTCATTGTAAAATAGATATGTGAATTCACAATCTAGATCTAGATCCACAATCTGCATCTGATGGAGTGGTTATGTTAATTACATTTAAATGTAGGCTACACTTTATTTTCAGCTTCTGACTGCATTTCAGTTGAGAAATAAGGATTATAGTCATTAAATATTTGGTTGGTTAAAGCTCTCTTGAATTTGTTCTAGATCATTAGGCATGCATTATGGTGCCTTAAAGCCTGTCTGACACCAGTTTCCTAAGGAAGACATGTAAAAGCACTGGTGGTTATTGACTTACAGGCACTCTTAGGTTTCTGACCTCAGAGGAGTAAAGGCGCTTTCCTGATTCAAGTGAGGGAACTTTCCAGCCCCTTGGGACTTTATGTGTGCTCAGGTTCTCGCATCGGGAAACACAGATATAGAGGAGCCAGAGCAACAATCGTCAAACCGTACACAGAGGTGAAAATAACTCTTGGCTTGCCCCACTTTCCCCAGCTTCTTGTCTCATTTCTTCTGCGCCTTTCTGTCTGGTGGACAGCGTGACTCATTGTTGGACTGTCACTCTCTTAATGATGTCAAAGGGTCCTTCTCTAACAGGAGTCATGCCTTCACGTGCCCATCTGTCTGAAGACTCAGCAGCCCCATTTAAGCCAGGTTTGATTAAATGTCAGAAGCAAAGATGTGTGCAAAAGGAAAAGGTGAAGGACAGCAATGCAGGATGGAAATTGCTTTTGAGGGGCAGGGGAAGCTGGCAGCTCAATGCATTAATGATGAAGGGAAATTAATTTACATTGTAATAATGAAAGTGTGTCGGAGCCAGAGGGAGGGCAGCATGCAGTATCTTTTGCAGAAGAAATAGCATCTTTGGGAATATTTTTCAAATTACTCTCAAAAAGGATAATGCGCAGCAGGTGTCTCATTGCACACATAGGTCGTGTCAAGCCGTCAATAGGGAAAGCTTTTACTGGTGTTTTTTTTTTGGCCAAAGCATTTAATATGGCCGCCACGCACTCGCCTAAATGAGAATGGGACCTGGTGTAACGGTTTTAACCTCATGTGGCTCAATCACAGCTCCTTGTCTTGTAACAGCTGGATTGTAAGCACAAATTAACAGTGACTAGTTTTGTTTATACTTATGTTATACTCCGATAACCCACAGTGACTTCTTTTGTATGAAAACTGTTTTACTCCTTGATTAACACGTTGGTTTCATATGACACAAGATGATTTTCATGTTGATTGTAAGGCTCTATATGACGTTTGTAGACCTTCAGTTAAAAGAGGCAATTGACATTTTGATATAGTTTCTTTAATACACGTGTGAAAGCTGGTCCAACTGAAAATACAGTTTTTAGTCCGATTAAGCTAAACAGTATAGATTTATACCATTGTTGTCAAGACTCAACCAACTTACTAAGCTGGTAGACCAGTTTACACCACCAAATGTTCTTAGGCTGGTTTAAGATGTTTATTTTCAGATGTATTTTTTTTGTGATTGATCATTAAGAGTACTCAAATTCATTAAAACCAGATTAGACCAGTCTAAGGTCTACCAGTTTGGCTAAAATGGTTAGCTTTGATGGTTTTTGGTGGGGTTTCAACACTTTTGAGACAATTTGTCAATTTGTTGCAATTTGTTCTAGGTTGACCCCCATTCTTGTTTTGAGGATTTTTAGATATTTTGGCTGGAAAATTAGACAATAAAAACTCAATAAGAATTTGATTTTATTTTTGCAGTGCATGCATTAGAGTAAACAAAGTAATTGTCTCTTTTAATCGTATAGTGGGTCTACATCTGGCATTTTGACCATTACAATTAGTCAATATGGCTCATCTTCCACCCTGACTGTCTCAAAAGTGTTGAAACCTTTTTCTTCCTTACTCAGGACACATTGAGGATACAAAATCAGTTGAGTTTGCTTCTGTTCCAATTTGTTCAACCTTTTTCATAAAATGAAATGACTGGACTATATGGCATGATTTGAGTTTAAGAAGCACAGTACAGTATATGATATCATTACCAGTCAGATTTTATTCCTGATTTAAAGTATATTATTAAAGTGTATATTATTATTATATTATTATAAGTATATTATGAAAGTCTTTCCTCCTTCAAGTTAAAAGGTGCTCATGTGCCGGGGGGTGTTGCAAATATGGCCGCAGAATGGACTGATTTTCCCTAAAGGAACTTTAACGCGCAGGCATGGCAGTAACCAATGAGCTTTTCACACTAAAGAACTGGAGAGACATTGTCAAGCTCCGATCTGATTTTCAGGCGAAGGCGAAGACACAAATCACACAAATCACAAATGCAATTGTTATAGCCATTGTTTTTCTGAGATCCTACACCTACATGACAAATAAATTAAGAATGTGGCCACATAAAAGTCTGTTCTTACAGAACGAAAATAATTTTCTCACTTGTACTTTATGCCTTAACATAGTCTATATGGTTAAGCCAGTTAAGCAGCGCGGTCGAGACATCCCATGCTGCACACCAGCACACCGACATCCCATGCTGGGCATCAGTGTCCAAACCACAGGGTATTCATCTAGGTCTTTCCAGCTGGGGTGTCATCATTGTTTTAATACGGTCATGATAGGCTTTGTTAAAAATAACTGCAAATAACCACAGCGGGTTAGCAGTCGTTCATGACAGTTTAATTAAATTTCTCCCACGGCCCAATAAATGCAGGCACAGGCTTGAGGGTAGACCACCATACATCCTCAAACAAAAGCCAGAAAAGCACTGTTTGTTTGCATGCTGGCAGACGACAAGAGGTCCGCACGACTGCAAAGCAAAAAATTGAGAGTTATTAATGGCTGACAGTGCGTGGCGGGCCACTGCCAGTATGATAAACAGTGCTCGGTGTTGCTGTTTTTATATCACATATTATATCAAGCCATTACTGCACTCAGTGGTCTGCAAAGCTCATTAATCCACCTTGTCTTAGAGGTGTCACCGCAAACAGGCCGTCCTTTTTAGAGATGCGCCCCTGTGACCGTAAATCTGCACCTAAGATGCAGAAATCCTCATGCCATCTCTAACTAATACATCATCATCATCAGGCCGTGCCTACGACTGAGTTGCCTTCATCATCACCAATGGCCAGAAGGGGGATCGGGATTGCAACTACTTTATCCTTGTGTACTTTATCCTAACCATAGACAGTATAAGAAGTGGACAGAGCCATCTCGTTGGAACTCAGTTGAGACAGTTGAAGTCCATTTTTAGCGATTTTTGAGCACTTCCGTTCCTGACGCGCAGACTCAAACCGACTCAAACTAAGCTTGATGACGTGAGCAACCTGTCTGACAGACGTTAATCTTCTAGTAGCTGTGCGTGCAAATTGCCAACGTTAATCTTGCAGAGACGGGGAACTTGAGCAAAGAGTTCTTTGGCGTGAGTGAGCAGGAGTAAGTATTCCGCTGCTTTTATGGACTCATTATCTATGGGCTTCTCCCTTGACGGGACGTCCCCCCGATTGCCTGCGAGCTTCTCCTCCTGTCTGTACGGTAATTTCTGTACAGCGCGACAGAGTCGAGTGGTTATGACGCAATCGTTAGCCTATTTTTACAAAATCTATTTCTACGGGGCCATAATGTAACATCGAAGGTAATGGAGCCCTTTATACATTGTCGTGTTTCTTTAGAAATAAATAATGGACAAATGGAGTCTTTAAACGCCTCAGATGTAAAGTTATTCGCTGTCAAAGTGACGCCAAAATGAATGGGAGTCAATGGAAATGCTAACACAAGTGAAGTTCTGCTACAAGATGGCGGCACCCGGCCGGCTTCAACTTCCGGTCGATGGATTACCCCCTTGATCCTAACTGACGTACTGAACAGTATTGATCTGATTGACCCAAGAGGTCAAGCTTTAGCTGGTTAGCATGGTCCATTTCAGCCCCTCTGATCTTTCTGTTGATGCCCAAACAAACGTATCTGTATTTTGTCAGAGTAGATGTTTTATTATTCTGAAATGGACGTATGTTTTCCCAGTTGGTTGCTTTTGACATCACAGCTCAGGATAGTTGCTAGTGAAGGGTTTGGGATTCAGTGCCCATGAGGAAAGTTCAAATTGCATTCTTCCAGGGGGTCCTAAGCAATTCGAGCAGTGCCTTTGAGGAGAATGCTAACGGATGGCTCTCTCCAGGTATTATAGACCTCCCACACACCAAAGAGAGTTTCCAAATAGCAATTTGCTTGCAAATGCAACATGTGCCTTAGCTCTATTACACTGCCACCCTACTTACTAGGGTTTGAAAGGGTGAACCACAGAGACGTTCACCCAGCTGCTGTCCTCTCAAAGTGTCCAACAGTGACAGGCTTGTCAGTGTGCACCAATATAGAGCCTCTAGCTGCCCTGACTGAAGTGTAGGAGGTAAGAAGTCGTCTTTCGTTTTCTTCAGGTCATGGCAGTTCGCTGAGGGAGAACACATTGTAATACCCGCTTGAGGGCAATTATCCAAGCTCTTCCTCCAATGAATTTGACATTGTTTGAGAAGATCAGTGTGTTATTGTCATCAGTGTGACACAGAATTATTGTGGCATTGTTCCATGTTCATAATCTTTTTTTATAACCTCAAATGATTCTCACATTTTTTTTGTGTTTTGATTGTCCTGTGCCCTTAGTTGAAAATTATTAATTAATGTAACAAATTATTATGACTTGATCAGTGGCATGTCCAGAGTACTTTGACTAATGGATACAGACTCATTCAGAGATTCCAAAAATCATATGACTTAATAATGTGCACTTCTTACAGATAATTTAAACAGATAGTATCCACCTCATGTTTAACGTAAGAACGAACATGCACATTTTTACTCTAGATGTGAAAGGCTCCCAGTGTCAGCAGCTCCCAGTTATTTTAACTGTACAAAAACAGTCTGTTATGCTGCTTGATGTTACACAGTGATATTTGTTGCCAAATTATTTTAATTTATTATTGTAATCATAAACACATTGGTTTGTAGCGCAAATCATTTTACCATTTACTGCACTGTTATCCCTTTACTTATTGTAAGAAATCTTGCACATTCATAAGAAATAGCTTACTTCCGCATTGAAAACAAGGTGAATAACTTATGTTGCAACGTTCCCCTGACAGATAGCAACATTGTTAATGTTAGGAATTACAATAAGCTGATTTTATTTTATTTATCATAAAATAAATTGCTATTTGTAGGCAAATCAATTTTTAGCATTGGGGTTAGCTGGTAGCCTGGCAAGCCAGACCTACATCAATATGTTAGGTCTGGGAACTCACAATTGGCATACCTCAATCCGAGGGGCGGGATAAACGGTTGTCTTTCAATATCCCTCGGCACGCAATAGGATAGCACTACAACCAACCAGAGCAACGAACGGCTGTGGCTGAGTGAGTCCCATGCGTTTTTCCACCAGTGAACCAGCTAGTTGGTATATTAAACTTTTGCCGTATCCGGTCGTCAAAACTCTGAACACATCTTCCTTTTTTAGGAATGACTTAAGTGACGTTCTCTTAACTCCAAGTCATCCAGAGTCGCGGGCAAAGCCGATTCGAAAGAGCGCTGTTCGCCAGCTGCATCTTCTTTGTTTTCAAGCAGAGGGAAATCACCTATGGCAATCACGCGGAACCGTCATAACTCTGCCGTCATTATGTTAAGCCCGCCCACCAACTCTACACGATCTGATTGGCCGGACCAGTTTTTGTTTTTTTCCAGCTCAAAAGTCTATGCAGAGTTGCTAGACCACACTTGGCTGCAAAATAATTTTTGCTGCCGCTAGGGTGCGTCTAGATTTCTAGGCTAGTTAGCTGGTATTAATTAGCTGCAATAATAATGTTATCAAACAAAAGCTGGTTCCCAGTAGCTGAGTTCCCTCAATGGCAATAAGTTGCACCAGGGACAGCAAACTGCTATTTGTTGGGTAATCGAATTGTGTTCTTATATTTTTGTTTTGGATAGCCAAAGCTGAGTAAAGATCAATTGATTAGCTGCCATTTCTTTATGCTGCTTCCAATCCAAGAGGGTTTATCAGATTTGATCAAAGGTCTCATCTCTTGGGAGATAGCTAATCATAGTTAGACCACCCATCTGGACACATCTATGTTATTGTGACAAGTTGTTGTTAAAGTGACACAACTCTATGACTGAATCCAGTTGCCCTTGGTATGTCCAGTTGAGCCAGACTCAGTGCTATTTCTTTGCTCTTTGATTTATTGGATAAATTTGTCTTTTGCCTCGCAACTCAATTGCCCAAGAGCTGCAGCCTCTCTGCCTGTTTAGAGCCGCAATCCAGCAGCTTGTAAATCAGGATTCACAACTACCCTCTAATACTCGTCCACACTTACACTCTCTCGCTCATCCGAAGAAGAGAAGCCCCCATGGGATGGTGAGTGGGACTGATTAAGACAGGCAAGAATTTGATTCCTGTTGCTTTATTCCTCTTGAGAGTGGCTGCAGGATATTAATCTGGCCAGTGTTGCTTATGAGGACTTGCCACAGGCTCTTGAGTACTTTATTGTGGAATTATGTTTTGCTCTCAATCACACTACCTAAGTGCTTGAGGAAGTCTTTACCGCAGTTTGAACAAGAATCTACGTCCTTTTAACATTTAGATTTTTTTTCTGAGCCGTCTCTCTTTTTTGTTTTGTTTTTTAAACATAATGAAACACAGTAGCAAGGTGCTTGTTATTGACATGCAAGTTCTCAGCAAAAGTAATTTCTTAATGAGTATTTTTTTCTTGTTTTCCATTTAAATATGTAAACACAGGGCCGGATTAACCATTAGGACAACTGGTCACTTGCCCAGGGGCACAGGACATCTAAGCGTCAAATATTATAGCGTCCCTACTAAATTCTACGCCCCTGGTTAGATCACGTTATAAACGCCGTCCTCCCTTTCCCAATTATTTGCAGATTTTTGCAACCCGTTCGATCAAAATATTATGTTAAATCACGTCAAAAACTGTGTCTGTCTTCGTGCGCAGCAAGCGAGGTCGAGCTGTCACGTCGACTCGCGTGACTTACGCTCTGAAATTTGAAATCGGTGGGAAGATGGAGAAGCATGTTAAGCGTGAGCGCTAAAAAAAAATTTAAAAGAGAAAATAAATTGTAATTAGTCGACAATTTGAAACATATTCCAAAAATAGCCAATTTTTTACTTACTGATTTTTTTACAAATCAGTGCTCTCTGAGAAAAGGCGATGATAACGCTGAAATCCCTCCTTCACCTGTGGCCGCGACAAGCCAAAACGAAATCATTTAAAGCAAAGTAAGCGGCCTTGGGCTCGGGTATCTCTCTCAATCAAAATGTTTCAACATTCGCCATGTATTTGGATGGTAAACTATTCTTTATAATAGGCTTTAGTTTGTACTTCACTCACGTTCCAATATCGACTGAAAAAATCATCCTCTTCACATGCGCAAAAATGTGCTTGGAATACAGTGCTTACGATGAATGATATAAATTGTAAGTGACTATTTAAACAGAGCAGTGCAATTTTTATATATTAGGTTGACTATTTTATGATTATATTTTGTTATGGCTAAAAGGAACAAGCTGCGATATCAAGATTGCAATGCTGGTGGCGGTGGGTGTGTGTGAGGCGCGGGCGCAATCGAACAGTGGAAAGACTAATAGTTATTCACATATAATCTGGAATGCAGTGTGTTGTTAGGCTCACCTTTCACCCAAAGATGATAATTAATTGATAATAATTAAAAAGTTTGTATGGGTTCAGTCTTGAAATGAGGCCAGTTGTAAGGCCCATTTTTTAAAAATAAATTAAGAATATATAATATATGCCCAGGGCACAGGGCAAAGGGCACAGGAAATTGTTAATCCGGCCCTGTGTAAACATCCTTACAACAGGGGTAAAATTACTTGTGAACAAGTGCATATTGAAGGTTTGTTTTCAGAGAATATGTTTTGAATTGCAAAATGTTTTTCCCCTCTATAAAACTCACTACATTTTGTTACTTTAAATAAAAATAAATAAAAAGTATTTGTGTAATATATTTAGCATTTTTTCTTGTCAATTAAATGTATCTTTTAAGAATGTTTTAGTATTAATACTAGAAAACAAGACTAAAACAAATCTTTTTTTTTTTTTTTTTGTCATTCCCGGTCCAACCTAATAGAATTTAGAATTTTAGATGGTTTTAGTTACGGTGGCAAAACTAATCAAGTCAGATGCGTATGGATTTGAGAATAATACCCCTTTACAGCATTCCCTATTGCGATGGATGAGATATGCGGCTTTAAAGAAGCTTCCACCTTGAGTTTTGTTTCTATGGCAACTCTATTCTGTCCTCAGATAAAATACCCATTATGATGTTTTTTCAGAGGACAAAGTGAGTATCTTTTTTTCTTTTTCTTTGAGATTTGTCTTGTTAAAGGTTTGACAGTTTTCTCAGGGCCCTGCAGGTAGTGTCTTGACTTGGTCTGTTCACAACTGACCACAGACTCTAATGTGATATGGGCACATTGACTTCCTCCTGTGTGCCACTCATTGAAAGAGCACCAATTTGTCCCCACTACTGTGAAAATACTCTGCTTCAGCCTACTTCCTACGTATCGCTGAGGGTTGACAATTTTTTGACGTAGCTCTCATGTATACAGTTCGACAAGATTCAATTTCCTAGTACATACAGTAGATATACAAGATTCAATTTTAGGCCCTGAAATACTGTTTTCCATTGCAGCTGGATCTGTAGAGACCAACAAGTGTAGATGAAATTGCTTAGATAAACATTTGCACTCTGCCTGCACTTATAAAAACCTGACGTGCACATATGAAGAGATCGTTGCGTGTTTATTTATATACATTTTTGAAGACTTTGTCTTAAGCTCAAATAATTGGCAGTCTACAAATACCTTTTTACTTAAAAGCTGGCATATATTCTTTACCTCGTCTAGGATTCATTTATTAAATTAATAAAGTAAGGTGCTAAATTAAGCCAGACAGAGTAATAATAATAAAGCATTGATTTTTTTTTGGCACAGTGCTGCTGTCTGGAACTCATTTTACGTTGTATATAGTTATGATGTTTGTGCTGTGCTAGGCTGTTTTCTAACTTTTTTGTACAGTATGCACAAAGTAATTTATTATTTGTTTAAAGCTGCAGTCCGTAGCTTTAAGGGTTAAAAATTATCCAAAATACATATTTGAGAAAATACATAACCAGCCAGTGTTCAAAACTATCTGCTTGCCTTAGCTCGATTCAAAGCGGTAAGCTTGTAATAATGTTTTTAATTCCAGTGGTACTGGTGGATTTCCGCGGGAGATTCGAGCATGTCTTTGCGTCATTACGTCACATCTGTACACATAAAGGAGGAGTCTCGGCTAGTAGGCTATATTGCGTGTGAGGATGCTGGAGGTGGAGATTTATAGCCTTTTCTCACAGCACTTGATATAATTAAACTTATCAATTTGATGGCGGATCCAGAAAGGTTCAAACGACAATCACCAGTGACAACAGATTCACCCGCTGTAAAATGCAAAAGACTTCGTTCGGACTTCGGAGTGGCTACAGAAAAAAAGAGACTGCAACCGGACCCATGCGAAAACAAGGATACATATCGGAAGGACATCACATGTAGTCACGCAATGCTTACGTTGTTAACATTAACAATTTGAGAACAAAGTATAATTTGCACGGTGTTGCGTGATATGATAACGTATAAGCGATTGTTAGATTTAATCAGCGCGATTTACTGCAATGTCAGAACCAGAACAAAAGTGGATGTTTCTTACTAGTTCAGATGACATTTTCCGGTGAAAATTCTTATGTTGGTCATACTTCCAAAAAGAATAATCTGTGATTCTGAATGCCAGTATCCACACCGGTGCGGTGACTGACAGCTGCACACTCTCCTCAAACATTGTATTCATCCGCGGTGTGCCGTGTCGAGGGTGTTGAAGTACAACTCACGTAAAGTTGATAATTCCGCGAATTACTGCAATTGCAGATTTCGAACAGAGATGGCGACAAAGAGGAAAAACGCCGGACTGCAGCTTTAATTTAACATAAAAAATAAAAAATATTCATATACCACATAGTTTACATTATCACCCTTGCTGTGTTTGCTAATTAACTGGATACATTTACTGTTACAGATTACTTCAAATATTACTATAACACTCACATGAGAGTTTGTATTGATCAGGAATGAGATAAAAAATATTATGGAGCAATCTGGATTCTGTTAATTTTCAAGTGTCTTTTTCTGTGTCCAGTATGACTTTCATACTGGACAGATTTGTCAATTATATGATAAATCTTAATATATTATCTTGTTTTAGGGGCCATTTTTGATGAGTCTGCCAAAAAGGACGATGAGGTGTTCCGCATGGCGGTGGCAGATCTCAACCTCAACAATGAGATCCTGGAGACAGAGAAGATCACTGTGTCCGTGGAGTTTGTAGATGCAAACAACCCTTTCCAGGCAGTGCAAGAAGGTACGTCATCTGATTATTTAAATCTGTTTTGAGAACATACTCGCACACCTTTCTGGACTCATCCCCTTTAACGTAAGCCTCTATGGAATTGCAATGAAAAGCAATTCCAAAAATTCTGATAATCCAATATATGCATCCTTAATTCAATCTAAATGATAATTAGAATAGAACAAGACAAAGATAGTGGGTGGATAGATGGACAGATATATGGATAAATTGGTAGGTAGGTAGATAGATAGATAGATAGGTAGATGAATAGATGGGTAGGTAGATGACAGATGGGTAGGTACATGGATGGATGGATGGATGGATGGATGGATTGATGGATGGATGGATAGTCAGACAGACACAGATCTCTGAGTGGTTGTTTAGAAATGTACTGTAGGTTAGATTGGTGTGTTGTTTGTAGATGGATAGATCAGTGGGTGGGTAGGCAGATAAGTCATATAGATCAGTAGGTGGGTATCTAGATATGTTAGATTGTTAGGTGGGTGTCAAATAGGTTAGATAAATTGGTAGATGAGTAGATAGATTAGATAAATCAGTGGGTGAGTATGTACTTTAGATATGTACTGTAGGTTAGATAGGTCGGTGGGTAGATAGTATTGTGGGTGGGTATCTAGATAGGTTAGATAAATCGGTGGATGGGTAGAAAGGTTAGATAAATCAGTGGGTGAGTAGAAACTAGATATAAACATAGGTTAGATAAATCAGTGGGTGAGTAGAAACTAGATATAAACTGTAGGTTAGATAAATCGGTGGATGGGTATATACAGGTTAGATAGATTAGTGGGTGGGTAGGTAAGTATGTAGATCTTTAGGTAAGATAGAACGGTGGTCCGGTGGGTAGATAGATAGTTTAGATTGATCACTGAGTTGGTAAATAGATACTGTAGGTTAGATAAATCGGCAGATAGATATATTACAGTGTATAATATACAGAAATACATCATTCACATGAACTGGAGGGTACTAAATGTTGTAAACAGAGCAAATTTAAAGCAGTTTGTTGAAACAAACAGTTGTAGGCAGAGGAGTCAAAACAAGTCAATGTTTCATGCACACAGCGGAAGAATCATAGTCTTATGGCAGTAGGCAGGATTGACCTTCAGTGGCACCCTCTCTTACACCGTGGATGGATCACTCTGTTGCTGAATGCACTCTTCATTTTGGCAAACATGCCTGGGAGAGGGTGGGAGACATTGTTCATGACGTTCATTAAGTCGGACACCATTCTGCTCTGAGCCACTACCTCTAGAGAGTCAAATAATGTTTGCATAAGACAGAAAACATGAATACCCTGCATTTGTTTACTTGCTGTAAAAAAATATACATATTATGATGTAAATAGCTTGGCTGAACCCATGAAACCTTTATTTGTAGTCATGAATTTAACTTAAAATTCCTTCACTTAAAGGGTAAGTATGGCTTAATTAGGTGCCTCTTTTTATCATTAGAATAAATTCTTGCCTCAGTCCTCCACTTTACATGCTCACTCAGCCTGATGTTATGCAATTGTCTGGATTCAACACTTTCATAGCATTCCGAGGTCAGCATTATCTCAGCCTCTAATATTTGATTTAAGATCAGTTGGATGATGTAATAATACCATGATGCTGTGGTTTCCTCAAATCAGTGCTGTTAGTTCTTGGAGCAGGGCCATTTTCTGTTATCCTGCGAGAAAAAAGGACAGGTACAAGGCCCTTGGACTGTTGCCATTCATGCATCAGCAAGTTCACTGTGTTCAATACAATTGCATAGTTCAGTTAACTAGCACTTAATCTAACTTTGGCACCTTCCGCTGTTTCTCACTCTCTCCTTATATAAAGTTTTATATGCTTGTTCTTATGTGTTCCAAGGTATTTTGATAACCTGCTTCACTATATTTGACAATGGCGCAATATTGGATTGATCTGAATTGTTTCAAACAGAACAAGCTGTAAACTCAGACAATGTATGATACCTTACACATGTTATGTTGGTTTGTTTATTTGCATCTACTGTTTTTCGCACAAGATTCTCTAAATGATAGATAATAGTGCAAAAGGCTAAACAATTAGTGCTCATACTAATTGGGTTAAACAATTATCCACCTTCTAAGTGCCAGGTTGTGTATGATTTTTTGTAGGATCATTAAAACGTGCTCGACTATACCGTGCATGCAAGTCCAGGCATGATGTTCTTCTCCATTATTTGTTCATCATTTTGATGAATTACTGCTGCCACGATCAACAGAAAATGTGCACACATACCTCTTTTCAATAAAAGTCTGTTTACTGTCTGCTTAGCATGGGTGGTAATTGTGCAACAATAATTGCACTAGGCAAATAGCACTGACTGAGGCATGTTGGCACTGAGAAGGATTACAATGGCATTATAAATAGAGGCTAGTTAAGTTGGACTGCAGGTGGTAAGTGAATTAAATGTAGGTTTATGAGCTAAAATGCCACACTACTGTTAAGAGGACATTTAAATTTATTGTGAGTGATTGATGTTATCTACTACATTTTGTCAGCTTTATTCTGGATTAAAGTTTTTTTTTATTAGGCAAAGCAACTCATATTTAATGATACGTGGCTTTAAATTAAATGCATACACAAATAATACATAATAAAAACAACAAAATTGCATGGCTGCTTGACTCATACTCATAACCTCCCTGTTAACTCTGTTAAGATATGTTAATGTAAACATGGCTGACATTTTTTCTGACTCTCATTCCTCTCAATTAATTGTCTGACACTGTTACACCAGTTGGCAAGCATCTCAGCTTTTTGTTCTCCTTCGCATTCGAGTGTGGATGAATTCAGCGGCGCCGCCATCCTTTTAGCCACGCAGAGTCTTCGAGGTGAAGGGTAGAGTGGGAGATGTTGTAGTTGACCCCTGTTATCTAATGGAGAGGGATGCATTAGCTAACAACACCCTCTGCTTTTGATGGTTCTTCTCGCTCCCATAAAGCGCTCCTCTGCTCTGTTTGTGTGCTTTGCCATCCTTTCTTTTGTTTGTTTGAAGATTCTCAGTGAGGGAGTCTAATTACAGGTGCACATGTGTTATGGTTCAGCATGAGCGCAGTCGATTCTGCTTCTTATGGATGTATGATTCTGGACCTTGTTATGTATACCTCATTTGTTTAAACATCTGTTTATCTCCTTAAACTCAGCTTCCTGCTATGTGATTAGATGAAACGCATCCAGAAAAGCTTGTCTCTAATGTACAATCTGTTCTAGCTTGGAACTTTTTAACAGGCCAACAGATACAAAACAACTTTTGTCGTTGAATAAGCCCAAGATTTGACAGATTTAATAGACTCTCTAATGCGTAGATCAAGCTCACATCGCATCTGTTTCCTTATGGGGTAAGAATTCGTTCACAATTCTGCGCGCGCAAGATCACATTTTGAGTGCGCAAAATGACATTTCGCACGCGCGTGAACTGAGTTTTGAGGAGAAATGTTCGTCTCGCAGATAAGAAAATATTTCGAGCGAACGAAAATCAATTTTGCATTTAAAATAAGTATTTGGATGTGCACAGACGTTCTCTTTCGCATGTGCAAAGTTTCACTTTCTTGCTCCTCTCATACCAGCCATAAGCGCTCTCGAAGCGCAGACGGCTCGCGTGCTCAACACAACCCAGCGTTACAATATGCCATAATTCCAGCCAATCAGAGATGAGGCTGCTAAATTCGGATTGGCTGGCTTGAAAACCAATCACAAGACTCCCTGCAGCTGTGGACTAGGAAAAATACATGGTGGAAGATATTTATCTTTAATTTGTTTAATGGATTGAACACTTCAATTTAAGTTCAAGTAAACAAAAACATTAACAGCAGAGATGTTCTGGAAAAAGAACTATCTTACCAAAAAAATATACTGTATTTTTATACTATTTTAGGATGGATAGTGTGCACATTGGGATGCAGGCTTGTTCCCCTCACTGCAAAAAAAAAGAAAAAAAAAAGAAAGACGTGGGTAAAAATGCAAACATATATGCAAATGTAAGTGAAAATCTTGGATGTGTGACCCACAAGACTTCTATATAATTACTCGCATAATTAGATTTTTATTTGTTTGCAGTGAGGGGAACAAGCCTGCATCCCAATGTGCACACTATCCATCTTAAAATTGTATATAAGAAAATACAGTATTTTTTTTTTAGTATGATAGTTGCTTTTACATGACATCTGCTGTGAATGTTTTTGTTTAAATAATTCCAAGGATATGAAGTAGATTGATTATTATTTTAACGTTATTACATTGCATTTCTACGTTTTTTGATGGCTTTTTTTTTTATTCTGATGTGAGTGATGTACCGTTTTTACACACTTATTTCATTAAAAGGGGAAAAGTCTCTTCATTTCTGAAAATGTGTAACATTTGAGACCCCAGCTCGGTCACATTCATATTTCACTAATGTTAATTACATTAGAAGTTAGAACTACCTCTTGAGGTGTAGCAAACACTGGGACATGCCATTATGTACAGTAATAGTACGATTTGATTTTGATTAAAAATAAGCTAAAGAAAATTAGCTTAAAATAAGCTAAAAAATAAACTGTGATCGTCGAGTGGTAGACAATTGAACTTAAATAGAAGTGTTCAAGCTAAACATAAACATATTCCACCATGTATTTTTCCTCGTCCACAGTCGGTGATGCAGGGAGTCTTGTGATTGGTTTTCAAGCCAGCCAATCCGAATTTAGCAGCCTCATCTCTGATTGGCTGGAATTATGGCATATTGTAACGCTGGGTTGTGTTGAGCACGCGAGCCGTCTGCGCTTCGAGAGCGCTTATGGCTGGTATGAGAGGAGCAAGAAAGTGAAACTTTGCACATGCGAAAGAGAACGTCTGCGCACATCCAAATACTTATTTTAAATGCAAAATTGATTTTCGTTCGCTCGAAATATTTTCTTATCTGCGAGACGAACATTTCTCTGCAAAACTCAGTTCACGCGCGTGCGAAATGCCCTTTTGCGCGCTCAAAATGTGATTTTGCGCACGCAGAATTGTGACCGAAATCTAATCCCATATTTCCTATAGCTCTTTTTTATTGAATGTAAATATGCAGAATTCACACTAATGGAGATCAACATTTACACATGCTACAGCATGCATGTTACCATTGAGAAATTTTGGAGTTACTGGTGAGAGTAGGAACTGTTAGCAATATTGTGCAGAGTTTTTGCAAATGAGCTGTGACAACCAATGAGAATGCAGGCAGCGGCCTACATTACTACACTCTTAGAAGAAAATTTTCTATATAGAACCCTGAAGGGTTTTGTCATATGCTTCATATAGGATTTTAGGGTTCCCATCATGGGATCAATTTATGAAATTAGTTTTAATTCATTTTGTTTTAATTCATTTTTAACTTTAATAAATTTTATGAATTAAATAGCTCGTAAACATACTTTATCACTAGAAACATTTAAATAACCTTTTAAACAATAAAGTGTTTTGCAATAATTTAAGACATTTCATACATAAAACCTTTTGGGCATATATATATATATATATATATATTTAATTGAGTACACTATAAATTTTTAAGTACAATCAACTTGGATGTTTAAGTCATTTAAACTTAAATTATATTAAACTGACTTTAAAACGTGTTGAATCTTGTATAACGTGTAAAAAAAAGTTAAATTGCTGAAATAATTTTGATGAGTTAAAGTAATGTAAAAAACATTGATCATATACTTTTTACAGTGTATAGAATCTTTTCTTCTAAGAGTGTAAAGCAACCAACAGTAGACACATTTTATGACCACAGAATGTCATGCCAATTAAGAAGTCATGATGACATTGTTATATATATATATATATATTTTTTTTTTTAATAATTTCTTGTTTTGTATTTTGCATGTATTTTACATGGTTATAAAAAAAGAATAATTTCAATATTATACAATGCATATTTTTATAACTTTATAAATGGAATAGAGTTACATCTAAAAATGTTGTTGATATACACTCACCTAAAGGATTATTAGGAACACCTGTTCAATTTCTCATTAATGCAATTATCTAATCAACCAATCACATGGCAGTTGCTTCAATGCATTTAGGGGTGTGGTCCTGGTCAAGACAATCTCCTAAACTCCAAACAGAATGTCAGAATGGGAAAGAAAGGTGATTTAAGCAATTTTGAGCGTGGCATGGATGTTGGTGCCAGACGGGCCGGTCTGAGTATTTCACAATCTGCTCAGTTACTGGGATTTTCACGCACAACCATTTCTAGGGTTTACACAGAATGGTGTGAAAAGGGAAAAACATCCAGTATGCGGCAGTTCTGTGGGCGAAAATGCCTTGTTGATGCTAGAGGTCAGAGGAGAATGGACAGACTGATTCAAGCTGATAGAAGAGCAACTTTGACTGAAATAACCACTCGTTACAACCGAGGTATGCAGCAAAGCATTTGTGAAGCCACAACACGCACAACCCTGAGGCGGATGGGCTACAACCACAGAAGACCCCACCGGGTACCACTCATCTCCACTACAAATAGGAAAAAGAGGCTACAATTTGCAAGAGCTCACCAAAATTGGACAGTTGAAGACTGGAAAAATGTTGCCTGGTCTGATGAGTCTCGATTTCTGTTGAGACATTCAGATGGTAGAGTCAGAATTAGGTGTAAACAGAATGAGAACATGGATCCATCATGCCTTGTTACCACTGTGCAGGCTGGTGGTGGTGGTGTAATGATGTGGGGGATGTTTTCTTGGCACACTTTAGGCCCCTTAGTGCCAATTGGGCATCGTTTAAATGCCACGGCCTACCTGAGCATTGTTTCTGACCATGTCCATCCCTTTATGGCCACCATGTACCCATCCTCTGATGGCTACTTCCAACAGGATAATGCACCATGTCACAAAGCTCGAATCATTTCAAATTGGTTTCTTGAACATGACAGTGAGTTCACTGTACTAAAATGGCCCCCACAGTCACCAGATCTCAACCCAATAGAGCATCTTTGGGATGTGGTGGAAGGGGAGCTTCGTGCTCTGGATGTGCATCCCACAAATCTCCATCAACTGCAAGATGCTATCCTATCAATATGGGCCAACATTTCTAAAGAATGCTTTCAGCACCTTGTTGAATCAATGCCACGTAGAATCAAGGCAGTTCTGAAGGCGAAAGGGGGTCAAACACAGTATTAGTATGGTGTTCCTAATAATCCTTTAGGTGAGTGTAGTTCAAGCATATATTTTTATGAATTATAATAGATATATTTGCTATCTAAAAATTAGCTTTTCGTTTGGTTTTCCACACATCTTGTTCCATCCAAATACACATTTTGTTCATGGCAATAGATACAGATACATGTACAGAAAATGTACATGTGGATCATTTCATACACACTCCTAGCTGTCGGAAAACAACGGAAGTGAGTGATTTAAACATCAAAATATATCTATATATTAGCCCATCCCATCCCATGTCGTGTCTTTACATTTGTCTAGGTTTTTAACCTGTGTAGCAGAGTGAGAAATTTTCGTCTTCTAATCATCAGTATCTTAACTGCTTGCAATGTCTGCATTTGTGTGTATGTGTGCACATAGAGTGCTTTGTTCGTCTAGCGGTTTCTTAACCAACAGCGGCTTGTCTGACCTGCCACATACGATTGACAGATTCTCTTTGAACTTGCATCAGTAATTACAGTATGATCTTACATAGATGTATCTTGTTTTGTCCTTTTTTTGAAGCATCATCAGGCTCACCGGGGAGCGTGTCTGTATGAAAGGTCATAAGCACTGAAGGATGTCTAGTGAATTGACAGGCCCTTCACATACATTTAGATTCAGAGAAATAAAGCCATGTGCTCAATGCAGTATAGATTTATTTGTATGTATTTATTTCACCATAAAACACTGCTAATATGTATTGTGAACACCAGGGGCCTCATACGGAAGTGTATTGCATTCACTTGAAGAAAAAAATCTACTCTGTTTTTCTGAATTAATGAGTTAATTATCTCAAAATTACTAGGTAATTTTTCATGGAAAAAAAGTTTTTGCTCTGTTTTTCTGAATTAACGAGTTAATTATCTCAGAATTACAAGATAATTTTTCATGGAAATTTTTTTTTGCTCTGTTTTTCTGAATTAACGAGTTAATTATCTCAGAATTACAAGATAATTTTTCATGGAAATTTTTTTTTGCTCTGTTTTTCTGAATTTCGGAGTTTTTGAGATAATCAGGTCATTAATTCAGAAAAACAGAGCAAACACTTTTTTTCCATGAAAAATTATCTTGTAATTCTGAGATAATTAACTCGTTGAATTAACTCTATTGAAACTGTAATTAGAAGCTAGTAATTAATTTCTTTTTTAGAGTAACTTCCCCAACACAGTGTTTCAGTAACATATTCTTAAACTTTTACCTTTGGTCCTCCCCAGTCTTAAATATTTGGCTACATCCTTGACTCATATATTTTTTTTCTATAATCAGTGAAATATGCAATAACAGACTTTTTATTGATTTTGTTTATTATCTAAATTTAGGGATGCATGTATCAGCCACCATATCGGAATATATAAAAAAAAATTATGTTATTGTTATCAGCCGAATAATACAATACAGCAGATATATTAAAGCTGATAAATAATGGATTGATCAGCGCACTGTTCTCCGTGATGTCTTTGAATTGCTTGAAATATGATTGGAATCACTTCAAAAAGGAAAATACAGTTAAGTGCAACATACAAGTCTGTCATATAGGCTACATAAAGTTATAATAAGAACATTACAATTGTGTGCTTGAGTCATGGCTTTTAATGGTAAGACAGGTTTTTGTAATCAGGCTCTTAAAAATTATATAATTTATTTTATTCCGACCAATATATCGGTGCTTTCCAATATAAAGAATTATCGGTATCGAGCAAAAATTTCATATCGGTGCATCGCTATACATTTTTTAAAATGTTTTTTCTTAGAAGCAACATTGCAGAAGATTTGTTTGCACAGATATGTATTTAATACAGTGTATTTTCTCTTACTGCACTGCCACTGCCTGATATTTTATAGTGTCCTCAGAAGTCTGTGGTGTATGTGCAGCCTATTGTCACGGTTTTCCCTGGTCCTGTCCCGCACTACATTTCCCAGCATTCCCCCTGGATCCCCGCACCTGCACTCACTTCCCTCATCACCGCAGCTGTTCCCTATCACCTCATGATCTCGCTATGCTGAGCGTTTATAACCTCCTCACTCCCATTGTCTCACGGCCGGGTATTATACATTACTTCATGTTTCTGTTTCTGTTATCGGCGAGTGGCTCTGTGTTCCCTCACTCGGGGTGATTCCAGTGTCTACGTGAGAGATCGTCATTACAAACGGGGATATTCCCGTGTTGGCTATCCGAGTGTTAGTATGCCTCGGAGTGTTTCTACGTCTCAACGCTCGAGGTGATTCCTATATCTAACGTGATTGTTTTTTCAAGAGTCTTCTATGAACGTTAATACTGGATCGACTGCTCATCTCCAGTGACTGACGTGAGTGTTAATTCAAGGACTGTCTGTATGAGAATTCACCGTGCATCTGTGAGTGATATCCCGAGGACTGTCAGTGAGAACATCCCATGCGCATCTGAGTGATATCATAGGGACTGTCTATGAGAGCATTTAGGAATTCGTGCTTGAGTTCAAGTTTAATGTGTCTACAAGTATCTTCTGAGTTTTCTACGTTTATTCTTCTGCCCTGGATTTTCTCTGTGTATAAATAAAGTCTGTTGATTAGTATTCTGGTCCCCGGGGTTATTGTGACACCTATCACTATGAATACTGGATTTGTGAAAACACTTTCCAGGAAACATTATAATGTGTCAGTTAGAAGTCCCCCATATAATGTTTTTCACAGAACGGTGTAGTGTACTGAAGCTTCCTAGCATCGTGACATTGCTGTCAAAATGCAATCTGGTACTTT
Organism: Rhinichthys osculus; assembly: GCA_029959095.1. Classification (NCBI taxonomy): domain Eukaryota; kingdom Metazoa; phylum Chordata; class Actinopteri; order Cypriniformes; family Leuciscidae; genus Rhinichthys; species Rhinichthys osculus. Next base: position 18,697,359 of record JARWKJ010000017.1, read on the forward strand.
GTGACATACGTAACTGGTGTTTCTTTTATATATTTCTGCTTGATACAGTACTTATTATAGCACATACTGTTTGACAAGTGTTTGACACTGATGAAGTGCGGTGCATCGTGGAAGGTTTTTATTATTCTTTATGTCCAATGTACTTTCAAGAGAAAGATAAAGGGACTGATTATGAAGACGAGTGAAGATTTCAAGCTTAATCTCAACATTGATGCTTTTCAGACATTTTGCATTTGAAAATACATTTGGAGAATGGGAAAAAATGGAAATTTAAATTGGAATTTAACAAGCTGAAAGGGTGATTTCTATTATTATAAAATTGTTAAAGTTGTTAAAGAGTTGTTAAAGTTATTTCAGAGGATTCAGGCTGTTCTATCATCACTATTTTTGTTTGCATTGGCTCCTTAACTGAGTAGTACAGCCTATCCATTATTAATTTCATGGATTTGTCACTAAATCTCTGTTAAATTGAGGCTTTTCATTATTGATGACATATAGCAAGGTAAGCTTACTTTCAGGCTGACCCTCTGCTGCTATTTTGTTGATATTTAAGAACAGTTTGTTTAGCTTTTTTGATCACTTACCCCATAAATCAAGTAAGTCTATAACACTTATGGGAGTTACAGCTGTTAAACTTTGCCTTAGGCTATTTCAAATGACTTTTGCAAAAAGAGAAAGAAAAAAGCATTTAGTTTTAAAAGACTACTAATATCTCAAACTACAAGAGAGGGATTCTGGCTTTGGCAGGTTTCTCAAAGAAAGCCTCAAGCGTCTTAAGTTACTACTGCATGCCAGACAACTGAAACTGAAAGAAATGTCACCTAATGCAATACAATAATTCTAGGTGAATTAAACACTTGCTAGATTATTATTGCACTCATGTCTGCAGAAACATTAGATATAGTTTTATTGCTTTTTACCTTTTATTTAATAATATCAAAATAAAATATATTTTATTTTATAATGATAAAGCATTTTTTTACATTAGGCAAGGCAAGTTTATGTATACAGTATATCATATTTTATACACGATGGTAATTCAAAGTGCTTTACATATAAAATGAATTAAAATAATCACAACATATGCGTAAGAAAAAGAAAAAAAATCTTATTTAACTAAAGGCTAAAATATTATTCCTGACTACCTGAATCCCTAAATTCGGGGCTCCCCAGTCTGAATGGAAGAGTCAGAGAGCTTCAGTTCGTGTGACTCGCAACTCTCGTCTTACTAGTGACCTCCTACCCTTCAATAGGGAGGAGTTTGCCTCACCTTCTGCATCTGATGGCTTCCAATGCCTCCGACGCCTCAAAGTAGTGGAGTTATCACCAACCGTCTGCCTCTGATGGCTTTCGGTAATACACCAGTCTGCTTCCAAGGACCTGGTGTCCCAAACTCACGTCTGAGTGTGTGCGTAAACTCACCGTTTCACTTCCTCTTTATGAAATCATAGAATACATTAGAATCATTGGAATGCAGTGTTCTTAACCAGAGCTTTCTTGTCCACTTTTTTTCCTTGTTCCTCTTGTCCGATTCTTCTATATGCACATCCTCACATTGAATTTCATGGTTTTCACCCTCTAATTGCCCCCCGGCCAGTGTTTCTGAGGTAGAGCCACAATCCAATTATCCAGCCTCTAATCTATGGGGGGTGTTTCCAGCAGTGAGTCTGACATTTGTAATAAAGCGATGATATGATGGCATTCTACAGCTGACAGCTGGATAAAACCCTGCTGCTGTGTTTTGGTGGCATATCAGAGGAACTTGGCCTTCCAAATGTGAAGTTTGGCACTTCTTCAATGGGGCAACTGGCACTTTCAAAGTTTCCCATGAATGATGGACGGACATTTCTTTGCGCTTTCGGAAAATAGGAAAACAGCAGCTGGCAGAATGTCTCTATTGGACATCGCAGGAGGGCTAGCCGGCTTCCTACTCCTGCTGAGAGCCGCCCGTCTGAGCCGTAAGTGTGAATTTGGCTCGTATGATGGAAATGATTATTGCACAGATTATTGTAAGAGGAGTCAAGCACTTGATGGTCTCAAACACCAGTGTTAAGCAAGTTAATTGGTTTTTGGATTTAAAATCAGGGAAATCAGGAAATTCAGATGAAGAAACTCTAAATATATTTGAGGATATTATACATTAAGACTAAGGCAGTAAATGTACATACTAGGGCTTAAAGGGACAGTTTACCCAAAAATGAAAATTTCCATACAATGACTGTCAATGACTGTCATTGAATGGACAATAACAGTTCTTCAGAATATTTTTTTGTTTTCCACAGAAGAAAAAAAGTAAAAGAGGAAAAAAAGGAGAGAAGAGCAATTGGTCGAATATAATAAAGTGAAATTTTCTTTCCAATGTTATGATTTCATAGACTCCACATGGAGTTCTCGGCAATAACTAATACAATAACTAATTCAATACAACAAACGACATGGCAAAAAGTGCATTCGATATATCTGTGAGTTGATTTTGTAGCACCGTTCAAGCAGCAATGTTATTCAAGCTGTTGACATAATCCTGACTTGAATGTCTGCGTGTGTGTGCGTGTGCACTAACTCTCCCATGTTGTGATTGTCCAAAGCATAGACCCAGCTTTCAGTTGTCTGAAAAGAGAGGTCCAATCACCCTGGGGCTAAAGCGATTGCCTCTTGCTCTCACTAAGCAGCCTGCCTCCTTCCATCTCTTTTCCCCCCGCTCTGTCTTTCTCTCCCTACACCGCTACAGCAGAAATAATAACTCTCATTTATTTCACAGATTTCCTTCTCAACCTCAATCGCACTCTTTTCAAATCATTCCATTGGATCCTGTCACCGTAATGACACTTCTCATGCCTGATCCCCCTGAGCCGTTGTGTGAGAGAGAATTAGGTTCTCCTGACCAGACCTCCTCTACTCTGCTGGGAACCTGATTGTGCAAACTGCCGACTGGCCTTCCTTCCCCCTCCAGCACAGAAGCAGAATACAAATAAGCCTCCAGTTCCCTTCATAGTGATTTGAATCACTCTGAGAATTATAATGACCCAGGGCTTATGAAAGGTAGTATTGATTCATTAGTGCAAGTCATGCGTGTGTCCACCATCACTGCTCATGTCTTGGATTTCTGGCAAACATTCTTATTCCTTTTTTAATGGAATAGTTGAGTACCTTTTACTAAAAAAATTTGAAAGAAAATTTTGCTAAGAAATTTTGACCTATCATTAATGTGACTAAATAACACATTGATCGATTAATTGAATTATTTTGTAATTGGCTTGTGTAAACTATTTAACTGCTATTAAGTTGCATAATATATATATTATTATTACACTATTTTTAGATCTATAAACTTGGATTTTCAATTCAATTTAAGTTTATTTGTGTAAATCATTAGACAAAAACAATTTATCATGATTTCCTAATTTAGACAGTCATTACAAAGCAGAATGAAACAAATTAATGTGATCACATTCTGTAAATGTTTGGGAAATTATTGCATTAAACACTTATTACTAAAATTAATATCACAATTTGTTGACAAGTTAACTTTGACATCCATATATATATATAAAACATTTGAATAAAGTTAATATAAGATAAAATTGTGATATTAATGTTTGCAATAAATGTTTAATACAATAATTTCCCAAACATTTACAGAATGTGATCACATTACTTTGTTTCATCATATATATATATATATATATATATATATATATATATATATATAAATATATATATATATAAATGAGCAATATCACATGCAGTGTGATATGTAAGGGATAATGTACATCCAGCCGGTTGTTATCTCAGAATAAACCCCAACAGGGTGATTTATTTAAAAGGGTTTTTTCTGAGAGAAAAACCGGCTGGATGTACATTATCTCGCTTATTACACGGCTACTTGCCAAATAAGTAAATAATTAGACACAAAATGTCGAAATATTTTATTTCATAGGCCTAATTAAATAACTGTACACAAAATATTGATTTGACTGAGTTTTAATATTTTATTAGCTTACCAAATGCAAAATTTCCATGAGGAGAAAACTTTCCTTGCAATCCTATAGCACTGACAGTGACAGATACCTGGATGAGCCTGTGTTATTAGTTTTTAGCAGTTGTTTTCGGGGAATAACATACCACTGGATGCCACGATTGACCAATCTGAATCAAGTATTCCATAGAGGCGTGTAATAATAGGAAATAAATAAACACAAGCAAGTGTTCAGTCAAACGTACAAAAGCAGCAATCTAGTAGGCCATACAGGACTTAAGTTAAATATATAGTAGCCTAAATATAAAGTTATGAAACAGAATTTTCCCCTTAACCAAAATCGATTTGCTCTGGAACATGTAATAGATTAATAAGACCAAATATTGCCCGTTTGATGTACCCCAAATTAATTATATCTCATGTTTAACCACAATCTACATACAGTAAGAGCCAACAGCAAATTCTCGAAGTACTAGCCGAGATGGCGCTGTTCTCTGTGGGTACATGAGCACTGAAAGGCCGCTTAAGGCCTAGAGCTCAATCTCTGAAAACTTCTTAACAAAGTGTAAAATAGGCACTATGCTTATATATGAGTCACATATCTGAGGTCTAAATAAGTACATTCTCGCCTAAACAACTCTTAAAACTACATTCCGTGACACAACAACAGTAGTATTTATAAAAAATATGGTGGATTTGCTACCCCCTGGGTTATCCAAACTAACTTGAGGTTCATTCCACCACTATTTAAAACTAAACATTCCACTGAATTGGCCAAATGTTCCCCCAAAGAAAAGTTCACATCAGATTGTACCGCATTGTTATAAGGTTAAGCATCACTCAATGAATCATCCATTGATTTGTCCACCTCTGGAGGTCAGACATTGTCTTCAGAAGTCATGGCTGACCTTAGCTCTTTTACTTTACTGTTTTTCTATTGATCTCCACTGTCAAGAGTTCCTCGGACAAGGAAAGAGGTTTTGCAAGGGTTCTGTAGGCCTCAATCCTCTCACAACCCTCTAGCAGCATGCACTGTACTCAAGAATTTACAGCTCCTTTATTCAAAGGCCCCAGATTTAAGTCTCATTTGAGCAGTTGGATGTCAGTGGATGATCCTGGGATGATCTGGGTTTTGTGCTGAAATGAGACACCATGTGTTGTCACCAACAGCTATTCAGTGTAGATCCAGGAGAAAGACACACTCTTATCCCTACACTGTCCCTCATGTAAGCTTCACGTCTTCCCACCTCTTGGCAGCTGTAAAGCCCTGTTTGCCAACACACAAGTGTCGTTCATCACTCTGCCAGTGATTAAAATCCCCAGCTGTTGGCATCTGTGATAGGCTGTCAGTCAGCTGACTGAGTTAGTGATCTTCTCAGACACTGGTGGCATAAATCAGGACCTCAATAATTAATCAGAGAATGAATTCTGCATAGTTTCAGTCTTTATCTTTATAATTACTGCCCACCAAGGCCACAAGGTAAAGGGATGAGTCAGAAGTCTTCAGGCAGCAGGAAATAATTCCTTAAATAGGAAAATCAGAAAGGAAATCAAACGGTAATGATAATCATAGATAGGTGATACTTGACTGTCTATCTGTGACCATACGATTATGATGATGATGATGATGATAATAATAATAATATTTAGTGATGATTTTTTTTTTAGACCAAATAATCTTCTCGATTTTGTAAATATATTTTAATAATTTAAATAATTTTTAGTTTTGCTTGATTATATTTTGTTATCATTTTAGACATTTTAATAAGCATTATTACATGTGGTGCTACTGAATAGTATGATGAACGTCGCTTAGTATGATGTCAACGTATATTGTTCAACTGAAAAGTCTTTTTTTCCCCTTTCAGAGAACATAAATTAACATACAGCTATTAAACCCCACCGATCTTTAAAAGGCTATTTAAGATGCTGAACCTCAGACCGTGAACTTATATATTCATCATTGCTTAATGGGAGTGAAGGCAACTTGTGTTATTGTAAGTCCTCTGATAAGGTCTTAGCTCACAGTGGAAGGTTAAGAGATGTGAAATTGGAGGTTAGACAGGGGGCTGAGGCTTTAAAAGACAAGGTTAAGCACATTATTGAAATGTCCTTTTATGAAAAATAGCTTATACTGTGTACAGCCTTATGTATTCATTTTCATTGTTAGACTTTGTGAATCCAGTATGTGATGATGCTAGAAAATGGAGGACAGTGCCACACAAGGGGTCATTCTTAACTGTCTATCTGTGACTATGCAATCGCTCTCCTTGTTTAAAGAAAAAAAGCAGCTTCTGGGATTATATCATTCTGAATCCTCCCCCTAACAGTCATTGTAAAGTTGTAAGGATCATTATATTTTGCATTATCCACCCCTCAGTGGCAGACCAAGGGCAGCAATGTTCTCCAGGGCAGCAGGGGCGGGACAAACCCTGCCCTCATCCATCACTCATCAGCAGCCAGCTCTCCATTCCACTTGAATCACAAGTAAATTCCCCCCGATATACATCCATTGACAAAACATATGACATTTTGACTGCTTTATAATCCCCCCCCCCCATACTAAAGGCTAGAAACATACCGTTGGTCTAGACCAAATGCAACTCACAAGTCTTGTATGGGGCTCAAGCCCCTAAGGCTAAAATCCTAGAATTGCCCCTGGCCACATGTACCACACTAAAAAACTCTGTAAAATGTATTTTTTTCCACAGTTTAGGGCATACAGTTTGTGTCATAGCTGTATGCACAAAACTTAAACTACATTTGTCACAGTAGATCAGGGGTTTTAAAAGTCCAAGACAGTGGGCCTCCCTTTTGTCACAACGTACACAATGGCGCCTCCCCACCCCTCAATTTTTACACATTTTCAATAGCGATCAATGCACCTAGAGCGCCACACAAATACGGTTTGTTTGCGCATCAATAATAACGGACTCTCATCTCGTGTGCTTAATACATGACTCCTGCATGTCACTTTAATCGTCGTCATCCATCAAAACTTTAATAGCTCGACTCCGGTTTGCTTTATCCAACCTAGAGATGTAGTTTGCGTATCATATGCTCATGCAGCGGTTGGGTGTTTTGAGCCGCCGTTTAGTCTGTTGAGATGAGAAACAGTTTGGGCTGCTTCGATAAAAATCACAGAATTGGAGAGCGATCGTGCTTTGAAGCCAAATACACTATTCTCTCCGCCATCTCTAATGAAATCGCCGGACTTTTCTCTGCATTAGGGCTGTTTTAGACTGACTATTTGAATGCATTCGCTCTCTGCATCCTTGGACAGGAGTTTACGGTTTAAAATGATCTGATCGAAAGCAGAGGAGTGGAAAGATAATGACGTCGCTTGTCAAAAAAAACCTGCTTCTTGTTGAATTTGTTTCCCCTATAATGGATTGATTGAAATGATTTATCATTGATTAATTCTTGTCATTTTTTTTTTACCACTTTGTTCGACTCCCCTGACATGCTCTGGCGCCCCTCACTTTGAAAACCCCTGCAGTAGATGAACTCACCATATGAAGATCAGGGGCCGTATTCACAAAGAATTTTATCTTACCACTAGGAGTACTCCTAAATTGCACTAAAATATTTTAGCTAGGAGTTTTCTCTTAAAAGTTATTCACAACGCCTTTCAGACCTACTCTTAGTAAGGAAAAATGACGACTCCTAAACTAAGAGTGAGTCTTCGTTGCTATGGATGACGTCACTTCTCATGCACGAGCCTCCTCGCAATGATCACGGTGATTGGTTGTTAGATGACAGGGCCATCATGCGGAACATAACACAGACGCAACAAATCATGGATTTTGTCCTACAGAAAATAATAATAGTAATGTCATCGAAATGTTTGTGCAGGCCCCAGTGAAGTGTAATTCTAACAAGGCAGAGAGAGAGAGAGAAGTCGTGAATTAAATCAAATTAAATCAAGGTAGCCTAATACCCCAATGAAAACCGCCACTTGCCTAATAATGAAAAAACGACACTTGCATTAACACTTGCTTGGTTAATTGACATCCTATTAGCCTAAATAGACTAGTTAAAGCAAGGAAATGTTACTCCTATTGAAGTAATGTAATGGTGTGTTCACACCGAACGCGAATAATGCGTCAAATACGCGTCTATCGCTTGAACATTCGCTCGAGTTCAAATTTTTCAACTTGCGCGGAAGACATTCGCGGCAAACGCGTCGCCCAATTCGCGTCATTTGCAACGCCCGGCGCGAATGATGCGCCTATTCGCGTCTTTGCATTGACTTTGTATGTAATCTACTCGCGCAAATAATTAAATTCGCGTTCGGTGTGAACACACCATAATAGTTGAATGACGGTGGATTATGAACTCGCCAAAACGGAAAAGAAAGCCCAACTGGACGCAGGATCAGTTACTGCTGCTGGCCCAAAAACATAATAAAAGTGAAATTCGGCACTGGGATATGAAGCAAAACTAAGCGTGAGAATGGGAGAGGATTTGTTTGCAGATCAATGCAGCGTTCCCGCTTGTGTCGCGGACCCCGGACGACTGCGAGAGGCGGTGGTGTGCGCTACAATCCTTTGTGAATAGGTCTTAGTGAGTTAGGAGTCCTCTTGACTTCTTTTAAGCTGTCCCAGACTTAGGTGCTACTTTTAGGGCTAAAATGCTTCGTGAATTACTCTTAGTGAAAACAATTAGGAGTCCTAAAGTTAGGAGTGACACGCCCATTATTTTTAGGAGTTGCTCCTAAATTTGCCAGTTAGGAGCTACTTTTAGCCTTAAAATTCTTTGTGAATACGGCCCCAGTACTAAACCTGTATATTCAAACATTTTGACATAGCGTTTTTATCTGCAGCGTGGCTTCAGGTGCCCTGTAATCTTATATTTGACTCAGAAATCTTCTCTTGCAGCCTGAAGTAATGTTATTCATTCCTTTGGCCTGCCACTTGATGACCCGGTTCCATGACTGCCTGTATGAATTTTTTTATTACACTTCCTTTTGGCATATCCTTCTTCTATGACACAAAGCCAGTGACCTCTGACCATTTCTCTCTTTCCTCGAACCTTCTGGCACCATCCATGTCAGGCACTGTTCGTTCCTAGAAAGTCAGTTCTCTTACTACTAAAAATGGACTCTATATAGCACACATACAGTTGTGAATAGGGAATGAACACAGGTATTGCAACCATTAAAAGTACTCTTAACTGCTACCGTCTGCTCTTCCATCTTATCTCAATTGATTCCAGGCTGCGTAAAGTGTTTATAATCAGGCTCTACCTCAGTCCTGCCTCTTCCTGCTGAAACTAATGAGGTGACTTTTCAAAACGCAGCATATCAACCCAGCCTGAGTTTATTTAATTAAAAATGCTCCAGCACTGCTCACGCCACAGCAGCAGTGGAGGACTCTAAATGCCAGGGCCCATGTTACTGCTTCTCTGCTTCTCAAGAGAGTGTCTCTGGAGAGAGATGATTGCTTTGTTGAGTTTTAATGTCAGGATGGTTTTTTTATATGTATTATCGGAGATGCAGTCCAGAGGCTTCCTTGGCTTTTGTTAGATGCGATAAACAGCTCCCTGGGCTTGAACCATAAAAAAACTCTTTCACATCACTTAATTGAATTAACTTCTCTCCATCTGACAGCCAGGAGTGGGATAGTGCCACTATGAAGTGCCTGTGACGGAGCTCAGCGTGAAAAAAAAAACAGAAGACATCTTACCCGGTATCTTGTCGAGATGGATGAAATGTTGTTGTTGATACTGAGATATTTATGTGGGCTATATTCCAGGTCCAATACAAAGTAAACTCAATCAGTAGTGTTTATGACATAATTTTTATGAAATAACAGAAATATTTCCCCCTTTTTCTAAACCCCCCCCCCCCCCCACAAAAATCTGGGTTAAAGTGATGCACTTACAAAGGAATTGATTTGGGCCAATGTGTAGGCATTAATATTCTCACTGTTTCAACAGACACAAGATGTAAACAATATGTTAACATAATTTTACAACAGAGGCTCATTGAAAAAAAAAGTGCCTGTGATGATTTTTCCGATAAATTATATTGATCTTTATTTATTTGATAGGGACAATGCTTGTTAATGAACATTAGTATAAAACACAAAATGTAAACAAGCCGGATTATACCAACATTGCTAATTTACATCCATAGTCCCTATATTACATTGATTTTGCTCATTTTGCGGCACTGTCAAAGTGAAATGTCTGTGAGTGGCGCTAAAAGCATGTTCAGTTTTATTTTAACCGATGAATGTGAATCTGGCAACATTTTATTACATTGTTTGTTGTCCATATTATGGCAGTTTGAAATTGAAATGCCCATTGAAATGTACTAAACCCTACCCTAAACCTAAACGATAGTGTTAACAAAAGCAAACGTGGCGTAAAACACATTTACTGAAACATCAACATATATTAGTTCACAAAGCACCCACTATAAATGTGTTTTGAGGTCATAACATATTATCACAATGAACCGCATGGATATTGGTCTTCAATAATCGATAATCTCCTCCTTTATGTATAGTTTATGTGAAAAGGAATAAAAGTTATTGTAGTTTTACAGTCTCTTTGTTTATTTCAGCTGGAAATTGCAATGAACTGTATGTGTATGTATATATATATATGTTTTTGGAGTTTTGGAAAAAAATATAGGTAGAGGCATGGTTTCCCAATGAGCCCATGGTTTTCAAATTTTTAGTCTAATTTTACAGCTTTGTTTTCATTACATATAGGCTATATATAACAGCATAAGCTCTGTAATTCCACAAAAAAAACAATGGTTTAAATAAATCTTACAGCTCGAATAATACTCAAGTTTAAAAAGAATAATTATTACAAGTGCTTTTGTAAAATTAAGTTCGATATTTCTGATTTAAACCCTCCAGAAAGTTGCCCCATTCACTTCCAATGTAAGTGTCTCTATGTAAAATCCATTTTTGCTTCATTTTAATTAAATGAATTTGTGCACTGATCAACATTATGCCACAAATGCTGTTGATTGAACTATATTGAATCAGGAATGTTTCATTTTGTTAGACTGATTTTTTTTTTTGGAGAGTTATCTGTCAGTCTTCCGTTCGACTTGGCAGAGCAGCAGAAAGTAGAGTGTGACCCCAGCTGATACTTTGTTTTGTCTCCATCACTTAAAAATACTTTCCTGGGTATTCAATGCTCTCACGCTACTGCAGCAGGAGACCTGAGGATGATGTTGCCATGGCAATGTCATCATCATTGTGATACTGTCGCTAGGCGCTGACTTTGGCGTGGTTTGCAGTGAGTGCGTGGGCAGAGACTTCCTGTGAGCTAATCGATTTCTGCATGTGGAGATTGTGTGTGGGTGAATGTGCGTGTGTGTTTTCATGGAAGGCTATTAAGCATGAAAACCAGACTGTGTGTGTGTGCTTTTCCACACTACACAGAGGTCAGTAATGAGATTGCTATCTGTCAGCATTCATTCTTGTGCCGGTTTGAAGATATGAGGAGATTTAGAGAGGGTCAGGAATCACATTGCGCTGAGGTTTTGCTGACAGCAGCCACCAAACATTGCACCTCTTCTGCTGGGGAGATATTCTCATTTTTCTGGCTCTTGTGTTTGTGACTGGTATAAATATTACATCCATCCGTAGTGAGGGTGAAAACAGTCTCTGCAGACAAGTAATAAAAGCGAAATAAAATAAGAGAAAGGATTTTTGATGAAATGTAAGTGACGAGAGCTTATAAAAGAACTGGTTCTGATTGCATTACGTAGCAATGCCACGCTCTCCTCAATCTCCTCAAATCTCCCTCTATGTCTTTCTTCTCTCTCCCCGCTTCTTTCTCCACATGTTGCTGATGGAGTCCTGCTCACTTTGGCTCTGCTGCTCTACATTGTAATGAAAGGGTCTCTTTTTCTCTCTCAGGCTCTGCACAAATGCAGCCATTAAAGTGCATTAAAGAACAAAATAATTCTCTTTGTGAGAGAGGAAAAATGTCTGGCTACTGCCAGAATTTTGGCTAATATAAGTGTCCACCTGGTACTCCTCAAAATGGAGTCTTGTGTATCTATGCCTTTTATCTACAAAAGAGGGCCTGTAAATAACAGACTACAAGCTCTATGACAAAAACAATACAGTTCTGCTTTCATATTTATAATTGGAAGAGAATACACATCAGATTCATCAAAGAACTCCTCACACGCACTGATGTGAATGGAACACCATTCTAAAATACTCTGACCGAGTTTCCCGCAGTACTTGTTCTGCCGCTACACCAATACAAAACAGTGCAACCAGTGAAGTATGATTTCCAAATAAATTACACTTATGTGCCAGTTCTTTTAGTGTATCAAAACAATTCAGTGCAAGTATGATTCCATAATGAATGACTTTTATGATCTGGTTATTTTTAGTGAATCAAACACATGCAGCTCGACCAACGCAGTCCGATTCACAAACAAATGTTTCTAATGAGTTGATTCTTTGTAGTGAATCAAATACAGGGCAGTGCAGACTGATTTGCTGAAGAATGATTCTTATGAACCAGTTATTTTTAGTGAATCAAAACACACCTGGCAAATAACTTTAACTTAAAGTTAACCCTCAAATAACCCCCTCCCCCGACAGAGTCTGTCATTTTAACTGAACGATAAAGTTTTGATTAAGTTATGACATTTTGATTAAAACTTTTGGTCATTTTTTTAAAAATATACCTGGATGAATTGTTCAAAATAAGATCTATAACATTCAATTAGAAAATAAATGGGTTGGATTTTCATTTCATGCCGACTTATGAAACTATGCCACATCATGCCTTGGGTGTTCGACTTCATGTTGTAGAAATAAGCAAGGGTTAGCAAAAATGGGTTGCCAGAGTATTTCCCTCCTCAGGAAGATCTGATGGCTTTTTACAAGCAGCAGTAGCAGCAGTAGTAGGTCGATGTGAGCTGGGTGACATCCTGACTGGAAGGCAAACACCTGACCTTCAGCTCCTCTGGGAACACTTTAGCACAGAGCAATAAACAATCCTCTAGAGATGTGTGGCTCTCAACACTGCAATAATAAGAGTGACCTTTATTTTGTAATTAAAACCATGCTACTTCTGCTAAGCCAGTAAATTAAGCCAATAGGATATTGCTAGTTGAAATTAATGTGACTCAAGGAGTGTAACAGCAAGAATGCTAGCCTTAATTACTAGCGAGGCATGCATGTGTGCCCTTTATGTACTTTAAGCTGGACTTAATAGGAGATGAAGTGAAAAAGTGTGGATTAAACGTTCTATGTAGTTGTTTTCAATCTTTGTCTCCTTTAAAGCACTTTGCAGTGATGCTTTGTATGCTTCAGATGGCAGATTGTTGTTGAAGGCACAGTTGGAGCACATCCCTCCATGCCGGTCTTGAGGCTATTGATTTCGCTGCCTCCAGAATGACTATTGACTCCATTTATTTAAGCGAGGTCCCTAACGACACTTGAGATCAACATGATTTCTGTCAAACTGACTTAACGGAGCAAGCTCTACTGATCTTGGTATAGTCATCTGAGAATGTTGATTTCCACCCATGCCCGTACTAGACCCAGATGCTCCATCTTGTCTGAGCGCACAAAGACGATCCCGTCAGTTTTGCAGGTAGAAGTGGAGATTGGAGTCCCTGAGGGGGCCTTGCTCCTTATTCCTCACTGAGTACCAGACTCAGGATCTTGACCTGAATTAGCATAACCGTCACATTTCTCACCTTTTCCCCACCTGAGGCGAGAACACCACAATTGAGCTCATTATCAACCCCCCGAGTCATCAAGCGTCCAACACATGCTGACAACATCAGTAGCCGCTAATGGCCATTTGGTCTTAGCCTTAATGCAGAAAACCGAAGCGGAGGTTATCCGAGGAAAGGTTATTTGTGCGGTGTATAGCTTTTTAGAGGTTGAAGACGTTCTATAAGAAGAACTGGTTTGTGATATGCACTTTCTTATGGCACCTGCTCAACTTTACTAATTTACCCAAAAAGATTAGGCTTTTAAAGACCTTATTTGGTGTTAGCTTTTACAGAAAGTGAGCTTTTATTGCCGCTGTGGGAATAGGGAAAAAAAACAACAACAAAAAAACTGGTGTACCGGTTAGTGCACATACACTTTGAGTTGTAGAGCTTATCTGGGGGATTCTGGCCTGTTTTGTGCCCTGATTTTATTCCTTTCTCACCAATCATTTCCTGTGTCCTTTGTACTTCTTCTGTGGAAATTTGAAAAAAAAAAAAACATCTTAAAAATACAAAATGTTTTGGTGTTGTTTTGCTACTTTTTTGTGTCTTACATTGTTAGTTTGCACCCACTCTTTTAAAATGTGTAATATAGTAGTGTTGTTTCTGCAATAGGACCAGTTCCAGAATGTATAGTACACACAGTTTATTTATAAAATGTATATATATATATATACACTCACCTAAAGGATTATTATGAACACCATACTAATACTGTGTTTGACCCCCTTTCACCTTCAGAACTGCCTTAATTCTACGTGGCATTGATTCAACAAGGTGCTGAAAGCATTCTTTAGAAATGTTGGCCCATATTGATAGGATAGCATCTTGCAGTTGATGGAGATTTGTGGGATGCACATCCAGGGCACGAAGCTCCCGTTCCACCACATCCCAAAGATGCTCTATTGGGTTGAGATCTGGTGACTGTGGGGGCCATTTTAGTACAGTGAACTCATTGTCATGTTCAAGAAACCAATTTGAAATGATTCGAGCTTTGTGACATGGTGCATTATCCTGCTGGAAGTAGCCATCAGAGGATGGGTACATGGTGGCCATAAAGGGATGGACATGGTCAGAAACAATGCTCAGGTAGGCCGTGCCATTTAAACGATGCCCAATTGGCACCAAGGGGCCTAAAGTGTGCCAAGAAAACATCCCCCACACCATTACACCACCACCACCAGCCTGCACAGTGGTAACAAGGCATGATGGATCCATGTTATCAATCTGTTTACGCCAAATTCTGACTCTACCATCTGAATGTCTCAACAGAAATCGAGACTCATCAGACCAGGCAACATTTTTCCAGTCTTCAACTGTCCCATTTTGGTGAGCTCTTGCAAATTGTAACCTCTTTTTCCTATTTGTAGTGGAGATGAGTGGTACCCGGTGGGGTCTTCTGCTGTTGTAGCCCATCCGCCTCAAGGTTGTGCGTGTCGTGGCTTCACAAATGCTTTGCTGCATACCTTGGTTGTAACGAGTGGTTATTTCAGTCAAAGTTGCTCTTCTATCAGCTTGAATCAGTCGGCCCATTCTCCTCTGACCTCTAGCATCAACAAGGCATTTTCGCCCACAGGACTGCCGCATACTGGATGTTTTCCCCTTTTCACACCATTTTTTGTAAACCCGAGAAATGGTTGTGCGTGAAAATCCCAGTAACTGAGCAGATTGTAAAATACTCAGACTGGCCCGTCTGGCACCAACAACCATGCCACGCTCAAAATTGCTTAAATCACCTTTCTTTCCCATTCTGACATTCAGTTTGGAGTTCAGGAGATTGTCTTGACCAGGACCACACCCCTAAATGCATTGAAGCAACTGCCATGTGATTGGTTGATTAGATAATTGCATTAATGAGAAATTGAACAGGTGTTCCTAATAATCCTTTAGGTGAGTGTGTATATATATATATATATAAATACAAATTTTATAAATAATCTACTGTGCGAATATATATATATATATATATATATAAATTAATTCTAAAAAATAAACTATGGTGTGTATGTGTGAATATATATATATATATATATATAATGTATATACTGTGTATATATACAGTATACACACAGTAGTTTATTTATAAATTACATTTATATTATAATGTTTTAGTATAAAACACTATAGCCTATATTATTTATATATTCATTTATATTCATCCCATTTATTTTAGATTTCTGTTTCATAGGTTTAACAAAAATATAATATAATATAATATAGGATAATAAATAAAATAAAATAAAATAAAATATAATATTTTCAAATAACCTTTCTTTGTTCCCGGTTGGGGAAACACTGGTCTTAAAGACAGTTGTCTACTAATTGTCTGTCATTGATTTAACACATTACCGCCATTTGTTGATGGTGCACATTAAGTATCAATTTGAAATAGATTGCAATTGCCAGAGAGTCTGAAACAGATGCAATTATATCAGTATTAAAGAGATGTGCTAATTAATTATTGAAATTGTTCTCTAGAGTTTGACAACTAGGCAACACTGTTTGGCGTATTGTTGCCATGGCAACATAGAATAGTTGGCAAATGCACCTGGTCCTGGTACACCTACGGTTGAAATGGTGGATAAAAAGCTAGAGATGTCCCCAGATGGAGCTCTGGTAGGATGAATTCATGACAAAATGGGATTGTATGTCTCCTCAGCAGATGCACCTGCATTCCCCATAGTCACTGTCTGAGCCTCAGGGACAGTAGAGACACCACAGGATGGAGAGGTGAGCCAAACGATACAAAAAATATTCATCCCTGTCCTAGGAGATGGCCTTAGGAGGATATTGCTTTCATACACTCCCAGACTGCAGTAGGAAACAAGCCTCTGCTTTACCAGGGTCAAATCACCCAGCGGTGTGGAATTAGTTTGACATAAGCAGGCGTCTCCCATCAACCCTGCTACCTTTGGGCTCTAATTATTTACATTTGCACTAGAAGAGCTGCAGATCTTCATCAATTAGCCTTCACCCACCGCCGCCTCGTCTTTCACCCAGTCAGAAAGAGGAGAGTGTTCCTGTCTCATTCTTAGCACCCCTGTAGTGAATTATGTCAAGTCCAGTGGTTATTAGATTATCTGTGTGTCTGTGTGAAATGCTTGGATGCATGTTGGTGAGGAAGGAAACATCATCTTCTGTACACACTGTCTCCTTGTGGACGAAATGTTCAGGAGATATTAATGCTCTACTGCTTACATAAATAGAAAATATCCAGATGATATTAAGTGTGCAAAGCATCATTCACTCTAAGGTCACAACCCATAGATTAATGCAGCACAACATCTTCCACATTATTACTTTTCGCTCAGGTTAATAAAAGCTAAAAATTGCTTGATCCACTGCTTGAATGTCTAAAGATTTGAACTATATTTGCCAAAGCACCTTGAATATTCTCATTACTTTTGTTGAGGAGTCTTTATACGTTATTCTTCTGTGTTTAGACAAAAGAGCCTAGACACTTTAGCACAGTTATAGTACATACAACTCACTAAGTCAAATCAAAGGAAACATTGTTGGGGTAAACAACTTTATTATTGTTAAAAACATTTATTAGACATTTAGCTTTGTTCTTTAGAACAGGATCCAGGTCCTAACACTGTATTCTGGTGTTTTACATGTGGCTCTGTGCCAAGTAATGAGAACAAAGCTCTTAATAAGTAAGTAGTCTTTCAGTAGATGCTTTTATCAACAACAAAAAAACAAAAACAAAACAAACAACAACAAAAGAACATTGCACAACCTGTGGTTAAGTGCTTCGCTCAAGGACACAATGGTGATGCAAGATTTATGGTTAAATTTACCTGCCCTAAGCTTTAGCCAATGGATGGATGGATGCAGGAGACGCAACACAGGAGTTTAGCATATGTGAAATACATATTTCAGTGAGCCAAAGAGAAATTTGCTTTGTTTTTTTTTACTTAAAATGCGTCCTTTATCCAACTGAGAAATTCACATTTCTCACAAAAATTCACTCCTACAGTCAATATCAAATTAAAGTTTATGAGTGTGGGATGCCACACTTGTATTAGAACAGCCTCTCTCTCATTTCTTATCAAACAATTGACAAAAATATGCTGTAATGGCAACAATCCTGGAACATCTCCAATTCAAACTCAAACACGTATTGAAGAATATAATTATTTGCCAGTTTTGAAATGTAAAAGAGGGACATCACTCTTCCTCATGATATTGCATAATAACAAATTATTCAGATAAAAAATTTATAAAATACTTAAATTTCATTTTATACATACCTGCATATGGTTGGGTTAAAATTAATAATATTGGGCAACGTTTATAAAATACAAAAATCTTGAAATATTTTGAAAAATGTAAAATAAAAAGGGAATAATGTTGATTAGTTGACAATTGGACAGATGGTAATAACACAATTGTGACATCTTGCAGTGCGATACTGTGTGACATCTTGAGATTTTGAACATATTGTGCACTTAAAGTAGAATTATGTGCCTGAAGGACTTTTAGGATGCAGAAATGATGGGATTTCATATCTGAGTCACAGGAGGCAGATGAGCTTTGACAACATGTTTTTTTTTTGTTTTTTTTTAAGAATTTTCAGAAATGTAGCTTGTTTGTTTTCCATTATGGCTTGTTCAATTGAATCACTCACTGCCTAGAGCAAAATTAGACAAGGAAGTGAACCAAGAACACAAAGTTGCTTTCACTAGACCTAAATGTCCTCTAAAAACTCTCCCAGCTAAAAATGCTATCCTTCACCTGCAGTAAAGACCAGAAAAACAATGAGAATGAGGTATACAAATAGCATAGCTTTCCTCCCTTTTTAGAGCATGATGGTAATGTCATGTTGCATGCTATGATCTAAAACCAAAACAATCTGAGTAATATCCCTCCTAAAACATATGTTGCCTTGTGGTTTAGTAGTAGGACCACAGTTGCAGTCCATGAAAAATTAAAAATGTAAATAAACCCAAATAAATTCTCAGTCATACTCAGTGTTTGGTCTCTCTGAGGAGTGAAGTGCTGCACAACCCATCTGGCCCTAGGCTTATTTGTGACATGCGTATCTATCATTATGGTTGGTGGTCTCTCCCAGTACTACTTGAACGATCATTAGATATTAAATAGAGTTTTCGGATGGCTATCAACCAGTGGGGAGATAACAAAAGCATTTATCGTGGGTGACACATTTACATTGATTGCCAATAAGGAGAAAGTAGCCTCAGAAAAGACTTGCGCAGGTGTTTTTTCTTCCCAAAAGAGCAGCTTTATGAACTAAACAGTACAATATAAATTCAGTCAATGAGGAGGTCTGTAGTTATCTTCTTTTCTTTCTCTCCTCATCTGTCGTGGGTCATGCTGCTTTGTTGCTTAGCTCAATTATCTGCCTTTCTTTTGGTTGATAGATGTGCATGTGTGATGGCTGTGTGGTCTCCCACATGAGATCCTGCAAACTTATGACAGCTATTAAGTAATTCCCAAATCGATGGCTACAAGGCACTTCACCCGCTGGATTTGGATTGTAAGGATTTTTGGATATGCTTCTGAATATTGATCCTCGTATTTCAAGGAACGCCTGACATCTGGAGTCCCTGTGGGTTGATTTGTCATTGCTCCCCCCACCCCCATTTGCATATTTCTCCTGTGTTTAATTCCCTTTTTAAACAGAGGCTTAATTAGTTGGAGTCACTGGAGCAGTCTTGGATTATGCCTTTCAGAGAAACAAAACATTTGATCTCATTTAGGGCTGTTAAAGAAAGCAGTGAGGCTCACTGACCATTAGCTACGCACCGAACCAGAGCCTCCGGCACATTTGTCGAGAGCAAAGCCATGAGCTACACTCTAAGGGCCTTCAGAATATGCAGATCAGCCTCTAAAGGTGAGTTAAAGTGAAGGGTTTCAGTACAGTGTATGGCACTTTCCATGAAGCGGGAGGGGAACAAATCATTGGAGGCACAAATACCCTGTTTTTGCTTCCGAGAACTAGCAGATATTGCAGATAATATAGAATCTATTTCTGTCTGTCTGTCTGTATTTAATGATTGTTTATTGCTAGTAGTAAATAAAAAAAGTATAGAAAATGAATGAATAAATACCTTTTTTTGTACACTATTTGCAGAAAAGTGCCAAGCACAGTGTCTTTAAATGTGTTGTAGCCTACACATATTGTATGGATAGTGCAGAGAAAATCCAACCCTGATAGCTATTGACAAGAGCAGGTGTCTCTTCACCTATAATGCTAATGCTGATCAATGAATATATTCAGTGGAGATTCTTGTTAAGAGGGGTATTTACTACATTCTGTTAATTCATGCTGTTGTACGTTTGTAGAATGGCTTTACTAGCTCTGGGGCCTTAGTGCCTGATATAGCATGACGATAATGTCATAGGTGGCTTAATCTTGCGATCCTCTTGGGCATAAAGACGAGAGCATTGTGGTGCTCTTCAGCCCTCACTCCAGTCTATGATTGTGACACACAGGTTTCCAAGGGAACAGATCCTGTAGAGCAGCGTCCAGCAGAGACATGCAGGCTCATTCAGGCCCAGCAATACAAGCCTGTTTCATCCACTGTGCCCCAGCTTCCTCTCTCAGTCTCCAAATTCAGCTGGCCTTTGTCACGGTGGCTCAGCTCCATGCAGTCAGATAGGAGCTGAGCAAAAGGGAAACCAAGAACAAATGCCTCATGACTCACGCCATTCATCCTGTCTTCTATTCTCGCTGCCTCTCTCCTTTCACTCAAAAACAGAAAGAATGAGACAAAAATCACTTTGGGAAGCATGAAATGAGCTGAAGAAAAATGACTTCACTTGTTTTGACCTTTTCTATTAATTTACAAAGGTGTATTATTTTATTTTATATTTCCGCCAGTAAGTACATTTCCCAGGTGTGTTCAGTCATCCCACGGTCTTAAAAAAGAACAATATTTATGAAAATATTTGAATTGTTTGTTTTATTAATGTAAAATGGAAAGTGTATATTTTGGAGTTTTAAAATATTTTTGAACATTTAAAAGAATAAAATAAAAAAATAAATTAAAAGTACAAATATTAAATATGCTTCCGTTCAGGCTTATTTATTCTGTTTGAATAAATTAATAATTTAATTCAGCAAAGATGCATTCAATTGATCAAATGTGACAGCAACTTAACTAAGTCAGTCATTTGAACTTTCTATTTATCAAGAATACTAAAAACATGAATCGGCTTTCCACAAAAATATAATATAACAGCACAACTGTTTTCAGCATTAATAATGAAAAGAGATGTTTCTTAATGACCAAATAAGCATAATTTTTGATGGATTATGTGACACTGAAGACTGGAGTAATGATGCTGAAAATTCAGCTTTTGACATCACAGGGAAAAAAATACATTTTAAAATATATATTAAAATAGAAAACAGCTATTTTAATTACTTTTTAAGAGACTTTCAAAAATATGAAAAAAAATTAGACATAGTTTGAGATGTCTCTGTTGTGTTTTCTTAAAGGGGTCATATAATGGTACATGCACTTTTACAAGTTGATTGTACTGAAATGTGTGTTGGCAGTGTCTGTACACAAACATCATAAAATGATAAAAATCTATCCAGTGGTTTTGTTTTAATCTCCTTATATGTTTTCCCCTGCCTCAAATCGAGCCGTTCGTTTTTGTGACGTCAATAAAACGGATGCCCCTCCCACGATTGTTGATTGACGGGAGCGTTTCAACACAGACCCGCCCTCGCACATGAGGGAGCTGTCAATCATAGTCTGCGCGGACCGGACCGGACCGGACCGGACCGGCGCGGTCATTGTTGATATGCTGGAGCACTGTATATGAGCAGAATGGCGTCTAAGCGATTGTGGTGTTCTGTTCTTGGGTGTAATAACGAACACAGTCATTTTAATGTTCCTGAATCCGTACCGCTGAAGACGCAGTGGCTGAGTTTGTTTTCGAAGGGAATTTTCCACACGAGCAACGTCAATGCTTTCATGTTTGCGCGAATCATTTCACACACCAGACTGCTTTATAAACGAGGATCAGTATAAAGCTGGATTTGCTAAGAAGCTGCTCATGAAAAAAGGATCGGTACCAGATATTCGTTTTCCTGCTGAACCTCCAGAAGAACAGAAGTGAGTGAAACGTTTTATTAAACTTTATATTAATATATAAATCTTTGCAAATCGCTAGCTGCACGCTTCACAATGAATGCGTCTAAGGTTTACACTCAGTCAGGGTACATTACGGCATGTTTTCTATGTATGACGTTCTCAATATAATTCATAATTCCACGTTTATACTGAACAACGCGTTATGGTTATTGTGTTATTGTGTTACAAACGGTGTATGCACAGAACAGAGGGGCGGAGTGAGCGCAGCTCATGATCATTTAAAGTCATATGCACTGAAACGGCGTGCTGAAAACAGAGCTGTTTTTGACCAGGTAAAATAAGTGTTTTATTACAGTACTAATGAGAATTTTTAATTAAAGTATATTACAAACTTTTAATTTAGACCCTAAAGAATCATATTAGCTTGTACAAAAATGGCATTATATGACCCCTTTAACCTTTCTTCCAGTTCCAGTTATCCTAAAGTCGTAATGCAGTGGTAGGTTCATGATGGCTCCTGTGATGGGCAGTACTCACTATGAAAGAATGAGGTTAGTTAATTATCTGAAGGGAAGTATCCATAAATTACCCTTAAATGGATGATGGCTTTGGCTGTTTGTCCTAAATTGTTTTGGCAACATGCACGAACACCCACACGATTCCACACATTCATATACACGCAGACTCGCACGTCTCACCCCCCTCTTCCGGAGCTGTCCGACGAGCTGACACACCCAGAATCCATTCGTTTGTCAATTAAAGGCAACATTGTGTTTATGAAGTGTCAGAATGATGAACAGGCCCGCTCTGTCAGACCTGCATCTCAGTAAACGTCCAGCAGGCATGGAGGCATCAGTTCTTATGTAGGCTATTAAGTCAGGCAGCCATGCATCTCAATAGCAGAGCACAGCCATGGGTTGGAGAGAGACAGACAGCATATGAGCTCAGTATATTGGCCTGCTGTCTGCCAAGGCGACTGCAAATGATTGTTTGGCAGCTTTAAAGTCCACTCGCTCCGACTCAAATTCCTTTATTTGATTTCTCCTCCTGGCGTGGATGCTCTGCAGGGCTGGGTGGGGAGGATAGGGACTGTAATACTTAGCTCTTTTATTGGATTGGACTCTTCGCTAGATGTGTTCTCAAGTGCCCGGTCACTAAAGCCTGTGTAGTAGACTTCCGAATGCTCAGTGTTTTTATTTTATTTTTCTCGTGTTTTTTTTTTATAGCAAATTTACTTTTTTAACCCACACAGATGATTTTAATGTTATGTAACTGGAGGAATTTGATCTAATTTTTCTCCCCCACATTATAATGTGCCAAAATTTATAGAGAGAGAGAAAAAATAAAAGCCTTTTTTTATTTTAATGAAAGGAAGGTTTATGGGCGTGGTATGAATTATACAGGTAGATGTGTAAGTACATTGCTGCCATTTATACTTAACCATTAACATTATGTTCAGTTCAAATTGACTTTATGGTTTCTATACTTTGGGTCCCAGAGAGTAAATAAAAATAATAGATAAATAATAATAGACAAAAAAAATAGCATTCAATTGTTCAATTTGTTTTATATAACTTCCTCTAACTTAATCAAAGTCAGTAATATATATATATATATATATATATATATATATATATATATATATATATATATATATATATATATATATATATATATACACTACCGTTCAAAAGTTTGGGGTCAGTGAGAATTTTATTTTTATTTTTTGGAGGAAAGAAATCAATACTTTTATTTATCAAGGAATAATTAATTTGATCGAAAGTGACAGTAAAGACATTTATAATGTTACAAAAGTCTTTTGAACTTCCTATTCATCAAAGAATCAAAAAAAAAAAAAAAACTGTACAACTGACAGAGCAACAACTGTTTCAACATTGATAATAATAATAAATGTTTCTTGAGCATCAAATCCTCATATTATACTGATTTATGAAGGATCATTTGACACTGAAGACACTGACACTGGTGATGCTGAAAATTCAGCTTTGATCACAGGAATAAATTACACTTTACATTCACACAGAAAACAGCTGATTTACATATTTAATACTATAACTGATTTTTGTTGTATTTTTAATCAAATAAGCGCAGCCATGGTTAGCAGAAGAGAATTCTTTTAAAAGTATTTAAAATCATACCGACCCCAAACTTTTGAACGGTAGTGTATATATATACATTATTGAAGTTATATCCTTATTACCGTAAAATTTCATTTTATACATTTATATTTATTTTTTGGAAAATATGACTGGTGCATTGAAGCAATCTCTGGAGTCTCTGAGACACCAAATATATAGTACATGCTGTGAAATTTTCTATGGAGGATGTGTCACACAATGCATTTTTGTTTATAATCAGTTCTCATAAGAAAATGTCCTAAAGTATCAACCTGATACGTCAAGGTTAAGTATGTTTTCTTGCACTATTAATATAGTCATGTGGTCTCTAAGACTCCAACATAAACATGAAGATCTGCCGTCTATATGAACCAGTTTTCCAATGTATTCATATTGACTTTACTGTAAGTTTCAATTCATTAACTTTAGGGGTATAACTATCAATGCACAATCGTTTTGCAGCATTTATTATACAGGTTAATGACCATTTCTACATGTACTACTAACTACATTTTAAACATGATGTAACAATGAATAATAGAATATTGTAAATTAAAATCAACCTGGACTAGGGATGCAAATTATCGATTAATTCATTAATTGTTAGTTGATTGACCTTATCGATCGATTGACGATTAACTGATAAGAGAGAGTCTTATCAGTTTTTATGTGTCTTTAACATAAAAAGCTAAATATTGCTTATATACTGAATAAAAATGCATGTTATATTGCTCAATTGATGTTTTATTGTAACAGTTGGGATACGGTACTGATAATGGCATTTATGTAGTTTAACAAAATAAATTATGCACAGAAAATTACATAAAAAATAATTGTGCACTGGTTCACCTGTTGCATGTGAAACATTAAGCAACATAAAATAAATTTTAAATAAAAATCTATATGGGTAGGCTTAACCTACACTATATTAAGCCTACATATAATAGTCTATCTGGTAAACTACTTAGATGAAAAACTTGAAACTTTGGCTAAGTTATTGTAAGAATACAGCTGGATTTTCGAGGTTAGCACGCTGTATATAGCTGGTAGTCCACTCCGTTTTGACAGCCTCATGTTTGGATTCTTTTTTGACGCCTCGTTCGCAATGTTCAATTAACCGACAATTAATTTAATTTAATCGAGTAAATTCTTGTCGACAAATAAGCGATAATCGATTAACCGTTTTCATCCCTAACCTGGACTAATACATTTAATGAAATAATAAATGTAATGCATCAAGTCATGATGGTGACACACTCAATACACACAATACTCTTTTCAGTGTGCTACAGATCTTTAGCTATAAATTGCAGACACACAGATGGAAAACATCTCCAGGGATCCAAAGTAATTGTCCATGGCCAGGTCATAGTACCTACTAGATGTATCATTGTGCCTTTGAGAGCTTGTTCAGGATACCCTTGTCTGCAAAGGTTTTCCTGTGTAAATCCATTGACATAGTATCAGACTTGCTGTGCTGGCTTTTCTCCCAGAATCTCAGCGTTTAAGAACATTTAGAACACCAGTGGGAAAGCGTAGGTGCATTAATAACATCAGCTCCTTTCCTCCCTGTGATCCATTTTGTTTTTATGACATTTTTAACGAGTCTTTGAATATGTTTATAGATGTTTCTGCATAGCCACTCCTTTCATATAAAGAACAGATTATTTTATTTTAATATAATTTGTGACCAAATAATTTTTATATATATTATATATTGTTGTAAAGCAATGCAATTTCCAAGCACAGCATATGTGGACTGCCACGTATAAATTTGGCTCATGTTTTATGTGCCTAAGGATCAAGTACACGTTCTTTTCTGAGGCGAATGGCCAAACAAATTCATACAGTGCGAGTCAGCCAAAGTCAAGGACAAGAATTGCTTCCTGAGCCAGACGTCTTAACGTTAAGCCTACCTGAATTTCTGCCATTCTCATAGTGGTGGTCAGTATGCTTGCTTTTCTTTATTTTTGTCAATCTTCTGTAATTTCTCCTCACTGGCCTTAAAGGACATGGTATCCAAGGTAACTAAGACTTATTATAGTCTATTATTATAATTGCATGGAAAAGGGCCTGTACAATTACTTTTTTGTGTTTATTTTTTGTTCCACAGAAGAAAGAAAGTTATAAGGGTTTATATGACATGATGGTGAGTAAATAATGAAAGAATTTTCACTTTCAGGTGAAATATTTCATTTTCTATGGTATTGGTGCAGCTAAAGTACAGTTACAGGATTTACTTGAAGCAAATAATCAATAAAAGGAGTTATGTGATCATATAATTTATAATTTGGCTTTCTTTTGTGTGCTATTGATTTGTAGCGACCCTTTCCAGTATGTAATAGAGAAGTGTGGAGGCGTTTCTGACTGGCATGACATCTCTCCTGTCTCTTGACTCTTCGTCTCGCTCTCCCCCCTCAAACTCAAGCTTTCTCTTTGACTCAATTCCACCATCCTTCTTTCATATTAACTTTGCCCATATAACCAACTGAGAAATTAAAGGATTGAAGATCATTTGGCTTCAGGATCAGCAGGCGACCCAGCAGAGTTGAGTGAACAAAGTGCCATTTAGAGTTACAGGGGTTAGTACATTTTATAAAAGAAATAGCTGTGTAATTTTTATGAAGTTGTAAAATCCAATGAGGCAGTGACTCCTTAGTTGGATGGAATGCATGCTGTGAAATGAATTTAGTGGATGTAAGGCCAGAGCTAAATAAGAGCTAAAATTACTGTTTTCTGATCTTGACCTACTGCAGCAAAGCACTTCTCAATAGGCTTAAGCAACACACACATACATTACATTTGTACCTTTAGTGATAATAGAAAACCCCCTAAGATTCAGATCAAATTATCTTTACAGAAAAAGTTGATTTATACTTCTGTTGCCACCATGTGTTGGGCATGTTACTTAAAAAAGTAATAAGTTACTAGTTACTTCTCACAAATAGTAACTGAGTTAGTAACTGAGTTACATCATTATAAAACTAATTACCATGGAAAGTAACTATTGTGTTACTTTTTTTTTTTTTTAAAGTTCAAATATGTCAAATAACTTGGATGCCCCCGATATTAAATATGTTAAATGAATGAAATGGACACTAAATAGAATAAATTATTATTATAAAACATTGTACACTAATCTAGATTATTTTAATGTTGCTGTGGGACAGTGTGAGAGACACCTATTAAATTAAATATATTATTTTACATATTATCATTACTATAGTAGAACAATAAAACAAAATAGATGGTTTTGAACCATAATATTTAATATTGCACAGACAACAACTGACCAACAAATACGTCTAAATATAAATTATGCTTCTTAAGAAATGTACCAAAAATGAATAAATAATAATAAAAAAATATACATACATTCTTTGTTGTGCAAATTAAAATGATAAAACTGTCAAACAACTTCACAACTGATAGACATACTGTAGCCTACTTGAAGTATTTTCTTCCTCACAAAAGTAAACCGTTTAACGAGAATTGTTCTCAATATAATAGGCTACTGAACAATGTACCAAAAATTAATATTTTTAATATTTTGGGGTTTTATTTTTATAACCTACTGAGAATGTCATCGACATCGTCAAAGGTTATTTAAGCCAAATTCTTGTTTGCCGCACATGTTCACAACCGGTCAAACAATGTTTTCTGGGAATGTTCCCTGCCTAGGTTATTTACGGGTTTTATTTTATAACCTAAAGAGAACGGTCCCAGAATGTTCCCTGCAGGTTATTTTTAGATTTTATTTTTATAACCATGTAAATTAATTAAAATTTCGCCAAATGGCGAATCACCTGAAACGTGATTTTAACATGCATCAAACTTGAAATCCGTAATTATTAACAAGGAACATTTTATTGATTTTGTACATTTATATTTCATAGTGTTGTAATGGGTCCTGCTCATCATTGTTTTTCTGTCATTGACTTTGAAATTACCTTCTGATGATTATAGAGTGTTGTGCAAAGTAGGAAAACAATTCCAGCTACACAGTATGGATTTAGAGATCCTGTTTGCAGTAATTACTGTCTTTTCAGCAGCATGAAAACAGAAAAGGTGCTGGACAAATATAATGGATGCGTGAACACAGAATTTAACTTTACAATGTCCAATAGCTTGTTTTCATATGACGTCACGCCACTGCGTTGCCATGGCGCGAAATGCAAATGGAGGGCAGGAAGTGATTTGCTGTATTTAGAAAGCACTATAACAAACTCAAAATGCCTATGTTTTGCGTCGTTTATGGTTACTTAAATCGATCAAACCACGAGGAGTTTTTATCGTGTACCAAGTTGTTGTTCATAAAGGGGGAAAATGCAAGAAATTGACCGAAAAACTCCGGGAAAACGGCTTGCAAACCTACGTCTGCGGTCGGGAGGAGCCGAATGGGAAAATGCCAGTTTATGCAGTGATCACTTCGTCAATGGTGAGTTAATACAACTTAAGTGGCTATGTTTGTGTAACGTGTAACATTTACGAACTTTGTAAAGTCAAAGTATGTCTGTAAGACGAGGTAGTTGCTGATATCTACCGCCTCGATGGCAGGAAAATCTTTCAATTCAGTTGAAAATCGCTCCTCTTCATAACGTAAGGATCACGTCCAACATATGTTTGATTTTTTGTTTATATCTTTCTCTTGTAATAGCGTGTAAAGTAGTACAGTACGGACTTTCCTCCATCTCGTCCATTGCGCTCTTCACTCCCCTGCCCTCCATCTGAATTTCGCGCGTCATCATAATCACGTGACTGAAACCCAGCTATTCAGTACACTGACGAAAACTATTATTTCCCCCCATGTTTTATTGTTTTCTTACATTTTATGTCTCAAGACAACAGTAGCAACCTTTTCTTTTCAGTTCAATAAAGATGACTTATGTTCAAATCTATTTGGCAGATGATGCTCAGTAATGACTAACATTATTCTAAAAGCCACATTTTTTCAACAATTAAACATGGCATATTTCCATAGATGTACTATGCCAAACTGTCCATGACTCTTTTATTGTAGTAATTACGCTGTGTAAGAGGACAAGAAATACCTGAAGTATCTACTGGAATAGCAAAATGATTCACTTAAGCCGCTTGTGAGACTCACTAGATGGCTTTATTTTGCACCAAAGAATGACAGCAGAAGCTGCGAGTTAAGCTTGAGCACTTTTTAAATAAGATTTAATTGAGTGTAATGTTAATAATTGAGTAATGCCTTCCTAACGCACTTAGGAAGAATAAAGGGATCAAGGTTTGGCTAATTAGCATAGCCCAGTTATCTGGTAGATGTTGGAACTACACCATCTGGTTCTGAAAACCATCATTCTCCACTGACGACCATTCAAATGTAGCCATTTATTCTAGCTAAATATATACATATAATTTAACATCATATTTTATTCCCAAATGGATGTTGCTAATATTCATTATCTTTAAGATATATTTTTAAAAGTCCAAAATTTTTTCCTGTCTGCTGCCATCTCAGAATATTCACTAGAAAAGTGTTTGCGTGTTCTTGTGGTCCCATCAGCCAGTCAGCATTGACGTGACATTATTTTTGGACTTCAGAGTGATTAGTCACATGACATTTACGGCTAGATGCCTTTGTGTTTGTACCATGTTTGGCTTTTCAGTTTTATTTTCAGTCCAAGAAACAGTATTTTGTCAGTATTTTCTGTACACTATGATTTGTGACTCATAACAAGATTCTCAGGAGAGCTGAAAGAACTGTGGACATTTCCACTTCTCTGCAAACAGACATCTGAAATTTGTATTCCAGAAGGCCAGTCCTGCAACCAGGGTTTCCTTTGAGCTCTGTGTAAGAAAAGTCATGTTCTGTGTTTCAAAGTCTCCGACAAACTGACATTGACACTGGGCTGAAATGATTCATGGGAGGAAGTCAGAGGAATGAAGTTTTTCTTCAGAGAAAGGCTTTTTCATGGAGGTAATTACAGATCTACAGCCTCCACCTCTTGTAGTCCTTGTCCAGTTCACTTCACTGTCCTTCTCAGGTACATACCATCACAAATAGAACCAGTTAGTCGAGACAAACCGCTGATTTTTCTACTTTGCCTGAGCATGACATCGCATGATTTTTATATATATTCTACCGAGTTCCACCGAAGCTACCTTATGCATTTTAAAGAGATGTACAGATGCATGCTGGGATATAAATTGATGGATTGGCCTGTCCTGTTATGTGGTGGCACGTTTTGCTGGATCATTCTCTGACATAGACTCATTGTTTGTATTAACTAGGCAAGTCAGCTATTATACACGGATGACTGATTAAAACATTACGCAGAAGACAAAACGTCCAAGCGCACATCAGAACAAAGTGGTCTGATGGAAGCTGATTGGTGAAGATGCATTCATTGTTTGTGTTAGGGGAGGTAGTGAACCAATCATCATGACTGAATATGGAGATTTTACATTAATGCATTTAGCATATTGTTCAACATGATCTCATATGTAAAGTCTGGTTCTACACATACATTTTTCGTATGTTTGCATTGATAACATATTGACAGCATCTAAAACGTAAGCGTTTTATTGTATATTGTATATTGAATTCAAGGAATTAATAGGTTTATTTCATTGTATTTACTCAATTACATTAAATATGGTCAATATCCTCACATTTATTTACAGTAATGTATTTACCTAATTTGACAGTATCAATGATTTAATTCTGTTCTCTGTGAATTCTGGTGGCGTTAGTTTATGTTGTTTATGTTAGTTTGCACCGCAATTCAGAGAATCGGATATGTCTGATTTACATCACATAAATTCACCCACTTCTCCCGAAATACATGAAAGTAAGTGACCGGTGAACTGGGAGACCTAAACAATGTGTATCTGATATAAATAAAACACTTTGTCAAATTATAATACAAATGATTATTATTGCTGCTTCCATAGACATCCGTGTGTGTTTTACAAACTACAAATGTATTGTTTTTCTAGTACTTATGTGTATTTAAATGTCTGAAACCTAAAATAACCTTATGTGGTTGAAAACACTGAATAGTTGTGATATATGACAGCGCTGAGCGTGTCCGTCTCTGGCTCACATTTGGATTTAGCAGTTGATCACATGATGCACTGAACGTTCTAATCACACCGGTGTGATCGTACGATCCAGGGACCAGCCAAGACTGATCACACCGGTGTGATTGTACGATCCAGGGACCAGCCAAGACTGATCACACCGGTGTGATTGTACGATCCAGGGACCAGCCAAGACTGATCACACCGGTGTGATTGTACGATCCAGGGACCAGCCAAGACTGATCACACCGGTGTGATTGTACGATCCAGGGACCAGCCAAGACTGATCACACCGGTGTGATTGTACGATCCAGGGACCAGCCAAGACTGATCACACCGGTGTGATTGTACGATCCAGGGACCAGCCAAGACTGATCACACCGGTGTGATTGTACGATCCAGGGACCAGCCAAGACTGATCACACCGGTGTGATCATACGTGTCAAAGGGTTAAATGCAGTTTCTGTAGGTTTTAGGGAATATTTCGGTCCTGCGTTCAAGGAAAAGGTCGAAAAGACGTCTCAAAAAGAGGTCTGCTTTAGGTCTCTGTCTCTGTCTACTTACTTGCTCAGCCAGTGACATATGGCACAAACAACTAAAAAACAAAAAGCAATACCAAAAACTAAGCTTAAAATGAAACATGCTTAGATCACCAATGGACCATGAAACAAATTTTGTCTCTGAAATAAATCGTTCCTCTGAGCCGAATTTCAGACATAGAAATCACTTTTCATCCATCATATAACCCCAAAAGACAAGAGAGCAGATTTTCTATCAGCAAGGCGGTTTTAATGCTCTAATAAATGTCTTGAGCGAGTGAGGCACAGAGACTTAGCAGATTATCACGAAAATAAAAATTGAGAGAAAATAAAAGCGATTGCCAGTGACAGCCGCATGAACGTGTTACGATGCGGTAGAAACTGGGCTGGAGGACTGAAAGGGAAGCGAAAGGGTCACTGCCGCCAACAAGAACAACCATTCTACTTTGTTTCCCCCCCTCTCCCCTATTCAATTTCCTGTCCAAGCAGCTTTGGGAAAGACAACAAACAAACGAGAATAGCCTTATAGTGGAGACAAGCTGGCTGGCCCTCTGCCATTTCAATGAGCAGAAATTCCTGCTGATTTTAATGTTATTCTATGATATTGATCTCCACGTGTGGCAATCGTGGATGGCGCTTTTGTGATCCATGTAACCGAGCTGATAGGAATGATTTTGAAATGTATGTGGTAAACATACCCACCTCAGCTTCCCTGAGGAAATCCCTTCCTCTGCTGGTCTGGTGGAAGAGATATTGATTTGCTTCAAGTGTGCAATCCATTTAGAGTCCAACAGCTCATTAAGCCCTCAGAGCCACAACATCAACTAATCACTACTTTAACCCCCCTTACATTAGGGTCGGTCCGCCGGTTTGGCTCCACAGTGGAGCGTTTTTGTTGTGGGGTTATAGACCTATAGGGAGGAATCCCTCCTGAATTGAGCCTTTCGTCTGTGTTGCTTTCTGATGAATGGAGTGGGCCGAGTTCACTCACTTTCACTGAATAAAAGATACCGTGTAAGCTCTCATGGGATAACATGCCGCCTACCCTTCCCTGAGCTTCACTCTCCCTTTCCACTGCAAACGCAGACTCACATTTCAGGTGCCTACATTCTCTAAGTTTGAAGTTCTAAAGGGAAGTGAAAGGGGCTTCTGGTGTGCTTCCTCAGCTGGCTCAAGAGATTCTCCAGGTGAAGGTAATGAAAGAGAAACCAAATGAGCTGATATTATACAGAAGGGAATGTTGAAGGGATTGGGCTCTTTGGCATGATTGCTAAAAGAGTGTTGGTTGGAGCTGCTATATTGCAGTAAAGACGACCAAGCTGCAACTACTCATATTACTGAAATAAATTTTTTTATATATATATATATAAATATAATTGAAAAATTGAGTATAGACAGGAAAGTGTAGTAATAAGTAGTGATAAGCCCTACTAAATATTTGAGACCGTAGACTTGAAACGACTTGCATCAATGTTTTTTTTTTGCTTAAAGACTTCAGTCCTTTAGACATATATGACGACGATGTTAATCATTATTTGAAGTTGTTAATGAAGTTGTTATTAATATATACAATTCATTTAAAAAAATATTTTATTGTATTTTAATATCCTGTTTTAATATTTAATTGTTTTATTGTCCTGATTAATTTTAGATACAGTTCCTGAATGTTTATAATTTACATATTTAAATATTTATTATATTCGATTATTATTTATCATATTTTCTGTGTATATATGCAATAGAATTTTCATATATTACCGTTGACATTATATGAGGCGAAAGAAGGTATTTTGACAGTTTTTGTCCTTTTGTCAAGTCAGTGGGGTTCAAAACAACACTGGACTTCTAGTTTATGGACAAAAACATCAAAATACTTTCTGTGTTCTGCAGAAGAAAGCCATGCATGTTTGGAATGAATGACATGAGAGAAAGTAACGTTGCATTCACACGGGACGTCGGTGTTAACTCTTCTCATTTATTTTGAACTAATCTCCTATGTAAAAACCCTATTGCAGACGCTAGCCAATTGCGTTCATGCAATACCGGAAAAGTAATGTGATTGGCTGTTGTCACTATGACAGTCACTTAAACACCAAGCTTCAGACACACCTTCTGTCTAGCATTGACACTGACGCCTTGTTTGAATGCAGTGTAAATAATGCAGTGTACATTTTTATTTTTATCTCTTTAAGAGTGAGTTGTAACAGTTTTATGTTAGTTCTTATTGTTTTCCCTTTGCTGCTATTTTGGCCACTGTAAAAGAGGTTTAATCTAACCATTACAAATGAAGTAACCAAAATAAGTGCAAAAATAAGCACTATTTTCTAAATCCTCTGTGTGAATTTTTGGTCCCAATCTCAGTAAGGCTGGTACAAACACATCCATATCTGCCCCTCTCCGCTGATAGATATCTCTCTTGCTGTATGATTTATGATTTCAGAGTTGTGAGCGAAGAATGCCATAGCTGTTGTGATGGAAAAGGTCAATATGTCAGACTATCATGCAGAACATCTCCAAACTCCAGAAATGAACAGCAGAACCGAAATAGACTTTGTCAGTCAAAAGAGTAAAAAAAAATCCACTTCCCCATCAGAGTCTGACGTTTCTCTCCTCTCCCAAAGTCTATATCAGCATTTTTCCACCACTTACTGCTTTTTTCTAGTGTTTTTTGTACTTTTACGCTTTGTGGCGCTTGTTTATTCAAGCTCTTTAGAAAGAGGAGATCCCGAGAGACAGGGTGCCTTGCCTATAGCCATATTCTGGCACAGTCAACATCTCCTCATTGAACTTTGCACAGGAGTCAGCTCAGCGTTTGAACCAGCATTCACAAAGCTACCTCCAACCTGACAGGCTGTGGCTTTGCTCGGCTAATTCAGCTGACTGGTTAAGATTAAAGCTGGTAATAGTGCAGATCTGTGGAAGGGATCTTTTGTTATTTAGGTGATTTGTGGAGATGCTCTGTTAGGGTTGTTAAAGCAGCGGCGAGTTTCTGCGCGACAGTGCGGCTAATAAATTAATCCAAATAATTGCCGGGAAGGCAAATGGCATGTTGCAGTGGAGCCGTTGTTTTTACTGAGTGATTATTATTGCTGGAGCTGCCTGTGATTGTGCAGTGCTGACCTGAGTGTATCCCAGAGGTAATTTCTTCATTAGCAGGCACCCTCATGCGCTCCCCGGTTCTTTGGCTGAAGGCATGGTGTCAGACTTTCTGTCTCCCAGTCACAGCACTTGCAGATAAATCAACATAAAGATTTTCAAAGTGTGATAAAGCCTTCCAGTGGGAATGCTCTGATGCATGCTCATTTTTATTCTGCTGCCTGCACTAAAACCATATTATGATGCTAAACAAGTCCCTAGTAGCAGGGTCTCTCTTTTTTTTGCCCTTTTTTGCTTTTTGCCTTTATTATAGTTAAAGTACTGTATGGTGTAGAAAGGAAAGTAGGATTGAGAGAGGAAGAATGGACTCAGGACATGATCCAGGGCAGACTTGAGTCCCCTGCCAAGCTCATACACAGGTCAGTTACATAAAAGTTTGTTCACGATAAAGAAAAGGGAAAAATATAGTTTAAAACGCATCAGTGAAGTTCTCTGTGTATTCATATGGGCTTATGGTTTTGAAACCATCTTCAAGAAAGGTTTATATGTAATGTCTGTTGAGTAATGTCCATTGTATGGACTGGAGCTCCTTAAAGGGACATGGTGATGGGAAGAAAGAAAAAAAAATCAATACTTTTGCTTTCTCTAGCAAAAGTTTTGCTTTCCCCCAATAAACTTTGCGTTTGCGTTTCAGCAAAGTTTCTTGGGAGAACGAAATCTTTTGTAAGTGACCAGAAGCATTAAAATATATTTTTTCCTTCTATGTCCCATTTAAGGGCTTCGTACCATTGAGTAAAACAAATTGAGTAAATGTCAATAACATATTTCTATTACATCTGAGTGCATCTTGAGCATTATTTAAAAAAAAGAAAAAAAAAGAAAATAAATAGAGATTTTACATTCGGAACTAGAACGTTTCAAAATTACCTTTGTCAATTAAAAACAGTTTTGCATTGTTACAGTTAAAGGTGCAGTGTGTAAAAATTTTGAGTATTTATTAACAGAAATGCAATATGACATCCATAACTATGTGTTCAGTGGTGTATAAAGAACTTACTTAATAAACCGTAATGTTTTTATTACCTTAGAATGAGGCATTTATATCTACATAGGCGCGGGAATCCCCTTCTATGAAGGTCGCCATATTGTGACGTCATGTTTCTACAGTAGCCGAACGCGAACAAACAGTGCTACAGAGCGCGTTTCGTCACTACATTGAAAGAGAAGCCGCAGGAAGCTAGAAGAAGCTAGTCATAAACACCGTGAGTAGTGACTTTTCCCTTGTCAGTGGTGTAAATATGTAGTTGGATTGTTTCATGTAACTTAATTCTTCTCCCTCGCTGTGTTATGGCTTTGCTATGTGGGGATAAATGTGCTGGTTAAGTTCGTGAGACAGCTGATTAGTAGGGTACTCTTGTCATTGACCGTAAAACAGTTACAGGAATCACCAACCCGTCGATCTTGGAAGCATTTTAAGTCGATCGCTTAGAGTTTCCAAAATCAGAGAAAAAAAGCCTATTGTGTGTAGTAAGTGTGTCTAGGGGATGCGGAGGCGCGCGCGATGTCACAATCACGTCATTTTTGCCGCACGCACCTTTGGGATCATGCGGACGCGTCGAGTTTAAACAAGGCTTTACGCTTTAACCAGCTCAGCCACAGTAACAGCTCATATTAGCCAGCTAAACTTTTACTACCCTGTTAGAAAAAATATATAGTTGCATAGTTTCATGTGGGTCTTCTCCACTGATCTATATAATGACTGGATAGCTCATGACGTTCTAAACTGCCACCAAGCAGTGAAGCCACCGGAAGTGTTCGAGCGGCCATCTTACGATTCCCTACCAGCAGAGGGCTCCAACGGCCGTTATACAGAGATAGGTAGCTCCGACGGCACTTTTAAGATGACCCGCTGCGCATCAACAAGTGTAAAACGAAGATCACAAAAGGATCTTGAAAAACTGCTCACATGTTGTACTTTAAGCCCATATATAGTAATTTATATGCACAATTGTCGCTATTTCCGTGTTGTTTAAAATTTGTTTATAGCCTACTATGCATTCTTTCACAGACGTATTCAAGTTTAAACCCAATAAACGTATTATTATTTAATGCATTACTTCTTATAAATTTAATTAAATGCATATATTTAATATTTTCATGTCAATCCGTGTTCAGTTTGACCACGAACCATGCGCTGTCACTTTAATTCAGCGCCTGCAGCACAAACGATCTCTGCACGCACCGCACAGGACGGGCATCCGCGTGCAGTGAAAGCTCCAACCTGTTGACATGGGTATGGTAAAAAAATATGCACTGCAAACGGAGTAGGCCTATGTGTAAACCCCTTATTTACAGTGCACACATCTGCGGCGCATTGTGGCTCCGAAAATGTTTTATTCCTACATTCACGCGGTGTCAACTCACACAGGGAGCATTTCCACGTGATTTGCCGATTTGTGGGCGCGATCAGCTCCGGTAGCCGTGTCGCGGCTGTAAACGCGCCGCAGACGTGTGCAGTGTAAATAAGGGGTAAATAAGAGGTGAAACAGGTGTACATTAACCCATACAATTTGTATTATGCATTTCCTGGACATGTTCTTGCTAACTAATCAAATACTTGAACAGACTACTGATCTATCTGTAAAACACAATCAGAAAGAGCTCAATTTTAAGTTCACAATTCACATATACTTAATTTTTTAGTAAGCAGGAATAATTTCCGACTTTAATCAAATACCCATTTAAATGCTTAGGATGTTTGCGTTGTAAGACTGTTCAGGGAGACTTTAGATTTAAAGACTTTGTCTCGTTATGCAATGTTTTCTCAGTCAAATCATACAATTTCCTATTGATTCAATAGAACGCGTGAGCTCACTAGGGAATCACAATATGGCGGCGCGGTGGCTTCACTGTTTATGATGTCATGAGCTATCCAGTCATTCTAGATCAGTGGTCTTCTCCCTCGCTGTATTATGGGTTTGCTTTGTGGGGAGAATCTGCTGGTTACGTTCGTGAGACAATCAGCTGATTACTATTATTATATTATGTAAGGTGCATTGTGTAATATTTCTGAGGATCTATTGACAGAGATGCAATATAAAATCCATAACTATGTTTTCAGTGGTGTATAAAGACCTTACTTAATGAACCGTTATGTTTTTATTACCTTAGAATGAGACATTTATATCTACATAGGCGCGGGAATCCCCTTCTATGAAGGTCTGAAGGTATGTTTCTACCGTAGCTGAAAGCGAACAAACAGCGCTAAAGAAACCTCATTGCTTGACTTACTACTCTCTGCTGCTGACTCAGACTCAGACGACGACATATTTTGTCTTACGTCGGCCACCGTAGCTTCTCATTCGAGTTTGAAAACCGAGGGATAGGCCGCGAGTGACTTGCTGTTTGCAATTTGCAGTATTCACCACTAGATGCCGCTAAAAATCCCACACTGCACCTTTAAAGACTGCCAAACTGAAATGGTAACATCTAGCTGATTCTCAAAAATATATATAAAATATTATTTCACACCACTGAATCAACTTAAATACATTGAGTTATAACAACAATTTTTATTTTTATTTATTAAATCAGAAATAGCTTCTTAGGGTACTAACTATTTTACAGGTTAACGCTTTTTACAGTAAAACACTGTTTAAACTTTTTGACCATAGCATCATGCAACCTGGTTACATTTATCAACAGAACTGAGGGTTAGAGTTCAAATGGAGAACATTCTGGAACATCTCAACCCCTGAGGAGCTAAAGCTGGACCAACCCGCTGTTCCTGGGTTCCTTGCTTGAGGAAATTCTAGTTTCTTGCTTTATTCATTCCTGAAAATCGGGCTATTTGGTTTATAGCACAAAGAAAAGTGTTCTATCTTAATAATCCATGGTCCGATTAATGTTTTACACCCTTACCCTAAAGAATTTTGTATGAGTCACCAGTAAATTTGGCTTTTGTTCCTGTTAGAGAAGAGGTATTTTTTGTAAATTAAACAGTTAATATTGAACAAGGTTTCTGAAATTAATAAATATGAGGGAAAAAATAACTGGGTAACTCAAATATATGCATTTGTTATAGCATATAAATAATCATCAATCTGAATATTAGCTGGAAAGCAATTTGTGTATTCCAGTGAACTCTACTGTACTCTGCCCTCAAGGCTCAAGTTCTCTGGAAATGAAAGTCAACTGGACAGTAGTGTCACTCCTCGTGAATCCTAATTCCAATAGTTTATTCACATCCATGTGACAACGTGATATTAGTGTTGGTGACTCAGGCCAAAGCCGATGACTGCTTTAGTCAATGACTCAATTTAGCATCCATATTTGCCTGTTAAGATGTGTCGGAGCAGTGCGGGGGAGGGAGGAGCAGAGAGCAGAGGGTTATGACACCACCTTCTCTTAAGAGTAGGAATCTGTATTTCTCAGATGCATAGTGGCTCAGGAAAATGGAGGTGCTGTTTAATATTCATCCATATTTCTGCAGCTTGTAAATTTAACATGTTTTATTCAGAACTGGTTGTTTTGGTGCACATTGGGCCAATGCAAATGAAAGATTAGCTACATTAAATGGCAAGCATAAATCAAAGAGAGTGACAAGAGCGGCCTCGATCATTTTGCCGTGTCATAGTTTTGGAAATGTTTCCCATCAGTCAACATTAAAGGCCATAATAGCACACAAGTCACTCAAAAATATAAATGTTTGGGTATTTTTGTCATTCCCTTGCATTTTTATTTGTTCTGTGTGTGTGTGTGCGTTTTAATTGCAATTTTAATTACTTTTTTTTATATTTATGTGTATGTGCATGAAGTGATGTGATGTGGAGGCTATTTTTATACTGTAGCAAGCTACTCTTAATTTAACTAAAAAGTTACTTGTTTGAAAAAGTTGATTAAATTAAAAATATTTAAGGTGGCAATATATTTGAAAATATACAACTATCAGACTTTTCATTTATATTTTAATCAGAGAAAATAATACAGTATCGACTCAGTTTGGACAGTTACATTTATACAAAAATATGTGCAGAACCACAGTCTCCTAAATATTAAAATATTAAAAGAAATATAGTATGTAAAATTTTAAATAAAAAAAATTAAAAGGATGTCTGTGCTGAGACTCAAACTGATTAAAGCCCATTTTTCCAATGATACAATAAGTTTGTAGAAGTTTTTGATAATGCATTTGATCGCTTAGTTGTAAAGCTATTTGCACAATACAATATGATAAAAAAAGTGATAGACATTCTTGTTTAGAAGGTACGAAGCCCCTATGGGACATGGGGATGGGAAAACATTTTTTTAATGCTTTTTCATTCTCTCACAAAAGTATTGCGTTCTCGCAAAACATTTTTGTAAATGCAGAAATATTGTATTCTTATGAGAAACTCTGCTTTCGCAAAAGTTTTGAGAGCAAACGCAAAGATTCTCAGGGGAAATTTTTCGTCCTATATCTCTCTCTCCCTGTCTCTCTCCCTTTTTAAACATCACCATGTATCTTTAGGAAAGGGGTGTCCAAAGTCTGTCCTGGAGGGCCACTGTCCTGCAGGGTTTAGCTATAGGGGCTCTGTAAGAAAATACCTTGATCCAGGAAAAACAGTTGAGCTTTTGTGAAGTTTGCAACGCCACTTTTAGTTAGTCATACCACAACACTATGTGCAAACCATAGGTGTAGTTTGCGGGGGCCCAGAGGGGCCTGGCCCCCCTCTAGCGACTGAAAGATGCTACTATAAAGTTTTACAAATAAATTATTTTTTCAAATCAAAAGTGAATATGCATATAATGTAGGTGTTATAATAAATTTGTAATTGTTCTTTTGTAAATAAATGAATACATCCCATACTAACAAAATGAATCAGCATTTTTACAGTTACATGGAAACCAAACCTCAGATGTAAAGCTGCTCTCGTGGTGCAAACAGATGCATGAGGTTGATAAATCACTCAGGTTCAGCTGTGCAAAGAGGAGCTGTCAATTTATACACCAATGTTTAGACATAAAAACACTTTTTGATAAATGAAGATCAATTTGTACTTGTCTAGCAAGCCAATGTTTGCATGCAACCATTGATTTTTAGAGGTCATAAATAAACATTTAGCCAGTCAACCTCAAATTGGCCCTGTGTACAAAAGCATAAATAATCCATATGATTTAAAATATGCACATATGAAGAAATTTCATAAGGGCCAATGCCCGCACATGTGAATGATGGATGTTTTAATATATTTGATGGGAAATTAGAACAATTAAAATACGCTATTCCTGGTATTTTACTTTATATTTATATTAGTGCTGGGCAACGATTACATTTTTTTGTCGCGATTAATCGCATGATTTTCTTGCGATTAATCGCATTGTTATGCACAAAATTGAATAATGAATTCTAAAGTAGTGTATTGCGCACTTTTGATTTAAATGTACTGCTATATACACAAAAGTGCAATAACATGTGGTTTCCAAAAACTTTAAACAAATAGCCTAATGTGCTTTTTACCAGCAGTATTCCCTTTACACAGTAGCAATAAATATTCCTTGTAAATCTCAACTTGAACATTAATGTAATCAAATCAAATATTAAACCAAAGCTATTTGCCTTGCAAATAGGGCATTTGGCATTACCTTTTATCTAGCTTGTTAAAACAAGTTACCATCAGAGTCCTGTTCTCTTGTTTTTTTTTCTGAACAGGTATCTTTTATCAGGGAGCAGTAGAAACAGTCTGTGTTCAGTAGCAAGTTTCCCTGTAGAGTGAGGTGAAGTGGTTGAGCACAAGGTGCCGCGAGTGCGTTGTGCGCACACGCACGCCCGCTGCCGAAGTTGAATTGTCTTGAACTTTTTGTACACGACGCGCAGCACAAATCATTGGAAGAGAGACTGATCCTCACTGTTTGTGAGTTTCCAGAATCAGTTATCAGGACATCAGCAGGAGGGAATTCACATGGCAGAGCATCCCCGCTAAACTAAACACAGGCCTATCAGGTAAAGTTATGTATAATTTTAATTTTGCGTAGAATTGACGCGTTGTTAAATTTTTGGAGAGGTGCACGTCAGGGTACGCCGAAGGGTACGCGTGCTACACAGCCTACGACGTAGCTAGTTCGACGCAGAAGTATAAATTGGGCTTAACAGGGAAACTTGCTACTGAACACAGACCGTTTCTGACCGTTTTTGATTTGATTACATTAATGTTCAAGTTGAGATTTACAAGGAATAATTATTGCTACTGTGTAAAGGGAATACTGCTGGTAAAAAGCACATTAGGCTATTTGTTTAAAGTTTTTGGAAACCACATGTTATTGCACTTTTGTGTATATAGCAGTACATTTAAATCAAAAGTGCGCAATACACTACTTTATAATTCATTATTCAATTTTGTGCATAACAATGCGATTAATCGTGATTAGTCGCAAGAAAATCGTGCGATTAATCGCGATTAAATTTTTTTTTATCGTTGCCAAGCACTAATGTGTATATATATATATATATATATATATATATATATATATATATATATATATATATATAGCATCAATTTGTCTTGGGAATGACAGATACAAGTGATACAATTGCTCTTCCAGAACAGTATCCAGGTCACTACGTGATGCTGATGGAGGACAACATTATCTGACTTGCTC
Organism: Rhinichthys osculus; assembly: GCA_029959095.1. Lineage (NCBI taxonomy): Eukaryota > Metazoa > Chordata > Actinopteri > Cypriniformes > Leuciscidae > Rhinichthys > Rhinichthys osculus. Next base: position 18,739,589 of record JARWKJ010000017.1, read on the forward strand.
CTCCAAAATACCCCAAAGTGGCTAAAAAATATTTAGATCTGGTGACTGTACAGACCATGGGGGATGTTCAACTTAATTTTCATGTTCATCAAACCATTCACAAGTCTTGCTGTATGTATTGGTGCATTATCATGTTGATACACAGCACCGCCTTCAGGGTACAATGTTTGAACCATTAGGTGCACATGGTCCTCCAGAATGTTTCGGTAGTCCTTGGCAGTGACGTGGCCATCAAGCACAGTAGGGAATGTCTGATCCATCACTGATCCACCCCTGTGCTTCCCTCTGGGCAGCAACAGTCCGGGTGTTAAGCCTCTTTCGGGCTTCTCCACACCTAAACTCCCACAGATGTGGGAAAGACAGTGAAGGTGGACTCATCAGAGAACAATACATGTTTCACATTGTCCACAGCCCAAGTTTAGCACTTTTAGCAGTAGCACCAATGAAACCGACATTTGGCATTGGCATGAGTGACCAAAGGTTTGGCTATAGCAGCCCGTCCATGAATATTGACTCTGGAGCTCCCGACGAACAGTTTTGGTGGAAACAGGAGAGATGGGGTGCGTATTAAATTCTTCAGTGAGTTGGGCAGCTGTGGTTTTATGCTTTTGGATACAGTCAGGTCAGTACCTGGACATCCCTTTCAGAGAGCTTCCTCTTGCGTCGACCGTTACTCCTGTTGGATGTGGTTCGTCCTGCGTGGAGATATGCTAACATTACTCTGGATATCTTAGCTGTCAATACACCACATGTCGACACACTTGCTCTCCTGGTTACAGATGAGTCAGTGAGACGTGCACCAAACATGTGTCCTCTTTTGAACTCTGATATGTCTCCCATTATGTTAGCAATAGCACAGCTGTACATAAAATATTGCAATCCAGACAAGTTTGCTATTGCTCTGCTTATTCAACCTTCACACTTGCTCTTACTGATAGAATGTCAAATCAGTGAAGATTGACCACAAGGCCGTGCATATGTAGACGTGAAACCTCCACCACTATATTGGCCAGTGTTTTAGTTTCATTGACCAACCCCTACCTTATATTGATTTCAGATATTTGTAAATGAACATACCAGCCAGCTGTGTCAGCTATGTTTTATATGTGTGCTATAAAAACTGTATTGGATTAGTACAGTATAATTAGTTTAATTCCTAAAATCACTGTAAATTGTTGTTTTGATCATTTACGCAGGTCTACGTCATAATATGCCAGACATTTTAAACAAGCATTTAAGCTTTCATTAAGCACATTTAAGTAAATATAGGTTCCTTTTTTAGCCATGTTCAGCTTGTTTCTAGCGTCTCACTTAGAATAGTGCAGCAAGCTCTTTATGGTCACATATTCTATAGATTTATTGGCTTGGGACTGCATGGCAAGGCTTTATAACCCCTGTATATGACATTGTAAAGATGCCATTTCAGCTTTATTAGTTAATGCTATTTGTTAAAACCCAGAGCTTTGAAGCTAAAATTTCCCAGCAGAATGGTCAAACGGTTCCCTATTGTACTGTAGTTGAGCCAATTTAATACTTTCCCCTAGTTTTGTTCTTGCAGGGTTTCAAACTCAGGCCTTTAGGAATGACAAATGGTAAACTCAACGAGTGATTCACAGAGCCATCTGATCCTAATGAACGGTTTGACTCTGAAGTCAAAATCTACAGAACAAATGTCCCATTGCAGCTAACATAATATAATTACAACTGTCACAATAGGTAAATATATGGTGAGACTACTAGTATTTAATACTTGTGTTGATGCCGCCAGCTTCCACGGGACACTAATTGCCATCTTGTTTCTCAGCAGGGCGACATTAGCACAGACTTTAGCTGTGGCAGTTCTAGCTAACTAACTTTAGCAATGCTTACTATCCTTTCATCCATGCATCACAACATATGTTTGGTCCAAATACAGAGTTTATTATGAGTTTAATGCAGGGCTGGAAGTTATAAGGGTGTGGTGACTAATGTCAGTGTGACAGAGGCAACACTTAAAGTGCTGAAATGTGAGTGTAATCTTCCCACTTTTACATCACAAGATAATTAAAGACATCAATCACGCCAGACCCCTTCACACCCTTGAAAGTGCTCTAATTTGAGGGCTTGCTGGATGAGTTGTCATTCATCTGGAAGAGATAGATGGCATTGACAGATACAGTGGCTTTATTGACGTTACACATGATTATTTATAGGAAAATCTTTTAGCACATATGCAATTACACAGATTGGTTTGTAGTATCCTGTATTTTGAAACATTGTTGAGTAAGTGACACTTGTATTGTATGAATGTATTCTGCAGTTTTATTAGGATCTGTTCTGACAGGATGAGATAAATCACTAAATACTGACTTAATTCTTCTCCCTTATAATAAAGACTGAGAAAAACATCAACCCTGAATAACTCGTATACATTCTTATCTTAAAGTGTAAATTGCAGGTTAACCACCACAACCAATTCATGTGTAAATTAAAGTGCTCAATGTGAATATATGTAAAAAGATTTTGTCTTAAAATGTGTTAAAATAACATTTATTGGAGTTTCTTCAAAGGTAGCATGTTTTTTACCGTAACTGGGTGATGACGTCATAAAAGGGAGCGCGGGCGGTAATGCACTCACTCTGTGTGTGCCGGTTGAGGGACAATAAAACGATTCGCGGGACTCCCGCAAACTAGAAATATCTATGAATAAAACATAAAAACGAATACATTTTTATTCATCTGTTGCAAAAAAGTAATAAGAACTACTAAAACAAAATAGAAACGGTTTACAGGCAGAGTTTCTATTTCTAACATGTCTGCAGCGTTGAGCGATGTAGCCAATCACAGACATATGTGTTGATTTCTTGAACGCAATAATGGCCAATCAGAAGCATTTACGATGGACTCCCCTCACCGCTCAAAACAGACTTTTTGTTCAGTGCTGAATTCTGTATGCTGGCAAATTCTCTAATTATAACAAACATATATTATGAAAGCTTCATTTAACAGAGATGTGTGAGATCGCGATGAGCTGATGTCAGCTTTTTAGGAATTATTATGGGAGCGCACTTTGCGCGCAGTCATGCCAAACCATGCACATAGTAGCCCGCTTGCTTTTATGTTATAACAGTGGTTTGCTTTATAACAAATAATTGATCAGGAGCATGTATGCTGATGTGTATGGTGGCGACACGTAGGCTAACTTGAAAGTATTTGGAGGTACAGAAAAAAAGTCTTTTTGCGGGTTGGAGCGGGACAAAACATAAATGTTGCGGGCGGGAGAAAGTAATATAGAAAGTAGTTGAGAACGTCAGTTATAACGACCCACGTATTAAAAAATAGTCGGGTTTAAACCGGGCTCATAATTACAGTTAATGTGTCAGGCAGGGCCGGACCGGGCTCGGACACAGCGGGCTCGGGTTGGGTCTTGCTTGATTTTTTTTGGGCCCGATCTAAGCTCTACCTCGGGTAAGTTATGCTAACACTTACAGGCACGAATCAGCCATTTGTCCTTGGGGAACTTGTGGAGCCTCTCCCCAGTTTTTGATGTATTCGTACATCCCGCACAAACACAATAGTTAACCATTTTTGCTAGCTAGGTCTCCAATATAACGTAACTCCAGGCCTGGAGCATAGACAGCTTGGAGTACCTTTTATGACGTCATGCCCAGCCTAGTGGAAGAGAGGGGGCGTGCTTAAAACCACTGTAAAACGCACCAACTTTTCATATTATATTCAGCATTTTGGTATGAAAAACATTAAAAAAACAATGGTGGGCGGTTCTTATCTTTATGTTTAGTAAGCACATTGCATTATCTTCGTGAACAATTTTACCTGCAATTTACACTTTAACCACTTGTGTAATAGTCTATTCAGGTGACACACAGGCCTCTTTTTCACCTGTTTTTTTTTTTTTTTAATTAATCAAATAACATTTAGACAACACTTGATATGGAAAAATGATAGATAGGTTTTATTTTATAATTTTAATATTTTTTATATTTTTATATTATTGTGCTAAAATAAGAAAAAAGAGATCCACACACGAATATAGGCCAAAAAGCCCACAGGATTTTATTGTCCAGAGGCCACAAATAAAGTTCAACCCTTCATCAGTGTCAAGTGTTACCAAGCGTACACCTGCGGTCATTTATACACCTACTACCGTAATCCATGTAACATCCTGGAATCTGATTTTATCCCATATTCAAGTATTTACATCAATAGTCTACATGATTATATTTACATATCACAACAATCCTCTATTCAATTTTTTTTTTTGTTAACATTAAAAAAAAAAATCTGGCCATCATTATGAACATAAATATACTCATTCCCATTATTGAATATCACAAAAGATGATTCTCATCATCCCTACACGTCACACGATTAGACATTGCAATGCTTATATATATTATTGCACTTTAAATATAAAATAATAATATGTATAAAATAATATACTATTATTTTGTATAATATAAAGAATATAAATTGGCTTATAAAATGTTTAATATAATTGTAATATTTAAAAAAAAAGTAAAAATGTAAAAATAAATGGTTTACTTTTATAAATTTAATATTTTCTATATTATAATATGTATTATATTATATTATTATTTGATTTGATACATTTTTATTTATTTCAATTAACTATTTTAAAAAGTGTATAAAGTCAGTGAAAACTGAATGGTGATCTTTTTTTATTTTTTTAAAAACATGTAAGAGATTATTATTTAACATGTAAGACAGAGGTTGCACTAGATTGCATGGGATTGACAATTTCTGCTCTATTTCATCTTCCAGTAAGCTATTGTAACACTTGATATTTTGAATGTGACATTGATATCACAAGAACTTCTGTGACTAGGTTTGTTTTACTCTCACTCAACGCTGTGTTGGAGATTCTTGCCTTTTTTCTTTTTATTCTACTCTGGCAATATGGAAAAGGCAACAGCTGCTGCAGCCATGCGATCTGGTCAACCTATTTAATGAAAAATATCTCATAAATTATTCCACCGGACTAAAAGTTCTCTTTTCTCTCCCCAAATTATTACTCGTAAATCTCTCTTTCTCAGTCTATTTCCAAGGGGGCACTTTAAAACTTTATTTTCTCCCCTTTTATTTGCTTCTTATCCTCATTAGCATCCTTTACTGTGGGAATGTTTCCAAAGTAGCCAAAAGCAACAAACCAAATGCTTTATTTTTAAAAGTGTCTTGGATGATCTGTCAGCGTTTTTTTTTTGTGGTAAATGACGAACATTTTTAGTTTATTGCCCTTGCGTAACAGGCTCTGACTGGATATATTGGGTCATTTCTGGTCAATGAATTGCAGTGAGGATGAGATGACACAGCGAGATTTAACTTTGGGTTGTTGACATCCGGCTGCATACTTGCCTCTTACATGTCACACAAAATTATATATATGCTTTGAAATGACTTTCTTAAAAATGTCACCAGCCTTATATTAAGCGCTGAGTCACACTCTTTTCTGTTGGGCCATAGAGGTAAAGATGGGACATTTTCCCTGTAGCACTAGCTACATTATCCTAATGCGCAGTCATAGGTGGTCACCAAGCGGGGTTGAAATTCCCAGCACAGCCTTTTAATGTCTGACTCAGAAAGCATCATTTCTCTCCTGTCAGGTTATATTCAAAAGAGTGGCCTCAAATTCCATGGGAGACATTTTCTTATTCCTGTGTCCTAAAGGGATTCCTCATGCAAAGCATTAGATTTGTCTGAATGCTTAGCAATTTTTTTTTGTCAATCTCTCAACTTGTCATTGGAGATGATGAGCCCTGTATGTACAGTATATGGCTGTAGTATGAAGATTTTGAAACTGAAATAGATTTGTGTGTAAAAGATGTTAAAATCATGGTGCAGTATTATAGGCAGCCTGCGTGTTTCTACTCGTTTTTTTCTTCTTGTTAAAGCACTGAATTATTCAGTGCAAACGTGTTTATTATTTTATCTCTAAAGTTGTCTATATCATGCTTTTAAAGTGGGACTGGGTTATTCCTGTCAGGCAGTACATTTTGAGCTCTGCAGCTTTAAAAAAAAAAAAAAAATGCTTGTGTGGTAATCCAAGGAAGGCTTTCTATACAAGGGTTTACCAGACTCAAGCTCAGACGCTTTATTAATTATAAATTGATTATTTACACAATGGCAAGGAAATTAACAGGATAGAAATCTAACAGGATGTAAATAAAGATCTAAAGTTAACCACTGCACAGTGAGGGATTGAGAGTTATTTAACATGGAATATTACAATGATTGATATAAAAAAATTGCAAACAAAAAAAAGTGGTATTGAGGATACAAGAAAATAAGTATAATATATACTGTATATGATACAAGCATGACAGGAATGACCCAAGTACTTTTCTAGACAACTGAGGCTTATTGGTCAAACGTGCCTGTGGTGACCTTCCTGTAAAATTATATTACATTGCTTATCTTGAACCAGATGAGGTACCAAGCAAGTTTACTAGAAAAGCTATACGGAGCTGGTTATGTGATGCAATCATCAAAATGTATTAGTTTACAAATCAGGCACTATGGTTAAAGTGTTTTGAGGTCTTAACACAGTATTTTCCACTCAAAAGTAAGTATTTATTAATCAACAATCTGCCCAGTAATTATAATTTGTGTGAAAGGGAATACAAATTGTCGGTTTTACTACCACTAGTGTTTATTTCAGATGAGAACTGCAGTGAATTGAATGAATAGGTATGCTTTTGGAGTTTTGGAAAAATGTAGATAGAGGCACTTTTTTTTTTTACTGTATGTTGTCTTCTTTTTATCAGCTGATGTACTGTAGTTCCTGTGCGTTGAGTATTTAATGTGCTACATTAAAACGTCCTTTATCGATTGAAACGTGTGTTGTGTGGATATTTTGCACAGGTGCTGTCAACAGTGCTTAAGTAAAGTAGTTTTAACTGACAAGTATTAAAATTGGCAAGTTTTTGAAGTAGTTTAGATGATCTACTGTTTGAAAATTCACTCTCATAGTGCTGGACTATGAGCTAATATCACATCCATGTTGGGTTTATCTGACCACTGGCTTGCTACAAGGACAAAACATCAAAATAAGTTATTTTTACAGTCCCAGGGGCTGCAGATAGTTTATTATAAACAAGACATGATTGAGGCTCATGCTCTGGTGTTGACTGATTAAACTTTGTTGGCTGGGACATGTGAAAATCACATAGCGAGCATCTCTCTGAAAGCGACGAGTGGGAGGCAGACTGGAAAGTGTCATGGGAGATGTACCTCAAATGTAATCTGTATGTACACATTTTGCTGTTATTGCTATTTTTGAGCTTACCACAGGAGAATATCACAGCTATCTGGCACCCACTTAAAGCGGTCTTTAATATCCGTGTTTAGTTGAGTAAATTACAGATTCTAAAGATCAGTCTGTTTTGATTTTGTCCTGGCATTTATGTGATCTGGCTGTCCTCCTGCTTTTCATCATATTTAGCATGTGTAGGTGTGTATAACATAATTCACAATAATTCGCTGCTGAAAGAGACTTTTTCGTATACTGACACACCTCTGCTGAAAAGACTAGCATAACAAGTCATCAGTACATGTAAACCAGAAAGACTTTCATGACCTTACAGCTTCACCAGGTCAATCTTCCCTTTGCTATGTTCGCCTTCCTTTCTGTCTTTCCTGCTCTCTTGACCCCGAGTGAAATGCTTTCATTCTTACCAGCGAACTTTGGTCATCACTTCTGTAATCTTCTTTCTATTAGCATTACAAAGGTACACTTTCCTCCTTCCTTTCTCCCGCTGTTACTGAGCAGGAACACATCATAACCCAGAGGTCTGCATGAATACTGATCACGCCTTGACCCGACCCCTTACAGCCTCGCTCAACTGCAAAAGCTTCTAGTAAGTAAGAGAAACGGCTTGACATTAGCATTCTGTGCAGTTCAGGAAATGGAATTCTATGCAAATTACGCTGACAGTAAATTGTTGTCATAAATCCCCCCTCCATGCTATTTCACAGTACAGTAAGAGCTGTTAACTCGGCCAAGAAATTGACCTTGCAATAAATTTAATTAAGCAGAGATTGACTTTTGACATATATAAATGCTTTGTATTTACAGGGCTCAGCCAACAAGTCTATAATGTTGTGGGCTTTGCCCTGTTAAAGGTCAAGGTGTGTGTGAATTGCATACAGCTGTGTGTGTGTGTGTGTTTGCGTGCAGAGTGCATTATAGTGCATTATTAGCATTATAACAAAATTAATTATTTCATTAAAGGTGGGGTATGTGATTTTCTTTTTTGACCATTTTTTCAAAATCACTTGAAATCCTATTCCTAACCCACTTACAGCCACTGAGTTAGAAGCACTGAAATGAAAATTAAGCAATTTAATAATCTGTGGAACGGGCAGGACTCGAAAAACTCCAGCCAATCATTTCCAAGACCATCTAGAATCATTGGACAGTCAGTGCGTCAATCAAACGGTTGTACCACCCACTCCCCTCCCCCCTTTGTGCGCGTGTCCCCTTCGTGCGCATACTCAAAGCTCGTGACCCAGTCAAATTTTCATTGTGATAGAAAAACAAGCGTGTGTACTGTATGTGTGAGCATAGCGTGAAATATATGACTGGTGTGTGAGTTCAAGAGTTGAAATAGTATTGCAGGTAAAGTGGGTCATGTGTGACAAGCTCTGAGCATCTGAGCACTTTTGTGTATATGTGTGTGTGTTTGACAGGTAGCTATACGGTTGGTCAAGACTGAGGCCAGAGTAGAGCAGCTCAGCTCCAGAGAACTCCCGTCAAACAGCAGCTGGTTTAGTCACTGATGGGGTCGGTCATGCAGAAAAAACACAACACCATATGATGCCCAAGCATTGCTCCGATAGAGATTGCTTTAAAAAAAGCAAAGTAAACCCTTGTTACCCTAAAACTCTCTGGGGAATATACCACATATCAGTATAATCTAGCTGTAAATAAAGCATAGTGTCAGCGAATAAAGTAATTATAAAGATGGCAACTTCCATAACACACACAAAAAAAGTCTATCACAATTGACACAATGTAATTTAATAAACAAGTCTTTCAAGACATGAGTTCATCCGTCAAATCTTTTTGACAGTGGCCTTAATGCTTTATTTATTCTTAACTGAGTGTTGTGTATTGCATTTGGGTCGCACACAGAATAGATAGATAGATAGATAGATAGATAGATAGATAGATAGATAGATAGATAGATAGATAGATAGATAGATAGATAGATAGATAGATAGAGATTTAGCTGTACATAGCTCTATACATTAAGCCTTGAAAAAATATCCAGTACAGTGAGGTAAAACAAAAAAAAGTCAAAATGAGAGCCATTGGATTTATAGTGGGAATTTTGTTCTAGTTTCTGAGATAAGAGAACTTAATTACCTGTCAGGAAAGAGCTGACTCATTTTCACATACTGTACTACTAGAGGGGAATGCTTAGATCAGGTCTGAGATAACCATTGTAAAACTAATATCTCCTCTGCTCGACTACATTATTTAGTCAGTATTTGGCCAAAACAGAAAAAACAAACAAGCAAAAGTGATAATCCACATAGCTTGTAAAAAATAAAGCATCAGTCTGTGCCTGGATTCAAACAGTGGGATAATAGCAAACAGTAAGTATAGGCATTCCTTTTTACATACTTTGGTGGATCTGCAATGAATTGTTTACACAAATCATATCGTCCTTCCTCCCCAAAGTCTATTGGCTAAGACAACTTATTTATAGTTACTTGCTGTACCCATAACAGATCATGATCTACAAATCTACAGATCATTTGGACTTGAATAGGACCATCTGTCCAATCATTCACCCTTCCCTTTCATTTACCCTTCCAGAAGGGTCATTTTCTGCGTGCATTTGCCTTCTTAGAGGACAAGTTGTGTGGGCAGTGATTCACATTGTGTCCTGGAGTTTAGATTTACTCACGACAGCCAGGAGGCTGTCCCGAACTTTTCCAGCGTGTGGTCCGTCTTTGCTCTAGGTTCCTTGGTGGGTAAAGAGTCTGAATTGGACATTCCCAACTGTGCTTTGTCCACTCATTCAGCAGGCATTTTTCTTCCATGTGGCAGGTAGTGAGAATAGACACAGCTGGAAACATGGTGTCACACCCCAGAGGCTTAATACATATAAAAGGGCCAAAACAACATGTTCATAGGTGGGTGAATTGAAGGTCAGGTTGTACAGAGGCACACAGAGCATCATTGTTATTTTATATTTATTTAAAATAAATACAAATAATAATTCATTTATTTTCTACATATTTATTTACTTTATATTTGTATACAAATTAAATAAGTTTCAATTTAAATTTGAATATGAAAATTATTATTATATAATATATTTGGATTTTGTTACACACATTGTGTTATCGAATCAGTTCCTTCCATTTTGGAGAAATATTTGAAGCTGAATTTTGAGTGTGTTTGTGTGTGTGTATATAATATGATTATTTATAAATGTATTTACATTGAAATTCATTAATTTCAGGTAAACCAATTAAATCAACTAGCTCTTGTTTGTTTCTGTTAGTTGTTTGTCAGTGTCAAGTATTACTTGCAGACTGTGAAATATTTTTAGAGCAAAGCAATAGTTTGCTGAAATACTAATCCCTGACCTGAGAAATCTGGATAATCCTTTCAAATGCTATAAAGCTGGCTCATAATTCAACAAAACAAAGCTTCAAATCTTTCTCCAAAAGGAAAAATACAATTCTGTGTTCAAAGGAGGCTGTTGTGTGACTGAAGAACACAACGTTTATAATAAAAGCCAAAAAAGAGAAACAGGGCCAGACAAACATTGCACCTGGACACTGATTCACTTTATCCCAATAAAGAGTTACGGCACGAGACCCTCTTCTCTGCCCCTTTTCCTCTCTTCCACAAAGACACACACACACACACACACACACACAGAGCGACCTTTAAACAGCTTGTCAGGAGTGGCGTTAATATTGTCACGTCTGCAACAATAATTAATAAACAGATTAATTATCTGGATGGTATCTGTGTTGTCTGGCCCTTCAGGTCTGTGTGAAAATGGGTGAGGCCTCTGTGAGATAAATCTGAAATGAGGGAGGGCACCCCTGTAAGGACAATAGCTGTGATTTACTCCTTGTCTTCATTAGTACAGCCGTGTGATGGGTCTCGCCCAGACTGCACTCTCCCCTGGCAGGCAGGCACAATTAATGCCCATTAAAAGGAGCCACCAGCCCTCGGGGTCCAGTGCCGCAGCTGCTGATTCTCTTTTCTGTATGCTTATGTTCTTCATAACAAAGTTCAAGGCATGTGTTTTATTTAACACCATTCCGGCATGATTCAAAAGCTTACTTTTAACCAAGGAGGTCTATGAAACCTGAAAGCTATCAGTTCTCACAAATTATCTGTTATCTATTTCCATTTCCATTTTGAGCCAATCACCTGAGCCACAGGAAAATTAGCAGTTCCACCAGTGACTATCCCTAGGCAGCAGATGGGTAAAAAAATAAAAAAATCAATTTCACACTTTTAAAAGCCCATTTAAAAAAAAAAAAAAGTCAGTTGGGTGTTCTTCCACTTTTGCCAGTTTTATAGTTTAAGTTTTTTTTTTTTTTTGTTATATAAGTCTTTTTAGAATGGTTTTGAAAACTTGTTTGCATTCTTCCATCATTTTTTTTTGCAACCTTTCAAATGCATTTTATGTATATATTTTAAAATACCTCTGTCCCAAAAATCTAGGATTTTCTTAAAAGTGATTTATACGATTTCTATAGTGTACATTTTTACAATAATTGTATATTTATGTCCACCACACTGACAATTCACAATCATCCACATCTCGATGCATCTAAGAATCGATTTTTTCCCCTAGCCCATACCATAACCCCACCGCCACCATGGGCCACTCGATCCACAACGTTGACATTAGCAACCCGCTCACCCACACGACGCCATACACGCGCCATCTGCCCTGTACAGTGAAAACCGGGATTCATCCGTGAAGAGAACACCTCTCCAAAGTGCCAGACGCAATCGAATGTGAGCATTTACCCACTCAAGTCGGTTACGACAACGAACTGCAGTCAGGTCGAGACCCCAATGAGGACGACGAGCATGCAAATGAGCTTCCCTGAGACGGTTTCTGACCGTTTGTGCAGAAATTATTTGGTTATGCAAACCGATTGTTGCAGCAGCTGTCTGGGTGGCTGGTCTCAGACGATCTTGGAGGCTAAGATGCTGTATGTGGAGGTTGGTGTGGGCTGGTGTGGTTACACGTGGTCTGCGGTTGTGAGGCCGGTTGGATGTACTGCCAAATTCTCTGAAATGCCTTTGGAGACGGCTTATGGTAGAGAAATAAACATTCAATTCACGGGCAACAGCTCTGGTGGACAATCCTGCAGTCAGCATGCCAATTGCACGCTCCCTCAAAACTTGCGACATCTGTGGCATTGTGCTGTGTGATAAAACTGCACATTTTAGAGTGGCCTTTTATTGTGGCCAGCCTAAGGTACACCTGTGCAATAATCATCCTGTCTAATTAGCATCTTGATATGCCACACCTGTGAGGTGGATGGATTATCTCGGCGAAGGAGAAGTGCTCACCAACACAGATTTAGACAGATTTGTGAACAATATTTGAGAGAAATAGGCCTTTTGTGTACATAGAAAAAGCTCATGAAAAACCGGGGCAATAACAAAAGTGTTGCATTTATAATTTTGTTCAGTGTATACACACATATATATATATATATATATATATATATATATATATATATATATATATATATAATGTGTATATAGATGTAGAAAGAAGTCGTCCATTTTACTTTAATTTTTTAATTTCACCTACTATTATCATTATAGGTTGTAATAAAAACCCAAAACATAATTTGAGAGGTGATGGAAATGATGGTGTGGTGTGAATTGTCATTATTTTCAGAAAACAAACGACAGATTCTCCATTGATTTATATTTGTGCTGAGCATTGCTAGTGAGAGTGTGAAAAGTGATTTAAGATTCCACCGGGCCAAAAAGTGCCTGTAGCTAAAGTAACAGCCTGTTACAAAACCTTCAAGGAGGGGCTAACTGGCCCATGCTAACCAACCAAAACTGACTATTATTCTCTGGATATGAATAACGCCCTTGTATCTCTGCAGAAAGACTGTTCCAGTGTTCCTTGCGCTCCATGTGTCGTCAGCACACACAAGGCTGCCAAGTCTCAAAAATTTTGTTTGTGAAGCAGACGATACTCTGTGGAGTAATAATAGAGTATCACAATCGCTGATCTCTTGATCCTGCTGGGCTGAGATCTCACACCTCTCCAGCGCTGAATGGCATTCCTTTTGCTGCAGCGATGGCAATACCACGAATCAGTAGGACAAATCCAACTCACTTTATTTCTCAGATAAGTGTTCTGACATTGAGTACCGCCTTAGGTTAGGGCCTGACCAACATTTCGGCACCCTTGCGCATATTTGGTCGCTTTTGCTTGATGATATTTAAACCGAACTGACAGTGCAAAGACTAACAATGTCAGCGCTTGCATTAAAACACCGCTCGTTCTTTCCATGTAGCAGTGTTGAATAACATTACTTCTACCGAGTGTTTTGCACGTACAGTTAACTGGAGACTAATGGGCTCCCTGCATTGCATACGTCGTAGATCTTATTTCATGTCGTTTACATTAATGTACACTCTGTGCGGCCAGAGATTTGTTAAGAAATCATGTCAGATTAGTAATACTTTCCATGTTTGGCACCCTGCTGTGGTTCACACCAACATAACACCTTTATATCGGCTTAATGGGTAATACATCATGTCATGTTGTTGAAAAACAGCATCAGCTGATGGCCATGACCACACTCGGCAACAAAACATGGGGCTCTGAAATGGATATAATTATTGGCTAATCTTACTTTTTAACCCCTCTGCAAAACTTCACGCGCATTAAGCCTGCTAATTGGTCTATCTATACTGATTTATTTATACACGTATAACCAGCACCGACTACAATGTCAGATGGTTGGAAATCCCTTGCGGAAAAATAAGCTTTGAGTGCACACTTCAAAATCTTAACAAGTGTATATATATATATATATATATATATATATATATATATATATATATATATATATTATTTTTTTGTCTTTACTTTTAGATAATATAATATTGAAAATAAAGGCCACTTAAAGATAGTATACATAAATAAACTTAAGTACACACTTAAGTACATTTATTTAAAAAGTGCACTTTGCAATAATGTACAATTAAACGTTTTAACTTAAAGTACATTTTAAATCATTATAATCTTTAATCATGCTTTAATGAAGAACAATTTTGTTGTGTTGACTAACATACTAAAGAGCGTGTCAAGTACTTGATTATAATTTTAACTGTAGTGTGTTATTCGATATCACATTATGTACTAAATTGCTACTTACATTTAAATACATGAAATACAAGTTTCAATAGAAATGACTTGAATGTTTACCATAAGTCCTTGACAGTACATAGCAGTACTTTAACCATATTTCAAAGTAATAATGAAATCACACACACATATGTAGGCTACTTAAATCCTGCTTAAGTGGGTCAAAAATGCACCCTTAAGTTCAACTAATATAATTTCATATACATTTTAACTAATAATATTTTCATTTAACTGCAAAAAACATGCATTTCAGTGTTTAAAAGCATTACATTCAGTTTACAGTAGTATTGGTTTAAAGTGTATCATTTCTGTAGTAAGTACTCTTTTTAAAAGTATGCAAGAGTGTACTTCCTTTTTCCCAAGGGATGTCCCTAAGCGCATACACACACGCCAGCAGCTGGTTTTGTGGGACACGGATAAGAATGAATCAATCACGAGGAATCATAGCTCAATTTTCTCATCGCCTCTGACATGCATTCAAAGTCTAAACGCAAGCCCGCGGCACAGCACTAAATATAAACATTATAGCCAGCTGTCAACACAGACAGGCCCGTTATAATACAGGTCTTGTAGGTTAGCGCCTTCCTTTTGCTGTGGGGAGAGAATGCTTCTGTTTTTGGAGGAATCCATCTATTTTTGAAGGAAGCTAGTGCTAATCCTTCATTTATGATTTATGGGTTAGCATCCCCAGCAAGCACTCATGCAATGCTCAGTGGTCTGAACTAAGCATCTTGGCTCTTCAAGAAATGTTTGAATTGAGAATAAAAAGATTTGTTCAACCGCTCCAGGGGTCTCCAAAGGTGAAATACCCCTCACATCCAGATGTTACGGACAGCTTATCGCCTCAGGCCTCTCAGCCTAAAAGGTTAGCGCTTAGTGTAAGCGGTGTCAAAACTGCTTTGTCTAGCTAACGCTAGCCTGCGCTTTTCTAACTAAGAAAGGACTTTAGATACTCAACTTGATTCTTCAATGAAACAGTAAGTGTTTTGTGAATCAAAAGACATGTGGTGTCAAACGCAATGTTTGTACAGAAAATTTCCATAATCCTCAGAGATATGTCAGGGCCTGCAGATCTTGGCAGCTATAGCAGTCATCTGTTCCGAAAGTCATGAAGGATGATGTGCTTGAGCTGTAAGAACTAGGTCATGTGTCCATTTGATTTCATTATAAAGGTTTGTGATTATAAATATCCATGTGCCAGAGGTGAGTGGCAACAGCTGTAAGCCTGTGCAGAGAGCTCAGTAAAGCAAGCAAAGGAATTCTTCCAGGAGCTGAAAGTATGCTAGAGGGTGAGATTTAACATAGTTAGTATGTGGAATACAGTCTGTACTAAATTAAAGATAGAAAATTGTGTGAGCTCCTTTTATTTGAATGTGATTGATTTTGAATCTCATTGTGTGGTCATAAGGGCATACGTGGTTTAAATGCTAAGCTTAACATTCAGCTGTCTAGTTTAGATATTCTAGTTTTTGATATGAATTTTTTTTTTTTTTTTTTTTTTACTTTATCAGTTTTTTTTTGTTTTTACCTAAACAACTCCTTCCCAAGGCAGCTATATATTTTCACGTGCACAGACAGTCAGAACAAACAATCTCTGAAAAATAAGAATATAATTGAAATGTTAGATTATCATGCCAATGCAACTTTTTTCAATATTATTTAGAAATATTATCTTTACTTTTTATTGAGCTACTGTAAATCAAGCTATACTGTTTTAGTAATGTAATGTTTGATAAACCCGAGAAACTTTTATCAATGTTAATTTACCGTGTCAATTCAGTTCAACTTTATTTGTATTGCACTTTTCACAACTAATATTTTTACAGTTTTACGGAGAAAATTCGGCTTATATTCACTAATATATTTAGTGGACTTTGTTTTCAAGTGCCAAAGTCACACAGACAGTGCGCGGTTCCGCAACGGCCGAAGTATACTTTGGGCTTTAGGGAAAGTAAAGGACCAAATATTATCAACTATAGCCAGCAAAGCGAGGTGTTTAGCACGGTGAAGTTCCTCATAGTATCACCCTTTTGCAGAGGTTCAAATGTCTGTGTTGCTTGTGGGCAGATAAGGAGCAGGTTGATTGAATGTGTAGGCCTCTATTGACCGCAAACAGTATACGTGCAAAGCTCAATGTAAAACTTTTTTTTTTTTACTTGTTCTTTATTCAGTTTTCTTATCCCTTACAAAGAAAGAAAAGAAAAGAAAAAAATGTTTTTGTCTCTGTAGCCTTTAAACTTTTATGCCAAACAAGTTTAATGAAAACCGTTTGTCTTTCAGTTGTATATTCCACAACTCGTCAACAAAAAAAGGATTCCCTGTGACCGACATAATGAATAAATCATCATACGCACTGACCATATAAGATTAAGCGTCTGTAATGCACAAAATGTCTCGAACAAAAGAGCTGACTTTTTAAAAGCCTTGTCGTTCTCTTAACACACAGACACAATTCCTCTGAGTTGGCCAGCTCTCAAATATAGGCAGCTGAATCAACTGCAATTGTCCTGGGATTCTCTCGAAAATGCTTTGTGCACATGGATGCCTGTGATTTCTGGCTATGCTTCAAATAGCTCTCCTCCTAATGCCGTCTGCGGACATGGCTGTGCTCAAGCGTCAGATGCTACATATACTGCATTTAAGGGGCCGGCGGCTGAGAGCAGCTCATTAAAAAACACCCACGGTCATCGTAAAAACACCTCAACTGCTCCCCAACCGCAATGCTTGGAGGTGGACGAAGGTTATCGGCCCATATCAAGCCAGAGGAGCCCATATGTTAAGGGATTTTCGCCTGTCTGTGCCGAGGAAACCCTGTGTACCCATTATTTTTCAGTTGTGCAGTTCCTTATCTGAGTCTATAGGTGTCACTGTTTAATATATCAGGCTGATCTGGCAACGGCGAGGCAGCAGTGATGAATGTGGCAAACATTCATGGCTCTGCACAGTTCAAGCCATTATCATCCATGGCAGAGGCCTGACGGAGTCTAAATCCTAATTATCTGTCTGTGAAAGGGAGCTGTTCTAGCACTGCGATCACCCCTCCTCTCGCGCGTCAATCATTACCGCCTTTTTTAAGCCCAAATAAGGGTGCTACAGCATGTCAAGTAGCAGTGCTCTTTAAATGCCTCTGCTCTGTAGCCACAATGCCGTGTCATTTCATTATCTGCTTTAATAACACAAAGGTAGACGGGCTGCCTATAGCCGCCTTTTTCTTTGCTTTTTTTTTTTGAAAGTGCAGTCTCATTTTCAAAGGATCTTTTGATCTCCTCCTTCCAAACTCGAAAAAGCCAATTCGTCCCACATTAATGAATAACTATCTGCTCTTATACAACACGTCTCAGGCAGATCAGGGAATATTTACAAACATTTAATGGAGGTGGGGGAAGAGAAGAGGGGTGTGTGCGGATAAGCAGTCAGAAGGGACTCTGAACTGGGGCTATGTAAAACTATACATTTGTATAATCAACTAGTATGTCTGAAGGAAGATGTGTATAATTAGGGTGATTTAGGATCATGACCACCATTCTTGGGGGGCGTTCACATAGGATGTTATCTTGATTTCAAAAACAGTGTATGGAACAAAATGTTGGGGTATCAAGAATTCAATCAGGGTATTGCACTGTATATTGGTATCATATTGGTTATCGGCTGATATTGGGGAGTAATGTCATGTTTTCATTTTCTTTAATAATGAATAATGAAACCATTATATACAGTATTAATAAATCATTCATTCGTTCGTTCGTTCGCTTTGATTAATATCCTACGTTAACACTTTGGCAACCTTAAAAATACATTTTTCTTTCTGCGGACATCCCCTTTTTATATATAGATTTCTGTTGTATGTAACGCTCACTAAAGTTTATCTTTACAAACACAAATAATTTACAGCTCTGTAAAATGTAACCTTTAGTAAATCTCAAAATAATTAAAGGTTTTGCTTACTGTACATTATGTCGTGATGCCAATTGGTTTCAGTTTTACAGAATGATTTCTGTCATGTGACACTGAAGACTGAAGTATCGACTGCTGAAAATTCAATCTTGCCATCACAGGAATAAATTTGTTATTTTAAATTGTAATAATATTACTCGACATTACTGTACTGTATTTTTGATTACGTAAATGTTGCTTGGTCAGAATTAGAGATTTCTTAAAAAAAAAAAAATTTAACAGTAGTGTATGAATTTAATATGATCGCTTAAACAAGAAATTAATAAAAATAAGTAAATTAAACTGATCAACCTCATTGTTCAACTAGTCAGTTAGTGATCTACTAATCAACTCGTTTACCATCTCATCCATCCCTAACCCGGAACAAGCCAATAAACAGGCCAATGAGGTCTTTTAAATAAAGACATTAGGGTGTGGAGAGAAGTATGCATCATTATTCTCCTGTGTGCATATTGCGGGCAACCTTGCAACCCTCTGAAACATTAAAGGGCAAAAAGAGTTGAGCTATCAGAGGATCCAGTGAAGGAGATCAGTAGGCCAGCACATCTGTGTGATGCTGCTGTTCACTAATGATGTTTTCTCAGTCTGGAGGCTGCTCTCATCTTGTCCGCTCTAATGGCCTACCCATGATTATCAGGGTACGGAAACTGCAATGAGTCATCTACTATTATGGCAGCATGCACTAAAAGTCAACTGGAACCAACAATCAGACCCTGTTTTATCAGTTACATGCTTTTGAACACATCACCATGCTTTTAACACGAACAAAGCTTTCTCGATATGACATCTCTGTTCCGTGAGGCGTGATTCAGGTGTGTTTAAAGGGAGGGAATGGAGGGTCGTAGGAAATAGAGAGAGGAAAGATAGCAGGGGTATTGATCCTTGTCCTCTTTCAGGAGACACAGTGTGCATACTTAATCCGATCGCAAGCGCGCAGCCTCGCACATACAGGGTGGTGACTATTGCATAGTGATGAAACGCTCATGTTAACATGGCGGGAAGAATCTCCTGAGGAATATTAATTATTTTAACATAGATTTGGGTCCGACGACCCAAGGATTGGCAGATGTCCAGGGTTGTTTTTTTTTTCCTATACTCTCAATGTATGGGAAAATACATTCATATCATGTCAAAATGAAAAACACTGGACCTGAGACAGAAGTCTACAAACCTCAGGCTCAGATTCAATGTGCCAAGGCCTGGGGTTACTTGTCTGCTTTTGTTAAAGTCTCTATAGTCTGACTTTCTATTTATTTATTTATTTCTGCTTTGCATTTGAGCACATTTCTGTGCTCAAGGACAAATGTAGCAGGGTTGGTTTCCTCATAGTCTGGCTACGACGCAAACCGTGAATAAATTAATAATGGTTTGCGGTGGCAGGATTTTGCACTGTCATGGTTAGATGTTTGCCTTGTTTTTGCAGTACTCATTTTTTTTGTTTGTGTGTGATACACCCTTTTAGCTCATTATTCACAGAACACTTTCAGATTTCACTTCCATCGAACACCATAGTTACCTGCTTCAGCACCCAAATAGCATCCAATTAACTCCAACTTTTTGCGTCTTTTCCCATAGTGACATGAAAGGCCTTTTCAAACCTGTGAATCAAACAAGTACTCCGACACAGTCCTTCTAATGAGGCTGTAACACATGGAGAAGATCTTAGTAAGTGGACAGAACTGCATATGTTACTGAAGCAAAACTCTAAAACACTCCACATGACATGCGGGGATCCCACATGACTACATCAATTGATTAAAAATGGCCATGTGTAGACTGATAATTTTTCACATCAACCATGAAACAGAGTCCCTCAAGGCCCCAGGGAACATACAGTGCTTAGCATAAGTGAACACACTCATGCTAAAGTTGACTAAAAAGAGGAATAAAAAATCATCTTTTGGAAATTGATCTTAATGCCTTAAATAAAAAAACCTTTAAGGGCAACAATTTTCTTTGTGAATGCATAATGTATCGTAAATAAATAAATGTTCTTCCTTAAAATACATAAGTCACATAAGGCATAAGTCAGGACACCCCTATGTTAAATTCCCATAGAGGCAGTCAGATTTAAATTTTTAAAGGCCAGTTATTTCATGGATCCAGGATACTATGCATCATGATAAAGTTCCCTTGGCCTTTGGAATTAAAATAGCCCCACATCATCACATACCCTTCACCATACCTATAGCCTGACGTTGTCATACTCAGATTCTAGTCAGAATATGAGTCTGATACTGCTCCATTGGGCTATGATTATGGGGCGTGTTTCAACCGAACCAGGAAAGAAAATGCCTCTGCACTCAATTGGATAGACCTACAACTAATCAGAGCAACAGAGTAACTGACGTATGTTGAATCCCGTAGGAAGGACCATCTTTCTGATCGGGAAATGCCTTGATCGCGGTTCTCTGTTCCTCTTTTAAAAGGAATGGGCTGTCGATATCTTCTATAACAGACGCGATGGCGAAATCTACACATCTCAATTCTCCAGCGGCAGCCACCTTTGTTGTAAACGAATTTAACCCAAGCGCTCTTTGGTGACGTGGATGATTACGTTACTGTTGATCATCTGTCCATCATCATATAAAGTCCTGCCTGACAATTTGATTGGTCCTAACTGCTCTGGTTCGAGTATAGTTGCTCCACAACAGATCAAGTCCAGACCGAACTTCCCGACCTCAAATGTTGTGGGTGGGGCTAAGTTCGGCTGGCATCCAGGCTGCCATATGATTGGCATGGTTTTATTTCAGTTAGCCTAATAGCTGGTTTGATTTGCATTGAGAGATGATTTTATGGAAAGTACGTACCCCATGCCAGTCTCCAGTATGGTGAAGGGTATGTAATGATGAAAGAAACAAAGAAAATTGGTGTCCTTAAAGATTGGATTTTTCCTCATTTTTTTTTTTAAATTAAGGCATTAAGATCCATTTCCAAAAGATTTCTTATTCCTCTTTTTAGTCAACTTTAGCATGGGTGTGTTCAATTATGCTAAGCACTGTACATACAGATCCATCGATAAGAGTTTTAAATGAAGGTTTTAAAATAAGTCTCTTATGCTGCATTTATTTGACATTTATTAAGTACAGTAAAAATTCTTATTCTGTGAAATATTTTTACAATTTAAAAATAACTGATTTCTGTTTTCAGTCTTGTTTGATTTACTTACAGCATTTACTTAATGTGTCATTAAAAAGGGAAAATATATTCTTTAATTTTTTTTTTAGACTAATTAAATCTGACCCCATAAGCTTTTGAACGGTAATGCATCTTTTGAGCTCTCACCGACTTTAGTGGCAGACCTGTTATCTAGACAACATGGAAAGTTTACCCAAGAAATTAGATAACACTATTTTCTTATACCATTCTTATTAGTCTTAATGTATTATAATAGTAATGTGATAGGTTAACATTAATTGCCAAAAAAATAATGCCAAATCAAAATTGTATCTTACCCCTGCTGTAGTGCTCACGTCAACAAGCTAACTCATGCTGTCTGCTGTTCAGTGAGATGGACAGACACCTGCTATCTGTGGTACAGGGTTAAAAAGCCACTGTGAATCCATATCTCTGTGTGATGTGAAATGCACAGAATAATGCAATCAAGTCAGAGATTTAGGTTTAAGACATCCTTATTGTAAGATTATTTCATTGATTGAAAGCATAACATAATTATAGTTCTTCAACAGTTATTTCTTTCTGCTTTGACCTTGAAGCTCATAGACAGCCCTTTTCTTCAAAGGAATTCAATTATTTTATCATTGCTTTGATTGTCATCTTTAAAGATTCCGATATTGTTAAAAAAAGAAAGATTATTGTTATTGTACATTTGAAGCTGGTCAGATATTTTGCATGTTCTTATTCATCCATTTGTCTTTTTTATCAGGTGGCATATTTTTGTTTAACAACACACTGCCAGTTATCAGGCCCAAGTGGAATCTGTGTCCACAGAACTCTGCATTAATATCTACAGAATTCTGTAGAATTATAATGTCCTGTATTCACACAGTTCTACAGTACATGTCCTCCGCTGTGCCTCTTCACTGTACTTTTTTATTTATGTCTATGTGATGCTTTGATTATGCTTTCAGCAATCAGACAGCTTAGAACTCTCAGCACTGTTTGACGCATTTGACCATGTTTAAATCCATTCCACAGAATTTCACAGGCTTTTTGCAAAAACAAAACAAAACATAAATGTCTGTCTGAGATTGGTTATGACACAGATATTTTCATATGAAGGCCCAACCTTCATCTGCCATTTTATTATGAACCTTCGACATGTATTTCTCCCTCACTGTTAATTAACCTTTATTGACTTTCTAAATTCCTGCTTTATCTCCTGACATTTAAATGACACATATAAAGTCGTGCGAAGTGTTGGCTGAAGCTACGTGTGTACAGCTGGTAATGGCTTAATCCTTCTATCCTTATGTCAACACTTGAGGGGCTATTAGATACGGGGTCTTTAATGACTGATTTCAGCGATAAATCCCCCTAAGGTGTTGTTGTGTGAACAGAAGATGGCTTGCTGTGCCATTTGAGGATTTTATGCCTGCGGTCAATTAACAATTCAAGACACCCAAATTGAACCTTTCTGACTTTAAGCCAGGGCCTAAAACTAATTTTTTTGCCACACCTGCCAATGGCCGGTGACTTAAGAAAATGTATAGTTCAAAAATATCTTTTACCAGCCATGACACAAAAACTGCCAGTTATGACACCAAAATATTAGATAGGTAGCTACACATAGGTATTCATATTCCTCTATTCTAATTTGATACCACATCAGCTAAAACTTCTAGCTTAACTAATATCAATTTAATAGCCTACATTTGTGAAGACAAGAAAACAGTCAGTAATAAAATAAGAACAAACAATCAAATTAAAAGCAAAGACACAAATAAATACAACACAATACAATACAATACAATACATTCATATGAAATAAACAGTGCTCTTCAGGCAGGTCTAATAGTTTTCAGGTACCGAAATTTAATAAAGTAGGCTATCAAATAAATAACACTGAGTGAATTTGTCCATTGAAGCGCAGGCATGAAAAAGAGCAGAGCGTCGTTCATGTTTGTTCACGTTCATGTTGTCACAACATTGCATTGTTATAATTCAAAAAATAATTAGCTCATAAGAATCTATTAGCTCGGTAGTCACAATTCAACAGTGGCTCTGTATGGTTTTGATTAGCTAAAAAGAGTAATTCACTTGAGAATAAGACTTCCATTAGTTCTGCTGTACAGTAGGTTTTAAGCACTAACCAGCTTTTTTTGAAGAGTCTTTTTTTTTTTTTTAACTGCTTTTGGAGTCTCAACCCTTATCAAAACTAATGAGTATCCCTCAGAGGCCACAACCCTTCTACACACTCACCATCACTTTAAGAGGATACATCACTTACTGTACAGTAAATCAGTTATTAAAGACACTTTGTGTGTGTGTGTGTGTGTGTGTGTGTGTGTGTGTGTGTGTGTGTGTGTGTGTGTGTTTTTGTTGTTTTCTGAAAGGTTATATGGACAGCAGGATAGCGCCTGTCTTTTCTAAACTCATAAATTCTCTTTAGGAGGAGGAATTGCCTGTGTAGTCTCTGGAGTCTCCAGTGATCTTAACAGTAAGAGCAAAAATACGGAAGCGGCCTGCGATGGCATGAATCACTTCGCATGCCCTCTAAATGAAAAAGCAGAAAAGAAAGGGAGCAGGAGGGATATAATATTGCTTATGCAGATGAAGCAGGGGTGCGCAAGTGAGCACCGAGGCATTGTGGGGAATAATTTGCAGAGTATCTCTGGGATTGTTTATGTTTAACATAGGCGGTGAGAGGGGGTGGATGGCAAATGAGGACCCAATGTGGGAAGGTCTGGTATGCAGCCAGATATTAGCTCGAGCCCCACAGGGCCCCGCCACACTAGTAGCCTACTGTGGTACTCCTTTGGGTTCATAGGTTTAGGGCCTCTCGTACGAGTGACTGTGAAAGCATGTCTTTACCAGGTCACCAGTTCCCTTCCAGCCACTGTGAATGCCTCATTGCTCTCCGAAATGTTAAACCAATAAGGCATAAAATGAGAGGGCTATTTCTGATGGTCACGATATGATATGGAAAAAAATGAGCATGGAAGAAATACAGAAGCACAGAATTCAAATACATTCTGGTTTCCATAGCAGAGTGAAAGCAGTGCTCTTGCTGCACTATTAGTCGACATGAAAAGATTAGCTTGTGTACAGGAATAGCTATGTGTGTCTGCTAAAGGCATTTAATTGAATTAAAATAGTAAATAAGCACAGCAATTAAAACGGAGAGAATATTGCAAGATCAAGTTCAAGAGCAAATCGAAGAGATACAGTATGTTATCGGGTGGTTTAGAGGGTTTCGCATACTCAAGTGTGTGTTATTATTTGAATAAAGTCTGTTACAGGCGATTCGCAAAAACATTATGGCAACTAAATGCAGATTTGTGGGAGTTCTAGAAGTGACAGAATGCGAGAAAACAACAGCTGTGAAAAAAGAAAGAGATGAAATTATCCTGTAAGTATGAGGGAGGATTTGCATACATTTTAAAACCATCAGTTTTAGGGGAAAATGCTTTTATTCATTTGGAAATGCTTTTTTTTTTTTTTATCTGGCAATGTAGCAAATATTTATAGTGGTTTTGCATTACTCACCCAGCACACATTGGGTGCTAAAAGCATTGGTCTGAAATGTGATTGCTAATATTCAAAGGTAAGACAGGAGCTGAACCTCCTCACTCTTCATTTCAATAGCAAATTAGACTTTTTCATTTCCTCTGTCTGTTTTTTTGAGAGGTATTTTTGTTCCATGGCTCCACAGAGATCCATTAATGCACAATACAGGTTCTCCATCACATTCTCCACAATCCTGGCTGACAACTGAATGGCCCTGCGTTCCCTCATTGCTGGCTTCTTTTCTTTATTCTCCCCGTAATCCTCTACTCCTCGTTTCCTTCCAGCTGGATTTGTTTTATTCTTATTACCCCCCACTCTTGTTTTATCGCCCACCATCTCATTTGGCTGGTTACGTTTAACGTTT
This sequence comes from Rhinichthys osculus, assembly GCA_029959095.1. NCBI lineage: Eukaryota > Metazoa > Chordata > Actinopteri > Cypriniformes > Leuciscidae > Rhinichthys > Rhinichthys osculus. The sequence goes on from JARWKJ010000017.1 coordinate 18,765,008, forward strand.
AATCTGTATTTCTCAAAACATTTTTTCTCAGGTAAGGTCAGATTTTAGCTCTATTTTCAGTACTATCTGCTCACATGGTCCATGGTCCTTTTTTGGCTATTCTGAACATGTTTATTGCTTTTATTTGGAGAACATTCGTTGTCAAGACGGGGGAAAAAGAAGATACAGACAGATTATTCAAATTAGGTGATAATTTTAGCAGTCAAAGTGAACCCTACAGTGTCAAGCAATTCTTCATAGTTCTTTAGCTCAGTATTTATATCATTTAAAGAATAAGTCAAAGTTTTGTTTGTGACTAGTGTTGCTAGGTCATATGAGGTTATATGTGCAAATGTTAAAGGGATAATTCACCCAAAAATGTATTTACTCAACCTAATGTTGTTCCAATCCAAAATAATATTTTTGTCCATGCAATGCAAGTCAGCGTAGTCTTTACTAGTATTTATTAATATTTTGAATTAGCTGTTATTTTTATATTTTAATTTGACATTTTAGTAACTTTTGTCATTTTATTAGATTTTAAATAAAATAAATGCATTTATTTTTATGTTTAGCATTTATTTCTTTATTTTTATTTCAAGTAATTGTATTATCTCAACTTATTTTATGCCAGATAGGCACCATTTCTAATTTTCATTCACTTTTTTTTTCCATCTAATCTTTATATTTTATTTTAGCTTTATTTTGATTAAACAAAACATTTTTTAATAGTTTTAGTTTTTGGTTTAGTGAACAGTTACAACCCTGTTCCACATTTATTGTACGGACCAAAAAAAGTCTGTTGTGTGGTTGAAATGTTTATGACCAAGAAAAACTGACACAAAATCATTCTAATATGGCTTCTCCAGACAAAATTAGGCGCATACAGGGAGTTGAATCCCAAGAATAGGCTGGTACCCCTAATGGATAGTAGTGTTTGTCTGAGCACACTGGGCTTCAGGAATGATAGCTGCTTAGAAAACAATAATGCAACCACTTTGCCCTGAGCCTTTCTGTGAAGCTTCTAATGGTGATGGATTGCACTTACTGTCTATTGAACTTTTCATTGAGGAATCCATGGGTGCTTCATATTGTCTCAGGGTAACTAACTTCAAAGGGGCCACCTACATGTAGCGGTCGCCTACACACAGATGACTCAACTTACAACAGCGGCAGATTGCTGGTGTTCGGTCGCTACACTGCTAATTCTGCCTTCCTTAACCAGGATAATTAAACAGCAGTTATTTTGAGATTAGATTTGCAGCAGATTAGGATTTTATCCAGAACGATGCTTCATAATACTCTTGTCCTAATTTGAGATGTCTTGTAAAGTCATTAGCAACTAAATGCATTGAATTAACTCCGTCATATGCAAGATGTCACATTCATAAGGATTACTTTAATGGTGAAAAATGACTTTTTTTATGCCAAGCCAACTGTCCCTAATGTCATCCATAGACGTAAAATGTGAATAAGTATTCTTTCTATTCTCCTTGGGTGTGAAAAATAGTTAAAGATCTTTCCAATATGCTTTTTCCTCTGATGGCATGAATTACAAATGGCTTTAATAACCTCTCTGAGACCGTACTACTGTTTTTCATTGGCAGGCACTGCAGTGACTGTAGCATTTCATGTGTTGCCAGACATTTATGTCCAATTAATGTGCTTCTACTCCTGTGCAGAAGGGGGTCAGCATTACTCACACAGGCTAATAGCTACAGTACATGATAATACATGAATATAACCATTACAGAGAAAAATTACCCCATTAGGTGAAATATTCACAATACTGAAATGTTCCCAGACCACCATCAGCAGGGAAACAGATCATTAGATCATTAAATTTGTATAAACTAAAGGTATTTATTTTACCCTTACTGGAGTGATACAATGAAAGAGATGTATCAGTTAAGCCTTCGATACAGTTAATCATCAAATGTTGTTAAATAAACTTCTTTCTTTTCATTTGTCCTCCTCTGTAATAGATATGTTTATATCATATTTAAGTGACAGATCTCAGACTGTAAAAATCGGCTCAGTAAGATCTCAGTCACGAGTGTGTTCTATGGGAGTTCCACAGGGCAGCATTTTAGGTCATTTACTTTTATGTACATTAATGATCTTCCTTATGTGTTTAATTTTTCTAGTTCTTTGTTATATGCTGATGACACTGTAATTTTTTTTTGTCTGGCCCAAACATTGACACAATTAATTACAAACGTAACACAGATCTGCAGCATTTACATAATTGGCTGCAAGATAACCATTTAACACTTAATATTAAGAAAACAGAATGTATGTATTTTTATTCATCTAGGAGACGGCTATCTATATCCAATCCCATCACCTTTTCTAATCAAAAGCTTTAAGTCGTATCCACGTATAAGTATCTGGGAGTCTCTCATCTTACTTATCGTGACCATGTCCAAACCTTAACCAGAAGGTTAAACCAAAAGTTATTTGTTTATAGTAAAATTAGACCATATTTGTTGCTTTCTGTTTCTAAAACATATCTTCATGCCATCATTATGTCCACTCTGTCGTATTGTTTACCTGTTTGGTCACTCACAACAAATGAGATCCTTTAACCTGTAACAAGACTCTATAATAGAGCCTATAAGATCCACAACAGGCTTCCAGGCGGGACTCATCACTGTATTGCACTATCTTTGTGTAATGCCTTGACATTTTAGAACTATAAAATAAGCCATGGGATAAACTTGTATTATCAAATCTTAGATGGACGCACTTCAGCAGCATTGACTGCGTTGGTTTCAAAACTCAGCTCAAGGCTCGAGCGCACTACGAGATCTGTTACAAATGGACTTCTGCCTATACCGGCTTTTAGGAACTGCTATGGACAGAGTTCTTTTTTTTTCATGTGCTCACTAAAGCCTGGAATTAGACTCCACAGCACATCAGAACTATAACATCAATAAGACTATTTAAAATAACATTTGCGCGCCATCTAATGGATAGGTATATCTGTGACCACTGAGATGGCTTCATGGCCTCCCTCTGATGCTTATTCTCTTGGTTTGTGTGTTTGTTGCTGTCTTGTCTAGGAGTTCTGTTGTGTATGAGGTATTTATGTTCTGCAGAACAGGAACCTGCTGAAAATCAGTTTTATACTGAGTCAGGCCCGATTGTCTTTAATCTTTTCCTGTTTAAAAATATGGAAATAAATTTTAAAAAAGCAGATGCTATGGTAATTTTAGTATACATTTATATTCATTTATAGTTTTTGACTTTTTCTTTATATTGTAAAAGTAAAAGATAGTAGTAAGTATAGTAAGAGATAAAGTACTTTCAGCTGGACATTAACTAACTTAAGTGACTGAAGGGGTAAACAGGTTTTTTAGTCAATCGTGCCATTCAGTGGTTTCGTAATAGAGTGCTGCAGTCGGGTTCTGGAAGTTAAAATCCCATACATTTTTTAGGGGAATTGATTTTGAACTATAGACTTTTAAAGTCAGACCTGCTGTGAGCTATGAGGTTTTTAATTGATAGTAAATGGGTTTTTTTTTTAAAGCTCTCAGTCCATATTACTTTTAACTTTTTTTTTAAATAATCATGTTTAACTGTGGAATTCCTGCATGGAAAAAAAATAACTAAACTAGCAAAATGCGTCAAAAGAACACAGTGCCCATCCACTCCCATGAAACACTGCGAATGACATTGAGTCAGTTTCCCTACGCTCTAAAAATACTTAAATATTTGTATCTGATATACACTTTGCATCAGGGTTCTGATCACTCTGTCAGTGTTTGTTTTGTGATTATGACTGCCTGACTGTACTTACCTTAACCAGTGAATGCTGGGATTGACCAATCAGAATCAAGAATTCCAGAGCGCTGTATAACAAGATACTATGTTCTTCCCACACGTATGACTTAGTATCTCCCCCCACATCATAATGACATCCTCAGACCATACAAACCACTTTGCTCAACAGTGTTGTGATCTACATAACTTTTACTATCTGTTTCTATTCCACACTGTCTCATAGCAGTTCTTCTCAGCCGATTCCTGCTTGGTTTCCCATAGAGGCTCATATGTCAGGTTATGTGTGCTTTGCTGTAATGCAGTGAAACAGGAAAAACAAGGCCCAATCACACTCAATCTCCCCCAATTTGGTCTGCTGAGACCTGATTGGAAATTGGAGCTCTCTGTGATACTGTAATAGAAATGTCCTGTGGGTTGCAACAAAAAAAAAGCCTTATTTTTAGGTTTCAACACAACACCCCCTCCCCTTCCCCTTCCCCTATATTTAGCTGTTTATTGTTGGCTGGTACCAGGGGTTCAGTTAACATATAAATTAATAATAGTGTACATGGACAATTAATAGATAATTAAGTCACTCTCAGCATGATGATCTCACACAGAGATCGGCTTACCGGCATGGGCTGTTACAGAAAATAGACACCTTGGTTGAGTAAGACGGTACTTAGCAGGGAAGGAAAATGTTTACGGTATGGCCTCTAGGTAGTGCCATAAATAAATGCTATCATTAATACGGAACTGCATGTTTTAGACCGTGACATTTACTTGTTGTCTGGAGCTCAGTGTAATAATTGTTCATTTAAATCTGGTTAAGACTAATCAATAATGTACCCTGCAACCACATAACAGTCAATAGAAGGGTGAGCGATGTGTTCACACAGACCCTGTGTGTTTGTATGTAGTGGCGCCCCTGCCTGTATGCAAAGTACACACAATGCGTACCCTGACTTTATCAGCATATTAATACGTATTATGTAACGACATTTCTAAATCATGAATATCCATAATCATGTACTGTATGTCGATTATTTTTTGAAAACTGTGGGTGACTTTTCCCTTGCAATGGTTGTTTTTCCTGCTATTTATTTAACTGTGGAGTCTGTCTACTAGTCATCTGTCCATAGTAGTAGTGTGCGCTGCGCTGGCTGTGGTAGATTTAGCGTTTTTAGGTCAGGTGTTCAAACAGAATGATGTGTAGTGAGCTGAGTGAACGCAGTTCACACAGAACGCTTTTTTGCTTTTAAAAAAACACGAGATGCAGTGCAGTGGACTTGACATGCATTTTTTAAAAGTTGAACTTCGTTGACACGTCGTTTTAAAATAACATGAGGCTGAAAACATGCCACAGATGACAGTCTAGTCCAGTTCATGTTGATATAGAAAAACAATTTAAAAGCAGCAATGTAACACTAAATCAAAACATTATATGTAGCTGCTGTTGTACAGCACCAGTTCCGGGCCAGTATGGGTGCCTGTTAAGTCTGCAAGATTCAAGAAACTGTCATTTATTTAAAGAGCTGATGAGGTAATAATACAACTCTTCAGTGAAATTAAGAACCTATGTCTAACTTCCATACTTTATACCTTTTTGCCCAGTTTGGCTCAAAATGGGACAAGGTTTTACTTAAAGTGGCCAAATGGACTGTAAACAAATAGCTGTTTTGTTGTTGTTTGTGCACCATGGATGAGAATCCTGCAGCTGCCTGTCTATATGTGCATATGTGAGGCAATGAGGTTTTCTGACCTTATTTTTTCATGAGACTCATCCGTCATGGTCTCGTCTCGTCAGCCATACTAACAGCCTAGAGAGTATTTACCCTTGTAACCTCAGGCAACATTGTGTTCCAGACCTAAACCTCAAACTCCTTCACTGTCTGCTTCATTATTCAGCATTTTTTTGTTATTCACCACAGAGGCTTCTGCCTAGCCAGTTAGTCACAAGATATAACTGTGACAGTAAAATCGATAGGGCCACAGCTGGTAGTAAATTCACATATACATGGCAACATACAGAACACACTCACACATGCCACCTGGAGGAACAGCACAACGCCCCTCGCGTATAGAGGAAACTGTCTCATATCACATTAAGTTCATGGTTTGTATAAGGACCTTTGGGCATGGTTTGGAACTGAAAGATTTGGCTCTGATACTTACTGTAGCTATTGACCATGCAATTTGCTTGCCACTACTTATCCATGAGCATCAGTCATGGGCTGCTAAATTTGTCAATAGCATAGATTTCAAAGAAGTTTAAACCATGATTGATTTTCTTCAAGTTTTGAGTCATCAGGTTCCTGTCTGTCTTCTTAAATGCTATAAAAAAATCTTAAATATATTTCTCTATTTCTATTCTTTCTTTTTATATTATTATATAATAAAAATAAAATATTACTCCAACCTTATTGGCACAACAGCTCTTTATGTGCCACAAGCACCACCTATTTGCAGCACTTCATGTAACTCTAAAAGATACTTGCAGATAATCTCACCTGTTCTAAATCTGGTCCTTGTATCATTCAGACTCTCAGTGCGAAAGTATCTCTTATATCATTAGTACAGTTTATAAAATAGCACGGTTTACCTCCTAACAGCTTTGCTAATTACTGCTGGGTGCTAGACAGCATCTACAGCTTAAACTTTGAGCCTATTTTGGTCATAAACAAGTGTGATGTGAATGTAAATCAGAAATCTGTTTGGGACAGAAAATCTCCCCATCATGTCTTCATTAAAGAAGCATATTTGTTCCGTGTCTGTTAATGCCTGTTTTTCATCTCTCAGTCTGCCTCCCACTCTACCTTTTTCTTTTTAAAAGCTGTATTTTTATAAAAAAAAAAACATTATACTGGATCTTTAGGCACAAAGACTCCTCATGTATTTGTTTACTAGCTCATGTAATTACCCATTTCAGTATTCACTCTTACAAAAGAGACTAGATGTTTACTCTCTCAGGTGAGAAAGGAGAAGCGGTAGAAAACTAATCACATCGGCTCAGAGGCAGCGTGTTGCTTGTGACATTTCTCAAAGTTATTTTCTATATACAATGGTGGGGGATGATAGTTCGTCTTTGTTTGCAGACCTAGTAATAGATGTCGGGGGTATATTTTTGTGAGCCTGTGGTATATACTGTATATTGTACACTACTGTTGATAAATATGGGGTCCGTAAAAGAAACCAATACTTTTATTTAGCAAGGGTGCATTCAACATTTACATTGTTACTAAATATTTCTGTTACAAAAATGTATCACTGTTTCCAGAAAATATTAAGCATCACAACTGTTTTCAACATATTTTAAATTAAAAAAACTATATTTTTGAGCAGCAAATCGGTATATTAGAATGATTAGGTTATGTTACACTAAAGACTGGAGTAATGAAAATAATGAAAAATGCCATTGTCATTACAGGAATGCGTTACATTTTAAAATATATTAAAATAGAAAACCGTTATTTTAAATTGTAAAATATTGTAAAATATTTCACAATATTTAAATTGTAATAATATTTCACAATATTACTGTTTTTACTGTATTTTTGATTAAATAAATGCAGCATTGGTGACCATAAGGGACTTGTATAAAAAACATTACAAATAAAATCTTTCCAAACTTTTGAACGGTTGCAAATGATTATATGTATAATTTACTTGAGAACCACATTCTACATGCTAAATTTATTTACATAATAAAAAAATTTCACCGTCCTCTCAGTCTTCGAGGCACCTATCCTTGATTCACTATTCATGTTTAAGACTGACCGTCATGTCTCTCACTTTATATTTCTCAAGCCCCACTTATGCAATATTCATGTCAGTCTTACCCCATGAATAATGGATTATTTTGTAGATTTCATCCTGTTAAACAGCAGACCAGCGATTGCCTTGCACAACCTTCTTTATTGTCTTGCTCGCCAGAGATGGCCTGGGAGAAGGTTGGCCTGAGGATGCATAAATGAAGAATGGAGCACGGCCTCTTAAGACATTACTCTGCGGATATATGCTCTTAATGGAACAGCATCATTCAAGACGGCACGCTGAACATTCTGCAACATGCACTGGGGAGAGCAATGCATTGCCATGGGTGTAATGTGCTGTGTAGCTAATAAACAGCAATGTCAGTCTCTAATTAAAAAGAAAGTTCGAAATGACTATTCTGCCTTGATTTCCTCCTTCGTCTCACTTAGTTCCCAAGCCAGAATGACATTTTTGCCAGAGATCAAAGGACTTCTTCTTCTCTAATGCGACCTGATGGGCTCGAGGTTCGCTGCCTGCCAGGAAGTGAGGTCATCGGCTGGGAATCTGATGCGGTTGTTTGGAAATATGATTTTGAAGGCACATAGCTATGGATTACTGAAAGAAAATTACATTAAGTGTGATGTATTGCCCATAAGTCAGTGTGTGCTTTGTGTGCGTTAGCGCTGGGCGTCTTTATGAATATCTTAGCCGAATTTGACGTGGAAAACAAATAACGGCACAAACAGCCAGACAAGAAATAAAATCCAATAAATAAAACAGCCAAAGGAGTCTGCTGAAATCTTGCTGCAATGGGGACCTGTCTGCTTACAGAGCTCTCTCTTCTGTTTTAAAGCCATTGCTATGCAGCTTTTTTCTCAAGATATAAAGGCTAACACTCCCCATCCCGCCCCCTTCTGTTACAGTATAATGCCTTCAAGCCATTTCGGACGTATTTAACTCTCTACTTTATATGCTGTTGAAAACACCTCTGAAGTTTATCTCAGCCGACTGTAATTGCTGGTTATGGGTTGAGCATAGATCTTGAAGGATTAACTTTACTGCAAAGAAGGTACTGATAAGCATGAGGTGATAGGTAATCCCCTCACCGAAAGCTGTGTAAACCATTTGTGCCAGGGGACATCACAATGCTCTAAAGCTTTGAGCTTTTTGAAAGGATATTTTCTTTATTCCCCTCTTTCTGCTATCGTTCCATCAGTTCCTCCCCACAGAAATCCGCTAGACTGAAGGATGCGTGCTCTCTGTGCAACTTTGTTTGGACTGGTGATGGGCAAGAGTTAGCTGGCTCTCTCCAGAGTGTCTGTCAGAGTAATTTGTGAGCCAACAAAGTTCTCCCACTACCTCTGTATATCATTGCGACTCTCGCACTCACGCACTGTGGCCAAGCAGACTGACCTCACATCATTCTGTGAGCCAAAGATAGAATCACTCACTCCAGCTCGATCTGATCTATTTTGGCTCTGTGTCTCTTAGGGATATACTCGATTATGACTCGTTCTAAAGGCCCAATCGGCCTATGTAAATCCTAGTTTCAGCCTCAGACAGCACTCTCACAGTCTGTTCACTGACTGCCTAATGCATATTTCACAAAAACTAGAAAGCACTCGCTTGAACTGCCAAGCTGTAATCTGATTGGCTGGCTTTTGGGTGTTTATTTTTTTTTTCAATCCGTCTGGTTACAAAGTTTGTTTACAGAGTACTGGGTTGATACAATGAGCACTTTTTTTAGAAGAAATAATCACTAGATTTGCCTGGGGACCCATCAAATGTTTGAGAAAGTTTAGTTTGAAGCATGTCACTAGATATTCATGAGCAGAACAACATATTATTCTGTTTTATGTAACGATTTGTTTTGATCGACGCATAGATATGCCAGTAGGTGGCGACAAATATGCAATTTCATAATCTTTAATCAAAATAACTTGCCCTCCTCTTTCAACAACATCACTTCCTTTCTCTTCTCTGATGACGTGTTTACTTGCGTAAGTGCGGGACAACCTGTCATGAGATCACAGCAATAGCGAACCACAACAATCAAGCAATCCAATCTATTCCAGATGGACAAAATCAAGTCCCTCGCTACATTTTTTCTTGTTTGCAAAGCCATTTCACTCACATATACATCACAAACGACTATTACAACTTCTGTTTCATGAAGACTTTAACTTGTAGTGTAGACCAGGCATGCGCAAATTCTTGAAATACATATCCAATTCATTTAAACCTCACATTAAGATGTTATGTGTCATTATTGCAAAATGAGCAAAACAAAGTGTCTCTATATCCTGGCAGCAACCACATTACTAAAGCGCGAAGCAACGTACGTCCACATACAGCATTACTCATTCGTTTTAAAACTGTACGCTCAACATTTCTTCCCAGTCTTTCTTCTGTCATGGGGCCAATTGCCTTGTAGACACTTCATGCATAGAAAACAACACAAAGACAGCTTGCATATGTGTCACAACAAAAATGCTAGATGATGTAATCAGCTGGCATGAAGGCAGTCATCACAAAGCAGATATAGAAGAAATGCACTATATAGCAATGAAAGATAATTTCTTCCACTCACTTGCAAAGGTGTAGAAATATACAGTTTGTATTGGTCGGCCAAATTGAAGTAGCGTTGATGCCCCTGGCCGTGTCTCATCTCAATGTTTGTACACCGCTATACCTCAGCATGGTCTGTTTATGAGGAAAACATGATTTATTTATCACCAAACACACACTGATTGAGACTCGCCTGGTCAGAAGGTCTGAAACCACTACTGATGGTTTAATACTGTATGAATAACATTAATGATGAGCTTTCTCAATGGAAAGCTTCCTTGCCTGCAGATGTGGTGTTGCCATGGGGATGAGACTCCCAAGCTTTGCTAAAGCAGATGTGTTTTTATAACCTTTTTAAATTGCAAGGGCACTTAGAGATTTGAGTTTGGGAAACATTCATCTGAACAAACATATCAGAGCCGGTAAACATCTTCATCTGGCACTGTTTACATAAGACCTTGTTTCCTACTCAAGACCTCAATTTTTTCACACTGCCATATTTTATGATTAGGGCCAGTCAAGAAAGAAATAGAGTGTATTTTGTTTAAGGCAAGGACTGCCTGTTGTTAGGATCTTGACATGTCTTTGTAGAGGCATGTCTACGAGTATTGATTTTGTGAATGGTCGATACATTTCGTCTGACGTAACACTGACACACAATCTGACAAATACATCTAGATGTGAGAAAATAGCACTTTTAGATGACATTTACCTAATGACTAAACCACAGACATTTTACATTTTTGTTTTTTATTTTTTTATTGGAATTGTTTTTTATAAACAGCAGTGATGGAGTTATTGATTTATTTAGCTTTTTAAAGCTTTTCAAGGCAATGCAAAAGTTTGTACTTCTGTAATGCACTGCTGTGTTTAATTGTGTTGAGAATCTCTGTGACGTGACATTAACATTTGATTTTACACAATGTAGGTCCTATACATATTTTTGAAAACAAAAACAACAACAACAAACAGCTATTATCTCTGGGCAGTAGCGTAACACCATGGTGGAGTAACACAATACAGTAGTAACTTGTATGAAGTGTCAAATTACTTTATTTTAGTGTTACATTTTGCCTATCAGTTTGCAGTAAGATGAAGTGCTATTCTTGATATTCTTGAACTGGTGCTTAATCATATACATATAGAGTTCAGTTTACCTAATCTGATTGGTCAACCATTGTTCCAAGAGTGATTTTTCGGAACAATAGCAGTCATTCTTGTGTGATATTATTTGTCTTGGATAGATAACCACTGACACGTCTGCTTTTGAAAGGAGTTTTGTTTGTCAATACGGATGTTGTTCAGCCCTGTTACAGTTCTTAGAACCCTCCAGACTGAGGTTCTTCTGCGCCTTGAGATGTTATATTTCTGTGGGCTGGAAAGGTGAAAGTAAACAATCGTGGGTCTGTTGAGGAAATTGCATTGATGATGGAAAGGAAATAAAGAGTAAATAAGACTTTTCTTATGCATTATGGGTGTTTATTTGTGTTTATTTTGTGTATGGTGGGAGGAAACTGTTTTGTAGTGTAAATATAGTATATTTGTTTACTCAGAAGCACACTGCTTTCTGCTTTCCTGGTGGGTTTTTTTTATGTACGCTGTTCTCTGGATGTGCATTGTGAACTTCCAACAAAGAAAAACATGAAAGATATTCTCTCTCATCATTTTTCCTGTAAATATTGTTCAGCTACAAAACAATGATAACCCTTAGAATAGTTTTATTATGTCTCCCAGAAATATGCTGTACTTTCTACTCACAGAGGCTCCAAGTTACTCTTTTTGTATGTCATATTTTTACAGTTTTTTCTTAGTTAGGCGACAAATATAGCACACCTGTTATTCTTTATGCTGATCTCAGTTTTTGATTTTGAAGTCTATAAACTGGTGAACCTATAGAATTTTTGGAAGTGCGTGTATGTGTGTATATCTATGCAAAAGTTTGTTTAAAACTTTGGGGTTGGTAAAGAAGCCAATTTAATGTTTTTAAAATAAGTATCTTCTGCTCACCAAGGCTGCATTTATGTGGGAAAAAATTTCTGTTTTCTATTTTAATATAATATATTCCTGTGAGCAAAGCTGAATTTTTCAGCAGCATCATTACTCCAGTCTTCAGTGTCACATGATCCTTCAGAAATCATTCTAATATGCGGATTTGATGCTAAAAAAATTCATTATCAATGTTGAAAACAGTTGTGTTAAATCTTTTTTGAGGATTCTTTGATGAATAGAAAGTTCAAAAGAACAGCATTTATTTGAAATAGAATCTTTTGTAACATGATAAATGTCTTTACTGTAACTTTTGATCAATTTAATTCATCCTTGATGAATAAAAGTATTGATTTATTTTATTCATTTCCCCCCAAACAATTAATAAAAATTCTTACTGAACCCAAACTTTTGAACAGTAGTGTTTAATGTTACAAAAGCTTTCCATTTCAGATAAATGCTGTTCTTTTGAACTTTCTATTCATCAAAGAATCATGGAATAAAAATGTAAATAACTGTTTTCAACATTGATAATAATGAGAAATGATACTGAAAATTCAGCTTTGATCACAGGAATAAATTACACTTTACTATATATTCACATAGAAAACAACTGTTTTAAATTGTTATAATATTTCACCATATTACTGTTTTGTTTTTTTAATCAAATACATGCAGCCTTGGTGTGCAGAAAAGACTTCTTTTAAAAACTTTAAAAATCTTACCAATCCAAACCTTTTGACTGGTATACTGTACATACTGCTTATTTGGTCATATACTTCAACATTTTGAAAAATAAGTCAATACACGAGTGCCTGCCTTTTGAGAAGACAGCCCCTCATGAATATTAAAATATGGGGCCATAGCGATACATAAATAGAATTTGGACTGTGAAAATGATTTGGACTGAGATGTCAAATGTGATTTTGCTGCATAGCAGAAGATGGAAAGCTGGGGGAATGTTGGTGGAATGTATGGTCAAAAACACTGACTGATCTGCTTTGTTTTATTTTCAGTGAAAAAAAGACTCCAAACAGCACTTTTCACTGTTTCCGCCTCCGGCTACATATTTTCATGATGAAATTAACTTCCAAGGTTCAATATCCAGTGCTGACCATAGAATATGTGTGTGGCCCATGAAGTTTTATATTTTTCCCTTAAGGCATCATTGTAACAGGTGCTAAACACAGTTAAAATAATTATGTAACTTTTTCTCCCAGTACACAATAACAGCACATTGTGTGTAATTTTCTCTTAAAGGTCATACACCCTCACAGCCTACAGTGGTTTATAAACAGGGTGTGACTGATTAGAAGCTTCTCGAGTGAATTTAATGGTGCCTTTTGGAGTCTTAAGACATCAAATGTGTTTAATGGGTGTTTCGTATTGGGAATAAATCGATGTGACACTACAATAACATAGTTTCTCCCCAGCATGATGGAATTTGTTCTCTGCTCAAAATGATTCCAGTGGGGGGAAGCTATTGTGTGAAATCTGGGCCAGAGTTCTCCCTTACCAGTGAAAGGATTATCTATCCCTCATCACATCTCAGCTCTCCTAATACCCACAGATCTGCTTTGACACATGGATAATATCACCACTGAAACGAGACCAAATGAGAGTCTGTACCCCCACCCCACCCCTATGTCTGGACTCAAAGTCTTAGTCTGTTTTGGCCGTTCCTATCTGATGATTTGCCAGAAGCATCCACGTCCACATTAAGCATGCGTTTAGCACAGGTCATTTCAAAGAGACCTGGCACTGCCACAACTCTTCACCACACCAAATCGGTTAGCTGAAGGCCCGGAGCAAAACCAAAGCTCAAAACAATTTCCTTTATCTCCAGGTTGGTTTTTATTCCCTTTTGGTTTTTATTGGAGTGAGGCCGCATATTTTTGATCAGATAATGTTGTTTTGAAAATGACAAACGCATCCAGCCTTGAAAATTGTTTTATGTGTCTTTTATTGTGGCTGAAAACAATAGTTCTCTTAGCTATTAAGGTTGTACAGGAGTCCCTGTGGGAAGACGGCATGATAACAGAGACTTTGTTTTCCCTATAGCCGCTACTTTAAGGACCGCATGGTAAAGAGGCACCTGCGGGAAAGTGCTTTACCGCTAACCCTGTCAACCACTCATCTTAAGATGTGCCATAAAAATTGTTTTTTAGATCTATTAGGAATAATTGAAAAACAAGTAAAAAAAAAAATGCAGTATAAGTATTAATTTATTTATTATTCTTAATGGATGGCAGTTAAAATGAGCAGGTTTTTTTTTTTTTTTTACATCCATTTAACTACAAATGGCCAGGTTTACTAACAGCTTGTGCCACAAACCCTCTTTTGGCATTAATAAACTACTGTCAGGATTTACGACCGACATGCTGTGAAAAATTAGCGCTGAAAAGACGTGGCTGACCTTATTGCATATGAATTTGTTGGAGTTTCCCTTTCAGACGCAAAATTTATGGGAGGAGAGTATTTAAATGAATCACGCAAGGTGATTTACTAAGGTTTGCGCTTGTCAATTTACTGGTATTTGCGCCATTATTTAACGGCCCAAAAAAAAGCATGTCTTAAAACGCTAGTTTGCACTGCTCTCGGTAGATTGCCTTGGTCATTATAGAAGTGATCCGGCTGCGTCTGTGTTCTTTCATTTGTGTGTCGTCAGTGGATCACACAGAACTTTCCACTCCCGTCTGCGCTTTTTTGGAATTGCGCTCTCACGGCAATTTGCCCTGTTTAGTTAATATGGCCATACAAGATTTGTTTATGTTAATTAGACTTTAATGTGCTTAATTTTGCTGTTAATTTTGAATAAGCTTATAGTTTCACACTGGTGAACTTTACACAACATTTAAATGTCTTTTCATGCATCACATGGCATATTTATGAGTCACATAACATGTTCAATGTATAATGCAGATTTATACCATGGTCTGTCTGAATACTCGATTCTGATTGGTTGTGTAAGGGGTATACAGTTAAAGACCCAGAATCAGATATGAAGAATGAAGACCCGGAGTCAGAATTATAAAAAAAATTAAAGAAAAGTTTAACTGAAGATAGTTTGCAGTTTCATCAGCAGAAGTCAGCTTCAAGACTCACACAGAGTTCGTAGGCCACCTCCCTTACAGTTACAAAGATCACAGCAGTTATACCATTTCCAGGGTCTAAGCTACGTCATTGCTTACAGGTTGAATGATTCTGATTGGCTAAGAAATAGATAAACAGTAATTTTCCACACATATACAGATAGACGGAAGAATATCTCCATCGATTATGCAGCTGACACTCAGACCCTGAAGTTAGGCACGTCATGGTCGCAGATTTGGTTTGCGGGGCGCCAGCCTGTCGCGTAAAGAACAATTCATTCAATCTCCAATAATGCCAGTGGTTCCTTAACCTGTAACCAAGAAGACTAACACACACACCGACACACAGCTTTTCCAAGGTTGGATTTGGCCAGGCTCTAACTATAAACAAGAGAGTCCTCTCAAAACATCAAGACAATGCGTTCTTTCTCTCAACTTTAGTCTAACTGGAAAGTAAGGCTTTAACAAAGAAATGGTCCCTTAAACTATTGGCTTCAATGACCCCTATATGTTTTAACACGTTGAAGACCTTTCTCAAACACAAAACAAGTCCCTATTTCATTTCTGGAAGCTGGGCTAAATGAACAAGCACTGTTAGTGCATTCAGAATTGAAAAGAACATTTCAGTAATCACACTGGTAACTTCTATAACAAAGTAAAATCTCACAAGTCTAGAGAAGTCATTCAACTCATTTAATATTTAGAAGGAAAAATATTGCTTAATACCTTGCTTATAATTACTCATCATTACATATACATTGAAGCAGCAGTGGATTCCAATCCACCCCCTTCAGTTGGAATGTGTGTAATAAAACCGTTCAATGCACAGGTAGTTCACAGTCAGTTTAATCACCATTCAATATTAATGCGCTGTTTTCATTGACGCACGCGCACATACGTCACTTAGAGACCGCGCTGCGCAGACACTGAAACATTCAGAAGCACAGACAGTTGAACTATTTGAATGCAATCTCGTCGGGTGGTTCTTTGTGTCCACGCTGTGCATTAAAATCGCTTAATGCACAGCTAGCCGTGGATTATCTATTACATAAGCATTATTCTCCGCGCCACTTTTCAGAGTTACCTTTATGATTAGTTGCGGCTATATTATAACTTAGCTATGTAAAAGATCAGCCCTGAATTTAATGCTTCTGTCAATATCATTAAAATGCATTTCATCATTCTAATTTGAATTCATTATTCTTGGACTGGGATTCTGTCGCTTCACCGCCATGCATGAGTTCCCTATTTACTCAGTGTCCATACTTTATAGCTTGCTGATGACTTTACGACAGGCCTGTGTGAGAAAAGACATTATGAAGAGACAGGTCATGAATGTCGACTAAAAATGGATTTGCCAATGCGTATACCAGCCACTAAATGTAAAAACAGACTGAGAGAGAGAGTGGGTAATTTTCTTTGATGTGCTCTCTGTCAACTTACAGCCCTATATCTTTGGCTGAAATGCAGTAAAAGCCTTAGCGTGTTGCTGGTACCATGATATTAATGCAGTTGCAACACAAGCAGATACAAGGGGAGTGAATAAAAGTGCCATTATAACCACCTACACAGGCATTTTTTAAAACAAATACATAACATATACACAACATGTGTGACTTGTTTATTTTAATAGATTTTCTCATTACAAGCTTTATTATGAGCAGAATTTTTTTTTTTTTACAGTTTACATGGTGAATGTCACATAATATTTGCTTGTTTGATTAGTGACCTAGAAAGAGTGCTGAATAGGCTATTATATATTACTTATAACATTTTTAAAAATCCTTTTCAAAAGTTAAATTACATCCCAGATTTTGAGTGTGAATGTAGTCTTTAAGCCTCATTGTGTGTAAATACTAAGCCATTCCTTCCATTGAAACAAAATTACTTCAAATTTAAAGAGAAGAAATAATGTTGTGGGCTGCATTTTGACCCAACACACATATGAATGTTCTCTCAGAAGTCCCATTAAGTGATTTTTTTTTGTACGTCCGCGCCTTATGCCGAAACCTCGAAGATCAATGGTGTTTATTAGTGCCACAAAAGGCATTTGCACTTCCTGTAATGAACCCTTGAGAGTGGCTGACAGTGAACAGAGTAATGGCCTAGACCCCAAACGGTTCCGTTCCAGCTTAAGGCTGTTTGGATTGGCCTAATGAGCATTACGAATGGGGAGACGATGCTTGCATGCAACTGGGATGGAGGGAAAGCTGTGGGGTCTAAAGGTGAGCCGACCTCATAAGCTACAACAGGAGACACATTCCAGAGCCTTGCTAATGGAGTGCTTCACTTTACTTTCAAACTCATTACCTTTCTCCAATAATCAAAAATGGGATAATTACTTAATTAAATGGATAAACAAAACAACAGCACAAATAGACCCTGACTCAAATATTACCAATAGCATCCCACCCTCACGCACCTTGTTCTAGTCAATGTCTCCCTTAGCAAAGCCGTGGAGAGATGTAATTTTGATTGAAGGAGGGCGTTGAATGCGTGTAGATGCAATTTGCTTTGCTTGTGCATGCAGAATTAGAACCCGGCTGTGTTGCCGAGCTTTGCTCTGATTTTCATTTAGCTCTAATTATGAAGTTTTATATACAAGAACATGGGTGCCTACTTGCGTTCAGTAGATAAGATATTCCTCGTGTGGCATTTTCTCAACTGATCATCATAAAAGCAGTCATTTACAACTTAAAAGTGAAGTGTGTTTTTTGTTTTCAATGCAAAATAACTTCTATTGAGAGAGAACTGAAAGTAAAACATTTTTAGGTTGACATCGCAGAGAAGGTTAAACATACAATACTGTTTAAAAGTTTTTGCTGGTAAGATTTTGTAATGTTTTTGAAACTACTAAGTATTTTATGCTCACCAAGGCTGCGTTAAGGCCTATTTGATCAAAAATAGAGTACAAAAAGTAATATTGTAAAATAGTATTGCAATTTCATATTAACCATGGCAACGTCTGCCCTGCTCACTCAATCAGAATTTAGGCACAGATATTGTCAATATGTCTATCCAGTGTACTACCTTCTTATAGCATTCCCATTAATCTCAACTGCAGTTGCTTAGGGATGTGTCATGCTGACAATGCTGATTGGTAGCACAAGTCAACTTCTGACTCAACCAATAGCATTGGATTGGAGTGTGACTACCTGTTTGCCAAACATGGATGGGTGAATTTTTTGGGGGGGGATTGTTTGGTAAGCATTATTATTCTTACAATTCCATTTGGTTGCAATTATGTACTTAACCTCTAACACAATGGATTTTTTTTTTTACTTGCTAGGATTTCCAAATAGGTTATTATGGTAAAAATGGGTATAATAAAGCACTACAATTGAGCACTCTACTTTGAAGAAACAGTTTTTTTTTTTTGTGGATGTGTATTGCCACTTTACAATGTTAAGTATTCGTTCATGTTGTAACATTAGCGATTTTCCCTGGGCAAGACCTTGACAGTGATGTAAATCTGACCTTATAGGCTTAATTAAACATTTACCACATTGCTGTACTTTTCAGGAACAAATGTTTGATAGAGAGACATAAAGAATTTGAGGATGTGCGTTAGGAGCTCAGCAACACTTTCCATTCAGCACCATAATATCAAAGCTGAAACATGTCATTTCTGTGTATCTGCCAGAATTATGCAAAAAGTAATGATTGTTTCCAAACAGGTTTCCAAGACACTCCCCATGTCTACCATTGTTCAGACAAACAGATAGTCCCGCCAAACAGATAGTCCCGCCACAAACTCACAATGTTGTTTGAGCGGATCGACATTTGACATTTGAGCAATGTTTTGATTGCTTTAAGCATTGACAGGAGAAAGTATTTTAATATCAAAATGACATGTTTCACTTTTAAGTCTGATTAAGCGAGAGGAAAGAATCTGTGATTATATTCAACAAATGTCTTTGTTCTGAGTTTGCTCAATGATTTCATGGTGTGACTTTTAGACCAAGTTATTAAAGGAACAAAGAAAAACAAATAATATTTCCAGTCTGTCTACTGCGGGCCATGTAAACATTAAAATTAAACACTTCACAAAAAAAGACTAAAAGCCAGAGACCTGCGCTAAACTAACACAGAGACTTCTTCTCCTCCTCCTTTTTTTTTTAAACATAACAAATGATTTTAAGTCAATTTTAGCATTCATCAGGGTTCATTAATTCAACCCAGCACTTGTTTTTGATAACCTCTTTTGTGCGTTATTCAATTGTGTTATTTCATGGTTAGGGGCAAAATTTACACTGTCAATTAAATGTTTTGCTTTGCCAGGAACAAAATACACGTACCTCAGTTTTACTGGCGTTTGGCTGGCAGCCATCCCCTATTATCTGAGTGACAGTTTGAAGATTGATTATAACACAGCCTCTTTTTATTATTTGAGTGGCACATGCTAAGTTAACCCTTTAACTGTATTAATCACTGTCATTCAAATACATTAACTTCACAATGATTGCCTTATTCTAAACAAATGTGAAACAATATGTCAACGTCTGAATGAAGGCCTACTGTTTATCACACTAGAATCATATTATTCACAATCTTACTGTACAGCCACACAATCTGAAAACTCTTGACAGTTTTCCTCCATCTATATTACCATCTGTAGGTGTTTGCAAGATAGAAAAATGTATTCTCAAGTACTGTTTGATTCGACTTATGCATCTGTAATTTTTTTTCTTTTTCCTTCCTTTCCTTTTCTTTTTCTCATAGTCCCTTTATGCTGGGGCATCTGTGCTTACCCGTGTTTTAACTCTCCCAAACTTAGTTGGTTTGGGCTTGTGAACTGAGAAAAAAGTAAAAATGCTACACCAATAATTGGTTTCAGGAGATCTAGCTTACATTTTTGTTGAGAAACAGTTTAACAAATGATTGTATACACAACCTTTTAAGAGTTTGGGGTAAGTAAGATTTTTAAATATGAAAATTAATAAAAAAATATTTAAAATTTTGAGTCTCATGAATAATCACCCATGCTGTACTTATTTAAAATAACTTATGATTAATATAATATATAATAATAGATTAATATATTAACATATAATTTAGACGTGGGGTGACAAGCTGAATTTTCAGGAGCCATTAATTAATATTAAAAATCTAATAATATTAAAACGTAATGTAAAAAAAATCTGAGCAAACACTTGCTTGATAGTGGCTCAATGATATTTGTTCATCTAACGTGACTAAATGGTCTAGGAAGATGTACTGTCTGTATACTGTCCAATATCTTCTTAGAGAGTACTTTTAATATTTATAACTAATTAATATTTATGAGCTCAACCTTTTCCCACCCTCTAAAACTGGAATAAGTTGCATATTGTGTAACATATACCCTTGTTGATTGCTTACAGCAAGCTTCAAACTCTCACCCCGAAGTAGGGTCGTCTCTCTTTTTTTCTTTCTCTCTCACTGGGTTTTGAACTAAACGTTTCATTGCATCTGTCATTTAACATAGTAAGATCTGGGGTCAGTGCAATTACCCCCAAGGATATTGATTCCTCAAAGCTTATCTCACACTCTAAGATAGCTGGTTGATTTTGCCATCTTTTTTTTAATAGAGGTGAGAGACAGTGTGTCAAATGCGGTTTGACAAAGATATGATTCTATGAAACTGCTTACAGACAACATGTTGCCAAAAAAAATAAAAAAATGCGGTGTTCTGTTTATGCACCAGAAAAGAAGATTAAGATTGCAATTGCTTGTTTCTTCAGGACTAATGAACTTCTGAATGTCCTATTCAGAGAGAAAGACGATTAGAATGGCTTGCTGAACCTGAAGGCTCATATCCCTTTTAAGGCATTCACAATCTGAGCATCTGCACTGATTGGTTAATGTTTTATTTATTTGCAAGAGATTCAACTTTCAATTACCCAGCATAATTAAATAAATGTCAATGATTCTAACATGAGTATATCCTTCCACGAAAAATGCCATGCTGCACTGCAGCAATTATGAGATGTGTTGTTTTTTTTCTTCATCCAAGCAAGGTAAATGGCTGACTGTCCGCTTTTAAAACAAACACTTTTACAGAAGATCTTTAAATAATTATATTAACAGCCTTGGTGCTGTTTTTGACTTTATAGAAAATGGTACTGTATTAACCCACATGGCTCACCATATAAAAAAAATCTGCTTTTTGTCTAGATTAAATGAAGCAGCTCTCCTCTATATCGAAGGGAACTAAAGTTTATGTGTCTCTTTTCCCTGCTGTATGAGAAATATGCACAGAAATGAATTTCATGCAGCATTCTTTTGGATATTGCAAATTATGGAAATAATCTAGGTTTTATTCGCTCCTCCAAATGGGAAAGTCATCAGACTGTGGCATTTTCTTCAAATCAGTATTTCAATAATAGGTGAATTCTGGAGCGCATCATATAGGATACAAACAAGGTGCTGTCTCCGGCCCAACTGTTGTTTCTGATAGACTAAGCAGCCGGCTTTTAAAAATATTCATATTTGAATAGGTTTGCAAAATTCTGGGAATTTTCAAAGATGGAAACTTTCCATGGGAATTTAAGGGAATTAACAGGAATTTATGGGAATAAACAGGAATAAAGTGGGAATTTTCAAAGTTGAGGGTTGGCTCTTCATAGGGAACTTAAATATAGTTGAGGAAAGAATATTTTAGCATAATCTTGACTAAAACAAACAGATGCCATTCAAATACACATTAATATCCATGCCATTCCTCAATCACATGCACATAGAACACTGCTTACTGCATGGCTATTGAGACCACACCCCCTACTGGCACTGTGCATGCCTCCATCACATGTCAAGAAGCCCAAAGCACAAGACTATTGAAGGCACACATTTGAGCCTGTGGACTAAACAAAGTGAAGTAAGTTTTGATGATATTTGCTGATAAGTTAGATGCTAAATAAGCTAGCATAACTTTATTTACCACATAAGGCAGATGCTAGCTACCTCATGTGACTGTTTTTCTCTGCCTCCTGCAATATGTTTTCAAGATCATTCCAGTTGTTTAGCTAGCCTTACTATTTATGTATCTGTTCATGTCATTGCATTAGTATTTTTACTAAGGTTGGGCCGATGGACGATACCATCATACCATACCACGATGTTTAGCCGCCATTGCATGCATTCGAATCTGATCAAAGACTGACTGAAATTATTTTGATTGGTCTGGCGCAGAGCCGATCCTGACCTCCCTGGGGCCCTAAGCAAAATTCTGTTAAGGGGCCCTCCTACCTGACCTGTGAGCCATGCAAACCATTTGCCATTGCCACACAGTCACACCTGACACCCCAGTGCTCCCACTACAATCCTCCCTCCTTTAACTTGTACTAATGAAAATGTAATTCCTGATATCAGAAATAGACATTGTTACTAGAAAAAGTGCATTCTTAATATCAAGAATTCACATTTTAAATAGTACAAATTGAATTATTGATATAAAAAAATGCATCCTGTGAATGAATAAAAGCTAAAATGGCTTGCCATAGCATGTCACTGTGTTTTTTTTTTAATGATAAAAGCAATACTTGATACTTGATGGTTATTATTTACTGAGGGGGATGTGCATCCATATTGACCAGTAGCCTATGTCCAGCCAATCAACATTTTAAATGCAATATAGCCTATAAATCAATAGTCAATGTCAATACATTGCTTTCCATCTTGCTTTATTGCAGAGTTGTATATAATGAGGAGTTCCATCACACCCATCGTACTCGTCACCACAGATGTTTTACTGGAAAGTGCGTGTTTCATTTTGTGCACGGTCATATGAACGCATGTTAATACGCGACGCGGTTATCTTTTCCGAGCTGCAGTTTAAACAAACACCGTTGCCCTTTGGCGTTTATCAAATGTAATAAATAGCTATATTTCACTCTCACTTTTTTTTTGTCAAGCACAAAGTCACAGAACACAGCCCTGGAAGTGGCTGGCATTAGCAAGCAAGACACATAAAGACCAAAAGATGCACTGCTGCTAGGTTAGACAGACAGATAGAGAGAGATGCACATCAACTTAACTTTACTGTTCTCTGCTGACAGCAAATTTGGAGAGGAGAGAACACAAGTCTACATGATTGCTGTTCCCGCAATCCACTCTCAGGGTGTTTTTTTTTTTCATCTCTTTTCGTGACCAGAAGGATAGTTCCGCTTAATTTTCTCATCGATGTTGTAAACTTTGATTGACGCGCCTTGACACGAGGGGGAGGCGGGGCCTTGAGTAATTTGTGGGGCCCTATGCAACTTGCGCAGTGTTCGTAATGGGCTGATTGGCTCTGGTCTGGCGAAACGCCTGCAAAGACACACCTCCCTTTTACTTAGTCAATCAACGTACGCTGTCTTTGAAGAAAACACACTTTTTCACTGAAGGACTTTCAAGAACATTCTTTGTAATTGTGCTGGGTTATGTATAGAATATACAGTTTGTACAGTATGAAAAGCATTATGTCTATGGAAAGTCCTCATGAAACATGCAAATCCAACATGTGTGCGTATGTGTGTGTGTACATACGTACATGCGTGCATGCGTGTGTGTGTGTGTGTGTGTGTGACCTGGTAAACCCTACATTTTGGGGACAAAATGTCCCCACAAAGATGACAATATCCGAAATCCTTTTGGGGACATTTTTGGTCCCCATGAGGAAAACAGCTTATAAATCATACTAAGTGATGTTTTTTGAAAATGTAAAAATGCTGAAAGTTTCATGGTTTTCAACATTGATAATAATAAGAAATGTTTCTTTAGCACAAAATCAACATTTTAGAATGATTTCTGAAGGTTCATGTGACACCGAAGACTGATGCTTAAAATACAGCTTTGCCATCACAGAAACACATTACATTTCAAAATATATTCAAATAAATACTTTTTTTTTCTTCTAAAACATCATAAAAAAAACCCAAACTTATGAATGGTAGTGTAATTATAATCCAAAAGGAAATAGTGTTGATAGTACTGACATATCAATACATAAGGTCCTTGAAGTTCACTTTTTTGAAGGGATGATAACATTATTATTATTTCATAGATTTTGTTTTCATGAACATGTGTATATTTTCGTGGCACCCATTTTGTAGAATCACTTGTGTGGTTGTTTCTGATGATTTATTGTGGATTTCTGAAGTGTAGCCTATTTCCTAACTGTTTCTTTCTCTGTTTTTTGTTTCTATCTCTTGCTTTCTCGGGTTGATGTTGCTGCGCTGCCAACTTCTGAAAACAGGTAAGAGAGCAATTTACTTGCTTGCTGCTCATCCCACACCTACAGTAGTTCAGTTGAAATCGGGTCTGTGTTTCATATAAAACCAACATATATTGAATAATGTTTAAACAGTTTCTTTTCTATGCTGGAGGACAAAAATGAAGTGTGTTCTGGTGGGCTCCAGACTGCTGATTCGTTCTGGACGCCCAAACTCGCCTTGTCAGTTCACCGAGACGTGCAGCAGTTGCAGGGGTGTGAAGTAACAAATTACAAGTACTCACATTACTGTAATAAAGCTGTTTTAATCCGAAATTGTACTTTTTTAAGTAGTTAAAAATGTTGTACTTTTGAGTACATTTTAATTGATGTAACTGTACTTTTACGCCGCTATTTTCTTTCCATTTGTGGTCGTTACATGCTTGTTTTATTTTTATTTTTATCCATCAACATGATTTTGGAAGTTGGCTGTCAAAATTAAAACTGTTCAAGTATATAGTACTATATATATATATATATATATATATATATATATATATATATATTTTGTTATATAATTCTTTCTGACAAACAGGAAAAGAGAATGCGAATTACAGTATGTGAGGGGGTATAATCCGCAGCTCAGTACTCACTACCCATGAGTACTTTTAAATAAGCTACTCTTGTACTCTTACTCAAGTAGTTTTACTCAAGTAGGAAGTACTCATTCCACCCCAGAGCATTAAGATTTGCATGTCAATGAAATCGCTGGGGAACTTTATGGGTTACTGTTATTTTGACCATTGGCACCACGGGAGCAGCCCTTTAAAAACACTCATACGGGTAACTTGCTGTTGCTACATATTATAGCTTCCGCCAAATGTGAGTAGAAGTGGAAAAACTCCTGCCGGGTTCATCGGAGCGTTCTGCTCTGGTGTCTGGTGGAATGCAGGGATGTAGTCATGAAGTATAAACAGATGGATAAGTACAAGACGAAGCAGGTAGTGAGTCATCAGAGGGATGAGAAGAAGTGAGACTCATCAGCAGAGAGTTTGGAGTAAAAAGACTTGACAACTTTTCCAGCTTTATATCAATCAGTGCTGGTGGTCTTATCTCACACACATTTGCAGTTGGGACAGCTCAATATGCAATATCTTTTATTTGTATATTTATTTTTTCTGTGTATTGATTTCGTTATGTGCTTTTGTCTTTTTTTATTAATTATAAACAAGGGTGCACATAACTTATTTAGTCTGGTTCTCAAGGGAGCTTGGTATTCACACTTTACACGGCACACTTATCCTACAAGCTGTCGTCATCACTTTCCTCCTGACTGCTCTCTTCACTATCTTCTTTTCTCTCGAACATGGTAGATGATATTTTATTTCATTTGAACATTAATGACACAGACAACATCAGGAATATTAGGCTGCTGTCAGCTTTATTTATTTGCCTTTGATGTTGATATGGCAAAAGTACTGTGGTAATGGTATTAGATGGTAAAGATATGGTACTCTATTATACACTTCTATGCACATTAACATTTACATGATCCTTCAAAAAATACCTTGGTATTACTATGGTTACATGTCAAAAACAATGCTACTTTCCTTTTTTTGTTAGTGTTATTAATAAATCTCCAGCACAGCATAAAAATTAGACCTTGCCTCATAACCAGAGTTAAGTTTTCATGACCAGGTTCATGAGGAATCTGTAGACGTTTTGTGTGATTTTGTGAAATCAATGGAATTTTCCAGAAATGTTTTTTTAACTTGGTACAATGTTTTTGACTAATTCTGTGTTGATCTAGTTGTTGTAATCTCAGCTTAACTAAACCAAAACCAACAAGGGTTGGTGTGTGCATGTAGTATTCTGTCAAGTATTCTGATTCTGAGGGAATCTGCGGAGCACGTTTCATGATATTACACCTGGACATGTAAAATTCTTGATAATAAAAGCTGTTTATTGTCAGACAAAAATACTTCTAATCTGTCCTTGTAAGGGTAGCCTAAGACAGCTTTAAGTGACTAACAATATTTTGTCATGTTTTTTTTCCGTGTGATCTGCATAATCACTGACTGGTGTGTGCCTCATGGCTCCAGCTCTTGCTAACGGCAACAATGCTAATTGTTTAGCAGCTCCTCCCAGTTGGATCCATAAACCTAATGCTGAATTCTGAATGATGGCTAGCATAGCGCGTCTCTGGGCTGTTGCCTGAATTAACAATGTACACTTTGAATACAAACTGCCATTTGTTTCCCTTAACAAACCTTTTTGTCCCCCAGACTCCTCTGTGATGAAATGCTTATGAAGTTTTGAGAGCCAAGAATGATGTTGCTAATCAAGAGCATAGTCTCAAGTTGAAATCCCACCCCACCAACAGAACTCACTGCCAAGGACATAGCGAGATGGAGAGAGAGACTTTGAAAGGCAGATAGGGTGCGGTATTAGAGTATATGCAGTTCACTTGAGAGAATGTAGGCTGTAGCCTTTTTCATTTCCTGCACCAAATGGGATTTCAGCGTGTTAATTTCTGTTATTCTCTGGTATCGGGACCCCACGGGACATGTGACCAAAAATGAAGTCCACCTCACTTAGAACTGCTAAATGCTGCATACCTATAGAGCATTGCAACGGTACAGGGGGATTACTCTGTTGAGCCCCTGATAGCTGTCAATCAGGATATTTTTAAAGTGTTTGTGTTCTCAGAGGAGACTGTGAACTAGAGTAACACATTGCTAGCATTGCTGCATGAAGGGAAGAACGGTGTCTGCATTTTTTTTTTTTAACTGAAGACATACAGATAGTATTTTTAAAGTTTTAGATCTTATAGTTCAGCCAAAAAAAAAAAAGAAGGAAAGAAAATTCTGTCATTATTTATATACATATATACACTCACCGGCCACTTTATTAGGTACCCCATGCTAGTAACGGGTTGGACCCCCTTTTGCCTTCAGAACTGCCTCAATTCTTCGTGGCATAGATTCAACAAGGTGCTGGAAGCATTCCTCAGGGACTTTGGTCCATATTGACATGATGGCATCACACAGTTGCCGCAGATTTGTCGGCTGCACATCCATGATGCGAATCTCCCGTTCCACCACAGAAATGTTGGCCCATATTGATAGGATAGCATCTTGCAGTTGATGGAGATTTGTGGGATGCACTTCCAGAGCACGAAGCTCCCCTTCCACCACATCCCAAAGATGCTCTATTGGGTTGAGATCTGGTGACTGTGGGGGCCATTTTAGTACAGTGAACTCACTGTCATGTTCAAGAAACCAATTTGAAATGATTAGAGCTTTGTGACATGGTGGAAGTAGCCATCAGAGGATGGGTACATGGTGGCCATAAAGGGATGGACATGGTCAGAAACAATGCTCAGGTAGGCCGTGGCATTTAAACGATGCCCAATTGGCACTAAGGGGCCTAAAGTGTGCCAGGAAAACATCCCCCACACCATTACACCACCACCACCAGCCTGCACAGTGGTAACAAGGCATGATGGTTCCATGTTCTCATTCTGTTTACGCCAAATTCTGACTCTAACATCTGAATGTCTCAACAGAAATCGAGACTCATCAGACCAGGCAACATTTTTCCAGTCTTCAACTGTTCAATTTTGGTGAGCTCTTGCAAATTGTAGCCTCTTTTTCCTATTTGTAGTGGAGATGAGTGGTACCCGGTGGGGTCTTCTGCTGTTGTAGCCCATCCGCCTCAAGGTTGTGCGTGTTGTGGCTTCACAAATGCTTTGCTGCATACCTCGGTTGTAACGAGTGGTTATTTCAGTCACTGTTGCCCTTCTATCAGCTCGAACCAGTCTGGCCATTCTCCTCTGACCTCTGGCATCAACAAGGCATTTCCGCCCACAGAACTGCCGCTCACTGGATGTTTTTTCTTTTTCGGACCATTCTCTGTAAACCCTAGAGATGGTTGTGCGTGAAAATCCCAGTAGATTAGCAGTTTCTGAAATACTCAGACCAGCCCTTCTGGCACCAACAATCATGCCACGTTCAAAGTCACTCAAATCAACTTTCTTCCCCATACTGATGCTCGGTTTGAACTGCAGGAGATTGTCTTGACCATGTCTACATGCCTAAATGCACTGAGTTGCCGCCATGTGATTGGCTGCTTAGAAATTAAGTGTTAACGAGCAGTTGGACAGGTGTACCTAATAAAGTGGCCGGTGAGTGTATATATATATATATATTTATATATATATACATAAAAAGCTATAAACTACCATAAACATTGTCCATATGACTCATACATTAAATTCAAAGTCTTTAGAGGAAAAAATATTAGCTTTGTCTAATGAACTGACTGAACGATTCACCAATGACTTTTGATGTCGCTGACATTCAAACTATGCCATGGGCACCATATTTGATTTGAGAGCTGCAGCAACGGTGAAAATTATATTAATTTGTAAATAATTTTGTACTGGTCATCGCATAAAGCTATATTATGGCTTCCAAAGACTTGTTTTAAAAATGTTTAAAATATATTTTCAAAGTAAAAAGTATTTTTAATAAATATGATGAATTATTAATTTATAAATGTCATTGCTTCACATGACTTTTTACAACCTCAACTAACAAAACAACAACATCAACAAAGAATTATTTTTGTAATTCAGAAAATCGAAAACATGCTAATGATAGAAGAGGTGTATTCAAGTCATTATACATTTGCTTTATATATATATATATATATATATATATATATATATATTTGTGAATAAATTAATAGATGGTACAAAAATAGTGTCACGTCATTGGCCCAGCTTTGTACTGTTATAAAGGATTAATCTGAAGAATATTTTAAAGTGTGTGTGTGTGTGTTTCACAAAAATGTCTTTTTTCTTTATTTTCACTTTAGTCGTGTTGTGCCCATGTTGTACCCGTGTTGGCGCCTTCGCTCACCCATGCATGGTTCATCTGTTTACGAAAACAACACACCACACTACCTCCCAACAGGCGCAGACTAGCTGTCCCCAGGTCTGCCGCTGCCTGTCAGGTGCATCCAGATGTGTTTCAGCTACTTTTGCCCATTCCCCAGCTGGGTGCCATGCAGACTGTAAGATGTGGTTTCCTGGCAACGCACATCCGAGAGCTTTCCACAGTCCGTGGCAAGAGACAGTAAGCGCGAGGGGCCTTTACAGTTCTCTCATGTGATGTTAATGGAGCAAGCTATCTAAGCTGAGGAGAGGGCTCTCTGCCACACCACATTTAGCTTGGCTCACCCTCCTGTGGTTTGAGCTCATCCTCATCTGGCACATTCCAGGCAGACACCCCTGGACCAGCCTCAGACTTAGTGAAAAGTAGTTCTACATGTGAAAGAGATGAAAGGCAGTGGAGCAAACATGAAATGTCTGGAACCGGAACATGAGCAGAGCTTTTTGTGCCCTGTATCACTGAGGCACATAGGGCTGGGTATCGTAACAAAATGTTCGATACCGATACCAATACCGATACCTTGACTTCGATACCGGTTCCTGAACGATACTTTTTTCGATACCAATTTTATGTAACCAGTACAATATATATGAACCAACAATATAACATTACCTAATTTTTTTTCTTTTTCAGTTTGTTTACCTTTTTACACTCATTTTGAGTTTGTAAAAAAGCACCAATGCTAAAGTTTTCTATGTTTCCTAATCATTTAACAACATGTAGGCTATTCTTTACTTCAATGAGCTCATTGTTTCTGCCTTAATGCATTGTTTAACAATGAAACTGAATGAAAATTAATTTAAATGCATTACACTGTCACCTCTGATAACAGATCACTCTAAATTGTAATTTAGACACATGCATTTTCTGTAAAGCTGCTTTGAAACGATATCTATTGTGAAAAATGCTATACAAATAAATGTGAATTAAATTAAATATAGGCTACTGGGGGGCGGGATATATGCCTCGCGCGCAGCACGTGAAGCTTGCAAAGCACTGGCAAAAGTAGCCTAATAATTATGGATGTGGAAACAATAGCAAGGAGATATTTTAACTATTTATTAATGAACAAGTGTTTACTAATGGTTTGTTCACACCGAAAGCGAATTTAATTATTTGTGCGAGTAGATTACATACAAAGTCAATGCAAAGACGTGAATAGACGCATCATTCGCGGGCGTCGCGAATGATGCGTTTGCCGCGAACGTCTTCTGCGCAAGTTGAAAAATTTGAACTCGAGCGGAAGATTTAAGCGTCTGACTAGACGCGATATACGCGTATTTGATGGTCTATTCGCGTTCGGTGTGAACACACCATTACTCTCAACTTAGTGTATTCTGTGCGCTTCTAACACACACACACACACACACTACAGCCTCACCTGCGACGAGCCGCGTCTCTGGGCAGCCGCGTAAACTAGTGTTTTTCCGCCACAGCCAATCATACTGAATGCTTATTGTTTCACTGACGTTGACGAGATTAACCACTTAGGTACCGAAATTTGGTACCGAAAAACAAGACATGTTTCGATACTCGGTAGTATCGAGGCAATTCGGTCGGTACCTAAAAAGTACCGAACTCGGTACCCAGCCCTAGAGGCACATGGCTGAAAATTGCGTGGTGAACTGGCTAATGCGACCATTTTAAAGACAGACGAGATATGGGCGCCGTGCAGCACGCCGAACAGTGGCAGTCATGTGAACCAGCTTAGAAAGAAGAAGAAAAGGCCGTGAGAGGGAGGTTTGCTGTCTTGTTATGATAGTAAGATAAAGCTCCAGTTTATTTAGAGTCAACGTGATGTCTACATTGACCCTATTTACTTTCTTAATGTGCAGTCCTGGTTATTATGCATGATTCACCAGTGCACATTATTACAAGTATATATATATATATATATATATAAAAGTTTGTCTTCATAATGTTTTTTTCCTTCTTAAACAACTTTCCTTTTTTTGCTGATATCACAAACAATAGTTTTCAATCATGCTAAATAGACCAGCTTAAACCAGCCTAAGCTGGTTTGCTGGTCTTAGTTGGACAAGTTGGGCAAGAGCTGGATATTCCTGGTCTGTTGTCTGGTTTAAAAGGTTTTGAGCTGGTCAGGCTGGGAGACATGCACACCAGATTAGGGTGATTTATTTGTTTATTTATTTCATATTTATTTATTTATATACATTATTTTTCGATCTTGACAACTCTTTGGCATGTTAATAGATATGACAATGTGAATGTATTTGGTCTTGGAGGACTTGCCACTGCCAATAGATACACAGACATGCTGCTGCTGCTGCTGCTGTTGCTGCTGCATGAAAAGGCATACATACATTCCATAGCAAATTTAGGCATGTGGAGCTGGGGAAGGTGTAGGCTAAAGGCATGTAAAGGACCTATCACCCACCATCATTTAGAATTTATGAACTAGATTTATTTATTTATGTATTTATTTATTTATTTTAACCCATCCTCTTCAACCGCATGGCTTGACTCAATTCTACCCTACATTTGTTTTTTTTTGTTTTTTTTTATTATTATTTAATATCCCATTTTAATACAACTTATTATTGTATAAGTGAAATAGGTTGCAAACATTATTTTATGTCAACAATAATATAAATATAACCCCCCCACAGAAGTCATGATTATATATATATATATACCTTTATACGGTTGTTATGATGTGGTGAGGAACGAACCCAAGTGCAGACAGCGAATAACTCAAACAAGGTCTAATGACGATAAAACAGAAAGCAAAAACCCACGATGGGGCAAAAACAAGACAGGATAAACTGATACTACTTCAAACACGACTTACAACAGGAACTCACAACTCGAACGATAAACATGGAACTCAAGACAGGTATCACAGGTTTCACAAGGTTTTGACAAGGTTAGACAGTCGACATTGATTAGACAATGAACCGACAAAAGACAGCGAGAACACGGGATTACATAGGGAACACTAATGACCAAGACAGGTGATACTAATTATACAATGATGACAAGACAGGGATAACAAGAGGGGCGGAGACTGGAAACGAGACAACACAAGCACATGACCAAAACACAAGGCCATGTGCTTGCACACAGAACATGGGTCTATCATGATCCTGCCGCAATACTAGAAAATGACGGACATGATGGCAGAATCATGACAGAACCCCCTCCTTAAGGAGCGGCTACCAGACGCTCCCCAAAGAGACATCAAACACGGGACAAGACTGACTGAGACATAGACAAGACCCAACAAAACATGACAAATAACAGCAATGGCATACAAGAATACACAATCATGGGGTCCGGGTGAAACATTAGAAACAATAAACTCTTTAGGGGAGGCGGAGGAAACACAAAGTCCTTAGAGGGTAGTCCAGGGGGAACAGGTCTACAGTTCTTGGGGGGCAGTCCAGGGTGAACATGTGCACGGGGGTTCTTAGGTCCGCGGGACGAGGACGGGGAACGAGGAATCCGAGCAGACTTGGAAGGGGGCACACGAGGAGGTGACTTAGGGGATACAGTTCGTGGCTGAACAGCGACAGGAGGTACAGTGGGCGACGGAGCGGGGATAGTGACAGGGAAAACTGAGGGTGACGAAACAAGTCTCTCTATCGGGGAAACAGCAGGTTAGGGAACAGAACACATAACCGGGGGTGTAGCGGGTGACTGAGGAGTGGAAGCCAAACTCACTGAATCAGACTCGGTGATCAAGAAGTCAGACTCTGGATCTGCGCTCTCCGAAGCGGACTCGGAAACCAAACTCCTTGAGTCGGACACGGAAACAAAGTTCTTTGCGGCAGCATGAAGCGCAGCGCTCACCGGGACAGGATCGGGTCCAGCGCTCACTGGGACAGGATCAGGTGCAGCGCTCACCGGGGCAGGATCGGGTGCAGCGCTCACCGGGAAAGGATCGGGTGCAGCGCTCACCGGGACAGGATAGACAGGGGGTTCAAGGATCTTGAGAAGACGGGACAGGTATTCAGACAGGGTCTTGGCCGCAATGTTTATGGGCATCTCCTGATGCGCCGAAACTGCCTGCACAATCTTCTCTGCGGCAAGATCGGCCGCAACTCTCGGAGAAGAGGGCTCTGAGGCAGCGCTTGCTGAGGCGGGTTCTGGAACAGCGCTCTCAGTCACTGAATCGGACATTGTGCCTCCTGCAGCAGCTCCAGGAACAGCTCTCACAGAAGCCGTAACAGGTTGAGAACTCACTGCGGGCACATGGGAAGGTTGAGGCGGAGAGCGAGAAGATCCCTTCCTTCTCTTCTTCTTCCTGGGACGAGAAGCAGAGGCCATGAGTGAGTCAGTGCTCGGTTGAGGAACCATTGCCGGGTCCGTGACAGGCAGCAGAGGAACGGTCCTCTCAGGCTGGATTGACTCCGTAGCGGACGCCTCTGACGAGGATTCCCATGAGATCCGCCTCCCTCGTTTTCCACGGAGATCAAAAGGGGCGGACGGAGCTTTAGGAGTCGTGGAAGAGTCAACCGGGCTTCCAAACATCGAGACCCCTATCCGGAGACCTTCAGGGATAACCGACAGTCGAGCTGCAAGTGAAGTTCCTGTAACACTCTGCATCTCCCGCTGTGACAGAGCGTCCACCATGCTGTGGAACGGGCGGCTGACCAGTTTCTCTCGCTCAGCGAGAGGGGGAGGAGCGTTGAGACCCGCGATGAGGTAGCATTTCACCAGGCTGTCCGGCAGGAAGAACCCTCTTTCCTCCACAAGCTGGACATACTCTCTCAGGGTTAAGCTACCCTGAGGAGGATAAGGAAACTTGCCCTCCCGGCTGTCGGCGACGACCGACTGCCACCACCGCTCGGGGTCTGAAGACTGCGGGGTTGTATAGATCGACGCGCTGTCCGCTGGGTTCCCTTTTGGTCGGTTCATTCTGTTATGATGTGGTGAGGAACGAACCCAAGTGCAGACAGCGAGTAACTCAAACAAGGTTTAATGACGATAAAACAGAAAGCAAAAACCCACGATGGGGCAAAAACAAGACAGGATAAACTGATACTACTTCAAACACGACTTACAACAGGAACTCACAACTCGAACGATAAACATGGAACTCAAGACAGGTATCACAGGTTTCACAAGGCTTTGACAAGGTTAGACAGTCAACATTGATTTGACAATGAACCGACAAAAGACAGCGAGAACACGGGGATTACATAGGGAACACTAATGACCAAGACAGGTGATACTAATTATACAATGATGACAAGACAGGGATAACAAGGGGGGCGGAGACTGGAAACGAGACAACACAAGCACATGACCAAAACACAAGGCCATGTGCTTGCACACAGAACATGGGTCTGTCATGATCCTGCCGCAATACTAGAAAATGACGGACATGATGGCAGAATCATGACAACGGTATATATATACCTTTATAGTACATGGTCTACATAGCACATGGTGGCATTTTTAGGAGACTCATCCTTTGGCTCTAGAAGGGATAAAGACTGATCTGTCTTCTTACTGATTTTGCGTGAGCGAAGCTGAAATTAGGGGGCACTGTACGGCTCTCCTGGGCATGTTTGATGTGCACATTCAAATTCAGATCTCTTGTGTCCGCTGACATGAATAGAGAGTACTTCACTCCCTGTGGTTTAAAGATGAGCAAAGGAATTGTATTTGCCCTTCAAGCAGCAATGATGCAAGAAGAAGTCGAGAGGATGGATATTTTGCTCTATAACCTGCAATTTTGGTTTGCCTGCTTGGAATTTTTGTCTCTGGAGTTTCACAGAAAACCCTGCAAATTTCCCCAGAATTCCAATGTGCCCCATTTACGATTATATATTAAATATATTGTTTTTTATACAAAAATATATATAATTAATATTTTTAAATGTCTATATAAATATAAGCATTTAATGATATTTTAAAATGTTAATAAATCGATTTTAATATTGCTTGCAGCTAGCATTTAACACATTTTTCCATATTTAAATGTATTCCACTGACTTTCCTATAATCAGTGGAAAGATTATGTGTTGGATCTTAGAGGCACGTTGATTCATCTGCATTTTCCTTCTAAATTTTGGCCTTCTGATTAAGGTGGGACTAATTTCAAGGTCATAAGGTTCTGATCTGTAGGGCCAGTTGCATAAACAGCCATTATGTTAAGACTGTGTCTTAAGTATTAGTATGACCAACTAGCAGTTAGTCAAGGGGCAATCAGTCTTACTTTTTAGTATCAAATTAGACCAGTCTACGTTTTTTAATTGACTTAAAACAGTTATGAACAGTCTTAAAGAAGAAAATGTGATGACTAACCTTTAACCCTCTGGGGTCTAAGGTGTTTTTGGGGTCCTTGAGATGTTTTGACATGCCCTGATATTTGTGCTTTTTTCAGTTGCTTATAAACATATTAACCCTCTGGGGTCGGCTATCGCGCCGACGCGACAAGCTCACTTTTTTCCTTATCAATGCAAAAGAGACTCAAATTACTCTGTTGATTTTGATCTTACATATAAGTGTTGTACATCATTAGATCCTGTTAAGTGTCTATTTTGTTATGGATACTCACAATAAAAACAAAGTGTTCTGCTTTTTGTCAAATAAAGAAAAATAAACATGATGCGAATTTTTCCTTCTCTCTGTCAGTGAAGTTCATTCTGAAACGCGTCCGAAAATGAACTGTAACTAAGTAAATACTTGTCACACAGACACGAGAGATTTTACAGACACTATTCTATATTAGATTTTCAACAAACAGCGATTAGAACAAATCTCAGTAGGCTATAGCAATGTAGTTTGGATGTGTTCATGTAAAAATAACGTTTACTAATGTAGGAGCGAGAGTGAATGAACGCACAGCTGTACATCTGTAGAAAACAACATCGCGTGCACGTCTGTGCCATTCATTCATTCATTCACACACAGACACGCAATTCATATTTAAACAGTCTTTGTGCAGTTTACAGACACTATTCAATAACGCGATTAGAACAAAGCACTTAAGAATAAATAACTTACTACATCAGCTGAATCCGTTGCTCCTCGAAATGAAACTACCAGCACTTCTGAGGTAACTTTTCCAGGATTATTACGATAGTATTATTCCTCACAGCGCAGCAAGACGAGGTAAAGTACAAGATTCTTATTAAACTGGATCTTTTATCCAGCTGATGTGGGCGTTGGCATGGCTTGCCTCAACATTTGCATTTGAATAGCGCGCGCTCTCAGTGGGCGTGGTCACATTAACAAGTCATACGCTATAATTAGCTGAAAGGAAAAAGACTGACATCTCTCTCTTTTCATACAGATTACATAAACTGAGAATATTTGTTTTTTATTAGTTAGGGGTGTAACGATATTTGAACCGAACCGAAAAACCGCGATACACCACCCACGATACGTATCGCGATACTCTCATGGCCAACCGAACACGCCCCGGCCCCTGCTGCCCCGCCCAGCCCTGGCTCATTGCACCTCATGTGTTATGTGTACACAACGAATACAGGGCTGTTGCCTAACCACCATTAACCACATATAATCGCGATAAGGTCAGTGTTTTGTTACTTTTGATAATAAGCAAGGTGTAATCTTTCAAATTATGTCTATTTGATCACGAAATGCAAACAATAAATGCCGTTTTGGCGCTCTTAGATGTGGCGTGACAGATATCACTGTATGCATGCGGTATGTTGAAAGATACAGTATACTTACTGAAAGGCATCATAACTCGTGTAAGCACTCAATCAGTGTTTCAACAGCGGAAATACGTCAATAAAACGCTTAGTTTTTCACATAGCTTTATATTTACCTCAGGCAAGTCATTCAGTGTCCACAGCTTGCTGGTTTGCTAACTCTTTCACTAAATAAATGCTATATATTAGCCTATATATTATATTTTACTTAACCTGTTTATGATATCTTGATTATTTAATGTATGTTTAAAATAGTTGTCATGAAAATAACAGCAACTGTGTAAATTATTATATAACAATAACAAATTAGAGTAAAAACATGTTAATGCAAAAATTGCCTTACGTCCAGTTTTCATACAATTTGTTATTTGAGTGTTGATTATTATTATATCATTTAGGCTAAAAGTCTAGGCTCTATTGTTAAGCTTTAATGTTATAGTAATGTGCAAGTAAGGGCTGTAGTTTACAGCATTAGCAGATAATTTTGTTATCCTTGAGAAACGTTTACTTGTAATTGAATTAATTTAAAGACAAGGACACAATTTGTTCATTAAAGCACTGTTTAATAAAAAATAAAAGCAATTTTAGCTTTCTAAACCCCCCCACCCCACCGAAATGAACCGAACCGAACCGAACCGAGACCTCAAAACCGTGGGACGAACCGAACCGTCAGGTTTGTGTATCGTTACACCCCTATTATTAGTGCTGGGCAACGATTAAAAAAATTAATCGCAATTAATCGCATGATTTTCATTGTTACACGCAAAATTGAATAATGAATTCTAAAGTAGTGTATTGTGCACTTTTGATTTAAATGTACTGCTACAAAAGTGCAATAACATGTGGTTTGCAAAAACTTTAAACAAATAAGGTGCTTTTATACCAGCAGTATTCCCTTTACACAGTATCAATAAAATATGTCTTGTAAATCTCAACTTAAACATTAATGTAATCAAATCAAATATTTAAACAAAGCTATTTGCCACTGCCAGGGCATTACCTTTTATCTAGCTTGTTAAAACGAGTCCAGTTTTCTTGTTTTCTGAACAGGTATCTTGTATCAGGGAGCAGCAGAAACAGTCTATGTAGTCAAAGGGTCATGATCACTACTACAGAAGTCGACCAACGTTACTTCTCTGATAGCAGCTTAGGTTTGGTCATGGCATGCCATGGTTTCCCACGTAAGATTACATTAAACAGAGGTAAAGCCCAATTTATACTCTGACGTGCATCTCTCCAAATATGTAACGTCAATTCTACGCGTACCGCAAGCGCTGTGATTGCTAGAACCGCTCCCCGGGTTTCACACTCTCCCTCTGCATGTGTAATTGCGCGTCAACACGGACAACGACGCAGATATAAATGAAAACCAACGCGTAGTCTATAGCGTAGAGGCTCCGGCGTAAAGGCCAATTTATACTTCTGCGTCGGGTGCGCGCAGTAGGTACGGCGTAGCATACGCACAGACGCGTACCATACGCCGTGCCCTTCGCCGTAACCTGACGCGTACCTCCTCAAAAATGTAACTACACGTCGCGACGACGCGGACCGCAAGATCTGTGATTGGTCGGCTTGGGAGCATCGCGTTTCCTCCTATGTATTTCCGGCGTGTTCTTCTGCACCGCCATTTTTTAATTCTAAGTACAGCGAAACTGTTAAAAAAACAACAAAATTACCTTTTCCACCTCGATAAGCTCCAACTCCAACATGATCTGCTCTCTTTCAGTCGACATTGCTTGTAGTAACCTAAACTCAAAACAGCCGCGAGGAATCTTCTTCTTCTTGCCGCGAGGAATCTAAACACAGTGGAACATTAAAACCCTCCGCCGCCAACTAGCGTTTCGGCGATGTACTTCAGAGCAACGCAGACCTAAACGCAGACCTAAACGCAGAAGTATAAATGCTCATGACGGCGTCGCCTACGTGCGTAGCGTACGCCGTACACTACGGCGTACACTCGACGCAGAAGTATAAATTGGCCTTAAGTCCGACGCAGAAGTATAAATCAGCCTAGAGTGAGGTGAAGTGGTCGAGCACAGGTGCAGCGACAAGCGGGTGCGTTCCTGCGAAACTGTTGCGGTCATGCTCGCCTCACGCACGCGCGTTGCCGAAGTTGAATTGTCTAACTTTTTGTACACGACGCGCAGCACAAATCATTGGAAGAGAGACTGATCCTCGGCTCGCTGTTTGTGAGTTTCCAGAATCTAAATAGTTATCAGGACATCAACAGGAGGGAATTCACATGGCAGAGCATCCCCGCTAAACTAAACGCAGGCCTATCAGGTAAAGTTATGTATAATTTTAATTTAAGTTAAAAAGGTTACAGCTGCGTAGCGCACAGAAGCCGTTGCCATGGTTACTATCCATAGAGCGCCTGTCATTCACTCGCGGAGCGCTGTCTCCCTCTCTGTTCACCTGAGAGAACCTGCCAAAGCCTCTCCACTGCTTGTTTGGGTGGGTTATTTGCTGGCTGACCAACATCCCACCCCTCCTGTGATCATGGTTTGACTGTAGGCCTATGTGTATTCAGAGCCAGTGAGCAACGGACTTTCAAAATAATAATAAAAAAATAAACTCCGTTAACGCGCGATAAAAAAATTGTCGGCATTAATTAATAAATGCGTTAACGCGATAATAACGCGTTAACTTGCCCAGCACTATTTTTTATATAAATTACTATTTCGAAAAATATTTCGTGCCTGTGTGACAAGTATTTACTTAGTTACAGTTCATTTTCGGACGCGTTTCAGAATGAACTTCACTGACAGAGAGAACGCAAAATTCGCATCATGTACAGTGATGACAAGCATTCCGTTCAAAGCTTCAGTGTCAACTTTGTGAGGTGAGAGTCAGAGGCTTGACAAGTCCCTGCCCCTTAGACTATACAGGGCCCAAATTCTGTGTTTTTTTCTAGATTTAATTTTAATAAAATTTGAATAATCAAAAAGCATGTCTTATCAATTGAATTCATCAAACTTTTTTTTTTTTTTTGGGCAAACTGTTATAATTGTAGATTATGTTTTTGTGATTTAACACGAATTCATCATCAAAAACTGTAGTAGTCAAACAAATTTATAAAGCTTTAAAAACTTAATTGCTGTTTTAAAATGTAATCAAACTATGCAGGAATTTTGTCAAAAAATATTGCTTTATTTTTGTAAAATAAATTGCTACACAACAGAGAGGTTTACTGTATATCAAAACATGCACGAAAAGTCTCCTGAATGTGACTTCATATTTAAATATCAATCTTTTTGTGTTTTAATAATAACATACAGTTCACATTGTTCAACTTTTAATTTGATTAACTGTACTGCCCTACTTTTGATTTATTAATCCAGAATTAATCAAAATTCTGTGACATTCAGTGTTATACAGTTTTAATTACTGTATTCTGCAGTTCAGTCTGCATTTTCTACATAACAGAAATAATAGGGCCCTAACTATACATAATGTGTATTTATAGTCAATTTGGCAATTTGGACAAGTGCAGTTTGTCTGAATATTGAAAAGAATACTAGCTACACTACAGTATGATAAATAGAAAGGTGTGCTATAAACGTGAGCTGTGGCAACAATAATGCAAATATAAGTCATATGTATTTTACTTTTGTGTAATTGTTTATCTGTTTGCATTTTCTATCAGAAGAACAGTTGAATTAAACATCTGAGAATGTTTCTCGCAAATGTTAAAGGTGAAGCATGCAATTTCTACTCCAAAAATTGCTGTTTTTTAAACAGATTGCCTACTTCCTCCAACTTCTAATGGTTAGACAAAATGCAGCCTTGCCTCAACCTCACAACATTGCCTGAGTCAGTGTTGCAATGTCGATATGGCCAGGAAGCTCAAACAAACAAATAAAAATGTTTCAGTTGAACCGCAGTTGATCCACTTCTGATGTCTAAAATGGCCCATGGACTCTGATGTTGGCAGAGTCCACTCATGCCCCTGGCCATAGACAGGGAATGAGAACTAGAGAAAATGACAGACAATGCCACACACCTGCCCAAGGACTTGGAGGGGCAGGGGCTGGCAAAGATCCCTCAGCATCTGTCAAGATCAATCAATGTGGGCGGTGGACTGGAGTCTGCCATTTAGCAGTGATGTGCACAGAGAGGAGGGGGCCCATGGGGGCAAGCCCATTGTAGCCCTCGACTTGCTTGATAAATCACCATTGACAACAGGCAGGAAGTAGAGATGAAGCAGGAGGTGAGAAGGTAGGACATGGGGTGAGAGCACATTGAGACAACTCCTGTTTGGACCTTTGTTGCTGACTGGTGGTGTCAAGAAGGGTGAGATCTGTCGCTGTGCGCAGTTCCTGCATCACACCTTGGTCAAAACTACCCTTTTGCAGCTCTTTATATATATATTATTTCATATTATTATTTCAAAATAGTTTTTATTCATTTCTATATATATATATATATATATATATATAGAGAGAGAGAGAGAGAGAGAGAGAGAAATGAATAAAAACTATTATATATATATATAATAGTATACAAAGTATATATATATATATACACACACACACACACACGCATATATATATATATATATATATAGCAATGAATAAAATCAAATTTGGCTTGGGTGCAGTCTTGTTGATGGGGTTGTGGGGGTACATAAGATAAAAAAGGTTGGAAAACATTGCCCTAGATGATTAGAAAATAAATGTATGCTTAAATTTACCAATATTCATGACATGTTTATCTACATTCATGAGGCTTGATTGTAAATGAAAATGATTTTCATTCACAGACTGTTCAAGGTCTCCCTCATTTCCCAGTACGAGTTCAAAATGTGTGTGAGGGAGTGTGTATGGAGCAGTGTGCATCAGTTTTAGTAAGCGTTTGCTTCTTAAAGGCCTCAGTATTGGTGTCAATCCTATTTGAGGCCTAAAATGGACCATCGTTTTTTTTTTTTCACTTATTTATTTATTTTCTGAACTCCCCACTGCACATTTACTCGGCTCAATATCAACAGCCGTTTCTGCAGTTCCTCCAGCTTTTAAAAGAGCTTACATAAATAATTAATTGACCATGAAATAATTAATAAGACAATTTTCGTCTGCATTTGATAATAGAAGAGCTGGAAACTCAGAGGAGAAGAGCTGGTGGGGTAGACGATTCACTTAGGCCCTCACGCACACATGCTATCACAGCCCTATCACTTTCAGATCAACATGTGCACCTCATTTTCATCCTCAAGGGCCCACGCAACTCACATCTGCACCTGCAACATATGGGAAGCATTTTCTTTCCACCAACAAGCACAGATTCACTTTCCACACACTCAACCTTGCAGCGTTCGGTCTGTAGTATTTCAAGACAGATTATAGATTGCAATTTTTATTCTCTGTGCATGCACACACAGCGAAGTGAAGGGTCTAGAGAAGTACAGCCATGACCCGTGGCTCTTTTCCCATTAGAGGAGAAGTGTTCAAAGTTAGTCAGTCAGTCTGGACTCAATGCACTGTCACAGGAGACATACAGCCCTCTACTGGTATGTTACCACTCACACACATCATATGCATACTAAACGCTCAAGCTGGCATCTCCCATCATGCTCTTTGGTAACCATGCAGGAACACGCACACTTAGTCTCCTTAGGGTGATTGTGTTCTAGGTGGTCTGTGGTTTGACAGTGACTGATATAGGAGTGCCAGTCTCTGTCAATGTACATCTGTCCATTGTTTCTTGGGAATCAGTGGGATGACCTTCTTATGGAGAGTCTTTTTGTCTTCTCCCCAGCTTGTGAGCGTCTCCTTGCAGATGTTATTTCATGACAATTCTAGCATCTGATGTGATGCTTGCGGTCATTTATCTGAAGTTTGATTTTTAAAGGGATAATTTTCATTCAAAAATGAAACCCTCATGTGTTACGGTTGCGTGGTAACCAGGATGCACGAGGAGATGAGGAATAACTGGAAAGAGGAATTTAATCTTTAAAAACATAGGAGACACAAAAACCACGTTATACATAAACGAGAACCGACAAAGAATGAGGGAGAGCACATGGTATAAATACAAGGGTGAACAAAGGAACATGATGAAGACACAGGTGAGAGAAATGATGATGACAAGACACAGGTGCTATAATTGAAGACTAACGAGGAGCGGGAAAACTGGGAAACAGGACTGAACCAAAAACACAAAGCAGGGGGAAACACAGGACATACGTGTAACTCCAAACCTGTTTACTGTTATTTATTTAGTTAGTTCTGTAGAAGCAGTTCACACTGATAAGAGGCTGTCAAACTGATTTTTTTTTTCTGAAGTTCATGTCTCATGTCTTGTTATATTGACACAAGTGATGGCAAAATTGCATTGGTTGTTGCATGTGTTTTACCTGAGCACAACACATATTTGTGATTTCATGTAATTGTAGTCTTTTCAAGTTGTCATAATGTTTCAAAGACTTCAGATGTCCTGTGGTTTTTTAGAGTAGGAAATAAAAACATATTTAATATAGGCCTACATGTAGTTATTTTTTATTTTTATTTTTAAACATTTTGGTGGGGGAAAAGATCACTGTTGACTTTTACTTCTCAGAAGACGAAGCACTGCTACATCTGCAGAGTGATTTGCTCACAGTACCTGAGAAGCCCCGTGGTGAGGGGCAGAGAGTTCGCTCAGAGTGCTGCGCTAATCACTCCGCCCAAGTAGCAGTGCTTCTCCTTCTGAGAATATAGTTCCCAGTATGTATACGGTTAAAAGATGGCTGTGTCTCATATGACCTTGTTATTTGTATACACTGTGACTATACAAATCACAACATATAAATAGGAACATTTTGGCATTATTTTGTCACTTATTGGGAGCAGTATGCTAGCTGGAGGCATTTACTTCCAGTCTTTGTGCTAAGCTAGGCTGGCGGTGGGTGCGTCAGACAGAGTTACAGCACCTACGGAGATAAAAAGGGTATGTATGGACTTATCTAACTCTGGGGGATACGGTGAATAAGCTAAAGTCCCAAAAAGTCGGCGTGTTCCTTTAAGGAAGGTCTGCGGCTACAGTGTCTATCCTCTATTCTTTGGATATTGCCCCTGTATTGCACCCTATACACATTTCTTACAGGATAGCATGTGAGAAGCATTTGTTAAATAGGACCTCGTCTTCCCAGAAGATGCTTGTGATGGGATGAAACCAGCTGGAAGCACTTATGGTTAGGCAAACTGGAGCGGATGTAGCCTGTCTGATGCAGTTGTTGAGTTCAGATCGTGACAGATGGTGGAAACCAGAGTTAAACTGGCCAACATCTTCGAAAGCATCTATTTTCAGTGTAATCCATGATTGGATCCATTATGGTCAGCAGGTGTGGTTTGGCTATTTTAGGCATTTGCTACCTGTGTCCACGGAGTACAAATAGATGCAAGTTGAGAAACAGCCCCATGTGGTACAAGTCTATATATAAGCAATGAAGCAACCCCATGGGGTTCTGCACAAGGGTTTATTGCCTGAGGCAAAGGCACACTGTTATTTCCAGGTGTATTAAATGGCGACTCGGCCCACCCAACTGTTTTATGCT
Organism: Rhinichthys osculus; assembly: GCA_029959095.1. Taxonomy (NCBI): domain Eukaryota; kingdom Metazoa; phylum Chordata; class Actinopteri; order Cypriniformes; family Leuciscidae; genus Rhinichthys; species Rhinichthys osculus. The sequence goes on from JARWKJ010000017.1 coordinate 18,809,461, forward strand.
TTGTGAAATATGATTTAATGGTTGAAAGTGTGATAAAATTTCCATATTGTACACGGTAATTAGGTTGATTTAAAATGTACTGTACTTAAGTACAGAAGCTACCCACCGAAGCAGACGGAAATAGCTAAGGGTAATCCATCATGGGTCATAGTCTTGGTGTTGAAGAAAGGAACAAATAGACATTCTTTTTTTTTTTCTTATTTCCTCTGGAAAAACCACACCCTCATGGCTGTCTGAAGAGACAGAAAGTGAGTGTTAGATGATGAACGTTCATCCAAATGAAACATCTCTTTAGTCCTTGGGCGCTGTGTGCGCGCGCTCAGGATGAGGACGGAATAAAAATGCAGAGACTACCGCTGTACCGCTCGCCTGACTGTGGCTTTTATCATATTTCATTATTCATATTATTTATATAATGCATTAGCGGGTCTCCCTCAGTATTATAGCCGCATTCACCAGCCGCCCCCTTCCCTGAATCTCTCCGGTGGCTCCGGGTGCAGGGGTGTAAAACCCTGCAGCGTTTTCAAGTGTGATTTTTAACAATGCCCCAGGTTAGGAAGATGGAGGGGGGAAAGTGAGATGAAATGTAAAGCACTGCTGTGTTCTGTTCCTCCTCTGCTCCGGTTTTGTTTGGTGTCTGGCTGTTTTCTTTCACATTCTATTTGTGATATCATGGAAAGTATCATAGAAATGTTTACTTAATAAATGTAATAAAATACTTAATAATATATCAGTCAAAATATTTTTTAAACCTTTTTTTATTAAAAAATAGTTTTTAAATAAATGCATCATTTTAAGTAAATAAACTTCTGCCTGTATTTTTGTCAATAAGGGGCACAAGAACCCAGTTTTTAGGGGGTAAGCAAACACAAAAACACCACTCTTTGAGTTGCAAACCCTAAAAGAAATAGCTCTTTGGCTGAACATGATAGACAGTGGTTCCACGTGATTGAAACAAGTAAAACCAACCATGTAATTAAAATGAATGGTGTTCATTTTCTTGAATGAATGGTTTTAGTTTAACTTAAATAAATTAATCATAATTAAATAATTGAATTATTCAAATAATCCTACAATTAACGCTTCTTGTTTAGTCCTGTGATTTAGCCTACATAGCAGCAAACTAAATATAACGTTTCTTTACACGTGTGATGTTAGGTGTTGGTTGTCCAGAAGTGATACTGGTTTCATCCAGAGCACTAGTGTTAGCAGGTCATGGCTTGACATGGTATCTTAACGTGAAATTTTTTGTTTTGCTAAATATTTCCCCACACAGATTTTTTTTTAATTTACCGCACTGATTTACCGATTTTACCGATTCTTACAGATTTACCGCACTGTCAAAACGAAGGCTGCGTGCTTTGCTGGGGTTATTGCTGCTCTCCCTGCTCTTATCCATGCTAGGCTGCATGGATGCGTTGGGAGTTCTCGTCCAGAACGGAACCAAACCGCCAATCCAAACTGCTAATTGTCAATCGTATTTGACGATAGTGGTCCTGACAGAACTGTTGTCTTCTCAATGTTTAAATGTTTAAACCATCAGCACGTTAGCTTGTAGCGCTAGCAACTTTACACTCTGCCGGTGTGTTAAAAAAAGAGCCAATTTCTCCCCAGCTCTTCTTATTGTCCGTACAGTTGTAGTACATTTTCGAAGGCACATTATACAGGCAGTCGTGTGGTTGCCATACATTCACAAGCCATTCCTTCATCTCCACTGTCCAATGAAATTGAACAGTAGCTTGTTTTGTGGTCGCTATTTCAAAACTTGTCTCATTCACCTCCGTCTCCTTGTAGACTTGTCTCTCATTGGTTATTGTGAAAGTATGTCATAATTATCCTGAATTAAAATCCTAAATATTAAAGGCACACTACGCAAGAATTGTACCTTAATATAACAGCTTTAAAGTCATTTCGGTGGTAAACAAACTCATTGTAGGGCGAATCATCCTGGTAGTAAAGCTTGGGGGGGACACCGCTGTAAAAACCAGCAAAGTTTGAGAGGAGCGCCCCCGACAAATCTCGCGAGAATCACGACATGCTTTACGGCACCGACGTCACACACATCAACAACAACAGATGAAGCACGAAGACACTTGGGCGCATTTCAGACGTGATACTCGAGGATGGAAAAAGCAAAGAAAACGCGGTCGGAAGAGACTAGGAAAAGGAAAAGAGAATCTGACCGCGTGAGGAACCGGACAAGAGTCCCACTCGGTCAGGCTTTCACTAGTTGGCGCGAGCTAAAAAGCAGCACTGGATGCAACAGTGATGCTGACCTGGCATTCTTGTTGATGGACTAGTAAATAAATCTCTTATTTCTAAACTTGTTTGCATTCTATGTTGTATGTTGTTGCGCTTGCTTGTTGTATGTAATTTTTTTTACAATGCTGTTCATTCATCCATTGTTGATAATTAGACCAGTCCAATAATTTCCATATGTCTAGATAGCTATTTACAACAATGCAAGTATTCCACGACAAAAACACAATTTCTACATAGTGTGCCTTTAAACATGTTTGAAAATATCGGGCCGCCCCGATGTATCTGCAAGCAGATCGGTAGGTTTAAGATTTTTTCTGTAAACGCCTCACATTACTAGATAATCTGAGCCGAACGTTGTATCTGATCAAGGTCCTGGACAATATATATTTTTTTTTTAGATTTTTTTTCTGGCAAGGGGCAACAGATGGAAATTAGCCTGCTGGGCTAACTCTGTCAAGAGGGGTAAATTGAGGATAAATCAGCCTAAAACCATTGTAGTCTGAACCCAGCTTTACTGAGTGTATCTTGTTCCAGTTCATCTGTATCTAAGGTAGTAGTGACTGAAGAGGAAAAGTGTTAACTTATGGTCTGGTGTTTTTTTGTGTGTCTGTTTGTTTGTTTATAGGAATGCACTGATATTGAAACTTTGGTTGTTTTCATAATTCTTTATAATTTGAAGCTAACTAATATATTGGTGTTAGATCTCAATGTAAACTTGACAGGCCGATACTGAAAACATTTAAATATGACTGTTGATTATCATGGATACCTATTTTTATTTATTTATTTAGTTAACAGTACAGTAGTTGAAAGATCGAGGGTCGAGCTTAAAATTCCATTAAAAATACATCCATTCCATCTTTCCAGATGGAAATCAGATTAGCTTGAAAATTCTGCCGGCTGGAATAAATGATTTTGTAGTTGAATAGCTTACAAAATGAGCCAGTCATTTACTTTGACCTCATCTCATTAACAACGTGTCACAATGTAAGACTTATTATGTGATCTAGATGAGCCTTACAGGCTGAAGTTTCTTAACTGACTGTCACATTTAGACTCTTTCAAGTAAATGTATTTGTTAGTTTGTTTGCTTGTTTGATCACTAGCGACTCTGGCAGTTTGGAATTTAGCACCTATAAATAGTGAGAAAATGTGAAGGTTCCTTTTCTCGGAGCTCAGAAATGTTCACTTTCTTTTCTTTCTTTACTTTTTTCAAAATCCTGCTTTGCATGTTGGCCAGGGGCCGACTAATGGCGGTGTGATGAGGCAGAGAGTGAGGTGCTCGTTAAAGAGCCCGCAGGGGGGTCTGTGCGCGTCTGCATACGTGTGCGTGTGTGTGGGCTAAGACCCCCCGGGAGATGTATAATCATTCCAATTATTAATGACATGGACTGCTAGGCCAGAGGGCGGAAACTGGGGTGAGAGTGAGATGTAGCTTTATTCTGCTTGTGTGCCTTCTGTGAGACATGATTTACGATGCACGACGCTGGCATCAGACAAACTAATCAAAAATGAAAGTATAGACAAAACTGAGGGAGGAAAAAAGAAGATATCTGTGGCAAGCAGGTCGGGGCCGAGAGCTGTGGGAACGGAGTGAGGCATGGGACATTTTTGTTGTGTTTTTATTATGTTTATATGCAGCACTCGTCCGCGAGAGGCCGCCTCTTTACTTTCGTTTTGTTGTTTGTTTATTTTAATATATTAAAATATATTGAACGTTCGCCAGTTCCCAAAGCAGACTGCCATCCGGTCCTCCACCAGCTGAGTGAACTCCTCCGTGATGCCTGACGGTGGTGCTGGATAACCCTCGGTGGGCGGCCCTCTGACTCTTCCATCGCCTGGTGGATGGCGACAGCTTCTCTCGGTTTGGGCTGCCGGCAGCAAGTCCCTCGTTCCCTGCTCCTCCCCATCATATAAACATCATAAAAGCACAACATAAACAGTCCAGACCTGGTCCTCTCTCATCGTTCACTGTCGTCATTCCTCCTATTATCCTTGCAGAGCTCCTCCATGAGAGACACGTGGCCAGTGTGGCACGTAGGTGATGCTCATTAGCAATCGCGCCAAAGGCCTCGCTCTGTTCCCACGGCTTTCGACATCACCCTGCTTGCCACTAAATCTTAAAGGAGTTGTGCCCACAAAAATAATAATCTGTCATCATTTTGTCATCAAATATAGGTCTATGGCTTTACAGACTTTAATTGGTGTTACTTCATAAAAGTATTAGTTCAAATAAGTATCATCAAAGTGTTCTTTTTAAGTAAACATGGATTATTGTGCAGTGGAAAATATAAAGTGGGTGGTTAATCATGAAGGTTTACTTACCTTCATGTCATGTCAAACCCATATGACTATTAAAAAACAGCAAAGGCATCAAAAAAGTCTTTCAAATCGTCCTGACTGAATCATTCAGTGAGTTGAATTAAGGTTTTGGATCAGTCTGATTCTTATGCAAATCATTTGGCTCTGTGCAATGCCTGTTTGGCATGATGATGTTTGGCAGAATGTCTTTTCCATGCTGCTCTTACCTCCGTCCAGTCTGATGCCCTGGTTCAATCTACACTGTATATAATTCGCTTTGTGTGTACACAGAGACACAAAGGAGGTGTAAACGTCTTTACACTGAATCATTCCGCTTACGGGAGACAGATGTGATGATAACATGTGAATGTTTATTGTGGGTTCACAGACAGCGGACAGAAAATAAGACATGCACTGATTGTCATGACAGAGCTGCTGTAGTTCGTCAGTGTAAATACACTGTAGTGGCATGTTTGCCAGGAAAACATCTTTCCTGTGATCCAAAAGAAAGGATTGAGCTCCATTTTGGAACTTTTGCTGCAGAATCGCTTCCCTCTCATTCTCGTCACGGTCAAATGTTTGGTGTTGGATTCCAAATTTAAATCTGGAGTAATGGCTGCTGAAAATTCAACTTTGCCATCATAGGAATATATTGTATTTTAAATATCATTTTTTACAATCATTTTAAATTGTAGTAATATTTAACAATATTACTGTTTTATTCCATAAGACTTTGTATGACATATGAAGATTTGGAATATAGTACATGGTGTATTTATAATGCTTGTTTGGCAGAAGAAATAGAAGAAAGAGCAGCACAGACAATGTACCAAACATTTCCTTTTGTGTTCCACAGAAGAAAGTAAGTCATATGTGTTTGGAACGACCTGAAGTTGGGTAAATGATGATAATAATCTTTTCTTCTTTTTTTTATTTACAATGGAAAACTGTTTTTAAAATGCCCTTTTCGTGGCCATTGCAAGAGAAACCACAGTCTCCATCTAAAACGTTATACTGCCCTGTGTTTGACAAATAATAGTGTTTTCTTTGTAGTCTCAAAATGCTAGCTTGTACTTAATCCTCTGTATAATATTTTGACAGTGTTCCATGCTGTTGCTGCTTTAGGTAGACATCAAAGACCGCTCAACTGAGTCGCTTGAAAGTGCCTGTGTTATTTACACACTAATTACTGTATGTTATGTTTATTTATGGAGAGACAGAGTACAGAGTCCACTAGATGTAGCTATCTAGTTTTCCTTTGTGAGACAGCATCCAAATCTGTCTTCCATACCATATTTCCATAAATAGTTGACGTTCACATCAGAAGGCGGTTGTCATTGAACATGTATTCCCTTTGTGTCTGTGATGTCCTAGTAAAGCTTAGATCCTTTTCAGGCAAGACGACAAATGGGGATTAGTCACAGTAAGAATAAATTGAACCCAGTGAAATGCCTGCCTCACAAAAGACATGTAATAATAAATGAATTCAACAATTTTCAGCACAAATTATTTCTCGTCTGTCTTGTTTTGGTACACTCAAGACCGTTCAGAGCATGAGGCGTCTTTTTTGATGTGTCCCGTTCTTTTTTATCATTCTAATGATTGGACGGTCCACAGAGATTAGGGATAGTAAGGAGACGTCGACTCGCTGTGTCGAGAATGACACTCTGTTTTGAAGCTCTTGCGCTTCTCGCCAACTCATTAGTTTAATTAAGTAATTAACGAGTGAGGTGGTGTGCTAGCTGGCGAATTCTCAAAGGAACGATTGTTGTGTTATTCCAAGTTTCGGGCCTGGCATGGATGACGCTACGAAACCAGTAGTCAGATCTGGCAGATAAAAGGAGCCTTTGCTTTGGAACTGTAATGAGTCATACCTAAAACAGGACTTCCTCAACTCAACGTCTCCTGTGGATGAAAAGCCTTGTGAAAGCATCAAAGATGCTGTAAAGATTCTGGGCTGCTATTAGTTGAGTAATTATGAGTAAGAGGAGGAACTCTTTGGGTGTACTATCAACATGAAGTCACATCTTGTCTACTATTATCGACTGTGCACTACTATTAAAGACTATTATTTTCTGATCTACTGCAGCTTTAAATGGATGCAGATGTTTTCATGGCACTCAAATATATGGCTTTAATTGCTGTTAGTTATATAGTGTTCTTTTTAAGTGAACATGCATTTCACAGTGGAACATATAAAGTGCATGGGTGGTTAAAGGGAGAGTTCAACCAAAAAAAGAATATTCTGTCCTTATTTACTTACCTTCATGTCATTTCAAACTCATATGACTTAATTTCTTCAGAAGTTTTCCATATATATGTAATAAATGGGGAATAAGCTTCATAAAAACAAAAAACTAATATAAAATAAAATTCAAATAAAATGAAATGAAATTGCAAAAGCATCAGACAAGTGGTCCATATGACTCATCTTCCAAGTCTTCATGATGTTTCAGATCAGTCTGCAGTGTTGGGGAAGTTACTTTTAAAAAGTAGTGTTTTCTCGTTACTCGTTACTTCTTAAAAAAGTAATCCGTTACTTTACTTAGTTACCCCCTTTGGAAAGTAACTTTTTATGTTACTTTTATGTTGCTTGACTTTGGGCAGAACCCAATATCTGTTCCTAAATGTGTAGGCCTACATAAAATTCTACCATGGACTCTAGGCTACTTATTGAAAAACTAGAAGAAAAAAAAAAGGAGAGATTTTGAGATAGAAAAAAAATATATATTTATTTAAATAACATTTGAAAAACCTGTATAAACTGAACACCAAAGCACAATATTAACTATTGAGCGGTGGTGACGCGTTCATGAAAAATGTCACAAAGAACCGGCAAAAGAAATGATTATGATTATCGAATATCAAATATAGCAAGGAGACATTTTAATTGTTTATTAACAAACAAGTGTTTTCTTTGTCAGTCAGTGTCGGCTGCAAAGATAAAGTTGACGATGCTGACTCGCGATCTTCACAGTAGTGAACGCGCCAGAGAGAAATGCACATTTCATATGGATTACATAAGCAGAGAGTCTGTTTTCTCTCGTTTTGAATAGTTTTGTTTTAAAGTACACATTTCAAGCTTTCTATATATTTCTCAGATCTTTGAGGCAAGTAGCTTGCGCTAAGTTTCGGTTCATTTATGAGACGAGCTCAGTCCACGCGCCGGCACTGAGCTCCTGAGAAGTCCTGATTATATTGCCTGCTATATTTACTGCTTATTTAAAGTTACTGCTTAAAATAAGACAATTGGTTGATGAAACATTGATTAAAATTAAGATACAATTAATACAAAACGAAATTCACTTTAAAGAAAGGCTTTCTACAAAAACAAACTTAATGAAGTGGTCAAAATCATGTCTGCCCACTCCATTTGTCTCCCGATTGCGCATATGCTCTTACTCATGCTTTTCACTTTTCATATAATCAACATTGATAAAATTAAAAAATAAATTATTTTATTTAAACATAAATATGAAACTAAATCGTTTTCTTTAATGACTAGGCTACAACACGCAGGTCTATACAGAGACATTTTAATATCGGAGCGGGATTTGAGCGAACGCCGTCTTATAAGCATCGCATGTGGGGGTAGAGGTCCGATTTTCCAGCAATCATCGAATATTATTTTGCTTGATATGCCAATCCTTAATATTTGGTGTTTTAAATGCCTGTTTGAGGTCTCTGTGAAAGATTTAAAGCAGTCTTTTAGTGCCGCTTTCAGAGCGGTCAAGTCCGAAGAACTGTTACGTCCATAACATTGTTTCTTTCCTCATAAATGCGAACACGAAAAATTCAATACAATTAATATTTTATGTTCTGTAGAGAGCCAACCCTTCTTCATCCGGTGGGAGTATTACTTTTGGTTTGCGCAGTGTAATTCACAGAATTGATTGCTATGCTACCAGCCTCTGTCACGTACCATGTGGAGCTTGTGACTATTGCTAGCGCGCAGCTGAGGAGACAGTGTTGCTGTCAAATCTGTCCATGGGAAAAGTAACGTTGTGCGAAATTGAAAAAGGAACTACGTTTCGTTACCAAATTTTCAGTAGTAACGCGTTACACTACTTTTTACCCGAAAAAGTAGTTACGTTACTGTAACGCGTTACACACAACACTGTCAGTCTGATTCATATGCGAATCATTCAGAGCGGATTTGTGAACTGAATCAACCAATTAATTGAAAATATCCCAATCAAAAGAACAATTCCTTTATGAATCAGACATGACTACATCTCTCATGAATGAGCTGAGGACAAATTAATGAGTCTTTTATTACATCCAAGATATTGAAAGATTTGCATTATAGCACACAAGACATATGGACAATGATATTTCATGGAGCTTTTGTGTGCAGTTTGAAGCTTGAAAGATTCAGTCCTCCTTCGTTGTATAGTAATTGCTTGGAAAAGAGCAACCAGTTGTTCAGAATTTCCCTTCAGTTTTTCAGAAAGAAACCTGAAAATCTTTAAATTCCTTTAAAGATATATTTAATGCAACTAAAACAGTTAAGGCTTTTCATAGCCGCATTTTCGGTGTGACAAAACTTCCTGTGCAAGGAAAAGGAGACAGAAGAGGAGATAGAGAGAGACAAAAAGCAATAGGGAGAAAAGCAGACGGGTGATAAACGATGTAGGAGTGGGAGCAGTGTGCCTTAGCTTAGAATGGTAATGATGACAGCCATAAGAAGAAAAATAAAAGTGCAGTTTCATGTCACTGCACTGATTTATGAATCCTAGAGCACAGGAGGAAGTAGGAAAAAGTGCCTGCATGTTTCATATAGAGATACACACATACACACACATTGAAATTCATTGCTTGTGAGCAGTCAAGGCCTGGCGCTTCTTCAAATAAACATTTACAAGAATTTGAATATTAAACTCAACCTGCCATAAGTAAGTTATTATCGCAATACCAAATCTTTGTTTTATGAAACAAGTCCAAAGGAGAATCTGTCAGTGTTCTATGAACCATTCAAAAAGTCCATAATGAGAGATCTTATAGTAACAATAATAGCTGCAGCATTTCACTCCTTTTACTGCCGGAGCTCATACTTCTACGAGTAGCCTATTGGACACACCCATTTAGAGTCTTTTTGAATCCGTTTTTCTTTTTATATAATATACATATATTCCCTTCTTCTGTCTTTAATCCCCTACCACACACCAAAGGGTCAAGGTTTAGTGATGTTGTTACTTTAGTTCTCACATTTAAGGTTTTGGGTCAGATTTATCAACAGCTTGCTCCAGCACAAACCCTCTTTTGGTGTTAAAAAACTAGGCTACTGTCAGGGTTTACAAAATACACACAGTAGAGCCCGGCCGATATTGATTTTTGGGGGCCGATACCGATATTAGGGAGTAAAAAAAAGCCCGATATCGATATATCGGCCGATATTATTTATGTGTATATTATAATACAGTAGCAATATTATTTATGGGTAAATTATAGTACAGTACCTGTCAAAAGTTTTGTACCACTTTCCCATTCGTGTGTGTACAAACGTTTGACTGGTACTGTAAATAGAATACACAGTATACATGAACACAATATATATAAACACATGTTTTGCAATGATCACTCAAATGTGGTGATCAAACACTTGTGTGACAAAGGTATGTAATGGAGGCAGGGTGAATGATAGAATGAGAATGATACATTTGAGCTGTAACCAAACTAGTTTGCATTTCATATTCTATTCTATATTCTATTCTAATACTCTTGCATAATCTCCACTAATGACTTTGTCTTTTTATTTAGTCATGTTATATAAAAACTTACTTGTATCAATAAATATATCAAAAGTGTCACTGGCAAAACCTTGTTATCTTCTATTATTAGTCTTAATTCCTCTAGTCTCTACCAGTGGAGGAAGAACTCAAGATTTTTTTTTACTAAAGTAAAAGTAATAATATCATAATGAGAAAATACATATGTTTACTTACATATGTAGGCTACAGTACTGTTATATTATTTTAAATTAGTCAGCAAAATGTACTAAACGTGAAACTACGCTATGCAAAATGGCCCTATATAAAGTGTTATAATTATATAAATTATTGGAATATGGCTTGATGTTGTAGGCTAACGTAGCATAATAGGCAGAATGAGCATTAACACTGTGTCTACACCGGACGGGGCCGTTGTTGCTCGCATCACAACAGCTGTTTACCCTGGATGCGGCAAAGCGCCCGTTACAAAGCAGAATTACGGTAGAGATCCACTTTTGCGACACGACAGTCGCGTGTTGTCGCGACGCCTCCCCACATTTGTACTTTGATGGGCGTTCCTCAAATTTACCGCTATGGGCGTGGTTTTGAGCCAGCGGCCAGTCTAGAACAGAGGACCTGCAAGAGACCTCCCCCCGTCTCCATATGCTCTACTTCTATTGGATAGACGCGGCTCGTTCAATGGAATTCATTTGCATAAAGATGGGCATCGGCCAGCTTTTGACGCACATCATTTTTCCAAATGAAGCGCCGCCTTCCCGGGATGCTTTGCGGGCGCGTTAAAGTCGCGTGACGTCACCCATAGGAATAAAGCGTAGCGCGCGACAGCAGTATTGCACGGACAAGTGGATCCGCACCCTCAGGCATCAGTTTACTGTCGGAGATTTGTCGCTCGCGCATCCAGTGTAGACCACTTCACAGATTATAATGTGTTCAACTTTTTTTTTGACGCGGTGTCTTAACGGTAAGTTGCTAACTAGTTACTAGTGCGGTGGTGGCATGAGTTTGTTGAATGGTGATTTAATGCTACGTTGTCACCTGGTGAGACGCAATGCTATAAAGTGAATAAACAATGTCACTGTCTTTTACTCTCACAACGAGTTTATCATACTCGTTTGCTACATTAGCTAGCTAAACATGTTTCATACCTTGTCAGTGGAGTGGAAGCTAATGTGTGCGCACCTTACACCGTGTCTGAAGAAGAGACCTCCTTTTTCTAAAGTGAAATGGTTGGCTGGTGTCACTACAGTGACATGGGTCGCCAGTAGCAACTGCCTCATATACGCCGATACCGATATATCTGCGACAGGCTCATATCGGCCGATAGACCGATAAATCGGTCGGGCAGTGATAAATTAACATTGCAGGTGGACACAGTTATTTTTGCTGCTAACCTTACTGCATAGGCATTTGAAGGAGTTTCCCTGTCAAACCACTACATTTATGGGCGGATAATATTTAAATAAATCATGCAACATAAGTTACAAAGGTGTGCATGAAGTCATTCTTATGGTTTCACCATTATTGACCTCCCCAAAAAAGCATGTCTTAACCGATTTAACCTGACATGACATTGTATTTTGCACATTATCAACAGATAACACTAAGCACAGCTTTTCTATCTTCCCGAGTAGAAGTCATAAAGCGGTACTGCTATTATCTGACCATTGCTGTTATCCGTATAGGTGTCAATTTTTCCTGTATAGGGTTTTTCCCACACTTTACCTCCCTCACATCTGCTGCATCTAAATCCCAGTTATTGACGAAAACCAATGAAAGTCACTCATCCACATGTCATTTGCTTTTGTCCAACAATACACAAGGTACCACTGTCCTCTCCCACAGCCGGTGTTGTATTAGCACTATACGGAAAGAATAGTCCATTTCTGTACACATCCTTTGTTGTCTTTTAACAAAACTTCTTCTGCCCACACAGCTATTTTCTTCCCAGCTGGGGGAGAGTAGCTGTAATACTGGGGTACAGCAGGCCACCAATGTCGAGATAGCATAGGGTAATTATATTGATGAAGATAATTATGACTTATTGTTACATGTAAAAATACCCTCGTGGATCCCATTTCTCTGGTGAATAATCTAATCAGGACCATTTGATCCTTCTTAGAAAGCAATTTATTATCTCATATAATGCATGTATCAAATGTCTATATTTTACAAAATGTAATTCATTCATTTGATGAAAGGAACAGGATTAATGTGGACTCTATATAAATTACAAATAAGTAACTACGGAATTGTTTGTCTATTTCCTGTTTACAGATTGATTTTACATCTTGTCACTAAAATAAATGACCCGATTATCAACCCACCACTGATATTATCTCATGGCAAATCATTAAAATCACAGGCACATTACAGTAATGGATATGTTTAGCCTCTTAATTATTGTTCGGCAAAGGTCAGAATAAATTAAACCCAATTAGAAAGTGATCTTGACAGTCTAATATGGATCAAATCGCTGTAATAGAAAGATAATGATTAATCAATAACACTGATATGTATCTGACTCAGGGGTGCTGTTATTCTCAGATAGAGAGAGAAAAAAAGGAGTACCATGTGGTTATATTAGTTAGATTTCTATAGCATGTGTCAGATGTTTTGTCTGATCATGGGCATCCCACCTCCAATTTCCCACACACCTTCCAATGTGCTGGCCTTGTCTACACTGTTGGCTATGTATTGAATTAGTCACCTGCAGGTAGCAAGCCTCTTGGCCATGGAAGGATGTCTGAGCAAATTTGAACTAGCTGAAAACACCTGGTCCACCAGCATTGCCAGCTGTTGAAAAAATCCTCCATTTTCCTGCCACCACACGACTAACTGCATTATTCCGGCGTGCTTTGCCTCGTGAATGTGAACCGGCAACGAAGTTCATAGTTGTGCGTGGATACCCTCAGTTTTATGATGCTTATTTTCTGTTGCTGTCTGTTAAATGTTTGAAAACGTGATTCTGAACAACAGGTTTTTTTACACTGTAATGCGGAGCACCCTGCTGAACTTACCGCCTTCACCATCTGTTTTCAGTTTGTTTTGCGCTATTTAATCTTTGAAAATCTCTCTAATCTTTACATTGCATGTTTGGAGAGTTGGTTTTGCATGATTAATCTGTGCTTAAACTGCGTTTTTGATGTTATTAAACTTTTCTTTTCTTTTTTTCACTGGCTACCGTATGCAATGTGTAGTGTTTTATTGACTGTTGCTAATTTAACTATTTGTTAAATGGTTACTGTCCTTTCTAATGTGCAATTAGATGTCAAGCAGAAGAGAAAAAAACACCAAACATGAAATTATATCATAGAGAGACCTTCATGTCTTTTTGTCATGGTCAATAAGTCTTAAAATGTCAGATAATTTGACCTTTTAATGACGTATTTGTCATTGATCCCTTTCCTGTTTCCTAAATCATTCCCCCAGTCATACTGCTTCGTGTTGACTAAATTGATATTTATTTTCATACCTTTTTATGTTGTTATTCTTGTTTTCTTTATGAAATTACCCTGAAGAATTTGTCAACAATACAATTAGCAGTGCTGCATTAGAATCACTGTTCTAAACAAATGAAAAGCTCTTGAGTTTATTGAGAGAACGTGCTCTGCTTATAGCTCTACACACAGAAACTAAGATGGTGCGTTTCTGTCTGCCACATCACCTGATATAACCGAGTCCTGTTGGATGATCTGGTCTGACACATCCTCATAATAAGCAAAGAGTTTCCCCTCTGGGGCACCTGTTGGCAGGGTTCGAAATGAAGCGAATGTTATGATCGATGGCTGTTTATTTCCTTCCTCATTTCAGGAATCGAGCTGATGGTTTATTCCCGCTTTAATATGTGCAGCGGTACCTTTCAGACCTCTTCTCTTGATAAATATCTATCTTGACATTTCTTGAAATTTTTACAAATCTGCCTTCTTCCGAACACGCCAACTTCGGAGATTAGGCCAACAAACCGAGGTACTGCTCCCAAATGACACACGGAGCTCATTGAATTTGTAATTGAAGAGTAATTTGGCTCATGTTCAAATAAGATCAGACTGTAATTACAGATGTTGTTTGTTTAAGTGATTACAACGAACAGTGTGGAGATGAAATCCATTAGGGTCATGGCTATCGGCTGGAGCGTGTATAACGGCTTGCTTTACATTAGCCTTGTATTTCACATTATCCTGACCTTGCATATTGATTGCCTTAAACAGATGCAAATGCACTTCCTGTGACTTTGAGCAAGGAACTAATCTGGCAGGCTGTGGCACATGCTCTAATTGGCCTGGGTACAGAATTTGGCGTTAGCAAACTTCGGACGATTCCTCATTGTGATTATGTGATTCATTAATTATTAAATGAGCACCCAATTATTTTAATTTGGCTGGTCGCAGATGCCTCTAAATAGGCCTGCAGGCAGATAGATAGATAGATAGATAGATAGATAGATAGATAGATAGATAGATAGATAGATAGATAGATAGATAGATGATGGACAGATCAGATAGAGAAAGAGAGAAGGAGAAATTAGCCAGATAGAGGGTCCAAAATGAAATTTTGAAAAGGGACAAAAACTAAAAATTGGTTTTAGCAAACAAGTAAACCAATGTCAGGGGCCAGAAACTTTATTAAGACCTGCAACATTGAATTATAAGAGCAATAGTAAAGATAGAATATTGCTTGCATTAGGCAACCCAAATTAAAATGCGAGGATTGACTGACACAATTTTACAGAGAGACGCTAATTCATTTCAGGTAACAATGAAAACAACTAAATAATTCCATTGTCTTCTGAATATTTCTTTTAAAGGCGTCATATAATGGTACATGCACTTTTACAAGTTGATTGTACTGAAATGTGTGTTGGCAGTGTCTGTACACAACCATCATATAATGATAAAAATCCATCCAGTGGTTTTGTTTTAATCTCCTTATATGTTTTCCCCTGCCTCAAATCGAGCCGTTCGAGCCTGTGACGTCACAGGCTCGAACGCCCCTCCCGCGATTGTTGAATGACAGCCGGTTTTCAACACAGACCCGCCCTCGCTCGTGAGAGCTGTCAATCATAGTCTGCGCGGACCGGCGCGGTCATTGTTGATATGCTGGAGCACTGTCTATGAGCAGAATGGCGTCTAAGCGATTGTGGTGTTCTGTTCTTGGGTGTAATAACGAACACAGCAGTCATTTTAATGTTCCTAAATCCGAACCGCTGAAGACGCAGTGGCTGAGTTTGTTTTCGAAGGGAATATTCCCCACGAGCAACGTCAATGCTTTCATGTTTGCGCGAATCATTTCACACACCAGACTGCTTTATTAATGAGGATCAGTATAAAGCTGGATTTGCTGCTCATGAAAAAAGGATCGGTACCAGCTATTCATGTTCCTGCTGAACCTCTAGAACAACTGAAGTGAGTGTAAGGTTTTATTAAACTTTATATTAATATTTATATTAATCCTTGTAAATCGCTAGCTGCACGCTTCACAATGCATGCGTCTAAGTTTACACTCAGGGTACATTACGGCATGTTTTTTATGTATGACGTTCTCAATATAATGCATAATCCCACGTTTATACTGAACAACGTGTTATGGTTATTGTGTTACAAACGGTGTACGCCAGAGCCGGCTCTGGTGTACACAGAACAGAGGGGCGGGGTGAGCAAAGCTCATGATCATTTAAAGTCATATGCACTGAAACGGCGTGCTGAAAACAGAGCTGTTTTCTACCAGATAAAATAAGTGTTTTCATACAATACTAATGAGAATTTTTAATTAAAGTATATTACAAACTTTTAATTTAGACCCTAAAGAATCATATTAGCTTGTACAAAAATGGCATTATATGACCCCTTTAAATTTTAATAAAGCAAAAGTGAAAACTATTTTGAAAATTTTACATTTTAAATATGAGTAATACAGTTTTATGGTCTGTGAATTTTCTAAATTCACTCGCCTTGGCATGTGTCAAAAAGTGAATTTTGATATTTGTGCGCCAGCGAGTCAGATCAGTACTTGGTCTTCGTTCCACGCAGAAACCCTCTGAGGAACTGGATCCAGGGCCAGGCTGCTCGAAATCTACAATTAACAACTTGCTTTCTGCTGTCAAGGTGTCTGAAAGCTCACCTCAATTTCAAGCCCTTCCTTAAACAAGGCTGTGTTCATTACCCTATCAACCACAGCAGACTTCTGTCGGCTTTATCTCTCTGATGCAGTTTCTCTGGATGCCCTCCAAGGGATCTTCCCCCACGCTGAGATACTGTTCCCTTTACTGTACCTCTAAAGTATGAGCTGCTTTCCACACCAAGCATTTTTTTTATGGTGACTATATTGAGGTTTTATATAATGACTCTCCAAGGTGTAAACAGAGGCAGGATCCTTCGGGGCTGTAGGTTTACATGCACGACAGGGACATTCTGATAATCTCCGGACTCAGCGTCCATGCCGCCGCTATTCATTCGACCGTGAGAAGATCTTATCGATGAGCTTTTTTTAAATCTCGCAAACCCAGATAACCACAACACGATGAAGGAGAGACCCCCCGGCGTGAGAGGAACAGGCAAGCTGGATTCAGTCAAACATGGATGTCTTTTAGCCATCGATTTTCTGCTCCTCTGCTCCCTGGCTCTCTCTTTAGGGACAGAAACGGGGTCCCGTGACCAGGTCCTAACTGAGGCTTTCACTCTCGGCTCCTTTTCATGCCTTCCTTGCTTTGAAAGCCTCATGCGTCAGCAACTTGCCGGAGATTAAATACCACAGTGCAGACAAAAACAATATTGGGTAGTGTAAAAAATAGTGAATATGATAATTCATTCCAAACCCTGTCTCAAGTTGGGCAAAATTTCTGACCAGCATGCACTGCTTCAAGTCTGACAGTGATCAGGCTGTGCAGCGCCGTATTAAGGCGAACATACCTATTGTATTGGCAAGGTGGTTGATTGACAGGTGAATGGGCGGTTCTTACAAAAACAATATGATCACACGGTTTCATGTTTTGGACTATTTACACGATGATTTAGCATTGACCACATGTTTGGCTTACCTGAGAATGATGGTGTAAACTTTGCGATTGTGATACGATATGGGGATGTATTTATGCAAAAAAAAAATGTAATTAGACTTCCAAATTCGTGGACCGCCCGGCACAGAGACAGAATATGTAATCAAATAAATTCATGAAGTCACAGGACTAATTTATGGAAATTACTGTTCACAGACAAATGAGAGTGGTACCATGTAATTACCTACAGGGAGGTGATCAGTATTTGCCAACGGATGATCCAATAAAGGAAAAATCACTGTTCTCAGTACAATGGTCGCTAAAGGTGCGAGTCTCTGAATAACAATCTTTGTTTGCAAATGGAACAGTCATTTCTTTCTGTATTGACAGTGTGTATGAGACAGGAAAAATGGGAATGTGTCTTGCCGACTCCCAATCCAGCCATAAAACTTATTGTTTTAGGTGATAATCACCACCGCACTTTAGCACCTGCAATTTCCATAAAGCACAATAAGCGGCCTGAAGTGCCTGAGTACAAATAGGATCTACTTGATTTGGCTTGACTGATCGAGCGCAATATGGGAATAAATCTCGGAGACAATGTCTCAAACCCCACTGTGGGAGGCTTGTGAGAGTCTTGCTGTCAGAGTCTCTGAGTGATGCGGCCTGAAACAGAGAGATTTATATGGCTGGATTCCATTAAGAATGCTTTGAGAGCCCTGCAAACACTTTACAGTGACACTAGTCGGCATTCAACCACAGATGAATTATCAATTACATTCCTAGACATTTCACATGGGAATGCGCCTTGATATTCCAGAGAGAGACGTTTAAAATGTACACATGTTGCTCAGAGAAGATCACTTAGTCTGAACTGAGTTTTTTTTTTTCAAGCGGCTGAAAGGTTTGTTGTTTATCGGGTAGCTGAAGCTTCTTATGGTCCATTTTTCTAAAAGGACAGTTCCCCTTGAGCAACCTGGAATTAAGTGCTCTACTGGAGGGCACAATGGTAAGAGCATACTGAGATTTGAAGATGCACCCTTTGTGCTAGGATCCTTGGTGAAGTGTGTATTTTTATTTCAAAGGAATTGTTGTCACAAAAATCATATTCTGTCTTTTTTTATGTGTACACATTTTTAACACTTATTTTGACCAAAGGAATTGGAAACAATAAATGCTGAAATTACAATTAAAAAAGAAAAAAAAAGTGTTGGTAACACTTTCTATGAAGCCTCTATTTATAATGCATTATAAGGGTATTCTTAATCCATTATAATACACAGATGATGCCTTTGTTACAGTTATATCTGTCTTGTGTCTGTATTCCTGTGTTTCCCCCCGTCATTGTGATTTGGTTTAGTCCTGTGTTCGTTTTCCCGCTCCTCGTTTGTGTTCAGTTCCTTCACCTGTGTCTGGTTAATTTGCCCCAGCTGTGCCTTGTTTCCCCTATCTGTTCTCTGTGTATGTAAACCGTCTCCGGTTACTATCGTAACCTCGGTTCCCTGAGAGGCGGGAACGAGACATTACGTCATACTGACGTATATGGGAACTCCTCCCTTCTCCATTTTTACTGAAATCTTATAGGCTAACGCCAGCTGGAGACAGCTGGCCAATTGACGCAAAACATGCAAATGCTGACCGGTCCGCGGGCAGTATAAATAGCATGTGTCGCGACAATTACGTCAGAATCAAGACTGAACGCTAGCACAGCTGATCAAACGGCGAGCACGGCGGCTGACGTAATGTCTCGTTCCCGCCTCTCAGGGAACCGAGGTTACGATAGTAACCGGAGACGTTCCCTTTCAAGGCGGTCACTTCGACATTACGTCATACTGACGTATATGGGAACTGTATAGAATCCCGCCGTGAGCGCAGTGAAGATAAGCCCTGAACGGGGTCAAGCTACACTCCCACAGGAACAACAGTTCTAAGCCAGCAGCGCCGCTAGGAGCACTCAAACTGATAGGCAAAACTAGACAACGTCTGCTCCGGTTTTACCAAAGTTGCGCATCCAATGCAATGAAGCGAAGGCTGCACTGGACAGGGCAGCACAACACCATAAGCACTCGAGCACAAGAGTTAACAGTGTCGACGGCATAGCAGTGACAGCTGCATAACCTCATAGCCACACACAGAGTTAACAGACATTGGAAACTACTGCGTAATGTGGAAACAGCTATGTAACCTTATAGTCATAATACATAGTTAGCAACAATGGTAACTCTGCAATACAGACTACTGCACAGCTGGAGTAACAGTTTCATGAGTACATAATAAAACTCACTGAACCCACGACGCCAAAGCGGTGCATCAAACTTGAAACCCTGGCGAGGGTGTTCTGAGAGGACAGCCAGCATGCTTAAATCCCGTAGGCATTAAGCAACATTAAAGCGTCGAATTCAGTGAGAAAGTCTCTGTATCAAACAGCACGTCCCTAGTACCATCCACCAAGCACACAACAGCTGGTAGACTGCTTTGCCTGGTGATCCACGTACATTCACAAATCCCTTACAGGGCCAACATCACTCTGAGCATCGGCATCATGCGAGGCTGAAAACTCAGCAGATAAGGCGGGCAAGGATCAACCTGTGCTCTGAACGGTGTAAGCGACTTCGGAACGTAGCCTGGTATCGGACGGAGAGTGACATTGCAGTCATCAGGTCCGAGAAAATGCGACATCATTCACTAGAATGAGTGTAGGTCTCCAAGTGCTTCACTGGGGCGAGAGCCGGTGGTAAGGCCATCTCAGGGAGAGCTCCGTCTCAGCACTTGTGAGTGTGAAGTGTCTCGCTCAACTATGGACCCAGCCGCAGACACACACAAAGGTTCCACAGCTTGGGGCTGTGGTGCCAATCGTCTGTAGAAGCAGGACCTTCCTGTTCCAGTGGGATTGTCATGGGGGAGCCCCAACTCTCACAGGTCCGTGAACCGGGGGTGAAAAGCCAGACCGCGGGTCACGAGGAACTGACACTTAGCCGATGTTCTATAGCCAATGTACAGAAGTGCAATCAACACATAACTGAATGTACATAAACACAGTGCCAGTGGCCGTAGCGACAACAACTGTGAATATACGCAGTTAGAAAATAGCGCCATAATAGCATAGCACCTCAGTAGGCACCCAAACACAGTCGTAACCGTAGCTACAACTGTGAATATTAGTACAGAATAGCCAGTTGCCCTGAAGGAACGGGGCAATATAACAGCGTAGCACATGCACGTACAGCATCGGTCGCTGTAGCGCCAACTTAATAAACGCAGTTAGCTCAGAATAGGCTGAAGGATACGGGGCAACACCGCTGCATGAACACATTTATTTGTAAATAAATGCAGCGCATGTCGCCGTATCGACGGAGACTGTGAATATGCACAGTTTGACTGGTATAGCTAGCTGCACTGAAGATACAGGGCAACATGACGGCATAACACAAGTCGCTGTAGCGACAGAACTGTGTAGAGACAGAAACTAAGATGGATAGTAGATTGGGATGGCTAGCTGCACCGAAGGAAACAGGGCAGC
Organism: Rhinichthys osculus; assembly: GCA_029959095.1. Lineage (NCBI taxonomy): Eukaryota > Metazoa > Chordata > Actinopteri > Cypriniformes > Leuciscidae > Rhinichthys > Rhinichthys osculus. The sequence goes on from JARWKJ010000017.1 coordinate 18,830,267, forward strand.
ATTACAGCATAACACATCCGTTTACGTACATACATCCAGAACTGTGAAAAAGCACGGTTGGATTAGGATAGCTAGTTTTGCACTGAAGGAAACAGGGCAACAAAATAGCAAAAACACGTCCTTGTACGTGCAGTGTAGTCGCCATAGCGACAGAACTGAATATGCAGTTAGATAGGATAGCTGGTAGTTGCACTGAAGGATAGAGGCAACATAACAGCATAACCCATCAGTGTGCACAATCCAAACATCTGTGCAAGTCGACGAAGCGACCGAAACTGCATGAATATGCACAGTTCACATAATGGTCAGTTATGTTAGCAACACAACTGCATAACGCTTCAGTGTGTACACAGATGTAGCGCAAGTCGCCGTAGCGACAAACTGTGACTATGCACAGTTAGATAGGATAGCTAGGTGCACTGAAGGATACAGGGCAACGCGATAGCATAGTTACATTAGTGTATACAAAAACACAGTGTCAGAGGCATCGCGACATCGACTGTGAATACATAGTTAAATCAGAATAGCCTGTTGCACTGAGGATACAGGGCAATATTTAGCGGCGTAATCATAGCACATCAGTGCGTAGCGTGTACACAGCGTCAGTTGCATCGCACAACAACTGTGTACGTAATCAGAATACCATTTGCACTGAAGGATACAGGGCAATGTACAGTAGGGCAATATATAATGGCATAAATCATTACACATAACAGTGAGTTGGATGTACATAACACAGAGTCAGTTGCATCACGCAACAACTGTGAATACGAAGTAATCAGAATAGCCATTTGCACTGAAGGATACAGGGCAATATACAGCGGCAAAATTCATAACACATAATGTGTAGTGTGTGCATAAACACAGTGTCAGTTGCATCACACAACAACTGTGAATACGTACTGCATAGTAATCAGAATAGCCGTGTGCACTGAAAATACAGGGCAATATATAATGGCATAAATCCCAACACATAACGCTGTGTAGTGTGTACATAACACAGCGTCAGTTGCATTTGCACAACAACTGTGAATACGTAGTAATCAGAATACCCATTTGCACTGAGGATACAGGAACAGGGCAAAATATAATGGCATAAAACATACACATGACAGTGTGTGGTGTGTACGTAACACAGTGTCCGTTGCCTCGCAACAACTGTGATGTGAATACGTAGTAATCGGAATAGCCAGTTGCACTGAAGGGTACAGGGCAACATCGTGGCATAAGCATAACACACACATATATCGGTGTACAAAAACACAGCGTCCGTTGCATCGCAACAACGGTGACGTAGTATCAGAATAGCCAGTTGCACTGAAGGATACAGGGCAATTTATAGCGGCATGAATCATGAACACATATCAGTGCGTAGAGTGCACGTAAACATAGCGTCATTTCATCGCGCAACAACTGTGAATACGTGGTAATCAGAATAGCCATTTGCACTGAAGAAACAGGGCAATTTATAGCGGCATGAATCATGAACACATATCAGTGTGTAGAGTGCATGTAAACACAGTGTCATTTCATCGCGCAACAACTGTGAATACGTGGTAATCAGAATAGCCAGTTGCACTGAAGGATACAGGGCAATTTATAGCGGCATGAATCATGAACACATATCAGTGTGTAGAGTGCACGTAAACACAGCGTCATTTCATCGCGCAACAACTGTGAATACGTGGTAATCAGAATAGCCAGTTGCACTGAAGGATACAGGGCAATTTATAGCGGCATGAATCATGAACACATCAGTGTGTAGAGTGCACGTAAACAGCGTCATTTCATCGCGCAACAACTGTGAATACGTGGTAATCAGAACAGCCATTTGCACTGAAGAAACAGGGCAAAATATAACGGCACAATCATGTGAACAAACACAGCTTCAGTGGCGTAGCGACAACAACCGCGAATACATGGTTAAATCAGAATAGCCATTTGCACTGAAGAAACAGGGCAATATATAACGGCACAAATCAAGCGCACATAGTGTGCAGTGTGAACATAAACGCAGCGTCAGTGGCATATAGCGACAACAACTGCGAATACGTGGTTAATCAGAATGGCCAGTTGCACTGAAGGATACAGGGCAGCCTGACGACATAAGCTGTAAGCTGTGCACCTCCATTGCCAGAGCGGGGCGTCTAAAGGCTTTTAAGCCAGGGAAGGACCCATGTCTGGCGCGGCGCTCTCCGTGTCCTGTGTCGCCACACTCCCGGTCCCGCCCTCTGCCAACGGTGAAGATCCGGTTCACGGAGCCGTTTTGGCGGGCTGTTAGCCGAATTTAGGCGGGACGAGGTACCGACGAAGAGAGACATCGAGGAAGGCTGTACCGTAATAGAGACTCATAGCATCATTTCATTCCCGAAAAAGTCTGGCCGCAGCGAGACTAAATATGTTGCTGCTGCGAGAGCTGGGATCGAACACGGGTCTCTCGCGCGAGGGCTTTGTGTTCCGCCGCTGAGCCACAGGGGGGAAAGACACAGAGCTATGGCCTTGCCTCGTCTCTCTAGACGCGTCTTGCGCACGACTTACCATAGGACGTCGTGGAAGACGTAGTCTTTCTTGAAGTAGCCTGGCTCCTTTCAACGAAGCCTATCGCGTCGAGTCCTTCTAGCGAGCCCGCGAAAAGGACCGGACTGGCGACAGGCAGGGCCAACTCGTCTTTGGGTGGGGGAGGGCCCACCAGCGGCCGCTGGCGGCAGTGGGCCTCATCCCTGCTGATGCCCGGGTTTATGAGGGCGCACTGGTAGACCGGCACATGCCTGTCGTCCGTGAGTGCGGTTCTTCGGTAAATTCCTTGTTGGGGTAGAGCGAGTCAATAGGACCCGCATATATCTGGCATGTAACGTTAGCAGCCATCGGATGCGGGGAGGAAACATGGTGAGTAACCTCTATTGCAACTTCCACGATGACTTCAGATAAGACTTCTAGCGTGAAGAAAGAGATTCTGACGTAATTGTCGCGACACATGCTATTTATACTGCCCGCGGACCGGTCAGCATTTGCATGTTTTGCGTCAATTGGCCAGCTGTCTCCAGCTGGCGTTAGCCTATAAGATTTCAGTAAAAATGGAGAAGGGAGGAGTTCCCATATACGTCAGTATGACGTAATGTCGAAGTGACCGCCTTGAAAGGGAACCTGTGTTCTCCTTCACTCCTGGTTGGTTCTCGTTTATGTAACTTTGGTATTAGGTGTGTTTGTATCCTCTGCCCGTCTGCTCCTGTTTATTGTTTTGATTTATTAAGTAAAGTATATTGTTTTTGGAAATCCTGTTCTCCTCGTCTTCCTCTGCCTACACCAACCGTAACAGTCTTATAAACAACCTTATAATATACTGTATCATCTGATAAATAATCATAACAACAGTTACAATACATTATAATACATACCTTTTTGTGGTTATAACGTTTAAGAGTACAATGCATTATAAAACCAGATGAAGCATGCATTTATAATGCGTCATAAAGGTATTCTTAATGCATTATAATGCATGCATAGTGCCATAACCTTATACAAAACATACACAACTCAACATTTAGAGCATTCATGGAAGACGTACAAAGTGGACACAGACATTATAGAAAGTGTTACCAAAGTGTTTTATTTTTTCTTGCTCAGTGTTGCTGTCTTGTTTGCGAGTGAAAATATCTAAACATTCTTGAATCAAGATACATTTACTTGACAAGCAAAAGGACATAAGATATACAGTGAGTATTATTTTATGATTTTTTAATTGTTTAAATTTACTTGATTTATTATTGATTGATTTTTAAAAAAAATTTCGTTGGAAAACAAGATTTTATTTTCTTAAGTCATTTTGCTTCTTAATAAATGATTTAGGAATGTTGACATAATTTTTCTGGAAAACAAGACAAAAAGACTAAGTTAGAAAATCACTTTTTATTGCAGTGCAACTTTGACCTCTACTACTCCACATCAACAGTTTTACACTAACATACTGTGACTGTCAAGACAAGACATAAAATGTGACTAAAGGACATTTGAATTCGCATGCTGTAGTTCATTACGCCCTATCAAACGTTTATAAACTCACTATTTTACTCTCTGTCATTGATGTTGTATTAAAGTGTTTGATGCATTTAAGGAGCATTTTGTTTCTGGTTCGCAGAACTTGAGCCGCACATGGCAAGAAAGGGTCTATTAAGAATTTTATGAATACGATTGCTGCTATCTCCTCAATCAAAACTCTTGCATGCCAATATAGGAATAAAGTGACTGTCTACTATCAAGTTAAAGGAACAGTTCACCTTTATTCACCTTCACGACGTTCCAAACCTTTGACTTTCCTCTGTGGAAAGCAGAATATATTTATTTGTCATTTATTTATTGTTTGTTTGTACATACAATGGTAGTCAATGTTGTTCAGTCACTGTTGTTTTGGAATTTTTACTGTATGTGAAAATAATGTAAAAGTAAATCATAACAGAATTTCGATTTTTGGGTGAACTGTCTCTTTAAGGTTTAGATTGTGATGTTTCCATCAGCAAAGCTAATGTATCACTGGTACCATGAGTTCCCTTGAGGGATTGAAAAAAAAGAAACTATATCATGTAATATGTCAATTTTTCATTTCTGTCACATCTAAACAAGTTTGCTGTGAGGGATATTATGGATATTAAAGGTGCTGTAAGCAATATTTTTCTAACTTCTGCCATATTAAGGCTTTTTTTTTCTTTTTTTTTTTGCTGTTTACACAAGAGACACATACTTTAATTTTACAGGGCTTTCGCTCCAATCCTGCACATAGATAGAATCGAGATAAATGATGGAGAATGTAATATCAGCTTTATTATTAGATATTGCTTTAAGGGGAGAAGAAACTAATTGGTAATTCCACTTACGTCAGTATTGTTGACTTATAACAAATTATTATAATTTTCTTGCCAGTGAAGTAGCTCTAATATCTATGAATATGTTTTTTTTTTTTTTTTTTTGGTCATGTATGATACTTTTCTACCACATGACTGACAGATAGCACAAACCTAAATATGTTTGTAAACCTGGCATATGAAAAAAACAAACGGACACTAACAGATGATCTGATTTAAAACGGCTCAAATAGGCAATCATTTTCCCATAGTTTATGCAAATGTATATTGTTGTGTAGTTGGATCAGTGGAGGTCTGAACTCATTTCACCTACATACTTTTCATTTCATCCTTCAATATATTTATATCTCTCCCCATCCTCATCTTTCTGTTCTTCTGGCTCGGGGTCCTGACTGGTACACTGCTATGTAATGGTTCAGAAAATCAGATTGCAAAGGGCCGGTAAACTTTCACCTCTGCGAGCATAAAAATGCCACCCATCTCAGCAATTCTACTGGACCTTCTTTCTCTTCACCTGTTTGTGTTAACCTGTTTGCGGTGTCCCGCCCACGGTACATTGCATATTAAAGAGGTTTAACTTCTTGAAAGACAAAAGTAAAAAAAAAAAGGTTTTTAAAACATGTTACATAGCTTTAGAAAGCTGAGATACTTGTGATTCGAACAATGTAAACCATTTTAAGATGCAATCAACACAGCTAGTACAAACGGTGTCTTTGTCAGACCACCTACAACAAAATAAACAACCACAAAACGGAAGAAACTCACCTATGAAGCCTCCTGTTAGTCCACTGATCCATTACACTCCAACAGTCATTACTACAGTCTTCATTGTCACATGATCCTTCAGAAATCATTCTAATATGCTGATTTGATGCTCCAGAACATTTATTTCTATTATTTTCATTGTTGAAAGCAGCTATGCTGATTAATATTGTTAATCAGTTGTGATACTATTTTTCAGGATTCTATAATCGAAAGTTCAAAAAGAGCATTTTTTGTAATAACGTAAAAGTCTTTAATGTAAAATTAAAGATCCATTTAATGCATCCTTGCTGAATAAAAGCATAAACAATCTTACTGCAATCGTCGAACTGCACCGGCTTGTATTTGAGACAGGCGTCTATATGAGACCGGCCTTTATAATTTAGTGTTTAGATGTTGTTCATTGAGTGTAGGCCTAGAGTCTCTAATCTCTAAAAATGGCAAATGCTCCACATGAAACTGCGGTCTTCCGACCTTTTACTATCGTGTCAATTGATTTTGATTAATATGCGTGAGGGAGAGAGAGCAAGACAGCGCTCGTGTTGTTTGAAGACGTGAGAGTGCGCGCGCGCGGCCGGGGCGCTCTCTCTCTCTGCTGGTTATGCGCCCTGTGAAGCACAGCAGTCATTCTATTCTACATCACTCACCGATCAAAAAGGCTTTGGAGGGACAAAAATGTGCTTTGGCGGCCGCCAAAAACCGGACGATCTGACGGGTTTTAGAAGGTTAAATACAACCCGAAACTAATAAACAGACCCGGCCTCTATTTGAGACCGGCCTTTATTTACCCAAACCTGCAGCCACACCAGGCGTGTAAAAGAGACAGGCGTCTATTTGAGAATTGAACTCCAAGGTGAAATGGTAGTTTCAGTAATATTAGGTTGAGCATGTTTTCCAAAAATTATCACCTGATCAGCCACTTTTTTGTTTAGCAAGCCCTCTAAATCTATATTGCATCAAAATATGTGTGTTTAAAGCACAAAAACACAGTAATTAGTATTTTTGTTTGTTTGTTTGTTTGTTTGCACTTAACGTACAGAAAGTAGCAGATATGCTTTAGTGATGTTACAATAAGTGCAAAAAAAAACAAAAAAACAACAACAAGATATCATGACATAAAATGTGCTCTACCAAATGGTCGAGGCCCATTAAAGGGTTAATTATCCCATTAATCTTGTTTATGTGAAAATGATAATTGTTTAATTACTTTGTCTTTGGCTCGTGCTCTGATCACCTTTTGTCTGTAACATTTCAATACAAACAAAAGAGAAAGAGAACGAGAGACAAAGGGAGGGAGGGAGGGAGGGAGAGAGAGAGAGAGAGAGAGAGAGAGAGAGAGAGAGAGAGAGAGAGAGAGAGAGAGAGAGAGAGAGAGAGAGAGAGAGAGAGAGAGAGAGAGAGAGAGAGAGAGAGAGAGAGATTGTGTTTCTGTGTGTGGGGACAAAGTGTACTTCAGATTGCTTTGAGGACGGCCAAGAAAAACAGCGATTTTGTTTTGAGAGGCTGAACAGAAATGATTGAGAAGTATAAAATTAAGCTCTTTGAAAAAGAAACACTGTAGTGCAGCCAGATTGCGGGGTGAGCGTGTCACATGCAAGTGCAGTGCATCTCGTAACGCACAGGCATTTGCAACTGTAATAATCAGCACTAGTGCTCCACTGTATTCGTCTGGCCCTTCCACCGCCTGCTGTTTGTAAATTCTGCCATGGCAAGCAGTGGTCACATTTGCATGAAATTGACTTGTTTAAATAACCATAAAACATTCATGCAAAAAAACAAAACAAAACAAAAAACACAGCAACGCTTCTGTTGTATCCGTACCATCAGTCTCACATTCGTCTTGGAAGTCCATTAAAAATATCACATTATTCCTTCTGTGGGCGCGTTGAGCGTGACAGCGGTTGCAGATGATCTGAGGGATGAATATAAATCACTGAGGAATGGAGACGGACGGAGATGAAGAGTTTAGTGGATTCATTCCACCGTCCGCTCGCCACATCTCATTCCATAGCCGTTTCTGCCAACTTTCAACATCTTTCTAATGGCATTAGACCCATCTGTGTACCGCCCCCTGCCAGCCATTTTCAGCCATGGAGGACGTTTTTGTGCACTGTTGAAAGGAGGAACTGCCTTAAAACAGCTTTGAATTCAGTTTAAACTGGTTTGGATGGAGATTATATTGAGCAGAGAATCGACTCCTGTCTTGTTGGAACTGTTAAATACATTTAAAGTGAATAGGCCCAGCATGAGAGGACCCATTTCTTCACTTTTTGTGTGTGTACGTCAAGCCTGTGTTTATTGAAGGCCAGCCAGGTATCTGCAGCTGTGCCATAATCGATCGAGGATAGAAGCTCAGGCTACTTGAAGTAGAAAATGGTCCCTGTGGAGCATAAAAGTATAGACCTTTGACTAATGCATGCTGTAGACTACTCTGGTCGGGAACCACCCAGAAAGAGCCGTCTGAATGGCATGTAAAGTGATCAATCACAGTTTGCATTGTTCATGTGTTGTTCAGGGGCGGGGCTATCTGAGATAGATTAGACCACAATAGTAGACACAGTTTAGCATATATTAATATGTATTTTAATATACTTCTATCAGCAGTGCTTTAAAGCAGATGAATTTAGTAATGTCCCCCCTTTTTAACTTTTTAACTAACACTTATCGTTCAAGTTTTTGTGGTCAGTAAGAATTGTAGTAAGAAAGTCTCTTCTGCTCACAGAGTATTGTGAAATGTTATTGTAACAAATACATAAATTAATTTCTGTTTTAATATTTATTAATGTAATTTATTCCTGTCATGGCAAAGCTGAATTTTCAGCATCATTACTCCAGTCTTTAGTGTCACACGATCCTTCAGAAATCATTCTAATATGCTGATTTGGTGCTCAAGAAAATTTCTGATTATTATCAATGTTGAAAACAGTGCTGCTTAATATTTTTGTTCAAAAGAACAGCATTTATTTGAATAAATAAATAAATAATATATAATATAAAATATATATTGTGTCTGTGTATATTATATACAGTATATATATCATTTCTATTAAAAAAAATCTTCCTGACCCAACCCCATAAAAAAACCCCCATAAAATTAGTGAGTACACAATAAATACAACATAATTAAATTATTAAAATTAAGCAAAAGAAACAGACAAATGTTTACTTTCATGAGCTGTCACGTATTTGTGAGCTTTCATCTGGAATCTCTTAAGTGAGAACGAGAAGTTTAAAGCTTACAGGCTTCAGTACGTCGACCGCCCGCAGCATCTTCTGGGATTTCTAATGGTTCGATTCTCTCACATCCGGGTACTTTCATGCGTCCTCTGTACTTGCGCTCTTGAATATTTTAATTTAACTTCGACGGGTGATGATGACGTAGTACACAAGGACGCAAGAAGTCTTGTTAAGCAATTTGAAGGTCCTCGTTTTAGTGATGAATAGTCTTGTACAGTGGGTCATGGCTATTTTGTCTATTTATTTGTTTAAAATCTCTCGATTGCCCTTTTGAAGGACAGCTACGCAGCTTATTTAAACCAAAGTGAACATCTTGAAAATGTAGGAAATGTGAAAGATGGTATTTCAGAGGCATGTAGAGAATGTACAGAGCCTCATCATCTTTCCTGTTCTCAATAAAAGGACAAATTCCTGTAGGCTGCATCCAACATGTCAGTGATGGTAATTTTTTTAAAAAAACACTAGTGAAGTATTGCACCCTGTTTTAGTCTGACAGGAGAATAGCAAAGGTCGCTCTAGCTGGAAAAAAAATCTCTATATATAAAGAAGCTAAAGTCAAGGTCTTCAGATCTGATCTGAGTGTGACATTGAAGTCAAACAAAGGTATTTTGAGAGAGAGGACAAAAAATGTGTCAGGCCCTGACTGCTGGAGAGGCTCTTTAGGATGGGTTTGAAGTTGAATTCTCCTCCCAGGACCAGAGCGGGATGAGAGATGAGGGGATAGTGCTAATCAAAAACCCAACACAAACCACTTTACAGGACATTTTGCTCAGATATGAATTAATTTGGTCTCATTCATTAAAGCTCCAGTCCGTAACTTTTTTGGGTTAAAACATATCCAAAATAAATTTTTTAGCATGTACATAACCAGCCAGTGTTCAAAACTATCTGCTTGCCTTAGCTCGATTCAAAACGGTAAGCTTGTAATAATGTTTTTAATTCCAGTGGTACTGGTGGATTTCCGCTGGAGAATAGAGCTTGTCTTTGCGTCATTACGTCACGTACACATAAAGAAGGAGTCTCGGCTAGTCGGCTATATTGCATGTGAGAATGTTGGAGGAGATTTATAGCCTTTTCTCACAGCACTTGATATAATTAAACATCAATTTGATGGCGAATCCAGAAAGGTTCAAACGACAATCACCAGTGACAACTGGAGATTCACCCGTTCTAAAATGTAAAAGACTTCGGACTTCGGAGTGGCTTCAGAAAAAAAGAGACCGCAAACGGGCCCATGCGAAAACAAGGATAAATATCGGAAGGGCTTTTGAAAGGTGGCGTGAACTCCGTGTTTTGAAACGGTTCAAAACGGACGCAGAGACGGCTTTTTTTCTGCTGGACAGGTAAAACATAAGCGATCGTTTGATTAAATCAGCGCAATTTTACTGCAATGCTTTTTTCCCCTTAGTTGGTCAGAACACAAGTGCATGTTACTTGTTCAGATTAAATTTTCCAGTGAAAATTCTTATGTTGGTCATACTTCGAAAAAGTAGAATCTGTGATTCTGAATGCCAGTATCCACACCGGCGCGGTGACTGACAGCCGCACATTTTCCTCAAAACATTGGATTCATCCCCGCTGTACCGTGCCGAGGCACAACCCACGTAAAGTTGATAATTCCGCGAATAACTGCAATTGCAGATTTCGAACAGAGATGGTGACAAAGAGGAAACCCTACAGACTGCAGCTTCAATAATGGCATACATGTTGTGTTTTTTTGTGCACAGAAAGGAATCTCATACAGTATTTTCCACCCTCATTGTTGATGAATCCATATTATTCTAAATAAGGGCGCACATGCCCACAGGTACTTAGTACAATAATACACGCCCAAACCATATCCCTGCAAGGACTTTCTGCTCAACCGCTCCTGTACAGCCTTTTGTCAAATGTGTCCCCGAGTTCTCGACCGAGATATTTGAGTAAGGCCAAGTCAAGTGTGCCATTCTCAAAACCAGATAAAACTTGATCATCATTTATACAGGCCTACACCAGGGGTGTTTTAACCTTTAGATGCCACTGTCCCTCAAATATGATGATTCCTCATGTAATTATGCCCTTCTTAAAATATAAAGGCAGCTATATATTCTATGTACCATTTATGCAGTTTCTTTGTTTCTAAAGATTTAGAAGAATGTTATATACAGTGTATCTTTATCTATCTATCTATCTATCTATCTATCTATCTATCTATCTATCTATCTATCTATCTATCTATCTATCTATCTATCTATCTATCTATCTATCTATCTATCTACATATATATATACACACATCTAACTATATACACACACACACACACACACCCTGATGAGCCAAAACATTATGACTAGTCACAGGTGAAGCGAATATCATTGATCATCTCCTAATCAGGCCACAAATATTAGGGTCTGGGTAGGTTAGATTGATAAGCTAACAATCAGTTCTTGTAAGCGGTAATTAAGATCTGAGCTACGTTGACAAGGGACCAATTTTAATGGCAAGGTAACTGGGTCAGAGTATATCACTGAAACGGCAAGGCTTGTGGGCGGCTCTCGGTCAGTAGTGATGAGAATTTACCAACAGTGGTCCAAGAAGGACAAACCACACATCAGTTTTTGGGGCGCCAAAACAGGGTGTTGGGCGCCCAAGGCTTATCGATGCATGAGGGCAGCGAAGGCTGTCCCGTCTGGTCCGAGCCAACAGAAGGTCTACTGTGGCACAAGTCACACAAAATTGTAATGATGGTTATTGGAGGAATGTCACAACACAGTGCATCTCACTCTACATAGCTGCAGGTCAATCAGAGTGCCTATGATGACCCCTGTCCACCGTCAAAAGTGCCTACATTGGCATGCGGGTGTAGGCACTGACCGTGAAGCAGTGGCAGAAGGTTGTCTAGTTTGTTGAGTCCTGTTTTCTTTTACATCACAAAGACAGCCTTTACCTGGGGAATTGATGGCACCAGGATGCAATGTGGGACGACGACAAGCCGGTGGAGGGAGTGTGATGCTCTGAGTAATGTTCTGCTGGGAAACCCTGTGTCCAGCCATTCATGTGGATGTAAATTTGACAAAACATTGTTGCAGACCAGGTACACCCTTTCTTGACAATGGTGTTCCCTGGTGGACGTGGCCTCTTTCAGCACGATAATGCACCCTGCCACACACATTGTTCAGGAATGGTTTAAGGAAAATGGTCAAGAGTTCAAGGTGTTGCTCTGGCCTCCAAATTCCCTGGATCTCAATCTAATTGAGCAACTGTGGGATGTCCTGGACCAACAAGTTTTGATCCAAGGTGGCTCCACCTCGCAACCTGCAGGACTTGAAGGATCTGCTAGCCTCATGAGGTATTAAGATAAGCTGTCAAACAATTTGAACACATTTAATCTATCCCAACAAATTTGTATTATCTTCATTCCATCTTAGTCCAGGATAAGTCATAGTGTCACATTTTACTAGGCTGCTTGCAACGCTGAAAATAAAATCTGTAACACAAGATAAAATAAAAATCTGTTTTGGTCTCATGAAAGCATGGTAGCAGCGGCAGTGCGTTGCTCTGACTATAGATAATCTTGCCTCGATAATTTTGAGGGCGGCAAAACTAGTAAAGCTGTCGATCTGCCATTTGAACATTAGAACTAAAATTATAACATAATATTAATCCAATTGCTTACCATTCCACACGGATTTTATGCTTGAATTTGTGTTCACTCTTATGGGGAATGAGAACCGTTGTATGAACAGTATATGAAGAAGCAGAATGAAAGATGGATTTTAGTTTAATGCAGCATTCCCAGTTGTACACCTCTGTCAGTGTACAATGCCAGTGAAATAATGGAGGATAATAGAACAGCTGTCAAAGGCCTTAATTATAGCATTTTCTAAACAGCTAGAGGTAGCTATATGTATAAAGCTCTCATTTTCAATAATGAGGATAAACTTAGAACGAGTGTACATCATCAGATCTCATTAGCCTCCGACACACTCTGTCCATCACTATTTTCAGAATAAAACAAATCCCTTGCACCTGCCATGTAAATATCATATTTTTTGTTTTGAATACTTAGTTTCATAAAAGTTTCTTTAAGACTCAAGGACAAACATAATTATAGGCGTAAAAAGTCACATTAGCAAAATTGCCTGAGTAATTATAATTTCTTTTTTTTTGCTCTGTTACAGAGTCAAATTTTACTAAGCCTGTCAAACATATCTTTGATACATGGAATCTGAGAATTGTTCATTAGATTTTGTGTCTTTTTTTGCTGTCATTACTGTACAGCACATTTTTCTTTAAGGTTATAGAAGTAAAGAAGTTAAAATATATACTGCATGTTCATATTTTCTGGCTCTTTTTGTTTCTTTTTCTGTGCATGCCAGTGTAAAAATCACCACAAGTCATCCCTTTTTGTTTGATTGCATGTTGTCAAGAATAAAATTGTGTATTCCCATTGCCTATTCTAGGATCATAGCTACAGCCGAAAGGATAATCAATTGGTTACTATTTGTGCCAATTCAACAGACATTTTAATCTTTTAAATGAGCATAGGCTGACACGTTAATGTAACCCACTGTCAGTGAGTCGTTATCATGTCCAAGTTCATGTTTGTATTCAGTTCATGTTTCAAGTTAAGTTACAGTATAGTCAAGTCATGCCTTTGTTTTGTTTATTTTGTAATGTTTTCACGTTTACTCCAATAAACAGCACATTGGTTCTGTTTCAACTTGCCGTCAGTGGACTACTTGATACATTGACATGTATTTGCAACACATTCTCATCCTTTGGCGTCATATAGGTGACGCCATATGACATTTCGACGAAATCTTACGCACATGGCATCCTTTAGCGTCAATATAACACGCACTGCTATGGGTAGGTTTTGGTCTGGGGTAGGGTACGGTTATGACGCCTTCGGATCTGCGTCTCATATTCACGCTAAAGGATGCCATGTGCGTTGGATTTAGACGAGCGTCACCTGTATGACGCCTTGGGTTCTGCGTCTCATATTGACGCTAAAGGATGCCATGTGCGTAAGATTTCGACGAAATGTCCAAAGCGTCACATGTATGACGCCTTGGGATGAGAACGGGCTGATATTTGCAAAGTAACTTACAGTATAGAATGTCTGTTCGGGGACCATCAAAATAAAGTATTAGTAGATATTAGGCAGACAGACTAATGAGTAATAGTTAACATGAATTTGCAAAGTTACTTAAAGTTAGTAGAAGTGGACCATCGAAATAATAACAATTTTTTTCCCCTAATGTGGCAGAGATGTGCAGCCTCTTGTTTCAAGAAAATGTGTTAGTAAGCCATAATTATGAGATAAAATGTCATAATTATGAAAAAAGTTGAAATTATAATAAAAAGTCAAAATTATGAGATAAAATTATAAGATATTATCATAATTATCAGATAAAAAGTCAAAATTATGACAAAGACTTTAAAAAATGAATTTGACATTTCTTTTTGTCATAAATTTGATCTCATTGTATCTCATAATTTTGACTTATGTCTTCTAATTATATTTTTAAGTAATTATTTTTGATTGCCCGCTGCCAACGGTTCAAGCGAAATCGGTTGCACAAGCATACTTTTAATGCTAAGTTAATTGTATTTTAATAATAGATAAATTAATAATGAATAATACTTATCTTATAATAGATAAGTCTCACAACAACAACAACAACAACAACAACAACAACAACATGGTATTTGTGTAACACTAATGCAGTAAAGTGTATTGTATTTAATGAGATAGGCCCATAATATGAAACAGACTGGACGAGTGCTGGACTAGTGCTGTTTTTCTCATTTACTTGGGATACAAAATTAGACTCTCATAAGTAGCTATTTGTTATATTTTCAGTTTTTTGCTTTATGTATCTAGAGAGACCTGTTGAAGGCCATTATTGAGAAGACTGAGATGATCTCACCATGATGTACTGCTTTAACACTGCAGCACTGTTACCTGACCAGGGAAGAAAAATAATTGAGAGAAAACAAGAGAAAAAAGAATCACACATCATATGAAACTAGTGGGGGGAAAAAGACAGGGCCAAGACGGGTCACTTGTAAAATGGATGGCGTAAAAAAAACTTGCATAGTTATTTTCTTTCTCCTGTTTTATTCCTTTTGCATGACGTTTTCGTTGTTAGAAAGTGTTGCAAAGTCATGATGTCCTGTGATAAACAGAGCAGAAGCATATGAAATTGCGCAGTAGGAGACCTCTTCCTTCCTGTACAGTCGGCGTTCGGTTTGGAGTTTTCCACACCGCATCCCCTCAGCCAAAATGAAGGATAGGTGCGCAGTCAGATGTCGGCGGATGGGGGGGAGGGGGAGGATTTATCAGCTTGATTGTGGAGAGTGATGGAGAGGTTGCGCTGTGGCAATCTTTAACTGCACAATTACTCAAGCGGATTTGCCATCACTAGCCTTATCTTCAAACAAGCAGCTTTGATCGATCATCTTGCAGATAGAAATAAGGAAAAATAAATATTTCCCCCCGGCGGGCGGAGAAAGCACCATTTGTAAATCGCTCTGCCACAGGTTAGCCGAGGTGACGGCGCACAGCTGCGGCGCGAGATATCGACGCTCGCGTATGTATGTAAAAACCTGCTTACATAACCTTCTCCTTTGCCCTTCTTCACCAACTTCTGGCTTGAAAAGCAAGTGTCAAATGTATTTTGCAGGAAATTGACATGGATCACACAAATTGGACATGATATGGAAAAAAGAGCTGCTAACCCAGCAGAGGAGGATTTTGGCAGTAGAGCTGGTTTATCAGGTTGAGAAAGCTGTGTGATTTCATTTGACAAATTAGGTCTTTTCCACAACAAGAAACATTCCCAAGCCCTTGCTTCCCTCACGTACCCTTTATCGATCTGAAGCCTTTTAGGACTGTAATTAGTCCTGGATTAAAACCCGGCCCGGCGCAACTTGGGCGCTGTGTGTGTTAGTGGTCATCCTGTAACACATCATACGACTTTCCCTAGAAATTTAGTCATCATTACTCATTTGCTTTCATTAGTGCTTTAGAATGTGAGTACACACACACTGTAAAGGCTAATAGAAAGCTAGCACACTTTCTAAAGCTCCCACCTAATCTGATACATTCGCCCACACCAGCCTGGCTCTCTTCTGTTCTTCAACCACTGGGAGAGGACTTTGATTTTCATCCAGTTGAATAAAATGATCAAGGTCAATGTTTCATTGTAATAGCAGATTTCAGCACACCTCGCTAAACAGCCTGGAGGGCATCTGTTGATGGCAGCATGTGTTCGGCTGGGAGAAGTAATTTTGTTAGGCCGATTTATGTTCTGCTTTGCTGTTAGAAGTGGCCAGTGGGGTTAGATCTTAGGATCTGTCTGATCTTGAGATTAATGATTAGATGGGGAAATCCTGCTCATTCATCAGTTGATCATTATGTTTTCTTCTAATCTGATTGGTCAAGCAATGTTCCAAGAGCAGCGATATACAATCCAACATAAGTGGGACTTTTCACTGTTTGTATCATTGTTTGTTTTAGTGATTTATATTATTATTATTATATTTTATTAGTGATTTTTCCCTAATACAATTACTTTTTTTAGTGAGTGAGTCATTAATTCACTCAGAATAGACAAAACACACTGATTAACACGGAAATGACTCTAATGTCCAACTTTATGAGTGAGTCTTGGGATAATTCATTCAACTGGTTTGTTGAAAACACTGATTAAATTCATAAATTAAACAACTGTTTTAATGAATTCAGAACTAGCACACTACTATTATTATTTTTACCATATCTTAATATGGCAGAAATGAAGTATTATGTTAGGATGCGGTTCAAAATTCAGCCATTGTCTTTATGAGTGAGCCGTTAATTCAACCTGTTAAATAAAAAAAACGACATTCATGAACTAAACAAATTGCTGTCTTTGAAACGTTCAACTGGTTTATTCAAAACACTGATTTAATTCACGAACTAAACAAGTGACTGTCTTTCTGAACGAATCTTTGGATGACTCACATGATTCAATATTTGTACATGTTTGTGACCTTAGATGAACCCTCACCTGACCATTTATGTTGCGTTAGAACAAGTTATAATAGGCCAATGGCCTGTCTTAGTAATGCAGGTCCAATCATCTGTCTGTCCACAAGTTCTAGTCGCTTCAAAGGCAACAAAAAACGCTCACATTCAAAGCAAGAGAACAGATTAATAGAAGGCAGTGTCACCATAAAAAAATCTCTTTCTCTGTCTCTCTTTTTCTCCACAGGTCTCTCAACAACTCTCTTTCTGCTTCACTCATTACATCCCATTTACTCCTGTCTTTCTCTCCTCTCTGCCTCTGATGTCTATTATTTCTCATTTTCCTTGTCTTAATATTTGCCCCCACAGAGAACAGATGGTTTTTTGTTCCAGATGAAAAGACAGGAGAGACTCGTTCTTTGTATTTCAATTGGCTTGGTGCAAAGACCCATCAGAGAGAATGTAGGAAATGAACAACAGTGCAAGAATAAGCGAGAGAACAGGAGAATTAGAGTGAAGGATTTGAGTTTTACCTGTACCTTTCTGAGGTTTATATGGTTATGCCTGAGGTAGTGGTAGTAGTACCAAAAGTATTATGTTTTCCACAAAAAAAAAATATTAAGCAGCACAGCTTCATGGTAATAATAATAAATATTTTTTGAGCACCAAATCAGCAGGATCAAATGACATTAAAGACTAATGGCTGGAGTATTTTAAATACTTTTTGTGCGGCTTTTTGTCACACTTAGAGAGAAACAACATGGACATGAGATATTTTATTTGACATTTTTCATTATTTAAAGGAAGTTGTAAGCTTTGTTGCATAATTGAAGTTTACCCTCTTGAACTGATTGCTGTTGAGCCGAAAATAAGTATCAAAGCTGTCTGCTAAAATGTACTGTTTATTAAAGCATATCTTCATTAAATGAATAACAGAAAATGAAAATCCACAAGCTGACCCAAAGATCATTTAGTCCAATTCGCACCCTTTCCCTAAACAATAATGTTAAGAATTATTGTGCAAAATGCATTTTCTTCTCTTAACTTTTTATCAGCCTATTTAATGAACCACTAAGGACACCTCGAAATTATCCCTGTCTGCACAGCGAGGACAATGTTCGTCTATGATAAATATCACTACGGATGCTTAATTTAATGAGCACAAGTAAAGGGAGAGACGTCAGAGTCAGAAATGTTTAGACGTGAGTGTCATCAGCACAACAGCATCAAGCAAGCAAGCCATTCGTTTCATGCCTGTGAGAAACAGAGAAGTCAAAGTGATAAGGAGTTGTCTTTTTTCCCAACCTCTAGCCTTGGAATTGAATTAACATTTCCATGGCAACTATGGCAGTCTCTCTCTCTCTCTCTCTCTCTCTCTCTCTCCCTGCCCCCCTCCCTCCCTCATGCTCGCATCATTTCTCTCTCCAGTGTAAATTCCTTGGATTTTCCCCTCTTCTTTTACCGACTATTTGTTTAGACGCTCTTTTTGTTCTACAAAGTCGCTTCTGATGCTTTAGCATTCTAACAGGCAGGCGGGACGAGCGCTGGCCGACATTGAAAAGGGAATGAGGGTGAACAGCGATTGTGAGCACAGAATCAGGTTGCCATTTGTCATAATGGAGTCCTGAGGGTGACATTCTTTATGATGTGGAAAAAGACACATTCCCTGTGACCACAATGTCTCCAGCACTGCCCTGAGGTTCTGTCATATAGTCCTGGACATTTCATTACTGATAAAAGCAAAAGGCTAAAACAACATCTGCCTCTCTATACCGCAAAATGTGTTGGCATCATTCACCATTATATATTATACCGTGTATTGTCATAAATTTGCATGCTGTTGTCCGAGTATAAGCCGTAGCTGCTGCAATAGGCAATTGTATGTGGCAATCTGCTCTGATGTCTATTTTCTTGGCTAGGATCCTTTTAGTGTTGCTGTTGAGTTAAATTATTTCTAGAAGGAAAAAAGGTCTCACTCTCTCCCTTCCCATCTCGCTCCTTCAAACAAGCATGTAAATCGGCTCTAGCTGCGAGTTTCATCAGAATATCGTGAGGGAGCGATCTGCTCATCATTTTTGCAATAATGTAAGCGTCTCTGAGAGCTGCCCAAAGCGCCCCAGCTGATGCAGAGGAGCCGGGGCAGATATGGACGATTATACTGGCTGAAATTCTGCCTGGCGGTGCCAGAAAAGAGCAACACTGACAGTTTTTTCATTCTTGATTACAACCCATCACCGAAGCTACTGTAGTCTCATTCTGTATCAGTTTAACATAATGCACGAGGCTGTGCACATAAATCCACATTAATGTGTCTGGGCTTTGTTTTGCTGTCTGCTTTGATTGCGTTGTTGTTCTGCTGTTTGTCAGGGTAGAGATTCCATTTTGGTAACAGTGGGACACCAATTTTCTCATCAATAATTCAGTCTTTTCCCATTAAAATCACGTTGTCTCTTGTTTTTCTCAGGGAAACGTATACAATTTGACACTTGAAAGCCGGTTTGGATTGGGAGAAAGCATGCAATGTTCCCAAATGCTTAAATTGTACTACGATAATGATCCTTCGCCTTCCAAGAAATACCCTCTGCTTCATCTTGCAGTTAACACAGATGTGTAATTTTTGCCTTTAGTGTTTTTCTTTCTTTTCTCGATTGGCTGCACGCTGGCTTGGCTGACATGGAAATCTTTAGGGAGCTCAGGGAAGGAATGCAACCAGGGCCGAATAATGAAGAGAAAACATTAGAAACTGCAGAGACTTATTATTATTATTGTATATATATATATATATATATATATATATATATATATATATATAGTGTGTGTGTGTGTGTGTGCGTGTGTGTGTGTGTTGAGATACTCTTCTGCTATGAACGTAAATCAGAGCACTGTAGTCTCTTTTTCATCCTAATTGCTACTTAATTAAATACTAGCACTCGTGTGCCCGGGAGCCCTTAGCGGAAGCCTAGCTCGTACAAACGGCTCTCCAAGCATGAGCACTGGGAAGCTGCCAGTCTCCAAATTGGATCAGAGGCTCTTTTTAAATTGGAATCGGTGTTGAGGTATCAGAGAGATTGGATTGCTGACAGCGGACAGAATTAAGGCATTAAACATAGCATCTGTCCAGGTTCAGGACGGGACATGGCGGACAATGAGAGGGCTGTCCCCGAAGTAGGAAGAGTGAGAAAGGGCTAAGTGGGATGTTTCTTCAGAGTCTGAGCTCTCTTTGTTGTGTTCATGCGTGTCCTCCAGCAAGTTTTGTGCATATTTTGGGTGACTGGCTCAGACCACCAAATCATTTCTAAATATATCTGCAGGTTTGAAGAATTAAGAGACCAATTCACTTTGTTCATGCCACATGAGCAGAATGAATTTCTGTGCAAATCAAAATACCATTCTTACATAAATTGACTCATTCAATTCAAAGTGACAATTTACAAAATAATGCGTTCACAAATGATTTACATACAAATTTGTTCTGCTTGTGTTTTATGAATGAGGCACAAGTCAAGACTTTAACCCCTTACATTATGTAATATCTAGTCACCGTTACTATCATTATAAGACCTGTGGTTTTCAAATTTAAAAGAAAATGATATATATAAAATTACAATCTATATGATACTACATATATACAGTGATGGAAATGGCTGAGATTCACTGGGGGGACCCTAGTTGGGGAAATGTTATATATTTTTTGAACATAGACTCTCCTAAATCTCACTACACAGTATTTATGTATGAAATTTGCATAGTGTTTTGAGGGAATTATGTGAATAAAAGATTGAAATCCTATACTGGAACTCCGTCCCCCCTTGAAATTCACTCTCGTGGATTTAGTCCCCTGATACATCCCCCATGATACAAAAAGATATATATATATATAATTATTGTTTTGTGTCATATCTGATTACATCATACTGCCCTTGTTTCATTATTCTTTCTTCTCTGCATTCAAATAAATTATATAAAAATAGCCTTAGATAATAATGCAATCAACAGCACATAACAGCAGTGTAGGAATCCGCTGGAATCTATCATTATGACTCACAGAGTCTAAAACCAGCCAGATACATCCCACACTCACAAAAACTGATTATTTATGTCTTACATAATCATTAAGAACATCTTTCATGTGCACTCGATAGGTTAAGATATGTTGTTAGGTAAAGACCTGTCCCTGATCAGCCCCTGTGGGAGATTAGAGGAGCTTTAGAGGACGATATAGTGGTTGTGAGGAGTAATATGGGATAGAGATTAAACAATGTGGACCTTGATGTTCTATTATACCAAGTATGACTTTTATAGTGCCTGGAAGGCCATCCATGGCCTTTTCTAAAGGTAATAGAAGCATTAGGCTTCTAGCATCTAGTCTTACCAAATATATTTCAGTCATATCCTATATAGAAGAGCTAAATGTATAGTACAGAAATTTTAAATTAAATTAAAGGAAAGTTCACCCATAAATGAAAATTATGTCATCATCATTTTGTGTATATATATATGTATATATATATATATATATGTATATATATATATATTTTTTTTCTATTTCACTGTAACCTATTTTTGGTATGGTACGTATATATTTTTGTGTATATATTTTTGTCTGTATATGAGTTTACTTGTGTTTAGTTGTGTGGTTTGGTACATATGGTATTGTTTACATTATTTAGGGAGGAGTGTGTCACCTTTTGGGTGTCTTGTATGAATGAATGTCTTGTTTGTATGGTTTTTGGTTTATATATTTAAATACTTACTATTACTGTAACGCATGTTTTTTTTTGTTTTGTTATTTGTTATTACGTTTATTTGACTGCTGCTGTAAGGTGAATTTCTGTATCTAGAATCGAGGACCCCCTCGAAAACGAGATGGCTCATCTCAAGGGGCTATTCCTCTTCAATAAATAAAATGTCAAATTTATACACCCTCATGTTGTTGCAAACCTGTAGGACTTTCTTTTTCTGTGGAACA
Source organism: Rhinichthys osculus (assembly GCA_029959095.1). Taxonomy (NCBI): domain Eukaryota; kingdom Metazoa; phylum Chordata; class Actinopteri; order Cypriniformes; family Leuciscidae; genus Rhinichthys; species Rhinichthys osculus. The sequence goes on from JARWKJ010000017.1 coordinate 18,852,087, forward strand.
CAAAAAAAGGTTATTAAATTGTTAAATTGTTTTTTGTTTTCCGCAAAAGAAAGAAAGTTTGGTTTGACTGCTATTTCAATGTATCTGACCATGAACATCTAATAAAGCCAATTTTGATGTCATGTTAACTCTAAGTATGGTAAGGGGCCATTTTGTTGGAAGGGAATTTTGCCCTTCTTTAGAGAGGCTTATTTTTTTGTCAAGAGACAGACTTCACACTGCCTTGTTAGTCTCTTTGTTGCTCCGACAATATTGAGTGTTTGAACAGAGTTGTACATGAAGGCGGCTTGTGCAAATATTCAGCTGAGTTATTCAGAGACAAAATTTTATGTTTGTTTATGGTGGTAATACATGTTATTTAGTGGTTAGAATCCAACTTTCCAAATAGAGGCCTGTATTTTTTTTTTATTCTGACAGCATCACTCACACATTGCATCTCTTGTTCACTCTTCACATGGATTTAGCGGTTTGAGACAGTGCTGGATGTGTGCCTTATGATTAAAATGTATGGTGTTGCTTGAGGTTTCAGAGTCTTTTTCTGAAACTCAGATTAGTTGTCAGTCTTGAGCTGGATAACCCTTCCCATCCTCAACTGGGAGTTAGCCCTGTCTGCGCCGTCCTTAGACACTTCGTGATCACAAGCCGCGATCGAATAGCTCAAAGGGGAAGCAGAAAAGATCGTTAAACTTACAGGACTGTAAGAGAAATGTGTAGAAAAAGAGAGGAAAGACAATTAAGCGCAGATGATTCTGGGCCCGATTCTCATTCATAATGAAAGGAATTGTCTGGGATGCATTGTTGTTTTCTGTAGTTAATTACCTATGGCTTAAACAATTAATGAGCAGCAATCAATGTCAATCGGAAACAAGGCTCAGTGTACCTGAATCAGTGCCTGCGGTATGGGAAAAAGAAGACAAAGCAATCTAACGCATCGATCCGACTACAGGAGATGTGCCAAACCCACCGTTAAAAACCTTAAAGTGGTGGAACGGAAGGAAAAATACCGTTCCCGTGTAGACAGTGTTTTCCACACACAGGTGTTTCTCTGAATAAAACACTGAATTGAGATGTTGAGGCTGAACTATTGATGCATCTTTGACATTCTGTGGTGAAATGAGGGTAAAAAATCTGAACTATAGTGCAAATCAATGCTGGAACAGGTGCAGTTTGTTAGAATGCCATTTAGAATGTCATAAGGGTTGAATGTGGCTTCGAATAAATAGATAAATAAATAAGTAAATATGGATGCCTGTTTTCAGTTCAGAGTAAACAAAAAGTGACTATACTGTATTTCACAATGTGACTTTATATCTCAGAATTATGACTTCATCTCTCAAAGAGTCTTCATATCTCACATAGCTCACAATTATGATTTAAAGGTACAATATGTAACTTTTTTGTTCAAAATCAACGAGGCCTACGATCCATCAGTTAAAAAAAAACACTAAACCTGTCTTAACTGAAAGAAAACAAGTTGACAAAAAGATTGAATCCAATATTTGATGATAGAATAGCGTAACAAGTGATTAATAAGTTATTTTCTATAGGGAACACCACAAGTGTTATATGGGTTTTTAACACAGCACAAGGAGGAGCCGCCCTTTAAAAACTGATCATTTCAGACAGAGGGTCAGAATGAAGGTTGAAAACAGCTTTTTTCCCCATATATTTGTTTGTTTGTAAAATCTTTTGCAAAAACGTTAACTCCATAAGTGAACCTCAAGGAATGTATTAAAATGATTTTTAAAAATCCGTCATGACCCTTTTAAAAACTGTGCCTTTAAATTTCACTTTGAGACTTTCTATGACTTTATATCTCATAGCTGATGTCACTTGATGAAAGCATGATGAACACTGGCTGTCAATTGTTTTGTCCTTTTGCCATTATCTGTTCAAATCCCAATTTTCACATTGTGCTTTTGTTTACTCTCAACCCCAGTGGCTAGTGATGTCATTGCCTTCCCAAGGGCAATTTTTTCTGTGCATGCATGAGCATGTGTTGAAGCGTGTGTGTGTTTGTGCGTGTACGTGTTTGAGTGCATGTGTGAGGAAGAGATGTTTGTATTACTGTTCAACACATGGCCTTGAGGACATCTTTTACTGTGTGTATGATTCCCAGTAGCGGTAGTGTGCGACTTTTTATAAGCCATTGTTCACTCATGAATGCCTATGTGTGATTGCTGGAGTTGGGAGAGCATTAGCCAGATTTTTTACTTCCAACATTGAAACATTCCACATTGGAGCTTATTCTGGCCAAGAACTACCCAGTTGAACAGGAGGAGATCATGTGACTGACATGTTTGGTGACTGAACAAGCACAAATATTTTTGATACTGCTAAAGGGGTGGATGAATTTGTCAATTGGTAGACATTTTTACATTTCTTTTCTATTGAAGATTTGCCAGTGTTTCCTTTTAGTGGTGGTCTGAAAACATACTGTTTAATCAGATGTATCAGCTTCTATTGAGTTGTCTCCTAGGCTCTCCTGACTTTTAGGTTTCACACATGGGTTATAAAAAGCTCTCTTCTGGGGAGGATGAAAGGCTTAAGGACCCCAAAAAAACATAATCATGCTCAACTAAAGCTTTAAAAAATAATAAAATAAATAAATACAACATGTTAAATTGTGTTACTTTAGCTCATTTTAATTACTTAAATCGAATAAGAGGCAAAAATAATTTTTTGAATGTATATTTGTTTTATAATGTCAATTTTGATTTTCACTTTGAGGCAACATAATGTTTATAATAACCTCAAATCACAATTTCTCATTAAAGCAAAAATTGCCGATCAGTAAGGAGCATCCAAACACAGAGCAGATGTCATGTACTGTAGCTGACATGAGTCTCGACTGCCCTCTATAAGTCTGGTGCAGTTGTAGTGTGCATATGACGAATGGGTCCACCCTGAGCTTTATTGGAAATTGTATATTGGGTCAATGTAACTCAACTAAGTTCAAACAGCATTCCCTTGTTTTATGCTACATAAACCTGATTGAATTAGGTTACAACTACAAAATAAAAATGAATAGGTGTATAATGTATAATGGACGATATGTATAGCTCCTTAAAGCAACAACTGCACATGTTCACTTTTTACAGTGTAACAAAATTATATAAAAATATGCTTCTGGAAGTGAAGCAATCAGATTGAAACCACCAATTTTAGGGTGGTCTGTGGGCTGAGGTTCAGACTAGAATAAAAAAGAGTGTAAAAAACAGTAATGATAAATGTTTATGAGAGAGGAGAATCATGGGAAGTTAGGAGGTTATGAGGGGAAAAACAGACAGCTGGAGGAACCGTAGAGAAGAGTTGATGACAGCAGAAAGCCCACGAGTCCTGAGAATGTGGTGAGATGTTTGAGTTCTCATTCAGCCCACTATGACCTGTTGACCTCTTTGAAAATATCTCAGGCTGTCTCTCTTTTCTCTGATGCAAACACTCAGGATTCTTTTTTTTTTGGTCCTTCACACACACTCAACCAGAAATTAGAGTCACATCTGCACACATGCTCCCTGTGCCTCAAGAACACTCCGATGTGTTGGAGGAGTGAGCTGAATGCTCAGCGGCATTGAGGTGCACAATAAGCTGCAGCTCATTCTCCTCTAAAGAACATTGCATTCTGAGAAACAGAGAGAGAGCGACATGAGCCAAAGCAGAAAATGAGAGTGCCACTGTCCTCAAATCAACCCGGCCTCACAGTTACCCTGTTCCAGTGATCATAGTAACTCCAGTGAAGGTAATGGAAACATAGTTTGGTAGTGCATGATCACAGCACTGCTGTGTTTATTAGAGAGTAAACAGGACAACGGTTGCTTTCTCCAAAAGATGACATAGAGTTTTGATAGTTGCTTTCAACTTGAAACGATGAGAGGGACACATCATTGCCAACCGCTTCCTTTCTTTCATTCCTCAGCGCCCGACCATCTGTCACAGACACACCGCGGTGCAATCGCTTTTTTTTTTTTCAACTCTCTATCAGCATTTCTTTCTTCACCTTTCTCCTTTCCTTCTGCTCTTTCCTCTCTTTTTTTCTGTCACATCCTCCTTTCAAGCATTCTCCTTTCTGTATTTGTCCTTCAAACACATGCACACACACACATTCACATCTTTCCAACTGAGTCTGGCTGCAGAGCTGCACTCTCAGCTCACATACACCTTTGCGATGTCAAATAAGCTCTCGGCCAGGAAACGGGAAAATACGAAGTGATTATTTGCACTGGGTGTAAATAGCACTGGCCACACAGCATGGCTATTTGCACCCCATAGCCTGGTGGAACCAGACAAAACTATGAAAATATGCTATTTAGATTTCAGAGAAGTGGCATGGACAGCATGTATTCGTGTTTTTGCTCGGAAGAGCTGCGGTTCGAATGCGGCTTGTGACATTTTCCGAACAAAGAATCTTCACCTCATCGTTTCCTATCTCCGCTCTCAATATCTCGGTTAAAAAAAGCAAAAAGCAAAACAATAAATAAATAGAAAAATACAAACACTATATATATTTTACTTTCATACTGTTATAATAGTAATTATTAATATATTACTGTATTTGGTACAATATAATATAACACGAGCACTAATGATGTTGTATATCAGTGATATTCATATTAATATTAAGATATTGCTTTTATACAGTTCTGTAAACAAGAAATTAATTTTGAGAAACCTACATTTTAGACGCTATATTTCCAGTTACGTTGTCTATTTTAGCTCTGCCAACAAAAATAATTGTAAACAATGCAGAATCAATCGTCGCATTTTCCGAGCCACACATTATTGGAGTTTAATTTATGAAGGAATCAGTGAATTAATTGTTTGAGTGAATGATTCAGAGACATAAAGACTGTCCTGTGTTTAATTCCTGAATGAATCACTTGATTTTCTAATGAATCGCTTATTAATGACTCAAAAACTGTCACTTGTTGCCAAAGATTGTTTAAGAATACCCACTATTAATGCACAGACATATATTGTTTTATATAGTATATATATATATTTTTTTTTTTATATATATTATATAGTATGTATATATGTATTAAATATTTTGTGTAGTATTATATTATTCTTACAGTGTGTTGTAATATAATATATCATGTTTGGTTACATTGTGAAACAAAATATAAGTACCAGTAGGCTATTTATTTAGTGTAAAGACCATTTTTCACAATTTATGTTCTTTTTGTAGGCTATATGCAGCCGAGTGATAGCTTTAGAGCTGCTTGCAGCGAGTAACTCTCACCTTGTGGGGTTGAGACCCATGTGTGAGGGTAATGGACTAATAGACTTAGATCAGATGGTGCTTTGATGAGTGCTGTGGTGGACAGAGTGATGATGTCACCTCCTGTTGTATGCCGGTGATGGACATGCTGTAGAGGTTTCCGACGAATCAGCACTAAGCTGCAGGATGGCATGCTGCCAGAGAGAAGGCACAACTCCACATCCATATTTATGACAAAGATGTCCCACACACACACACACACACCTGCAATTTTGATTAAACACACACACACACACACACACACACACACACACACGCTCTGCCCTTTTTATGTTTAAAATCAGTGAGCAAATATGTCCCTTGGAACCGTTGCTTTGTTTGAAGAGAGGTTTCTTTTTTTCCTGTATGCATTTAGCCCTCAGCCAAATTTGTTCAAAGCATCTCTTTTCTCTCTTCTCCAGCAAAGGTGCACTTCTTGTAACCTCATTCTGGTAAAGTCAAAGTCTTTTGGCCCCATAAATTATCCTCCCACTCTGACTTTCCCATAACAGTGGATTGAATAACTATAAGCAAAGTATGATGAAAAACTGCATGGCCTCAGTCAAAAAAACAAACAAATATAAAAGTAAGAGGATTTTGCTCTCATTCAGGAGGGAATGAGAATGAACAACATCAGGCTGAATGAGACATCGATTGCTTTCTATCATGAACAACATATTTCATTTGTTGTTGTTTTGATCATTCGATTTTTCTCTATTTTGCTTAAAGTGATAGTAGAAGTAAAAAATATGCAAAAGCATCATAAAAGTATTAAAACAATTTTTTTTATTAATCATAAATATGGTCCAAAATCAGGTCAGTTTCATTTGTGACTGGTTATGTGAAATGATCAGATGCAAAAGAAGATTAATTTATGAATGTGAAATTTCTGCTTTTTCCAGGAACTGCAAATAAGACTTTTATTATACTCAAAAGAGCAGTTTTTGAATCAAAAAGTACTTTATATGCAAAAGAAACATCGGGGAAAAAATGCAATTAAATCTCATCACTGTACACTGAAAGTCACATTACTTTTCTTTTTCAATCATGAACGTTTTTTAGTTTTGCTTAAAGGGATATTAGGAGCTTTAAAGCTTAAAAATATACAAAAGCAGGGGGGAACTTAACTAATAAGCAAGGTAAGCGGCCGCTTGGAGCCCCAGGGAATCAGGGGTCCCATCAAATACCCAAAAGCGTATTTAAATTGTATATAACATTAATTTTATATCATATTTTGTTTGTCCAGGATATCACCCTTAAAGTTTTAACATTATTATTACATCTGCACGATGCAATCGTTTAGGCGAGCTCATTAGCACCAGAGCTTTGCTTACAAAAATATTAAGATATGTTTCTATCGCTCTGACTAATTTTAAATGGTCACATTTGTCACAATCCTCAGTCACCAGTCTATCACCTCTGTGCACTTCATCTCCCACAATCCTCCTTGGTGATCACCTGCACTTACAACTCAATCACCACACCTGTCTACGATTATCCTCATCAGCACCTCTCATCTCACCCTTCATTAGCAGTCACCTTCCACACCACAGTTGTCTTGTCTTATTGTTGTTTACCCGCATCAACCTACCTGGCCCCTTATCTGTGCCACATACCTGCGAAAGCTTTATCGTCCACTGTCTTCAGTGATTCATCCCCTGCTGATCATCTCTAACCTGCAAACAGAACAGTTACCATCCAGGGGTGCGTTTCCCGTACAACGACGTAACTCGATGCTTCACTACCGATGCATCGTTGAAGAAATCAACTAGCTAGTCCCGACTGTTTCCCGAAACCATATTGTCGCAAAGTGGTCGTTCAACCACGTATGTTTATAACGTCACGCACGTGGTGGAGTAATAACTTATTTTAATGAAACTGTTTGAGATCGAATTAATGCTAGATGTTTTTTATATAAATTACAGACATGGCATCTGAAAACTATTTCTCAATTTTCTTCCAGATTCAATCATAAGCTTCTCCTTACATATTAGAGCACGTTCGCACATGCGCAGTCTTCAAAAACGGTGCTTTAAATATTTTGACAAACTCAAAGATGTAAATGACATATGTATTCTAAATAAAAGACACAGGTTGTACTGAATGTCAGCTTGCTTATTTTGCTCAAGATATGGATTTATTAAGTCCACATGTCATGCAATCTAGAAACTATGCTTCTAAGCACAGCTCGAGAGCTGTCGTTCCAACCACACAACTTTGCGATGCTGTTTGCGAACGTTCGTTAGAACGATGGTTTCGGGAAACTCACCCCAGCTAAGTCTTCACTAACTGCTCTGATACTAACCTCATATCCTTGTCTGCTACTTGATTCACTTAAGAACTACTTGCTCTGAAAATAAATATACTTGTGTGCTTGGAATCTACCTGTGTTGTCTCCTCTGTGTGTAACCGGCTCATTCAAGAACATGCATTTATTGCATGTGGGGATGCAAGAACATACTAATTCGTAATTCGTCTAAAATGCATGTGACCAATCAGTTTTACTTTAAAGTTTGCACTCTTAAAGGGTTAGTTCACCCAAAAATAAAAATTACCCCATGATTTACTTACCATCAAGCCATCCTAGGAGGATATGACATTCTTCTTTCAGACGAAGTTGCTGTGTTCGGGCTCCATGCCTGAAAAAAGTCCACCCCTGTACAAAAGCATCATAAAAGTATTTGAAAAAATCCATGTATTAAAAAATCTTTTAAAGAGCATATTGCAGGTAAAAAATGAATATATAACCTTGTGAAAATACCATATGAAAAGTTAAAAACGACATAAGGGCACTAATTTAGTAGATAAAGTGAGCGTTTCTTGGACTGCTCGTAAAAACTGCTTTTTTTTCAACATCGCGTCATTTTACGTCACGACAGGGAGCCTCAGCTCAGTGCAGAGTAGGCTGGTTGAGTCAGTGTGTTTTCGGTAGTTTTGTATTTTAATTTATCATCTTCATGGTAAATTATTGTGTTTGTGGAGGTTGCAAAAACTCCTGCCTGTCAGGACATCCCACAGGTTTCCTAACCAGTAAAAGGACGGCGCTATCTATCGTGCCTGGTGCGGTTTGTGCAGGGGAAGAGACGGGATTTCTCTTCCGCATCGGCTTCGAGAAACGCGGTCGTGTGTAGCGTACACCAGATCGGAGGATTATCATCCCGGCGATATGATGGAGTTTAACGATGCCGAAGCAAGAATATTGATCGTCTGATAAATAGTGTGATATAGGTAGTCATGCCCTAAATACAGGCAACTTGTAATTAAAAAACAAAATTACTCAGATTGTTTAAATATTCAAATCTTTAATTTTCTGTTTATGTTATAACCCAGGTGAAAAATATGTATTAAAATGTACTTGAGTATGTTTTTAGTACAATACAAATATACTCAAGTATAGTTTTTATACATTTAATAGTAGGCCTATATACCCTAAACATACTCCTGTCTGCTGGCCTGATATACGATGGTAATAATCTGTACAATATTGTGAGCACAGTGTATATCGTTAGAGAGCGTGTGTATATATCACAAGCTAACACTGGTCTCTCTCACCAAGACACCTGTCCTGTTCTCCACATGGTTCTCCTCACACCACAACTCAATTTATCTATGTCCGTTCTGTCTAACATTAATCCTGGCCTGTCCTGCTCTGTTGGCAGCCTAGCAGGCTCATAACTGTATGGCTGTGGTCCGTCATATGAGTAAGTATTTCCTCTGCGTCCGAAATGTCATTGCGATCCATTGTTTTCCTGTTGTTTGAATCGACCGCTCTCCCGCCCGTTACGTCACACCCTCCACGCCCATTTTCAGATGCAGAAGTAAAATTTTCTCACAAAAACGACTCCAGAAGCTTCTTTAGTGTATTTATAAGTATATTTTTCTATACATTGACTCGTTGGGTCCTCTAACCTTACCTGCAATATGCCCTTTAAGAATTAAACCGCTTATAAACATAATTGATTACTAGAAAAAATTTAAATGACATGTTTAACATTAAAGTATTATGCAATCATTTAAGACATTTCTTCTTATGTAGAACCTTTTTGCTGTTCTTTAAAGTTGAGTCAAGAACTTTTTTTTTTCTAATAGCGTGTTATGTGAAAAGATCGGAAGCAAAAGAATAATTGACATTTCTGCTTTTTTCAGGAACTCGTAAATAAGACTGTTATCATACTGAAAAGATACTTATTTTAACAGCTGTTTAAAATATTAAAATATTGGTCAGGTTCTTTCTTGGTACAGCATCACATCAGAAAAAAATGGCAGTTCAATTTCATCACTCTGCACATTGAAAGTCACTTTTCATTTTCATTTTAATAATCTGCAGTGTCCTCAATTAACATGAGGTCAAAACATGCATGCATTATAATTATAAATAAATAGATACATGTTTTTATAGTTTTGGATATAAAACAGGCTGTGTGGGATGTTTCAAGCTATTAAATGATTAAGAAACATTGTTGCCATATGCTGCGTCTAAAAAATAATTAAATCCTTGAACTATATTATGCCTAACAATGCTGAAAATCACTTTTTTTTTAATTGTCACATTGAAGAAAATGTACAAAGTTCCAGCAGTTATTTTTCATAAAGTTAATTATTTGATTTTTAAAAAAATATATTTTAATTAGTTACAAATTAAACCCAAATTAAATGACAGCAAATTACATTTATATATCAGTAATAGTTGTTTTAAAAAAGTACTTTGGACTCATCTGGAAGATAGCTGTACTTTATCGAGTTTTTACTACCCCTTTTATCTTTCATCTCTGTATTCTGATTTGTCATCTCATTTCTTATGGATAATCATATATTTTAACTTCATTTTCTTGGCTCTACGAAATTATGATTTTTGCATAGCTGAAACCCACAAAAGCTCAGTGTTCTTTTAAAGTTCCCATGTGGTAAAAATCCAAGACAGTCTCAAAAACGGTTCGAAATCGATTGTGTTTCTTAAATCACAAAGCACTTTGTAACCAGTCCTGTCACGAAGGGTCGGGCTTTATATAGTATATCATTAACTATGCTGTGAAGCAGCGGAGTATCAAGAGAAGCCGTGTTATCCTAGCATATTTTTCTGTTGATATGAAAAATCGGGTATATACATTTAGCAATAGTGGGTGAATTATGTATGTGATGTATTTTACGATGTTATGATGACCTATGCCTTTTTCCACTGACGTTCTAAGTTGTTCAAAGCATTTCTAAGGATGCTGATTTTTAGAAGGCAGCAGTCATACCCCGAGATGGCGAATGAACATGGTTTGTGTAACATTAGCAACACATTATTAGCTGTTAGATAACGTAGTCAAGCCAAAGGCTAATCATATTAATTACTGTTATGTATCCGACGTTGTATAGAGTGATACATGAAACGCATTGCCATTCTGATATATTCACTTGTTACCGAGCCTGTATGAGTGAGTGAAGATGGGGAACGCTTGCATATTCATGAATCCGCGTATACTAAATTAAGCAAGGGTGAAGTTACATTCAAGCTATTTTAACGCATGAATAATTTTTTTTCACAGGAAAAAAAACGTTTACATGTGCCATGTTGGTGATCAAATATGAGTTTTAAAGCTCCCTGTAGTCAATACATAGTTCCCACAGGCCAATTAATGTCACGTGACCTCCCCGGAGACGCCATCTTTGAGGGCATAAGCTGCTCTGTTTACAAAGTTTTACAAGCAAATTTTGAATATTTCTTTCGGTTTATAATGTTACGAAAATCATGAAGAGACAAAGTGGCAGAGATTATAAAGAGACTCTATTAACACAAGACAGAGAGAGGTACAATGCGAAAATTTCAGTCATAAATGGTGTGGAGGAAGCACTGAGCACTGATTATGCAGCTTTGCCTCATACAGTATTATCTTGTGTAACGTTACCATTATCTGGTATTTTATACACATGTGAGCAATTCCGAGCCTGGAAATCACTGGAGGCGTACAATCAGTTTGTCGAGGGTTGGGTTGGTGACGTTTGCTCAAGTGCAATCAATGGAAAAGTAGTCATCATAGCGAATTTATGTAGCGTGATGCTAGACTATCTGTCTATTAAAAAGCAATAGCCTTCATAACAGCCCTTATAACAGTCATCGGTGCTTTCTGTAATATGCATGTACTTATGTGTACACTGAAGAATAGGGTTGGAACGGTACATGTATTCGTGTTGAACCGAAACTGTACGGGCGTCACGGTTCAGTGCATGAATAGACACGGTATAAAAATAAATAAAACTCGCGTGCAAATTAATTAATGTAAGTTAATTTGGAACTACTTTATACGCGGGTTCTTTAGGGACACAATCTGAGATTGCAATGCTGGACAGCTGGAGTGTGTGTGTGTGTGAGTCGCGGGCGCGATCGAACAGTGGAAACTGTTGTTTTTAATACCTCGTCATTATGTTAATACAGGACATCATTCAAACTGCAAAGTGTTAACTTGTTTATTATCCTTGCAGCCATAACCTCCGTCGTTGTTCTGACAAAAGCTTAGTCTTCTCACATTCATGAAGTCTAAAGACGGGTATACTGTAAAATCCAAATTTAACTGAACCTCCGGCACGATTTGAACATCCATTGACCCAGCAGGAGATGACCATTTTCACTTTTTATCACGAAATTAACTCGTTTCAGCTTCTTCTTCTAATATTCTGCCCGAAACATGCCCACAGAAATGGCGCCGGGTCGGCAAATGCCCGTATGTTGTGACGTCATGTGGGAACTATGTATAATTTTATCCCTTAAAACCAGTGTTTGGGAAGTTACTTTTAAAAAGTAGTGTTTTCCCGTTACTCGTTACTTCTTAAAAAAGTAATCCGTTACTTTACTTAGTTACCCCCTTCGGAAAGTAACTTTTTATGTTACTCGTTACTTTTACGTTACTTTTATGTTGCTTGACTTTGGGCAGAACCCAATATCTGTTCCTAAATGTGTAGCCCTACATAAAATTCTACTATGAACTCTACTTATTGAAAAACTAGAAAAAAAAACTAGAAAAAAAGAGAGATTTTGAGATAGAAAAAAATATATATTTATTTAAATAAGATTTGAAAAACCTGTATAAACTGAACACCAAAGCACAATATTAACTATTGAGCGGTGGTGACACGTTCATGAAAAATGTCACAAAGAATCGGCAAAAGAAATGATTATGAATATCGAATATCAAATATAGCAAGGAGACATTTCAATTGTATATTAATAAACAAGTGTTTTCTTTGTCAGTCAGTGTGGGCAGGGGCGTAGCCATCATTTCAAAAGTGAGGGGGACAGAAAGTCAAGTTTTTTTCTTCAGACTTTTGTTGACAGGTTTTTTGCTTAATTGGTTTAATATGCAATTTATTTTTAAAGCAATAAAACAGAAAGAAAGAAATGCAGATGTTCAGTAGCCTACTTTATATTGCACATGCAGGGTTTTTGGTCGAAAACGAGGCGGAGGTGGTAAAATCCCGACCATGTATTTTAATTAGATAATAAAATGTTTATTTTTCGTAGATCACCATATAGCCTACTGTGTTACCCACATTATTTTTATATGTGGATCTCGGTACTTCTAGGGGGGTCCGGGGGCATGGGCATGCCCCCCCCCAGGAGAAAATTTTGTAATTTTTAAAGATAAATTCATTAATCTGGTGCACTTTGAGTCCCCCGAATCCACTGTTAAAAATAAATAATCCACCCGTCAACCGCCCAAACATATGATATTCTCTGATTTATATTTGATCATCGCATTACAATTATTAAAATTATCAGTGTTAAACATGATAATATGGTTAAATATCACACTGAAGTAGACTGATTTAAAAATAACATTTAGGTTACTTAGAATAAAAGTTCTTCTTTTGGCTAAATTAAATTTCCTTAAAAGCCTAAACAATGTCTGTCTTACTAAACTTTCCAATTGAAAACCTTCAAACTTCAAGCTTTTAAAACTAATTAAAACTTTCTAGTTAGGCTTTTTCAAGAGAACTTAAAGTTTGTCTATAACTTTTTTATCTAAATGTAAAGTGTTACCGAATTATGGTAAACATCATGTACATGTTACAACGCTGCCTGATTCAAGCAGATCGTGGCTGTTAATGCATGAAAATACAAATTCAGCATTAACAATCACCATGTTTATTCTAATTTGAAGGGCTTTGATAACATATCTGTGAAAATAAAAGACATTACGAATAAAAAAAGATTGAAAATAGTATTAGTGCACGTTTTTGCGGGTAGTGAATATTTTCAATTTACAACAAAACTTCTTAATTCAACAAGAGAAATAGGCAGAGTTATTCATCATTGTGCAACCCAATTCGGATACCACATGACAACTTACTTACAGTGCTTGACGTTTTCGTGAAAAACGAGTGAAGAGTTTTTGCCGTTTTGAACTGATACTGATGGATTCGGCGCGGGTGCGAGCATGGGCGTGTCGTAGGCTAATGCACGAGTGAATGATTACCATGGAAACGTGAAAGTCACGTATGTAGATAGACTATCCTTGACTCTTTGGATTTTAAATCTCGATGTAGGCTACACACACCCGCGAAAACCTCAGCTTGTTGTATACACACTTGCCCTATGAAAAAGTGCGGGGGACGAATTTACATTTTATAAAAAGTGGGGGGGACACGTCCCCCCCGTCCCCCGCGTAATCTACGCCCATGAGTGTGGGCTGTAAAGATAAAGTTGACGATGCTGACTCGCGATCTTCACAGTAGTGAACGCGCCAGAGAGAAATGCACATTTCATATGGATTACATAAGCAGAGAGTCTGTTTTCTCTCGTTTTGAATAGTTTTGTTTTAAAGTACACATTTCAAGCTTTCTATATATTTGAGGCAAGTAGCTTGCGCTAAGTTTCGGTTCATTTATGAGACGAGCTCAGTCCACCCGCCGACACGGAGCTCCTGAGAAGTCCTGATTATATTGCCTGCTATATTTACTGCTTATTTATTAAAGACAATTGGTTGATGAAACATTGATTAAAATTAAGATACAATTAATACAAAACGAAATTCACTTTAAAGAAAGGCTTTCTACAAAAACAAACTTAATGAAGTGGTCAAAATCATGTCTGCCCACTCCATTTGTCTCCCGATTGCGCATCTTATACTCTTACTCATGCTTTTCACTTTTCATATAGCCTAATCAACATTGATGAAATTAAAAAATAAATTATTTTATTTAAACATAAATATGAAACTAAATCGTTTTCTTTAATGACTAGGCTACAACACGCAGGTCTAGAAATTTAATATCGGAGCGGGATTTGAGCGAACGCCGTCTAAGCATGTGGGGGTAGAGGTACGATTTTCGAGTAATCATCGAATATTATTTTGCTTGATATGCCAATCCTTAATATTTGGTGTTTTAAATGCCTGTTTGAGGTCTCTGTGAAAGATTTAAAGCAGTATTTTAGTGCCGCTTTCAGAGCGGTCAAGTCCGAAGAACTGTTACGTCCATAACATTTTTTCTTTCCTCATAAATGCGAACACGAAAAATTCAATACAATTAATATTTTATGTTCTGTGGAGAGCCAACCCTTCTTCATCCGGTGGGAGTATTACTTTTGGTTTGCACAGTGTAATTCACAGAATTGATTGCTCTGCTACCAGCCTCTGTCACGTACCATGTGGAGCTTGTGACTATTGCAAGCGTGCAGCTGAGGAGACAGTGTTGCTGTCAAATTTGTTCATGGGGAAAAGTAACGTTGTGCGGAATTGAAAAAGGAACTACGTTTCGTTACCAAATTTTCAGTAGAAACGCGTTACACTACTTTTTACCCGAAAAAGTAGTTACGTTACTGTAACGCGTTACTTTGTAACGCGTTACACACAACACTGCTTAAAACTAATCTTTGATCACCAAAATGACATATTTAAACTTTTTTTCCTTGAAAAAAACCCTGCCATGCCTTAACATAGCTTGAATGTTACACCCTTGCCTCATTTAGTATACGCGGTGCTATGAATATGCAAATTAGCCCCGCTTCCCCTCGCTCACACCAGGGCTGCGTTCCAGTCCACTTTTAGACATGCACTTGCGAACTTCCCTAAGCACTTCCCCTCAGGGGAATCCCTGCCGCCATTTTGAAGTGCGTTCCACTTCGTGAAGTGGACGAGGGAAGTTTATATGGACAGACCCTCGTTCCCTCGATTTTGACCGAGGGAGCGAGTCTACTTCATATGTACACTTCAGGCAGCTTCATATACCACAATGCAACACGATTGTGACGTCACCGCATATCTCGTCTAATCACCACCACCACAAACAACTCTATGATATTAATTACCAAACAACCCAAACACATCTATATACATTTGGATCCTGCATTAAACAAATTCTCGAAGGAAAAAAAAAAAAAAAGATAAATCCACTCCATAGCTGATTCCAAGTGATCAAGGGCTTAGGACGTTCCAGTTCAGCCCATTGCAGTTTCCGCCAGTAGTGGACACTCATGCGACGTAAGCAATGACGTACATCCGAGTGAACGAGACGAAGGGAAGTTAGCGAGTGAAGGGCATGACAATTTTGGACTGGAACGCAGCCTAAATCAGAGATCCACTCATTGACGATCACACTTTGACGTGATTGGTTACAAGGTTAAATTATTGACTACAGGGGGACTTTAAATTTTGTATTTTGAAGTAAACTCACAACATCTGATATTTGGAAATGTGAGATTAGTGGGACCTTTTTAATATTAGCACCAGTACAGGATAAAAAAAAAAAAAAAAAAGCATTTCAACATTTATTAAAAAGTATGCTGTGTACCAATATTTCATGAAATCATTAATATACAGGTCCTTCTCAAAAAATTAGCATATTGTGATAAAGTTCATTATTTTCCATAATGTAATGATAAAAATTAAACTTTCATATATTTTAGATTCATTGCACACCAACTAAAATATTTCAGGTCTTTTATTGTTTTAATACTGATGATTTTGGCATACAGCTCATGAAAACCCAAAATTCCTGTCTAAAAAAATTAGCATATTTCATCCGAACAATAAAATAAGTGTTTTTAATAAATAAATAAAAAGTCAACCTTCAAATAATTATGTTCAGTTATGCACTCAATAGTCAATACTTCCTTTTACGGGAATACGGGAATCCTTTTGCAGAAATGACTGCTTCAATGCGGCGTGGCATGGAGGCAATCAGCCTGTGGCACTGCTGAGGTGTTATGGAGGCCCAGGATGCTTCGATAGTGGCCTTAAGCTCATCCAGAGTGTTGGGTCCAGTGTTGTTTTTGGCAGCCCTTTTAGTTTTAGTCTTAGTCTTTTGGACGAAAATGCTTTTTAGTTTTAGTCACATTTTAGTCACTTATAAACTTAATAGTTTTAGTCAAGTTTTAGTCGACGAAAACAAAAAAAGGTTTTAGTCAAGTTTTAGTCAATTTTAGTAAAAAAAAAAAAAATTGTCTTTAAAAAATAGAGAAAATAAAAGTGCAGCTGTGTCAATTTGTATCAAGTTCAAAAATGGAAAATAAATAAAAGTGCCACTTTGCAATCTGTTAAAAAAAGAGAAAAGAATAGAAATCCATTTTGGAAAGACAGGTCTATTTATCCCTGCATTAGTCGCTGCAATGAGCCTGTTTTGCATTGCACAATTTCTTAAAAGTCATGCTCAATGTTCAGCTTAGATCTGTACTTTGTTTTCAGTGAAGCTGAAAAGCCCATCTCACAGAGATATGATGTGGCAAATGGAAGAAGAAAGCACACAGCTCTCTGCCTTTAGCCTATACATAAAAACGTGATTTTTTTTTTTTTTTAATAGATAAAATAGACATAACATACTGTGTTTGATATGGGATTAAAATGATGGGTAGTGTATGGGCAGTGTATAAGATATAAACTAATGATTAATTATTGTAATATTCCTTTGTTCCGACCAGAGCATGTGAGTGGAGAGCGCATTTCTGAATATCACTCCGCTCGCTCATTCAGCTCAGGCTCGCGCGCTCAACCCAGAATGGCCTGCTGGTTCGAGAATATGTGGAATAAGGGCTGCCTCCGACTAAAGTTTTTATTCTAGTCGACTAGTAGTTGTTCATTTAAGCCATTAGTGGACAAATCGCCCCTTTATATTAATTTAATTACTTAAATAGGCTATACAGGATAATGAGCGTTATAGCCGCACTCGAGCACACGACCGCACGCATAAAGCTTGCCACAAAGAACCGGCAAAAGTAATGATTATGAATGTGTAAAAAAATAGCAAGGAGACATTTAATTGTTTATTAATAAACTGGAGTTTTCGGTGTCGCAGCAAAGATGAAGTTGACGATGCGGACGCCATGAGCGAATAAAGACACAAAGGCATAAAACGGAAAATTTCCTCCCGTTTGGAGGAGACCTGTCACGCCAGTGGGGCATGCCCCACACTTTGAGAACCGCTGGATTATACTGAAACTGAAAGTATGTCCATAAATCATCTCGTCGTTTCCGACCACCAAGCCCGTCTATTGGGTTCGATCGCTGCCGTGGTCCTTCGAAGATGTGTGGCGAGTGACTAGCCGCAGCCGCAGGTGTGTTGTGTGGAATCTGGTGCGCGCGGCGGCATGGGTAGCCTACCCAAAACAAGGAAGCGGCAGCATTGCTGATACTTTTTTTTAGCTCAAAACAGACAGATTTCACGCAAAATAGGCAGAAATGACACGCTTGAGATTGTGAACGTCAGACTTATAATCATTTTCGTTCCGTCTCGTCTTGTCAACGAAAACTCGAAAACGTCTCGTCATGTTTTTGTCACCTTAGAGACATTTTCAGCTAGTCATCGTCACGTTATCGTCATAAAAAAAAGTGCGTCAACGAAATCATTTCGTTATCGTCATCGTTGACGAAAACAACACTGGTTGGGTCTTGCGTCTCTTAACTTTCTCTTCACAATATCCCACAGATTCTCTATGGGGTTCAGGTCAGGAGAGTTGGCAGGCCAATTGAGCACAGTAATACCATGGTCAGTAAACCATTTACCAGTGGTTTTGGCACTGTGAGCAGGTGCCAGGTCGTGCTGAAAAATGAAATCTTCATCTCCATAAAGCTTTTCAGCAGATGGAAGCATGAAGTGCTCCAAAATCTCCTGATAGCTAGCTGCATTGACCCTGCCCTTGATAAAACACAGTGCACCAACACCAGCAGCTGACATGGCACCCCAGACCATCACTGACTGTGGGTACTTGACACTGGACTTCAGGCATTTTGGCATTTCCTTCTCCCCAGTCTTCCTCCAGACTCTGGCACCTTGATTTCCGAATGACATGCAAAACTGAGCAACAGTCCAGTGCTGCTTCTCTGCAGCCCAGGTCAGTCGCTTCTGCCGCTGTTTCTGGTTCAAAACTGGCTTGACCTGGGGAATGCGGCACCTGTAGCCCATTTCCTGCACACGCCTGTGTACGGTGGCTCTGGATGTTTCTACTCCAGACTCAGTCCACTGCTTCCGCAGGTCCCCCAAGGTCTGGACTCGGTCCTTCTCCACAATCTTCCTCAGGGTCCGGTCACCTCTTCTCGTTGTGCAGCGTTTTTTTGCCACTTTTTCCTTCCCACAGACTTACCACTGAGGTGCCTTGATACAGCACTCTGGGAACAGCCTATTTGTTCAGAAATTTCTTTCTGTCTTACCCTCTTGCTTGAGGGTGTCAATGATGGCCTTCTGGACAGCAGTCAGGTCGGCAGTCTTACCCATGATTGCGGTTTCGAGTCAGAAACAGGCTGGGAGTTTTTAAAAGCCTCAGGAATCTTTTGCAGGTGTTTAGAGTTAATTAGTTGATTCAGATGATTAGGTTAATAGCTCGTTTAGAGACCCTTTTCATGATATGCTAATTTTTTGAGACAGGAATTTTGGGTTTTCATGAGCTGTATGTCAAAATCATCAGTATTAAAACAATAAAATACCTGAAATATTTCAGTTGGTGTGCAATGAATCTAAAATATATATGAACTTTATCGCAATATGCTAATTTTTTTGAGAAGGACCTGTATGGAGGACTAAGCTCTGAAATTACCCTAACCACCCATTAGAACAATATTTTTTTTTTTGGCTAGGTATTAAGACCTAACTAGAAAAGATCATTTTGTTTTTGCACACAATTCTCTGCTGCCCAAACTAATGATACAAACCTGAGAAAATTATGGCCTTTTTTTCTTTGAACATACAGTAAAATTGCATCATGTCGACTGCCTATTTGATAAATCTCAAAGGAGGAGGGATTTGCATATTTTCCTCACATAAATATGTTAGGGACCAGATCCGTGACATCTGGTGCTTTGCTTTAATTTAGAAATCCCACATTTCTTCCCTTTCTTTGTTTTATATCTCTCCTTCAATCACCGCAGAGGGGCTTTGTTCAGAGACCAGCCCTTAGAGGAGATAAGAGGCAGGTAAATGTAGAGAGATGCAGGGGAAAGAGAAAGAGAGCGAGAGCTAAAGAAGATGAATGGAATTAGATGAAAGAGGAGGAGGAGAGGGAGAATGGATGCTGAGGAGATTTCTAATGAGTCACAGGTTGATTCCATCCGTGTTAGCATGTGGAGAATCACTTGTGATGAATGACTCCTTCAGTACTTCAATTAGGGGGGAAACTTTGCAGATATGGTCAGTGATACTGGAGAACACACAGGTACATGCTCACCCTTCTGAGTCATTGAATCAGTCATTTAACCAAATCCTTTAAAAACACTGATTCAATGTGACTTTCAGTGTGTTTTATACAAAAATAAAACGCTCAGGAAAACCCTGAAAAACGCTCATGATAGAAAGCAGTCGACTTTTCATTCAGTCTGATGTTGTTGACACGTACCCCATAATAGAGATGATAGCAAAATTCTTTCTTTTTTTGACTGAGGTTTTTCAATCGTTAGCTTGTGAAACTGGGAGACCAGCCTACACTAGCTCAGGCTGTTATTTTCAGTAGGGCAAACACACAAGAACACCCTAATAGGTAGCAAAATAGGAACCCACTCGGTTTAGCCGCAGGGATTTGGGAGTTCAGAGTAGTTTTCCCCAGCTCTTTTCTCACTCCATCCCTCCTTGACTTTTCTTTGGCTGTGGTTGTTCTTCTTATATCTTTTAAAAGAGCAGCACCAGGTGTGCCCGCAGCACCGTATTGATTCAATCCTCTCGTATGCAGCCAGCTGGCATGCTAACCTGCGCATGCGTCTTCATTTCACAAACAGACATAATGAAACAGATTCCGTCAAGGCCGTCCCTTCTTCAAACACTTACATCTTGACATTTGGAGACTCTCCCACTTGGGACTGTTTGACTCGTTTTCCCTTACAGCGTAGCACATTTCTAAACACCTCCTGTGGAGCGCACTGGCAAACATCTGCCACGCAAGAAGCGTGCTGAGTTAGTAGCAGAGATGGTTATTGGTATTCGTTTAGTTTTTTCTTTGAGTGTAACAATATGGTTGCAATACAACCTGTTAAAAAGATGACCTTAATTTACTAACGCTACTATATCTACTGATAACTGATATCTACTATGTAATAGATTTGTAAGTTTATAAGATTTTAAAATTAATATATAGTATTAATACTACTAATATAATATAATATAATATAATATAATATAATATAATATAATATAATATAATATAATATAATATAATATAATATAATATAATTCAGTGACTGTTTCTGCAGGTTACAAAGTTCCACCAGAAGGTGGCGGCAAGTGTCTGTCTTTGTGAGTGATACATCGAATCATTTGCTCAACCGAATTGTTCGCGAACCGGTCATTGAATCATTCATTAAACTGATTCTTTCAAAACATTGATTCATTCAGGAATGAGAAACACTGCTCTGAGACGCTCGACGATAGATTTGTTTGGAACTATTTTCGACGGAGGAGCAAAAACAAAGTAGGCTATCTATGTGTCAAAAATCTAGGTGTCAAATATGTAAGTTGCCCAATATGAAGATTTTTTGCTAGAGGGGGTGCTAGAGGGATACCCAATGCATCCCAAAAGTGTTTTCCAGAACTTCGACACTGGATGAGAAGCGCCACGTCTTTAAATAGGAAAACATTTCAGAATCCTGCATTATTATGCAATTCTGCATTATAATTGTCCCAATTCATTGTTTCAAATAAAGACTTTTTCCTAGTCTGTAAGATTGTACATTTTAATATTAGAAATAGTGCTAATAGGAGGTATCAGATCCCAGATATATTATATATTCTTTTAAGCTTAATTTATGAATCTGGATAATCTGTTTTTTCTTCTTCTTTTTTCTTTTTAACTATCATGGTTCTCCCACGATTCTAAAAACAAAACATTAGACAACTAAACAAAATGGTCTATTTAATGTTATGAATGAGTGCATTTATACATGTCTAAAATGCTATAAATGGCCCTATTAAAATATTTATTTAAATTAATTCATTATGCCTAATTGTTTGAAATTAATGAATGAAGTCTTAAAAGAGTTTTTGAACGAATCTCTTGAATCAATGATTCAGTGATTCATCAAATACATCTTACAGGTGAGAGCCAATGAGTGTTTAATATCACTGCCGTAAAACGTGTTGTAAAGCATAAAGCGTTGCACATTTTTTAATTTGTAAAGAGCGCAGGATTTGACGTTTGTGGTCGCTGCTGAGAATGGAGATGAAGATGGAAGAATAAAGTCTTGAATTTGGGGACATTATAAAACGCTCAACTATGTAGTAAGTGCTATGATAGTGATATTAAACACCATAGTAATAAAGCATACTATGTGTATGTACAGAAAAGCAGATGAGCCCAGGATATGAATGCAATGCGTTGATGAAATCCAAGAGCTTTCTGACCCCCCATAGACTGCAACGTAATTGCCACTTTCCAGGCCCAGAAAGGTAGTAAAGACATTGTTAAAATAGACCATTTGACCACAGTGTGTTATAAAGCCGCGATAATACTTTTTGTGTCCGCAGAAAACCAAAAATAATGACTTTTATGACTAAAACAATTTGTTCTCTTCCATGTCAGTGTCTGATGCTGTTCACATTCTCTGATGCTGCTGGCGCAGGAGCCGGCCAATACTGAGCCGGTGATCTGACGTAGAACCCAGAAGTGCTGCACTGTGTTTACTACGTGAACAGCGTCAGAGACTGACACGGAAGAGATGAAATTGTTGCTTCATAAAGTTAAGGTTGAACCACTGTGGTCACATGGACTATTTTAACGATGTCTTTACTACCTTTCTGGGCCTTGAAAGTGTCAATTACGTTGCTGTCTGTGGGGTCAGAAAGCTCTCGGATTTAATCAAAAATATCTTAATTCGTGTTCTGAAGATGAACGAAGGTATTACGGGTTTGGAACGACATGAGAGTGAGTAATTAATGACATAATTTTCATTTTTGGGTGAACTAACCCTTTAATGTGGCTTAGTGATATCAAAATACCGAAACTCAGTAAACACCATACTAATAAAGCATACTATGTACAGAATATTCACTTGGATTTGTGGCACAATACAGAAGAAAAGATCGGATGCTACTTCTGTATCATCACAACTTTAACGTAACAATTTTATTTGGAATAACATGCGCCAGTTAGTCGCTCACAGTAAGACCAACAAAATGCCTATTTTGATTCCATGTTCACTCTCAGAGAACATGCTGCAAGATTTTAAAATTTAAATAGAATTAAATAGAATATAACACGGAATATAACACTAGGATAGAGATATCGCCAACAAATGCTCAATTCCTTTCAGAATGTTTTCACGACGCTCTCTGGTTAATTAGAGAACAATGTCCGGCTCTTCTATCTGTAATTAAACAACTGATAAGTATCTAATTCCCAAAGAAGCAATTGAAAGCATTACAATATGAGCTGAAGACAATCTGAAGATATCTAATATCTGTTTGCTCTAATCTGCCCAATTCTTTCCGATGATAAGAATGAAACACCTTTCAGTGGCAAGGCTAAGCTAGAGGGGGGGTGATGGTGGTGAAGGATGTGTTGCGAATCTTCCTCATAAAAATGACAGCAAAAGCCTCCACTATAAAAAGAAAAGCCAGTGCTCTCCTGGGACAAATTTATCTGGAGTGCTCAACAGTGTTAGATTTTCAGTTGAGAGAGGGGACTCTGTGTGTTTGTGTGTGTGTTTCTAAGTGGTGATGGGAAAAGTTAAGGACTCCTGCAATGGACCGGTGTGAGAGGCCACAAGCTAAGCGCTTAACCAGATAACTCAATAATAAGTGTTTATTTTTTCCCACCTTTGTCTTTAGCTTCATCTCTCCTGCTTTTGCATGCATATATAAATCCAAAAAGGTCCATTTATTCAAACTAGAAGTGAACAATAACACCCACCGGTGTGGGCAACTGGGAGAAAACAGGAGTGTGAACATGACAGCAGCAGCTGAGATTTACATTAGGTTTCGCTCATGTGGATCTGTCAGGAGTCAGTGGGTGCTGTCTAAAGAAACACTCTGTACTCACGGCGCTGTCGCTCAGCTGGGGTTTGTGTGTCGCAGTCTGGAATTGCTGAGACTTGCACATCCCTATGGTGTTGTTGAGAACTCAGGACTACATGTCAGATCCAGAAAGAAAGATTTGGATGCAGTGGTGTTGTCGGATTTCTCAAATGAATCATGAGTTCTTTTAATGAATATCCTGGATTGATTTGATTATCAGTTGGAATTAAATTTGTAAGCTATTGATATGAGTGAAAATCTTAAAAACAATGAATGAGTTCTCACAAGTGTTGGATGCGCATGGATTTAACTAGTATAGGGCAAAATGAAATTTGATAAAAGTTTAATATCAGCAAATAATAACAAATAAAATGATTCTCGGACATACACTACAGTTCAAAAGTTTGGGGTCGGAAAGCTTTTTTAATGCCTTTGAAAGAAGCCTCTAATGCCCCCCAAGGCTGCATTCATTTAATCAAAAATACAGTAAAAACAGTAATATTGTAAAATATTATTAGAAATAAACATTTTCATTTTAATATATTTAAAAATTAAGTTTATATAGCTGATGGCAAAGCTGAATTTTCAGCATAATTACTCCAGTCTTCAGTGTCACAATCATGAGTCTTCAGAAATAATTCTAATATGCTGATTTGCTGCTAAAGAAACATTTCTTATTATTATCAATGCTGAAAACAGTCATGCTGCTTAATATTTTTTTGTGGAACTGGGAACCGTGATACTTTTTTAGAATTCTTTGATGAATAGAAAGTTCAAAAGAACAGCATTTATTTAAAATAGAAATTTAAATGTCTTTACTGTAACTTTTGATCAATTTAATGCATATTTTTTCAATAAAAGTATTAATTTTATTTTTAAAAAAAATCTTCCTGAACCCAAACTCTTGAACAGGAGTGTGTGTGTTTATTATTGAATGACAAAGTTTAGTTTTCTATACACATCAAAGTGTATTAAATAGCTAAATTAAAATGTTAAGTATATGCATTTAAAATATTACAAATATTTATTTTGATGTTTGTTAGAGAATTGAAGATTCATTGATTAGAGAGATAAACACAATATTTAGTGTGCATGTTAAAGGCAAATTTTCATGTTTGTGCATCAGGGTACTGTACTGTAGGTGCAGAAATGCACTGGTTTGTATTTTAAAATAAATGTTGCTAATGCACAGCATGTCACTTATTTATTATAAACACAATCACAATTATGTTAGGAGGAAACCTAATGAACAAGAATTATTTATGCTAAATTACACTAATTAACAGTGCATGCCCTAATTGAGTCAACTTCAAAAACACAGTGGCAAACAACACTCTTTAAGTACATTCTCTTTACCCTTTAAAAAAAAAATACAATCATTTTTTTAACCAATTCATTAGATAAGCAATTCTCTGAAATGAATCGGTTGGCTGAACATGTGACAACTCCCCCCCCTGTGCACATAAAAGTATCGTCACGTGTGTCTGCTTGTGTTTGTGTGTTATGGCCTCAGATTTGGTTCAAGCAGAAAACTATTTCGGATCATAGCCTACAATTTCATGATCAATTTTGCAGACACGATGATGGTGCAGCGTCCACTTCCTTTTTGTGTGTATTTATAAGCTGTGTAATGTCAGCGCTGCCTCCATTAGCAATGGAAAAGCGAGCTCCACAAATGTCACATCTTAATTTACTTGGCTCTGTCAGTGGCTCCCTTTTTAATAATTAATAATTAAAACTATTTTTAAAGATCCTCTTAAAATGCATAAACATGCTTCTTTTTGACATCTTGTGTCGGAATTGATCACCTCTGTGCTCTGTCACTGACACTAACATTGTATCCCGCCTTGACTGTCGATAGAGAATTGTGACTGGATGGATGGTATATTTGTTCTTCAAAATATACTGTGACGTGATTGGCTACTTTTGATATAGGCTATTCTCGCATGACAGAAGTCTCGCTCTATCGCTCGGCAATAAATACATTTGATGAAAGATAAAATATGGAACAAAACATGATTTTTTCATAATTAAAAATAAGAAAAGCTGAAATACGTCATTATTTTATTTATTTGTAACATTATTCTTTGAAAGTGTCATGACATTATGCAGTCCCTGGTGTGAACTGCAAATATGAGTGTTTGTGTTTTTAACTTCAGGCGATGGTTTAATATTCAATACTTAACGGGCCATGTTAAGACTTGGGATCATATAATCAAACAAATGGCTAAATTATAAGACTTCATTTGTAATGATTGATCAATGCTGCCTTTCGCTAACATAGTTAGCAATATCTAAGAGGAATGTGGATCCCTGACAGATTATAGCACTAATTCACAGAAGTGCTTTAATAAGTAAGGATTAGCCAGCCTTTCCATTTTCAATCAGTCCAATCCATAACGGGGGGCAGCACAAAACGCTCTACCTCATTAAACAAGATCTTATTAACTGGAGCTAGGCTTTTTCAGCTTAAAACTTGTGCATTTAATCAATTAAGTTGCATGCGTTAAGTTAATCATCATAATTCTACACATTTTGTGGGATCAAATGTCAATGTTTCATTATAATGTATTTTTTATTATGATTGGCAGTTCCTTTTTTCTTGCAGAGTTTAAATGAACTGTTTCAAAAGAAGCATGTTTTAAATTATTTTTTTAAACTGCCTTAAGCTGTAATTGCTGAAGACCAGAGTGCTGAGGGTGGGAGGGTGAACCCATTAGTATTTTAGTATTTTAGCTGTTCAAGGAAAATCTTTTATTTTTATTTTTAAAAAAAATATTATTTTTTACATTTTTTATTATTTTGTATTTTTTTTTGCTTCTTTTTAAATATTCGGAGGCTTTGATACCATTTAAATCCTGGATAATCCACTGATCACTTTCATTCTTTTGACAATTAGCAAAACACCTTTTACTGTCACTCAAACGGTGAAGTTTGTGTTGAGGCTTTAAAGGGATAGTCCATCCAACAATGAAAATTCTTTAAGTAAAAGTAGTTTTTTCTTCATATCAAAAGCTTTCAAAAATAAAATGCTTTTAAATATTCAACATTTACACAAAGATTGCTTTGATACCAAATTTGCCCATCATCAAAGCTTGAAAAAACCTTCAAGTCAAAATGCTGAACGAATCCCATATTTTGATCAGAAAACAAAATCCCTTGGGGTCTGTTTACAATGTTAACTCAACACAGTATGGAGTGAAATAAAAATGGCTTAGTTTGCATTTCCAACCCAGGGTCATTATAAAAACGTGCCAGTGGCAACATTTCAGCAAAATGATATTTCGTTGCTACCTAAACGATAGTGTTAACAAAAGCTTGAGATGAATATGCATTTACTGATGCAACCATGCCAGTTTAGTCTGCTTCAGTCTTTGAAATCTTTTATATGTTGTGATTCGTGTTTTTAAGGACCTGAGCTTTCTGCATTCGAAATGCAATGCTGTACCAAGTAAGCTACCAAGCAAATTTATTACCAGTCAGAAAAGCCATAGATATGAAGCTGTTTATGTGATTTATGTGATTTAATCGTAATTTATGTGAAAAGGAGTTAAAGTTGTTGGTGTTTTACGGCTTCTAGGAATCATTTCAGCTAGAAACTGTAATGAATTGTAGATACATTTTTGCAAAAAATATAAGTAGAGGCTTGTTGTTCCAATGAGCCTGGGTCGTCCATTTCATCTCACAGTGTGCTTTTTCAGCTCTATTGTTTGCAACTTCCCTTCTTTCCGTTCTGGCCCTGGTTGACACTTCCAATATTTTAGTTTTTGCCAGAGTTGGCAAATTGCACTGCTCCATGGCTCACTTCAACATACTGCATTTTACCTTCCCCAACTTCAGTTACGCTAAATAAAATGAGTCAAGTGAGATGAATGCTCATGTCTGACATCAGCTTTACTGCACATCCGGGAGCCACAAACTGATCAAGGGCAAAAAGGTTTGAGTTTATTCGTAGGAGGTACTTTCAGTTCTTTGGAAATAGACTTATGCTTCATTATAAAATGTTCTGCAGTAAGATGTAAGATGTAATTAGATATAAGCCTATCTTTGCAGCAAGTAAATCAAAACACAGGAGCACTAAGCCTTCACTTATGCTGCGAAAAAAAAATGAAGGAACCAATCAGAGCTCTTAAAGCAGCATCAGTGCTGATGAGCATCTGGTTATGCAAACCCTGTGAGTAAGTGCTTATGAATGGAATGTTTATCAAATTAAAATTTCAAAACTATATTTTTATACTGAAGAACCCTGGTTTCCTCGTATGTTTTTCCATAAACACCCCATAGCCTGTGATAGAGTCCTAAATGTGTTTCTTTTTCTGACTATATTCAGATGGGAGTCTCTAAAAGTGCTGAATTGTTAATGGAGCTCTAAGTGGAGAGGAAATAATCATATTTGCACAGTTATAATTAAAGCCATTGGTAAAGACATATTGATCACCACCACCTTTGGCTGCCAGCCTGTGATTACGCTCAGGGATTGAGCCATAAAATATATATTTCTTCAAGATGGCAGCTACATTTACTTAACTGAACAAAAGGGAACTTGATTGTTGTAGATATTCCGTCTATTTGCAGAACTAGAGAAATATGTTCTCACCTTATTTATGGATAGGTTGCAATAGTCGAGTAAAATACAACCTACATTTATGTTTGTTTTATTCTAGTTTTTTTTATAGTTTTAGTACTGGTAGCTTAATTACAGTGCTAACATTGTGTCATGTTTTAGCTGGTAGACAATTTGAACAATTAAAACCTCTCAGAGAAGTTACATTTTTCATTTAATATCCTGTTATCTGTTGTAGAAACCTGCTTGAAACCAGCCTAAGCTGCTTTCTGCTCTTAGATGGTTTAGTATGGTCTCTCAGACCGGTCAAGCTGCTCTTAATGAGATGGCTCACCCTAAAAATTAAAATTCTATAATTTTACTAAATCTCTATTTCACTCTGGGGGTTTTTTTATGCAAAAGAAGATATTGTGATTTTGTGAAGAATGTTAGTAAACAGTATTTTTTGTCCATACAATGGAAGTCAATGGTAACCAAAACTGTTTGGTAACCAAAACTGAGAAGTATCTCAAAATGATGACAGAATTTTGTTTTGGGGTGAACTGTGAACCTTGCTGGTGTTTAGATGATTTAGCTGGGCGGGGAGCTGGTCTCCCAGCATGACTAACTGAAAACCTACTAACAGACCAACCTGACCTGCCTGGGAAAAACAGCTAAGGGACATTTACAGCAAGGACCATTACAATATTGATAGCTATAAATATGAACTTGTAATAATCGTTCTAATTATATAAGAATAGGAAAGTCCACACCACAACTATAATGACTATGACACAAATAGGGTTGGGTAAGTTCACATTTTTACCGGTACCTGAAATTCGGTGCCGGTACCCATGGTACCTTTTTTTTTATAAAAAAAATTCATTTCTATGAAATGTTTTGTTTTCCACAAATTCTGTGTTGTGAATTTTCTAGTAATCAAATGAAGACATAAAACATTAATTTAATAGATTTGTTTTTATGAAAATATATTTTTTTGCCAAACAACAAGAGCTCGAGCATTTAAAGTGGCAGACGAGAGACAACACAACTTTAGCACTTTAACAAAAAATAATTAACAGAAGGTTATCAATCATTAGTGTGGATCCTAATGTACTTATAGTTAACTTTATGGTTTTTATGTTTGTGTATAGGCCTTAAAACCAGCAAACCTCGAAAATATAAAGTTTCTCACATACCTAATTTTTTTAAAATAATTTGTCAGAGACTGTTACACCAAATATTTGTACCGTCAAATGATTTTGTTATTTAGAGTTTCACCTATTATGTTTTCACTGAAGATATGGGACACTAAATCAAATGAATGGAAGATTAAGTCCGCCATTCTAAAACTTCTGTCTTCTCTCTCTTTCTGTCGCCCACAGCTTGTGAGTTGATGAACAGAGGTATCCTAGCACTGGTCAGCTCTATCGGCTGTATGTCCGCGGGGTCGCTGCAGTCTTTAGCTGACGCCATGCACATCCCTCACCTCTTCATCCAGAGGGCGCCCGCGGGGACTCCTCGCTCCAGCTGTCCGCCCACCAGTCGCGCCCATCCAGACGACTACACTCTCTTCGTGCGACCTCCCGTCTACCTAAATGACGTCATCTTCCAAGTGGTGATGGAGTACACCTGGCAAAAGTTCATTATCTTCTATGACACCGACTATGGTGAGTAGTTTTATTATACTGATAGCATTAGTAAACGGCCATAAGGAGCTCCTTCAGAGTGTGTCCAATCAGTGACCCCACATTAACACCCCTTTATTACCACCACAGAGAGAAAATTTTACAGCATTATAACCTCCATTGCTCATGTGTTTAAGGCATTTTGCCTGTGTGTGTGTTTAAAAGAAAAGAGCATGGAATGAGGGAAAAGCATTCACAGATTATTCACGAATGGGCTGTTTCCCACAGGCCTATCAGTCCAAGGGGCCTCATTTATTTTTTTATTTTTTTTGGAACATACATCTTCCCTTGAGCCTTTACCTATTGCATTTCATTGCGTTTCTCTCAGTCTTGCAATGTTTCACCGACTGAGCAAACTGGTTAAAGTTAAGCATGTTTCGTAATAGGTTTTGACAGGAGCGAGAATTTGCCTGCGGTTAGTCAGGCAGTTACCCAGCCACCAGATTAGAGCCATTTTCATTGATCGAGGCACTGAATATTTTCCACAATCATGAAGCTAATTACTCACGTCAGCCAGGGAAAGATTGATGGGAGGTAAAACAAAGCATGCTTTAAGATGGATGTTTTAGTCATAACGTCAGTATTCTACCAATAAGAAAGAATACATATATATTAAGAATTGTATTTGTTGCATTTAAATTGTCTTACAATAAGGAAATACTTTTGGTTCTGACCATTGGGGTATATGTTGGTGTTAGAAAAGTGATAGAAAAGAGAAAAATACTAAATGTGTGAAAAGAGAGTATAATGGACAATAAAAGAAACATGAAAGATAGATAATAATACACATTGACTGATTTAGGACGCTCTACAACTCTTAAATCATACACAAATGCTTTCAATGGGTGACTCACTGATTGATTCTAATAAAGACTGATGTTAGCATGTTGCTATATCAAAATATAAAAATGTCACTAGATGATTATCATGGTCAAAATAATTCATAATATTATTGTAATACAATAGATACCTATGGAAATTTTGAAAAGAAAATTAATTCAAATAGAATTCAAATTCATCTATAGCTTTGTTTATTTTTAATGAATCACAGAGTTTATAACCCTAGCTGTACAAAAATAACTTACTGTTGATCGGCACTTCCTGCAGTCCGGGGTGTCTAACGCTGTCTCTTTTTTTTACAGAATACAAAAAAAATCCTCACACTGGCTCACTTTTTTTCGGGTGCGGATAGAGTGTCTTACTTTCGTCTGTTCTTCTTCATCACAAAAGTTTATTATTTGCATGTGTTGCCAATTTAGACTTAGTAAATGATTTTAATCGCACAATGACATACACTTTTATGCGCGCACACACCCGAAGTGTAGGCATAGAAAGCAGGTGGTCACACAGTAGGGAGCACTGAAGTTTTGTTTTCTTTCATGTCTTATTGCAGTTAATTTGTCAAATACATACACGGTTTACTTAAACACAGACATTTGTGTTTTAAGTGAACGTTAACAGTTGAGACAAAGTTAGATGTGTGAGTATATTGGAACCGTGCAGGTTTTAAAGTGACAGGAGCCTAATATACCTGTTTTTTTTTTTTTTTTTTTTGCTATCTGCTATCTATTTTTCATAATGTATTCTGGGATTGACTTCTGTGTGAATGATACACGCACTGGTAAAACAAAGTATCTTAGCAGGCAGCGTAATTAAAATATCTGTGTTCTGGAACATATGATGCCTTACAATCCTGGAGGCTTAGGCAGCTTGTTTGGAACCGAGCATTTGTGTTTGTGAGTGGGTTAAAGAGAGAGAGGGAGCGAGATATAAGTATATAATGCAGAACTATAATGTAGTTGTGTGTGAAAAGAACTTCATGGTTGATGGTCCCTCTGGAGGGCATGTTCTGCTGCAGCAGGTTAAGGTGTGAATGATTAAGTACCTATCCCCGAAGACAAACGGATATGATTTCAGCCATGTCCAGAGGGCCATATGCCTTTGGCAGCTATATAGTTATGAAGCCTTAGAGATCCTCTCCCCTCCTTCTTGCCTGAAGTGTGCGGAGAGCTTGACCAGTGACTCTGAAGATAGACTCCTCAGACATTTGATTAGCTGGCCTCTGAACAAGAGATCTTTCAGAGAGAACAAAGTGTTCCTAAATTGCTTTGGCTTTTTAAGATGACTTGGACAATAGAGAGTTCATTGATAAATTGATTTTGCCTCCTTGGTGTCCCCTGTTTTTTAGGACTAGTGGTGCTGGCAGAAGCCTTAAAAAAATCCATTTGTGTTTGTGGTCTGAGGTTTCTTTCCCTCTATGTTAAGTATCCTCTGCCATAATTGAAGTTGTTCAGTGGTTTAGGCAACTTCATAAAAGTGATTTTGAAATAAATTCAAGTGTTTTTTTTTTTAAGCTAAGTGGATTTTGACTACAACTTCACAAATAGTGATTTTGTTGACAAATAATTTGGAAGGACCTTTTGTTGCTTATAAGTTTCATAGAAACATAGAAATGTTTCTATTTCAAATACATGATGTTCTTTTTAACTCTGATGTTCTTTTTAACTATTTGTATAAAAGACACTATTGTGGTTTCCACACCAAATTAAACAGAACAGTTATTTTCAGTGATAATAATAAGAAAGGAATCTTGAATATCAAATCAGCATATTAACATTCATTTTGAAGGATTATGTGATATTGAAGACTGGAGTATTGGCTGCTAAAAATTCAGCTTTGCCATCACAGGAATAAATAATAAAGTATAAATAATAGAAAACAGTAATTAATGTTACTGTTTTTACTGTGGTTTTGATCACATAAATGAACATAATTTTCTTTCAAAAGCAAACAAACAAACAAAAAATACTCACCCCAAACTTAAAATGTATAGATGTATAGTAAAACTATAATGTATAACTGATAAATATATATATATATATATATATATATATATATATATATATATATATATATATATATATATATATATATAAAACATATATAAATTGAAATGGAGTCAAATTGAGATTGCATTTTTCTGCTATCCAAAATTCTGTGTAATTGCACATCACATCCTAGTAGGTATTTCAAAATGCATACTTCTATCTAGTGGTAAACGATATATCGGCCGCCGTTATAATATCGGCCGATATGGTCAATTTTTTACACATAGGTATCGTTCCGATGTCTCACGACCAATTCGTCCGAATTTGATGAGTGATTAAAAGATGGCTAATTCGTAACAATTCGTACGACCTCACTCGTAGGAATTAGTACACTTTTTGCTGAAACGTACATATTTGACGAGTTGCCCAATTCGTATGAATTCGTACGAATGACCTACCCCTGACCCCGCCCCTAAACCTACCCATCACGTGGGTTTAGACAAATCGTACAAATTCGTACGAATTAGCCATCTTTTAATCACTCGTCAAATTCGGACGAATTGGTCGTGAGATAGCGTTGGTGTAGATGTGAGTGTGGGGGCGGGGATGTTTGTTTTTGCACAAGCGCATACATTACGAGCGCAAGGCCTGTCAGTTTAAACATAAGCGCAAGAAGACTGGAACTTGCGCGCTGTTTTCTGTCAGCCGTGTATTTTTGTCCCGCCAAAGCCTTATTTGACCAGTGAGTGATGTAGATGACTGACTGCTGCGCTTGTTTAACTGAGAGAACGAGCAGAGAGAGTGAAAGCCCCGGTCGTGCGCGCGCACTTTCACTTTCTTGCTCTCTCTCTCTCTCCCTCCCTCGCGCATATTAATGAATTGAGTTGACTGAATATCTTTGAGAACACACGATGGTAAAAGGTCGGAAGACCAAATTATTATTTTTTTTATGAACTACCACAGGTTGTGAATTGTGCTAAAATAATGTTGCCTTATCTTCTCTGAAAAACTTTCCACACATTCAGATGACATAAACCACACTTTCAATAAACAAAAAAAATCTATCTAGTGATGAAATGGTTTCGGTGTTGAGACAAATCTTGTGCGATGTCCTAAACTGCCTGGATAATCACACAACAATGTGTGCCGTCGTCCGTTAATGACACGTCCGATTCGCGAACTAATGGCTCCTTTGAACCGATTCACTTTAATGAATGGTTAAAACAACTGATCTGTCCAACACTGAACTCAAGAGACATAAATCGGAAACACTTTACAATAAGGTTCCATTTATTAAAGTTAACTACATTAGTTAATATTCTATTAATATTAGTTTCTATGCAGATTTACTCCATGACAAAACCACCCCAGTCATTCTAGAATGAATCATTCTTTCCAAATAGAGCTATTCAAGTCATCTGGTGAAATTGTTTTTATATCGCAATATATATTGCAGAAAAATTAAATATCGCAATGTAATTTTTTACCAATATCATGCAGGCCTAATCCTCGCTATGAGTTTTCTATACAGAGATATCGACATCGGTAAATATCGG
The DNA here is from genome assembly GCA_029959095.1 of Rhinichthys osculus. Lineage (NCBI taxonomy): Eukaryota > Metazoa > Chordata > Actinopteri > Cypriniformes > Leuciscidae > Rhinichthys > Rhinichthys osculus. The sequence continues at coordinate 18,886,367 of JARWKJ010000017.1, forward strand.
TATCGGCCATAACAGCAATATTAATATCGGTTATCGGAATCGACCACATATTTTCACATCGGTGCATCACTTCTTCTATCTCAATTGAACTGCCCTTTATCTGCAGAGTAATGTAGGTCCCCTAGTTGGCTTATCTGCAGGTGCACAACTGAAGACAAGTAAATGTATGGAAAGAAAAGAGTAGCCATTGTTAATTGCTAAGATACAAAGTAGTGATTATGTGATTAAATGATTCATATATAATATGACGTGTACAGTTTCTTGACAAGCACAAATTTGTAGAAGTTCAGTTTTAATTCCTCTTCTGAATGTAGATTGTACAGGTAATAGAGACATGTGTTCAACATAATGTGTTGTCTCACTGCTTAAGGTGAAGTCAGTGACCTCTAATGCGATTACCACCTTCCATAAATTCAGTTTGAATAGCCATGGCGTAGCACTTATAATATTAGAATAACCTGTCCAGCACTTTGCCAAACCAGGATAAGGTTAATTTAATGTGCAGCAAGTCCAAATGAAATGATTTCATGGTTAACAGACAAGTGGATAAAAAAGATAAAGGAAATTGAGTCCCTCTTTTGAGGAGATAATTAATAACGATCTAGGCCAATGACCCTATTATCCTCTCGTGATAACCAGTCGCCCTCTATATTGTAGGGTGGGTCAGGAGTGAGGATATATTTAATTGGACATTTTCTCTTTTCCTTATTGTACATTGTTACAGGTCGTCACATGTTCCTGAATATAGTTTTCAAATACGTCCATCTTGGACCAGCTTAGAAATTCTTGTTGATCTAAGCTGGTCTTTTCATCAGGGACATCCTCTATCTCTCTGTCTCTGTCTGTCTGTTTCTCTCTTAGCAAGATGCACTGTGACATGAAGATTTGTTTTTAGCCCCCATTGTCTCTCGCTAGTGTCGTAAAGTCTGGTGGAAACATTAAACACAGTAGAGAGGATGCAGCTAGTGGGAGATTCACAGCGTGAGAGCTCACTCAATCAGCGCTCAGCTGCGGGCCTCAGATCCGGTCCTTTGGATTCTGCTCACAGTTCCTACCAGGCCACATATGACTGCGTCTCTCAGAGAATTTATCTAGCTCTGGAATTTGATTTAAAGAACTCCCATCAGCCAAAAATAGTGTCAGTTCCCTCTAATCAGTAATCAGTAGACTGAACCGGAAACTGGCATGTATTGACTCATGTCAAGCTTTTGAGTGACTTAAGTCTCAGGCAGGGGTGGACGTGCTCTAATCAAGCCAAGCACCATTGATTTCTCTTTTAGATAGAAAGAGGTAGAAGTAAACTGAAGACTTTAGAGTAGTAGTTTGGGATTTAAAAAAAAGAGAAACTAAAACTTTGCATTAAAGATGTATACAGTATAATGTTTTGATCCAATAATGCCAGGGAGACACTTAAAGGTAGGGTAGGTCGTTTTTGGTCTAATAAACTTTTTCCCAAATTTGTTTAAACTTTCTATATATATCAATGCATAATTAAAATGTAAGTACTCTGATAAAAAGAGTATAAAAATCGAGTGACTCTAGACCGTTTAATCTGCACTAAACACAGCTCATTATTTCCTTCCGGGACGAAACAATGGATTGGCTTAGGCGACTGTCACTCTCTCGCAACCATGGCAACACCCCCGCTGCTACATGCGCTGCCCACATGCGCGCACTCGTTTGACTCGAGGAGGGCAAGAGACTAGTAAGAGACACAATTACATGCAAAAACACGGCGTATATGTTATGAATCTTACACGAAATTCACCTTCATCACAGTGTAACTGATTGTAATGGGAAAACGTGTATCAGTGCAACCTGTTTTTAGCTTTGCTTTATGTTACTAGCTCGTTAACGAATCAAACTCAATATATTTTAAACTTTACCAGTATCGATATGCTAGCTTGATAGTGAGTACTAACAGCCATGTTAGTTGTTTATATTCATAATGATAAAGTTAGGTATTTTATTACATGTGAGTCTGACATGATGTCACTACATGCACTGCTCCTCTCTGCTCGGCGCTGGTAAGCGAGTCCTCCAGCTGTGAGCTGTCGGCATCGCGCGTTCATGTGTTTTGGGGGCGTGGTTTTGGAAGGAGCCCAGAATGGAGGGGGTGGAAGTGAATGGAGATAAGTAGCTGTGTTTATTACAGCCCTGAGAGGACTACAGACACTCGATTTTTATACTCTCTTTTCCAGAGTACTTATATTTTAATTATGCATTGATATATATAGAAAGTTTAAACAAATTTGGCAAAAAGTTTTTAAAAAAATTCCTACCTACAATACCTTTAATGACTAGCTGAAACATTCTAAGACTGAACTGAACCCACTTACAGACTGTTTCCAATGACCAGTGATGAGAATAACGGCGTTATAAATAAACGGCGTTACTAACGGCGTTATCTTTTTCAGTAACGAGTAATCAAACGAATTACTGATTCCCACGTTACAACGCAGTTACCGTTACTGACAAAAAAAATGTGGCGTTACTATAATTGAACTCACTGAAGCGGTTTTCATCCGAGTAGCCTCTCTCTCCGCCATAGGACCTGCAAAGAAAAAACTTGGTGTGTGTGTTTATGAGGCGCCGGAGTGGACAAAAGCGAAGCGAACGGCGCGACTCGCGAGCGCGCTCAATGCGCGAGAGAGACCGAATGTGTCCGAGAGCGCGCTCAACAGTTGGGCAAGAGAGCAACGTTAATTAATTTACATGGTTATTCAAATAAAATCTAAAAAATTACCTACAGGGAACGTTTAGGTTATAAAATAAAACCCGAAAATAACCTGCAGGGAACATTCACAGAAAACATCTTTGTTTGACCGGTTGTAAACACGTGCGGGAAATATGTCTAGAATTTGGCTTAAATAACCTCTGATGATGACGTTCGCTATAGGTTATAAAAATAAACCCCCAAAATATTATATTTTAGTATTATATATTTTTTTTTGTGTAAATTGTGCAGTATTATATTGAGAGAGCACTTGTTAAACTGTTTACTTTTGTTAGGAAGAAAATACTTAGGCTACAGTAGGCCTATGTCTACTAGTTGTGAAGTTGTGTAACAGTTTTATCATTTTAATATGCACAAAGAGTATGTATATTTTTTTTAATTATTTATTCATTTTTGGTACATTTCTTAAGAAGCATAATTTATTTTTAAACTTATTTGTTGGCCAGTTGGGGTCTGTGCGATATTAAGTATAAACCATCTATAATGTTTTATTGTTCTACTATAGTAATGCTAATATTTAGAATAATATATATATTGAATTTAATAGGCGTCTCTCACATTGTCCCACAGCAACATTAAAATAGAATAAATTATTATTGTAAAACATTGAACACTAATCTACACTATTAAGTGTCCATTTAATTAATTTAACATATTTAATACTGGGGGCATCCAAATTATTTGACATAGGCCTATTTAAATATTTTTTTTTTCTTAAGTAGCGCAATAGTTACTTTCTCTGGTAATTTGTTACTTTTATAATGATGTAACTCAGTTACTAACTCAGTTACTATTTGTGAGAAGTAACTAGTAACTATAACTAGTTACTTTTTTTAAGTAACATGCTCAACACTGCCAATGACTGGAGCAGATTTCAAACACCAACTGAACGCAACTGTCTCTGACTCTGTGCGTTTGTGCATGATCATTTGTAAGTATCAAATTTCATTCATAATCGGCCTTACAGTAGTTAAGTGTGTCCCCGGCTTAAGTCCCCGTGGGTGTTTTTTTATTACTTAATAATGGGCATCCATCCATCCATCTCAAAAGGAAACCACACAACAAAGTATGAATTAAATTAGCATTGATGTGCCATATTTACTGTATAATAAGAATTGAAACTAAGTGTTGTTGTTTTTTTTTACTTTCTGATGCCAAGGACCACCAAATCACCTTGCAACCCCATTCCTAAAATATCAAAGCAGCTGCATATTTGTCTATGTATTAGAACCATTTATGCTGTGTGCGATAAACAAGGGTTATATTGTAAAGACAACATGCAATGTGCAAAATTATTTGATTGGCTTTTGTATTTATATCATATCAAAGCCAAAATAGAAAAAAAGATCTGGAAAATATTATTTGAACTGTTAAGAAAAAACATTTTCAGTTAAATTTAAAGCATTATGTAACATGCTAATACACTCACCTAAAGGATTATTAGGAACACCATACTAATACTGTGTTTGACACCCTTTCGCCTTCAGAACTGCCTTAATTCTACGTGGCATTGATTCAACAAGGTGCTGAAAGCATTCTTTAGAAATGTTGGCCCATATTGATAGGATAGCATCTTGCAGTTGATGGAGATTTGTAGGATGCACATCCAGGGCACGAAGCTCCCGTTCCACCACATCCCAAAGATGCTCTATTGGGTTGAGATCTGGTGACTGTGGGGGCCATTTTAGTACAGTGAACTCATTGTCATGTTCAAGAAACCAATTTGAAATGATTCGAGCTTTGTGACATGGTGCATTATCCTGCTGGAAGTAGCCATGGAAGCAGAGGATGGGTACATGGTGGCCATAAAGGGATGGACATGGTCAGAAACAATGCTCAGGTAGGCCGTGGCATTTAAACGATGCCCAATTGGCACTAAGGGGCCTAAAGTGTGCCAAGAAAACATCCCCCACACCATTACACCACCACCACCAGCCTGCACAGTGGTAACAAGGCATGATGGATCCATGTGCTCATTCTGTTTACGCCAAATTCTGACTCTACCATCTGAATGTCTCAACAGAAATCGAGACTCATCAGACCAGGCAACATTTATCCAGTCTTCAACTGTCCAATTTTGTTGAGCTCTTGCAAATTGTAGCCTCTTTTTCCTATTTGTAGTGGAGATGAGTGGTACCCGGTGGGTGTATATATACTTTTTTACATTTTATTTTGCAAAGAAGAACAGACTAATAATTAAGAAATATTCATATTACAAAATTACAGTACACTAACAAATTGCTGTAAAATTTACAGCAACTTACAGCACACCTGTAAGAGCAGCTGTGAATTTACAGTTCTTTAATGTAATCTTTACAGTATGTTACTGTTATTAAATTTGGTCATGTTAGCAATGTGCCAATTCATGTTAGATACTGACTGTCTGTCTGTCTGTCTGTCTGTCTGTCTATCTAGCTTTTGAAACTGCTTAAACTTAAAACCTTCTTACTTAAATCTACTTCAAACTTTACGGTCAGGCTTTCTGAGGCTTTCTCAAGCCAAACTTTTTTTATCTAGTTTAATGTCATGATTTCTGACTAACCAGTCTTAAGAAAGCAGAATTAAACCCAGAACAACTTTCCAATTTGAAATCATCGGGTCAAGGTTTGACTACTTAGCATGGGTTCAGTTCCCAGGGAACCTCAAATGCATTGCCAGGGTTCCCGCGGATCCTTAAAAAGTCTTAAATTAGATTTTTAAAATTTAAGACCATAAAAAGTCTTATAAAGTCTTATTTTTACTTATGAAAGGTCTTAAATTTTAGATGACACTTTGACTTAGACATATCTAAAAGCTTTCAAAATTAAAACTATCTAATTAGCGTACGTATTTTTATTTATTTATTATTCTATCTTTGTGGATTTGCTAGTTCACGTGACATTTCCCGTCACTCGCGAGTCGCGGCAGCATAACTGTCTCCTGCACGCGAGAGGAGAGAAGGAGAAGAAAGGTCGTAAATGTCAGTTCAGTTGTAAGTTCATTCTTTATGTGCGTATGGTGTGCGATGTGTATTGTCTATTATGATATTGTAATCATTGTTTTAACAATGTACGAGGCACTGCGAGCTGACATCGCATTTGTCTCGTGCTTTCACTGCGTGATGTGTGCAGTGTAACTGTTATGTCCCCAAATTAGTTTTTGTCTTATATTTATGTCATATTATGTTCTTATATTAGAATATCACATCAGAAAGAGTGCCGTTTTCCCGTGCACGATTCCAAGTGTGATAGTTAGGTTATACAACTGTTAAATTAACAATAAGTTAACATTGAAACTACTTTTTAGACACAATATTGTTAATATGGTTTGTTTTCCCTTTATTTCGCCGACTATAATTTCAAAATGAAACCGTAGCAGAGTCTCAATGCAACCGACAGCGATGATTTCTTGACTAAAATCCGCGTTTTGAACGAATCACTTGCTTCTTTCCCGAATGAATCCAGTAGCACCTCAATGCAGTACATGAGATCCACGGGGAGGAGTCGGATCAAGATCCAAGGGGTGGAGATGGGTAGGATTAGGGTTGGGTTTAGGGATTAGGGGTGGGTTTAGGGATCAGGGGGCGGAGTTGGGTAGGTTTAGGTGTATGTAAGGTGGGAGGAGTCGGATCTGGATCCGACTCCTCCCCGTGGATTTCATGTTCCGCAGTGAGGACCATCTCAATGAATCAGCCGTTTGAACGAATCGGTTGATTGAATGACTCCCTCAACTCACTTATTAAGACAGTGATTTGCCGCTGCGGTTTCATATTTAAAGTACCCTTTAAATAAAACGTTAAAATTAGAAATCATTTCATATTTAAATATTGAATATTGATTTAAAAATATATATCTCATAGCTTTATTTATGCAGTTGTAAATGGAGTGTAAATCTATTAATGCCACTTCTGATGCCGCTTCTGTCACCTCTGCACTGCAAAGATGGATTTTGATTGAATGATTTAATTTGACTGGTAACAGTGGTACTGTATGATTATTATATAATTAAGTATTATTGTATAATTACTGTATAATTTAATTTGAATGATAGTATTTGACATTAAAGGTGATGCATAACTCTAAATAAGTTTAGAAAAAAATTCCATATATAGGTGAAAATACCCCTGAAAAAATCAATTTAAGGTGGCAAATATTGCCCCTTAATCAAAATATTAATTTCTGTCACTGCTGTGAACTGAACACTGCATAGAATATGAAAAATATGAATATCTTCGTGAGTCAGCTGTCAACAACAGACCTAAACCAGCCATGGCACCAGCACAAAAACACAATCAGTAAAATATCATCTAATTATCATCAACAAAACGTTGAAAATATCAAGATATATTTGTCAATACTGCACAGCCCGTATGTACGGTATTAATTTTGATTTCTTAAGGTCTTAAAAAGGTCTTAAAAAGCCTTAAATTTGACTTTCAAAAGTGTGCAGGAACCCTGATTGCAAGTTGGATAAAAGCGTCTGCCAAATGGATAAAAGTTTAGTTATGTAATGTGCAGGTGATGCAGAGCTATTAATGTGTGTTTTGTGTGAAGTTTAGCTCAGTAACGTATGCTGGTGATGCTCAGAATTACAGCTGGGATTCTCTGACAGAAGAAGTGAGGGCAAAGTACGTAATGATTATGGAGACTCTAATGCTGATTATAATTACATGTGTATTTTTTTGACAGATAAAAAGGGCCTCCGTTGCTTTTTACGGCTGTGCTCTGTGTCTGTTTGTATTAATCTCATTCAATATAACTTCTCCTGTTAAGACATAACTGATAAAGCCAAGCAGGCTACTCATCTTTGGATGAGGACTCTGTAATGTCCCGACTTCACACTTCATAGCAGTGTGCATTAACAGACCATTGCCTTCCACAACCCCATCCTGGAATAACGTAGCCGTGTTACATCTTTGTAAAACAGCTTCTACCCAGATGCCACTCCAGCACAGGGACCGTATCGCACCCCCCTATGTGTCCTCCACTATAAACACAAGCTGCTGTCTGCTGGAGCCCTGCCCTCCGCACTAGCTGGGGAACCCAATAAGACATTTCCAGCAGAACTGCAGCCGTAGATTTGCTTTAAATTGGATCCAGTGCACAGATGGAGGCACCAGTGCTTTTGACCCTCCTCCGGAATGCTGTGGATGTTGTCCTCATTTTGCCTTTTTAGCTGCATCGAGTGACAGTGTTTCAGTGGAGGTGCAAGCGGCGATGACCCTGCTAATTAAGCCAAGAGCCAAACGACTCTGATTCTGTTTTTTGGGTGTTTCGAAAGTTAAAAACAATGGATTTCTTTTAAATGGTACTAAAAAAGAGAACTTTACAGGGGGATAGTTAACTTCAAGTAGTGACACTACTACTGTAACTTGACTAAATTTTTCAACAGCATGACAGCAGTTCAGTTATTTTTAGGGGCTGTCAGTTAAACGCATTATTAATGGCGTTAACGCAAATCCATTTTTAACGGTGTCAATTTTTTTTATCGCGCAATTAACAGTCTTTTTGGCCTAGCAAACTTTGTAGTTTTTTTCACATGCTTTTGCAACAGGACGCGACATGCGCGGCGCTGCGCTATGAAACCCATTAATTTCAATGGCTTGCGCCTCGCGAGGACGTTTTGTTGCTTCGTCGACCAAAGCGCAAGCGGATCTAGCTAGACTGGAAACAAAACAACAGGCATGACGCCGCACACACTTGTTTGGGCTTGCCAGCCGGCCAAATAGTTGGTTAACGTTACGTTTTGAGTGGATGACGAGCACGAGACGCCAAAATGGATGCCAATAAGATTCTGAATGGAAAGTTTACTTTTAAAAAGTTGCCAAATGGTTCCATTGACAAGACCAAAGTGATCTGTGTGTTTTGTCGTTGTGAACTGAGCTATCATCATCGCAGCACGTCCAATCTGAAATACCACTTGATGATGGCCAAGCACACACACACACACACAGCTGATGCGAATTCTCCGCCCCCTCGTCAATATTAGGACCTCGTCAGTATTTCTTTCACCCTTTTATTGATGGACAGTGTTACATTGTGTGAGAGATTATTTGCACCAAGTGAGAATGTTAGTGTGAAATTGAACACAGTATATGCCAAAGTTGTTTTCAATAAAAAACATTTGCACAAAGCAAGCTGATCCACTTTTCCATGTTGATAAGAGCATTAAAATGAGAAAAAATAATAGGACAAAAAGAAATCAAGAGAAATTTAGAATAGATACAAATTAGGGATGCACCGAATCCAGATTTGTGGGGTTTGGCCGAATACCGAATCCACTGGTTAAGATTCTGCCGAATCCGAAACCGAATACCGAATCCTACTCTCATCCTCAGTCCATTAACACAGTAAACACATTAATGAAGTAAACAAAGTGGATTTTTCATTTTATTTTATTACTGTAAATAATAAACACTACTTTTACTTTTATATCTGTAAAAAAAGAAAAGAAAGAATAAGCAACATTATGCATTTTAACAGCGGCGATGTTGTGTAGCCTATTGTTTCCTTGCCACCATGAGACAAATCGGCATTGCAAATTGAACATGTAGCTCGACTTGAATTGCCTTCTTTTCACTGAAAGTACTGCCAAACAACACTTTTTCTGCTCACGAGTTCCATTTTCACTTTCTCACAGCCTACTGCATTCGAACGGTGCACCTACTGTAACGGGTGGAAATAAGGTGTGGCCCCTTTAAGAACTGCGCACTCCCTCTTGAACTGTCTGTAGTCTGTATTGTATGTGCCGTGCGCCTCGAACACATGCCCATGTATGCGGGTTATTTCTGTTTGATGCTCATTTTTTACCTTATTTTGTTAAGTAACGCTGTGGATGGTAGAACGTGTGACATACAGTTACACAAGTTCGATTGTGGAATAAAGTGCGAGTTGTGAGATGCTAATCGCCTCCGTGAGTCTGTGAGCTATCCCTATTTTTCTTCCTGACACAACGCGTTACACTACAGGCTTGTTCGACTTGAACCGGCGCTGCACAGACAGATCAGTTTATGACATCAAAGTACCGCGAGAGCAATTCAAAAGCATAAGGAGCCGTCTGCTCTCTATTCGTTCACGCGGTACTTTTATGTCATTCACTGATCGGTGACTTCGACGTAGCGCGCATAGTGCAAGCCTAGGGTTCGGTTCGGTGGAAAAAAATTCTGAGGTTCGGCAGAAACCGAACCCCGTTAAAAAGCCTAATATTCGGCCGAAGCCGAATCCTGGATTCGGTGCATCCCTAATAAAAATGTGCGATTAATCGCGAGTTAACTATGACATTAATGCGATTAATCGCGATTAAATATTTTTATCGTTTGACAGCACTAGTTATTTTCTAAATAGTGTAGCATCTCTAGTAACAAAGTACTTAATTCAACGAGTAGCACTGTACCTCACTGTTTTTAATGTGCAAGCTGAAGAAATAATAAAACAGTCTATACAATGTGTTATGTTTTCGGTTATGTGAATTAGGTGTAATATTTAGTATAAACTTAACTCTTCAAGTATTATTATGTCACCCTGATTCAAATTATAATTTATATAGGACAGGTTTTTAATTTTTTACATAACACATTTTTGCCCCCCTAATAACTTAAGTGTTAAACAACTGTTCCCAGCTTGTAATGTAGCTAGCTAACTACTTTTATCAAAGCATTAGCTTGACTGTAGTTTAATTTCTTCAAATTATGACTGGTTTGTAGTTTCCCCAACACTGTATGGCTAGGTAAATAAATCTATATTGCAAATGAGAAAATAATTGCATAGTTCTGACAATTAAATCAACAAATATATTATTTTTCTTTTTACAGACATACTTAGTTAAATAGGAGTCAATACCCTTCTGGAAAATGCAGTTTAAGTTAAGCTGATAGCTATTATTTTAGTTGTTTTCTAGCTAGTTAGCTGGTCCATTATTGACTGGTTATTAGCTGGTCCTGGTTATTGTCCTGAGACCATGATCCAAAAATGTGATTGACCCCCTTTTTGACCAGCAGGTAACTGTTTTTGTTGTTGTAAGATTGTCTATTGTGGCTAATGACTAGCAATGTTATTAGCTTAAAAAAAAATGGATGACTAGAAAATGTATCTTGTTTCAGTTGAATGAATGAAGGAAGCATTTGTATATTGTTTTACTATGTACTGCTACTGTACACACAAGGTACTTTACAATCAAATCAGGGGATCTCTCCTTAACCACCACCAGTGTGCAGCATCCACTTGGATGATGCGACGGCAGCCACTTTACAATGGCACCAGTGCACTCACCACACACCAGCTATAGGTGGAGAGGAGAGAGAGTGATCGAGCCAATTCAATGGATGGGGATTATTAGGAGGCCATGATTGATAAAGGCCAGTGGATGGAATTGGTCAGGACACCAGGGTTACACCCCTACTATTTTACGAGAAGTACCATGGGATTTTTAGGGTGTGTTCACACTTGTAGTGGAAAAAAAAACAATTAGCGTTCACATTGGCATTTTTAACACTGAACCTAAAGATACCGAACCTAAAGGCATAGGGACATAACCACAACCTGATTGGTCGGCTTTTATGACGTTTAGTTCGCAACAGAAATTACCGAACATCCAAAATAATGCTGTGTGCTAGGATAAATGTGCTCGTTGTATGTGCTTAGCCTACTTGAGAACTCGCAAAGAGATTATAAAATGTGTAAAGAAGTCACAAGCAACAGCAAGGAAGGAATCCCTCCGTCACACACACACACATGAAGATCTGATGCAAGGAGACGCGGCTTTGATGCCTGTACCGAACTGTGATGGGCAACATTGCGACTAAACAGGTATGCTTGAGCATTCTGTCATTTTTAGGGCCGCATCTTGTGACATCATGTCCCGTTTTTGGTTTGTTTACATGTCTTTGGTCCATGTTGCGTTCATATTTAATTCAAACCGCACCAGCGTTTGTTTGGAAGCGGACCAAGACCCATCTTTTTAGCGGTCTCAGCCGGCTTGTTTGGTGCACACCAGGGTTCGGATGGCAGCTTTCACACTTATTCAAATGAACCGCACTAACAGAGCAATCACACCAGGGTTTGTTTTAATCGAACCAAAGGGTGTGAACACACCCTTAATGACCAGAAAGAGTCAGGACCTTGGCTTAATGTCTCATCCGAAGGATGGTGCTTGTTACAGTACAGTGTCCCCTTCACTACACCGGGGTGTTAAGAGCATAGACTGTAAAAAAAGAGAACTGAAGCCGCCAGTGTCCCGATATGGCGCTGACATCTTGGGACTTTAGTCTGCGCACTTGCGTTTTCGGGACCAGACATGCGCAGTCGTGAGCAGGAAGTAAAGCCGCGAAATCAAGGCCCCGCCCTCACTCTCGCTGAATCAATCGCAAGCACACGCCCCTGCACTTTTCTTAAAGGATTAGTTCACTTTTAAAAAAACTTTTGCTGATAATTTACTCACCCCCATGTCATCCAAGATGTCCATGTCTTTCTTTCCTCAGTCGAAAAAAAATTAAGGTTTTTGATGAAAACATTCCAGGATTTTTCTCCATATAATGCACTTTGCTGGGCACCAAACGGTTCAAGGTCCTAAAGACAGTTTCAGTGCAAATTGCAAACTGTTCAAATGGCTTTAAACGACACCAGACGATGAATAAGGGTCTTATCAAGCGAAACGATCGCTCATTTAAAAAAGAAATAACAAAGTTTAAGTTTTATAAGCTCAAATACTCGCCTTGCTCTGTTCTGTGTGACTTTCCTGTTCGAACTCGTTCATCAAAATGAACGAATCTTTTTCCGAGTCAATTCGTTCATTTCATTCGTTTAAGGGGGGGTGACACACTCAGTTTCAGTCAATCTCATGTTAATCTTGAGTACCTATAGAGTAATATTGCATCCATCATATCTCCAAAAAGTCTTCAGTTTTATTATATTTATCAAAGAAAGATAGGCTGTACCGAGTCTTTCCGGAAAAAGCCGAGCGGGTGGAGGCGTGCAGTGTGGGCGGAGCTAAATAATCACGAGCGCGCAAAGTTTTAGAACAGTTGTGTGTCTACTCGTGGTTTATGAAGACATGATTTGGTTTTACAATAAACAAACAGACACCTATAGTAGCCACCTAAACAAATGTATTTAAACAAACACACAACATACATCGCATGCTCCATAGATACATTAAATATTCAGGATCATGTTGTTTAGCCTACTTGCTGCGCTTAAGTTACACGTCGATAGACACACAGATATTTGAAGCAGTTCTACTCACCGCCTGCGGTTCCAATGCAAGACCGTTAACCTTTAGTGTTGGGACTGCTCCATCCTTGAGAACTAAACGATTAGCAAATCCGGCTTCGAACTGGGCCTTGTTTATAAAAAAATCATCCTCGAAATGCATGGAACAAACAAGAACACTTGCACAACTGTGTTGATGTTCTGGAAAAACTAACTCCATCCACTGGTCCCTTAACGCTTGATTCTTTGGGAATCTGTGCAGTGTTGTCTTGCCTTGGCAACCGAAAACACACTTCTTTGGTGACATAATCGAGCGCAGCCGATGCACAGCGCTTTGATGGGCATAGGTTACGGCTATCGCTCTACAGCTGCGCGCGCGCCCTTCTGAGAGAAGTGCCCTTAGGACCGTACAAGGAAAATTCCGGCGCATCTGACGTCATACGCGCCCATACTCGAAAAAAACTTTCCGAAACTTGTGACAACCAGGAAGGAGTATTTTGAGAACAGAAATACTCAATCAAACGTACAACTTAATTTTTGAAACTTTGTCCATGTTTAGCATGGGAATCCAACTCTTTAACAGTGTAGAAAACTCACTATGCATGAAATAGCATTTCACCCCCCCTTTAATGAACCAAATGACTCGAAAAAAGATTTGTTCATTTTGATGAACGAGTTCGAACAGGAGAGTCACGAACGTGCATCACAGAACAGAGCAAGGCGAGCATTTGAGCTTATAAAACTTAAACTTTGTTATTTATTTTTTAAATGAGCAATCGTTTCGCTTGATAAGACCCTTATTCATCGTCTGGTGTCGTTTAAAGCCATTTGAACAGTTTGCACTGAAACTGTCTTTTGGACCTTGAACCGTTTGGTGCCCAGCAAAGTGCATTATATGGAGAAAAATCCTGGAATGTTTTCATCAAAAACCTTAATTTCTTTTCGACTGAAGAAAGAAAGACATGGACATCTTGGATGACATGGAGGTGAGTAAATTATCAGCAAAAGTTTTTTTAAAAGTGAACTAATCCTTTAAGTGGCCTCTGTCTGCTCCGTTCCTCTCCAATGATGTCTGCTGATTGCAGTACCTCGTTAAAATAAGGCAAATACAATTACTAACCACATAGTCAACATTATGAAAAAAAGTCCGTTGGGGCTTCAGTGACTACTTCGCACAGAGAACCTGTCAATCACAGCTGTCAATCATGATGTCACAGCACGGTTTTTATAGCATCAAATAACTAACTAAAAACAAACTTATTTTAAAAACAAACACTTGAAATTACATCAACATGATAGAAACTACAGTAAATGACAGAAACTATCTTTGGAAAAAAGATATGTGAAGTGTAATTAAATTTTTTAGTTGGTCTCGCGTTCCGTCCCGTTGAATAACATGGGGAGGCGGGGTTTATGACCTATACTAGGACCGGTCACTGGGGGGCGATCGAGACGTTTTGGCTTCACTTTTGAGGGCTTGTGCGGCACGCTTGGTTAAGACCCACACAGCACCACCTGCTGGCAAGGGGGTAATCCATCGACCGGAAGTTGAAGCCGGCCGGGTGCCGCCATGTTGTAGCAGAACTTCACTTGCGTTAGCATTTCCATTGACTCCCATTCATTTTGGCGTCACTTTGACAGCAAATAACTTTACATCTGAGGCGTTTAAAGACTCCATTTGTCCATTATTTATTTCTAAAGAAACACGACAATGTATAAAGGGCTCCATTACCTTCTATGTTACATTATGGCCCCGTAGAAACAGATTTAGTAAAAATAGGCTAACGATTGCGTCATAACCACTCGACTCTCTGTCGCGCTGTACAGAAATTACCGTACAGACAGGAGGAGAAGCTCGCAGGCAATCGGGGGGACGTCCCTTCAAGGGAGAAGCCCATAGATAATGAGTCCATAAAAGCAACGGAATACTTACTTCTGCTCACTCACGCCAAAGAACTCTTTGCTCACGTTCCCCGTCTCTGCAAGATTAACGTTGGCAATTTTCACGCACAGCTACTAGAAGATTAACGTCTGTCAGACAGGTTGCTCACGTCATCAAGCTTAGTTTGAGTCGGTTTGAGTCTGCGCGTCAGGAACGGAAGTGCTCAAAAATCGCTAAAAATGGGCTTCAACTGTCTCAACTGAGTTCCAATGAGATGGCTCTGTCCACTTCTTATACGGTCTATGCCTGCTGGCCTCGCTAACTTCTCTTCCAACAGCAACTTTGTTTTCACAAGAGGTCTAGGTACTGACCAGGCTCAACCCTTCTTAGCTTCAGTGGGCAATCAATCTTGGGCTACAGGGTGATATGACTGCTGGCATGCAGATGCAGTTAAGCATATAAAACATAAGCATGATATTAAGTCTTCCTTTAGCACCTTGTGACTGCAGGGCTACCTACAGTAAAGACTCTTTCATGTGATGCTTTTCCTGAAATTTTCTTTTTTGCTTACATCTCTGTCACACGGAGAGTATCACCTTCAAATCCCCCCACCTTAATTTCTCCCGGTTCCTTCGCCCCAGTCTCATCTTTCAGGGACACTTTGATCCTACGTTCTCAACGCCTCCCCACTCCGCTGGAAATGGTTTGATGTAGAGAATGGTCGCCTGTGCAGAGGGATGAGTGTGCAGCAACTCGTCCTCTGTGAAATACATCTTTTATTTAGCACAGCCCTGAGACAGCACTTCTGCCTCGCCACACCGCAGTGATAAATGTTCTACACAGGTTTCTGCTGCCACCCACTCCTGAGCTCTGTTAGCACACATGCTAATGGATTCCTGTGCTACACGGTCATCACGGTGATGTAGAAAGTGAAAATAAAATAGTTGATATTTACCAGGCGTTTGGGAGTTTATTTTCAGTCTGATAGCAGTACTATCACTGATATCAATTCTGATATCTTTTTAATAAATGGAAAGAATTTGTGATTTCTGGGAATAAAATGGGTAGTCATTTCACATTATATTTGAAAGTCATCAATTTTAACATTTAATAGGCCTTCAAATTATTAAACATCTGTTTTCATAACAACAATAATTATGAAACATGATCCGTCTTTTAACAACTTTTATTTTAAATGAATGTATAACAAGTGCCAAACATATAATTTAAATAAATGTCATTTAGCTAGATCATTGTTTAGTGTGTCATGACCTCTGATAAGCACCGCTCTCTGTTTGAATGAGTGCTGCGATTGAGCGCTCTGTAGTTTATTGTGTCCTTTCAGCATTTCGGCGCACATTCAGTTGAGCTGAAGGAGAAATAGTTAATATCCTACATTACTATTTCCTTACAAAATTTGTTCGCTTCAGAGGTTGTGTTATGCATAAATTTTTGTGCTAAATAATCACTTTTTACTGATTTACACTTTTTTATGTTACATTTTAATATACATCTGTTACATAAATGGGGACATGTTTTATTGGTCTCACATTTGCGTTCAGTAATTCAATTAGTAATTCCTGTCCTTTATTTAAAAATGTTTTATAAATATACAAACATACTTAAAAAAAAAATACACTACTACTCAAAAGTTGGGGGTCTGTAAGAGATTGAAATGTCTTTGAGAGATGTATCTTACGCTCACTAAAGCTGCATTTATTTGATAAAAAAAATCAAGGTTGCAAAAATACACTAATATAGTTATATTGGGAAATATTATTTTTAAATAACTGCTTAATATTTTAATATATTTTAAAATGTAATTTAGCCTATTTATGTGATGGAAAAGCTGAATTTTCAGTAAACTTCAGTCTTTAGTGTGTCACATGATCCTTCAGAAGTCATTTTAATATTCTGATCTGGTACTTTTCTCACTTTTGTCAATTTTTAGAAGTGTTTTCCTGCTTAATATTTTTGTACGAACTGTGAAAGTTTTTATTTCAGGATTATTTGTTGTATAGAAAGTTATCTCCACTTACTGCTTGCTTTATTTCGTAACCTGCAGATTAAATAATATTTGAGTACTGTATTTCTACAATTTGATCACTATCTAAAACATGTTCTAGTATAAATTCATAACCATTACAAAACAAATTCTTCCCGCACCTTTAAGGAAACATATTTGTTTGAATGCAGACTGGCTCTGAAAAAGACTGTGCCTTATAGAAATTGAATGTAGTTTGAATGATATTGTCTGTTGTTGTTCAGATATCCGGGGCATAGAGAACTTCCTGGACCAGTCGTCTCAGCAGGGGATGGATGTGTCTCTACAGAAGGTGGAATCTAATATTAACATGATGATCACTGGAATGTTCCGCACCATGAGGATGGAAGAGCTCCATCGCTACAGGGACACACTGAGGCGTGCTGTGCTGTTCATGAGCCCAGCCACTGCCAAGGCCTTCATTACTGAGGTACATTCACACACACGCAAGCGAGTATGAATACATATTGCACACCAGCACTGAAAATGTTAACACTTGCATTTCATACAAATGGTTCCCTTTAGACTAATAGATACCTTTGCAATGCACAGATACAAGTAGTGGCCCTCAAATCCAGCCAGCGGGCATTTAATGCAAGGCCTTTAATCTTTCAGTCCATCCGGCATTTAACTAGTTCACATTATGTTGATCTGTGAGGCTCACAGCTCCAAGCAGGATATGATGTCATAGTAAATTGAATATTTTCAGTGCTTTTGTGGCAGATTAAATACAGTATGTGTTGATAAATTCACTGTGGCACTTTTTTTATTATTTTTTATTTTTTTACTATAATGCAAAGCTTTAGTGTTTTCCATTTGGGCCTAAGTAATTCCTATTGGTCATAGTAATTCATTCTGATTGAAAAATGTCACTTGTTTAAATTGGCAATATTTGTAAGGAAGCCATTAAATGGCTTTGCGCTCTCTCTGATAACTCTCTCTGGGAATTAAACCATGAAGTATTGCTTAATCTCACATGCTATTCTCATTCGCCTTTAATTAAAAAATATCCTGTGAAAGCAATCAAAATCCAATTTTGGTTGAACGTGGAATAGGACAGGAACCATAGTGGTTGAGACTGCAGGCAGTTGTAATGACTCTTGGGTGTGGGGATGATAAGTTGATCAGGGGAGCTCAGAGTCTTAAAGATACGCACTTCCGCCAGGGAATCATCGCAGGAAATTTAAAACAGTTTATTGTTTTTGTTATTAGATTTTGACTGGGAAAACATTATTCTCACAGAGTGCGCTTGGCTGCCTTTTTTGGTAGCTTCCAGGAATACATTGGTAATCCCCTTATTGCATGTGCTGCTCATGCATGTATTTTGAAAGGAGGTCGGTCACTCGAACATTACACTTCTGTTCCTATAAACCTAAATTGATGTTTGGAGAGTAAGCTGCAACCTCTTTTAGTGACCTCTCAGCTTGCTTAAATTAATGGTGCATTTTAAATTAAGTCCTTCATTACTTGCTGCAGATTTGTTAAATTAAGTCCTATTGTACATAAAAAAAAAAAAACCTACTAATAATAGCCAATCATCTAAAAAAACTTAAATATTTTTTATAGAATATATAAATAATATTTATATATAAATATTTTTTCATATTATTTAATTTGATTATTTTTAGCTTTTCAGAGTGGTTTTTACCATACTTATATTCAACTACCATTCAAAAGTTTTGGAACAGTAAGTCTCTCTTACCAAGGCTATATTTATTTGATCAAAAATACAGTAAAAACTAACATTGTGAAATCATATTTTAATTTATAGTAACTGTTTTCTATTTTAATATAGTTTAAACTAATTTATTCCTGTAATTGATTGCTGAGTCGATAAATCCAGTCGTCAGCGTCACATGATCATGAAATTAAACATTACTTTCTTAATATTATCAAGTGTAAAAATGGTTGTGCTGCTTAATATTTTTTTTTGTAGAAACTGATATATTTTAACAATGTAAAACACTGAATGGTGGTGTGTTTGTATATGTATACAAAAATAAATAAATAAAGATAGTATAACTGTATTAATTATAATATATTTAAAAAAAAATTTTTTTAGTTTTATTACGTTACTGTTAAATGTAGTTTACCATTGTCAATATAAAATTTTTGTGTGTGTGTATATATATATATATATATATATGGGCTTTGATTGCATTCAGCGAGTGTGTTCTGGTCTTCAAGCACCACAGCAGGGAAGACTATTAAACATCTGTTGTGAGCGTTTATTACCAGGTCTTGAAACTGAGGCTGCAGTGTTCTGGTTTGTTCAGAAACTGTCACATAAAGGAAGTGTATCTGGCTTATCTAAGCCTTTTGTCTGCTCTATAAAGGTGATTTAAATGCCAGTTCATTGTACAAGAGACATTCTGTGTATAGTTAGAGACAAATTGCTCCAATTAGAAGTCATGTTTCAGCATGCAGCTGCTTCTCAGGTGTTTTATGGTCAATTGTGAACATATTTTACTAGAGCTGGTATTTAATAATGACAAAATAAAGAATTGGATTAGTTGCGGAACACCGAGACAGTGCTCCGCCGCACAGTTCATTTGAAACAACCTTCAGAAGTTTCTCAAAAAACAATTCAGCTTTGTCTTTATTGTGTAAGTCTTCAGTGTGCAATACTGTAGTTTGAGGAGTCACATGTATTGAAATAATTGATGCTTTCCTATTCTTATTGTAGAAGTCTTTTACAAGCAGAGAAAAACTTTAATGTGTATAAATCTTTGCACTGGATTCATGCACAGCCCATAGAGCCCCATTAAATAGCCTATATCGCAGATACATGTGCCAAGATTGATGTTTATTGGACAAGAGATTCTAAACATGTAATTTTGGGTCCTGCCCAAACACGCTATGAAAGCATTATAACAACAACGTTGTTGCATATATTCAACAATTTGGCAATGTCACTCTTAACTTGCTAGCAAACATATTAAATAATTTCTGGATCCTGTCCAACACTGACAAAAGGAGGCTCAAATGTATCCAATAGCGTGTGTACTACCTGTCAGAGGAAGTCTGGGAGCGAAGTGAAGAAGTCAGATTGCAAATGGTCTTACTTGGGTGAAGGGTCCCAGGCCAGGCATTTAACAGGAAGTGATCAGCCTCACAGTGGACAGACAGAAGACATGATGGAGGTTGTCAGTGAGGCGAGAGGTGAGGACAAGACTCGACCAGCCGCCTGTCTTTGTGATGCGTGTATGGTGAACAGTCAGAGACAGATGTCCATCACACTTGTGCTGACAAGCTGTCAGAGTATGGAGGGAAACCGTCCACTCCAGTAGACAATTAAGGTATATTGTTTTGATGAAACATGATGGGTTTGCGTAGCCTTGTCTATATATATATATATATATAATATTATTTTAACCTATATAAATAATTGTATTATTTTATATATTTCACGGTAAAAAATGCGGTTTGGCATCTTACTGTCAGTCCCATAGCAAAGAGATGCTACTTCATTTGCAAACATTGTCATAAGCCTCCAGAAAATGGTATTGCATACAGACACTCGTCTGATGCATCCAAGATTAAAGCAAAACTAGCTTTGCCAGATCATTTTCAGTTTGCTCTTCAAAATTAATATTACAGTCCTGTTGTGCTGTGTAGCTCTGACAAAAATCAGCACATTAGTTCCAGAATCCTTCCTCTCGCTACCACAGCAAAATATTTATTCATTTATTTACATTCGAAGCCGTCAGTATCAGGCAGCTGCTGTTTCCCATCAGCCCATGGACTATGCATGATTCACAGGCCTCAGTAACTCGTTAATGTCTGTGGTCACTTTGGCTCAAGGTCACAGTGGTGACGGATGGCCCTGTCCTCACACACACACACAAACACATGCACAGGGACACGCAAACACACACACACACACACACACACACACACACACACACACACAAGCAGGCGTGTTTAGACAAGTCTCTCTAACCACCACCCAAGGTCACGCTCACAGAATCAGACAAACACAGCAGGTGATCTCAGTTGGCACTCGCTGTGACCTTAAGAGCTTTGATTGGATAAGAGGTAAACACAGACAAATCGGAAATTGTAGCATCTGTGTGAGCCGCACCAGAAAAATGTCACAAAATAAAGAAAGACATTACAGAAGCATGGCAAGATAACGCATGACTAAAAGGGTGAGGTTAATATCTTTGAAGGTTAAACAGACAAGAGGCAGTGATTGCTTCCTCTTCAACAGAGTCGCTTATGATAAAGGTATGTCATTAAAATGCCTCCTGATAGAGTCACCAAGCTTCTTTTTTCATTTACATGAGTTTATATTTGAGATGTTCATTCAAGGTGACAATTTGGATGTAGACACTCCGCTGAGCTCTTATGCTGATCGACGTATGAGAAACTTTTCTGCTGCTCAGACAAATCCTTTCCACAGCAGCAGGAAACGGAGAGGCTTTTTCAAATACATTATTTAAAATGGAGTACAGGAGATGATGACTGCTCAGGTTCATTGTATGTTTTATAGCCGACCTGACATCATTGGTGCCTGTGCCGTGGTGACAGACAAGGGGAGTCTTACCTGGTACAAAGAGCCTTTGTGATGAATTGTAATGAGAAGCGCTGCCCTTTTGCCATATAAATTAACAAAGATTTAATGTGTGAGTCCGCATGGTTTTCTAAATCCATTCATTCATATGTGACAATATAAAGTTGTAATGGAAATTATTCAACCCCCATTTCAAATCAGGTTTATTGGCAAAATGTAGACTTTCAGCTATTTGCAATAAACAAATTAAACAAAAGTAATTGAAATAGCTCAACACAACAAATGTTTCAAGTGGTTTCCCCAAATTCAACTGAAAATGCGACATTTAATGACTTCTGCACTCTCAAAATTATTCAACCCCTTCATGGTGTAATGACTCAGACAAATCAAACAATTATTTGTTATATTTAACAAATAATCTTTAAAACTCACTCTGGGGTCTATGGATCCATCCCCCCAAAAGACCAACTAGGGCAAGAAGGGCGTCAGTTACCATGACTACCAACTGATAAAATATGGTCACATGGAAAAGCAGAGGCCATAGGAAAGACCGGCAGCCCTTAAAACAGACTTTCCTGCATTAATTTATAGACGAACTGATCTATAAATGAACATGCACCCCAGGAGATTTTGTGAATGATTATTACGGTCTTGTGTAGTGCATTTTGATACTATTATTTTTTTTGATACTATGTATTTTATGATAGAACCAACGGTCAATGTAACCTCACCTATACCATGTTTGGTCTCTATAAATTTGTACTTTGAAGATCAACTGATCGTATATATGATGTCGATAGCTGCGCAACATATTAGTATTACAAGAATCTTTAATAGTTTCTTCATCAGCAACCAATCCAGCTGCACATGCAAATTTTCCCGCTTGGAAATTCCACATTTCTCATTGGTCAAGCCCAACCCAGAGAGGTGTGACTTTTCTCAGGCTTTATAGAGCCAAATTCAAAGTGACCTACCTCTCTTCTTCTTATTGCTTCTTCTGCTGCTTCTTCGGGTTTATGCGCATGGGGGACCCCACCGGGGCCCATGGGCGCTGGCAGGCCATGACCACACCCTGCTATGTCTTCACTCTCCCAACAGAGTCAGACTGTAATTTCTTCATTCCTACTCGGGAGAAAATTGCAACTTTAGCATCACTAAAATGGGCAATCATCAACTCTTGGCCTTCTCTGTATCTTCGGGTTGCTGTCGTGTGCAAGAAGCCATCGACTCACGGAACCAATGAGATCATCTTCAAAGACGTCACACACTGCTTCTACTGCAAGGGAGATGCAAGTGGCGCACATTTTAAGCAGAGGTTTAATAAGAAGCGGTAGATGCCTCTTAATGAGGTGCTTTGAAAGAAGAAAGCTGATGGTCTTTTCATAGTTAAATTAATATTTTACATATTTTAATTTCCTGCTTCCGGTTTCATTCTGTCACTTACAATTTTACCCATGTATGTGTGATTGTGTGTATGTGTGTTTACATTAGTGGTGTTTGTGATTTAGTTAATAAAACTTGTGCACAATACGTATAGCATTTTTGGTACTTAGTAGAAAACCCATTTGCTGTTATGACCTGCTGCAAACGAGATGTATAACCAGACACCAGCTTCTGGCAGCATTTTTGAGGAATCTTAGGCTATTCTTCATGAGCAATGGCCTCCAGTTCAGTAATATTCTTGGGTTTGCCAAGAACTGCCGCCTTCAAATCCCACCAGAGATTTTTTTATGGGGTTCAATGCAGGTGACTGTGATGGCCACTGTAGAGTCTTTCAGGACTTCTTCTGCAACCAAGTCTTGGTGGAATTTGAGGTATACTTGGGATCATTGTCCTGCTAAAAGGTCCAATGATGCCCAAACTTCAGCTTCCTCACTGACGGTATGACGTTTTCTCCTAGAATTTCCTGATACTTCAATTAATGCATCTTGCCTTCGACACGCTGCAGGTTTTCAGTGCCAGAGGATGCAAAGCAGACCCAGTGCATCACCGAGCCACCACCATGCTTAACTGTAGGAAGAGTGTTCTTTTAAGCATACGTTTCATTCTTCTTCCTCCAGACATACAACTGATCCATAAGGCCGAAAAGTTCCAGTTTTGTTTCATCGCTCCACAGAACAGAATCCTAAAAGTTCTGTGGCTTATTTATATGATTTTGAGCACTTTTCTTGTGCTTTTGGGTCAGTAGCGGTGTAAGTCTTGGAGTTCTGGCATGCATTTAGTATGCGCCTTACTGTGCAAGCTGAAACCTGTTGCCCGTTGCCACCAAGTCTTGCTGCAGGTCTTTTGCAGTCACTTGAGGGTTTTTCTGAACCTGCCTTCTCATAAATCTGGTTGCAGCCGTTGATAGCTGCCTTTTCTGCCCCACCCAGAGTGTAACCACTGTAACCAACAATGTCTCTAGGAACATTTAGTGCCTTCACTATCTTTTTGTATCCTGTTCCTTGTTTGTAAAGTGTGATGATATCTTCTCTTAACTTTTTGGGCCATTCTTTTGACTTGGCCATATTTCTATCATGCACTCAACAAACCTAGCCTAGATATTTCATGTGTTGTAGCTCAAGCACACCTGATGCAACTAATGAAGGCCTTGATTAGTTGCATCAGATATGTTTGAGACATTACCTGTATTGCAGCTCTGTGCTGTTGTGAGGGATTCTATTCGGGGGGTTGAATAATTTTGAGACTGTGGAAGTCATTAATAGTTGCAATTTCAGTTGAAATTTATTGTGTTAACCAGACCTTATTTCAGTAATTTAACCAGAAACCCATTAAAAAACACATTGACTTCAGATGAAACCGGAAGTGGAACAATGCTAACACATTTCTTGGTTTTAGGACTCCTACACCTCCATTCCTCTTCTTGTCATTTGCAATTAAAATTCCACATCTTCATTCAATTTTAATATAACTTTTCTTCTCTCATTTTAAGGCTTTATATTCATATATCAACAATTGGCTTGTTTCTGTTTTGTATTTCCTAAGGAATTGTAGGAAAAACATCCAAAACAAAGTTGATTTTATTGTCTAGATACTCAAAAAGAGCCATGATTGTTTGTATAGTGTTCACAAATCGCGGCCCTACAATTTCCGCACAAACAGTAGTATCTGCTTGTTAAGCTAAGAGAGGAGAAAGATGACACACTTTAGCCTAATTGAAACAAAATTTAGAACTCCAGTAAATCTCCTAAGCCTTGAAAGAGCAATCAAAGAAAACTAAAATTTTCATCATCATCATGAGATAAATGTCTATCATTGTCCATGTTTATTTAACTCAATACTTTGTTGTTGTTGCAGAAAAATGACTCCCTTTGCACAATGCTGAAACATCAGCAAACCATCCAGTGCTGTGTGAGCAAAGGCTTGTATTTATAGCGCAAGGGCCAGCGCCCTCATCTTCGCGTGTTCACCGGGCCACGGCGGTGGCTGATCGGGACGTTACAAGCGGAGATGATTCTTGGAGACGGGGTGGAGGCACTGATTGACGTGTCAGCATTTTTACTGGGGTGGATGGCCACGGCTGTCAGCTGGCAAGCATTTCAGCCCCTATGATGGATTATTTACAGCTCTTGCGCTGCTGTCACTCGCCACATCCTCCGAGCCGCTCCCGAACATTACATGGCCAATTACGCCACACTGGCCATTTTCTCATCTCAATCAAATTATCTCTACATTGTGTTTAATTTCAGTCGCAAAGACCTCAGCCGTTTTTACACAGGTCTGTAGAAACAATATATCACCCTGGGAGTCCTGTAGAATGGGCAAA
This sequence comes from Rhinichthys osculus, assembly GCA_029959095.1. NCBI lineage: Eukaryota > Metazoa > Chordata > Actinopteri > Cypriniformes > Leuciscidae > Rhinichthys > Rhinichthys osculus. The sequence continues at coordinate 18,911,496 of JARWKJ010000017.1, forward strand.
CAGGCTGCCATAAAGCAGTCTTTGGAAAATAGATAACACAGCTAGTGCTGGCTTTTTCGATTAAAGTGGAATGAAGGATGAAGAATGAAATTACTTGCACTAGTATTTCTCTTTAATTCATGCACTTTACTTAAATGGGAAGCTCGCTACTAAGACGTCTGCGGTGGCGAGCGGAGAAGTGCATTGTAAATTCATAAATTTTCCTTTGACTTAGATGGAACCACTGCAGACCTTTTTTCGACAGAATGACGGAAGATGTATTTACTTTTATTTGGGTACATATTTATTTCCGCATGGGCAACAGCATCCAGAATGGCATTGATTGTTATTGATTCACAAGGATGTTTTGGATTAATTGAATTGTAATGATTATTACCGCCATCTGCAACTTTTCAGTTCACAGACTGAAAGCTTGCACTCCTTCAAACCGAAAAATGTCCTGCCTCGTTTGGAATTTGCATTTGGATTTACTTGTAGTTTTGTGCCTGTTGCCTTGGGACCGTCTTATTTCAATGCCATGTATTTTCATTTATTTCTTTGCTATTAATGCTGCAAGTCTCCCATAGAGGAATTTGATGAATAGTGACACAAACATGGCATGTGCTGATAAGCTTACAGTGGCTGGATTACTCCCATAATCCTCTTCCAGCTCGTGGTCCCATTACCCACTGCACAAAGACTCGTGCAGGGGTCACACACCAGGTCACGATTGCATTGTCACCACCCATCATACTTTGCTTCTGCCACCATCGGTCAGGTGCAAACAGCACTTTGTTGGAGTGTTTGATGATATCTGGGGACCTCCATCTTGTGGCAGATTGCTGGATGTTAGATTGATGTGGTTTTTTGGGCAGGAGAGAGACGATACACTGGCATCAAGTTCTCTGGTGTGAGCCCGCGGGGACCTGGCTGAACTATTGCACTTATAAAGCGAGCTCTTGATTATTCAAAGTGTTGTTTTTTGAGCGGTGCAAGTGTGCTTGGATGTTACACAGGGAATAATGAAACAGAACCAGCATCTGAGGATTTTATGGAGTTGAACATGTGTTGGCATCTTGGGATGTGGTATAGCTGAGAGTCAACCACTTTTGAGCCCCTAATGAGAAACTGAGCCTTGAGTGGATGGGGTTGTGAACATTTCCACACATCGCAGAGTTGCAGATTGTTGTTTTTTCCCCATAAATGCCCATTCTTTGAGAACTAACACTCTGACATTCAGGCTCATAAAACATGAAGTACAGTATTATTTGCACAATACTGACAAGGATGCTGATAGAGGGGAGTTGAGACAGTGTTTAGATATTTCACTAAACTTTCCCCTGTGTGTTCTCTTCCCGCCTAGAGTGAAAGCATCTCTATTAGGGCCCTGCTGCACAGATCTTGTGTAGAGAAACAGAAAAGGTTACTTGTCATCAACATTTTTTTTTTTTTTTTGCGATAGCATCTTAGTGTCATATTAAAATAAAAAATGTGTACAAGTTCAAATAAATGTATACATTTATAATGAAAGTCATAATGAGAATAAGTCATAAAGTTTCAAGAATAAAGTCGTAACGTTAAAGTTGTAATATGTTGAGAATAAAGCCAAAGTTATGAGAATAATCATTATGAGCCATATTATATGTATAAAGTTGCGAGTAAAGTAACATAATATGGGACATTATTCTAAATCGCTTCACATTAAAAACATTTTACAAGACTTTCCCATTTGTAGGTTTCTTTTATATATTATGTTTTTTTTTATACATTTTACTTTTTGTTACTTTTAGTCTCATAATATTGCAACTTTAATCCCATATTGCTGTGTTGTAATTAGGTTTGGGCCGATAGACGATGACAGACATCACGATGTTGAGCCGGCAGTGGACAGGACATGCACCGTTATGAATGTCTGTGGGGCTTTTGAATTATCGCCAATTCGGGGACACACAACAACTAGAAAAACTCAACTAATTCTTTGCAGGTTACCTATTTGCATTGGGTTTAAATCCAATATATTTCCAAAAAGGTGATTTTACATTTCGCTTTGAACCAAATCTTCCGCCATCGTAACATGATAAATGAAATCTGACTCCTGCTGCTGATCTATGCTGCGACTCTCTCGGCTTACGCTGCATTGAGTAGACACGTTCAGTTTTTAATTGTAGTGTCTGTTCTGTAACTGAACTAAATTATTTTTGTTACGCTACTATAAAAAAAGAGAGATTGTAAAAGTGAGTGGGTCCAATATCATTGGTCTTAAAAAGTGGGTGGGTCTTGCAACATTAATATTGTATATAATATTATTCTCAAAAAAATATGATTTTGGGTAACCCTTTACAATGTTCCATTTGTTACCATTAGTTAACTACAGTTTTTCTATCCAAAGAGCACCTCAAACTTATTCACTTGAGTCCAGGAAGCGCTTCTCTACAGTTTATAGTTAACTACAGTAGTTTCAATGAACTAACAATTAACAATACTTCTACAGCATTTATTAATCTTAAAAGTTAATCTCAACATTTAATTAATCCATTTTTAAGATCAAAATTTGGATCTGTCAACATTTGTTAATGAACTGTGAACTAACATGAACATGGGCATTTTTATTAACATTACCAAACGTAATAAATGCTGTAAGAATACAGTATATTGCTCATTGTAACAGTTCATGTTAGTTCATGCATTAACTAATGTTAAGAAAGGAGACCTTAGTGTTAAGCGTTACCTGATTGTATTACAGTGTGTTCGGGTGAGATTTTATATATATTTTTTAATTATGACATGACACTAAAAAGCTACTAGTTTGAGGACATACCCAGATTTAAAAATAATATAATAAAAAAGAAACCAGCTCTGACCTTTTTGTAAATTCCATGTGGGTGTGCAGTGTAAAAAAAAAAAAAAAAAAAATCTATTTTATCTTCTACCTTTTCACTTGTTCCACACTTTGCTCAGTGTGGATCAAACATGGTAATGGAGAGAAATTACTTCCATGTTGCCCGCTACAGCTTCTTGCCTCTGCTGTCAACACATGAGCCTGCGAGGCAATTATTTGACTACATTATAATTATTTTATGTTAGGAGCTGCAAAGATGACTGGTTGGGCAAAGAAACATGGGAAATCCTGTCACTTCAACTAAGCAATACTCAGCAAAGACAGGCTTGCTGTTTCAGCTGATCTGTCAAGAGTGCAGAAGCTTGATTATACAGTATAATCTATTAAAACACAGGTGATCAATAGCTCTGATAGTTGCTCTTTGTCATGACACCCTGAACTTGTCGTGTTTTCTCTAGCTCGCCCTTGAGGCCAGAGCACCAGTTTATAGCCACAGTAAATCAGCAGCATATTTACGGTGAGATCAGGACCAAATTATACAAGCAGTTCAGGGTAATTAAGCAAAAGGGGGATGTGAGAAGGATAAAGCTATTGTCCTCAGAAACAAGAAACAATTGTCCTCTGACCTGTTTCCTTATTTCATTTAATTATTTTTAAATTTATTTTATTTTTAATTAAAATTTTGTATTGTAATTTTTTTTATGGCAATGGCAATGCAAGTTATTTTTCTGCAACATGTGGCCAGATTAGTTTTTTTCTCCTCAAACTACATGTCCACAATGGTTGTCGTAGTTATAGCACAAACGTGTAAGTTCACCATGTGTGAGAGTTTAGCAATGGACGTTTTGCCATTCATTTTTTTTTTAATAAGGGCAGTGTCCATGCAAAACAAATGGCCAAAACATTTACAAAAAATAAATATTCTGATTTTGATCGCGCAGACCAAGAGGCATTAACAAAAGTCGGATTTTAATTCGATTTCAAACCACCTTTTACTCCTGTAATGTGATTTATTGCCAAGTAAAATAGGTTATTCAACAAGAGAGAAAAAATTGGCTGGAATGGAGCCAGATCAACTGTAAGTTTGCTAAAACAATGCCTAAACAGCTGTTTGGCTATTGGTTAACATTATTCAGAAGAACAAGAGCAAGTTACATTTTGATGGAATATTATAAAAAAATATATTTTTTGTCTTCAGAATAACATGCACCAATGAATAGTTCACATTAAGGCATCAATGTACATTAAGAAAGTAAATGGGGTCCATTTTGATTTGGTGTTGACTATAATATGACTTTAATGTGATCCTGATGATGTCCAATGAGATTCCACAGAGTGAGTTTTGAAACATTTTGTCATGACTAGCCATTGAAAGCTTAGCTTGATTTGTATTTAGTTTTTTATTTAATTTTTTCCCATGATTATGTAATTATGATTTCACAGCATACCCACATCCAATTTAGACTGTTCCTTTGTTATCAGAGACACAAGTGGCATAATTATGAAGCGTGAACAAGTTATAGTGTTTCTGTATGTGTCTTGAGTGTTGCTGTGTGCATTCATCATCCAAACCTCCGTTACAGGAGACACTGTGCTGCACCCTCAGAGATGATGGCATGATAAGTGTTTTGTGTGCTGTGGAAAGTCACACTACAGATGTGAGATGGGCCACCCTCCTGACAGACTCCACACAGTGGATGAATTATACATGACTAAAGCCCCAGCTCACAGCGAGGCTGGCTGACATTAAGGCAAAATGGCAATTGTGACACATAACAGTTTTGATGTATTTAAAGCGCTCATGCTCGAGCAAGTGTGAGCTAAGTACATAACATGCTGGAATTCACTCTGAAGAATAATGTGCCATGTTGAGGAATTAATCAGTAAACTACCAGAGCCTTTTTCTCCTATTTGTTTCTGCCACATATGGCATTCGTGGTTAGCGGTACAGACTGGTTTTCTATGAGATCTTGTGTTGTCAACTTTGCCAAGAACAAAAAAATGGCTGCTCTTTTTCTTCTTCTTCTTTGTTTACTGTGCATAGTAATCTCATAATCAATAGAAATATGATAAATAATAATTGCACAGGAAGGAAAGTTTTGTTTAGAAGTTATAAGGTCACTACAATGAGGAAGAACTTGTATCTTTTAAAAATATTTTCTAAAGTTTAAAAGGGTCACTTGCATGTAAAAAAAAAAGGGTATTTGTCTTGTTGCTCACTAAAAAACAACAACAATGAAATATTCTTAAAACTACTTCAATTAGTTTGAGAAGCAAAATTGTGTATGATAGTACAACTTGCAGCTTCAGAAAATACTGTATACACTACCCTTAAAAAGCCTAAAGGTTTGTAAGATTTTTTAATGTTTTTGAAAGAAGTCTCTTATATAGCGTTGCAAAAATAGACTAAAACAGTAATATTGTGAAATATTATTATAATTTAAAATAACTGTTTTCTATTATAATATATTTTAAAATGTAATTTATTCCAGTCATGGTAAAGCTGAAGTGTAACCTTGAATTAAATGTATTTTTCTTAAGACATTAGCAAACTGTAAACTGGTTTAAGCATAATCTGTTCCATACACGAAAATATTTTTTTTATCTAGATTTCATCTTTATCCTAACATTTACATTTGGAACAATTCTGTCTGTTTACTTGATCCATTCCACCTGCAAACACATTCACAAGATTAAATATGGAATTTGAAATATGAAAAGTATGTCTCAACGTAGAAACTAAAACTTCTTGGCAAAGTTTCAAGTTAAGTTAAAATTTGGATCAGCTGGGTCACTTATGAGGTAAAAAGAGGTGATGCGGAGGCATATTTGGGCGGTTTGTAGATGTCAAAGTTCACCTCTAATTCTGGTCATCTCTTTCTGGTTTTCTTTAATGAATATGCACCATCTCACCTTCCACTTCCAGGGCTCAGGCAGGTGGAAAATATGAGATAATAACAATAATCTTCATTCCGTGAAAGCACCTGGTTGAAGGACATTGCTTTCACCGTATAATTTAAACAACTGATTGTATTTGAAAGTGGATAGAGCTTGAATGTTTCTCCTTGAAGAAATTTAGTTTTTTTTTTCTTTTTTTTTCTAATGGGTGAATTGTTAAAGGCAGGCCGCAACCACTCGGGCTCATTAGAAAGCAAGGGAAATAAATACGAAGGAAATTAAAGAGATGTGTGATGGTGGTTAACAGTAGCTGCTCATTCTTCAGTGGGTTTTCACATTAGTGCAGGCGGAGACCTTACTGAGGTGACAGCTCTCTGAATGCGGAACTCAGGTACAACATCCTGGATGCGAATTTGTATGGCCTCCCCGTAAATCTCAGGGTTGATTTACAGGTGACAGCACTGCCAAAGAGTGGGAGTCACCGAGTGATCACGGGATTTGATCTCGCAGGCGTAAGACTTTACTTTAACCCACTGTCATTCAGGGGTGTCGTTGCAGCTCGACAGCAAGTCAGACCAGATTCCCAGATATTCATATTCAGACTGTCATTTTGCAAGTTGCAAGTTTTGATCTTTGAAATGCAATGACTGATTATTCTCCTCTGTGGTTGTTAAATGGATAGTTTACTTAAAAATGTATGTTTTGTCCTTGTTTTATCATATAATAAAAGCGAATGCGGTTTCTGTGAAAGTGTCTGTCAAACTTTCAAGAAAAGGGGAAAAAAAGTATCATAGAAGTGCTACATTCCAAGTCTTCTGAAGCCATACAAATTAAGGTCCATTATCTCTTGGCAATAGTGTATCGATGTATATCAATTAGGGCTGGGCAATCTTTTTATTTTTCAATTAATCGTTTTAAAAAAAAATGTGGTCGATTCGATATCTCAAAAACCACGAATCAATCTTTTTTCCCTATGTATTTTTTGCAAACATTGAACATAAAATCTGATTGACGTTAATTTTATTACTAGTCTTCTCCGCTAGATGTCATCCTCTTATTTACCTAGTGCGTTGTTACAGCGGGACCCTGTCATTCATTCTGTGCTGAACATGGCGGATGCAGGTGCGGCCTTTAGCTTGAAAGATGTTTCGGACAGTTGAAGGAACTTTCACTGTCCCTGTTGGACCAGTGCTGCATGGTCACGGAAGTTAATCATTTGCACGCATTTTCAAGCCTTACCAATTTAAAGCTGGAGTCCACAGTTTTTCCTCTTTGTCGCCATCTCTGTTCGAAATCTGCAATTGCAGTTATTCACCGAATTATCAACTTTACGTGAGTTGTACTTCGACACGGCACAGCCCAGATGAATCCAATGTTTGAGGAGAGTGTGCAGCTGTCAGTCACCGCGCCGGTGTGGTTACTGGCATTCAGAATCACAGATTATTCTTTTTGGAAGTATGACCAACATAATAATTCTCACCGGAAAATGTCATCTGAACAAGTAAGTAACATCCACTTTTGTTCTGGTTCTGACATTGCAGTAAATCGCGCTGATTAAATCTAAAAATCGCTTATCTTATCACGCAAAACCGCGCAAATTATACGTTGTTCTCAAATTGTTAATGTTAACAACGTCAGCATTGCGTGACTACATGTAATGTCCTTCCTATATGTATCCTTGTTTTCGCATGGGTCCAGTTGCAGTCTCTTTTTTTCTGTAAGTTAGCCACTCCGAAGTCCGAACGAAGTCTTTTGCATTTTACAACGGGTGAATCTCCAGTTGTCACTGATGATTGTCGTTTGAACCTTTTTGGATCCGCCATCAAATTGATAAGTTTAATTATATCAAGTGCTGTGAGAAAAGGCTATAAATCTCCACCTCCAGCATCCTCACACGCAATATAGCCTACTAGCAGTGTTTGGAATAACGCCGTTTAAAAGAACGGCGGTAGGTAACGACGTTATTTTTTCAGTAACGGGGAAATCTAACTAATTACTTTTTCCGTCGTTACAACGCCGTTAGCGTTACTGGACGTTAAATGCGGTGCATTACTATGCGTTGATTCATGGGCGTCAGTTTGGTTTGAAAGTGCTGGGTACAACGACGCAATATACGTAAATATACGGTTAGTAAAAAATATACTAATGTCATAGAACGGATACCTAATTCAAATAAATAAAACATATCCAGTTAACTAGCAGAGCATTCATTTAGTTCGCTATTAAATAAGAGATCTAGCGCTTAAATCTGTTGTTTTTGAGATCCAGCTGAGCGCTCGTGCTGCTGCGATCAGTGTCATGGATACAGTTGTTCTCTTGTGGCTCGCGGCGCGCGCAGTCTTCACTCGGACGCGCGCTTCAATCTATCGCCGTTGCGGATACTCTATATTCATTCCGGTGAAATCACAAAATAAAATGCACACAAACACAAATGAACAAAACACTTGGAAGTACAGGTTGTTAACTTGACCAGTTGTATCATGTTGAGAGAGTTTGATTTAATTCGCTAGAGTTAAATGCACTTTATATGGTATAACTGTTTACTTTTCTTACAAAGATAATAGTTGAGGTGGAGGATAAACCTCTTGCTGTCTGTCGACGTGCAATAAATATCAAAAGTTACTACAAACACCTGTCTGTTCTACTCATTTCAACTGACTTGTGAAAACTGCTAAAAAAAATCCAAATTCTTTGACATATAGCAACTTTTTTTTAAACAGTAACGCAAATAGCTACTTTCCCTGGTAACGAGTTACTTTTATTATAGAGTAATTCAGTTACTAACTCAGTTACTTTTTGGAACAAGTAGTGAGTAACTATAACTAATTACTTTTTTAAAGTAACGTTCCCAACACTGCCTACTAGCCGAGACTCCTTCTTTATGTGTACAGATGTGACGTAATGACACAAAGACATGCTCGAATCTCCCGCAGAAATCCACCAGTAACACTGGAATTAAAAACGTCTCGGTTACGGATGTAACCCTCGTTCCCTGAGTAGGGAACGGAGACGTTCCGTCGGATGACGACGAATGGGGTTTCGCTTAGAAAGCCAATCGACTTCGAGTACTTCAAAACGAGCCAATGGCAAAGAAATGCCATGGGTCTGCGGAATTTGCATAGCGTAGCACCGCCCCACCTCGTGGGTATAAAAGGAGCACGCTGACAGCAAACCGGCATGTTTTCTTCGCTGAGGAGCCAAGACTGAGGTCAGGCGATCCTCGCGGTACAGCGGAAGTGGCAGACAGACGGAACGTCTCCGTTCCCTACTCAGGGAACGAGGGTTACATCCGTAACCGAGACGTTCCCTTTCGTTGTCACTCCGAGTTCCGTCGGATGACGTCTAATCACGCCACCTTCCCAGCTGTCTTCCAGTGCCCTGCGTAAATCTGAGATCCCTGTCGTGAGACTAACACGGACGAAGGACTCCTATTTAACACAGGAATACCAAGGTACACTGGGGAGCATATCCCAGGTCTTAGGGAAGTATGCAATTACTGCCAACCCAGAGGGGGGGGACTTAGAAATACACATATGACCCGAGGGATGCATATGGGGAATCACTGGGGTGTCCAGCCGCAGGTGGAATATTTCAACCCCAGGGGTGGCAAGGTGGCTTGCCGAGGGAAAGACACATGCTCAGAGAGGCTTACAGTGGGAATACACATGTGGGGGTAGCTCCGGGAGGTACCATGCACACGGGAGGCACCTAGCCGACGCGCAGGCAAAAGACACTGGCGCCGACGTCAGGAGTGCTGGAGGAACTCAGGGCTTTCGGAGAAGCTCACCTGAGGAGAATATCGCACGTATCCAGTCCGTAGAGTGTAATGGCGAGCAAGCGAAGACACCTGAGCGGGTCCGGTACTAGCTGGTTGAAGCGAGTACATGAGAGGACACAGGCTCCACTCGGAGATTGTAGAATCTGGCGAATGTGTTAGGTGTCGCCCAGCCTGCAGCTCTGCAGATGTCTGTTAGCGAGGCGCCATGCGCTAGAGCCCAAGAGGATGCCACACTCCGGGTGGAGTGGGCAGTCACACCAAGGGGGCACGGTCGACCTTGCTGCTGGTATGCCAAAGCAATGGCGTCCACTATCCAGTGAGACAACCTTTGCTTGGAGAGAGCCTTTCCCTTCAGCTTCCCACCATAACAGACAAAGAGCTGGTCTGAGGTCCTGAAACACTGCGTTCTGTCTACATAGATGCGAAGAGCACGTACTGGACAGAGCAGTGCCAAGGCTGGGTCTGCCTCCTCCGGGGGCAGCGCTTGCAGGTTCACCACCTGGTCCCGGAAGGGAGTGGTAGGAACCTTGGGCACATATCCAGGCCGGGGTCTCAGGATCACGTGAGAGTACGCCGGCCCGAATTCCAGGCACGCTTCGTCAACGGAGAATGCGTGCAGGTCCCCTACCCTCTTGATGGAGGCCAATGCAGTCAGAAGCGCCGTCTTCATTGATAGGAAGTTAAGCTCGACTGACTGTAAAGGCTCAAAGGGAGCACTACGCAGGGCAGTTAAGACCACTGCGAGGTCCCAAGAGGGTACGAGAGGAGGGCGAGGAGGATTCAGTCTCCTCGCTCCTCTCAGGAACCTGACGATCAGGTCATGCTTCCCCACCGACTTACCTTCTATAAGATCATGCTGTGCGGCAATAGCGGCGACATAGACCTTGAGGGTGGAGGGAGACAGCCTTCGCTCCAACCCCTCTTGAAGGAAGGAAAGCACGACGTTGATCGAACATCTCCGGGGGTCTTCTCGGTGAGAAGAGCACCAGTTGACGAAGAGGTTCCACTTCAACGCGTAGAGGTGTCTCGTGGACGACGCTCTAGCGGAAGTGATGGTAGCCGCCACCGCTGGTGGCAGGGTACTCAAACCTGCCTCGTCCCGTCCAGGAGCCACACGTGGAGGTTCCAAAGATCGGGACGAGGGTGCCATAGGGTGCCCCGTCCCTGAGAAAGTAGGTCCTTCCTCAGAGGTATGGGCCAAGGAGGTGCTGTCGCGAGGAGTACAAGTTCGGAGAACCAGGTCCGGGTGGGCCAGTACGGCGCGACCAGAGTGACCTGCTCCTCGTCCTCCCTGACCTTGCGCAGGAGTTGCGCAAGAAGGCTCACTGGGGGAAACGCATATTTGCGGCCCCGCGGCCAGCTGTGCGCCAGAGCATCCGTGCCGAGCGTGCCCTCGGTCAGGGAATAATACTGGGCGCAATGGGTCGAGTCGTGAGAGGCAAACAGATCTATCTGTGCGTCCCCGAACTGGTCCCAAATCAGCTGAACCGTCTGGGGATGGAGTCGCCAATCTCCGGGGAGGGGCTGAAGCCGCGACAGCTCGTCGGCTGCGCAGTTCAGGGCTCCAGGGATGAAAATGGCTCGAAGCGACCTCAGATGCTTCTGACTCCATAAGAGGAGGTGGCGGGCGAGTTGCGACATACGGCGGGAGCGCAGACCACCTTGACGGTTGATGTACGCTACAGTCGCGGTATTGTCTGATCGGACTAGTACATGCTGGCCCGAGAGCACGGCTCGGAAGCGGCGCAGGGCGAGCTGTACAGCCAGCAACTCGAGGCAATTGATGTGCCATAAGCGGCGGGGTCCTGTCCAGGAGCCCGCGGCAGCACGTCCATTGCACATGGCACCCCAGCCCGTGGCAGAGGCATCTGTTGATACAACAACATGCCGGGAAGCTCGTTCCAGAGGCACTCCTGCCCGTAGAAAGCTGAGGTTCCCCCACGGGGTGAAGGTCTGACGGCAGGTCGGAGTAACTGGTACTCGGAGCGTGCCGTGTTGCCATGCCCACCTCGGGACTCGGTCGCGAAGCCAAAGCTGAAGCGGTCTCATATGAAGCAATCCGAGCGGCGTTGCCGCGGCTGCAGATGCCATATGCCCCAGGAGCCTCTGAAAAAGTTTCAGTGGAACCGCACTCTTGCCCTCGAACTGTCTCAGGCAAGTCAGCAGTGACTGCGCGCGCTCGCTCGTAAGCTGCGCGGACATGGCGACCGAGTCGATCTCCATACCGAGAAAAGAGATCCTCTGCACGGGGCAAAGTTTGCTCTTCTCCCAGTTGACCCGAAGGCCCAAACGGGCTACATGGCGGAGTACCAAATCCCTGTGTTCGCAAAGCTGATCTCGAGAGTGAGCTAGAATCAGCCAGTCGTCGAGATAGTTCAGAATGCGAACCCCGTGTTCCCGGAGGGGAACAAGGGCTGCCTCGACGACCTTCGTAAAGACGCGAGGGGACAGGGCTAGCCCGAATGGGAGAACTGCGTACTGATATGCCTGCCCCTCGAAAGCAAACCGTAGGAACGGTCTGTGTCGAGGGAGAATGGAGACATGAAAGTAGGCGTCCTTCAGGTCGATCGCTGCAAACCAATCCTGGTGCCGCACACATTCGAAAACGCGTTTGGCGGTGAGCATCTTGAACGGCAGCCTGTGAAGGGAGCGGTTCAATACGCGCAGGTCCAGGATTGGCCGTAACCCACCGGTTTTCTTCGGGACAATGAAGTAGGGGCTGTAAAACCCGGACCTCATTTCGGCTGGAGGGACAGTCTCGATCGCACCCTTCGCCAGCAGGGTAGCAACCTCCGCTCTCATGATAGGGGCATTGCCACCGACCATAGTGGAGCGGACTCCCCTGAAGCGGGGAGGAGACCGCGCGAACTGAATCGCGTAGCCGAGCCTGATCGTTCGTGCGACCCAGCGGGACAGGTTGGGAAGCTCTAACCAAGCTCCCAAGGACTGAACCAGCGGGGTCATGCGAACCACAGACTTCCCGTCGGTGGGGCAGCGAGGCGGTATGACTGACCCAGACGTGGACGGCATAGCGGCCCGGTGTGGGGGTACAGTCATAGACCGCGTCCTGGCAGAGCAGACCAGGGAAGGACGAACGTTCCACGGGGGTCTGCTCTGCCAGGGGTCTGGCGACAGAGGGGGATGAGAGTGGTACGGTCCGGGGACGGCGCGCACTGTCATCCGACTCTGGGACAGAGGAGGACGAGGGGTGCACGGCCCGGGGGCGGCGCACCGTGTCGTCCGAGAACTCTGTGTGCTCAGGGATGAATGTGTTGTTTCTTTCTTTAACCACATTAGGGTGCTGCCCACCCGTGGGTGAGCAGCGGGGAGTGGAGAACAAAAGATTCTCCCCCGGCCCTCCACCGGGGGAAGGAGTGGTCCTGCTACCAGCTCCTGAGAAACACACATCATCCCTGAGCAGCCCGTCTCAGGAGCGCCGCTTGGCCCGGCGTTTAGCGGGGGGCGGGGCTGGAGAGGGCTGGGGCGCCTTCCTGCGACTTCCTCCGCGACCGGGCCCGGGTGGAGGCTGCTGCTTGGGCCGGGCGGGAGGGGGGGGAGTCGCAGGAGGGCGCCCTCGGCGGCGAACAGACTGAGTATTCTGCCCGGTCGGCTGGGTGGAGGCAGCAGCGGGCCGTCGGGGCAGAATGTGCTTGATAGCCTCAGTCTGTTTCTGGGCAGTCGAGAACTGTTGGGCAAAATCCTCGACTGCACCGCCGAAAAGGCCATCTTGCGATATGGGGGTGTCGAGCAGCCGGGACCGCTCGGCATCCTTCATATCGGCAAGATTAAGCCAAAGATGTCTCTCCTGGACCACGGCTGTGGACATCACCAAACCCAGGGAGCGTGCGGTCACCTTCGTCGCTCGGAGAGCAAGGTCGGTGGCGGCGCGCAGCTCATTGAAGAGCCCTGGGTCCGTCCTACCCTCGTGCATGTCCCTGAGCATCTGGGCCTGGTAGACCTGCAGAATGGCCATGGCATGCAAAGAGGTCGCCGCCTGTCCCGCAGCTCTGTAGGACTTCGCCACTAACGTAGACGAGTACCTACAGGCTTTGGATGGGTGCTTTGGCTCACCACGAGACGAAGCGCTCTGAGGACACAGTTGCATCGCAACAGAGCGCTCGACCGGGGGAAGCCCAGTGTACCCACGGGCAGCGGCCTCATCGAGGGGAGGAAAGGCGGATGAGATCATCGAGCGGTCACGGGAAGACATGGGAGTCTTCCAGGACTTCGAGATCTCATCATGCACGTCCGGGAAGAAAGGTATCGGAGCCTGACGCGGACGGGGGTCCGCAGCCTGACCCAGATACCAGTCATCCAGCCGCGAGCGCTCGGGGCAGGGCGGAGGGTTCCACTCTAACCCGATGCTCGCGGCGGCTCGAGACAGCATGGCCGTCATCTCTGGATCTGACTCTGGCACAACTGTAGTCACGCCCGAAGGCGGCAGCCGTGATGAGTCTTCACTTCCAGAAGACTCCGACCCACCTTGTGATGCTGCAATAGACATGGCATCTTCCTCTGGAGCGCCAAAGGAAACCCGCGGGACACCCGAAGATGATCTCGCCGGAATCCCCTGAGCACTCACGGGTTGCAGCATTGGAGAGGGTGCGGCTGGACACGGACTGATAGTCGGCGCTTGGGACCAGACCATCACCCTCAGATCACCCTGGCCACCAGCCGAAGTACTAGCTCTATTTCTAGAGTCAGTAGATCGGGGTGTGGATGAGGGGACCCTCACTCTTGCGAGATCACCGAGTCTTGATCGTAATACTGCGATGGTCATGTCCCCACAGAGAGGACATGAGTCATCCACGAGTGCTGCTCTAGCGTGATCCATGCCCAAACACACTATGCACCACTCGTGCCCATCAGAGTCGTCAACCAGCCTACCGCAACCAGAAGTGCACGGGCGAGGCATCTTTAAAAAGACGTGCCGCGTGCAAGCTCTTTTGTGAGAATAGAAACCTGATTGTGTTGAAGCGCTCGGGGAGAAACACACTCGCCGTCAAACCACAGACAGATAAGCAGGAAGTGCGTCCTCGCCGAAGATCGCCGTCACACCAACACCAGAGAATCTTGCTCGTTGAAGAACTGACAATTTCAGGAATGGCTTGTGGAACGAAGGATCACCTTGGCTCCGAAGCGAAAACATGCCGGTTTGCTGTCAGCGTGCTCCTTTTATACCCACGAGGTGGGGCGGTGCTACGCTATGCAAATTCCGCAGACCCATGGCATTTCTTTGCCATTGGCTCGTTTTGAAGTACTCGAAGTCGATTGGCTTTCTAAGCGAAACCCCATTCGTCGTCATCCGACGGAACTCGGAGTGACAACGAAAGGGAACATTATTACAAGCTTACCGCTTTGAATCGAGCTAAGGTAAGCAGATAGTTTTGAACACTGGCTGGTTATGTATTTTCTCAAATATATATTTTGGATAATTTTTAACCCCAAAAAAGCTACGGACTGCAGCTTTAAGCATTGAAGAGAACTCGTGCACAATGTGTGAGGAGTTTTGTGTGCGCACAGAGCTGCGAGTCTCAGACAGCGTGCAAATAATAAAACAAATTCTCTTTCACGCCTCCTTGCGCCTAAACGATAAAATTCACACAAGTTATCTAAAAGAATATGTACTATACTTTGTACATTTGTGTTGATGTTGTATTGCAAAACAATTTTGCTGCTATTGAGATGGGATACGGGTAAGGTTGGGGAAAGGTTTCGTGGTATGGGTAGGTTAAGGGGTAAGGGAATGGTCAACAGAGTAATTATAGATGTAATTACAGAGATTAATTACATGCAGGTATTTTAAAAAATGTAGTCCTAAAATTAAGTAAATCGTAAAATCATGTGTACACAATAAGTGCATTGTATCAAATGATTAATTTAAATGTCACTACATAGTGGGACCATTTTATCTAACATAACATATGGGCGTATAATACGCTGGGCATGCAGGGAAACGTGTCACCCTCACTTTTAATAAAGCGTAAACTTTTCCCCGCACTTTTTTCGATCAAGTGTGTTCACATTTCCATGGGCCAATGTTAATAAATCAAGACTTAAATTTAAATTAACAGAGAAAATGAATTAAGTTGTAGGGGGTGTAACGTTTCACAAAACTGACTGTTCAGTTTGTACAACGGTTTTGAAGTCACGGTACGCTTTGGTACAGCAGGGGGGAGAAAACTAAACATAAAATTGCTTTTGTTTTTTTAAACAGTGGTTTACTGTCGTTACGTTAATTAGATTATAGTGCATATATTTAGCGATAGTTAATTTCTGTAGCGAACTAAGAAGCTGTGGACACTGAATGATTTGCCTGAGGTAAATGCTATGTGACATTGTTTACAAGCTGTTTTATTGATGTCTTTCTGCCGCTGAAACACTGATTGATCTTTCAACATACCTTTAGATGTTCATTCATGTTTATTCTGTAACTATTAAAGAGGAAGAGAGGATCACGTTCACCCAAACAATAATAATTTCAGACCAAATTTCCCATTCACAGTACATTCTTTAAAATTTTTCCTTTTGTGTTTGATGGAAGAAATAAAGGGGTGAAAATGGTGAACTATCCCTTTAAGGAACATCAGAGATGTAGGTCTATTTGCTAATTTCATGAGCCTGATTTTGCCCAGGAGATGACTCTGTTTAACTTGGACAGATCTTTTGCTTAAGGATTTTCCTAGATTTCAGTGTGAGCATCTCAATCTCCTCTGTGCAAACTTTCAGCTCGCTGCCAGAATCAATACCTTCCTCGTTGGCAATGGACGACACAACTCTCAACATCAACTTTAATTGCATATTCAACAAAGAAAAAAATCAGCATGGATGCAGCTTGGATGGATGCAAATATTTAGCATTTCACTCACTAATATAGAGATATATTTGATCGGGTTAAGCACACTCTGTAACAACCTTGAACTTTTTCTTGGCATTAGGACAAGCCTTAGAGGTGCATCTTAGTCTAGTAGAAGTTATGCCAAATGCTTTAATTAAGCTGAACCATCTGCCTCGGAGTCAAACTTTTGACTGTATATACACAGTCACGTACACTTTTTGTGAGTTACTATAATGACCTCATAAATCCTCAGACATCAACATGATTGGGCCATGTCATTAATACTAACAGCGGCCACTTTGTCTACTACTGTTTGAGTGTCAAGAGGTGGTGATGTACTTTTTTTCTCGATGAAGGCTTCTTGTTAACATATTAGGCTGATCTAAGGAGTTTCATAGGTAATTTAAACATCAGTTACTAAGCTAATAATGCGAAATGTGCTTCTTTTTTCTGAAGCATTACAAAGTCCTATTGCATAAAACAAATATATATTTTTCTATTTTTTCCTGTTTAATATGTGGTTTTGAATTAAAATGTGTGTAATATATATATATATTTTTTTTTTATTAAACTCTTAGTGCAGTTAAGTAGGGTGAAGTGTGGTGGCGAGGAATGGCATGATTTTTTTTATTAGTGTTACCACCCACCTTTGTTGCACTCATTAACATGGTTTAGTGATAAGCAGTTTAATTCTGAATTAATTTGTCGCAGATAAATATGGGAATGTTATATCAGTTTGAGTCACATAGTTAAAAAAACCTACAAGTTAAAAGCCAGATCTGTTACAACCCTCCCCAGTCTCTCCTATCTAACCATTAATGATGAAGACCCCCAGCATAAAGCCCACAGAGCTCTGTTAACCAAGTACAGCCTTCTTGTACCAATTGATGAACATTTTTTATGCCTCTTGTCTCTTTAGTAATTATAAAGTTTATTAGGTGTTTGTGGAAGATTAAAACACTATTAGCGCTGTTCCAGCCGTCAGAATCTCCTGCTGTTCCTTTTGTTTATGACCAAAATGTTTTATGACATCCACATTTAGTCACCTAAACGATTATGGTTAATGAAATGCGGTGCTG
Organism: Rhinichthys osculus; assembly: GCA_029959095.1. Taxonomy (NCBI): domain Eukaryota; kingdom Metazoa; phylum Chordata; class Actinopteri; order Cypriniformes; family Leuciscidae; genus Rhinichthys; species Rhinichthys osculus. Next base: position 18,928,907 of record JARWKJ010000017.1, read on the forward strand.
GTTCAGTGGGCAGGAGAAACATTGGTGAAGGGTACTTCGTTCTTGTGTCATGTTGGTGTGGAGAGAGAGAAGCAAAGATGAGACACAATGGGAAGAACAGTGTGTAGAAACATATGTGGACAGACAGAGAATATAAAACTGATATTATTACAGGCTGTAATACTATGCCTCTGTTATGGATGTCAATTTTATTCTGTTTATTAGTTTCAAAAACCTTTGCCTTATCCACTATTAAACCTTTGAAGAGAAGTCATTAAAAGTTCAACGGAAACCCTGTAGCTGTCAATACTTTTATAATAAATGAAATGCATGATTGGAGCGAGGAGACAGTTCACTCCCTTCCAAATAATTCAGTTTCTAAGTGGCTAAATGTTTCTTTTTCTCTAGGTGGTGGAAACCAATCTCGTGGCTTTTGACTGTCACTGGATCATCATAAATGAGGTGGGTTCCTTCTAACAATTTTGTGAGAAATCCAGTTTATTCTTCTTGTAAGCACATTTGAATATATTTGCATCTTTACATACCGATTTGTCTAAGTGAGAGGCGGACAATGGCTCATTCAGAGCCTGAAGAAGGTGGCCAGATAAGGACAAATTACAGCAGAATGATTTAAATTAGATTTGGCAAGAAGCTAGTAGCGCTCCAAACTAATTCAGCTCTTTCCTTAACGAATAAAGCATTTTTCCAAAATGATCCTGCGACAAGGAGAAGACAATGAAGATATAGACCTTGAACCCATCTGCCTGAATTATAGCTATTTCAATAACTTAAATAATAATATCTATGGTAACCTCTATTAATCTCTCTGGTTTTATATAAAAAGGCCATACAAATCATTTTCTATTGGTAGTTTTAAATAATGGACTTCAGTGCATTATGAAACTGTACTGTAACAAATTCACTCCCCAGGCCAAAAACACCTTGTTCTGAATTACAACAGTTTGAAGCCGGCTAGACTCTATGTTTAGAAACTAGGCTTAACCAGTAATGCTGTTGTATTTTTGATCGATTCTGTTATTGCTGAGACCAGAAGAACTAAGTAAGTGTAAAATAAGGGAAAGTCCACCTAACATTTGCTGTTCCTAGATGTGTGTAGCACCAGCCACTGTGCAAATTTTTACAAAGTTAGGAAAATGTGGCTAAATTTAAACAAAAATATTTTTAAGGTCCTCAATGCAAAGCATCTCTTTCGGGATGCAAACAAGGCATTGACAGCTGCTACTTGAGTCTTAAAGGCACATCAGCAAAAAAAAAAAAGGGAAACCAAGACTCATTTAATTTCAAGAGACTGCCATGACATATTAAATTGTTTCTGGCACAAAATATTTTGACTAACATTATAGGAGCCCCTTTAGTGAGTCCACACATCCCGTTACAAAAATAAATAACACCGAAAAAGTCTGTTTTTGAAGCTCCAAAGATCTATCCATCATAAAAGTAATCCATACGGCTCCAGTGGGTTAATAACGTCCTTCTGAAGCAAAGCATTTTTTAAGAAAAACGTCCATATTTAGAACTTTATAAACTATAATCACTGGCTTCTGGTAATGGACGTACACCAGTCTAGTTCTAGCGAAAGAGTGACCTCTGACCTGACGTATGATGTAGGAGAAGAGTAAGCTTAGGCGAGAGTAGACGCCTCTTGCGGTTCTAACAAATAGGGCTAACTCAAGCTCCTCTTACATTCCTCTTTAAAAAATTTTTTATATAACTCTGATTGGCTGAAAGAAGAAAGTCACATACCGGTACACCTAGGATGGCATTTTTGGGTAAACTAACCCTTTAAGAAAATAAGTACAAGATCAAATGATCTTTCAGCTGCTCAAAATATTATAAGTCAGTTTCTTCTGATCATATAAACTGATTATATAAATTTGATAGAATATTTCAGACTTTGGATAATTTTTTAAAGCCGTCAGACTACTAGGACATTTTAGGCAGGTTGAGAGTTTAGAGCATCTGAGGAAAGTTTTATGTCCTCGTAAATAAAACACAAAGGCACATGACGTTACCTTGACATGTCCCTGTATGGACATGCATTGCTCACGGTTGGCCTTACTTGACAGCACTCATAGGGGACAAAACAACCAGCTGCCAAAACCTGAACCCTAAAATTGGGCCATAACCCTGTAGGCTCGTATTTGTGTCATTCTAATTTAGCGCTCCTAATTAAGCATCAAGGGCCTTTGCGTTTGTCATCCGGGGGTAGAATAAGCCACTCAGTGTCAGTATTTTCTGGTCTGTAAAAGCGTGATGTCCTTGTGCTCTTAAAAGTTGGGCAGCACACTATAAAGGGCTCACATGCCCTCTCGTGATGCCTCCTACATTATTCGCCTTCATTCTTACCCCATTATTAACAGCAGCCCAAACATCGTTTGACAGTGTTCAACTGTGCTTCAGGCGAGATTTTGATTCATCCAATCAGAAACCTTCAAATTACCTTTCAGATAGCAGGTTGCGTTGTAGACAACTTTAATTTTAATCTTATTGAAGGCTGAACGGCTTCGACATTCCAAGTAAGTTTCTCGCCGGTGTGCCACAAGTTCAGATTTAATGACGTACTTCATGAGAGCCAGTCACCAGCAATCACAGCTTTGCAGGTGAGAATGAAACTCAAAAGTGAAGGCTGTCAGAGGGAACAGCTTGGCCGCTCTGAAGTCTACCTTCACTGGGGGACGTTCCCTGTCCATTCTCATCACATCATTCCCAGCTCGCTCACTTTACTCTGCCCGTCTGTGGAAAAGATGTCTTCAGGCTAAAATTAGCAATCATTCCTCCCAAGGCTGCACAAGGACACTCGAGTGCACGCGGTCATGTCTTTCTGCCTTTTGGCAGCACCCTGAATACCCATTCATGAGAATAATTGTAATACTAATGATAATTTTTATGTAGTTATATTTCTTGTATTTAAATTGGACCCAATTTTTAGCTAACTGGGGACTGGAGAATTTGACCTTGACTTGATGAGAGAGGATAACTTTACCATGTGTGAAGAAAGTTTAGTTTGTGTGTCAGAACCAGTGGCAGGTATTAACGTTTTTAATGAAGGAGCAACATTTGTTTAACTGGAACAAATTTTCCCCTTGGTGAGGGCTTTTTTAACCATATAAAAATATAGTGTTGTCCATTTAACTTAATTTCAATCATTTCATAAAATGAATTCAGAATCTGAATAAACACTCTCTAGAAAAAGTACTGTAAATTATATCTATTGATTACTTTATAATCTAATTTATGTTAAACCCACTGTTAGATCACCACATTCACATTTTTAATATCGGAGTCGTCTTGTTTTTGTGGAATTTTGGCCCTGATAGTGGGATTATTCTGTGAACCTGGTTGGTACAGTTTTTTTTAAATATATTTTAAGATATAGTATTTAAGAAAGTTAATCCATTATATACTTTGTTGTTAGGCTGTTTATTATTATTTTATTATCAATAAACATATCAATTGTTAATGTAATCTAATTAAGCTAAACTTTTGTCGCATAGTCCATGCTAAGTAAATATTTTCAGATGACATGCAGTTGAAAGTGTCCCCTGTATAGAAATTGTGTAATTTGTCAACACAAGCATAAAAAAGTCCTGTTTGATTTTAGGCCTGGTTTCACAGACAGGGCTTACAGTAGATCAAGCCAGGATTATGCCTTTGTTTAATTAGGACATTTAAAGCTGCAGTCCGTAGCTTTTCCTCTTTGTCGCCATCTCTCTGTTCGAAATCTGTAACTGCAGTGATTCGCGGAATTACCGTAATTCCTCAAATAAAGACCGGTATTCAAATAAACGCCGGGCCTCTGATAGTGGCCGGGGGCGTGGTCAACGCGGACAAATAAAGGCCGGTCTCAAATTAAGGCCGGGGAAAAAATAGTGTGAATAGGTACACTTTAAATGAGCGTACACTCAAAGACGGACGCGCTCAGCGCTTGTCATATATCACAACTATTCAGTGTTTTTAACCACATGTTTATTTTAGGTTTCAGACATTTAAATAGATATGATTTATAGCAAAACAATAAATTTATAGTTTGTAAAATACACAATGGTCAGGGTTCCCGCGGATCCTTAAAAAGTCTTAAAAAGTCTTAAATTAGATTTTTTAAATTTAAGACCATAAAAAGTCTTATAAAGTCTTATTTTTACTTATGAAAGGTCTTAAATTTTAGATGACACTTTGACTTAGACATATCTAAAAGCTTTCCAAATTAAAACTATCTAATTAGCGTACGTATTTTTATTTATTTATTATTCTATCTTTGTGGATTTGCTAGTTCACGTGACATTTCGCGTCACTCGCGAGTCGCGGCAGCATAACTGTCTCCTGCACGCGAGAGGAGAGAAGGAGAAGAAGGGTCGTAAATGTCAGTTCAGTTGTAAGTTTATTCTTTATGTGCGTGTGGTGTGCGATGTGTATTGTCTATTATGATATTGTAATCATTGGTTTAACAATGTACGAGGCACTGCGAGCTGACATCGCATTTGTCTCGTGCTTGCACTGCGTGATGTGTGCAGTGTAACTGTTATGTCCCCAAATTAGTTTTTGTCTTATATTTATATCATATTATGTTCTTATATTAGAATATCACATCAGAAAGAGTGCCGTTTCCCGTGCACGATTCCAAGTGTGATATGTTATACAACAGTTAAATTAACAATAAGTTAACATTGAAACTACTTTTTAGACACAATATTGTAAATATTGTTTGTTTTCCCTTTATTTCGCCGACTATAATTTTAAAATAAACCGTAGCAGAGTCTCAATGCAACACAGCGATGATTTCTTGACTGAAATCCGCGTTTTGAACGAATCACTTGCTTCTTTCCCGAATGAATTAGCCGTTTGAACGAATCGGTTGAATGAATGACTCCCTCAACTCACTTATTAAGACAGTGATTTGCCGCTGCGGTTTCATATTTAAAGTACCCTTTAAATAAAATGTTAAAATTAGAAATCATTTCATATTTAAATATTGAATATTGATTAAAAAAAAACTGGTTTGACTGGTAACAGTGGTACTGTATGATTATTATATAATTAAGTATTATTGTATAATTACTGTATAATTTAATTTGAATGATAGTATTTGACATTAAAGGTGATGCATAACTCTAAATAAGTTTAGAAAAAATGTCCATATATAGGTGAAAATGCCCCTGAAAAAATCAATTTAAGGTGGCAAATATTGCCTCTTAATTAAAATATTAATTTCTGTCACTGCTGTGAACTGACCACTGCATAGAATATGAAAAATATGAATATCTTCGTGAGTCAGCTGTCAACAGCAGACCTAAACCAGCCATGGCACCAGCACAAAAACACAATCAGTAAAATATCATCTAATTATTATCAACAAAACGTTGAAAATATCAAGACATATTTGTCAATACTGCACAGCCCTAATGTACGGTATTAAATTTGATTTCTTGAGGTCTTAAAAAGGTCTTAAAAAGCCTTAAATTTGACTTTCAAAAGTGTGCAGGAACCCTGATGGTGTCTATGGAAGCACCGAAGCAGCAATAACAATCCATTCAAATATATTTGGCGACGTGTTTTATTCATATCAGATACACAGTGTAACTTAAGTAACTATAAAGTTTAATCTATTCTTCTCCCAGTTCACCGGCAACTTACTTTCATGTATTTCGGGAGAAACTGAAGAATTCACGCGCTGTAACGTAACAAATCCAACAGGAATCTCCGAACTGCGGTGCCCATCTCACGTTACAGATCAAGATCATTTATAAAGGGTTTTAAACGACAAAACAAACTCACTTACACGGATTTGAGAGTCAGAATAGAAGATAGTTGATGACATGGTAAGCAAGTTTGTTAATATTTAGAAATAAAAGCGCTACATCTGTCATACAGCGCTATTTTGGCTGTGGTGAACACGTGCCAAGCATGACGCCTCACCATGGAAACTTGGCTGGCGGGCGGGCGGGGATCGCGAATTAGAAATAAAGGCCTGCCTCTAATAAAAGCCTGCTTCAAATAAAAGCCGGCTACCATCTGCAGTTCAGGTAAATAAAGGCCCCGGCCTTTATTTGAGGAATTACGGTATCATCTTTACGTGGGTTGTAAATCGGCATGAAACAGCGCGGGTGAACACAGTGCTTTGAGGCGAGTGCTGCTGTCAGTCACCGCGCTGTGTGGATACTGTCATACAGAATCACAGATTCACTTTTTGAAAGTTTGACCAACATAAGAATTTTCATAAGAAAATGTCTTCTGAACAAGTAAGTAAAATCCATTTTTGTTCTGACCAACTAAGGGGGAAAAAGCATTCGACATGACGAGCTTTGTTAGATTTAATCAACGCGATTTACAGCAACCGTGCAAATTATAGCCTACTTTGTTCTCAAATTGTTCATGTTAACAACATCAGCATTGCGTGACTAATGTTAAATTTAATGTGTTTTATGGTTACCTGTGTAGTTCAGAATTCATATTCTCCATAATAGCAAAACGAGAAAGGCACAACAAAGGAAACTCCATAACTGTGTGAATTAAGAAAACGTACTGTTACACGATTGAACTATTGAAATGTCTTACTTGTTCAGCAGAAAAAAGCCGTCTCTTCTTCCGTTTTGAACCCCTTCAAAACACGGAGTTCACGCACTTTTCAAAAGCCCCGCCGATGTTTAAATCCTTGTGTTCGCATGAGACGGTTTCTTTCTCTTTCTCTAGCCACTTTAAATCCGAAGTACGAAGTCTTTTGGGTTTTATAACTGCTGAATCTCCAGTTGACACTGATGATTGTTGTTTGGATCTTTCTGGATGCCATAAGTTTAATTATGTAAAGTGCTGCGAGAAAAGCCTATACATCTAAACATCTCGTCACGCGCAGTATAGCCGGCTAGCCGAAACTCCTTTATGTGTACGGGTGTGACGTAATGACGCAAAGACATGCTCGCATTTCCCGCAGAAACCCACCAGTACCACTGGAATTAAAATCATTATTACAAGCTAACCGTTTTGAATCTAGCTATGGCAAGCAGATAGTTTTGACCACTGGCAGAATAAGTTTTTTTTAATATAATTATTTTGGATTATTTTTAACTTAAAAAAGTTACGGACTGGAGCTTTAAGTAGTTTTTATAAACGTGTCTTAGAAGAAAAGAAAAAAACATTACTGGTGTGCATCTTGAGACAAAACAATGCACTGACATATGTTAAGATACAGTATGCCAGTGCAAGTTGCTTTCAGTTAAAACAGCTCAAACACATGCATTTTATGGAATGATAATCTCATAAATGCAGTGTTATTATCTGTTGACTTGATGTTCCAAGCAGAAAAACTAATAAATAGATATAAAAAAAACAACAAAAAACAAAACAAAAAAACATGCATTTTAGTCTGAGACTAGGTTTAAGCCTTGTCTGTGAAACTGGGGGTTAAAGTAAATATGAAATAATTACATATGGATATCTACAGTCACCTGTAGATTAAGAAAAGAAAGTTTAAGAGAACTGGTAGTAATGTTTTGGTTGCTACATTTTGTTTCATATTTAATCTGTACCCCTTTTTCTTTCTCTCAACCAAAAGTTTGTTATTTACTGAAGTGAGAATCATGATTGTAATATTTCCCCTGGTCCTACTTCTGCTCTTTCTTTTCCATTCAAGTGTGAAACAGAAGCTCTTCTCTGCAAGATGCTGTTTGCCTTTGTAGCCTATTTACACTGCATATGGAAAATCTCTTTTCTTTTGACATTTTTTTTTCTTTCTCTGCTCTTTTCCTCTCACGGGATGCAGGAGATTTCAGACATAGATGTGCAGGAGCTGGTGATGAAGTCTATAGGTCGCCTGACCCTGGTGAGACAGACCTTTCCTTTCCCGCAGAACAACAGTCAGCGCTGCGTCAGGAGCAACCACCGCATCAACGCGTCCCTCTGCGACCCCAAAGACCCAAAGGCACAGATGTTAGAGGTGCGATTCATTCCCCCATACTCACATTTATTCATGTCCATTCAAGTTAATCATAAATCATTTGCCTTAAATGCTTTCATTTCCCTTTTGATTGTGTCCATTAACTGTCATCATTAGCCTTTGAGCTAACTTCCTTAGAAAACTGGAAAATGTCAGTGTGAAAATTAGCAATCTTGTTTTGTTGAGTTTTTTAGTTCTTTTCATTATGCCTGTGGGTCCCATTCCTGTTTTCTACTATTTATCCAACTGAATGCATTTTCTCACATGTACATTTTCTCAAATGACAACAGAAATTAACAGATGTGATGTGTATTGAGCCGCATTACATACTGGAAAACATTGCACATTATATCAATACACGCTTTCAAAGCCCCTACTCAATATTAATTCATAGTTGGGTGGGTGTATGTTGGTATCAACAAGGCAAATATATATTTTCAGGAAGACCAGGCGATATTTCAGATATTCACGATATATCACAGGGATTCTAATAATTTTTGCTTTATCATTATTGTTCCTTGTCCTGTGACTTGTGAATGTGAGAGTGTTTAACAGAGATGTTTTAATAGTGTCTATAATTTAAAATTCAGTTGGAAAAATGGCATTAGAGGTTATCATGCTTTTGGTGTACAGGACATACATTGAATATGATTAAATATTCTGTATAATGTTTTACACTATTTTTACTTTCATAAAGAGTTATAAGAGATGAGATATAATATAATTCAGCACTTATTTTCAGAATGTTAGATATGTGGGGACAAGGACTCTGTGTAGTGTTGAATGCCTACTGTATAAGCTGGACGTGTTTGACATTAAGAATTCAGTTCTGCTCAGTGGTCAGGAGTCCAACCCAGAAGAGCCCAATTTTGCCCTGCTCTGAAGCGTATCACATTCCTCTTTCTTGACATATATCCAACCCTCCCTTTGGAATACCCCTTTACACCTCCCGTTCCCTTTAAACCACCAATCACCTTCCCTGGAGAGACCCACTAACTCTTGTACATCAAAAAGACTTAATGGATTTCCCTGGTCACCTGATCTTCTCCCCCCTGAATTTAACCCAGTCTTTGTCTGTTTGCCCCTTTGGCACTGGCAGCTTTGTTGCTTCAGTGGTCTCAACTCCTTCTGCAAATGCTATATCATGAAATGGCCTTCTCGGAAAACAGCCCACCCAAAAACGGCAGCATCTTATGCCATTTCACTTTGTCTCTAAGACATGAAACATACAGGTAAATCAATATGTAAGCCCTTTGTGTTTCTTCTCTTGCAGATGAAAACATACAGCAAACAGGGAAAAGCCACAACGCTTGACAAATAAAACGCTGTTCCTTGGTAGTCTTGTGGATTCCCTGTCAAGTCTGCTTCTTTGGGTCATTGGTCTTTTTGTTCGCCCATTCTCCTGGTAGACGGAGAGTTGTTTTGTGGGAGTCGGGAAGTGTAAATACAAGCACCACTAGTGTTGTGTTGGGATGTCGAACCCTATTCCTTTGAAAAATAGAGTATGATCTCGTCTTAACTCCACTATGTGCGCCAGAAACATTAGATGAGAGCATCATCCCCATCCACACAGTCTGCTTTAAAGCCGATGTACACATATACTGCGTAATTGGCAGTTAGTTTTGTGGATCTCAAAGCCATTACAGCCTTATAGTGGAACGTACCTACAAATGGGTGCTGATGGAGCCAACAGAGCGTGACTCTTAACATAATCAGTATAGCCTTTTCTTTGTGTTTCTCTGATTACTGGTGAACTTATTTTTTCAAAGCGAGTATGCGAATAGTTTACCTGACGAATTGCGTTTTTTACAATTATGGCAACGCAAAGCTGATGGCGAGAGGTTTTTCTCAGCTATTTTTCAACATGGTTTGGATTTACTCAGACACTCGATACAGTGTCAAGTATGCAGTGCAGCGCGGGTTAATAAACAACGCTGGAAACCTAATGACCGCTTCACTCTATTTATTACCTTCTCATTAAAATGGAGACAACACATGGGCCGTGCAATCGATCAGAGCGGAATTAAAAAGCCCTTAAAAAGCTTGGGTATGAGTGCTGATTGTCTTGTATAATACGGTATTGTATTTCAAAGTAATAGAATGTTTTCTGTTTTAAATCTAAAATCAAATTCAAATAAAATTAAATGCATTTTAGCATGTAATTCCATATATACTGTATATGTATGAAAAAATACAAAAAATATATATATATTGTGAAATATTTTTTTTTTAAATGTTTGTAAATAAAATGTGATTTATTCCAAAATGGCAGAGCTCAATTTTTCCGCAGATGTTGCTCAAGTCTTCAGTGTCACGTGATCCTTCAGAAATCATTCTATGAAATTATTACAATTATTTTATTAGATTGGTGATCAAGAAACATTTATTATTATCATTATTATTATTATTATTATTATCAAGGTTGAAAACAGTTGTGCTCCTTAATATTGTTATGGAAACTGTTAGAATGTTTTTTTTTCTTGATTCTGATCACATACTTTTAAATGGTATTGTATATACATTTGGTTTAAAATTACACAGTTGCCATCAATGGTTTACTTCAATTTCAAATGGAGATGCAGAGTATACTTAATTTTCCTGAATAAACTGAGTGTGTCTCATTTTCCATAAATAGAAGCATAGCAGTATGCAGTTATGCTACAAGACTCAATTCCACAGATCCCATATTGATATTTTGATACAAATCCATTTTTGGTCGAGCTTGTTTACATATACTTAGGACAAAACTCTCTGTTTACATTAAAACCTTGCTAAGATGATCGAATTGCCAAGATGATTTTCTTTAATTGACCTGGTTCTATTGTACCATTCCATTTGTTGTCCCTTGTTATTCATGATCACCGTAGCCTATATGTATGGATAGAAATAATGCCACAGATAGCAGGTGTTAAGTGTGTCTTTTCTATTCCTTATTAAACTCCACTGTCTACTAGGGCTTGTTCAATGTGAGCAGCCTGTTGTCATTTCCACTGTAGAGACCTTTCATCCCAGCTGTACCCCCTCAGACATAAATCTTTTTCTTGTAAGAGAATATTAATCTGGTGTCTCTGGCTCTCTGTGCTCACATGGTTTCTTTCTCTTTTTTTCTTCTTTGTTTCCCTGCTGTTTTTTTGTCATCTTGTCAGATCACCAACCGCTACATCTATGACACAGTGCTTCTGCTGGCGAACACCTTCCACAGGAAGCTGGAGGACAGGAAATGGCACAGCATGGCGAGTCTTTCGTGCATCCGCAAGGGCTCCAAACCCTGGCAGGGTGGCAAGTCTATGCTGGATACCGTGAAGAAGGTACAGTACTGTACAGGGCTTGGCGATAAAGATGACGCGTTGCCCTCGCAAACTTAAACTTTTGGTTCTCTGTGATGTACTAAATATATTGCTGTTGTACATCCTGTTTTAAATATATCTGGATAACAAGGTAAAGTTATCCAGATAGCCAACATAGATTGGATTTTGTTGTAATTGCGAAAAAGAATATTCATGGTCTTGGAAGCATTGAACTTTTTATATAATAATTTATAGCTATCATAGGTAACATTTGTAGCGGTGCAATTTTATTTTTATTAATAATTTTACTGTTATTAGTAGTATTACTGTACATACATTGCAATGCATTAAGTGCATTATATTTATAGCTTTTGCAATTAAAAACTTTTTGTAAAAAAAACAAACACATTTCTTCAAATTTCCTTACATTTCCTTTAAAATGCAAAATTATTTAATCATTTACTCACCCTCATGTCATTACAAACCCGTTTAACCTTCTTTTTTTTGGTGGAACACCTTAAACATCCTTGCGCTTTTTAATTAATCATTCAGGCCATTTTGGTGAAGTGGATCAATCAATTGTCTTTTTATTTAACTATTGCAATGCCCGTGCAAAATCTTTTTTTGTGTGTTTTTAGTAATTGTTGGTTTGGTATGTTTGAGTTGCTGAATAGCCTAGGCTACTATTACACAGGAGCCTAAACTCTGAGAAAACTATAACGTTAAGCGCACCAGAATAAAATAAAATATTCAGAATTAAACAGTATAGCTGACTTACAGATTCAGTTAACATCCACAAATGAATAAGCGCGATGATTCAGGGAAGATTCAGACCTTGGCTGGAGCAGCTACACAGTGAACTCCGATAAAACGCTACGCTTGAGCAAACAGTTTGTGAATAGGCTACTACAAATGATGGCCGTGAATAAAATATAATATTCAGATATTTTTAAACCACAACCCTCTAATGTCAGAATGTTTATTTTGGGGAGTGACCAGACCACTCAATGTGCAGTGTGGAGGGGGAGTGGCCAATCAGTGTGCAGTGTGGAGGGGGAGTGGCCACTCAGTGTGCAGTGTGAGAGGGGGAGTGGCCACTCAGTGTGCAGTGTGAGAGTGGGAGTGGCCACTCAGTGTGCAGTGTGGAGGGGGAGTGGCCACTCAGTGTGCAGTGTGGAGGGGGAGTGGCCACTCAGTGTGCAGTGTGGAGGGGGAGTGGCCACTCAGTGTGCAGTGTGAGAGGGGGAGTGGCCACTCAGTGTGCAGTGTGAGAGTGGGAGTGGCCACTCAGTGTGCAGTGTGGAGGGGGAGTGGCCACTCAGTGTGCAGTGTGAGAGTGGGAGTGGCCACTCAGTGTGCAGTGTGGAGGGGGAGTGGCCACTCAATGTGCAGTGTGAGAGGGGGGGTGGCCACTAGGGATGGGACGATACACTTAAACTCACGCCACGATGCACCTCGATATGCCAGGGTCACGATACGATACGTCACGATACGATATCAAAAAAAAAATAAAAAATTACTGTATAACAACAACTTATTCATTTGCTTTGGCCGCCAAAGCAAATGTGTGTCCCGCCAGAGCCTTTTTTGATCGGCGAGTGATGTAGAATGAATTGACTGCTGCGATTGACAGGGCGCATAATGAGCAGAGAGAGAGAGAGAGAGAGAGCCCCGGCCGCGCACGCGCACTCTCACGTCTTCAAACAAAACGAGCGCTGTCTTGCTCTCTCTCCCTCGCGCATATTAATCTAAATCAATTGACACGATAGTAAAAGGTCGGAAGACTGCAGTTTCACGTGGAGCATTTGGAGATTTTTAGAGATTAGAGACTCTAGGCCTACACTCAATGAACAACATCTCAACACTAAATTATAAAGGCCGGTCTCATATAGACGCCTGTCTCAAATACAAGCCAGTGCAGTTCGACGATTTGGGAAAATAAAAGCCCGGGCTATTATTTGAAGTTTTACGGTATATATACATTTGACTCCTTGGTCGGCTGTTTGGGGGCAAGGCAGTTGGTACTGATGCTAATATTTGTTAGCTCGCTGTAGACTGCAGTGTTGTTGTTGCAACATGCGCTGTCTTGACGTGATGACGTACCGCACCGTTCCCCGGATATAATTTTTTTTTTTATTTAGTTTTACCCTGCTTGATCAGCAGATGGTGCTGCCAGCCTCCCACCATAGACTGTATGTCTGCCCCATATACATACACACACACATATAATACACTAAATTATTTATATACTACGCAAATCATGCAGCAGTGCCATCTATCTTTATTTCGCAATCCATTTTTTTTCGACCTCGATGCGCTTCGTCACGTTTTGTATCGCGATATTTTGTCAAACGATATTTTGTCCCATCCCTAGTGGCCACTCAGTGTGCAGTGTGGAGGGGGAGTTGCCACTCAGTGTGCAGTGTGGAGGGGGAGTGGCCACTCAGTGTGCAGTGTGGAGGGGGAGTGGCCACTCAGTGTGCAGTGTGGAGGGGGAGTTGCCACTCAGTGTGCAGTGTGGAGGGGGAGTGGCCACTCAGTGTGCAGTGTGGAGGGGGAGTGGCCACTCAGTGTGCAGTGTGGAGGGGGAGTGGCCACTCAGTGTGCAGTTTGGAGGGGGAGTTGCCACTCAGTGTGCAGTGTGGAGGGGGAGTGGCCACTCAGTGTGCAGTGTGAGAGGGGGAGTGGCCACTCAGTGTGCAGTGTGGAGGGGGAGTGGCCACTCAGTGTGCAGTGTGGAGGGGGAGTGGCCACTCAGTGTGCAGTGTGGAGGGGGAGTTGCCACTCAGTGTGCAGTGTGGAGGGGGAGTGGCCACTCAGTCTGCAGTGTGGAGGGGGAGTTGCCACTCAGTGTGCAGTGTGGAGGGGGAGTGGCCACTCAGTGTGCAGTGTGAGAGGGGGAGTGGCCACTCAGTGTGCAGTGTGGAGGGGGAGTGGCCACTCAGTGTGCAGTGTGGAGGGGGAGTGGCCACTCAGTGTGCAGTGTGGAGGGGGAGTGGCCACTCAGTGTGCAGTGTGGAGGGGGAGTGGCCACTCAGTGTGCAGTGTGGAGGGGGAGTGGCCACTCAGTGTGCAGTTTGAGAGGGGGAGTGGCCACGCAGTGTGGAGGGGGAGTGGCCACTCAGTGTGCAGTGTGGAGGGGGAGTGGCCACTCAGTGTGCAGTGTGGAGGGGGAGTGGCCACTCAGTGTGCAGTGTGGAGGGGGAGTGGCCACTCAGTGTGGAGGGTGGAGGGGGAGTGGCCACTCAGTGTGCAGTGTGGAGGGGGAGTGGCCACTCAGTGTGCAGTGTGGAGGGGGAGTGGCCACTCAGTGTGCAGTGTGGAGGGGGAGTGGCCACTCAGTGTGGAGGGGGAGTGGCCACTCAGTGTGCAGTGTGAGAGGGGGAGTGGCCACTCAGTGTGCAGTGTGAGCCAGAGTGGCCAGCGACTAGAGCGGCAAAAGCTAATGTGTCCTTCTTTTATCAAATAATTTAACAATATCTTTTGGATTTCTAATTCAAACAACGTCAAACTCGGCACTGCACTTACTCGTGCCCGTAGCAAGACAATAGTCAAGTTTGAAATCCATCGGACTAACGGTTCAAGAGATATGCAAATAACATATATGCCCGTTTAAAATTTTGTGTGTGTTTTTAGTAATTGTTGGTTTGGTGTGTTTGAGTACCGTACTTATTGTTACAATTACACAGCAAAAGTTCAGTGACATTTTTATTTGTGCATGGTTGAAAGCAAATACTGATACTGACATAATGACATACAATAAATATGGAAAATTGAACAAGATATATAACTAACTACTGACAATTAACTACTTCTGAATAACTACAATATTCAGAAGTAAACAGTGGAGCTGACTTAATGTTTAGCTGATGTTTAATGTTTAACTGACAGAGTGTTTATTTTTAAACCACAATTTTTAAACCACAACCCTCTCTAATGTCAGAATGTTTGTTTTTAAACCACAACTTCAATGTCTGCTTCTTTAACCAATATATTTAACGATATCTTTTGCATTTCTATTCCAAACAACGTCAAACTCAGCACTGCACTTACTCGTGCCTGTAGCAAGACACCTGTAAAATTTAAAAATCAATTTTTATTAAATAACTTCTATTTTGCTGCATTTGCTCTGTTTGTCACACATAATAATCATATTAGCCTGACAGGATATATTTTTTGTCATTTGATAGCTTTACAGTCCCACTCCCAATCAGTTTCATTGTATTGAAAAGAGTGTCGCAGAATATTCTTTAAAATGCGCCGCCTTGTGTTCCACGGATTTAACATTTAATGGTATAGCATTCATGCACACAAATGCATTGTTAAAAGTCAAAAGACCTGTGAAAATGTTGGCAGTACAAAGTAAAACCTGACTAGGCCATCAAAAAGGTCCTAACTGAGAGCCCTGATGTGATAAAAGAGATGTGATCGGAGTTTGACCTTGGATTCATTTGCATTGGAAACCAAATGACTTTTTGGATTTGAGGACCGTAATGAGCCTCTATCTTTGTTCCGGTTGGGGAGAGGGGGGATAGTGTGATACAGTGAAACTTTCCTCTCTGTCTTCTGCAGGGCTACAGAAATGGTACACTGCTTTGGGTGAGATGACAGTCTATGTTACAGGGCTAGTGACTGAGTGCAGGTTTAACACCGTGCTTGCTGGGGAACGGCTTTACCCCCTGAGGGATGTACTGTTCCTCCTGTATCCACATGTATCTGAACCTCCCTGCCATACCGCAGTAGAGATATCACCTCTCAGCCGGCTCTCACCTCCACACCACTGCTTGTGTGACAGTCGTATTAAAGTAGATAGAGCGATTTATTCAGACTGGGTGACCGCTAGAACACACTGGCTCGTGCCGTCTTCAAATCTGCCTAGATTTTAATGACCTCATTTCCAAGGGATGTCTGAGAGAACGGAAATATATATATATATATATATATATATATATATATATATATATATATATTACAGTACGTAGGCACGTATATGTATGAAATGGTACACTTATTTTACTGTACATCAGCTGCATAATGGCCTTGTATTCAATTCCCGGGAGACTGTTTGGACTGGAATTTTTTTTACAGCTTAATTAGGGGAAGTTTGTGTGTATCGGCTTTACAAAGCAGCAGTTGGTGAACTCATTTGGAAAGCGCTCATCATCTTTTGTAATTGGCTGTCTAATTTTTTCTGTCAGCACTGGTATTGGTAGAGTGAATTTACAACAATTATCTGTCTGCTCATGTGGGTTTTCGCTGGGCAGGACATGTTGTGGGTGCAGTTTAGGAAGGGCTGCCTGAGGACTTTTGCTGGGATAATGCTGCAGAGTTTAAATTAGTGGTGCTAATGAAGAGAGGATGGGAAATTGGGGAGGACAGGAGCGAGGCCCTTTTGCCATTTTTATTCATAGAGATAGTTGAAACAGGAGAGGAAATGGCAGGGACAAGAGCAAATATCACGCATCAAGTTGGACTCAAACACGCATCCTGCCACATGAGGCCCACAGTGTGATACTAACCACTGTCATGCTCTGAGACATTAAGAGATTATTTAGCCATTTATGACAGAATTTGCTCATGATGTTTTTATATGATGATGATGATGATGACGACTTAAAGATGAAGTGTGCAAATATATATATATTTTTGTTTGTTTGTTTGTTATACACTACTGTTCAAATGTTTGGGGTCGATACGATTTATTAATGCTCACCAAGATGGCATTTATTTGAATATTTATTTAGAAAAATCACAAAAAAACCCTGAAATATTATTCATATGTAGTTTTTAACCATATTGTAACTGTTTCCGATTCAAAAATATTTTAAAATGGATTTTTTTGTTGCCATTACTCAAGTCTTCAGTTTCATATGATCCTCAGAAATCATTCTAATATACTGATTTGGTGGTTAAGAAAAAACAACAAAAAACATATTATTATCAATGTTGAAAACTGCTTAATATTTTTTGGGAACTATGAATGAACTAACAATGAGCGACTGTATTTTTATTAACTAACATTAACAAAGATTAACAAATTATTGCCACTATTAATCAATTTAATGCTTCCTACCTAAATAGTAGTGTTAATTTTTTCTCAAGAAAACACTTACTGACCGCAATCTTTTGAACAGTAGTGAAAATTATTATTATTTTTGGAAGTTCATTTTAAATAAAACAAAGCATAAACACTTTCTCCATGTATTAAAGACCTCGATGTTGACACCAAACAGAATCACTTTGTTGATTTGAGTGGTCTGACTGGGTCGGACACGACAATATTGACTCAACCAATGGTGCGCCTTTGGAGTGGCACTTCCTGGCTGATGGGAGGACTGTGTTACTGCCTTAATTATTTCTGTAGTTCTTTGTGGTACCAGTAGTGGTGTGGAAGTTACACACAGTGCTTGCGATAGCATTTAACAAGACATATTTTTATCCACATTTCATTAGATGACAAAGCCATGTCAAATTGAAGCATTTAAGTAAAATCTCACTTTGTTGTTTTTTTACAGGGAGGTGTAAGTGGTCTGACCAGCTCGCTGGAGTTTAATGACAATGGCTCCAACCCCAACATCCACTTTGAGATCCTGGGCACCAACTACGGAGAGGACCGTGGCCGTGGAGTCAGCCGGGTAAGAGACATCACAGTCAGACCCACAATATCGCTTCTAGAAACACAATTGTCTTAACTCAAAGAGCTTTGGGATTTTAATTGATAATCACAGAAGCCTAATGAATTCCATCAGCCTCCCTCAGAGAGGCGCAGTGCATCAGCACACTTTGTTTATCAGTTTTACTGTTGTTTGCTCGTCTGTTCATCACGGCTTTGGTGGAGTGAGGAGGTAGTTAAGCAGCAGTAACATAAGAGTCGTCCCCCAGTGATCCGCAAGATAATTAATCTGTTCTTTCCATTCGTTTGTCGTTAATTACTTTAGTCATATTTATGTGTATTTGCTCATTCAAATATTGGTCCTAATCTGTCTCTGTCTTCCCCACGGAATGTGGATCAATTGCTCATGACAGAACGGCAGCTTTGGAGCTGAATAATGTGCAGATCAGGCCACGCTCCTGGATGGGGATACCCCAATCTCCTCCCGTCTGGAGAAATAAGTTGGACTTTTTTATTTAGCTGGAATAAATGAAATATTTGATTTGTGTCAGTTGCTGATCAGTAAGTCATTTATACATTCCTTGTGGTTACACAAAAGCACTCTGTGGCAAATAAGCACTTTTTAGTATTTAGTAGGAGTGTAACGGTCCATATATTCGTCCTGAACCGTACGGTACAGATGTCACGGTTCAGTGCATGCAGTTGCACGACGAATCCTAGAGGGGGGCGTGCGTGGCTGTGCAATGCTGTTTTCTACCAGTAAAGTACAGAAGAAGAGACGATTGCTCTATGTTTACATCTCTCAACCAGTGTTTCAACTGCGGAAAGATATCAATAAAACAGCTTGAGAATAATATCTCACACAGCATTACATTTACCTCTGGCATTTAGTGTCGACAGCAGGTTAGTTCGCTAGAAAAATTATCTCTAGAGAGAAGCTTTTTGTATATGCACTATATTAGCCTATTCATTATATTTACTTAACCTGTTAGTAATGTCTTGATTATTTAATGTATGTTTAAATAAATTTGTCATGAAAACAAGTTATGACAGCCACTGTTTAAATGATTTTATTTCAAAAATGAATTGAAGTAGAAAATTAACTTTATAATTAGATTTAGAAGTTAATGCAAAACCTGCCTTATGTGCAATTCATAGTATATGTTTTTTTGTTTTTTGTTTTTTGAGTGTTGATTATTATATCTAAAAATAAATAGCAACTAAATTTAATAATTTGGGCTCTGTTGTTAATTGTAACCTTTAATATTGTAGTAATGTGTAATTAATGGCTCCCCATATAGTTTACAGTATAGGTAAGATAGTTTTTTTTTTATTCTTAAGAAATTGTAATTATAATAGAATTTTTTTAAACACATATACACATTTGTTAAAAAAAAACACAGTTTAAAAATGAATCCCCCGCTGTACCGAACCCGTACCGAACCATGACTTCAGTTCTGAGGTACATACCGAACCGTCATGTTTGTTTACCGTTACACCCCTAGTATTTATGGTGCAAACATCTGAGATTTTTCGCTTTCTTTTCTACAATTTTATCATTTGTTATGCAGTAGTGAAAAACGAATTAAATTGAACACCACTTTTTGTTGCACTATAGTTTTAGAGTGCAGTTATAGTATAATTTGCAAGTGCATCAGAACATTAACATGTATGAATATGGCCACTGGAATTGGTGTAAACAGGGCCCCCAAAATTAGCATAATATACTAAATAAAAAAATCTTTGGTTAGTGATTAATTATTATTATTTATTTATTTGCATGTTTGTCTGTCACTTCATTATGAACTGCAACATTACACTTTTTTGAAAATTAATTTAATGATCTTAAAGGGATAGTTCTTCACCCAAGTGCTCCATAAAGGGATAGTTCTTCACCCAAGTGCTCCACACGGCTCAGGGAGTTTAAAAAAGGCCTTCTGAAGCGATGTGTTTGTGTAAGAAAAATATCCATATTTAAAACTTTATAAACTAAAATAACTAGCTTCGGACAGACGGCCGTTCGCATCGATTTACGGCGAAAGAGTAACCTTTGACCTGATGCATGACGCATTGACGAAAGTGGAAGCGCAGAGGATAGAGCAAAACAAAACACCGGTCACGAATTACAAGTCTGAAACGAGAATTTTAAAAGAGAAATGTTGGAGGATTTAAATAAAAGAGAAGATGAGCTCGAGTTTGTTCCCCAACCATATTTGTTTGGGGCGTCAAAGCTTACTGTGAGGGACCAAGCAGTTAAGCAAGAGGAGTCACAAGGGAGGTTCAAAAGTAAGGGTTTTTATTTCCAAAAAATTATTACAACAAAATAAAAATAAAGTTTTGGGCCCGTAAAAGAGGTCAAAATAAACAGACAGTGACTAAAGCTCTGAACATAAGAAACTCAAAAATACAACTGACCTTCAACAAAAGAAACAAAGGGGACTTATATATTGGCTGATCAAACCAATTTTGACACACAAGGGAAGACTAACAACAGCACTACTACATAAACTACAAATAACAGCAAAACCAACCTAAAAACTTATTCCAAAAAGAAATATACTTTTACTTAACCTTAGCTCAACAACAAAAAAAATATTATAATATAAATCTAAACCCCAAAATATCTAAGGAAAAAATAAAGCTACCCCCCCGGACATAACAAGCAGTGGTAGTGTCCAATTAGGCCACCTCCCCTATAAAGCTGCTCCTGCTCCAAGCGCCACCCCTTTAAGCCAGCCGACTTCCTGGATCTTTCCCGGGTGTGGAATCCAACACTGGTAAGCTCAGAAACAAACAGAATGACAATCCAAAAGTAACTAATGGTGCGCGCTCCCAAAAAGATACTTCTGTATGGTCAACTAAATAAAGTATAATGTATGTGAAATTAAGTGTCCTGTGAGTTATTTGTAACTAAATAAATATTTGCAACAAATGTATAATGTGTATGAAAAAGTAGTATATAAACTAAAGAAAACAGCATAAACTCAGGAAAATATAAGTGCATGAGGTTACCGCTTTTAAACTGGTTGTGAGGCCATGGCTGTGGCCATCACACACCCCCCCTCTTCAGAGCTGCTGCTGGGCCAGCGAGAGAGGTAGTCTGCAGTGGTGTTGAACTTGCCAGGGATGTACTGAACTGTAAACCGGAACGGCTGCATGGCAAGGTACCACCTGGTAATCCGCCCATTGGTATATTTCATCCTCTCCAGCCACTGCAGTGCCTTATGGTCAGACTCCAAGGTAAACTCTCTGCCCATCAGGTAATACTTGAAAGAGTCCAGGGCCCATTTGATTGCCAAGGCCTCCTTTTCCACTGTTGAATAGCGGACCTCTCTGGGTAGAAGTTTCCGACTGATATATGCCACCGGATGTCGTTCCTCCTTAGGTCCCTGTAGAAGCACCGCCCCCACACCCCTCTCAGAGGCATCGGTCTGTAATATGAACAGTTTCTCAAAGTTCGGACTATGTAAAACAGGGCTTTTACTCAGAGATTTTTGAATGTCCTTGAAAGCTGCCACTGCCTCCCCCGTCCACTGGACCTGGTTGGGACATCTTGAGCCCGTCTTATCCGTTAGGAGAGCAGCCCTGGCTGAGAAATTGGGGATGAACCGATGGTAAAAGCCAGCCATCCCCAGGAAAGATCTTAGCTGCTTCCTGGTCTGTGGGAGAGGACATGACTCAATTGCATGGATCTTTTGAACTTGAGGTTTAATTAACCCACCTCCAATGGTAAAACCCAGGTACTCAGTTTCCTTCTTGGCCAGGACACATTTAGCTGGATTGATTGTCAAGCCGGCAGAACGTAGGCGGTCAGAGACCACTTTAAGATGCCCCACATGTTCCTCCCACGTTGTGCTGTAGATGACAATATCATCAAGATATGCACAGGAAAACTCAGACAATCCATAGAGAACCTGGTCCATGAGTCTTTGAAACACTGCTGGAGCCCCATGCAGCCCAAATGGTAACACCGTAAACTGGAAAAGCCCCCAGGGAGTTCGGAAGGCTGTCAGTTCCTGAGACTGCTGGGTTAGGGGCACTTGCCAGTAACCCTTACAGAGGTCAATGGTGGTTAGATACTTTGCTTTTCCAAGGCGGTCAATAAGATCATCAATTCGTGGGGTGGGGTAGGAATCAAACTTTGAAATTGAGTTTAGATACCTGAAGTCGATACAAAACCTTATTGTCCCATCTTTCTTCGGAACCAGCACCACGGGATTGCACCACTCACTCTTAGATCGCTGAATTATCCCCAGAGACAGCATGAGGTCAACTTCCTTCTTCAGGGACACCAGGAGGCGCTCTGGTATTCTGTAACTCAACCGTCTTACTGTTGCATCAGGTTTTAATACAATGTCATGTTCAACCAGGTTCGTACGCCCTGGATATTCTTGAAATATGTCCGAGTGAAGTAGAGTTTGTACCTGAGACTGCTGTTCCTTTGACAGATGGCTTACATCAAGCTCTGTGGACACTGGCAAGGGCAGGTACTGATCATCTGCCTCCTCCTCTTCCTTAACACCTCCGCTCTTGGGACCCACTCCTTAAGGAGGTTCACATGAAGTACCCGGCTAGAACGCTGATGCCCTGGAGTGGAGACCTGATAGGTAGTGGGCCCCAACTTTTTCTTCACCTCGAAGGGCCCCTGCCATTTTGCAAGGAGCTTACTGTCACTGGTAGGCAACATAACCAAGACTTTCTGACCCGGTTGAAAGCCTCTCTGTCGAGCTGACTTGTCATACCAAGTCTTTTGGTACTTTTGGGCCTCCTGCATGTGTGTCTGGGCTAGTTCCCCCATTCGCTGCAGTTTCTCTCTCATTTGGACAACATAGGAGATTACATTAATGGTCCCTTCCTTCCCCTGATCTCCTCCCCAAGTGTCCCTCAATAAGGCCAGAGGACCCCTCACCTCGTGACCATAGAGTAGTTCAAAAGGGGAAAAACCTGTGGAAGCCTGAGGTACCTCCCTGTATGCAAAGAGGAGGTAGGGAAGCCAGTGATCCCAGTCAGATCCAGTCTCATTCACAAACTTACGGAGCATTTGCTTGAGGGTCTGATTGAACCGCTCTGTCAGCCCATCTGTTTGCGGGTGGTAGGGTGTAGTACGCACACTCTTTATGCCAAGAAGTTGGTAAACCTGTTTCAAAAGCTTAGACATGAAATTAGTGCCTTGGTCTGTTAAAATTTCACAAGGGAAACCAACTCTTGAGAAAAAATGCACCAAGGAAGAAGCCACGGTTTTTGCTTTAACTGATTTCAATGGGAATACTTCTGGATATTTGGTTGCATAGTCGGTTACTACCAACATGAAGCGGTTTCCTGTTTTGCTTTTCTCCACCGGACCAACAATGTCCATCCCAAGACGCTCAAAGGGGATGCTTGTAACTGGGAGAGGTTGAAGTGGAGCTTTGGAGGGACTTTGCATTGATGTCTTTTGGCACTGAGAGCAGCTTCTACAGAACTGGGCGACGTCAGTTTGCAAACCTGGCCAGTAGAAATGGCGCTTAATACGAGCTGTGGTCTTATGTTTCCCTAAGTGGCCAGCCCAGGGAATGGAGTGACCCAAGGTAAGTACTATTTCTCGGGCCACCTGTGGGACCACTAACTGCTTCACCTGGCCACTCTGATGGTAAAGAACACCGTTCTGTAGGACATACTCATTTTGCTCACCATTAGTATTAGTCTCCTGCTTCCTTCCTCGTGCTCTCTGAAAGAGGGTAGACAAAGTTGGATCATTTTCCTGCATTTGCATCATCTCTGTAGGTATTTGAAAACCCAGGGGCATGTCTGGAGTAATCTCAGCCGGTGGTTGTATAGCAGTGCCCTGAAATTTGTCTTGCCTCCTTTGACTACGAGTCTTGTGAGCTTTCCCGGGACATGTCTCAAACTCTTCATTATAGAAGGGCAAGGCACTAAGGGCTATGGAGTCTGCGTCCACCTGCTTAGCTTGTGCTCTAGTGACCACATTACAACTTTGCACCGGCTTTATCAAGTCATAGAGTACGGGCAGATCTTCACCCAAAACTACAGGGAAAGGTAAGTGATCCGCAACTCCCACATTTAACAGATACATCTGTCCCTCTATCTCCAGATAAATATCGGCAGTGGGGTAATGCTTCTCATCGCCATGTACGCAGCAAATAGGGACCGTCTCAAGGGTACAGATAGCATTAGCTGGTACATATTCTCTCTGCACAAGGGTCTGAGTGCTGCCAGTGTCAATCAGGGCTCTGTGGTTTTCCCCATTGATTTTAACCCAAGCCATTTTCATGGTGTAGTTACCTTTGGGTTCAGGATTAGCACTCTGGCGTGGAACAAAACACATCTGGGTCAGCCTGGCTGGATTCTTCGGGCACATTGGTTTAACATGACCTTCCTGTCCACACAAGTAGCAAATGGGTGTTCTGTTAGGAGCTCTAGGTGGTGTATATTGGTTCTCCCTCATGGGAGGCTTACCCACTCCTGGCGCCGACCTCTGTTGGTACTGAGGGGGTATGGGCCGTTGGCCATCCTTCCCAGCCTTCCCACCCATACTACTCCACGGCTGGCCTTTTTTCCGGGCAGCAACAAACACATCAGCAAGTGTGGCAGCTTCAGCAGCAGATTTCGGCCCATGCTCCTTTACCCAAACCTGAAGCTCAGGGGACAGCATTCTCAAGTATTGTTCCATGATCAGGATTTCACTAATTTCATGAAGTGTTTTACCTTGCGGTTGGATCCACTTTACATACAGCTCTTTAAGCCTCACATACAGCTCCTTAGGACTTTCCTCAGGTTCCACATAGAGGGATCTGAACCTCTGCCTGTAGGTCTCAGGGTTAATATCATATTTTTTCAGAATTGTTGTTTTCACTTTATCATATTCATGAGCATCGTCTATATCCATATGCACATAGGCTCCTCTGGCCTTACCCGTCAGCAGTGGGAGGAGACGAAAAACCCAGTCCATCTTTGGCCACCGACATGCTACTGCAATTCTCTCAAAGGTAATTAGAAAATGTTCCACATCATCATTTTCTGTTAATTTTTCTAGTCTAGGCTCATGAAAAGATCGAGACTGACCTGCTGCAGACATGGTGGGGTGGATCGACTCTATAGAGGGTGAGGCTTGGGCCTTTGGATGATTCACATTCAAATCATAGTCCTCAGAGGGATCTGGCACTGTAGAAGCAGGCTCTAGTACTGGAGATGTGCGAACCTCCACCTCCTGCTGCAGAAGGCGAAACTGATGCTGTAGTGCTTTGAACTGGTACTCCTGGCGGTTAGCTTCCTCTCTCAATTTTGCTTCCCTGGTCTCCTGTTGACCCATAAATGACCGCATGATCCCAGCCAGGTCACTCAGCGTTGGCTCTCTGCCATCTTCATCCTCCCCACTTGGTGCTCCATTTAGTGCTTCACCTTCCATTGCGTCCTCACCTTCCGGCGGGTGTCCTCTCTCTATATGGGTTGACTCAGTCTTCTTATTCTCTGTCCGGCCGCCTCTTGTCGCTCTCCCTCCTCGCATACTTCCCCAAAAATGGAGGAGAAAAAAAAACACTAAGATGGCGGAGGGAAAAAAAAAAAAAAAAAAAAAAAAACACCTTGTACTCCTCAACTGGCTAGTCCCACCGCTGCCACCATATGTGAGGGACCAAGCAGTTAAGCAAGAGGAGTCACAAGGGAGGTTCAAAAGTAAGGGTTTTTATTTCCAAAAAATTATTACAACAAAATAAAAATAAAGTTTTGGGCCCGTAAAAGAGGTCAAAATAAACAGACAGTGACTAAAGCTCTGAACATAAGAAACTCAAAAATACAACTGACCTTCAACAAAAGAAACAAAGGGGACTTATATATTGGCTGATCAAACCAATTTTGACACACAAGGGAAGACTAACAACAGCACTACTACATAAACTACAAATAACAGCAAAACCAACCTAAAAACTTATTCCAAAAAGAAATATACTTTTACTTAACCTTAGCTCAACAACAAAAAAAATATTATAATATAAATCTAAACCCCAAAATATCTAAGGAAAAAATAAAGCTACCCCCCCCGGACATAACAAGCAGTGGTAGTGTCCAATTAGGCCACCTCCCCTATAAAGCTGCTCCTGCTCCAAGCGCCACCCCTTTAAGCCAGCCGACTTCCTGGATCTTTCCCGGGTGTGGAATCCAACACTGGTAAGCTCAGAAACAAACAGAATGACAATCCAAAAGTAACTAATGGTGCGCGCTCCCAAAAAGATACTTCTGTATGGTCAACTAAATAAAGTATAATGTATGTGAAATTAAGTGTCCTGTGAGTTATTTGTAACTAAATAAATATTTGCAACAAATGTATAATGTGTATGAAAAAGTAGTATATAAACTAAAGAAAACAGCATAAACTCAGGAAAATATAAGTGCATGAGGTTACCGCTTTTAAACTGGTTGTGAGGCCATGGCTGTGGCCATCACACTTACCCTACTCCTACATTGCATCAGGGGTTACTCTTTTGGCGTGAGTCAACTTGCGTAGGCCGTCTGCCGGAAGCGAACCCATCACTTTGCTTCAGAAGGCCTTTATTAAACCCTGGAGCCGTATTGATTACTTTTATGATGGATGGATGCACTTTTTTGGTCATCCTCATCCTCCATTCACTCCCCTTATAAAGCTTGAAAGAGCCTGGATATTTTTTAATATAACTCCAATTGTGTTTGTCTGATAGAAGATAGTCATATACACCTAGATTGGCTTGAGGGTGAGTAAATCATGGGGTAATTTCCATTTTTGGGTAAACTGTCCCTTTAACCCATGCCATTGTAGGTGATGCGCACAATTCAAACCATCTACTAAAGACAACTTCCAACTCGAGCATCTTCTAATGAAGTGGAGAATTTCTCATCATAAGTTTGTATATTTGTGATCTAGAGTAAATGGCAAGGGGAAAATAGCTGAGAGATTCAAATGGTATAGGAACCAATAAAAAGCACCAAAATACAGTCTTTTTGACTAGTAATAAATATTTACTTTGAAATATTTTCTCAGTTCATCCATTTTTGTATAGCACGATTTTAATTTTGGACCTTGGGTTTAAACTACAATAAGTAAATGTTGTTGGCTTGTGTATTCATCTCTGTCCTGCTGATGCTTTTGAAATCCCAAGTCCAAAGTGTTTAATGTGCCCTGAAGAATTTTATAAATCATCAGACAGCAAAACTTGTTGACATAGTGTAGATCGTGTGTCTGAAGTGACTTGGATCTGATAGAGTGAGATGTTAATCAGAAGGTCGGTGATTGTCCTTGAGGACTCCAGTGTGCCAAAGTCAACAGTCAACCATCAGACAACAAGCTAGAGTCCTTAAACGATGCCACTTCCTCTTAACCACTGGAACCTCACTGCAACCTTACTGCCATCATGCACAAATTAAATTGTCAGATTTCATTAAAGATAATAGTCTCTGACACAAACAAGATTGGTGCTGCACTTCCAAAAGATGAAATTAATTTTCTAAGTACAAAGTAATTAAATTAAGCTAGTTTCTTTTATCAGAGTGGATAATTGTTTCAGAAGCAATGCTTTTTATACTAGGTTCTGCACACTACGGCTGGGAAAGCACATGAAGCAACAAAATAAAACTAAAATATTAAAAGTAAATGTCTTCGAGATGCACGGATGGGCTATTATTTCATCCGCAACCGCATCACAAAACTCATCTTCCGTCCGCCATCCATCCGCACCAACGTTTTTGACCAATTTTCAAAACCGCACCCGCCCGCCATCCGCTGATTGGCCGATACAAGGCGCTGCTGATGACAGCCGCGAGACTAGAAAGCTCTCAGAATATCAGCAGTGAACGCCGTCTCCGATCGGCGCGCATGGGACAAAAATAAATAGCCTAAATTAAACGCACTTCGGCAAACCTGACCTTATCTGATGGGCTATTGTACAATATTTCCATTGTAGCCTAATAGAAAACGCATTTTGGCACATAATTTCAAGATGCTGCTATTGTATGGGGCGCCAACAATGTTACGTGACAGTTCTCCACAGACGCGAACACTCAGAAAGCGGCACTAAAAGACTTAAAAAACTTTCACAGAGGCCTCAAAAAAGCACAATGCCTTTAAAGCGAATTTCGTTTTGTATTAATTGTATCTTCATTTTAATCCATGTTTCATTAACCAATTTCCTGGATTTAATAATAGGCTAAAAAGTAAATAGTCTATCTTGATTGTGTAGCTATTTTTCATTATAAAATATTAGGCTGTGTATACCGACATGGATCAATTATTAATATTAGATTTCATCTGTCTTTTGTAGACATAGCTGATGGCGCACCAACGAAAAAGCCTAGTGATTTCGGCGTTTCTTTAATATCGAGGCTCTATAGTTTATTATTATGATTGTTAGGCCTGTTGATGGTATAAAATGAATTGCACTAAAGACACGCTCTCCGCTCTCTTCCCGTGCATTCAAAAATAACGGGAGTCTTCAGAACAGGCTCTCCAGCGTCAACAGCACCGAACTTAGCTCCAATGTCAATCAACGTCTGGGCCACTTGGTGGAATCCTTTACCAGAAACAATATCGATCGGGCGCATATCAAGAGAGCGCACAACTTAGCCTATTCCAGGCAACACTTTTCTGACCTTCTATTTCTTTTGTTTTTAATTCTCCTTTTTTTGAGTTTGTCACGTAGCTACCTCCTTCGCCAGCGTTGCCATCTCTGATAACAACAAGCAGTCTCTGCATAGACTCGACTAGCTGATGAAAATTTGATCTATCTATCTATCTATCTATCTATCTATCTATCTATCTATCTATCTATCTATCTATCTATCTATCTATCTATCTATCTATCTATCTTTTTCTGTTTTCTCAATTTGGCTTAAGTAAATTTATCTTGTTTAGCGATGTTTAAATATTTTACTGATCTGTGCCATTTTAGTCCCTATTATTTATAAAGACTCTCATGCATTACTTTTGCAGTGAACAATCTGTATTTACACTGGCTTGATAATATTCAAACACATAGTATAAATACACAGAAGGACAGTTCTTCACAAGTACTGTACATATGTTTAAGCCACTTGTGTTTTAAACATCTCTTCAATTAACTGCTGTGTTTACAGACATGGCAATATGTATTTCCACACTTGTTGACATTGACAAAAAAAAAAAAACCTGTTTAATGTGACCACCTGCTACCTGTGACCACACATTAGCAGTAGTTATCTCAGCTACCTCCTGTGAGGGGGATGTTCTTTCAGCCTGTTGAAAATCACAGCTAACACACTTGAGCGACTTTCTAAAAGAACTTTGTAGTTTTTCTCTCCACAGTTTTAGTGTCACAAGGGATTGGACAACCTTTGCTCTCTTTTCATATGGTCAATTGTCCTGAACATTATCAGTCCCCTTTGAACAGGCATTTAATGGCTTTTGTTTCTAACGTAGACTTGTTGCCAGGGTAATCGGTGTGAAGTTGACTCCAGGGTAAAGAGTGATGTCAATATCTCATCAACTGGTGTTATATCCTTCCAGTGAGACAATATTCTATTCAGAGATTCACAGGGTGGATAGTGAAAATGATTTTGATTTGATACAAATTATATTATATGCATCATATTTTGAGTGACAAGTTAAATTGAAAAAGGAAAAAATTTATGTTTCTGTGTTTTAAATTATTCAAACTCATAAGATGTTTTATTGTTTCAAGCTATAAATTAGATTTTGAATCCTATATTTTCAATATGGTTTAAAAAAAAAAATGTGTACCCTACTCTGTAGACACCAATATGTAGATGTACTGTGTACATATCTCCATTATGATGGTTCAAAGCAATCTGTCATAATTCGTTTTACCACCATGCAAGAATTAGTTTTCCACATCATTAAATACATTGGCTACATTCAGCTTACCTCTCTATATATCAAAACATCTAAAAGCTTCACTGCGGCGTAATTGCTCGATTAGCCATTTTGGCTAATCATCCATGCTGGGATACAAAATATTCTTTTGTTTTTGCCTTCATTGAAAACGTATTAGCGCACAGGTCGGGCAGTCAGTAGGGAATATGCGATGGAGTTTGCGCTAATGTGAGGGTCCACTGAGCCGGAAGAGGTGGAAAAATTTGCAGAGAAAAAGAAGAGGTTAGATAGACGTCACTGGGATTAGAGAATAAGGAAAGTCTATTACTAGCCAGCTTAACATCCCATCAGCAGCTCATTAACTATGTATGACCATCAGCAAGCGCCAATGTAGTTAAAGCTTACATATGTGATTTCTAACATATGCTACATTATTAGCATAGAAACATACATTACTGAATGTTTGAGGTCGGTAAGATTTTCTTTTTCTCTCATGCTCACCAAGGCTGCATTTATTTTATCAAAAATATAGTAAAAACAGTATTGTTGTGTGTAATATTATTACAATTTAAAATAACTGTTTTCTAGTATTAAATATTATTATTTTTCAAATAAAAAGTCTGCGCAAGTAACATTTCTTATTATTACCAATGTTGTAACCAGTTATGCTGCTTAATAACTAGCAGTATAAAGTTCAAAGAACAGCATTTATTAAAAAAAAAAAAAAAAAAAAAGTACTGACCCTAAACTTTTAAACGGTAGTGTTTGCATTAGTATGCAAATGTTATACCTCTTTAAATGTACACTACATCATTTGCAGTTCTCTATCACCATCTGTGGTTGAAGTTACTTGCAGTGGAAAATATTTCAGTTCTTTGTCAGTTTTTTCCAAGCAGATTAATCTGATGGATTGAGGTTACCTTCAAATGTGTGCGCCATTAGTTCAGATGTTATTTAGAAGACAAACCTGCCTTGAAGGACCCCCAGCACTGCACATTTTGAATGTCTCCCTTATCCGCAGAGTCTTGCAGAGGTGTGTTAGATGAGAGAAACATACAAAATGTGCAGACAAAGCTGAAGGTCCTTCGGGACAGGTTAGAAAGCTCCTGATCTAAACCATGTGAGCTTTTTCATTTAATATGATTCTTTTCCTTCATTCCCTGAAAGAAAACGGACCTTAGATGAAGACAGCAACAGCATAATTGCATATAAATTGTGGATTGACACATTTCACAGTCACAAAACCGAGCTTGCATAGCTAAAAGCGCATGTGTTCACATACTTAGAGTTTGTTTCAGGTCTTAAATGCTTTGTAGCTCACTGTTGAGAACGATCTGTTATGTGACTAGATAAAGTCAGCCCTCAGGGTACGGCCAGAGTTGTACAGCATGACTTTTAGTGTGTTATATTAATATTCGGAAATGGCACCCTTTCGACTGGGTGATGTGCATTAATGTGTTCGCCGACTCGCAAGGCAAGGTTGTAGAAGCGCCTGTGTTAAATATGTGAAAACTGTACAGTGGGGAAAGAAATCCCCTCGGGTCTGACTCCCCATTTCCCCCAATTTTCCATTCCATTAGGTAGATTCAGATGTTCTTTGAGGGGAGCTGTCTCGGCCTGTATGATTGGAGATGGAGAGAGTGTGAACGAGCAAGGCTATCATTGATTTGTGCTGCTTTAGAGACATTCTTCTTTTTTTTGGCACATTTTGTCTAGACATCTCCCTGTAGATTGCCAATGTGTTAAATGCCTTGAGTTTCTCTTTTCAACCGCAGCCCCTCTTCAATTTTCCAAGAGTAGAAAAGATATTTTCCTCCGCATGTGTGACACGGATTGTATTATCATATTGTTAAAGGATGAAGTGATTGAATAGATATGGGAAAAGAGCTAGGGATAGCAGCGCTTTTGTTCGCTGCAGTCCCATATTTATTTCCACACTAGTCCTCACTTCCACTTTGTAGGCTTTTACTGAGATCTATTACTTTTTGTCCAAAGACGAAAATGCACTTATTCTATTAAGCTAAAGTTTCTCTTGTCCAGATGTAGAATTTGGCTAGAAGAGTTTTTGAACTTTCAGATCAAAATCCTATTGTATTAATGAATGTGGGTTATTATGATGGGAATACAATGTCAGGTTAAACCTATTTTGAGGTCTTTTACTTGAGCTGCCAGCATAATCTTTTTTCTTTCTTTGCATATCTAATGGGGTCATGGTTTACTTACATGAGAAAAAATCTCTTTTACCCATTTTTGCATGTTATTTAATAGATATTTTCTTGTATCCAAAGGTGTTTGTCACAGTTACAGTTGTTGTGAGAATTCTTGTTGACGAAAAAAGTTTTAAATTTAAATTGGAATGGAAGACTTTTGTGTGAGTGCGAAATTTTTAGCTAATGTGTTCGCAACTCAAGGCTTGGTGGTTCTTTTTTTTTTTGCAAATACCATTACAATACATTGCAAGGTTTATGGATGTTTCCACCAAAATGCCATACAGAAAAAAAAGACAATAACAGTTTTTGTTTGTGATATTTTACATCATTTTCAAATACAAATGTACAAAATATAACTTAGATGTTTATACGGAAATCCAAATAAGCGATTTTTCTATTACACATTTTTCCAGACTGTGATTGTGCTTTGTAGGTCTTCTCCTTAACACGTTTCTCTGTAATGTGATATCGTTCTCTTTGCATATTCTTGTGCAATGTTTAAAAGAGAAATCTAAAATCATTCCTTTTTTTTCATTATTTATTTATGGCTGTGTATTTAGTGTTTGTATTGTGGCTGCACGCTGTGAATAGTTGTAGAGATAAACATCTCTTGCTCTCCCACAGAATGAATGTCCCTCAGTATAGAGAAGTGTAGTCCTCAAAGCAGAGCTGCATGTCACCGCCTCGACTTCACTGGAACAAATATCTGTTGTGGCACTGGGAAACATCTTAGACCTGTAGTGAACGAAACATCCATTTTGAAAAGGATTTTGAAAAGTACAGAGAACCCCTGTGATCGTTATTTATTTATGATGCTGTTTCGCTGAGAACTTTGCCAAGAACTAGAGACTTTGATAGAAAATATAGGGATAAACAGCATTTTTTTTTTTCTACAGAAGGATGATAGACACACACACATGTGTACATATATGAGCAATATCACACAAGTAGGAGTGTGATATGACTCTTTATCAGCATGGCTGTGATTACGCCACAGGCAACTGTTTTCAACTTTGATAATAACAAGAAATGCTTCTTAAGCACCAGCATGTTGATTTCATGTTAAAAGATGTTGCACCTCTAACATAATGCAGTAACAAATGCATTCGCAGTGAGTGTGTATTGAAGGCTGTGGTTGCAGGTTCTAGGTCAGACCCCCAGTGTGTCCTCCTGCAGTCTTCCAATAGAATTACAGCATGTAAACCAGAGGATTACCGTAGACAGTGCCGTTTAGACTCTCCATGCCTCTGTGGATCAGCGCATTCCCATGTTCCTGCTCCAGCCGGATTAACACAACCAGTCCATAGTGTCCTCACCTCTCCATACCTCAGCGCCTGGACTTGCCAGTTGTTTCTCTCATTCTCTCTCCTTTTCCCCTTCTTTCTTTTGTGTCTGAGGCTTTGATCACTGCAGGTTCCTCTGCTGCCTGCAGGTAATTACCAGGTGCTGATGAAGCCGTCAGAAAAAAAGCTAGTGTGTGCCACAGGTGCTGTCTACTTTTCTAAAGGTCAAGCAAAGGTGCGAAAGCGACAAGTGTTTTCATCAAAAAAGCTGAGAATACTGTTGATTCAATGCCGACTCTGAAACTGACGTGAAAGGTGCCATATGTCAGAAAGATTCATAAAAGAGAAGCATGGCTGTTCGCTTACCCATTCTTCAATGCAATGTCCAAGGCTGTTGTCTGTGCTAAAAAAAAAGGCAGGAATCATGTGTCCTTCGAGTGACTTGAATGCACCTCTTCTGTGATGAGTGTTTTTTTAATTTCAGAATTTAAAATTCATTGATATTTTTGGGAAGCAGTTTTGTTAAAATTATTATGTAAAAAAAAAGCTTTTGTCTGTCAATCCACTGTCATAAAGTGGACAGATTGTGTCAAGGTTGGTAAGTTTTTTAAATATCAGTTAATTTGAAATATTTTTTTTTTATTTATGTGGTGCAACTCCCAAAAAATGTTACAGTATATACAGTATACAGTAATACAGTATATTTTAAAACCTATTATACCGTCTATAATCTATTATAATCAAATATATTCAAAATGTAAATTTATGATTACCTTGACCATACCACATGAAGAGTAGTAAATATATATAAATATAAAAATGATCAGGCATAACATTATGACCCCTGACAGGTGAAGTGAATAAACTGAATACATGTCTCTAAACCTGCACCTGTTAGTGGGTGGGATATATTAGGCAGCAAGTGAACATTTTGTCCTCAAAGTTGGTGTTAGAAGCAGGAAAAATGGACAAGCGTATGAATTTGAGCGAGTTTGACAAGGGCCAAATTGTGATTGCTAGACGACTGGGTCAGAGCATCTCCAAAACTGCAACTCTTGTGGGGTGTTCCCGGTTTCCAGTGGTCAGTATCTATCGATAGTGGTCCAATGAAGGAACACTGGTGAACCGGTGACAGGGTCATGGGTGGCCAAGGCTCATGGATGCACGTGGGGAGCGAAGGCTGGCCCGTGTGGTCCGATCCAACAGACTAGCTACTGTAGCTTAAATTAGTTAATGCTGGTTCTGATAGAAAGGTGTCAGAATACACAGTGCATGGCAGTTTGTTGCATATAGGGCAGCATAGTCGCAGACCAGTCAGGGTGCCCATGCTGACCCCTGTCCACCATCGAAAGCACCAACAGTGGGCACGTGAGCATCAGAACTGGACCACGGAGCAATGGAAGAAGTTGGTCTGAAGAATCACGTTTTCTTTTACATCACGGGGATGGCCGGGTGCATGTGCGTCACTTACCTGGGGAACACATGGCACCAGGATGCACTATGGGAAGAAGGCAAGCCGGCAGAGGCAGTGTGATGCTTTGGGCAATGTTCTGCTGGGAAACCTTGGGTCCTGCCATCCATGTGGATGTTACTTTGACACGTACTAGGGCTGTCACGATAACCGCAATATTGCGGTACCGCGCTACTGACAGGCCAACCTCAGAGGAATGCAAGTAACCGCAGCAACCGCCAAACCGCGTTTTCTTTTTTCATAAGGCCACCCTTCGTAGTTCGTACCATGTGTATTGAATGTTAAATAAGTTAATAATGATAACAAGACTGTGTATCATGGTGATTTGTACAGAGGCTTCGTGGATTTGGACTTAAGCCTAAACAGACAGTGAATGAGATCGCCTGAGTGCGTGCGATTTCCTGCGTCTGTCTTTGAAGTCAAATCGAAAAGGTTGCCGTTTCCAAGGAAAGCAAAATATTTGTCGTATCATCCTTTTAACGTGTAAGGGTATTTACCATGAATGGCGTCAGCACTGTCAGCATTACACAGCGCGAGGAAGCCGTGGGGGGAAAGCAGCGAGTCACGCATTGGTCTCTAAAGTGAAGCATTGCTTCAGCTTTGCCCAAAAGTGAAGCATTGCTGCCCAGCTGAGCCTTGAAAAGTGGAGCTCAAAGTTAAAAAATAATAATTAACGCCTTGTTTCATTACATCTATCATTTAAGGAATCAGCTTTTTTGAACGTTTTTGTTGAATGAACGGTTTAATGACTCACTCAGTCTATGACTCAAAGACAGTCCGTTGGTATTGTAACTGCGCGCTGATTGACAGTCTTTCAATGCGCAGAGACGCTGTTTAGTTTACATTGTGTTTGTGTATGCTGACCACATCATAACACGTATTTATAGCAACAAATAAATATAAATAAATAAATGGCGGTAATACCGCATATCGCGCTATTGAGCCACTCAAAATTACCGCAAGGGAAATTCCTTCACCGCGACAGCCCTAACACGTACCACCTACCTAAGCATTGTTGCAGACCATGTACACCCTTTCATGAAAACAGTATTCCCTGGTCGCTGTGGCCTCTTTCAGCAGGATAATGTGTCCTGCCACAAAGCAAAAATGGTTTAGGAATGTTTTGAGGAGCACAACAACGAGTTTGAAGTGTTGACTTTGCCTCTAAATTTCCCAGATCTCAATCCAATCGAGTGTCTGTGGGATGTGCTGAACTAACAAGTCCGATCCATGGAGGCCCAACCTTGCAACTTACAGGACTTAAAGGATCTGCTTCTAACATCTTGGTGCCAAATACCCCAGAACACCTTCAGGGGTCTAGTGGAGTCCATGCCTCGACGGGTCAGGGCTGTTTTGGCAGCAAAAGGGGCAAAAATACCAACACAATATTAGGAAGGTGGTCATAATGTTATGCCTGATCGATGTATATTCCATAGGTCGCTAGGTCTTTCCCCAACCCTCCCATTCACATGACTTGGGACTCACACACAGACACAGACACAGACACAGACACACACACACACACACCAACCACTTTATTTGGTACACCTGCTCGTTAACACAAATATCTAATCAGAAAATCACGACAGCAACTCAATGCATTTAGGCATGTACAGTAGACATGGGGCGTTTCTCAGGCTACTTCGGTTATCTCTTTATGTATATTTTAGGCAACAATAAAACGAAATATGTTATAAAACGTCAATCTGCCTCTTTTTATTTTCATTAAAAAAAACTTAAACATTTTAATAACCACACAAATGTGGTTCAGGCAACAGGTACATTGATTATCTTCACTACATGTATATTTTTAACAAAAACGTAATATAAAACACAACCCTGCCTCTTTTTGTTTTCATTTAAAAAAAAATGAAACATAATATTGATCATTAAAACTGACATTTAACAAAAAGAGACAGTTGTGTCATTTTATTTTATTATACATGTAAATACAGTGAAGAGAATCAGAGTAGATTTGCACATATTGCCTGAACTACATGTTATAAATATTATACCTAAAAGGTATAAGAAGCTATACAATAAGAAATTAAGCAAACGATTCAGTCAAACATAAGTCAGCTCTCTTGTAGGCTACAACGTTAAATTCAAATAGTCTAATTATATAAAGTTATGAAACTTCACTTTGCCCTCAGCCAAAGCGATTTGCCAGGGAACAAAGTGCAGTATAGATTAATTAGACCATAGATTGCCCGTTAGATATACACAAGATGAATTATTTCTCATGTTTAACCACTAGACTAGAGACATCAGTGCCAGTGGCAAACGTCAGAAGGACTAGCCGAGGAAAGGCTGTTCCAGGCGGGGTTAATGAGCGCTGAGCGTCCGGTGATCGCCTGGATCTCACAATTCCGAAAACGTCAGATCAAATTTTTAAATAGGCACTATCTTTATAAATTAACCACAGATTTGAGCTTTAAACAACTACATTCTGAAAAACTCTTAAAACTACATTTCGTGACACAATAACAGTAGTATTTTTAAATTACGCGGGGTTCCTTCTCTGCCATTGATGCTTGCTGGTTGGTGCGAGATGCATTCTGGGATACCTAGCTGTCTCAAGTCCACACAAGTCACCTCTCAATGCATCTTCGATAAAAAGGGATGATCAAGAACACATCCGGGGATTTGAACTGTACTTGACTAGATGTGAACTTTGAATTGGAAATCCACATGAACACAATTACAGAAAGACCTTGTATTGAGAAACGGCCAATGTCAAGACGATCCGCTGAAGTTCAGAATTCTGAGCATCAGAATGGGAAAGAAAGGTTATATAAGTGACTTTGAATGTGACATGGTTGTTGGTGCCAGACGGTTTGAAGCAGATTAGCCACAACTGTTAGCTAACATCAGGAAACAGGCTATAATTTGCAGTGGTAAAAACTTGACTTGGTCTGATGAGTCTTTATTTCTTCTGCGACATTCAGGTGGTTGGGTCAGAATTTGGCGTAGACAACATGAAAGCATGGATTCATCCTGCCTTGTATCAACGGTTCAGGATGGTGCTGGTGTTGTAATGGTGTGGGGGATATTATCTTGGCACACTTTGTGCCCCTTAGTACCAATTGATCATCGTTTAAATGCCACAGCCTACCTGAGTGTTGTTGCTGACGATGTCCTTCCCTTTATGACCACAGTGTACCATCTCCTGATGACTGCTTCCAGCAGGATAACGCGCCATGTCACAAAGCTCAACTCACCTCAAACTGGTTTCTTGAACATGACAATGAGTTCACTAAACTCAAATGGCCTCTACAATCACCAGTTCTCAATCTAATAAAGCATCTTTTGAATGTGATGTGACATTCACATCATGGATGTACAGCTGACAAATCTGCAGCAACTACGCAATGCTATCATGTCCATATGGACCAAAATCTTTTATGAATGTTTCCAGCATCTTGTTGAATCTATGCCACAATGAATTAAGGCAGTTCTGATAGCAAAATGAGGTCAAACCGGCTACTAGCAAAGTTTACCCACTTTATTAGGTAAACTTTGCTAGCAGCCAGTTTGACCTCATTTTGCCTTTAGAACTGTCTTTATTCTTTGTGGCATAGATTCAGTAAGATGCTGGAAACATTCATCAGAGATCTTGTATATGTTTTAAAAGAAATAAAAGTTTTTGAAAACCATATGAAACTTTGAATATAAAGAGTACATTACTAGCTTACCACATGTGTTTTAAACTAGATTTTTAAAAGATCTTTCCAAACCAGTATGACTTCCTTTCCTCTGTTGAATTCCTGAAGAGTATCCTGGCCACCTTTTTTCAATATAATGATATAAAGTCAATTAAGTCTTGGCTTGAAAAAGCTTAAAAAAGGATGGAAACTCCCCATAAAAGTAGTTATTACGGTCAACGGGTTAATACGGGTTTGGAGTCATATGGGTTTGGAACATCGTGAGGATGTGTAAATAATGACATTCTCAATACTCATCATACTTGTCATCTGTTATTCATGAGAAGAGAGAAGTAAAAAAAAAGAAAAAAACATTTACAATCATACAGTATGTTCCACTATAAATGACCCCTTCACGTCCATCCCTGTAGTAAGGGTAATTAAAGTGTATCTTGGCATCAAGATCAGTGTTCTTTCCAGGTGCTCCATCCAGGGAGAGATGGAGCATGACGCCACAGTTAAGACGGCAAGAGTGCACGACATCATTCCCCTGAGAAAAAGCACTTAGCAAACCACAGCCTGAAATATTCAACATGGCCACATCATTATCTGCTGTTGGAAGTAGGGACTACATAATACAGGCTTTATGATGTGGGCTAATCCCATCTACAGAACATTTCCTCATGACTGAATCAGTGTGTCCCTGAAGCCCACCACCTCCGGCCTCATGCGGCAGATAAAGAGAGGGTGCAAGGATCCGGGGTCAGGATCCCACAAGTCTTTCGGACTTTCCCGTTCTGCTGCCTCATAATACTGTTTTGGAGCAAGACTTAAGGCGTGCATCAACTTCAAAACTGCTTTAAATATAAAGGAGAACTGCTTTAAATATAAAGGAGAGAGGCATTCTCAGTCGTTCCTGTCTCCTCCTCCTCTGCTTGTTGGTCTCTCACTCGCTCTCTCCTTCGCTCTCCCTGGGAGGCATGTTTTTGTAGAAGGTTGAGTCAGTCCACACTCTGTCAATGTCTTAATAGGATGAGGTGGAAGTTTTTCACAGTTGCCCTAGATATTGCTGAAGGGGATGATAGTGTGTACCCAGCTCTAATTTTAACGCGCTAGTAAGGAAGGAAGTACACTCAATTAAGTGTCATTTCAGATCTTTACTGATTTAAACATCAAATGGATGCGAGCACTTTTTTTTTTCAGCACACATGCAAATGTGCGTGAACAGGCAGAATTAGATCAGGACAATATCTAAATTTCAACAAGGCACTTTTTTTTTCTTCTTCATTTTGCTCTGTTCATTTTGCATCATTCTCTTTATAATCTTCAAAAATATTGTAAAAATATTGTAAAAACATATATTCTGTTTTGAGGAAGATTTTTCTAATTTGGTAAATAGTATTACTTTTTAGATATTTTTCTGCATCAAACATTGCCATTCATTACTTGCTTCAGGCAAAAACATTTAAATAAACCAAAATGTTAAATAATACATTCATTTGATTTAATAATAAAACAAATTGAATGTATTATTATATAGTATAAATAAACTTAACCTTAAAAATAATACAACTTTGAATATAACTCATAATACTATAAACTGTGAAGTGGTATGGATTATGATGATAGTATAGATTAACACAATACATGTTATATCCATTTTTTTGGGTGTTTACTTTAAGTTACAGTTTGCAGAATCGTGTGTCTTGTAAACATTATACAACATGATTTAGATCTGCCATTACAAACAGTAAGGCAGTGAATACAGAGCTGTCTTTGTTTTATATAAATAAGAATAATAAACGTTTCCCCCCAGGTAATTACATTTCTAAAAAAGAATTATGAATAGTAATGCTTGATGTAAGCTCAAACATGGTCTTTCTGGGAACTTCAAAAACTAATTAGTGAACACTGAATACTTTTAAGTGATGAATCTTTGACTTTGGTGCGGTTGTACTCACAAATGTTCAATCTCAATTTATAATTGTTTTTAATCTTTTCTTTTTTTATAAACTAATTGACTTTGTTCACAAAGCTTTATTAAAATAGCACACACGTTCACCTCTCTGAAGCCCTGTGCTGTCTATGAAGATTAAATATTAAATAGATTGGCTTTAGTCCAGCATTACAGTCAAATTCATTATTGTTTATCGAATCATTAGTTCAAATGAATATTTCAGTTTATCTGATAATTGCGTTTACAAAACTCTTAATCATAAACATATTTCCATTAACTTTTTTTACTTTGTAATTATTTTACGAATGTGTTTGCATGCATCAATAATTGTCAATTGTGAGTTTACTTACAGCACTTTTACTCTTCATGGATTAATTATAATTTATCTCAGGTAAAGCAGAATAACCTCTGACATAACCATATCCTACTTCAATTAACAAAAGAAAGTCTGTTCAATCCATTTAAGTGTGATTTTATTCCATTCACACAGGATCTGCCAGCGTAGAGTACAGACTGAACTTTGATGTACAGCCTGGAGCTCCTCACTCCTTTCAGCAGTCCCCAGCGTGCTGTGTCACAACCTTGCAGTCTCCCAGCCTTAATTCTGCTTTAGTTTAGCACACACAAAGAGAAAATGTTACTTTATTGAACATTTGTACATGTCTTGTACTTCATTTCCATGGGGGCGGTTGTGGTACACCTCAGTGTGGTTTCTTTCGAACAAAACAGAATGGACTGGAAACCCTGAAGGGAGTTTGCCTTAGCAGAAACTTTTTCTCTCATTAGACAGCTTCATTATCAGACATTTATGTGTGTTTGTGAGTAAAATCAATTGAATACTATTGATAGGAACCAACAGACCTGCTAAAGTTGAGCAGTACTTTAGACCCTGCTTGGTCAGTAGTGTATATATATATATATATATATATATATATATAATTGTAATATATAAATTAAATATATAAAAAAAATTGTTTGTATATATATACACACAAAAACTTTTATGTTAGATGCAATTAATCACGATGAATCGATTTGATAACACTAATTATATATAATTATGAATATAAATGGCTAATTTATTAATTTCACAATTATTTATTTATCAATTATTGGTACTAACAACCACACATGGCAAATGTATTTTCTTTTTTTTTGTAATTTTGTTCTTAATACATTACTTTGGTGTTGTAAAATATTCAATTTATATAATAATAATATGAATATTATTATAATTGTACAGTATATAAACATTTTAAAGAAATATGTTATTATAATATAGTGTCTGCTCTATACGTGTATGTATGTGTGTATATATATATATACAGTAGTCAACATTTGAAGTGGATCAAAAAAGTTAATCAATGTTGTCCTAAGAACGGGTATTGTTCAAAATTCATGTATAACTTTGATGAAAAGTTTTGATCCACTTTAAATGTTGACTACTGTGTGTATATATATATATATATAATTGGCAAAAAAAAAGAAAAAAAGAAACATACTCCCACTTTCAACTGCTTTTTTCCCCCGAAAATATCTTATTATTAGAAACAAACAAACAAAAGGAATCCTTGGTAAGCTTCTGATGGTACATTTCTATATCAGTGTTTGTAGAGGATGCCGTGTACTATAAATATTTTCTATAATATTACCTCGCTTGACTCTTAGAGGACTTTGAGAATAATTGTAAGTTTGCTGCAAAATTAAAGTCCACTCATCTATTTTTGATGGCAAAGCCACACGTCAGCCAGTGTATTGAGGTGTTTTTGAAATATGCATGCAGAGATTCTCTGGATGACTTTGACTTAAGGCGACTGTTGTGATGATGCTGTTTATGTGGTTAATAAGCCTGTGGGGGCAGTCATGCTTTAGCTATTTGCATGACAGGTGCTGCTTTGCATCGTTAGCATTTCGTTTAGGTCGATTGAACCACAAACTTGTGAAGTACTGTTTACAAATTGCCTGAGGCAGGGCTCCATCGATATGACCCTGCTTGCAATATGTTAGTATAGTGATGCATCCCATAAAGTCCCAGTGGAGCGTCCTGGCAAGGAAGGGCATAACTGCTAAAATTAATTGCTAGACACAGGTGGTAATCCTGTGAACATGGATTCAGTGAGGTGAACTCAATAGAATTGCAGGTCAGCATTGACAATATGGTAATTGCTTGGATGGTGTGTCTTTAGGTGAAAACAGGCCGAATATATATATATATATATCTTACTAGCCCTATAAGACCAGTTGTTCAGATTTTGTACTTGCTTTGCACTGTCTGAATTTTTATTGGCGCCACGACAAAATATATACATGAATATTTAGTAACTAATTTTATACGTATCAGAAATACAGATTTTATATTT
This sequence comes from Rhinichthys osculus, assembly GCA_029959095.1. Taxonomy (NCBI): domain Eukaryota; kingdom Metazoa; phylum Chordata; class Actinopteri; order Cypriniformes; family Leuciscidae; genus Rhinichthys; species Rhinichthys osculus. The sequence goes on from JARWKJ010000017.1 coordinate 18,971,492, forward strand.
ACAAAACAGACAAGGTTTGGGCTTAGTAAGATCTTTTAATGATTTGGAAATGTCTGTTATGCTTACCAAGGCTGTATTCATTTGATAAAGTAAAAACAGTAATATTGTGAATGTTATTACAATTTAAAATAACTGTTTTCTATTTAAATACATTTTAAAATTGTATTTATTTCTGTGATGAATATGATATTTCAAAGCTGAATTTTCAGCAGACATTACTTTAGTGTCAGATGATCCTTCAGAAATCATTCTAATATGCTGAGAAACATTTCTTACAATTGTCAATGTTGAAAGCAGTTGTGCTGCTTGTTATTTTTGCGCTGCGTTAATATTTTTGCTTATTTATTTTTTTTTGGGGGGGGGGGGGGATTCCTTAATGAATAGAAAGGTCAGAAGAAAAGCATTTATTTAAAATAGAAATATTTTGTAACATTATAAATGTCTTTACTGTCTCATTTTATCAATTTAATGCTTCTGGATAAACTATTCATTAATTATACATTATATAAAAAAAAAACTGACCCAAATTGTTTACAGTAGCTATAGGTTTTTAATATTCTATAATTTCTATAATTTGCAAAAATATATATTTTATGTTGTATATTGATTTCATTATTTTCATCATTCACTCATCTTCATGTTTTCCCAAACCCATGTGACTTCCTTCTTTAGTGTTCCGAAGAAGAATGAAAGTCATACAGGTTTTGAACGACATGACTCATGAGGGTGAGTAAATGATGACAGAATATTCTAACTTTCCCTTTAAGAGCTTTTTCAAAAAACAAATATGTCACTGCTAAAATATGTACTAAAATATTTGCTTTAAGACACTACTTTAAGACAGGAGCGGGTGATAAATGGCAAGTTTATGAAGACACCTTGCTTGTGGTGATCTTTGCGTTGACTTTCCTCTGCCTTGCACTACAGCAAAGTGTCACATCATCACCCTCAGAGTTTATCGAAACCCTGGCATTACCAGCCATGAGGTCGCTCACATCCACACTTCACCTTTGAAACTATCTGCTAACTCCAGCTCTGTGGCAGTGGCAGCAATCGCATGTGATGAAGATGAACAGATCCATGTGTGAAGTGCAGAAACGGACAGAGCAGACAGCGTTACGCCCGCACACAAAATGTGAATGAGCAGAATAGAGCGAGGCATTATGGGATGCTAATGGTGTCATTCTCTTGCCAGAGAGCTTGTTTCTATTCTGCAGTGAGAAATGAGCTCTTATCTGTCCCTCTGAAGATAAGAGGCAGAACTCTCTCTCTCTCGCCTCTTTTCTGCTTGAAATTTACAGTACTGATTTTTTATTTATTTTTTTCGGGATGAGGCAGCTCACCCTAACTGTTAGACGATGACAAACATTCTGCCGCTGGTTTGAGATTCAGCATGCAAAACTAATTTTAAATGACAAAGGCACACCATGTCACACCATGGCCTCAGAAGTACCCCTGCTGAAACTATACACTAAACCGCCAAAGAATGACAGTTCTGCTTCAGCAATTGTGACGATGATACTTTTTAGAGCACTCTTATTTGAACGTCGCCATGTTGGCCTGTTGTGATTCTCACTGCTCCCAGAAGTCAACATGATGAGCGATGAGTCCAGAGAACAGCATTTATTTAAAATATAAATCTTTTGTAACATTATAAATGTCTTTACTCTCACCTTTGATCAATGTAACGCACTTTTAATTAATTTCTTACAAAAACAAAACAAAACAATGACCCCAAATTGTTGAATGTTAGTGTATTTTGGGGTATCTTGCTTTTATTTGGCAGTGTAATGTGTCTATTTCATGCTTTTAAAGTGATAGTACACTAAAAAAAAAAGGAAAATTCTTTCATCATTTACTTACCCTCAATTCCTCCTTTTGTATTCCATGAACAACGCAAGGGTTTGTAAATGATGAAACATAAATTTGTTTTGGGGTAAAATATATAAAAGACACTACTTTAAGACAGGAGCGGTTGGTAAATAGTTGTCTAGTCATCTAACTCCTAGAATGCTCTGATTTGAACATCGCCAGGTCGGCCTGTTGTGTTTCTCACCGTTCCCAGAACTCAACATGATGAGCGACGAGCCCAAAGGTTGATGGATGTGTTGATTCATGCTGACGCAGTCAGCGGCAGCGATTCAGCAATAGGGCTACATGTAGTCCCCCGATGGATAATATTTTAATATGAGGCTAGAAATTACTCAGGCATTTAGCATGCCTCACTTGTGGTAAATATAGCTGTTATGAGTTTATGTAGACATGCTCAAGAAGACCTTTATCAGATATTGCAGATTTGGCTTCAATGGACAGTCTCTGGGTTTTATATTAAATTGATGCGCAATCAAACCATAATTACCGATTTTAGACTCCCATTTGCTTTGGATTTACTTTTCAGGGACGCTCTTCAAAAGTCTATCCCTTGAGATCAATACGGAGACACTTAAAAGCATAGCAGTGTCCTTAACCACGAAAACATTCGTTTTAATTAATGGAGCTTTGTGAATCAATCAATCATAGATCATAAAAATATTCCACCTGCTCCCACAAGAGAGGAAATGGACTGATAATAAATGTTTAATGGCTGAAATTGAAGGTTGATTGTCTATTGAATTGTGCTATTTTATAAATGCATCGGAGTAAAAGAGACAGGAACAACATTCTTTCTCTTTTTTTATTTGCACCAGAAAACAATCTATATGGAACAGCCATTCTATAAGATCTGTTATAGCTACATAGACATCCAGTTCAAGAGAATCCATTTATTTAAGCTTCAGCTTGAAATTATAAACATGAGTCAGGCTAGTCCTTTCTCACCTTCAATTACGTGCACAGATCAGTTTGAATTGTGTAGACTGGTAATCAAAAATTTCTCCCATCTTGGATTTATTTTTCACTATTATATTATATTTCTATTATATTGAGACATGACTATAATATGCAGTATACAATGTATCAATTGTCTAGTCATCTATGTTCTTCCTAATCACATGAGAAGCACATGTTCTTCCTAATTTCCATGTTAATATTCTGGACTGTCCCGTCCCTTGACTAGCTGGCTGAATTGATGATAAGCCACTAAGGGCAGACTATGAGAAGAATGAATAAACAGTCTCAAAGGTTAGCATACAAACCATTCTCTACACAAAACTTTTTTGCAGGATCTTTGATGCAGCTTGAATATTTCAGGTGATTTTATTACATAATGATAGTTAGTAGGCTGGTACTTCAGACAGATTTGTTAAGAATTCACTTAAAATGGCTGCCTTGGGTAAAAAAAAAAAGAAAAGCCCCCAGCGCCTCTGAAGTGGATAGTTATGTAAAGGCTCTGTCATATTAGCCTCCATGGGATGGTGTGTACCCTGTCTAATCCCAGTCTAAATATTATGCTAATGACTAGCCAGAGCCCATGATAATACGACTCATAGTGTGGAGTGTTATGTCGAATTGATGTGTTTCAAACCTCTCGTGTATGAAGGTGAGCTGCATTACCTCTCAGATACATTGAGGGTTTTTTTTTGTTTGTTTGTTTGTTTGTTTTTTAACAAGGTCGTTTTGGTGCCATGTTTCTGAATGCATAAAGGGTGACATTTGTATTGCACGGACAAAGCATGACATTTGTACTGGTACAAAGCTGGACATAGAAGTATATGTGTCAGCTTTTTATTTCAAATATATTTTTGGTGCAGTTTGTATTCTGTCATAAGAGTACTTTCTTGGGAAACTTCAAAAGCATACAAAGTCTTATACATTCCTGCCTTCCAAACCCCTTCATATCATGTTTTGATTGAGCAGGAAAATCTTTTTCCAACACTCTCTTGCAGGGGACACAGAAATTTTAATCTCCGTGGACAGGATTTTTTTCACAGCTAGCTCGACGTACTTCAGGAAGTATTGCTTTTGTCTCTACGCTATTGTTTTATTGGGCAAATAAATCGATAGTTGTTTTCTGTTATTATCCGACTCGAGAGGAAAAATGAGCACAGTAGGGCAACGAATTGTTTGTTTATGCGGCACACATTAGCTAAGTGTAATTAGAGTTTGGTGAACAGATTTGTGCTTGGGTATTAGAGCAAAGCCCTAAATTACTCGTCTAAATCATGATTGTTTGCTCCTTGCTGTGTTTCTATGTAAAAGCTTGTTTTTGTGTCGCTTGTTCGTGTGTGTGTGTGTGTGTGTGTGTTCCTGTTGCATTGTATTAGTAATAGATTTTTACATCGTTTTTCTTAAGCGGGACTAACTTATGTTTACTTAACATCAAAATGTGAGGTATTCAGCAAATTTGGTGAGTTATAGTCTGATTGTAATTTACTGTGGTTTAAAAATAGCCAGAACCAGACGTGTGTGTGTGTGTGTGTGTGTGTGTGTGTGCACGTGCGTGTAGCACAAGTATAAAATTGTAGCATATAGTATAAAACATCTGTTAGTAGTGCAGTTCTTCACTTAAAACAGGCATATGACTGACAAATGACATTAATGTTCCATACAGGGCAAACAAAATACAAACCTACAATCCAGAAATGTTTTCAGACAAACATTTTATTTTCAAAAAAAGGTCGACTGCAGGAACATAGCACCTCTTGCTAAGCTTTAAGTCAATTTTGTTTAAATAGCTCAATATCACTAATCTCAATCCAAACAACATCCATCTGTTTTGTTTGAGCACTTGATATACTGCTTTATTTTCTTATAAATCATTTGAAAGATCTAAAGTTTTATTATAAATTATTAAATTATAATGAAAAAAATCTGTGACGGTAATTTCTTACCCTTTGTCAGGAAATCCTATGCATTTTATGCTGATAGAGAGAGAGAAATAAAAAAACGTATACACTGGAGACAAACCTATGGATTTGCATATGTTTACTTCACATTTCTTTGGAGAGATGTACTATTTTTCCTATTTTTTACACAAAATAGGGTGTTGTGGGCATTAGTTAGTACACCCATGTAATGGTCTGTGTCATTCATACTCATAGCAAGAGGGCTTTTGCAAGTGAGACTCATTGAATGTATAACGTCATAAAATGTATAACGTTCCAGGAAATCCTTTATAAGGACAAAGACAATAAACATACGATTGTGACACAATATGGTTTATCCGTGTTCTAGACATCTCGGGTATTTTTATAAGAATAAAGTATATTTACAATGAAATGCTAATCAACCTAGCATCTATAATAAATAATATAATTTCTGGCTCATTCAATGATATGAAGCCATGTCAGATCACAAAAGGAACACCCGACTGACGTTATGAAGTGAGTTTGGAGTAAAAACATCATTAAATGTTCCCTTTTGTTGGACAACAAACTGGTTGTAAATGTAACCAGTCCTACTCGACCCACACCGCAGTCTCTAGTGTCAGTCACTAGTGCACCTCTTGAGGCTGGGGGAATAAGGTTTACAAGCACAGCTCTTACTAGCTTGCCTATGTTACGCTCATCTCCCTAAACCTTACTCCCTCTGGGTCATGGCTTGACCCATTCCGAGAGGGATTCAAACCGTCGGCGTCTCCGGCATGGGAGAGCAGAAGAGTGAGGTTTACATAATCGCTTCTCATTACAAGTTTGGAAAGATGTTTGGCACGTGTTGCTTTTTTAAATGCATGTTTTATAAGTGACTCAAGCAGAGATGGAGCAGCATTTATACTGCGAACCGATCGATCCGCTCTGATCTCAGTTCTGCCAATATACTTATTTCATTAAAACTTTGCGGTTTTGTTTTAATTAGCCAAAACACCATCTATGCACCCTTTTAACTTAGTAACTCTTATTTTGCTGTCTCTTTCTCAAACCACTCAACATTTTTTCTAACTTTTAAGTAAACTGCATGCCAAATTTTTATGTAATTTAATCTGTAAATGTTGTCTTTACTCACTGAGAAATAAAATAATGAATTCACACATTCACAAATAATGAAAAAAACTAAGTTAACTGGGAAGAAAAAATTCTCCAATTATTATAACACCTCCAATGAACAGTTACCTAGATACGGCAACAATTTTGACAGTATGCCGCGATCTGTTAATCTTGCAGGCCCCTTATCCACAATGTCTACACTGCACAATGAATCTATTATTTATATCGTGTCAACGCGTTTTTTTTTTGTTATGAGAGTTTCCTCAGTGTGTAGAACTCAGCATTGAACAAAAACTCCTGCGTTTTGAGCGATAAGTGGATTCTGACTAACGTAAGCACCTCTGATTAACCATTGGTTTCAAGAGATCAACAGCTTTGTCTGTGATTGGCTACATTGCTCAACGCTGCAAATACGCCCTGGAGCGTTTGCCAGATCTCTTTCGCCAATAAGGCGTATTCTATTATTACAGTTTCTCTAGCACCCCTGTAGAACCATGATCTTTTCACTGTTTTTTTTTTTTTTTTTCAGATTAACAAAGTAGCTGCTGTGTGTGAATCGACACTATCACTGTTAACTGGGAAATTATCTTTGATTTGAATTGGCCCTCTCCTAACAAGCTCATAGCACCCTTTGTTCAACAGGTGTCTTGGCCAGAAAGCAAGGGTTGTCATTCATTATCACTATCACATCTGTGTTGTGTTGTTCGTGGGCTACACTCTAAGGCATATAATAATTTTCTCTGTGAGAGAAGCAAAACTCATCCCTGTGTCTGGCGCGAGAGGGGCTTCTGCAGCTCAGGGTGTGTTGGTCCTAAATTTAAGGTAGTTTGGGGGTTTGGGGGGGCTACTCCACCAAGAAAATGTTGGTTTCTCTGATCTACATATGTGCATTTCAAGACATTTGAAGGCCAAAAATGGATAAGAAATGGCTTTAAAACCATCTTAGTGGGCAGTAGATTATTTGTCAATTCCTGCTTTCTCCTCATCTCCATCACTTTTTCTTTTTCACTCAGTCTCCTAATCTTGCCCTGTATTTTCCCCCTCAAACTTTGGCTGGTAGCCTCTTCATTTCCGTCTTTGTCAGTGAAGAAAATAAACAGTGAAGAAAGTTACAAACAAGTAAACATCAGTTGCCTGATTATTTTGTCGGTCATTTAAATTTCTATCCTAAAACAGCTGTCGAATTAGTCTGGGTTTCCCCATGCTGCCTTCCCGCAGTGCGATTTTATTCACGCTGAAAGGCAGTATGGATACCATGGACCAAATTTTCGCCTCATTTAGGGAACCAATCACAGAATGGGGAGGAAGCAGCAAGACGATGACGTGTCTATGCGACACACCGATTGCAGTTTGTTTATACCTATGGATCAAACATGGCAGCAGGCGCGAAGTTACCTTTCGATGCAGCCTTACGGCCGTTTCACACCCCAAGCGTGAGCGGCATTTGAGCAGCGCGTCAGCGTAACTACATCGTCACTGCAGCTGCAGACGCGCGAGAGTGTTCACACTGGAAGCGTTTGTACAGTGTCACCGCAGCGGCTCCAAAGCTACATATCGTTAGCCTCATAGCATAATTGCCTAAGTCATTTTGTGTTTTTTCTTGTTTTCCAAAGACATTGAAATATGACTTCGGCATTATATATAAGCGAGCAATTCTTTACAAAGACAACTATACATTTGTTTTTAGAAGTTGGTCATTTTATAACATTGATAGTCTTGAAAGTTTGTAATAGGGATGTGTACAACATTCGCATATAAGTTAAATGTTATACAACAAAACAAGCCAGAAAATGGCTCCAATCTATTAGTTTCAGTCATACTTTCGATGTTTACAAGACTGCAACTCCGCGGATAAAAAAACAAAACACAAATAAACCACACACTCGGGTTTGATTTGGGTGCTAGCCTGTAGCTGTCTGTGTGTTAACATTACATGAACTAAAAGAACGTTTATATATAATATTTTCTGGCTAGTTTACTTTAGTGTTTTATATATATATATATATATAATTCACAACTTTCACCCAAACTAAATAATTAAAAACAAGTTTTTACCGGGTAGCCTAAATCTTCTATAAATATTTTAGAGTCTTTATTTTCTTTTATTTGCCTACTCAAGTTCTTGTTAAAACTCACTAGACATGCTAAATCTGTGCATTTTGGGCACTTTTTGTGTGAAATCATATTTATTTTTGTCCATCAAAAGTGTGCTTTCACTTTAATTTAGCGTGAGCAATGCAGCAAAAACAGATTCGACGTCGAAACCCCCGCTTCACTGCTGCTCACGCGCCGCTCCTGCTCGACGCTCACGAGCTGCTCCCGGTGTGAATGCACTCATTGATTAACATGCACGGCGAAAAAAATATGCGCCGCTCACGCATGCGGTGTGAAACGGCCGCCACGCCATCATGTAGGCTACACATAAATCTCTGACCCCCCGGCCATCGTCGTCTCCCTCATCTAATTTCTGTCGCTCTGCATACGTCATCTGGTATAATTGAAACGATTGGCTATGAGCTACGTACAGGCGCATTTGATAGACATTCGTAGCACCCAATAAACGGCTCTGGGCATTCGTAAACCACGCCTCAAATATGAGAAAATGAACATGTGGTTCCCAGACCCAAGTCTCAACGAGAATTGGGTCTGGCGTTAGCCAGGCTACTGTCAAATATAAAATGCTTAGTTTAGCTACTTACATCTTATCTTGCACTTTATGACCATTTACTAAAGCATTGAGTATTCGCGCTCAGCAGCTTCTGTGAGCATAAAGCCCGCCTACTTTGATTGGTCATCTCAAATATTTTGACATTAACGAGCAGAGACATACCATACCAATAAGGCAGCTCTGATGAGAAGATCTTGGTGCTGTGCAATATCCTTGCAGCTCTAAAGTAGTGTTAATACTATATTAGGCTAGCCTGACTTCGTCATACTCATATTCTAGTCAGAATGTGAGTCTGATACTGCTCCATAGGGCTTTGATTATGAGGCGTGTCTTAACCGAACCAGAAAAAAAAACAAAAAAACAATCAGAGCAACGCAGTAAGTGTTTTTTTTATGAGCTACGCAAATTGTCAACAGAACTCAACTACACGCACGCTGGAAGTAGTAGTAAAATAATGAGTGTTGCTTCTTTTACTTGGTCCTCTATGAGTGCGACCAAAGGAGAAACCACAACGACCACAGGGTTTTCATTGCGTCCCATCTTCTTAGCGACCATCGGAGCCAGCTGATAAATTAAACTTTTGCTGAATCCCGTAGTAAGGACGGCAAACACATCTTTCCGATCGACAAATGCCTTGATTGCAGTTCTCTGTTTGTCTTTTAGAAATGAATGCGCTGTCAATTTCTTTTACAACAGACGCAATAGCGGAATCTATACATCTCAATTCTCCAGCTGCAGTCATCTCTGAGGGAAACCAGTTCAACTCAAGCGCTCTTTGATAACGTGATGATTACGTAACTGCAGATCATCTGTCCATCATCGTATAAAGCCCGCCCTGGCAATTTGATTGGCCCGACTAATTCTGAACCTTTTATAATTACTCCTCAATGGATCGAGTCCAGACCGAACTTCCCGACCAAAAAATGTTGTGGGCGGGGTTCGGGCTGGCATCCAGGCTAATATTACCGTAGGCAATTATTTCACAACATTATTATATACATCTCGGAAAAATACAGAGGTCCAGACCTCGGTGACCTCATAGCTGGCTACAGCCATGTCTGCACACTTAACCAGCTTCAGGCAGCACCAACCAGACACATCAGAGATCTTTGTCACATGAAAGGAAAAATACGTTTTTGTTCCATCTGTTAAAATCAAATGGCTAGTTTTCATAATGATTTATTTTTTAAGCAAGACGGTGAAACCCCTTTTTTGAGACACCAAAGACCAATTTAGTATAGCACAGAGGAGTATCTAATTGCTCAAAAGTTGCTCTCTAACAACTTAAGAATTATTTTGAAATCTTGGTTATGTTTTGTATAATTATAAACTTCTTTGATCTTTGTTATTTAGTCTCAGAACTTTCTTTCTCAAATTATTTAGGAGAAATTAAAATTGAAACAAATTCGAAATGCAAAACTATTTTGGAATAGTATTTTACCATTTACCGTAAAACTTACAATAGCCGAGTCCCAAATAGACGCCGGTCTCTTTTACACGCCTGGTGTGGCTTCAGGTTTGGGTAAATAAAGGCCGGTCTCAAATAGAGGCCGGGTCTGTTTTTTAGTTTCGGGTTGTATTTAATCCTCTAAAACCGTCAGATCGTCCGCTTTTTCGCGGCCGCCAAAGCAATTTTTTGTCCCTCCAAAGCTTTTTTTGAACGATGAGTGATGTAGAATAGAATGACTGCTGCGCTTGACAGGGCGCGTTACGAGAGAGAGAGAGAGAGAGAGAGAGAGAGAGAGAGAGCGCCCCTGCCGTGCGCGCGCACTCTCACGTCTTCAAACAACATGAGCGCTGTCAGGCTCGCTCTCCCTCGCGCATATTAATCAAAATCAATTGACGACGCGATAGTAAAAGGTTGGAAGACCGCAGTTTAACGTGGAGCATTTGGAGATTTTTAGAGATTAGAGACATACACTCAATGAACAACATCTCAACACTAAATTATAAAGGCCTGTCTCACAGAGGCGGCGCCAGGGGGGGTCTTGGGGGGTCTCAAGACCCTCCCAAAAAATGATTTGACCCCCCACCCCCTTCCTGATTAAAAAAAATATATATCCGGGATAAATATTTAAAAATGTTTATCTTCAAACTACGCAGAACAATAATAATTAATAATTTATTCGACATACAAAATATATAAACATAAGAATCACGTTCCCTCTAAGCTGCGCGCGTGCGCGGTCGTGCACTTCTGATGCCGCGGCCGCGCAGAAAAGAATAATATGCCACGCAGACGACTGACGCGAAATGTGTGGGGAAATCCATTTGATTGTATGTGAGAAATAATTGCAGTGCTCAAACTGGTGAGTGCAGTTAACAGTGTGATTGGCAGTGAGTCGTGTGTGCGGACCAAATAGCCTATCTCAATACGAGAGGCGACGAGAAACGCAAAGACATGTGAAATAAAATCACAATATCATGTTTTAAATAAGAGTGGTTTGATTAAAGTGGTGGAAATAACGGATGATGGACACAGAACGGTAACAATTACACACCCACCCGCGTGCAAACTCAAAATACATCATTAGTTTACATAGATTTAAATAGTTTCAGGCATGGTTAGATTAGGCTACTATAAAAGAGTTCACATATTGACTTTTCTTGAAAATATTTAGCTATTAGATCTAGCTATTTACAGTAAATGCTTCAGTTTGTTTTCATATTATAATAATATAATATGAAATCAAATTGAAGCATTTAAACTATCACTTCAAATACTTCAATTCATTTTTTTATATTATATTATATTGGGCATATATTTTATTATATTATAAGCCTAAATAAAGAATCTCACAAGGGTATTGTTTAGGGCTCATTGCCATTAAAAAGTTTGAAACCCCCTGCTAAAGAAAATATAGGCTAGGAAATTCCTAAGCTATAAACAATCATTTAACTTTGATGGTTTAATGCTGCCTGTACAATTAATTGACTGTACAAAAACACTTTATGGTTTTCCTAAACCATCTCAGTGTAACAGCTTAACTTTCTTTTATAATATATTATATTATTGTAAAGAATTGAACTGTCCTGCAGAAGATTTTGTAAATAATTTTTCATAGGATTTCTTAGTAAAGACTGGAAACAGGACACCGAGGAATTGGAGGATGAGGAGGATACTATTTTGTAAATATGTTTTCTGTCATGGGTGTGGCTATGGCAATTAAAGTTCGAGCATATTGTTTGCAAACTGCAATTGATTAATTAATTAAAAACAAAAAAAACGTCGGCGTGTGAATGGGTGAATGTGAGGCAATATGTAAAGCGCTTTGGTGGCCATTGGGTCTGTGAAAGCGCTATATAAATGCAGTCCATTTACCATTTGTTAAGTAGCAGCAATATGCAGTTATTAGCCATGTCCACTGTATTTTTTGTTGGTTTTCATGAGACCCCCCTTGAAATGGAATATTCTAATTTGCTGATTTGGTGCTCAAGTAACTTACTATCAATGTTCAAACTGGTTGTACTCCTTAATATTTTTGTGGAAACTGTGGTAAATTTTTTTCTGGATTTTTTTAATGAATAGAAAGGTGAAAAGAGCACCATTTATTTGAAAGCAATTTTTTTAATAATATTGTCTTTATTGTCACGTTTGATCAATTAAATTTGTCCTTGCTAAATAAGTGTTAATTTCTTTCCAAAACAAATAAAATATTACTGACCCCAGTAACCTCATGTTTTAGTTAGGCCATGTCCACACGGACACGGGTATTTTTATAACCGGAGTTTTTCCTACAGCGTTTAAAAAAAAAATCCCGTCCACACATGCTCGGTCTCTATCTACATAAAAACGTAAAAACACGCAATCAAGCACCGTCAAGAGCATGCCACACCAGCACGGCGATATAAACCTTAACCCTAAAGCCACGTTGGCCAATCAGAAGCGCAAATCTGACGTCAAACACAGCTGATAACGGCGCAAGGCAAAAACCCCGGTTTCACTGTCTACACGACAACACTGTAACCGGCGTTTCTGAAAATCCTCACCCTGGCAGGGGTTTTCAAAAATGTTCGGTTTCAGTGCGTTTTCGTGTGGACGAACGGCCGAACCGCGTAAAAAAAGTCACGGTTATAAAAATACCTGTGTCCGTGTGGACAGGGCCTTAAAGGGCACATAACACACACAGTTTCTGCCAATCTCATGTTAATCTTGAGTACCTATAGAGTAGTATTTCATTTTCATATCTCCGAAAAATCTTTAGTTTTTAGTTAGTTAGAAAAACTAACTGCATCCACTGTTCCCCTAACGCTGGGTTCTTTGGGAAGCTGAACAAGGTTATCTTTCCCTCACAACCAAAAACACACTTCTTTGGTGACATTGTTGATTTCGTGGTCTAAAAACAAAATGACAGTGCTGCCGACGGCTTCCGTAACCCGAACGAAGCACGTTGATGGGCGTGCTGTTGCAAAAAAAAAAAACTTTCCGAAAACTTCTACGAATCCTGAAGGAGTGTATTTGGCACATAAATACGTCATACGTCCAACAATTAAACTTTAAACTTTTGCCAGGTTTAGCATGAGAATCCAACTCGTTAACAGTGTAAGTAAGTCAGAATGCATGAAATAGCATTAAACATCCCCTTTAATATTGAAATCTCTGACTTTTCATTGGAAACTTTATATTTACAGAACTTAGCACAGTTTGAGACATTGTTGAGATCTCATGCGAAATTCTAGAGGGGAAAGTGGGCCATTTTTCAGGAGAATCATCTGGGGTGCAAGTCCATTGTCCAAGCAATGTCCATTTAATCTCCATTTAAAATTATTGATTTGTAAGAAAAGCAACTGATATATTATCAAGGTCTCATTTATGATGTTTGTTTCTTATGAATAGATGATAGCGAAAAAGGAAAAGAAAGAAGACAGAAACTCCCTTGTGCTTGTTTTCTGAAATGAACTCATTTACGTTACTGTAAAAATCTATGGGCTGTTGGTGTAATCAATACATCTTTCTGTGCATGCCTTGAACTTACTGTGAACTTTCTGCATTTTTTAGCTTGCCACTTGGGACCCCATCCACGGATTGAACGGGACACTGACAGATCGAAAGCTTGAAAACAACATGCGTGGTGTCGTCCTGCGGGTGGTCACTGTACTGGTAGGTACTCTTACACCATTACCAGTCAAGTCAAGGGCTTTAAATGTCATCTTACAGCTACAACAGTCTTCATAACTACAAAATTTTTAAAAGATGTCAGTGTTCTAATATTCACTGTTGCTCAGTGATGGTCTCTCCCTTTACCTCTAATGTAAATGACATCAAACTGACTTAATTAGGACTCCCCTCTGTTTGACTGGACCTCATAAGGTTGAAGTAACCCCAGAGTAATCCATATTCATTCCAGTACGCTCCAGAGGTCTGTTCACATCAAGTCACCGGTCTCTAAGTACATTAAGAGTGACTTTTGGGGTGCGATGAACGTAGACCAAGGGAGCTGGGTTATATTGAGATTTGAGTTTTGCTATCTTCCCTCCAGCGCCGATTTGAATGAGTCCCTGGAGTTCTTCAACAATTCAGAGGTTTAAATTCTTCATATCCCTGCTTTGAAGTCAGTCGGAGAAGAAAGCGGTGATACTGCTACTCTGTGTCTTCTCTCTCTCTCTCTCTCTCTCTCTCTCTCTCTCTCTCTCTCTCTCTCTCTCTCTCTCTCTCTCTCTCTCTCTACCCCTCTTTTTGTCTTTATTCTATGATTTCTCGCCCTGACAGAATGCTCTGTGAGTAACTTGCATCCACAATCGCTAACAGCGAGCAGTCGGTTGAGGTTGTCATGTTAATGAACTCCCCCTAGTGGCATATGAGTCAGGGGACTAGAACTTAACCCTCTGGGGTCCAAGGTGTTTTTGGGGTCCTTGAGATGTTTTGACATACTCTGACATTTGTGCTTTTTTCAGTTGCTTATAAACATATTACTGGCAAAGGTGTAATTACACTCTATTTAGCACACACAGGGCTACCATAATGTGTTATAATGTATGTACATTTTTGTATTTTTGAGAGAATATTGTTTATGCGTGGTTATTGAAAAAAATAAAACTTAAAGTTTCTGAAATAAGGCCACAAAACACATACTAAATATGTGTCCACAAGACTTTTGACTAATGGATGTTGTCGCCTAGAGTTTTTTCTTCAAAATGATCTGAAAATCATCCTGCCTTATCATTCACATAAAACAATAGATTGGTTTAAATTTAAAAATGACAGATGATTTTTCGGACGCGTTTCAGAATGGACTTCACTGACAGAAAGAACACAGAACGCGCTTCATGTTTATTTTTCTTTATTAGGCGAAAAGCACAACACTTTGTTTTTATTATGAGGTTCCACAAAAATTTTTTTAACTAACTTAATTAACAGAGTAATTTGAGCATCTTTTGCACTGATAAGTAAAAAAGGGAGCTGGTATCGCCGGCGAGACCGCCGACCCCAGAGAGTTAATCCACATGTGCGCATGTTGCCAAACTGTGGACACTGGCGGACAGTATGTTGGTCTCTCAGTTTCATTTGAGAGCTGAAATATTGTGTGGTCCAGAAGGAATCTGCAGACTTCTGCAAATATGGTCTTATTGGTCAGTGACCGTATTATCAATTTATATCAAATATTAATAAACAAACACACAAACGCTTAGTGGAGCCATAGAATTTTATAAATGATGAGCCATGTAATTATAAAGTCTAACCAGAATAGTTTATTGTTGTTTTTGAATTTGTTTTTGCCATAACAAGTTAACACGCTACTGTAATATCCGCAGTTGCCTATAAAAAGTAGCTAATATAATACTAAAGTGTATTCATTATATGCTATTATTTCAGGTTTAACAACCTTGCCTGGTCTTAAAGGGGACATATCATGAAAATCTGAATTATTCCGTGTTTGAGTGCTATAATCGGGTAAATGTATCCACTAACCATTTAGAAATGTCCAGGTGTCATCTAAAAGTTGCAACCTCTCCGAGTCTCGAGTCTCTCCGTAAGGCTACCTCCGATACGGGTTATTTCTGAGATTTTGAATGTGAGATTTGCGATTTACTGGTGTTTAGTTATTGCCGGAGTATCCGAAGCTCGTGTAAAGAATTCCGTCTTTTGAACAGAGGCGGGTAGCAGCAGTGCAAATGCATCATTTGCATTTAAAGGGACACACACAAAAACAGCGCGTTTTTGCTCACACCCAAAAAGTGGCATATTTGATAAACTATAATAAATGATCTGGGGGGTATTCTGAGCTGAAATTTCACAGACACATTCTGGGGATACCATATATTTATATTACATCTTGTGAAAATAATGTGTCTTTTTTATCTTTGAAATATTTTTTATAAGTATCTTTATTCACAGTCACAAGAGTATGCGGAGGTTCTCCTTATTATATTTCCTGTGCATGTTGCACCACATAAGTTTGATTAAAGGGTTAGTTCACCCCAAAATGAAAATTCTGTCAGTAACTACTCACCCTCATGTTGTTCCAACCCCGTAAGACTTTCGTTCATCTTCGGAACACAAATTATTTTATTTTTTATTAAATCTGAGAGCTGGATCACTCCTCCATAGGCTTCTTAAAGGGATCATATAATACCATTTTTGTACAAGCTAATATGATTCTTTAGGGTCTAAATTAAAAGTTTGTAATATTCTTTAATTAAAAATTCTCATTAGTATTGTAAGAAAACACTTATTTTACCTGGTCAAAAACAGCTCTGTTTTCAGCACGCCGTTTCAGTGCATATGACTTTAAATGATAATGAGCTTTGCTCACCGCGCCCCTCTGTTCTGTGCGTACACCGTTTGTAACACAATAACACAATAACCATAACGCGTTGTTCATTATAAACGTGGGATTATGAATTATATTGAGAACGTCGTACATAGAAAACATGCCGTAATGTCCCCTTAGTGTAAACCTTAGCCGCATTCATCGTCAAGCGTGCAAGCGATTTGCAAAGATTAATATAAATATTAATATAAAGGTTAATAAAATGTACACTCACTTCAGTTCTTCTGGAGGTTCAGCAGGAACACGAATAGCTGGTACCGATCCTTTTTTCAGGAGCAGCTTCTTAGCAAAACCAGCTTTATACTGACCCTCCTCATTTATGAAGCAGTCTGGTGTGTGAAGTGATTCGCGCAAACATGAAAGCATTGACGTTGCTCGTGGGGAATATTCCCTTCAAAAACAAACTCAGCCACTGCGCCTTCAGCGGTTCGGATTTAGGAACATTAAAATGACTGCTGTGTTCATTATTACACCCAAGAACAGAACACCACAATCGCTTAGATGCCATTCTGCTCATAGACTGTGCTCCAGTATTAACACGGACTATGATTGACAGCTGGCTCACGAGCGAGGGCGGGTCTGTGTTGAAACGCTGCTGTCAATCAACAATCGTGGGAGGGGCGTCCGTTTTATTGACGTCACAAAAACGAACGGCTCAATTTGATTCAGGGGAAAACATATAAGGAGATTAAAACAAAAACACTGGATGGATTTTTATCATTACATGATGGTTGTGTACGGGCACTGCCAACACACATTTCAGTACAATCAACTTGTAAAAGTGCATGTACCATTATATGACCCCTTTAAGGGATCTAAACTGGCCGGCCCAGAAAAGTTAAAGACATCGTTAAAATAGTCCAAGTGACTACAGTGGCTCAATCTTAAGTTTATCATGCGACGAGAATACTTTTTGTGCGCAAAAAACAAACAAAAATAACGACTTTATTCAACTATATTCTAGTCTGTATCTTATCATGTCAATATTTGGCTGTGTCTATTAAGAATTAAACAAAGTTTGTCTTTGCCTTGCTCAAAGACTTCTGGATAATAACATAACATAACATAACAACTTTAATTTGCAGTTCACAGGTGTTCCAGCCGAACATTGATTTACCTCTTTTTCATAGAGACTAACTGAAGCTGCAATGTCTTTGCATGCAAAATTGTAATTTCTAGTTCAAACATTGTATTAAAATCAGGATGAATTATTCCTCAAAAAATTTAGGAAAAGCGAAGTAAGAGTGCCAGGGTAGTTCCATGGACCCTTGTGGTGTAGCATATGGTTAGGGAAGCAGGGAGCTTGTAACCATGGGATATGTTGTCATTTGTAAAGTAAACCTTCAGGTGGATGGGGAAGGCTCATGCTCCCTGTTGGTGACTGATGGAGCGCTCCCTTCAGTCTTACTGCTAACTGGTAGCGGCTCACCAGCTCCTTGCAACTTAAACTCCCTACTGCTCCCAGCTGCCCCAGTGGCAGGCGTGTCAGGATACGTGACATGCCAGCTCCGACAGCCCTTCACCAGTCTGAGAAACGCTGGTACTGTTCCAAACATAAAAACTGACTGAGTACACACACACAGCTGCCGTGAAACCTTGCAGTCTCAATGCACCATGACACATGTTTTTGATTTACTCACCGGTAGATCATAGCTGCATGCATGAGAGAATCTTCAGAACGTCTGTAGAAGATGGGCGAAGACTGAAGTCATATAGTATATTCATAAATGAATAATCAAGTAATGTATATATATATATATATATATATATATATATATATTCAGTACTGTGCAAAAGTCCCTTTTTTTAACACAAGTGCCTAAAACTTTTCACAGTACCGTAGCTTTGCAAGAAGGTTTCTTCAAGCGTCTTGGAAAAGTTGACACAGTTCTTCTGGATTTAATCTGTCTCAGTTTTTTTTTTATGTAATCACAGACAGACTATGTGATGGTGAGATCAGATATCCATGTGGAGCATATACGAGCTGTTGTCAGACTCCTTGTACATACAAAAATCTCACTGGATTATTACAATTAGTGGAAAAATGTATATTTGGAAATGTAAACTGATATTTCCCACTGACACTGAAAATATTAACGTGCCTAAGACTTATATATATATATATATATATATATATATATATTAATGGTGTCAAACGATTAAAATATTTAATCGCGATTAATCGCATTAATGGCATAGTTAACTCGCAATTAATCGCACATTTTTATCTAAATGTCTCTTGATTTCTTTTTGTCTTTTCTTTTTTCTCATTTTAATGCTCTTATCAACATGGAAAAGTGGATCGGCTTGCTTTGTGCAAATGTTTTTTGTTGAAACAACATTGACAATACTGTTCAATTTCACACTAACATTCTCACTTGGAGCAAATAATCTCTCACACAATGTAACGTCCATCAATAAAAAGGTGAAAGAAATACTGACAGGTCCTGATATTGACGAGGGGGCGGAGAATTCGCATCAGCTGTGTGTGTGCTTGGCCATCAAGTGGTATTTCAGACTGGACATGCTGCGATGATGATAGCTCAGTTCATAACGACAAAACACACAGATCACTTTGGTCTTGTCAATGGAACCATTTGGCACCTTTTTAAAAGTAATCTTTCCATTCAGAATCTTATTGGCATCCATTTCGGCGTCTCGCGCTCGTCATTCACTCAAAACATAACATTAACCTACTATTTGGCCGGCTGGCAAGCCTAGACAAGTGTGTGCGGCGTCGTGCCTGTTGTTTTGTTTCCGGTCTAGCTAGATCCGCTTGCGCTTTGGTCGACGAAGCAACAAAACGTCCTCGCACGGCGCAAGCCATTGAAATGAATGGGTTTCATAGCGCAGCATGCCGCGTCCTGTTGCAAAAGCATGTGAAAAAAACTACAAAGTTTGCTAGGCCAAAAAGACCGTTAATCGTGCGATGTAAAAATTGACGCCGTTAAAATGGGTTTGCGTTAACACCGTTAATAATGCGTTTAACTGACAGCCCTAATTCATTTATATAAGAAGTCTCTTATGCTCACCAAGGCTGCATTTATTTTAAGAAACATACAGTAAAAACCATAATATTGTGAAATAGTTGTATAGGTTTTTAATGTAGAGTTGAATAAAATAATAGATTGTCACATCATCGACCCAAATGCATGCCCGCAGCAATAACACTTGAACAAAACAGGATGATGCTAATGTTAGCAACATTGTTGTATCACCTTTACTCCATGTCTTCTATCGATTTCCAAAGTAGAGATTGTCCACAAGATCAGTGTGAATTTAAACCACTGCGTGTGTACATGGGTGGAAGGAATGGCTGTATAATGAGGGAGGGAATCAATGCAACATGGGTTGAACACGAGTGTGGGGAACCGTACCCCTACTAGGCCAGCTCAATAAGAGCAAGGCTTCATCTCAATGTAGATAAAAAACGATATTGGAGGAATCCTGTTATAAGGGTCATTGTCGCTGTACTTTTGCCCCTAGTCTAAGTGCTACAGATATTCTTCAGATCGTGCTGATGGCCGAGTGGTCCGAGATAATCTAGCAGGGTCTTGCACAAGCCCCTCAGAGGGAGGTCTGATAGATGGCACTTCGTGGGCTATAGTGCGAGTTGGCATGCATATCCTCACTTCCTCTAATAGCTTATTGAGCGAGGGGGGTCTGGTGAGGATTAGAAAGCGCTGGTTTAATGTGAAGGCTGCATGCAGTCAATAACACTCCTTCCATGATAAATCTGTCTGACATATTCCCAGAAACACTTCAGACATCAATAGGGATTTGTTTAAGAGAATATGAAAAATAAGCAGCAGGCTATTATTTTCACTGGGCCGCTGGCGTCACACTACCGTGGTATTGGATTGCAATGGAATGTGAACAGAGCTGCTGAAGACTCCGGAGGAAGATGTTTGCTGCACCTAGACACCACCACAACGCAGCGTGGAATGTCAGCAGAGACCGTGTCTACTAGACGATCCCCTGTCAAGGCCTTGTCGACATGACAGTCACCAGCACAGGTCCTCAGCAGAGACCACAAGAACCAGACAGGTCCTCCGCACAGACCCTAAGGCAAGCTTCGGCTCCATACCAGCGTGATGAATCATAATGGCACTGTGTTCGTTAGTTGGCCAGAGTAGAACTGGCCCCCCGACTGAGCCTGGTTTCTCCCAAGGTTTTTTTTCTCCATTCTGTCAGCTGATTGAGTTTGGGTTCCTTGCCACTGTTGCCTCTGGCTTGCTTAGTTGGGGACACTTAATATTCAACAATATTATTGTTCTGACTGCACTGACACTGTTGTATGAGAACTGAACTGAGCTGGAAGATGACATCATTTTTTGCAGAACTGCTTTATAGTTGAAATTAACTAATTTAATAATTGATCTTTACAACAGATCTGAACACTGAACAGACTTCAGATTAACAATAGATAAACAGTAATTTTTCCTGTTTATCACTGTAAAGCTGCTTTGAAACAATCTGTATTGTATAATGCGCTTTATAAATAAAGGTGACTTGACTTTGCTGTTCTCAAATGGTTGGTCAATGGTAGGGCTGCAACAACTAATCGATAAAATCGATAATAATCGATTACGAAAATCGTTGTCAATGAATGTCATTATCGATTAGTTGGTCTGCTTACGTCACGGGGAGCGTTTACTGGTGATTGGTTGAAACAGGCCAATCAGGATGCTCTCTGTCTTACACGCGCTTCATGAGGCACACACGCAAGGGGTGCTTCTCATTTCTTATTTGTGCATCCTCGTTTCCTTTTCTCGCTTCCTTTCCTCGCGTCTCAGCTCCACCCCCTGTAGGACGCGAGGGAAGGCTGCAAGGAAAATAAATGAGGACGGAGGAATCGAATGAAAGCTTTTTTATACTTTGGAATACTTGATCACTCGAACGTCACTTCACTGCGTCATCAGCAGTGCTCAAAGGATCTGCCCTTATGTTGTTGAAGTTTGTTTATTTAAGAAATTCATAATAAATAATAATAAAGCAAGATACCTTGTTGAAATATGTGAGTTGTGTGGTTTATGTAAACTACAAAAGTAAAGTATAAATTCAAATGATTGTGACAGATGTGAAGGGGGAGGAGAATTGATACGTGCGTCATGTTTAGTCGATAAAACTCTTCCGCAAAGGGTACACCTGTGTATCCTCGCTCATAGCTCCTCTGGAAGCCTCCTCACTCCTCTATCCTCGCCTCCTCGCGGTGCAATTAGAGAATTGAGATGTCCTTCAAGATGGCTGAGCTCGATTGGTTTCCGGGTCATAGGATGGAGGACGGAGGAGCGAGGAGACGAGGAGGGATATTGAGAAGCACCCAAGGTTTCTCTCCCTCCGTTGCTCTGCCACGCGCTCGCGCTACACGGTTTGGAGCACAGTCTCTTCTGTCTCGCATGCGCGCTCTTGCTTGCGCGCTCAAATCCCGGGAGTTTGAACTAATTTGCAAGCCGCTATCAATATGCGGGTGACTTCCAGAACTTCCGGGAGACTTGGGATGTATGTATTTTGCGTCTCGAGCATCAGGTTGCGCAATCAGTTCGCTCGCAACATAAGTGATGGATTAAAATAGTGCTACCGCAGAAATATTAAATTAAAACGGTCTTTACAAAGCGAAGCACTAAATATAAAGGCAGTTAATAACAGCAGCAGTAAATTATTGTTTTTTAGTCACTGTACTCAGTGGTTTTCAGCGAATGTTTGTGCACTAATGCATCATTTTTCCTGTCTTTTAATCAAGCCTGTTAGCTTGCTGCGTACCTCCATTACGTTCTCTTTATATAGCATTTGTCTACTATTAAGTTTTAATTGTTTTTCAAACGCGATCTACTGCAGCTCTATGTTCACACGCTTGTTTTCAGTCTTTCTATATTTATTTTTACAAATTATCCTTATAATTCAATTAATTTTAAATAAAAATTAAATGAATTATATATTTGAGATGTTTTTAGTTTATATCTTCACATCTGAACAACATGTCTGTAAATTTGTTTTAACAAAAATTGTGTTAAAACAATATGTTGGACATAAATGTTTTTTTTTTTTTACATTAATCATGGTTGTCAACTTGCCATCAGCAATTATCATTAAAAACAATGCAAATATTGATATTTGTAAAACTCAATGTGTGGCTTTTGCACTTTTTAAAGTACACTTTTACACATAAATATCCTAATTTAGGGTTTTAGGTAACACTTTATTTTACGGTGTCCTTGTTACATATGTTACATGTACTTACTGTAGTAATAACAGTAAATTATGCATAATTACATGCAACTAACCCTCAACCTAATCCTACCCTATTCCTATAGTAAGTATATGTAGTTACTTAATATTACCCTGTACTTAAATATATAATTACACTGTAACAAGGACACCTTAAAATAAAGTGTAACCGGGTTTTATTTAGTCATAATAAACAAAAAATCTAAGTGAATTGTTTTATCCGATTAATCGATTAATCGAAAAAATAATCGTTCGATTAATCGATTATCAAAATAATCGTTAGTTGCACCCCTAGTCAATGGCCTTCAGCTAGCAGCTGTGTGTTGAATGCAGCCAAGCCTGTGAAAGCTCCTTGCTAAGTTGAGCTCCTCCAACTTTCGACTTTGCAAGATTGTGTTCAGCAAGAGTTTAGAAATCTGTTGCAGTGCAGATAAACAAGGGAATCTAATTTCTTTCTTCATAAATGCATGTTTTATCAATACTCTGTTACTGACTTTCATATAAAATAACCGACTTAGTGGTGTTGTCAAGTGATTGGATAT
Organism: Rhinichthys osculus; assembly: GCA_029959095.1. Lineage (NCBI taxonomy): Eukaryota > Metazoa > Chordata > Actinopteri > Cypriniformes > Leuciscidae > Rhinichthys > Rhinichthys osculus. The sequence continues at coordinate 18,994,563 of JARWKJ010000017.1, forward strand.
TTTATGCTAGTGTGATTTCTAATTAACTTGAAAAGGGTCCTATTAAGCTTTTTCACTTATTCAACTTTAGTTAGTGTGTAATGTTGCTGTTTGAGCATAAAAAAAGATTTGCAAGGTTACAAAGATCAAAGTCCACTCCAAAGGGAGATATTTTATTTAACAGAAATTTTCTGGAAACGAACAGCTCGTTTGGACTACAATGCACTTTTTCCGGATCTTATGAAGTCATAATGTTCTTCATTTAAATAATGATGCAAAAAAGTTGGCGAGGCCTGGTTGAGCTACGCTAGAGAAGATGAATAGCGTTGTCACTGTTTTTTCCACCCCGGAAAAAGTTTGTCCTAAGGCTGACGAACTTAGAAAAAGACGTAGCCATTTCTACGCCCTGAAAGACATAGCCATTCCCATTTTATTGGGACAATCTGTTGTTTATTGATCACAACTTGTATGTCTTATTATTTGTAGTTGTGTTTTCTATTAACAGTTCCAAGTATAATTTTCTTACGAGAGGTTCTCTCGTACTGCGTAATATCTTACGCTAGGAGAAAACCTCTTTTCCACGAGATATTGAAGCCAAAAATTATCCTTAAAGCTCCAGTCCGTAACTTTTTTAAGTTAAAAATAATCCAAAATAATTATATTAAAAAAAACTTATTCTGCCAGTGGTCAAAACTATCTGCTTGCCATAGCTAGATTCAAAACGGTTAGCTTGTAATAATGATTTTAATTCCAGTGGTACTGGTGGGTTTCCGCGGGAAATTCGAGCATGTCTTTGCGTCATGACGTCACACCCGTACACATAAAGGAGTTTCGGCTAGCCGGCTATAATGCGCGTGACGAGATGTTTAGATGTATAGGCTTTTCTCGCAGCACTTTACATAATTAAACTTATGGCATCCAGAAAGATCCAAACAACAATCATCAGTGTCAACTGGAGATTCAGCAGTTATAAAACCCAAAAGACTTCGTATTTCGGATTTAAGGTGGCTAGAGAAAGAGAAAGAAACCGTCTCATGCGAACACAAGGATTTAAACATCGGCGGGGCTTTTGAAAAGTGTGTGAACTCTGTGTTTTGAAGGGGTTCAAAACGGAAGAAGAGACGGCTTTTTTCTGCTGAACAAGTAAGACATTTCAATAGTTCAATCGTGTAACAGTACGTTTTCTTAATTCACACAGTTATGGAGTTTCCTTTGTTGTGCCTTTCTCGTTTTGCTATTATGGAGAATATGAATTCTGAACTACCCAGGTAGCTGCTAACCATAAAACACATTAAATTTAACATTAGTTACGCAATGCTGATGTTTTTAACATGAACAATTTGAGAACAAAGTAGGCTATAATTTGCACGGTTGCTGTAAATCGCGTTGATTTAATCTAACGAAGCTTATCATGTCGAATGCTTTTTCCCCCTTAGTTGGTCAGAACAAAAATGGATTTTACTTACTTGTTCAGAAGACATTTTCTTATGAAAATTCTTATGTTGGTCAAACTTTCAAAAAGTGAATCTGTGATTCTGTATGACAGTATCCACACAGTGCGGTGACTGACAGCAGCACTCGCCTCAAAGCACTGTGTTCACCCGCGCTGTTTCATGCCGATTTACAACCCACGTAAAGATGATAATTCCGCGAATCACTGCAGTTACAGATTTCGAACAGAGTGATGGCGACAAAGAGGAAAAGATACGGACTGCAGCTTTAATTTTGAATTAATGTGAAACGCGTTGTGGCAGCATGCAGACATAGGCAAGGCGGCTCGCGTGCCTATTGGCTGTCCTGCGGCAACTGCAGCAGCCTATCGAGAGAGGCCCTACGTCACCTTCCGCCAAAGCGGGCGTGACCTGGGCCTATAAATATAGCTCAATGGGCTGATATAATCTGATTTTTCATCTCTTCAGCGAAGCTCACGCATCGCTGGATCTGGAGTGAAGAAGCCGAGCTTCACCAGCTTCATTCGAGTCGCTCACCTTCCGCCATTAATGACGACGAGATAGCTGCATCTGTAGAGGAGGCCAGCTGATCTATCCTGGCGTCGGACAGTGAGGACTGGGCGAGCTCTGTGGACCTCCCCCCCTCTGCCCGCGAGTCATCAGGGAAACGGGCCAGCATCGAATCTGAGCTGATGCGTCTACTCTCGCAGGCCGTGGCGAGCTGCAGAGGCGAGCTTCCCTGCAAAGGCGCCCGCGCAGCCCGCGCACACCGACTGGATGGATATTTCCTGCAAAGGGACCGCTTGCCTCTGTCTCAGCAGCATTCTCCGTGTTGGACGGTGCTAAAGACAGAGGATAACACTCTCTTCCTCCAGTAGAAGAAGCTGTAGCGGCCCATCTTTGCCCGCCCTCTGCTGGACGGCGAACTAAGACAACGGTACATTCTAAAGCTTGCCGCACTACTTCCGCTATGCTCTTCGCGCCGCGAAATCCGCTGCACAGGCCATTGGGCGGGAACATGGCTTCTCTCACCGTTGCTGAGAGACACCTATGGCTGACGTTATCTGAGATGCCGGAAGTGGAGCGCTCCGCATTCCGCGACGCGCCCATCTCCCCAGCTGGCCTCTTGGATCATCCGTCAAAGATTTCCGCGGATGGATTCGCTGAGGTTCAGAAGACGTCACAGGCTATGAAGCACTTCTTACCAAAGCGCTCTAGCTTCGCAGCAGATCGCCCAAAACAGCCGTCTGCTCGAAGCTCCCAGCCACAGCCTCCGCCCGCCGCTTCACAGCGCCGTCAAGCCCGGGACCAGAGACCACGCTCTCGCTCTGCCGGCCGCCCCCCCTCCGCGTGGGTCCCGGCAAAAGATTGAGATAGAAGCCTGAGGCCTCAAAGTCTTCCTAGCCATCCTAGGAAAACAACGGTGTTTAAGTCTCGCCGCGACCAGACTTCCACCGAAACTTTTTGCTCATTCAGTTCCAGAAAAACGCGACTGTTCCAGTGTATTTTGCAGTAAACATGCACACAAATGCCTGCACACAAATGCCGTTTCCACGACGACCCAGATAAATCACATAAACAGTGTAATTTCTGGTATTCCGGCCACAGCCGATGGTGTTATGAGTTTAATAAAAATGCCCACAGCCCAGTGTTCATTTCTACACACAAACACAGCCCGCCACAGTACAGGGCTCGCACAAATAAAATCGACTCATGTCAATTGTGCATTAAATGTAGTGAATGTGCCCACAACCCAGTGCCCACAAACACTACACACTGCATGTCCCACGGTTTCTGTAGAAACGAAACCAACACGCATACAGTCAGCTCAGGCCGCGCCCACTCACACTCACAGACATGTTAAGCCCCACGGGGCTCGCCCCACTTACTCTCTCTCAGCAAACTGCTATAAGGGAATCGAGCGCGGCCAAGCTGCCCGCCGCGATTGGCGTGCCCCCCGCCTCAAGCGCTGCAAGCACAGTGTTTACGTTACAGCACACCAAAGCTCTCCTGTCGCCACTATGTTGCGGCCAGAGCCTAGATCTCATTCTACCCCTAGCTATTCATGCAAATGCGTGGGCAAAGCTTCCCGGGGTATCAGAATGGGTGCTGAACATTATAAAAAGAGGCTATTCGCTGCAGTTCGCTCGACGTCCCCGCCACTACACGGCACGGGTCGAAACTACGGTAAAAACCGAAGTAGCCCATCTACTTTGAGCCGAAATAGCGAAACTATTGAGCAAAGGGGCAATAGAGCCTTTATCTCAAGCTCAGAGCGAAGGGGGCCTATACAGCAGATATTTTCTGGTAACGAAAAAAGACGGGTCTCAGACCCATTCTAGATCTAAGACAGCTGAACAAAGTGCTTGTGAAACGCCAGTTCAGAATGCTCACAACCAGGAAAATCTTGCCAAGGGGACTGGTTTATGTCAATAGATCTGAAGGACGCGTATTTCCAAATACAAATAGCGTCACGTCACAGGCGATTCTTGAGATTCGCCTTCGAGGACCAGGCATTGTCGAAGGTGTTGTCGAGACCAGGCGTTGTCGACTGCCATCATTTCTAGACAGTTTATGTGTAGGAGCTTCTCCCGTTCTGACCACTGGCCAAAGAACGGTCTGCCTTCGAGCAGCGCTCCCCATCCCGAGGTGGAGGCATCCGTGGACACCACTCTCACACTCGAGGAAGTCCCCAGGTTTACACCTGACTGGTACCAGTCTATTGCTCTCCAAGGTTTCAGAGCTGTGACGCATTTCTGATCGACCTTGAGGCGAAACAGACCGGAGGCCCATGCCCGAGGTGGTACTCGCGCTTTTAGCCATAACTGCAGCGGGCGCATGGAAAGCAGACCCAACTGGAGTACTGATGATGCTGAGGCCACGAGACCCAGTATTTTCTGAAACCTTTTGAGCGACTGAAACTCTCACACTCTAGGAGACATTCGGCAGAGCGCAGGTAGACCTGTTTGCGTCCCAAGAAAACGCTCACTGTCCGAAGTTTTTCTCCAAGAGCAGGGATGCGCTGGCCCACGTCTGGCCCCGCTGCCCACTCTATGCTTTTCCCCCCGTCTTGCTCCTGCCTCAGGTATTGGAACGAATCAGGGAAAATGGATGCTCAGTGCTACTTGTGGCTCCGCTCTGGAAAAACCAGGCTTGGTTCCCAGTTCTGATGCAGCTGACAAGCACTGCCCCATGGCCAATACTGACGAGGAAAGACCTCCTCTCTCAGGCCAAGGGCTCGATTTGGCATTCTCGCCCGGAGCTGTGGTTCCTGCTTGCATGGGCCATCAACGGGTACCCGCAAAACCTCCTGGAGGGAGTGTTAAACACGATCACGCAGGCTAGAGCGCCGTCTACTAGACGTCTCTATTCCACAAAATGGTCTGTGCTTTCTGGCTGGTGCAAAGCTCGAGGCTTTGCCGGTTAAGGAAGTTCTCTCCTTCCTTCAAGAGCTACTGGATAAGGGCAGAACCCCATCCATGCTCAAAGTTTATGTGGCGGCCATAGCAGCATTTACAAAACCTACGACTGGCCAGTCACTGGGGAAGAAAGATCTGGTCATCCGCTTCCTTAAAGGAGCTAAGAGGCTGAATCCTCCCAGACCCCCCTCAGTCCCCATGTGGGACCTTTCCACAGTTTTGGAAGCCATGAAAGGTGCCCCGTTTGAGCCAATCCACTTGTCGGACATGAAACATCCGTCATTCAAGACAGTGTTTCTTATGGCTCTTGCTTCAGTGAAGCACATAGGGGATTTACAAGCGCTCTCAGTTAGCCCGACGTGTATGGAATTTGGGCCAAATGACTCGAGAGTCATACTCAAACCAAGACACGGATACATGCCTAAATCCCTCAACACACCGTTCAGGGCTCAGGTTATTTCCCTGTCTGCCCTGCCGGTTTACAACGAGGAAAAGGATGCGAGCTTCCTTTGCCCAGTCAGGGCATTAAGAGCTTTTCAGACAGACAGACTGAGCAGCTCTTCGTTTCATTCAGCGGACGTGCTAAGGGACTAGCCGCATCGAAACAGAGCCTATCCAGATGGTTAGTTGATACCATAGTGCTGGCATACACGTCTAAAGGCTTGAAGTGTCCTTTAGGTGTTAGAGCGCACTCCACAAGAGGCGTGGCCTCGTCGTGGGCTTGGTCTAGCGGAATTACCTTGCAGGATATCTGTATGGCGGCAGGCTGGGCCTCCCCGTCTACATTTATAAGGTTGTATAACCTAGAGGTTCCCGCCTTACAGGCTAAACTACTTATGGTCTAAAATCAGTATTGTCTGCCCCGTTGCTTCGGCTCAGAATACTACAACCGCTTTAGCACCGCTCGCTGATCGATAAAATTACTCCATGGGCAAAAGTAAGACCCATACTGTTACACAGTTCAGGCCGAACATTTTCACCCTGACTGTGTGGAACACTGTTAATGTTCATGCTCTTAGGATGGTAACTTATTGGGAATGACGCTTCTAACCTCTCTTCTCAGACTCTTTGTGAGTCCCTGGTGATTATGCACTATATGAGCCCCAGGCACCTGCCCTTGGGACTTTGGCGTTGGATCCCAGCGCGCACAGCGTTTTACACTGTGTTCCCCTAGCGTAAGATATTACGCAGTACGAGAGAACCTCTTGTAAGAGAACGTACTCGGTTACTAACGTAACCTGGGTTCTCTCTAGAAGAGGGAACGAGTTCTGCGTATATTTGCCGTGACTGCAACACACTCAGGTTCGCTTCGGCGATGAAAAAACAGATTATATCAGCCCATCGAGCTATATTTATAGGCCCAGGCCACGCCCTCTTTGGCGGAAGGTGACGTAGTGGGCGTGAAGCGCCCCCATTGGATCTGACGTCACCAAGGGCCTCTCTTGATAGGCTGTTGCAGTTGCCGCAGGACAGCCAATAGGCACGCGAGCCGCCTTGCCTATGTCTGCATACTGCCGCAACGCGTTTTACATTAATACAAAATTAAGGATAATTTTTGGCTTCAATATCTCGTGGAAAAGAGGTTATCCCCTAGCGTAAGATATTATGCAGTACTCGTTCCCTCTTCTAGAGAGAACCGAGGTTACGTTAGTAACTGAGTACTTTTTATGTAGTTGCTATGATAGCTATAATGTAAACGAAGGGCAAAGCTTTGCCTCCGCTAGCTTTCTTACTAACATTACAGTATTGATTAAGTGTTTACTTTAGCTTTGTAAGCTCTTGCTTTTGTAAGACTGTTCACTTAGGAAATGTATCCATGATTTCGTGATCGATAACATCGTATATGAAAATTCCCCCCAAAAACATACCACTCTGAAACGTCCTGTGAAATCAGTGATTGCAAAGTCCGTGCTTGAAATCCGTTCAGCTTGACCCTCTTGTTCATTAACATTGTCAGAGTCTGAATCGGACTCAAAATGGTTTGAAATTGATGCCATAGTTAATATTTACATCTGAGTAGAGCTTGCTGTCATGAAGGGGTGTGACATATTCTGAACACGCGCTAAGCGTTGCTAATCACAACACACTGGGCCAGCTAACCAATCACAGCACATTTCATATTTCAGAAGGAGGGGCTTCATTGTAAACAACGTGTTCAACCAGACTGGGAAGAGAGGAGCAGTAATAATGTAAAATATGTGAAAAATAGTGCGTTTTTTTAACAAACAGGCATGAAAACATATTCTAGTATTACCCCAAAACAAAATCAAGACTTCGTAAAAGGGCATAATAGGACCCCTTTAACAAAAAATAAACTATGGATTCAACAACATTTAGACTTGATGATGTTAAAGGGAAAGGAAAGGCATGTTCACAGTGATATTTTAATATACGGTTGAAGAGGGAGAAGACTTCCCCCCTTTGTAATTTTTAGTTTTTAATTTTACCTAGTGTTGTGGCCCTCAAGTTGGTCTTGAAGAGTCCTTCTTTTAGAAGCCTCCTGTTTTCAGAAAATCCCTCAACATATACTCGTTCTACTCTACCATAAAAACTGGTAATTCTACCCCACCACAAAAAGATTTGTTACACCTCCTTCTCTTCTGTACGAGTCAATTCAACTGACAGGGTTACATATATCTCTGCCATGCTTCTAATTGTGGGAACTACTGTAGCTTGTCCTTGAGAATTTTTTCACAATTCAATGTAACAGCTGTCAGCATTACTGACAACATTTCCACTGCTCACATAGAGTCTCTCTCTAAACTTCCTCCTTATAAAAATAAGCATTTTTCTCTGTGTGACCTTCAGAATCTCTCCAGAGCCAGTTTGGCAGTGTATGACAATGTTTGTAGACCTTTTATGAAACACCAGTAGGCCCCAAGCTCAGACTAAATCCAAATCGCATCATATCCACCTCCACAATAGTCTGCCAAACTGGTTTTGGAGATCCTTGGAGACTCCGCTCGTCTTTATCAGTGGAGAACCACTAATCAATTCAAATGGCGGTCTCGCTGCTTCAGAAGAATGGTTTCTTCAGCCATAGGCAGAGCTAATGCTTGTATGATGAGTGTGAATCCGGGTATATATTTTTGATTTAAAATCCTTCTCGTAAAGACTTAATTTCTTTGATGTGAGTACAGTAAAACCTTAAATCCCTAATTGAGCATTAGGGATCTTATGAGTCAGTCAGAAGAACCTACTATGAATAATGTATGACTGACAAGCACTATCAAGTTAAGTAATGTTTGATAAATGTGAATCTTTATTAAGCACTGAGAGAGAATGGTTTGTTCAGACCCCTTTTCTATTGAATATGACTTTTTATTATTATTGTTGTTTCAGAGCATATTGCCTACATTTCCATTCCAAGAAATTCAGAACTGATTTGAAATGTTTGAAGGGAACTATGCAAATCGCTGGAGAAACTTTCATTACTCATAGTATGATTACATTGTGACGAAATGCTAATAAATTACCAGGTCTCTATTGAGGAAGTACTGTTAAGGCCGATCTTGTCCTGGTGTGACAGCGAGACATGATCAGCTTAAAGTAGACTAAATTCAGAATTTACCTATAATTTGCTTTAGAAAAAATAGCAACATTTGCACTATGAAATGAATCAGAGAATTATAAATAGAAAAATATAAATGAGCATATTTTTATCTTGACATAAGGTTTTCTATTTTATTTCATGCTTAAAGGGATACTTCACCTCTGGGAAGATGAATGTGTATTTAATATTGGTTATTTATATAGTAGAAATGTGAAATTATTTTTGGAATTGAAGCATTCTAGACTGAGAAAAGGCAGAAAATGTATTTTTTACTCATGTGGCTGAAAGACAACAACGCCCTTACGAGGCCACTCCCAAACCACGCCTACCGGTTACAGGCGGCAGAATCCGAAAAATGGATACAACTAGGCTTGCTTTGATACATCGGGAGTTATTTGATAAATTTCCATCGAAATGGTGCTAAATTGTATTGTACCGGGAAGTACTAGCCTAATGTATATAGCACAACTTAGACTTTCACATTAAAAATATGTTGCAAGACAGGACCATGTCAACAGAGTAGCTTAGTAGCCCTGCATATGAACTGTTTTCCTCCAATTGAAATCACTATTTCTCTAAGCTAATACATTCTCTAGGCCAATCCATACTTTAGTAACACTAAAGGTTTATAAAAAGAACCACAGCCAATGTGAGTTATAACTTTTAATTAAAAAAATTATTAATATTAACACTTTTACACTCAAAGATCTGCGGATTCAGCGATCTCGTCCAGAAGAAAATGGCATCGCTGAGATTCGCGACAGCAATAGGACTCTATATCTGTTTCCATAGGCGCACACCGAGAGCACTGACACCGCCAGTCCTCCCCAGCTCGAGTCTGGCCGGGCTCAGGTCTCGCTCCAGCCGCCTCTTGTTCCTCCATCTCCCGCAACTGTTTATCGCTGTATTGCGGCTGGTACAGGTAGCCGCGAGCATCAGATTCTCGCAACAGATCTTCGAAATCCCCTTCTGCCATTTCAACTTCAAAACTACCTTCCGCCATCGTGATTAGCCTACTATACAAACTTTCTACACAGACCAAGAGGCAAGAGTCTCTTAGCTTAGCTTCTACAGAAAGATGGCTAACACTATCTTTACATTCTGTGAGTGAGATCCCGCCCCATATGGGCGTGGTGAAAACATGCGGAACACTGGCTGTAGTTTTGAGCCTCTGGCACAAAAATCCTCCCATGATGCAAAATTACGATTTTTGAGTCATCGGAGGATTTTTTCCAGACTAAAAATGATTTTTTCTCTCATATCAGGGGGATATGAGGGGGTGAAGCACGGTAATTCGAAAATACTACTGGTTTTCTACTGATACAAAGCTTAATGCTAAATCCTGAAGTATCCCTTTAATGTTGCTATTTTATTTTAAATATTTTTTATTTAATTTTAGTCTATAGTATAATTTGTTTTTTAGGCCTAACTAAAATAAAGACCTGCTGTGTGATATTCACTATATCCTTTCACAGGGTTCCTTTCAGTTCTTCTCTGGCTGAAGTTTAAAGGGGTCATATAATTCCATTTTTATACAAGTTAATATGATTCTTTAGGGTCTGTAGCGACATCGAGATGTGCCTTAATTAGCTCAAATTATGCATAGGGAATTTTAATAATTAATCATGAATATGATTAATATATTGCATATTACAGTTAAATTATCGAAATTGAAAATAGATCGATTGTATATATGAATGATCAATCACAACGAATTATAATTCCTCATTCATATATCAATGGTCTCATTTCAGATCGATTATATGAGATAACTTTAAGGGAATAAATTGGCTATCAAACAATCGGTTTGTCCAGCAAACGGCTGTAAGATTAACCCATCAATTAATTCAACAACGTTATCCCTTTTTATAAACTCCAAGAAATCTCAATGTTCCGGCCGTGAACATTAATTTTCTCGTGTTTATAAAATTTACGTTACTGATATAGTAACAACTTGTAAAGCTTTGTAGCTATAGGATCGCATTTCATTGACTTGTAAAATATGAGCATTCAAAACAATCAAGAATATAATGGTTTTAATAAAATGAAACTACGGATACAGAATTCTACATTTAAACACGGGATACATGTATGTACAGTAAACAGTAAAACAAATGAGACAGACGAATAACAAACAGGAGTGAGAGAGAGAGATTGCGAGAGCGCAAGATTGGGAGCGAGAGAGAGAGAGAGAGAGAGAGAGAGAGAGAGAGAGTGCGAAGATGAGAGATCTTCTGGTTTGGCAAAATTCATCATAGACACAGAACCTTTTAGACACCAAGAATCAACAGATCTTAAACCTCGAAAGAATGGTAAACGGTTACTTGCACAGGTAAAGCTCTTTGTGGTTGATGTGAATAAGGGTGCTTGTCTCTGTCCTCGCGTCATGCGTTCACGTGGTAGTTCAGAGCGGGCAAAGCGCGTTAGTTTGAATGAAGGCTTAAAGGTCTTTGGTTCTCCTGGTGTTGCTGAGGAAAACCGCGTCTTGCGTGCGTGTCCTTAGGAGCGGGTGCGTGCTTTCTCAGCTCTTCTGGGCGAGCGTGGTCGCTGCAGATTCGAAGAGTCTCCTTCAGGTTGAAGTTGCCGATTACGTTCATTTCACTGAAACTAAACGTAAGAAAAGTCCGAAGACGAAAATAAAGAAAGATTAAAGAAAACGGAGAAAGCTCCCCGAAGGAGCCATGGATCCTCTCACAGGAAAAGCTCTCATGTGGCGTAGAAACTGCATCGAACAGATTGTGGCGTTCGAGTTTTGAAGGAGCTAGAGGCACGCCCTTCTTGCGTGTCCTATCCAATCGTTTGGGAGGGGGCGTGTTGTCAAACTTCTGTGTTTGCGAAAACACACGCCCTCCGGGTCATGTGCATGGAAGATAACATTTAGTAAAAATACACTTCTAAACTGGTATTGATAAAAGTATGCCTCATGTTGCACTTTGGGTCAGTGATTCGATCTTATTCGATTCCTCTGATTCCAATCATACCCAGCGCGACATTCCTAGGGCTAGTAAAATGCAGATAGATGATTTTTCGTGATTAAACGAATGTCAAACTTATTACATACCATAAAAGCTTATAGTTACATCAATTTGGTCACATGGGGATTGTAAAACACAACAAGAGAAACACTTCATACGTTTAAAGAGGTAAGCATTTAAAAGTTCATGAATGAGTGTTTCTGCGTGTGTGTGTGTATCAGAGTTCAGTTAGAGTTTGCCGGGGTGGTGGACTCTTGCTCACTCCCCCTCCGGGGAGTTTCGTGTGTGTGCGTACTCCTCTGAGTTGATGAGTTTAATCATTTGAGTGGTGGTGATTACGTTATTACACTTATGCTCTGTGTGTGAGGTGATTAAATAAGAGGAGACCCAAAGGGGTCGCGTGGTCTTTGGCCGGACTCACGAGATGTCATCTCGAGTCACATGTTCCGAGCTGGCTCGATTAGTAAGCAAAGCACTTCGTTGTTCATTCATCAGAGAAGCCGCTGCATGTGCGATGATTTAATCAATTCAAAACACTGTCCCCTTTGTTTCACGAATGGAAGAGACTTTAGTAAATTAGAATCTAGTTAATTTACTCAACATACCAGAGCTGGCTCGATTACCTATCTGATTATCACTACAGGTCTAAATAAAAAGTTTGTAATATACTTTAATTAAATATTCTCATAAGTATTGTAAGAAAACACTCATTTTACCTGGTCAAAAACAGCTCTGTTTTCAGCATGCCATTTAAGTGCATGTGTCTTTAAATGATAATGAGCTTTTCTCACTCCCTCTGTTCTGTGGGGCGTTTTGACACAACACACGTGGAGTGTTGCCTTGACAACAGTTGAGGGTATATTTTGGAGAAAGAATGGCAGCGGGAGTCTCTGAGGACACATCTGTGCAACCGTATCAATTTGAACCGGAGCAAGATGACGGCCCCGAAGAAGTTCAACAATTAAGGCTCGAACAGGACGTTTCTGAATGGTTGGTTAACGTAATGTCACTTTGATCTATCTTTGTACGTACTGGCAAGGTAGAGTAGTGAGATACGAACGCTGTGTGTTTACTGATGTATACGTTAGTTCATTGACAGATTGATGTTACAGCTAATGGTCATGAAACACTTTTTTTTTGCAATTTGCAAAGATTAATATAAAGGTTAATAAAATTTACACTCACTTCTTCTGGAGGTGCAGAAGGAACACGAATAGTTGGTACCGATTCTTTTTTCAGGAGCAGCTTCTTAGCAAAACCAGCTTTATACTGACCCTCCTCGTTTATAAAGCAGTCTGGTGAGAAATGATTTGCGCATACATGAAAGCATTGACATTGATCGTGGGGAATATTCCCTTCGAAAACAAAACTCAGCCACTGCGTCTTCAGCGCTTCAGATTTAGGAACATCAAAATGACTGCTGTGTTCGTTATTACACCCAAGAACAGAACACCACAATCGCTTGGAGGCCATTCTGCTCCAGCGTATCAACAATGACGGACTATGATGACAGCTCGCTCAGGGCGGGTCTGTGTTGAAACGCTGCTGTCAATCAACAATCGTGGGCGGGGTGTCCGACCGTGTGACGTCAGACGGCTCAATTTGAGACAGGGGAAAACATATAAGGAGATTTAAAAAAAAAAAACACTGGATGGATTTTTATCATTATATGATGGTTGTGTACAGGCACTGCCAACACACATTTCAGTACAATCAACTTAAAAAAGTGCATGTACCATTATATGACCCCTTTAAACCTGTAGCCTTTGTAAGGCCAGCCCAGATCCTCAAACAAATAAGAACCTCTTAGCATCTCCTGTATTTTCTGTAGATTCACTCAACTATCCTAAAAACAAAGCTATACATATTTACTTTCCTCACATTACTCTTGATTGGATATGACATGGCACTAATTCCTGCCTGACTTTTTTTTATGCCACAGCTCATAAGGGGAGGTTAAAGCCAAGTGACATTGCCTCTTGCTGAAAATAAAATCAAATTATGAGCATTAGCTAAGCCGCTGTAGGAGCTTATGCGTCTGCTTCAGGTAAACATGTGTCAGCTCCAAGAATGGATCTGCCACCCTCAGAATCATGAACGTCAAGCTGTGTTCTCAGTAGACTATTTATGATACCCTGTTGACTCTAAAACGGGTGCCCTCACTTACCTCAATGTCTGTAGGCATTACCATTGGACTATTTGTGTGTGTGTGTGTGTGCATTTTAATCCATCCTCTGCAACTCTTTTTGTTGCTTTTAGCTAGATGATTTAGTCCTTTTATAAGCTGAAATAATAATTATTGTGCTATTGCTCATTCCAGGAAGAACCATTTGTGATGGTCTCAGAAAATGTGCTTGGGAAACCTAAGAAGTACCAGGGGTTCTCAATCGACGTGCTGGACGCTCTGGCCAACTACCTTGGTTTCAAATATGAGATCTACGTGGCCCCTGATCACAAATATGGCAGCCAGCAGGCTGATGGGTCCTGGAATGGTCTTATTGGAGAACTGGTTTCTAAGGTAAGATGTTTATCTAGATTGTGCAAAATCTGTCTGTCTGTCTACTACTTGTCTATGACTGACTTTTTTTTAAATTTAAAGCTGCAGTCCATAGCTTTTATTGGGTTAAAAATTATCCAAAATAAATTTTTGAAAAAATACATAACCGGTGTTCAAAACTATCTGCTTGCCTTAGCTCGATTCAAAGCGGTAAGCTTGTAATAATGTTTTTAATTCCAGTGGTACTGGTGGATTTCCGCGGGAGATTACGTCACATCTGTACACATAAAGAAGGAGTCTCTGCTAGTCGGCTATACTGCGTGTGAGGATGTTGGAGGTGGAGATTCATAGCCTTTTCTCACAGCACTTGATATAATTAAACTTATCAATTTGATGGCGGATCCAGAAAGGTTCAAACGACAATCACCAGTGACAACTGGAGATTCACCCGTTGTAAAATGCAAAAGACTTTGTTCGGACTTCGGGGTGAAAAAAAGAGACTGCAACCAGACCCATGCGAAAACAAGGATAAATATCGGAAGGACATTACATGTAGTCACGCAATGCTGACGTTGTTAACATTAACAATTTGAGAACAAAGTATAATTTGCACGGTTTTGCGTGATATGATAAGCGATTGTTAGATTTAATCAGCGCGTTTTACTGCAATGTCAGAACCAGAACAAAAGTGGATGTTACTTACTTGTTCAGATGACATTTTCCGGTGAAAATTATTATGTTGGTCATACTTCCAAAAAGAATAATCTGTGATTCTGAATGCCAGTATCCACACCGGCGCGGTGACTGACAGCTGCAAACTCTCCTCAAACATTGGATTCATCCGCGCTGTGCCGTGTCGAAGTACAACTCACGTAAAGTTAATAATTCCGCAAATGACTGCAATTGCAGATTTCGAACAGAGGTGGCGACAAAGAGGAAAAACTGCGGACTGCAGCTTTAATTATAAATGCTGCCAAACTCTGCTCTTAAATGGGTACATACATTGCATGGCCAAAACTATGTCGACACCCCTTATAATAACAAATTTGACTATTTTAGCTACATCCATAATCAACCAGTGCAAAAAATGCAGCATATACCATTAAAAATCTCATTAGACAAACATACTTTTTTAGTAGATTGAAAACGATCTCCATATACAGTAGATACGAAAGACAGTATTTCAAGTGTTAATACATTTAAAGCTCAAAGGACCATTTCAAACCCTTTTAATGATGCAGAATTATTTTAGCGCGGTCAGCACTGCCTTTGATTTGACTAACATAATACAGTCTGGCTGAATGCCTCAGATTTATGTGCTTTCCTTTGGCTTTCTCAAACTATCTTGGGCTTTTCATTTTCCCTGGTATTCCCAAACAGTCTGCACTGCTTTGATAAAGAAGAGCACAGATTTCTTACATGTGATTGAGGGAAAAACCTCATACTGAAATGTTGTCCGCTGGCAGATAAACAAAAGGCAAATCTCACAGCAGTAAGAGGTCAGATACACATTTCCAGGGCCATTACTCCAAACATCCCGCTGCTTTCCATTCCACAGCTTTTTCAGGTCCGCGACACACCTCCATCCCTACTGCTTCCTGTGCTGAGAATATTCCTCACCACTGTTCTGTCAGGGAAATGGAAACATGAACCTCAGTGTACTGCCGCTAATCTTCATTTCCAGATAGATAGACCAAAACACAAGGAAAATATTAAGGAGCTCTAATCCCATTGTAACGGTCTCTGTTGACACATTGTTTTCTAGCAACTTCACATCTGTGTGCTTTCATGATAGAGTTTTTTTTATTTTTCGTTTGCTTTTTGTGTTCTAATCATGTAAAAAAGGCTGTTATGACATGATACTACAGGACAGGGCATTACAGAGGAAACAACCATCACTTTACAAAATTGTTTAAAAGTTTGGGGTCAGTAAGATTTTTTTTCTTCTTTTTTTGTTGAAGAAAAATTACTTTCTAATAATTAATAATATTCTGGAAGAATGCGTTAAACTGGTGACTGAAGTGACAGTGAAAACTTTGCATCGTTACAAAAACATTCTATTTCAAATAAATTCTATGGGCACGAGTTATCCAGTACTAGAGTATTAGGGGTAAAGTTAGTGTAAGAGGATAGAATATAGTTTGTACAGTATAAAAATCATTACGCCTATGTAGACTTCCCGTAAACAACAAATGCCAACATACAGTATATATATATATATATATATAAATTTAAAAAAGAGCTTTACCATCAAATCAATAAATTTAATTGTAAAATAGAAAATAATTATTTTTAAATTGTAGTAGTATTTCACAATATTACTGTTTTACTTACTTTGGTATTTAAAACAAAATGATCAATCATATATGCATATATGACCATTTCTGCTTTTCTAAGCTTTTTTATACTTGGCAGTCCATGAAATTAGTAGATTTAGTCAGCTGTGAGTTAATTGTGTGTGGTGGCGTAAAATCAGGATGTAGTGATTACGTTTTGTACATGTCTTCTTTCTTCTTACACAAGTATAGATGCGTCATTTGTTAATTCACTGATCTAACAAATCATCAATGCGTGTTAGAAGCTGCTCTCTAGAGTCCTGTCAGCTATGCTCGTGTAAAGAAGTGCCCATTTGTTGAAAACATTGAACATCTTTTTTATTTTTTGTTTGTTTGTTTTGTTTTATAAAGCCAGCACTTGATAATACGCTTTTTTGGTACTATTTTCACAAAATAAGTGGTGCATTTTCAAAGCTTAGTGTTCTCTCAAGTATTCTCCCGACAGCTCATC
Organism: Rhinichthys osculus; assembly: GCA_029959095.1. Classification (NCBI taxonomy): domain Eukaryota; kingdom Metazoa; phylum Chordata; class Actinopteri; order Cypriniformes; family Leuciscidae; genus Rhinichthys; species Rhinichthys osculus. The sequence goes on from JARWKJ010000017.1 coordinate 19,011,224, forward strand.
TAAAAGTCATTTTTTTGACTTGGTACAATAGACAAATAGACAAGTACTACAAATCACACAACCAAAGTGTTTCATAAATACAAAGCTTTCATGTCAAGTAATTGTAATTATAATACAGTTAACAATAGATAAATATTAAAGGCATTATGGATTTTATGTCTCTTTGATCCTTAAATGATGACTACATTACAATACCGTAACTTTTTTTTTCATTCGACACCTCTAAGGGCAGTTTAAAACATGTATCTTGTATTGTTTGCTATTGAATTACTGTAGCTGATTGATGCAATTACTGAACTGAAAGAAAAAGAACTAAACTAGACGTGTGTGCAATAAATACTCTTTTTGAAGTGGGAAAGGAGTTTTAAGGTAAAAGTTTAATCGTACATCAAAATCTCATCTTCAAAGATCACAAACATTTTTATTCTTTAAATGACCCCTTCAATTTTTGTATAATTCATCAAAAAGTTAGTTTTATATCAGGTGTACCACTAGCAAACTAATGCTGCATCTATTCTGTTCTCATTTTAGGTATTCTCTATTGTGGAAGTGTCATTTGTCAGGCTCTTGTTATAAAGTAGGCAGTCTGGTACTACCAAGTGTCTAGGTCGAGACAATCAGAGGAGCACTTGTTATGTGGATTAACATTTGTGAAGTGATCCGGGCGCCGGATGCTTCTCTAACCCTGCTCAAATACAGAGGTCCTGTGGGGTCCCTGATCTCTGAAGGTGGCCAGGCGGGTTAATTGGATTCAGGCAGGTGACTCTGGCTCTCGCCCTATGATAATGACATGCCTTTGTTCTGCCGATGGTAATGTCTCTTGACAGGAACTCTCTGAGGCTGCAGAGGTCTCATCTAATCTCACCGCTGGATGTGCGCACCTAGTCACAATAATTTCCAGAACTGCCAAAAAAGAAAAAGAACACAAATTAGGTGTTGTTTAGCATTTAAAAGCCTTAGAAACAATTTTAGTTTTTGGCAGCAGACAGTGTTACCTTGGGATTCACTAGAGGAAGTTTATTTATTTATATTGTGGTTGGGGACAATGAGGAGTGCTGTGTATTTGCACATTTAGTGATTCAACATAATGAATGCATAATTGTCTGTAACTAAGCTTATTTTATTATTTTATTTTTTTATTTTTTTGAATATGGGATGGTAAATGGAAATTTTTCATTATGTGTATGGGTCCGGTGCCTTCTGGTCATTTTATTTTCTAATGAAAAAGAAGTAAAGAGAAACGGAAACGGAAAAACATTTAAGAAATGTAAAAACAAGACAAATGAGATTACGTTTTAATATTTGTTTTGCATGTGTGGGCTGCCCTGAAACGCCCCCTTTGTTTGATTAGTCAACCCTCCCTGTCTTTTGCACTGCAACACTGTACACAGCAACTGCAAGCTCACATTTTCAATGAGAGACACAGCAGGCGGACCAAGCTTGTTCACAAGAATCCTGTGCTTACAGTGCAAGATTAAAAATATGAAATATTAATATTAAAAATATTATATTTAAAATCAAATACAAGGTACACAGACATTTGTGTCCAAGTATATTGAAGCTGGATGTTTTTCATATTGTTGTTCACCATACAAACACAATATTTTTAATCATTCTGTTTTATACATGTGTTTCATATATACATGTGTTTCACACATACATCATATGTTTATGCATTTGGAAGATGCTTTTATCCAAAGTCAACTTGCCAATGACACAGACACTTGAGTGAACATCAGTGTTAAGGAAGTTTTAACTGATTTAGTGAATCAAATGAATCAAACTAACATGCTACTAATAATTTATGCTACTGAAGTTTAAATCAAAGGCTATATTAAAGCGTTCATATCACAATGAATACATTTTTCCTTGATTATGTGATAAAAGCGTTGTACTATGAAAGTACTGTACATAGTACAATATGATTCTTTCGCATCTCAAAATGTTCTTCCTAGGGAGATTTATTGAAACTAAGCTGCAAAAACATATTTCAGACTTCCACACTTTTCTGACTTCAGACATTTATAATATAATATTTAACGGGGCTGTCCTATGTCACATTTTTTTCATGTTATCCATTTTCATTAAATAATGGTTTATAAATATTTTGAAAAACATGTTTTAATTGGTGCTGTCAAAATGAATGTGTATGATTTGGATTAGTGAAAACCCTGTTAAATGTCAAAACCTGCAATAAAAATAACATAAAACGCGTTAATGCACAGTTTTTCAGTTTAACGCGTTAAAAATATTTAACGCAATTAACGCAGCATACATTTTTTTCCCTTTTTTTCAAATTACAGAAAAGTCTGCGATTAATTAGTTTTTTTTTTATTGATTGACAGCACTAATTTTAACATTAAAATCTAAAAATGTCTGGTATCACTTTACAATAAGCTCTTATTAGCTAATGCATTAACTAACAATGAGCAATACATTTGTAACAGTTTATTCCTGTTTGTTAATATTATTTAAAAATAAAACTTCATCCTCTTTTCATTTGAATGAAATTAACATTAACTGAGATATAAATGCTTTAGAAGTATTGTTCACTGTTAGTTCATGCTAACTAATGTTAACAAATGGAACCTTACTGTAAAGCATTATCAAATTTTTGAATATTTAAAACTTTAAAAAATATTTTATATTTTTTATCTGATAATTATGATTTTTAATGTGTTTTCTGTGAAATTCTGCTCTAATTTAAACTTTTTTTTTTAGAGTTTGCATTGCTCTATGTCCAATATTTGTCTTGTCTTATGCTAAAAGATACACATATGAACTTGTTCTTTGCACGATCTGGTTTTAAATATGTCAGTTTTCTGTGTGTCTTTTTGTTGGGCAGAGAGCAGATGTAGGTCTGTCAGCCCTGACCATCACCCCTGAGCGGGAGAGCGTGGTAGACTTCACCACACGCTACATGGACTACTCCGTCGGTGTGTTGCTGAGGAAGGCGGAGAGGACAGTGGATATGTTTGCATGCCTGGCCCCCTTCGACCTGTCTCTGTGGGCATGTATAGCCGGCACGGTGCTGCTGGTGGGCACTCTGGTGTATCTCCTCAACTGGTTGAACCCTCCCAGACTGCCGATGGGCTCGGTCTCCTCCACGACCCTCTACAACTCCATGTGGTTTGTCTACGGATCCTTCGTTCAGCAGGGTGAGTATGTGCGTGAGCGTGTGATATGCTTTGTGCTGGAAGAAGAAAGGAGATTCAAGAGCGAGAAAAAGTAGAGATATCGAGAACAGCAGGGCAGAAAGATAATTTTAAGTGCTCACTTTCTGTTTAAAGTGTGTCTTTGTGTAGTGCTAGATGTGTGTGAGCTAGATGTGTTTTGTGCACCAAAGATTATACGTGACAAAGGGAGAAAATTACAAAGATAGAGAGTCAAGGGAAAGTGAAAAATTATATGCAAATCATATCTGCACTTTCTGGTTTTCTTGCAAATTTTAAAGGGTCAAGGCTGTTTTTTGGACAAAAGATGAAAAAAAAAATCAAAATCTGTGAGCAGGAAAAGGGAGGGGTAGTCTTCAGTGAGTAAAAAAAGAGGAATTCTGCATCAGTCGCTATGAGGGTTTTGTATCCTCAACATGTTGAACGAACATCAATTGATATAATTAATTACCAGCAATATTTTGACATGTTTTGCTACAGACTGCTTGTGAAGGCCAATTCCAGTTTTTCGGCTGTGACATTTGCAGTGAAATGTAGCTTCTGAGAGAAAGTTCTAATTATAGCAAACCATTTGTATGCACTTTTCTAAACCCCTGCAGATTCCATTGTAGATTTTCTTTCCCATTTTAAGGGTATTGCAGTATGAACTAAACTTTACTGTTTGTAGTACCTCTGTGACTTGAAATGCACTATCTAGAAGCGACAGTATCTACAGAATGAAAGTTTGGTTCTCCATAGGACAGAATATTTGTTCGTGATTATGGTCTTTTTAGGGAAATTTGGAAAGTGGTGTTTAAAGAACAGATGATGAAAAAATGAAAATTGCCATAACCCTCATGTTGTTTCAAACCTGTATGACTTGCTTTCTTCTGTGGAACACAAACACACACACAATGCAGTGGAAGTCAATAGAAGCCAAAAATGTTTGGTATCAACATTCTTTAAAATATCTTCTTCTTTTGACGCAAGTTGCCAAAGGTCAGAGCCAGTCTGCAGATTTTGGCCTGCTAGACTTGACAGATTTCAGAGAAAATCGTGTCGTTTATCATGGGCACAGAGTCAGATTTTATTTTAGCTTTAGACTACGATTCCATCCAGTCGGAGCATATCAAACATGCATGCTATTTTGAGGTGAATTTAGACCAAAATTGTTTCATTTGTCATGCGTCTCCTAGCAACAAGGCTCATGTTTTGAGTTTGTTGTATTCAGAGCAACTTTAAAGTCTAGTATTAAGTGACCTTCAGTTTTTAGTGTATTGATGCCCAGTTTTGCATAAATGTAAATATAAGCATCTCAAAGTGTTTACTTTTCAAAGATATATATTGCAGTTTCACCAGATGACTTGAATAGCTCTATTTGGAAAGAATGAATCATTATAGAATAATTGGGATGATTTTGTAGGGGAGTGAATCTGCATAGAAAATAATAAAGAAATTACAAGAAATAAACAGTGCTTTAGCTTATGTTTTTCAGGTAAGTCTAACAGTATTCAGTTACAGAAATGTAATAATCAAATGTAAAATAATACGGCATAGTCTTTACTGTATAAGCTACAAAAGAGATTTTCTCTTTGTATTTTGATTAACATTAATGACACAGACAGCACCAGGAATATTAGTCTGCTGTCGCTTTAAGAGCTAATGTACGGATCCAATATAATGATACACATCCATTTTCTTTCTCAATTGTTTACATTCACGTAAGCCATATGTGACTGTGTTTACAAGGAAACTCGCCGAGATGGGCATTTTGACATAATTTTGAGTGTATGTGTCCGTTCAAGCACAAATAGAGGCGGAAATGAACAGAATTTGTAGTTCACATGCGTCTACGGGGCTCTGTGTGTACACACAGAAAACAGCGTGCGGGTTCCAAATGGGGTTTTCTTGAGCTTAAATGGTTTAAAATTGATTGAATGTTTAAACTGACAGGATCTACAACAAGTGCAAATGATAAACTTCCACTCAATGATGGTTAAACTTTGCAATTAATCCAAGAATCATGTGCGTTTTGAACCTTGGTGCCGGTCTGTACTATCAACTACGATCCCTATACTGGACATCGCACATCCTGCGATGTGACTATCGTGGTATCTATGCTAAAATGATATATAGTGCAGCCCTGCATGATATGTAAACATAGTAAAAACAAATTACAAACAGTGTATGGGAGATAATGTGCCTATAAATTCAATTACATTTCCTATTGATATTTTTAAATTCAAGACTATGTCCTGTGTAAACAGGCACATAGATGGTGTATAACCATGACTGTAGCAAATTTAGTTGTTATTGGAAGAAGGAAGCGGGAACCGGCGAATATTTAACAACTTTAAAGGGTTAGTTCGCCCATTTAAGACATGAAGTTGTATGCAATCCTTACCAGCACTATAGTGCATACACACTGACCCACTCTGTTGTCACCTCCCTGGTCAGAGTTTTGGCCGCTGGAAGTTTTTCAATAAAGTACTCCCGGTTATTTTCCGGTGCCACAAAACTGTGCGTTTTTACGTGAAAAAATTATTTGCGTTTCAAAGCTTGATTAATTTACCACACGAAAAACAGGCCGGTCAAAATTCATACCTCAGTTTTAATCTGCACTATTTTCTATCCATTTCTATCAATCCGCGCTGCTGTCAACGTCAAAAATACAAATATATCGGTATCGGCATCGGGCAAATTTAGTTTGAAAATATCGGCATATCGAATATCGGCCAAAATCCAATATCGTGCATCCCTAAAATGTTGTTTTATCGGTGCACAACTCGTGTGGTGGATAAATAGATGATAAGATTATTAGATTATAGTAGAAAGAATTAATACGATAAAATTGAGACCTAAATGAGGTTGCGTTCCTTGAGTAAACACTTCATTATCCCATGGTAAGGTTGACATTTGCTTGGAATTGCACTTAACCAAAAATCAGTAAATTTACATGAGCGGGTAATAATGATGATGATTATAATAAGACAGCCTAATTGCTCCCTTGTATCTGGGTCCATTTCTTTTCTAATTGCAATCTATGCTTCTTTTTGAAACACGCTCATTATGGTGAGAAATCAGTTTATTAATGCGCTTTCATCAGACCAGTGAACCGAGTTCAGTGTCTTTTTAGGATGAAATTGTTTAAATGGAGCTGATTACATACTGTGGAATATGATACAGCACCAGAAGCAAACAAAGATGGAAGTGCATACACACAATTGCGCTGTGTGCTTACATGCATTCCCCGACCACTTAAAACATCACTATCGTCCTTTTGTCTTGCAGTCCTGTTTGATGTTTTGTGGAGAGCTGGTTGTACAAATACACCCGATCTCTAAAACAAGAGAGAAGTGAGTGGGGAGAGAAGGCACGTAGCTGGAATGGCATAGCTAGAATCTGTCTTTTTGATGAGTCACTCTCATCTGCCTCACAAAGACCTCTGCCTCTCTTCTCTGATGCTTCTTGACTTTTTGTTTTATATATCCCCCTTATACAAATGTGATTTTCACATTCCTTTCTTTGCTCCTGTATTTTTTACAGAGATAAATTAAATGTCATGTGAACTACATGTGCTGTTTCATGTCAGCATCTTTACATATTGTTGTTTTTTTAAGTATAGCCACAACATGTACAATGTATTTACAATGACAATGATGTGTTTGCCATGACAGTAAAATCTATAAAAAATCATCATAAAATTTTTTTTGAAACAACTTAACACCTCAAATAGTTTTTAATGAATTAAAACAAAATTATTCATTTTTTCATTTAAATAGTTATTGAATAATAATAATGAATACCGTAACCTTTGCTTGCTTTTATAAAGAAAACTCTAAATTAATCAAAAAAAAAATTTTTTTTTTTTTTTTGTAATCAACACTTTGTTTTGTTTTTAAAGGACCTGAAACAAAACCAGTTAAAATAACAATATTTCATAGTTGTTTTTTTTTGTTTGTTTTTTTTGTCTTTAACTGTTGCAATGATTTGTAAAGCTTATGACACAGATAACACATGCGGAGTAAACTAATTCAAAACCATTCAAAACCAATCGAGGGCTTAAAGGAGCTTCTTTTACATCTTTTAAATCCCAGAAGATTTTGTGAAAATGTTTCTTTATCTGTGTGCATTTGTAAGTAAAACGTGTAGATTCGTAATTAATGCCAAGCTCCCTGATGTCTTAAGCTTACCAAGAAACTGCTTTTAATTAACTGAGAAAAAGCATTTGTGCTATAAGATCTTTGAAGCCACCAATTGAACGCTCAATAACCTTTCTTGTACTGTAGCACTGGAATGAACTGTGATTCACATTTTTCCCCTTTATAATGCCCAGTACTCCTGATAAGCGCTTTCATAAACAACACTTTTTGTACTGTTTCACTATAGACACTGCAACACCATACAGATGTGCAAAATGCAACAGTGCATCAGGACTGTAGGTTTTGTTGTAGCATTTTTCTTTTCTGTTATTTTTCTTTATTAAATTCATATACAGAATATTTTTTGTAGTATCAACATGGGCAACTACAGGAGGGCTTTTCAGGGCTTAAGCCCCAAATGTTTTCAGTAAAGCCCAGAATGTTTTTAGTATTATTATTCCCTTATGTTTCCCACAAAGTTTTCAAATTAATTTAGTCTCAAATAAAATCATTCAAAGCTGCAATCTGCTCTGGGAATCAGGGGTATTTGTAATTGTAGTTTATTCTGCAGAAAAGTGAAAGCTCATTTAAATTATTGATCAAGCCTTCTGTTGTGCAGACAACCCCAAAGAAATGTATCGTTCTTGCAAAACCTGCAAACTTTAGAAGGTCCAGCAGCTATTTTTCTGAGGAGAGTCCATTTTAACAGCCTGCTAAAATCTTAACAGTCATAACACTGACTATGGTAAGCTGAAAGGGACAAACTTTTTATCTTTTTTTTAACTGCTGTGTGTGAAGTAAAAACAACATCTGGTAATTGTATTAGTGCTGTCAATCGATTAAAATCAATTAATCACACTTTTGTTGCTGTTGTATATAAATGGTGTATGCTTCATTTCACGATAAGTGTGTGATTAATCACGATCCAGCAATCCTTTGTTGTTTGTGTATCAGTATGACTCTCATGCACTTTACTGTATGTCACTAAAATCACACTCTTCAGAAACAATCACAGAATATTACAGAGCTCGTGTTTTAAAGAAAAGCACACATATGGAATGAACAATTCACCCAAAACGCAATGTTAGGGTGCTTTCTCACCTGAGCATTTGTTTCGTAACCTGGTGTGTTAAGCCAAGTTTTTTCCCTTGGTTCGATTCGTTTAGGCATATGTGAACACGGCAATCGCGCTCGGATCCACACCAAAACAACCGCTCGAGACCACATGAACGAGGTTGAGTTGAATACAGACAGTCACAGAGTGCCACAAACAAACAGCAGCCACCTTTTACAGTTCCTCCTGAACCAAAAGAACGAGCTTATGCTGCGTTCACACCATGTCGTAAAGGTAATTAAGAGATGGCAACCCATGATGCTCTACCCGGAGCTGTTTTCATCTACACTATCAATGCCAAAATGAATCTGCTGCAGTCATGTGGTATAAGTAAGTTGTTTATTGAAATTTATTGAAAAGATTTCAGGTACAGGATATGCAATCCTCTATTCCAGACTCTAAAAAACACAAACAAATACACTCACCTAAAGGATTATTTGGAACACCATACTAATACTGTGTTTGACCCCCTTTCGCCTTCAGAACTGCCTTAATTCTATGTGGCATTGATTCAACAAGGTGCTGAAAGCATTCTTTAGAAATATTGGCCCATATTGATAGGATAGCATCTTGCAGTTGATGGAGATTTGTGGGATGCACATCCAGGGCACGAAGCTCCCGTTCCACCACATCTCAAAGATGCTCTATTGGGTTGAGATCTGGTGACTGTGGGGGCCATTTTAGTACAGTGAACTCATTGTCATGTTCAAGAAACCAATTTGAAATGATTCGAGCTTTGTGACATGGTGCATTATCCTGCTGGAAGTAGCCATCAGAGGATGGGTACATGGTGGCCATAAAGGGATGGACATGGTCAGAAACAATGCTCAGGTAGGCCGTGGCATTTAAATGATGCCCAATTGGCACTAAGGGGCCTAAAGTGTGCCAAGAAAACATCCCCCACACCATTAGTAAGTAAAATTTTATTTATAAAGCACATTTAAACATAGCAGAGCTATCCAAAGTGCTGAACATAGTAATGAATAAAAAATAAATAAATAACAACACAGAAACATAAAACAAACAATTAAAACAGGATATTCCGTATCAAAACGCCAGGGAAAAGAGATATGTTTTCAATTTTAATTTAAAAATGTAAATGGAAGGTGCAAGGTGGATGTCCAGAGGCAATTGATTCCATAGGCGGGGGGCGGTAACTGAAAAAGCTCTATCTCCCTAAGTTTTTAAACGAGAGCGGGGGATGGATAATAGAGCCTTGTTTGCAGATCTTAATCTGGAAGGAGGCAAAGGAGTAAGAAGATCTGTTAGGTAAACTGGAGCTTGATCGTTAAGAGCTTTAAAAACAAACAACAAGATTTTAAACTGAATTCTAAAATGAATCGGGAGCCAATGAAGGGACGCCAAAATAGGGGTGACATGATAGGGGTTTCTTTGTCCTGGTCGGCAGCCTTGCAGCTGCATTTTGTACCAACTGGAGGCGACCAAGTGATGACTGAGGTAGACCCAGATACAAGAAATTACAATAGTCTAAGCGTGAGGTAATAAAAGCATGAATAACCTTCTCCAAGTCTTGTGCTGACAGAAACGATTTAATGTTTGAAATAATCCGCAATTGATAAAAACTATTCCTAACAACAGAATTAATTTGTTTAGTTAAGGCCAATTCTGAGTCCATGATAACGCCAAGGTTCCTAACCTGGGAGGAAACAGAGGGAAAATGATTGCTTAGCTCCCCTATAGTACTACTCCTCAATTTCGGGGAACCAAAAACAATTATTTCCGTTTTGTCCTCATTAATTTGGAGAAAGTTGAGCGTTAACCATTTCTTAATGTCCCCGAGGCAATCCAACAAATGTTGAATTGAATCACCTTTTTTTAGCGGCAGGTACAGCTGTAAATCATCTGCATAAAAATGAAATGAAACATTGTGCTTCCTAATAATATCCCCCAATGGACGCATATACAAGTTAAAAAGAAGAGCCACCATCATTACACCACCACCAGCAGCCTACACAGTGGTAACAAGGCATAATGGATCCATGTTCTCATTCTGTTTACGCCAAATTGTGACTCTACCATCTGAATGTCTCAACAGAAATCGAGACTCATTAGACCAGGCAACATTTTTCCAGTCTTCAACTGTCCAATTTTGGTGAGCTCTTGCAAATTGTAGCCTTTTTTTTCCTATTTGTAGTGGAGAGGAGTGGTACCCGGTGGGATTTTCTGCTGTTGTAGCCCATCCGTCTCAAGGTTGTGCGTGTTGTGGCTTCACAAATGCTTTGCTGCATACCTCGGTTGTAACGAGTGGTTATTTCAGTCAAAGTTGCTCTTATATCAGCTTGAATCAGTCGTCCCATTCTCCTCTGACCTCTAGCATCAACAAGGCATTTTCGCCCACAGGACTGCCGCATACTGGATGTTTTTCCCTTTTCACACCATTCTTTGTAAACCCTAGAAATGGTTGTGCGTGAAAATCCCAGTAACTGAGCAGATTTTGAAATACTCAGACCGGCCCGTCTGGGACCAACAACCATACCACGCTCAAAATTGCTAAATCACCTTTCTTTCCCATTCTGACATTCAGTTTGCAGTTCAGGAGATTGTCTTGACCAGGACCACACCCCTAAATGCATTGAAGCAACTGCCATGTGATTGGTTGATTAGATAATTGCATTAATGAGAAATTGAATAGGTGTTCCTAATAATCCTTTAGGTTAATTTAACATTTTAACATTTTATAAATAACACATTAATTTCATAAATTGAAGTTTTCCTAACAATCCTAAATAAATGACATAAAATTACTTACATTAGTTACTGGCAAGCTTTATAATTATACATAACACCTTTTGACAGGCAAAATGCATCCAACCTGTTCTTAAAGGAATTAATAGAATTGTTTACGTTCATTATTATTGTAATGTTATGTGCTTTGAGGCATAAGGTAATTTAACTTCGTCTCTCGTCTTGTGACGCTTTGCAGACTCGTTGCGCTCATGTGTTTTGGAGGAGATGTGGCTTTGGAGAGCGCTCTGAAGGGAGGGCGGGATCTTATGCTTTCAAGGGTAGTTAGCTATTGCTAGCCACTCCAAATTTGTCTACCCTACCTTTAATGTGTGCAACATTCTCTCCTGGTGCCCCCAGGTTGTGTTCACACATCTGTTTAACTCGACCCCCACTCCTCAAACCAACCTTTACATGCATACACACATTAAATAGTGTGGTGTCACAATGAATATGAGGGCCACAGGCCCCTATCAGTGCTTTCATCTCAGCTCTTCTCTTTTATTCCTTTCATCTTCATTCCAACTGAGCTCCCCCTCGCTCCACCATCAAGTCTGAAATATGAAAAGTGCATTCTCGAATGTTGTAGATTTCACTCTCTTTTTTCATCCTAGTCATATGTCAGTCTGAAGAGAGGCATTATAATGGCTTTGAAGAACCCTGTTTTTGTCTGACACTTAGAGAGGAGAACAGAACAAGCTATTTATTTCTCTTTTCATTCTTTTTTTTCCCCCATACCACATGTCCTTTACCTTATCGCTGGCTCACAGAGTCCTAACGCTGGGTTCCTCAGCATGGCGCAGGATTTGCTCTGACTACCATTAGCTTTAATCTGTACAACCATGGGCAAACCAGCACACAAACACCCTTGGTGGCTTGCGGGTCTTCGCCTTCCCAGCGTTTGAGCTCACAGACAGCCGCTTACAGACATGGACAGCAAAAGTCAAGCCCCAGATGACCCTTCAGCCAAAATTGAGATAAACCGAGATGATGTTCTTTGCAGGAACTGCGTCAAATCCTGTCGCAAATATCACCCTCGAGGGGTTTCATGCTTTGAAAGGTTTCAGAGGGATTTTTTTTTTTTTTTTTAAGATCAGGATTCTTCAACTTGTAAGGCCACAGACCCCCTGTTGGGTATTGTTTAAAACTAGTTGTTGCCTTTTAAGCGTGGCCTATGGTAGCATGCGTTTAGTAGCATACAAGGTAACACTTTAGAATACTGTTCTATCATTAATGAATAACTACACAGGAACAAATGAGTAACGCAATATTAACACTCTTGTAACTACTATTAACTAACAAGAAACTCTGATTATTGTATTAGTAGTAATAGTGCTTAGTCGAATGTAGTTAATTCTATTATCTAATCAATAGCTACTATTTTTTTCATACCTCCCAGAGGACTACTACGAACTACTATATACAGGTTTATAATTAATATGAATAATGTATAATTAATTCTAAATTGAAGATCATGGTTGCCCACTAGATATTGTAATGTGGTAACACTGTACTTTCCTATTTGTTATTGTAAGTTAATGCATAACTGACACATAACTAACACAGAGCAATACATTTGTTACAGTATTTTTTTTGGATCATTCCGGTCCATTAAATAATGTTAAGATACAACCATTGATTTTAATAATGTTAAGTTCAACATTTCCTAATATGTTAACTAAGATTAATGAATGCTTTAGAAGTATTTTTCATTATTAGTCCATGTTAACTAATGTAGTTAACTAATGTTAACAAATGGAACCTTGTTGTAAAGTGTTACAATTTAACTTTTTTTTTTTTTTTTTTTTTTTAAATGCATATTTTAATTCATTTCAGATCAAACACTAATTGGCAGATCTCCTGCCATACACTGCAGACCACCTGTTTGAGACCTCGGTCATTAAGCAACACATCGCTTCTGCTGGCCTTCCTCTTTCCTGTACATGGAACTGATTTCATCATCCTCCAACCCTACTGTGCATAGAGAGGAGATGTAATGCGTGCAAGATTGGAACATAACTCAGCACTATATGATTCATCATGAATATGTAAGGGAGATTAGTGTATAATTTCAGACCTTGCTGTGAATCGCCACTGGGATCTGAGATGTAAGCTACCTCACAGCAGTGCTTCCACAGTACACAGCTCGACATGCATAAATATGCTTTCACACAAACATAATTTGCACGCAAACATGCTGTCTGACATTGGACACTCATGAGACACGTACTAAAAGCTGTTTTACCCAGTATATTAAGGTCCCAGCTTTTTTTTTTTTTTTTTTTGCAGTAATCTTTTAATTCAGACTCTTTTTTTTTTGCTAGCATTCTTAGAGCTGAGGAAGTGGTGGATATCACTTGCGCTTTGCTTATGGTCTTGTTACAACTCTCGCGTTCACATACCATAAGCAATGATACACATGCTGGTGCTGTTGTTTCGGATATAAACACAATATCGCTAGTTACACTACCGTTTAAAAGTTTGGGGTCGAAATTCTTTACAAATATTTTTGAAAGAAGTTTCTTATGATCACCAAGGCTGCATTTATGTGATCAAATACAGTAAAAACGGTAATATTGTCAATTATTATTACAATGTAAAAAATGATTCAGCAGCCATTACTCCAGTCTTCAGTGTCACATGATCCTTCACAAATCATTCTAATATGCTTATTTTTTTACTCAAGAAACATATATTATTATTATCACTGTTGAAATCAGCTGCTCTGTTTGGTATTTTTTTTATATAAATATTGTGATAATTTTTGTCAGGGTTCTCTGAAAGTTCAAAAGAACAGCATTTATTTGAAATAAAAATCTTCTCCGAGCAGCATGAAATAGTGGTGTTCCTGAATGAATTAGTGTATTTGAAAGAATTGGTTGAGCAAATGATTCAATGACTTACTCAAAGACAGTCACTTTGCACCACCTACTGGTATAACGATGTAACCTGCAGAAAGAGTCACTGAAGTGATGACTGTCATCATCCGTGTGGAACGAGCAAACACAGACAAGCAGATATTAGGGGTGTGCAAAAAAATCGATTCACATTTGAATCGCGATTCAATCTTTACCGATTCAGAATCGATTCATAGAATTCCAAAAATTGATTCTTTTTTTTTTTTTTTTATGGCGTGCACGGGCGGAGTGGCAATCGGGTGAGTCGGGACTTTTACCGGTGGTTCGATAGTGTTTCGAGGCTGCGAGGGCCGGTCTGATAAATAGTTACATTGCAAGTTCTTGCCGCCCCCTGGTCAAACTGCAGCCTCTCTGCTCAACCTGTGAATAAATGCATCGATCCGCAGATTATGTTTGAGTTCTTAATGGTCTGTAGATCTTTTGCCAAGCGTGTCAGAGCAGGTTACGGGTTCTAAACCGCACTCGTATAGTTTTTTCTCTCTCTCATCAAAACCGAATAAGTTCGTCACGATTGTGTGCATTTTATTTTTGAGATTTTACTGGAGTCTCCACAACGGCGATAGATTGAAGAGCGCGTCCGAGTGAAGACTGCGCGAGCCACAGAGAACACTGTATCCATGACACATAGCAGCGGCAACGAGCGCTCAGCTTGATTTCAAAAACAACAGATCTCTTACTTAATAGCGAACTAAATGAATGCTCTGCTAGTTAACTGGAGATACCCGCAAATTACGCCTATGAACGACTTCACTGGATCTAAACAAATCAATCTAACCATAGATGTTACCAGTAGCGGTGGCTTTTTAAAATCTAATTTAAAATTATTTCGCAAGGGTTCTATGACATTAGTATATTTTTTAGGAAGTTCAATGTGCCCAGTCGAGTTCACATTTCGACAGTCAGCCTGGTAGCTGAAGTACTCCTTAAACCACAGTTAGCATAATTGTTTGTTTGATCTGACTACAGCACTTTAAAGCTAAATGTAAAAGCTTTTTATTTAAGTTTTATTTTAAACTTGAATTAAATGTATTTGAAAGCTGGCCAAAGCTTGGCACTTTGCACTTTTTAGTTGCAAAAGTTTTTATTTTTGTATGAAGACATAACTAATATCAAACTACATTTAATTTGTTGTGTTTTTTTTTTTCTTTTAAATTGTGTCTACTGCAATCAATCACATAGGAAAAAGTAAACTACATTTATATACTGTGAATCGTTTTTGAATCGAGAATCGTTTTTGAATCGAAAATCGATTTTGAATCGAATCTTGAAACAAAAAATCGGTATCGAATCGAATCGTGACATTTTCTGAATCGTGCACCCCTAGCAGATATACTAAATACAACAAAAACACTATCATTTAAATTAGTCAAAAACATGAGGTAGAGGGACTTGAATTGTTAAATCATTTTTTATTTGTTCATTTATGAACCATCCAAACAAATTGATTCACTGGAATGAATCAGACTTTCCAACGCTGCATATGAGAGAGTAAGGAACGTTTAGTTGTGTGTGTTTGAATATTATCAGTTCAGATTAAAACGGAATTTGGTCATGCTACGCCACACTGCTTGTTACTAAAAAAGCTACATTACTTTGAAAACAGCTGAACTACTTTCAATCTATTGAAAAATGAAGGAAAGCGTGGCTACTTTTTTTGTCATTTCTCCTCAGCATTGGTTAGGAAACAAACTCGTTGCATACAGTAACACCACACACACAAATCCATGGTTCTCTTCGCTCCCAGTAGAGTCTCTTGTCAAGGCTGTTTCTTGTATAATTGGGGCAGATCTATTTCAAGTGGATACTGTTACACAGTTATGAAGAGAGTACAGTGGTGAGAACAAAGATGAAAAGTGGAGTGCAGTTGAGTGAAGCTATTTGAGGGAGGCAAGACTTGTCCTCACTCATTCTCCCCTCTCGCAGGGAGCCCCACGCAGCCCATGCGAAAGATTACTCATTTCCAGCCTCACCTCACTTTTCTCCTTTCATTAGTCTGGCCCATTTAGACAGCCAGAGAGGTGCCGAGCCCCTCAGCTGCGTGGAGTCGTAATTATTACTGACATGCTCAGCCTGCCCCGCCTCCCCGCTGACCTAAACTAGAGGAGTGTGGTGTGGAGGGTCGACTCTACCCGTCACACTGTATGACCGGAAGCCGATCTCAGCACTGACATCTTATTTGTTTCACCTAATCAGACTGTGGGTGGCACTTCACAAAAGGTGGCAAACAGGGAGCAAAGGGGCATGATTAGTTATTTTGCCTTCCCCTCCCTACAAAAGAGACTGTTGTCAGGTAGAAGGGTCACTTCCATTTCGTCAGTGTTTTAGGTTCAAAACACACTGTTTTGTTGTTTTCTGGCCTGCTCAGCTAACAATATTTTGGTTCCCAGAATGTTCTGGGAATGTTCGTGTTTGGTTCTCAGAACGTTCTTTTCACATGTAAAAATCTGAAACAAACATGAATATAATGTTGTAGGTTCAAATCTTCTTGTTTTCTGGTTTTTACATTGGGCACGTTTGCTGTGGTCCGTGTCTGAATGCGATTGTTCTCAACGCGCCCCCCTACCCCCCCCACCCCCCGTGCAGCGTTGATCTGGATTCACTCTCAACTTGATTCTATCAAACCCTGGTGTCAATCAGTCAGACAAATCATCAACACTATAATACATGTGTTTTATTGAACCAAATACATTGTAATCAGCTAAAACGCATGCGCAGGTTACTTTACTTCCTGAACAAGTGCGCACCCGAGTCGGTGTTGTTTTCACATTCATGCAAATCGCTCCACAGTTCAAGTTTAACCAAACTCAGACCACCTCCTTCAGGTATTCTCGGGTTCGGTACCTTGGTGCGCACCCGGGTCCGCATGACAGCTTTCACATTACCAAATTTTCATGCGAACCGTGCCCCGTTCTGAACTAAACTGCCAGTGTGAAAACGACCTCAGTGTTCGGTTCTAAGAGCGTTCCCAGAATAGACTTCCTAATGTTCTCTGTTGGCTAGCCAGGGAATGTTTTTGCACTTAAAGGTGCAGCATCTAATATTGACAGCTAGTGGTTGAAATCAAATTGAAAATATTGGAGAGGGTTGTTTCTCCCGCCCCCTCTTCCTCAGACTCGATGCTCACGCTGGTTGCCATGAGCCTTACATTGTAAGTTGTTGAGTTGATTTATCAGAGTTTTAATAAGCCTCTGGACATGACGCTTTTTAGATAAATGCTGAGGTTTTTTTGGTTGGGTAGAATCTGCGATCTCTGATCTAGTTTGTTCGCTGACTTCCTTGGCTACAATACACAATGTTTTCCACCAAATGGCAACCCAGGGTATCGAAATACTATTGGGTAATTCGGCAGTGGGCAGAATCACACAGACCAAAACAAAAAAAGACATTCTGACACGAAACGCACGTTTCAAAGTAGAATAACTGGCTGTAGCATTGTTTATCGGTGAAACAAGTGTGTGAACTATGGTATTTTTGTGCTTTAGTACAGCCAAAAAACTACATACAGCACCTTTAACAAATTTTATCCAAGCAAACTTGGTGTTTTGACAATTGTCAGCTAACAATATTTGGTTCCCAGACCATTCCAGGAATGTTAGATTTTGGTCCTCAGAACATTCCCAGAATGGACATCCAAAGTTTTGGAGAACATTCCATTAAACATTCTTCAGTCCCCTAAGAGTAAATAAGTACATTTGTTTTATTGTTGTTGTTGTTGTTACTTTTCACATAAAAAAATCGTCAACAAAATGTTCTGCTTTTTTTAAACAAGTGTACCGTTGTAAAACCAGCCTGTTCATGTGTTCAGCATTTTATCCGGCCTGCCTCCGAGCTCTTAAAATGAATACTAAGAGGTCCAAGCAATCTTAATTAAATTTGCCATACTATGTACAATTATGCTGTTCTCCTTAATGTAACATTTGAAACCCAGGCTCTATTTAGGATAACCTCTCTTTTTAATATAATTGATTTTTCTTAAATTATGCTGAGATCTACTTATAGCTGTGTAACATTGATTTATTTTTTGCTGCAGTTTGAAATATCCATTACACTTGTGTCATGTCTGCTCTATACCCTTGCATTTAGTAGTAACAACCAATGCTCCATATAAAGCTACATAGACTTAGGACATAGACGCAATAATTCAGTCAGGAGTCACTTTACATTATGCCAGTGGGTGACACCCACCTAGTCAATTTACTAGACTTACCTGACACCCATCGGAAATCGAACTGCATGTCTTTGAGGAACACGCAATACGTGCTTTCTCCTCATGCTAGTGTGAGGCAGTATGTGCGAAGTACAGCATAGTTAGTCAGTGCTGTAAGTTCTGTAACAGCAAAGGACTTTTGAGGTTAGATGTTGTCTGAATGAGTGATAATCTGTGTGATCATTAAGATACATGCATGAGAGAATACTCAGCGGCAAAAACAGGTCTTCATCTTGAGATGAAGACAAGAAATACTCTCACTGATGCACACAGGTGCTCAGCTTTGCTGTGAATCATACTCTTGAGTATCTGATGATTTTTTTCCACATCATTTTTGAATTCAAAGTGTGTAAAATTATACATTTAGGCTGTTTGTATGCAGTACTAATCAAAAGGTTGGGAACACCCAAAAGCTAAACAAAACAAAAATGTTGAATTTAATATATTATATTAGATAATACACATTACCTTTCAGAAGTTTGAGGTTGGTAAGATTTTTGTTTTTTATCTCTTATGCTCACCAAGGCTTCATTTATTTGATAAAAATACAGTAAATATTACAGTAGTCATATACAGTAATATTGTGACATTTTATTACAGTTTACAATAACTGTCTTCTTAAATGTAAGTTTTTTATGTGATGGCAAAGCAGAATTTTCAGAAGCCATTACTCTCCAGTCTTCAGTGTCACATGATCCTTCAGAAATCCTTCTAATGCTGATTTGGTGCTGAAGAAACATGATTTATCATTTTTAATGTTGAAAACAGTTGTGCTGCTTAATATTTTTGTGGAAACCATGATAGGCCTACTTTTCTTGGATGAATAGAGAGTTCAATATAACAACATTAATTTCAGTTTGTTGTAACATTATAAATGTCTTCGCTGTTACTTGTGATCAATTTAATGCAGCCTTGCTAAATAAAAGTATTAATTTGTTTCCAAATAAAATGTTACTGACCCCAAACATGCATAGAGTTCATCTGGTCATCTGTTTATAGTATCAATACGTATACCAAATATTTAATCTGTCTGACCCGTTGAAAGTTCTGACCTCAGATGTGTAAGTGTACTGTGTGTAAGTGTTACTGTCACAAGCCATGAATTATTCACTGTACTTTATTTTAGTTGAAAGTGTACGCCATTGGCAAAACTGGCTCTTGATGCATTTTGTCACATCAGCACTGTGTGACTAAGTGAATTAGATCCAAACACCATCCAGGAAGATTGAAAATGGTCAGTGACAGCTGGCCTTTCTAGATAGATAATTTATCTGTCAATCATCTCTGCAATTATACCAGCATTCAGTCAGATGTGGGAGTGTAGAGCCAGACGAACTCATCGCTGCCTCTGCGCCTCCTTCTGAAAAGATCGTAAGCCCACCTCCACATGAGGGAGGACAGGAGCCTTTGTTTCATTCACGCTACACTTCACACAGCTTTTCCCAGGCCTGGCACTTGCATGAAGAGCTGGGCGTGCTTGCTGTAACCTTGGCCTTTTGAGTTCATAATTCATTCTGCCCAACCAGAACATGAATGACACAACTGACTCATCATGATGGAATAATCAGACACTCTAAATGAAAAATCTTTTGGAATTAATGCATGAGGCCTTGCATCCCCTGCCCACCAGTTTCTGATTAAATAAATTGAGATAAATTGACAGTGACAATGAGGGGATTAAATATTAAATGCACACTGACTTGACAGCCTTGGACTTAAAGACGCTGATTTGCACTGCCTTCTTGCTGAAAAAAACCCTAAATAAGAATTTTGCTGGAATATCTTAATATGACAACTTCACCTATTCTCTTCAACAGATATTTTTAGGCCTCTTAAGTCTCAAATAATTGCCTACAATGCATCCAGTACAAATATTTTATCTTTTATCGGTCAGTCAGTGAAGGCTAACTTTTTGCAGGTATTTATTCCAGTGTTTTATGTACCATTGTAATGCCTAAAGCGATAGTTCACCCATTTCAAACATGTATGACTGATTTTTTATTTATTTTTTTAAACAGTGAAAGTTAGTGGAGTCCAATGATGCACCATTGACTTTCATTATATGGACAAAAACCTTTTCAAATAAGTGCTATCTTAATAATTAAAAGGCAGATTTGTGGTTGGTTTAAACAACTAGATTCTTACCTGAAAAACTATTAAAACTACATTCCGTGACACACAACAACAGTAGCCGCGTTTCCATTACCCTTCATTGCGCAAATAGAAATTGCGAATTGAAAATACGCTCAATGGAAACACGTCAATTTCACAAAAACTCCCATATATCGAGAAAAAAACACAAAAAAAAAGAACAAAAAAAAAACGTTTTTACGCTCGCATGAGGTGGTTTTCAGGCAATTCGAAAAAGGAATATTTTGCAAAACTGCAATGGAAATGATTTTTGCGCATTTAGAGGTCACCTGACGTAGATGGTGCGGTATGTTTGGACAGAAGACGAGTTATTTATTAAACTCATAAAAGACAAAAGAATTGTGAGAATACTGGATTCTAAACCACAAAGAAATGCTACGATTTATCAAGACCTTGTAGCAAATAGGAGGGAGAAACACCTCATATGCGCTGCTCCCTGTATGAGGGGCTTTCCTTGCCATTAATGCTTGGATAACACGCCTACGTCTCCTTCGACTTTCTAAACGCTTGTTTTCCATGGTTTGTACAAACATATAGTCCTGCCCTGCTTACTTATAGTTGCCTCTGCACATTAAACTAGAACAAGAGAAAGTATTTTATCATACAAAAGCTTTAAAAATGTGTTGGTCAGCTTGTTATATATAATAAAAATTATTTATGGTGCATGAAAACTGTGAAATCCAGCTTGACAGCAGTGCATAATACTATCAGCTTCTATTGGCATCGGATTTCTTTTTCTAGCAGACTGCACGTCTACTGGCTCCTGTTTTCCCACATGTTGCTGCCAGAGCTGATCGGAATGCTCATTGAATCACCACAGAGCCACGGTGTTTATACTTTTTAGGGAAATCAACCTACTAATAATGGCTTACTTAATGTCTCAGCATATTGGACTCCGGTAGGAAGACGTATTTTAACACTGAAAAAAAAATATATATAGAACAGTTTTAAAGCAACTTTGCAGAGTTTTTCCTAGTTTATATTTATGTCCTACTCTTGCACCGGGTTTTTTATGTGACATTGACAGGTGGTCGTTTTTTATGCCCCTTCGAGCTGGGGAAAGGATCCGCATCATTTGCCAAAGATACATTCAAGCATAGAATTGTGCAATGACAGCAAAGGCTGGAGAGAGGAGCATAGGCAGGCCCAAAATCCAAAAATGTGTTTATTTAGAGCATAAATAAATCGCAGGATAGGGGAGAATCAACACTGGGCTGTTATATGGGTCCCTGTGGACTGTTATAGAGAAAATGCCCTTAAAAAAAACAGAAATGATAAAGAAAATAAACAAACAGCCTGGCTGATGGGTTTTGTGGCATTTTCAGCATACATTAACACCTTTCCCAACTGTATTAAGCACAATAACCAGTGATTCTCCTCAAGTGGGAAAAATACATTTTTTCTTGTCGGTACAAACTCTCAAATTATATCATGTTTATTAATTCTGAAAATGAGAAACAAACTAGTGGAAGAAGAGAATCTGCTGAATCAGTTTTTTGTTTTTGTTTTTTGTCATCAAAACGTAAAAGAAAATTAGTGGGGGGGTTTTTTTCTTCTAAATTTCAGGTATGTTTATATACAGCTTCTGAGTAAACTGAATTCCTCTACTTCTTTTCCAAAGAATCATAATGGCTGTTGATGAAAAGCAAGAGTGAGAACATTTTCTCCATAATACAATCCAAAGTCAATGCTCCCAACCGTGCTTTTTTTAAGACAAAGGTCCAGATGACACGTCTCACATCCTCACGTCAGAAATGTACATTGTATCACACTAGATTATCTTGTTGGCATGCATAATGTATTTCATCTCTTTGCTGAGTACCCTCAACAAGGATTGAAAGAGATCTCTCTCTGTGAAAGCTCACTTGTTTTCCATGCATTTCAATATCCACTTCTGTCAAGTGCATATCCCTTTAAATCAAAGCATCCCTTTATTTTCACAATCACATAATTCAAAGCAAAGATAGAATTTATGAAATTATGATTCCATGAAAATATGAATACGCAGTACTATATTTAATTTAATGTAAAAAATGTGACCCTTTTTTTCAGCACATGATCATCAACACACAATCATTTTCATTAAAAGTAGTGAGACTTAAAGGTAGGGTAGGTAATTTTCAGAGAGGCTAGCAATAGCGAGCTAGCTTTAAAAGCATTAGATCCCACCCTTCCTTTAGCACATAACATTACAATAATAATTAACTTAAATAGTAGTAGTACTTGATAGTGTTGCCACTCATTGCTGATGATGTGTGATTCGGAGCGAATGCAATGATAGTGACCTGGTGTAAACAGGCCCTAAGACCCCGTCCGATCTGTATAGGGGTCCTATGCCATTTTTTTATGATTTCTTTTCATTTTTTGCATAAGAATAGTGTGAACAGATCACACTCTCAGCTCATGCCATTTATTATGAAAACACATGCACCTTACTTAACTGCCCAAGTTAGTGAATAATGTGGACATGTTCTACATATTCAGAGGTGCATTAATAATAATGATGTTTCTTGGCATAAATGTCTTTGGTACAGAATTAGAAACCACTGTTTAACATGCTTAAATATGAAATTCATGTCCTCTGGGGTGCTAGTCTACAATTGACCGTTCGCAGGCCCCTCCCCCAAAACGGCTATTGTCCAATCACACATCATAGCAACCGTTACTATGTGAGCAGGTCCATCAAACATTGACTCCAAGCAAGATGGTGAAGCGGTGCGCCCACGGCGTTTGTAAATCGGACACTAGATACCCTGAGAGATTGTCTGGAGGAGTTATTTCCGTTTCAAAAGCCGAAAACACAACGTGCGCTGTCCCTACAATGGATAAAACAGTGTGGACGGCCCCACTCCCAGTTAAATGTGTCAAACATGGTTAACTCGCGTGCAGCATGCGTGAGACTGAGACAATGAGATTAGTCAAAGACACATGGAGATAGCAGATCAAGAGGATCCACAAAGGAAGTACGTTTTCTGAAGTGTTGTTGTTAACATGATATTTTCGGGGGGAAATGAGCAGGCTCAAACTGAGCGTGACACAGTCTGGCAGTTGAAAATCTTATAGTAGCTGTGCCATGACAAATCTGAATCACCTAATTCCTCAAAAACGTTGAAATATTTTGTTGAAATACTTTGTGCCTCCATGTCCTCCTGATTGCCTCATAGACAGTTAAAGATTGCCTGCGAGCTTCTCCTCCTGTCTATACGGTAATGTCTCTATTGTGCGACAGAAAGTCCCGTGGTTATGACGCAATCTTTAGCCTATTTTTAAAAAAACGGCTTCTACGGGGCTATAACGTAAGATACAAAGTAATGGAACATTTTATACATTGTCGTGTTTCTTTAGAAATTAATAATGGACAAGTCTTTGGACGCCTCAGATGTAAAGTTATTCGCTGTCAAAGTGACGCCAAAATGAATGGGAGTCAATGGGATGCTAACAGCAGGTGATGGTCTGCTACAATGGCGGCTCCCGCGAGGCTTCAACTTCCGGCTGATGGATTACCCCCTTGTGATTACCGCATGGCAATTTTTCTTCCTGTTTCCCTACATGCACGGGTACCGCGTTACTATGGTTACGAACAGTGGTTAAATTGGGCCGGGGCTCTCCGGGGCTCAGCCCCGGCACATAAGCCTGCTCGTTTGCAGTCAGTTGCCTACTGGAAATTATGTCACAAACAATTTGATGAAAGTGATGCTTTTGAAAACATATTTCTGACAATAAATGAAAGATTTTTGAAATGGCATGTCTATTTTTTTCTCGGCGGAGCTGAGATGAGAACAATCGGAACACGGCCGTATTTTTGTTCAGCTGCTTAATCTCGTTGTCAGTCGACCATGATCGCGCACCGCTCGCGCATACGCATCTGACACGGATAAATGTACGCAGCAATAATGAATGTTCCTGGGAGACCGTGGTTGCGCGGGATGTGGATGTTCCAGAAATGTCAAAAAAAGTGCCCTGGCCTTGAATGACAAGGTAAGGAAAATAAGACTAAATCAAAATTAAATAACCAGGACTAGGTTGACCATGTGATTTTTCTCAGGAGATGTTTTGAGCATTTTACTTCAGATACCGATTATCAGCAAACTGCCAAGAGAACTGCTAATTTAACGTTAGCTGGCTACTTAAAATAAACTAGCAATCTATTCAGTCAGCATATTTGTCAGGGTTACATCATCATCCAGATCACCATCTCCGCCCACTCGTTCCCTTTCACCCAACCAGACTTTTCCCCGTTCATTATCCCCTGAGTACTAATCACCGTCACCTGTGTCCCATCAACCATATGGACTATAAAACACTCACCTTCACTGCAGTCACTTGTCTGGTCTCGTCATTCCATGGCTCACAGACTTCCCGATCACTTACCTTCTACTTACCGTCGCTTCACTCATCTTGGATCAACCCATCCGTACCAGCCATCGCCACGCCATCTGCAAGAGAGGGAAAGAAGGAGAGAGACTTTAACCACAGCTAAGCTTCATTGAACTTTCTATGTTACTTCTTCTCACCTGTTATCTCCAACCGCAATCCTTCTGCAAAATAAACACTGATAACTTACCATCTTGTCTGATTCCTCTGTGATCCGTGACAATATTTGTACTTGATCTGTGTGAATTACAGAAATATAAGACTTGCTAGACCTAAGTTACTTTTAGCTACAAGCTCTGTGGTTAATGAAAATTAAATCAACCATTTATTCTCCAACTAAGAATGTGTATGAAATTAAATGTAAAATGCCCCCGGACCCCCCTAGGGAGAGCACCCCCACATAATAAATCCCAATTTAACCCCTGGTTACGAATATAAACAAACCACACTGAACTACTGAAACAAAGTAGAAACGCATTTCAAGCGGCATGACAGTTACAGTTTAGACTAACGTTAGAGAAGTGCACGTTCGCAACGGGGAACGCATGAAGCTTACTTGACAACATCAGTTCATATCAATATTGTAACGAATAGAAATAATGTATGGTTATCTGCATCTTTCCGTCTATCGTGTATAGGGTCGTCCCGCGTGACGTCACGCCATTTGGAGCAGCCATCTTGACGGTATAGAAAATGCTAAACCGCCGGTGATAATACAGCTCGTCGCAAAATATTCCTATCATTTTCAAATACCAAAAGCTGATCTTGTATTTTATTTAACACTTCTTTAAATCGTTAGAAACACAGGTTGAGACAACAGTCTCAATGACAGTTTATCATACTACAGTGACAGTGTAACTGCATGGTAGCCTAGTTAACGTTACAAGTATAAAAAAAGTATTATTTCGTTTTTCTTGGATCAAACTAGATTCAACAAATTAATTTAAGATACACTTAATCTTGTTGGTGATTTTGTTTTGTGTTTTTCCCTGTAAACTCAGTTTAAAAATTATTACAGGTGAGTTACTATAATTTGGTGATAAAAATACATTGACCAACCTTTGCGGTGATGATTTAAAAATCCTTCCCCGCTGACGTCCAAATCAAAGAGTTGCTGACCCATCTGGACTCGTTATATCGATAGCTTTTGAATGCTTTTAATGAAGCTCCGGTGTAGCGTGATGGGAAGTGAATAAGGTAGCTGTCATTCATGAACGATCCGTTCATTGCGTCTGTCACGTGACAAATGAACGAAAGACTCGGAAGGTAAATTAATTATTTATGTTCCCTGTAAATTATTTTTGACTGCATTATAATGATTTCTTTATTCAGAATATGATCAAGATTGCATAGGTGGATGTGTTCGGGGAATTTGGCGGTTAGAAGTAGAACGTTTAAAGCCACTTGACTTGAATGAACGAAATGACTCGGAAAAAAGATTCGTTCATTTTGATGAACGACTTCGAACAGGAGAGTCAGTAAAATGATCCGAATTTCCCATCACCTCAATGTCAGGAAGTTTTTCCTACACATTTAATGCCTGTAAAAAGAACTTGTGGTCCTTCATGGATCTATGATTCCTAATTCCTTTATCTTCCTCTTCTATATTTCTTTTTGTGATGCTAATAATAAGTGCGATGACATGACGTGAAGAGTTAGCTGACGGCCGCTGCGCTAATAATAGATAGTGGGGGGGAAAAAATCGATTCTGTTCAGTATGGAGATATTTTGCGCACGCAAATACGTATTGCAATATTTAGGCTAATTATACTAATAATTATTTTATTAGTATAATAATATAATAATAATATATTATTACACCATATTATACACGCAATATCAATACTGTAGCGCAAAGTATTGCAATATTTAGGCTAATTATAAAATGATTATACTAATAATTATATTATAAGTATAATAATATACAAATAATTATATCATTAGTATAATAATATACTAATAATATATATTACCCACGGCTATTGCCACTGAGTAGCTGACGGATGTATTCCGTCAAAATGGCTGACGCGCGGCTAGGGGTCACGTGACTGGGAGATCCCTTCGCATTCAGCATGACACGCAAGTGGTTGCCGTGGTAATGACCAACCTGCTTGTTAAAGCGAATGAATAATCCTGTATCTGAGGCAAAATGACTAAATATGCTGCGCGGGTTATATATTTCTAACTCCAAACAATTAGCCACTGAAACAGCTTATAGAATCTTCTTCAAGGCTGTGCTGGTTGCATTTGAGGTAGCTGCTAACGGTTTCTCAGATTTCGCTTGAGACCGGTTTGAGAGCTTGAGAGCATTATTAGCCTCGATAGTAGTTGTGTCTCCATCATTGCGTATTTTTATATTTTGGAATATATCCCTCCACTGCATACTGTAACCCCTTTTGCCTCGATCTGGAGGATATCGCGGAGGTATTGCTCCAAAAAAGGTCACTGACGCACATCTTCCCGTCATGGCAATCTGTGGCGCTGGTCGTGTTTGACCATTTGTTTGACGGGCTTTTGCGAACGGTCTATTCGGTTGTTAAGTCTGACGTCACGCGTGACGTTTAGCCTCTTCCGGGCCCAAGCGCTCCGCTCGTCCACTCCAGATCCTAGACTAAATAAACCCTTTTCTTAAGGGCTTTTTTCGCTTCAGTGCCAGTGGGTGTTACTAGGGATTAAGGGATAGCACCCACTGGCGCCAAAGTTTCTTCATTCGTTTAAGATTTGTAACTTACCTTATCAACTGCAGCCATTTTCTCTTATCTTTCTCGTCACAGGGAAAGCGGTAGAATGACAGTTGAATGTCACTTGTTTTTTAACTCCGATCTATTTAAACAACACGGGAACACGTTAAAACTCGGGCGAAAGCGGTAGGTAGGTAGAGAGGACCCGGCCTTTGGACCCGGAAACAATATTATCGGAGAGTGGTTACGTCACGACTTAACAACCGGATTGTAACTGAGCTAGATGACGATATCACTCATGACAGCTTGCGTGGGTTAGCAGGTCTGCTGTGCGTTTAGTAAACAGTCATGTCTAGATGTAAATGCTGTAATCTAACCAGTCATAAAGAGATTCTTATTTGAACAAGGTCAGATTTGGACTTGTCGTCATATTAACATACCGCCTAGAACGTATTTAATTATAGTCTAAGCTCATTACAACTGAAAAAAAGCTATTTAACAGCACATGTAGGCACACACTGATCACTCAGTAATTATGCTAACAAAATCATGTATAAAGGTTATGTTTGGACACTTGCTGTGCATTTTATCTATCAAGGGGGCAACAGAAGGCAAACAACCCACGTTGCCTTCTACTGTGTGAAGTGCGTCATGATACACTCCTACAATATCTAATGGAATTTAATCACATTATGAGCACTCGTATGGGATTACATATGGATTACTTGAATATGTGCAGTGGATTCAAGTTGTCAATTTATAGACTGGTGTCTCTGTGGGACGTTGTCATGCTGGAGGCAGTGTCAAGCTGGAGAATCTGTTTTAAAGCTTCATATTCCATTATACTACATAAGAGAAATTTTGGTTTTATTATTTTGTGTGTGTCTGTGTGTAAGAAGAACACTATATCTGTCTAGCCCATCTCAATATCTTGTAATATCCTGGATAAAACATAAGTTATTGGGGAGTGTAAATTTAAACTTAATGTACTCCAACATTAGCCTGACTTTGTCATACTCATATTCTAGTCAGAATGTGAGTCTGATACTGCTCCATAGGGCTTTGATTATGAGGTGTGTCTTAACCGAACCAGGAAAAAAACCTCTGCACTCAATTGGATAGACCTACAACCAATCAGAGCAACGCAGTAAGTGTTTTTTTTATGAGCTACGCAAATTGTCAACAGAACTCAACTGCACACTGGAAGAAGTAGTAAAATAATGAGTGTTGCTTCTTTTACTTGGTCCTCCATGAGTGCGACCAAAAGAGAAACCACAACGACCACAGGGTTTTCATTGCGTCCCATCTTCTTAGTGACCATCGGAGCCAGCTGATAAATTAAACTTTTGCTGAATCCCGTAGGAAGGACGGCAAACACATCTTTCCGATCGACAAATGCCTTGATTGCAGTTCTCTGTTCGTCTATTAAAATGAATGCGCTGTCGATTTCTTTTACAACAGACGCAATAGCGGAATCTATACATCTCAATTCTCCAGCTGCAGTCATCTCTGAGGGAAACCAGTTAAACCAGCCCATTCTCATCCCTAGGCGTCATGAAACTGACGCCTTGGGAATCATTTTGACCATGCTTCAATATTCGACGCTTTGGGCACCATTTAGCGTCTGTTACATGACGCGATCCTAGGGCGTCATCTTACTGACGCTTTACCTTTAACGTCAGTTAGATGACGCTATCTAATCCTAACCCTACCCCAGACCTAAACCTACCCGCGTCATCTAACTGACGCTAAAGGTAAAGCGTCAGTAAAATGACGCCCTAGGATCGCGTCATGTAACTGACGCTAAATGGTGCCCAAAGCGTCGAATATTGAAGCATGGTCAAAATTGTCATTTTAGTGACGCCTTGGGATGAGAATGCGTTGGTTAAACCCAAGCGCTCTTTGATAACGTGATGATTACATAACTGCAGATCATCTGTCCATCATCGTATAAAGCCCGCCCTGGCAATTTGATTGCCCCGACTAATTCTGAACCGATCATAATTACTCCTCAATGGATCGAGTCCAGACCGAACTTCCCGACCAAAAAATGTTGTGGGCGGGGTTCGGGCTGGCATCCAGGCTACTCCAACATAATATTCATCTAGTTTTTAGCATACTCGGCTGGTGAAACAGTGATTTATCTTAAAGGGGAGGGGGGGCTGATAACACTTTATTTTGATGGTCCCTTTTGAACAATCTGTTGACTATAAGTAACTTTAGAACTACATGTCAACTGAATCTCATTAGAGTATTAGTAGACTCTTTGCTTAACATCTGCTAACTCTTTATTGTGATGCTCCCCCAACAGTCATTTGAATGACTATAGTAACTTTGTAAGTACATGCAGAGCCGATCCTGACCTCCCTGGGGCCCTAAGCAAAATTATGTTAAGGGGCCCTCCTACCTGACCCATGAGCCATGTAAACCATTTGCCATTGCCACACAGTCACACCTGACACCCCAGTGCTCCCACTACAATCCTCCCTCGTTTAGTTAGTACTAATGAAAATGTAATTCCTGATATCAGAAATAGACATATTTTATATTAATATCAATAATTCACATTTTAAATAGTACAAATTTTATTTTTGATATCAAAAATGCATCCTGTGAATTAATAAAATCAAAAATGGCTTGCCATTGCATGTCACTGTGTTTTAAATGATAAAAGCAATAATTGATACTTGATGGTTATTATTTACTGAGGGATGTGCATCCATATTGACCAGTATGTCCAGCCAATCAACATTTTAGTCAATGCCAATAGATTGCTTTCCATCTTGCTTTATTGCAGACTAGTAAATAAACTGTGAAGTAAACACGTGAAAACTGCGTAGGCCTATCATATGCATATAAATGGCACGAGAAATTCGTGGTATAGATACGCGCTTTCATGAGATCGGCTGGTTAGACAGACAGATAGAGAGAGATGCACATCAACTCAACTTTACTGTTCTTTGCTGACATCAAACTTGGAGAGGAGAGAACACAAGTCTGCCTGATCGCTGTTCCCGCAATTCACTCACATGGTGTTTTTCTCTCAGTCTCTCTTTTCATGACCAGAAGGATAGTTCCGCTTAATTATCTCATCGATGTTGTAAACTTTGATTGACGCGCTTTGACACGAGGGGGAGGCGGGGCCTTGAGTAATTTGCTGGGCCCTACGCAGCTTGCGTAGTGTGCATATAGGGAGGATCGGCTCTGAGAACATGTGAACTTGTTCTAACTCTAACCCTACAAGTCTACTAATAATCTACTAACACTCTAATGAGAGTTAGTAGACATGTAGGTGCAACGTTACTTATAGTCAACAGAACGTGACCATCAATATTAAAGTGAAACCAAAAGACTAAACTATTGTGCTTTCGGTTAGCACAGTTCGGTTCAAACCAGTGGAGAGAAATAAAACTGGCAACATCTTTGGGCCAAATTTTTTTTGCTAAACTTGTCACATGCTGCATTTTGCATTCCATATGGTACCATCATAATTACTATACCTCTTAGCAACATATGCAAATTCACTGGGTCTGTGGGTGTTCATAAATATTTCATGTTCACGTGTATGTATATCTGTGTGTGTACATATGACCTCAGGGCAGCTTTTAACTTGAAGTTGAAGGTCGTACCCTTTCAAAAACATGCAAAAAGCTTGCTCACTTGATGTTATCAGAATTTTACATGATCCAGTGAGGACCTCTGTATCTGATTTTTAAAGTAGATATGATCGTTAAGAAATGTTTTTGGTTTATTTTGTTTTATTTTTTTCATATGAAAAGTCATGATGTGTCCTAATGCCCAAGTATGATGGGCATATATGACGATTGATTTTATTGGGTCACTTCTTGAGAAGGTTTGATGGTTAGGGGAACACAGAAAGCAGTTTGTGTGCAGCAGTTTGGCTCTTCTGACACATTTATCAGACAACAGCAGCATTTCTAAAGCACTTTCTATCATTCTGACATGCATCGTGAACACCTCTGTCCGTTCAGGGTTCCCTGCGCTTCACTTAGCACAAAGCCATTTATTCAAATAAAAGAAAAAAAATCAAGCATCAGATGTTATTTCACTGCAAGCTACATTAATGCACACGCACATTAATGCACATGTATATTGAATGGTAAAAATGGTTTGCGTTCATTTAATATAGAGTAATCCTTTCTTAACCTGTTTTTTTTTTTACTTGGTTTCCAGTGAAAACATTTTTTCAAATCTTTAAAAAGTTTAACTTTTTTATTATTATTTTAATTAATATTTTAACCCTACATTAAGGCTACATTGTACTTTTTTCAGTCAAAAAAAACTTGCCAGTGGGGGTAAAAAAAAAAAAACTTGCTGGAAATCAAGACAAAAATACTTGAGAGCATGCCTAAAGTGTAACTTCGCTGATTTTCAACCCGCTTTGAATTGTTACAATGTTGGTAGTATATGTAAATGAACAATGTTTACTCATTCTCAGAGAAATTCAGATTTATTTATTTGCAGAATGACGCGTTTTGACAGCTCCAGGGTTTTCGTGAAAACTACTGATTATACTTTTGCATTTTTGTATCCCCACCCACGGACAGTCAGATCGAACAAGGGTTATTAACAGAAGATTGTATGGTACTTCGTAAAAATGGAACACCATTTAAAAAAAAAAATCTCTCAGATTTCATTTAAAATATCTTCGTTTGAGTTTCGAAGATGAACAAAAGTCTTACGTGTTTGGAACGACATGAGTATTAGTAATTGATGACCATTTTTTATTTCATTTTTGGGTGAACTAACCCATTAATTGAATTAGGGGTTGGCGATATCTCGATATTTAAAATATATATATATTTTTTTTAAACACGATATGGATTTTGACATATCGTATATATCGATATATTGTCGTTGAATTATTATTTTTGTATACAGGGATTTTTTTTTAAATGTTGCAGAAGCACTTTGGACTACATGAACTGCCTACCTCTTTGCACTCCAATAAAAAAAGTGGTATTTGGCATATTTGTTTTTGCAGTAGTTTTTGTTGGGTTATTTTTCCTGTAAAGATATCGAGATATATATCGTATATCGAGATATAGTAAAATATATCGAGATATTTTTTTGCTCCATATCGCCCAGCCCTAAATTGAATCAATAAAATACCGTTTGACTAGCGTCTTGATCACCACCGTGATCAAGAGGCCGTTGAAATGGTACATGTTGGCAAGTTCTCTCTAAATAAATTGTCACATTGGGGGCGGGCTGTCCGCCTAAGCTTTCCCACTTTGCTCTTTTATCTTCTGCCCCAGTGCGTATATGTTTCTTTCACCATATGTCTGAACCCAGCATGCTAGCTTTGCTATCTCGCAAGCTGTGACTAAAGAGATGTGCTCTGATGTGTACCTCGTGGTTTATTTACTTTTATTTTGATGATTTACAGCGGTGAAAGTTCCAGAGTGGCTGTGTGCTGCGATAGTGGTTCGGCAATTGGGGTCGCACTTCAGAGCGTTAAACTGTATGAAAATGGATGGCAATATTTGCTAGCGAGCCTCATAATAGTTGATGGCTTAAATAAATAGCAGTCATATACTGTACAGGGAACACACACACACACACACACATATATATATATATATATACACGCACACCCAAACCTGGCAGGCCTGGTGTGGTGAAAGGGAAATAAAGGTGACATGTTGCAAGGAACCGCGCTCCAGCGAAACGACTAACATGTTTTTCCTTAAGTTATTTATCGCCAGAGTGCTTTTGGAAAGAATGGAAATAAATAAATAAAACTAACAGCTCTCATCAGAAGCTACAATCTCCAGCTCTCAAGGTGCTGCAGAGATTTAAGGCTTTACAAGGTAGCAATGTATAAACCTTTGAATGTTCAGCACCAGTGGTTTCAAAGGGCTTATTTGAAGTTGCTTTAACTGCTGAGAAACGACGAACTGGAGAGGTACATTTTCAGTTGGCTCTGAAAAAGCCAGAGTTATCAAAACAGAAGAAAAAAAATTAGCAACCTTATTTCAGGCTTTTTTTTTAAAGAACATTTCAGACCAAAGAAAAGTTGTCTTTGAACTTTTTTTGTTGTTGTTTTGTATGAACCATGAAACGACTAGAGATTTACATCTTGTCAACAACAACAACACTAATCTGGGACTGTTTCCTCAAATCTGCTAATTTTTTTCTCTTCTCACTTAAAGGAATAGTTCACTTTTCTGTCATCATTTACTCGCCCTCAAGTTGTTTTAAACCTGTATGAATGTCTTTGTTCTGCTGAACACAAAGGAAGATATTTTGAAGAATGTCTGTAACCAGTGTCTGATGGACCTCATTGACAGGAAATACCCCATAGTAGGAAAAAAACATACAATGGAAGTCAATGGCGCCCATCAACTGTTTGGTTACCGACATTCTTCAAAATATCTTCTTTTGTGTTCAGCAGAAGAAAGACATTGATACAGTTTTGAAACAACTTGAGGGTGAGTAAACGATGACAGAATTGTAATTTTTCAGTGAACTATTCCTTGTACAGTATGTGTCTACTTTCTGTGGCAAAAGCGAGATAAAACAGAATAAAACAGTATAAACGTATGTATAGTATATATAATGTATAAAACAGAATAAAACAGTATAAATGTTTGTATATATAATGTATATACAGTATTCGTGTGTATGTATATATATATATATAGTATATATACATACAGTATTCTATGAGTTAGCTATTTATACTGTATGTTGCTTTTCCCAAAAAAAAAGGGTAACACTTTACAATAGTTTCATTTGTTTGCATACGGTAAGTTAACTATAGTTTACATGAACCTTATTTTGATGACTGAAAATGATTTTTAATAGTTTCAGTTTAACTATAACAACACTGTTCTTTAATAAGTCCGGAAGCATTTTTACATGGAATAATAAACATGGAATCACCATGCAGTGATTTAAATCCATTTATATTGCTATCGTTATCATAACGTATTGATACTATCATTTAGTGTTAAGGAGTAATAGTCAGCAGGCAATTGTTTCGTATCCCATCAGTCAAGATGTTTGGAAAGAAACCTTCTGACATTCTTGGCCTTCTTCAGCCTCTCTAGTAGAAAGTGTTGTCGAGATGTGTATATACTCATCCTCAGATATATCTACAAAGCTCCTAACAGCCATGAAGGCCACTTCACTGTTTCATGGCAGCTTGTGCCACTTCGGAACCCACTTAATTCGGAGAGTCCTGGTTGCTCAGATCCAGGAACTGGGAATCGGAGTCTAAACACACAAAAGTTATTCGACCCTTTGAACATCTACCTTGAACATATGACATTTTCTTGCAAATAGCTATTGAATAACATATTATACACAGTTATTTTTTTAATATAACAACGTAAGAACAGTGAAAGTATTACTTTCTTTCATGCACAAACACAAACGAGAAACACATTCCCGCTTTAAAAGCTTTTGTCTCCCTCATACACGCATTCTCTCTGTTTCTGTCTCTCAGTATGTGCCAGCTCACAGCGAGGGGTTGCGAGGAGTGTGTAGCCCCTGGCCTACTGCTGAATCAAAAGCAAGCAGTGAGGAACCTGCTGGAAATGGGGCTTGCTGATTTGATGTGCGTGGCAGGGCGGCTTTGAACCCCAGTTGCTGGGTGTGCAGATAAAAGCTACATTACCGTCCTGCTCATTTTCTAAAGATCAACATCCTGCAGCCACAGAGAATGGCATTGCAATCAGCACGCGCTAAAGCACTGACATTCCACGATTCTATACTCACTGCCAGTCATATCTGATAACAGTAGTCTGTTCTCCTATCAAAGTTCTGCTTACTGCCGGTCACATTTCATCACAGATCATTACCAGTGCAGGACTGAGCTTGGGTGAGGGGCAACGTTTTTCTTCAACATGGCCAATGTCAACTATTCCCAAACTTTTGTTAGCCAAACCCCTTTGACCTGAAATATTTACTTGATATTTTACCCCCTGAAATTTTAAGTTAATATTTCAATAATTTAACAAAGCATTCACGTTCACGGTTCTGATGTCGGTTAATGTTCACACGACATGCAGATAAAATATTTAATCTTTTTGAGTGTTATTTTTTTTTTCTTCATTTTTTATTATTTTAATTTTAAGTTTATGATTTAATTCACTAGCATTTCATCAACTCATAAACCCCCTGCAGTTCCCTCATCATCTACTTATACAGTACAGCTTATTATACAAACTTATTATGCAAAAGTTTTAATGGATTTTTATATCATGTTCGTGCTTGTTTTGTGGCAATCTTTTACAAGCAAGCACAACCAAGGTATCTGGTGTTTGAAGCATTATTATTTATTTTGTAAAAGTCAGTTGCATATGAATCAATTCTTTCGTCTGGATTAGGGCTTCACAATTGATCAAATTAATAATTAAGATTATCACAGTGGCAAAGACTTCTGTATTTAATTTACTGTAGGTCTGCTTTCCCTGCGTCAAAATTGTCTTTGTGAACATGACTGCAATGGCTAATCAAAGCTGTTTAAATTAGATTTGATTCGATTTATTTTAATTTATACTGTAGATTATAACCAGTGACTACAACTAGTCCAAATCAGCATCTGATTCACAAATTATTTAAGTTTTACTTCTATTTGCAGTCACACATAAAAATGGGTGTTGAATAAACATCACATGACATTCAAAAATAAGCTTTAGAATGTAGATAAAATGCAATTTGCAGTTATTTTGTTGTAGTAATGTGATGCTGCATGCTTATAATTTAGATGGCGCAACAGCCAATACACACTTCAACTTAACCTGAGAAATTGAGAACCTAGTGATCAACAAGTTGACATGGTGGAACTAAGAGGTTTATTTTGCAGCAAAGCCAGCTTTGTTAATATAATGAGAGTACAGAAGTCATGGCTCAAACAGTTGTTCTGTGTGAACTTGCAGCGACAGCCTCAGTGATTATGCCATTTAATCATTCTAGTCACATTGCTTGCTTTTGGGGTGTGATTTATTATTATTATTAGTTTTGTATTTATTCAGGGGCAATGTTAAATTGACTGTTTAGGCATTTTTTTGATTTGCAAACATAGTCAAGGGTCACAGTTTCTGGAAAGAGAATACAGCATGCGGTTTTCCTCTGTTTTTGTCATAATTATGCACCCTCAGAGTCCCAAAAAAACAAATCTAGTATTTGTATTTGAAATAGTCATACATTCAATCTCTGCTATGCTGCATTATGCACAGAAACACATTTTTTTTTCGTAGTTGTATCTCCACGCACCAGCACATAATCTTTCAGGAGGATGGTTGTAGTCGACTTTCTCAGCTCGCTTCAGCTCAGAGAATAATTTTAGCATAGAACGTTCTGATTAATCCATAACAGCACTGTATTTTGACACTTTTGCATTTCCCTTTCTGCAACTTAGCATTGCTCACATATCCATGCAAGTGTGAGATTGGACTCTTTATAACCTTAGATCCTTATTTTTATATTTATCATTACAGTAGTGTTTCCCTAAGCGGTAACTTCAAACTTCAAATTTAGCTGGCCTCCTGTAGCTGTGTTCAGTCTAGTCTCAGGGTCATTATTTTTCATATTCATTTGCTTTAGCAGGCTCCAGACCAGACCCAGTCTTGGGCACTCTGGGTTTTTTCTCTAAACTGTGGTGTAAAAAAAAATTGCATATTTTGGATATCAGCAGTACTGTAGGCTACAGCAGAGGATAGGAGGATACCTTTCCCATACCTTCTATCTTCACTACAATTTATATTTAATTACACTACCATCCAGTTTTTTGTGTACAAAACTATCTTTTTGAAGCACTGTTCAATATGGAAATTAGCTTTTTAGTCGATTGCCTTGATTTTGAACAAATGTTCTCACCGAGAACTCTTACAGATGTTGGTTTTGTTGGTGTGATTATTTTTCATTTCACAGATGTGCTTGGGTATGAAGATAATTAGTCAAAATTTCAGCCTTGTTTCATTTAGAAACTGAACAGAAAACTGCAAGTTTTATCATTCTGAAAATATAATCTGTTCTGCCTGAAGGATACGTTTATGTGAACTTGTCATCTTTAATAATTTTTTATTTTTGCTATTTATTTTTGGCGCCTGAGTTGCTTGAAAGGGCTGATCAATAAAATATATTTATTTTATGAGTTAACACATACATTTTTGTATATTTGGACAATGTTTAAGTATTTAAATCTGCACAGATTTAGGAATGTAAAAGTTTTAACAAATAAAATGTATACTATATTTGTATAGTTACATTTTACTGTTATATATATGTTTATTATATATGACTATTTATATTAAGATTAGTCCGTTTAGATTAGTAAATGTGATGGCATTGAACAGTCGTATTTATAAAATAAAAAATAAAAATAAAATAAAAACCTGTTCATTCATTTAGTGAATAAGGTGCAAATAAACAATAGTTGGCGTAATTCACTCTTATTGAATTACTGCCCGTTATTCAGTCAGCTGAAGGAGCTGGTCGAGTATTCTCTGACATTTGCTTAAACTGAAGTTCAAAATCTCTGAGGTTTACATAGCAGATGAAGGAAGTAGTGCCATTTAAATAGGACACTCCCTAACCTTAAAGTCTGCTAACCTAAGAAAGATGATTATAAGAAATGTGTAAGCCAACTTTTCTATCATGGACTTGTTTGCTGAAATTAAAATTGCACAAAGTTTGTGTGGAGCAGAGAGTACACAGCCTGCGGGACATATGTATGTGAGTCATCTAAAAACTTTCTTTAATAAGACAAGTGGACTCATCTCAGTGGACCCCCTACAGAAACAGAGTTGTCAGATACCTTATTGAGTGCTGAAATGCTTGGCACTTACAACACAAGGCTGGAATGATACGGGAAGCCACGAGGATAGATGGGACTAATTTTTAACGGATTTCACTGTAGCTGCGAGCCTTGGATTGTGCAGATCCATCATTATTGTGGTGTGTGGTACTTTTAGAGGAGCCGCTGTCATCTGTGGCTGTTGAATTAGCAGGGATCTGAAATGCAGAATAAACAGACGTGTTTTTGCTCTGACTGTGGTGACTGGGGAAATGTAGATTTGACATTACAATTGATGGCCTTTTTTGTCTGTCTCATAGTGAGTTTTATTATTTATTTTTTTATCAGTTAAGTCTCAGTTGTTTGAATCCTGCACACCCACACCGGATGAATCCATTTGTTTCCAGTCTGTCAGAGTACTGCACTACTGAAGATGAAGCTCTTTTGTTCAAAGCATATACAGGAAGATAAGAAACACATTTTACATTACAAATGAACATGAACATGAACATGACATTGGGGCAGGTCATAACATTCTCACACAAATAAATGCAATGACATCTAAATGTATCTAAACATACATCATATGTACACATCTACATACAAACTTAAATAACAATGTAGTAGTCTATTTCTACAAATAAGATAATATATATTTTCACAGCATATATATTAATATATTAATATTTAATAAATTCAATATCCAGACATATATAATTAGAGAATATGTCTTGAATTAAGTTTTTCATTTTAAACATAACATGTTGTTCTATTTATTCTTTAATGCTGTTAGATTGAACCAGAGGTCTCAGCATTTTTGGCAGCAGCATTAAAGTCAGTAAATAAAATAAATAATCATTGTTTAATAAACAGAGACACAGATCTATTTTAAGCCTAATACCAACCAAATCAAGTCTTCCAGGGCTCGAATTTCGGCGCGGGTATTGCGCATAATTCTAATCATTCCCGCAGGTCTCCCATTTATAATGCGGGAAGTTCCCGCAATCGTAATCCACATTATAAAATCAAATCATTCTTTTAACAACTCTCTGCCAGACGCAATTTCACAAACAGCGTGAGTGTTCAGCGGTGCCGCGTCTTCTCTCTCTTCTCTCAAAATGTGTTGTGCAAGGCAAGCATCAAGCGCTGCGGCGATAATACACACTCGCGTTTAGGAGTCGGGACATGACGGAATATTCACTTGCACAATCGAATCGGGCCAGCAGTGCATCGTGACTGAAGTTTACCATTTGCACGTCTTTTTAAGTCTTGCCAGTTTAAACATTCAAACGATTTTAAACTAATCAGTGTTCGCGCGCTCTCTGAGATGATTTTCTATTCGCACATTCATAGAAAATCCACCTCAAAAACAGCCGGCCAGTAACAAAAGTTATTTTTCGCGGATTATATTGCTTTAACACGCAAAATTGTCAATTTTGGTCTTCGTGAGTATACTCTAAACATAGTCGGTTTTGTCTTTAATAAGCATAAAACGCATGCCAGTATAATGAACACAGGATCCGTGCACTAGCTCTTAAGTGACGGCAGCCATATGTGTCTGTCATTAATTTTGTTGTCAAAACAACAAAATATAGCTTTAAGTTAAAGGAATCAGGATTAATAGCCTATGTATTTAATTTATTCAGGACTAAAATACTACCCAGTGTTATTTTCCATTTGATTACTTTATTCAGTTTCTGTATAGGAATACTATAGTGTTAGACCTATTCAAAAACTTTTCTCTTTAGTCTTTTGTTTGTATTTTTATTCTATTGTATTTATTTGTGCTACTTTTTTCAATTTAATTAAACAATTTAAATCAAGCTTCCTTGTGATGTGTAAATTCTTAACAATATTACCCCATTGTAAAAATGTAATGAGCGCAAACATTTAGGCAAGATAAATGTAATAATTTTGTTTGGAAAAAATGAGAATCATCCCATTTTCCAAAACGAAATTCAGGCCCTGGTCTTCATATGGAGGAAGCCGTGCTATTGTGGCTGCGTCTACCATATGCCCCAGGACCCTCTGAAAGTTTCAGTGGGACCCTTTCTCATTTCTGTATAGCATCGACCAGACACGTTCTCCCTGAGAGACGTGTTGGACCGAGTCCATCTCCATACCGGAAAAAGAGATCCTCAAGCCGTAGGCGAGTTTACTCTTTTCCCAGTTGACCCGAAGACCCAACTGGCTATGGAGCACTCGAATTTCGAACCTTCGAATGCAAAAAACACAGGTATGGCCTGCGTTGCGTAAGGATAGAGATCTGAAGTACGCATCCTTCAGGTCGAACGCTGCAGACCAATCGAAAATGCGTCTCTGTGTTAGGAACTTGAACGGAAGCTTAAAAAAGGGCCAGATTCAAGACTCGCAGGTCCCAGATTGGCCATAACACACCACCTTTCTTGGATACAATGAAGTATGGGCTATAGAAGCCGGTCTTCATATCGGCTGGAGGGAGCGGCTCAATCGCATCCTTTGCCAGTAGCGATGTCCGCGCGCCTGCCAGGGGCATATTCACTTCACACAGAAGTGAAGCGTATAGCGCTGACTTGGGCGGACGCCGGCCGAACTGAATCGAAAGCCGAGTCTGCTTGTACAGAGGAGCCCGCTGGACCGGTTGGGAGCATTTTTAGCTTCTACGAACTGGGCCTAGGGAACATGGGGCACCTCAGATGTACCCAGGGTGGGGCAGCAAGGTAGAGGAAAGGCACCCGGCTCTTCGGCCCAAAGCGGGGTCTGAGTGTGCGGTGCAACACTTACCTGTCTCCACGGGTCGGCAGGGGCTGCGTGAGAAGGAGTGACCGGGTCCTCGAACGCATCCAGGTGCCGGCTGGCGATAGAAGAATGGGCTGAGGGGTGCAAGGCTTTTACAGGGTCGCACACCGCCAATGTGGCCCTCTTGGGACCCAGGAACACAGGAAACTGCTCTTTCTTTGAAAATGTGGGTGCAGCTGGCTCCGCTTTTTTGGGTACTCAAAATGACATGCTCCCTAAGCGTGATCCCAATCAGTCGACACGTCGACTACGTCGAACGTGAGCGACTGAAAGGGAACAAAGGTTGTGTCACTTATAAAGAGCGAAATATGATATTTTCTAAAAAGATAAATTAATTTTAAAAGCGTACACGTCTAGTTTCCAAGACAGCACAGTCATCAGCCTTTTCTGTTTGCTTTTTTTGCTGTTCCCTCTACAGGTGGTGAGGTGCCCTACACGACTTTGGCTACAAGGATGATGATGGGGGTTTGGTGGCTTTTTGCTCTGATAGTCATCTCCTCCTACACAGCAAATCTGGCTGCCTTCCTCACCATCTCCCGCATCGAGAACTCCATTCAGTGAGTACACACATTTATACATGTCACTCTTGCAGCTAGCATCAAACACTGTAATCATCCTCACAATAACATAACAACAAACAAGTTGTGGTTTTCAAACTTCTTCTCAGTTGAATATGCTGTGTAGTTTAAGCATAACAAAGGCATGAATTTCTGGGAGCATTGATAAGTTTTGGATAGGAATGGTATTAATTGAGCAGCATTCTTCAAATGAAAACGTC
This sequence comes from Rhinichthys osculus, assembly GCA_029959095.1. NCBI lineage: Eukaryota > Metazoa > Chordata > Actinopteri > Cypriniformes > Leuciscidae > Rhinichthys > Rhinichthys osculus. The sequence goes on from JARWKJ010000017.1 coordinate 19,053,032, forward strand.
TGAATACATCACATTCTTAAGCTACAAAAAAAAAAAACTCAAAAAGAACAAATCTGTTTGTGTCTAATATAGTTACAAAAACACACAATTCCAAACTGTGTGTAAATGAATACTCACAAGACCTCAACATGGTTTCATGGTGTTCAGACTTCTGCTGTGTGTGTGTGTGCCTACTTAAGCATATTTTGGGGACAAATTTGTACCCAGAAGTGAGCTAAACCTGACAAAACATCTCAAAACCTCCTTTTGTGGCCGTTCTCGTTTGCAAAAAGGTAAAGTAAATACTTTTTCTTTCTTTCCTTTTTAAATGCAGAAAGTTTTCTCTTTAAGGTTAAGGGTTGGGTTTTTCAGTTAAGTTTTAGTATTTATAGCTTTATATAAAAACTAAAGTGGGTGGGTGGGTGTGCGTGTGCATATATGGTTTATGAGGACACAAATGTGTGGTATCACTTCATGTGTCCAAACGGCTTAAAAAACATACTAAACAGTACTTTTTTTTTTATTCAAAAATTGCAGAAAGTTTTCTATGATGGGTAGGTTTAGGGGTAGGGTTAGTGTAAGGGGGATAGAATATACAGATAATTCATTCTTATCAATGCCTTTACACCACCTCAAACTAAAAGCGTACTACCATTTAAATAAAAAAGAGGAAGTCATGTTTCAGTCTGTTTCAAATAGTCAAAACTTCTACTCTTTCATAACATTTTTAATGCTTGACAAGACTAATCACAAATTCCATATTCGGCCGTCACATAAAAAAACTTGTTTTTTTGGACTGTTTATAGAATTGTCATTTTCTTGACTCTTGAATGCTAATAATAGAAGGCCATAATTTTCATAACAGGAAGAGCAGCAGCCACATTTTGGTAAATGTTTGAAATGTTCCACCTTGTCATAAATTAAATTTAATTATAAAAACACTTCAAAAATCACTCTTTTTCTGTCCGTCTCTTTGCTCTCAACCAGGCAGGTTAAATAAATTACCAGTGCAGAAATGTCTGACGTCATTCTCACTGGAATGATAAATCTAATTTGTGGCACAGGAAATTAAAACATGGCCGTAGGAGATCTTCCACATACGCGCACACACACACACACACACACACCCCCCCCCCCCCCCCACACAGGGACTCTCCATAGGCACAATGGTTTTTATACTGTACAAACCTGTTTTCTGAAAATTATTGTATTTTATTTATTTATTATTATTATTATTATTATTATTATAAAATGTATATATGAAATGCAATAAATATACATATTAAATCTAATACATATACTGTATATATATATATTGTAGCTATGTGGGCGCTCAGTTTTTTCTGTCATTTGGCTAAAATGTCATGTTATTAAAGTAAAGAAGAATTTCGGCGCATCGGCTATTTAAAACAATATTGGCTATGACTGGACGACAAAAAGACAATATATATATATATATATATTTACAGGGCTTTACATTAACTTTTTTCTCACTAGCCACTGTTTTTCCAAAGTTACTAGCCACTAATATTTTAATATTATCTAAATATATATAGTATATTAGGCTCCTGTCACTTTAAGACCTGACACACAGATCCATTATATTGTTACACATGTGTTTTCTTTCTCAACTGTTTACGTTCACTTAAAACATAACTGACTGTCTTTACGGGAATGCTGGCCAAAACCGTCATTTTGACAATATTTTGTGTGTATTTGACTGTTTAAGTAGCCTGGCAAGCCAGACCTACATCAAGATGTTAGGTCTGGGAACTCACAATTGGCATACCTCAATCCGAGGGGCGGGATAAACTGTTGTCTTTCAAATTCCCTCTGCACGCAATAGGATAGCGCTACAACCAACCAGAGCAACGAACGGTTGTGGATGAGTGAGTCCCATGCGTTTTCCCACCAGCGCAGCTAGTTGATATATTAAACTTTTGCCGTATCCGGTCGTCAAAACTCCGAACACATCTTCCTTTTTTAAGAATGACTTAAGTGACATTCTCTTAAAGGGTAACTAAACCCCTGGTCAGAGCCTGACTCCACCCACTGGCAATATTTGAAAAATGCTGGAAAAGTGGGCAGAGCCCAGCGGAGATGGAGGGGACGAACTGAGACCGCAGTGAGGGATTGATTGACAGCTGCTGTCAAACTCGCTAAAATGGAGACCGACTGGAGTGACGCAAGTAGCTTTGCAACAGAGCGGTCATTTGAAGTATTTTCTTCCCCACCTTCATCTGATTTTTCTGCCTTTTAAGAGGGCCAAATCTGAGGTGTGTGGTCATATTTTGGCTTTTACAAAAGTCCTGAGGGAAACTTAATCGATGATGGTCACCCTGTCTGCAAAACATGCACAAAAAAGTCGTTGCAATACACTTCAAAATGTTGTTTTGAGTTGAAATATTTTATCTCACTCACTTGAAATAAACGTGAAGCTTCCACGAAGAAAAGTTCGCATTAATGTTTTAAATCTTACCTGTTTATAAATCCATTTTGTACAGCGTACAAAACAATCGTCCAGACAAGATGATCACAACAATATTATCAAACTCTGTAAACAATAAATTAACTCTGATTTTATTTTTTTAATACAATCAAAAACGGAGACGCAAGACGGCAAATTGTATTTGAATGAAACGAGAGAGCGCGTCCGTTGTGATCACTGATCTATATAGAATGACTGGATAGCTCATGACGTCATAAACAGTGAAGCCACCGCGCCGCCATATTGTGATTCCCTAGTGAGCTCACGCGTTCTATTGAATCAATAGGAAATTGTATGATTTGACTGAGAAAACATTGCATAACGAGACACCGTCTTTAAATCTAAAGTCTCCCTGAACAGTCTTACAACGCAAACAACCTAAGCATTTAAATGGGTATTTGTTTAAAGTCGGAAATTATTCCTGCTTACTAAAAATGAAGTATATGTGAATTGTGAACTTAAAATTTAGCTCTTTCTGATTGTGTTTTACAGATAGATCAGTAGTCTGCTCAAGTATTTGATTAGTTAGCAAGAACATGTCCAGGAAATGCATAATACAAATTGTATGGGTTAATGTACACCTGTTTCACCTCTTATTTACCCCTTATTTACACTGCACACGTCTGCGGCGCGTTTACAGCTGCGACACGTCTACCGGAGCTGATCGCGCCCACAAATCGCCAATCACGTGGAAATGCTCCCGGTGTGAGTTGACACCGCGTGAATGTAGGAATAAAACATTGTCGGAGCCATATTACGCCGTAGATGTGTGCACTGTAAATAAGGGGTTTACACATAGGCCTACTCCGTTTGCAGTGCATATTTTTTACCATACCCACGTCAACAGGTTGGAGCTTTCACTGCACGCGGATGCCCGTCCTGTGCAGTGCGTGCAGAGATCGTTTGTGCTGCAGGCGCTGAATTAAAGTGACAGCGCATGGTTCGTGGTCAAACTGAACACGGATTGACATGAAAATATTACATATATGCATTTAATTAAATTTATAAGAAGTAATGCATTGAATAATACGTTTATTGGGTTTAAACTTGAATACGTCTGTGAAAGAATGCATAGTAGGCTATACATTTTTTTTAAACAACACGGAAATAGCGACAATTGTGCATATAAATTACTATATATGGGCTTAAAGTACAACCTGTGAGCAGTTTTTCAAGATCCTTTTGTGATCTTCGTTTTACACTTGTTGATGCGCAGCGGGTCATCTTAAAAGTGCCGTCGGAGCTACCTATCTCTGTATAACGGCCGTTGGAGCCCTCTGCTGGTAGGGAATCGTAAGATGGCCGCTCGAACACTTCCGGTGGCTTCACTGCCTGGTGGCAGTTTAGAACGTCATGAGCTATCCAGTCATTATATAGATCAGTGGTTGTGATGCATGGATTTGCACTGTGTTTATAATGCGTTGCTATTGACGACGGTCAGAAGGAAATGCCACAGAATAGAATCTTGCCTTAAAAAGTGCATAGAGCTGCTTTTTTTATTTGTTGTTTGTTGATTTTCAAATGTAAAACTATCCTGATCGTTTTCAATACTCCAACTCCTGACTCGCTACAGTAAGTTAGTTTTGACGGAACCAGATGCTTTTATACCAGGGGATGCCAAGGGCGTGGTGAGCTCGCACCAAGGGCGTGACAGAGTTACGTCAGAGAGTATCCTACGTCAGAGAGTACCCCTACTGCAGGAGCTTTCCGTTTAACCTGAAGAGGGCAGCACTCATACGTTTTTACACCATATATTTGAAAATTAAAACACTTTATACCCAAATGTCAAAAAATGTACTCGAATCAAAGAACAGCATTTATGAAGCTCCATTCTTACAGATCATTAACTAAAAAAAGTTGTTTCAGTGTTTAGTTACCCTTTAACTCCAAATCATCCAGAGTCGCAGCCAAAGCCGATTCGAAAGACCGCTGTTCGCCAGCTGCATCTTCTTTGTTTTCAAGTAGCAGGGAAATCACTTATGGAAATCACGCGGAACTGTCACAACTCTGTCGTCATTATGTTAAGCCCGCCCGCCGACTCTATACACGATGTGATTGGCCTGGCCAGTTTTTGTTTTTCCAGCTCAAAAGTCTATGGAGAGTTGCTAGACCACACTTTGCTGCAAAATAATTTTTGCTGCCGCTAGGGTGCGTCTAGATTTCTAGGCTACTGTTTAAGTGCAATAACTCAATTTAGTACTGAGAGGCGGCTTTCATGTAACAGCAACAATATTCATCCGGAGCAAATGAATGAATGAGTGAGGGGAGGCGGTTTGTGTCTCAACTCCCTGTCAGAGAGATGAGAGAGCGAGAAAGCGCAGCTGGTATCGGATATCTATTCTGCGGGAAATGAGTATTGGAAGCGTTTCAGGTATTTCAGTATCGATATGTATTGAAAAATCTATATTTTTAATAACACTACGTAGCTCTTAGTTTATTATTTCAGATGCCCTTTTGAAAAATGTATGTATTATATATAAAATTTAACCCGCCAAAGTTGCTATTGGGACTCACTGTGTTAATACGCCACTGCAGAAATCCACACGTACTTGGGTGTTAATGTTAAGCCCTGTGTGTATATATATATATATATATATTAGGGCTGGGGGAATTAACGTGTTAATAACGCGCAGCATTTTTTTTGCCTCTTTTTAATGACTTCCTGTTGCGGCTGCTATAGTGAGTGTGCCGAACCAAGTCACCTTGTCATGATGGAGAAGGACAAGGATAGGGTTTTAGGAGGAATGTTTGCATTTAAAAAGTTGCCTGATGGCGCGTTTGACAAAACAAAGATGGTGTGGACAATTGGCAAAGCTGAATTCCAATACCATAGAAACAATTTGTCTTTAATATACCATTTAAAAGCAAAGTACCCAGGTGCTAGCAACGTGCACCTTTTTTAAATTCAACTGCCACTTTAAAAAAATTTTATATATATATTGTTGGTGCATATAAAGAAATTATTTATTTTGGCCAATTGACTTAATTTCTAAACTAATCTAGACTTTTTGATGACCTTGATGGTTTTAATATCCAACTTACACTTTGTTTATAATGTTGCTGCATGCATTTTATTTGGTAAGAACAACTACTGTGGGTCTGAGGTGAGTCTGTTTACAGTTCACAAGATGTCATTAAAATATTATTTAAAAATATACTGCCTTTGTGTTGTTTAATTTAATAAGGTGATTCTACGTTTAAATATTGAGGATTATGAGCTTGGGGGGAAATGCGATTAATTGCAATTAATCACAGCATATTGTGCGATTAATTAGTTTTTGTTTTTTTTATCGATTCCCAGCCCGAATATATATACCTTGCACTGCAAACAAGCAAAGGCAGTCCAAACTGCGTCCGTTACTTTCAAACTTTGAGCAGGGTGGAGTTATGGGGTTTTACAGACAGTTTGAGGATCCAGTGCAGTTACAAGGTTTAGTCACAAGTTCTTTTTTAATGAGTTTTCATTGGTTAAATGTTAGCAAAACCCACAGACAGGTGTAAAGGGTGACCAATAGTAATGATTTGGAGCTTACTAGGTTTCCGCTCTACACAGAGACGATATACAAATTTAAATTTTTAACATATTTAAACTTTGCAAAATTGTTAATACCAGTTTAGTGCACTTTATCAAAAGTTGTCACAAATGATACTCACAAATCCATTCCAAGTCACTGCCTCGACTCCGCCCACTATCAGAATGTCACTAATCAAGTGCACCAATCAGAGTAATCAGATCCACCGGTGCCCAGCAGTCATATAAGCTGCGTCTCATTTCAGAGGCTCCGTCCTCTGAAGGTCGCATTTGAAGGGTTCATATGTCATCAAGGATGTCTTATTTAAAAAAAATAGACGTAATAAAATTAAGTTATTCCTCGTGCGGTGTAAAATACTGCAATTTCTTTCTTACTTTGCAATCTAACGGTTACTTTTCTTAAATGAGACCCCCTCGTATACAGCCTTCAAATGCGACCTCAGGAGGACGCAGCCTTCGAAATGAGATGCAGCTATAATCAAATAATCAAATTCAGCAATGACTAGCAGTGATAGAGTCAATTGTGCTTGTAACAATCCTCGTAATATAACCATGTAGGCGATTTGGGGAGGTGGTGTTAGTAGGGAACATAAGAGCATTTAGTATTTATTTTTTTCAAGATCTCGGTTTGTTTATTTTTCTTTGCATTAGATTATCATTAATGAGCCTGTGCTTAGATCGCTTGATTCTAGCTCTATGCACCTAATTAGGATTTCCATAAATTTAAATGTATTATCTTTTAATGTGTAGACGATGGCAGGGTCATTACAGAAATAATTACAGCCTAAACTCCACACCCATGGGTCTGTTGTATTTAAAATACACCATTCAGTTAGGAAGAGCTGAAAGATTTATGAGACCAACTGGGTGGTGGGGTGAGTTCGTTTTGTCTTGAGAGGAGTTTCATTACCTAATAGATTTAAAGTCGGTGCAGTTTGTTTTGTATCATATTCTTTTGTTGCTGTGAGAATTTTAAGCCCGATGGATACGGGACAAAAAGAGTTAGTTCATCAGTCTCTTTTTAATCGACTTTACTGATCCTAACCCAGTGTTAATTAAATCAGAGCAACATCAACTTATCGACAACTCTCACTTACCCCACATAGCTCTTAACCAGTTAACACAAAATCTATACATTCGCTCATTTCATTCATCAGGCTGGTCCTCAAGGAATTCAGATGAACACTTTGTACTTATTTGATATTGAATGCATTTATGTGAAACTTTTGCATCAAGGCTGAATTCTGCCTGCAGAGTCAAATTTAACTCCGTATTTTTTAGTTTTATTTTACAATATGTACATGCTGGCACCATGATGGCTCGGATTCAGCTGTAGATGTTTAGAGAAAGAGAAATTGATCATCTTGTGAGTGAGGAAAACACTTCAGTTGTGTCTTGTTTGTGCTGATTGCTATTGTTTTGAATGATTTGCAAGACTGTGCCACTGATTTGCTGGATGTAATACAGCTTAGCAAAAAAATAAACACATCACTGATGTTCACTTTTATCCTGAAACAGCATGAAAATGGCATTCAATTAGCTTTTTTAACAGAGAAAAGTAATAAAGACTGTACTGCAGCCTTAATGTTTAAATCTGCATACAATGTGCCCTTGTAAGGAAGTGCATTTGAATATTCATGCATAGTGTTACATCAGTTTAGAAATATAAAAATGGTTTAGGAAACAGACTGTTCAATGCGGCTCCATTCGTGTCGGTTTTCAACATGGCTGTGAGATGCCATCCATCTGTGAAGGTGAAGGAGGGCCAGGCTACAGGCTTCTCGAGATTTGTTTTTTCTGCACTCACAGTTTCCCATGCCAGTTTGCCTGCGGTCTGGCTAGTCACAGTCACTCCGTGCTACAGATGACAGTTTTCCTGGCCAAAGCAAAAAGATCAGCTAAGCGGCCGCAGCATTTGAATGCCGCCAGATGGTCACCTATAAAGGGTGTGAAAAAGCGCATACACAGATAGATTGCTATTCTTAAGGCTAATTGAATTTTGCAGTAACAAGAACACAATGCTGCATTGCAAATGTTCCACTAGTATTAAAAATTACAGAGATAGATTAAACTCTGTAAGTCATCTGTTTGCTAGTGTCCTCCTAAACAAAGATGGATGCTTTTAAAATTTGCAGTTGTTCTCGTTCAAGAAAACAAACCTAAAATATTGACGACTCATCCTGCACTACACAGATTTTCTCCAATCAGATGCTTTCTCTAATGAGAATGTCCTCAGTAATACCACCTGCACCTGACTAGCAAGAGTTTCTCTCATCTGCGATCTTTTTTTATATATATGGATGTATAATACACTATGTTAATTGTAATATCATTACAATATAAAATAACTGTTTTCTATTTTAATATATTTTCAAATGTAATTTATTCCTGAATTTTCAGCATCATTACTCGTCTTCAGTGTCACATGATCCTTCAGAAGTCATTATAATATGAGGGTAAACTCAATAAATGTGCTCAATAAACATGTCTTATTATTTTCAGTTGAAAACAGTTTTTTTTTATGATTAAGTTCAAAAGAAACCCATTAATTTGAAATAGAAATGTTTGTAACATTATCTTTACTGTAACTTTTGATCAATTTAATGCGTCCTTGCTTAATAAAAGTTTGAATTCCTTAATAAAAAATATTTTTTTAAGACCCCAAACCTTTGAACAATAGTGTATTTAATATTATAAATGTATGTAATTTATAATAAATAACTGTAAACATTGCATTAAAAGAGAAGACAAATACAACAATAATAAAAATTAAGTTATTATTAATAATTCATTATTTTGAATTAATATCAAAGACAAGTTATTTTATATGTGCTGCCCAAACAAAAGAAAGACGTCAACACAGTGGTGAAAACTTTTAATGCTGTTTTATTCCGTGCACTGTGACCTACAGAGTAAACCACAAAGATGAAGGACTTGCATTAGCACTGAAAGCGTAATGTCACAGACCGGACCTGCATTGCTCAGTAGCCCTGCGGTGGTGTTTTATAGTACTGCAGGGTACTCGCGGGTCATTTTTATGGCTATTCTCCATGCAAATGACACCCAACACATAACCATCATTCTCAGGGAGGGGCGGGGATTAAGTGGCGGGATTAATTGGGAGCAATAAAAGATTAACGTTTGTGGGTAAGTTCATTAAACCTTCAAAGAGTGCCAGCAGAGTTAAGTACTAGGAGAAGACGACAGCTGTCTGATGTAATAATATTTGATAAATTAGAGGTCAGTCTGATTATCTGCGCGAATCTCAACGGCACCAACCCATGCTCTCCGCTGTCAGTGACGTACTGCTCGAATGTATAGAAATATTATTATATAGTGGATGTTGAATATTGATACAATGCGAAAGCACTCATTTGTATCCTTATCAGTTTTCAAAATGAAGTGAGACTTTTGAACTGCAGTATGATGATGATGATGGCGTGAAGGGAAACCAAGAAGGCTTCATCTGTATTGTGTTTTCCAATTATTCGCTTAATATAAATATTACTGCTGGGAATTAGTGTCCCTTGGTTGGCTAACTTTTAATTAGATGTAAGATATTAACACAAGTTGCTGAATAAACAGTATTTGACATAACATAAGTGGGTGAGCAACAGTCTGTGCAGCAGAGCCGCTGGATAGATTTACACTCACTTACATTGGCACAATTAAGCTCAAACGTGTGGTTATTCATGCATTCACATTGTAGATTTTTCAAATAATGTTTTAATCGTAAAATTATTGTGCCCCCAGGCATCAACCCAATAATGTTGTTTTCTAAATATCTTTGATTTGAAAATGTTTTATTGTTCCCCTACAGGTCATTGCAGGACTTGGCTAAGCAGACAGACTTGCCGTACGGCACGGTTCTAGACTCCTCCGTCTATGACCAGGTCCGCAGTAAAGGCATGAACCCTTTCGAGAGGGACCCGATGTACTCACAGATGTGGAGGATGATCAACCGCACAGGAGGAGCTGAAAACAACGTGGAGGAATCAAAAGAAGGCATCCGGAAGGTAGGACGCTCCCGGCGCTGTGACTACCGCCACCGTTTATCTAATTACAGTGCTTAACTAAGCAACGGTTTGTGAAGATAGTGCTAATGTTCTCTGAATAGAGATATCAAAGTAAAAATGCGCTAATGCGACTCAATGGTGCTTGAGTTATGAGTGATTTAACTCTGAGAATTCCCCCACTGAATTCCCATACTAATTAGGTGCGGGTTAATGCCTTATTTGTTAACCCACGATTTTTTATTCCTCTCTTCCAAGCGTGTTTTCATTTGGAATTTTAAACGAGCTCGAGCACTGCAATTAAAAAGGCTGGTAGGCAAGTGAAGTATGAAGGCAGAGAGTCTGTGCTGCCTTCAGATCTTGAGAGAATCCTAAAGACTAAATGGCTTAGAGTGTTTTGTTAATGTGATATCATCTCACAGGTGTTCGGTTAAATATTGTATGACAAGGTGACACCTCTGTCTTGCCAGAGGCGTCACCCTCCTTCAACCTCTCCATCCTTCGCCTCTCTTCTGTTCCTGCCTGCCTCCTTTGGTAGCTTGTAGGCTTCAGAGCGTCCCCTAGTGACCTACTTCTGGAGTTTCTCTCATTATTTATGACCAGGCATGATTTACATTTCAGCCATTTAATAGATGCTTTTACCCAAAGCCATTTACAAAAAGTGTTTCAGCTTACATATGATGCTGTTTAAATGATTGTCATCAGATTGTACAAGCCAACATGATATAATTTTTTTCCAAGTATACTTATATTTTTGCTAGCAACAATGCGCAGAATTTGTTGAAACCGAGAAATCTGGACATAATGTGCAGACAAAAAATGTTTGCAATAAATTTTAAATGCTAATGTTGAATTGGCATTCATTTGTGATCACATTGGATAATCCTTCAATTGTCATCAATGCAATAATATTAAGGCATCAACAGCATTTAAAATATTGTGTAAATCTACAACTATGCGTGTTGTTAAAGGGATAGTTCACCCAAAAATTTGCTCAGCCTCAAGCCATTGTAGGTGTATATGACTTTATGAGCTTTATAATGGGAGTGAATAGTAACTGAGATTTTGAAGCCCAAAAAAGCTCATCCCATCCATCATAAAAGTAATCCATACGGCTCCAAGGGTTTAATAAAGAGGCATCAAATCTCACCTAAGCTACGTCATACGTCAGGTCAGAGGTCACTCTTTAACTAGGCGTACGACCGTAACCGGAAACTAGCAATTATAGTTTATAAAGTTTTAAGTATGGATATTTTTCTCACAAAAATGCATCACTTTGCTTCAGAAGGCCTTTATTAACCCCCTGGTGCCATATGGATGTATTTTTGGGGGGCATCAAAATCCAAGTTATCATTCACTCCCATTATAAAGCTTGGAAGAGCCTGGATATTTTTTAATGTAATTCCTCCGATTGTGTTCGGCTGAAAGAAGAAAGTCATAAACACCTAGGATGGCTTGAGGGGGAGTAAATTATGGGATAATTTTCATTTCTGGGTAAACTAACCCTTTAAATGCAAAATTCCTTTAAAAAAAACCCCTCCATTCCCAACAGAGACAATGGTGACTTTTTTGGCACATACTATTTTGATGTCCAAAAACAGTAATCTTAATATAAATCATGAACTGGCTTTTGACAAATGGAGGCACATATTGTTCTCTACGACAATACAGTTTAAGAATACTCAACAAAGGAGAAAAGATTTATTTTCCATTTCTAAAGGAAAAGTGGTGGATTCTTAGTAACAGAAGCCTCTCTGCCTCTCTGACATTTCCTCTTCTCATTTATTACATAAATAGGCTTGCAGACTGTTTGCAAGCACAAGCAAATGTTCTTCATAGAATTGTAAGCCAAAAATTAAAGTTCTGTCATCATTTAGTTATTGACTTTCTTCCGTGAAAAACAATAAAGTATAAATTTAGCAAAATGCCAGAGCTTCTGCATACAGTGAATGGAGAACAGGGACTGTCAACCTAACAAAAAGCCATAAAAGTAGCCCATATAATTTATTTCAAGTCTTCTAAAACCATACAATAGCTTTCTGTAAGAAACAATAAATAACACCTTTTGTGTTTTACAGATAGAAAAAAAAAAGCTCAACTAAATGTTTGGAACAATGTGATAGAGTAAATGATGATGTATTTTCATTTTTGGTTGAACTATCCCTTTAAAGAATCATAGAACAGCCGCAGAATGCGTTGTGTAACAGCAGGACTTGTCGCAGCTTGTGAGATTGATCATAAAGGAGTGTCTGTACACTGGACAAACATCTGCTCTGATTTCCCCAGCAAATATTTACGATGTTTATTCTCAATTGTATCATCTCTTCTCTGAGCTTGTCATGTGCTAATGGTGAGAGCCCCTGTTTGTCTCATTTTTCAATAATAGGAGCAGACTGAGAATTTCATTTCTGTGCTAAGGAAGATGCTTTCATAATTCATGAGCGGAGCATACAAGATTTCTATTTTTATGGCACATTTTCACCCACATTGCAAAACATTAATACTTGCACTCAAGATGAATGTGTTTCATGAATTTTCATAGGTCTTATAAAGTGTAAAAAATTAGCTGTCCCTGGAACTGAAGATGGAAAAATGAAGGTAACTGTTTGCAGTTAACAGTTTTTCTTCTTTGAATTGGATATGTTTACTTAATTATTTTAAGTAAATGACTTGACTAAACTATGGAAAACCATTCCCGTCACATAATGTGAAAAAAAAATGATGACATGCTTAAGTCATAATTATGACATAAAAAGTCGAAATTACTGTATGATATACTAAATCGAAATTGACATACTAAATCGAAATTATGACATTAAAAAGTCGAAATTATGATTTTAAAAGTCGAAATTATGACACAGCATAGATTGTGAACACATTAATGAGTATTTTAAACTTGTTTTTAGCAACTAATGATGAAATTCTTGCCTTTTAAGCAGAAAGGCATGGAGTAGCTCTGAGCAAACCCACAAAGGATTTTAAGCAAGAACAAGCTTTGGCGCAGAAAGAACAAAACGGATGTGTCTGCAGTTGCAGCTTTCATTGAACAACCTAATACCACGGACCAATGTCATGTTTGTATGGATGCACCAAAAATGTTGGTTGAATGGTATTGTAACTGATGCAGAACAGTTGCAACAGGAGGTTGTGATCGGGCAGCAGTTTTCATTAAACAGTAAATATAGCCTAAGCCTACTCCTATAAAAATGATCTTGTATGTATCAATTAATGCCACACGTGACACATTTAATAAGAGTACCTCTTTTGTTTTTAATCAGAATCAGAAAGAATCAAAAGGAGCTTTATTGCACATTAGTACACAGATTGTAAAATAAAAAATGAAGATAAATGAACAAGATACACATATGTATATATAATATAGCCTATAAATGAAAAAAAAAATAGACACATATTTATGTACAGGTGTGCTATATACAACAGAATAGAATATTAACAGGGAATGGACCAGGAGGTAAGTTATTGTCAAATAAATATAAATGGTATTACACATATTTATCATTGTCCAGTGGAGGCATTTAACTGTTCATCCCTTATCTATTTAAAAGCACAGAGAAAGATGACATTAGATAATGTTTTCAGCTGAGATTTAATGATTTGCAATCCATCCTGTGGCGTGTCGCGTCAGATCAATGAGCACCAAGTCAGAATTTCGACTTAGTCATGTTTCGGATTAGTAATCTCATAATTTTGATTTGCTATGTCAAAATTTTGACTTTATAAGTCAATTTCGATTTAGTAAGTCATCAGTTTGACTTTTATCGCATAATTATGACATAAGTAAGAAAAAAATTTCTAATGTGGCGTGAATGGGCTTCCATATCCTGTCGTGTCGGGTCGCGTGAGATCAATGAGCAGCAAGTCATAATTTCGACTTGGTATGTCAAAATTTTGATTTGTATATCATAATAATGGTTTTTAAAGTCATCATTTCATAATAATATTTCATAATTATGACTTTTGATTTTTTTTCTTATGTGGCGGGAATGGTCTTCCATACTAAACATATGTACTTGCCATGACTTCAAATCTGTCATCATGGAAACAATTCCCTTTTTATATTAAGTACGGTAACTGTAAGGAGATTTTTTTTTTTTTTTTTTACTTTTATCAAGTTATTATAATAACTTAAAAATGACTTTTTATCATTGTTTTAATTTGTTCAATATTAGCTAATTTGACTGAACAACACAACTACTATAATCAAGTATGGTTGTGTACTGTGCATTGCATCCTTAAATGATTAAGCAATGTCATATTACAACAATTGTTTTCCTGTTCACAACTAGAAAATCAAAATGTGGATGTATGAAGGAGGCTTTGGCCTGGAAACTGTAACACTTGGAGAAGGACACGAGAAGGTCTGCATAGGACAACATTTTTCAGGTCATAAGATGAGATATCCCCATTATGTCTAGCTCAGTACCCACCGGAGGAGAATTTTGTACATAGACCATTAGTTGACATCAAAACATGATAGAAAGAGGGGAGCGGGAGGGGGTGTGGGGAAGGAGAGAGAGGTGCCTTTGACTGCAAACAAGACAGTCGATATAAGCCAGCACTAAAAGGATTTCAATCATATTTCACCATGCACAGACTTCATTATCTAAGGCTTATATGGCCAGCATGTCCATTGCCTGAGAGAGAGAGAGAAAGAAGAAAGCAACTGAGGGCCAGACACAGCTGAGAGAGTGAAGAAGACTCAGGCACAGAGGGAGGTGGGAGGAAAGACAGATTAAAGGAGGAGTTTGCCCAGAAATGAGAGTTCTGTCATTATTTATTAACCTTTGTGTCATTACAAGTCTGTATGACTTTTCTATGCACTTACAATGAATTGCTACTAAAGATTTCAAGCTCCAAAAAGGTCACAAAATAGCCATAAAAGTGCCTTAAAAGTCACATATGGCTCATTAATAATATTTGCTAAATATACTATTCAAAGGTTTGGGGTTGGTAAGTTTTTATATTAAAAAAAAGCAGTAATATTGTGAAATATTATTACAATTTAAAATGACAGTTTTCTATTTAAATACATTTTAAAATGTAGTTTTATTCCTCAGCATTTATTTGAAATATTTTTTTTTTAACATTATATCTTTACTGTTACATTTGATCCATTTAGTGCATCCTTGCTGAATAAAAGTTTTTTTTTTTTTATATGGCTTATATATTCTGAAGTCACGTTCAGGTTTAGTGATTCATGAACGAATCATTCAGATCGTATAGCTTCAGATGATTTTAAATATTTAGTCACGAGGACCACTTTTGTGGTGCTTTTAAGTTGATGTTGTGTATTTTTTTTGAAGTTTGAAAGCTTTGATTCCTTTTTCATTGTGAAGTAATTGAATGGAAAACAGCAACCAAGACTTGTTTTTCCACAGAAGAAAGAAAGCCATGTGGATTTGAAACGATCAGTGGGTGAGTCAGTGACGACAAAATATTCAAGTGAATTCTCATTATAGAGGGCATCTAATGATCTTTCCTCTGTTCGTTCTTCATTCCCCAGATTCACACAAACACGCTATACAAAGAGCTGCTCTCTTCTCATTACACAAACACTTATTTATCATTTCATTCTCAGCTTGCTCATTAGCGTGTTGTCACACCAAACAGCACAAAACAGTGCAGTGCATGTGGGAAGTCGGACGGTGATTGTTTAGAAAGCGTAATGATGAGATTTGAGTCATCACCAGCTGAGGCAACGTGAACGCATGAGGAGGCCTGCTCTATGGGAAAAATTAAAACTCTTTAACACCTGCTTGGTGCGTTTGAGAAATTTCCACGAAGATCAAAGAGAGCCGCTGTGTTTGCGTGGAACTGTGTTTAGAGTCACGACGCTCATCGTGTGCACCTGCTCACCACTTATCACAAGAAATTGCTATTGTTGATTTGCAGATATTTAGACATTTGTTAATAGCAGTGTGAATAGGTTTGTGTTAATCTCATCTTCATAAGAAGCTGAGGGTGTTTTATTAGCGGCATTCAACTCTTATTTGAAACCAAGAGACAGTACTGTGGATGAGCAGTGAGAGAATGTTTAGCAGTTATTTGTTAAAAAGGGCTTTCAAAATGACAGTGATTAAATCAATGCAAATGAATTAACAGTGATTAAAAAGGCCACCGGATCTCTGTACTTTTGATATTTAGTAGTTATTCCGGCTCAACCACTGAATCCAACTTTCAGGCGTTTCATTTGGACTAAAACAATTTGTCTTTTTAAAATGATGACACATAAATGCTTTTTTGTCTGACTAAATTCACAGCATTCTTGCTGCAAATCACTGACAGTGTGGACGCCCTTAAGAGTCTAATTGCAAGGACAATCTGTGTAGTTTTATAGCCTGTGAACAGGTCGATCCCAAGAACACTTGCTGTGTTTATCGTTAATTTGATGTTTTGTGGGGCAAAACGGTTATATTCAGGTCCACACAGAACTCCATAAGATTTCCACAGAATCGGAATGCCTAGCTTTCACAGACTTTCCCATCCTCTCACATCCTCATGCGTTTGATTATTCAATATTTTGACTAGTTTACTTATGCTTTCATTTACTAATGTCAGTTTAGTACTCCCAGCTCAGTTTAATTCAATTCCATAGATGTTTTTCCAAAATCAGTGCAGAAAATGCAAAAAAGTCTGTAGACATCTGCAGATTAGGCCTGGATACAAATTTATATTGGAAAAGCAGTAAATGGTAACAAATAGAAATTTGTCTTCACCAAAATTTGAATTACAGTAGTCACGATTCAATTATTTGCACACTGCCGTTCACACAAGTTTGTGGTCGATAAGATTTTTTATGTTTATGGCTGCATTTATTTGATAAAAAATACAGTAGCCTATATACATTAATATTGTTAAATATTATAACAATTGAAATAACTGTTTATTTTCATATAAATCAAAATGTAATTTATTCCTGTGATGTAAAGCTGAATTTTCAGCATCATTAGTCCAGTCTTCAGTGTCACATGATCCTCCAGAAATCATTCTAATATGCTGATTTGGTTTTTAAGGGAAAAAAATATAAATATAGCTGCGAGCAGCGATTACGGGCCCAAGCCGGTGGCACCGCAACCCCGGTGCCTTTAGTTACCTAAAGGCACCGGGGTGGCGGTGCCGCCGGCTTGGGCCCTTCATCGCTGCTCGCAGCTATATTTATATATATATATATATATATATAAAGCCGGTGGCACCGCCACCCTGGTGCCTTTAGGGTTATTGTGCACGACGTGCAAAAAAAACGTAACCCTGCTTTGACTGTCGAAAAGAAGAGTGCTGTAGAGCTTGCATTGGTGTGGGCTCTGCAAAAGTGCGCATCGAGGGCACATATCAATCACAAAGTATGCGTGAGCAACCTTCTGAAAGGTCAGGTCTACATCCAGCTCTACATCTGCCGTGTGTTTACATTATAGTAGTGAAGTTTGAAGAAAATCAGGTAAAAATAAGAGGGTGATTTCAAATCATTTTGAAAGTGACACACTTCCTGCTGCCAGTTGGTGGCGCTATACCCGGGGTTGCGGTGCCACCGGCTTGGGCCCGTAATCGCTGCCCGTAGCTATAAATATATATATATATATATACACACACACACACATTTGCATTCATTAATTTAGCTGACGCTTTTATCCAAAGCGACTTACAATTGCCATATATGTCAGAGGTCGCACACCTCTGGAGCAACTAGGGGTTAAGTGTCTTGCTCAGGGACACATTGGTGTCTCACAGTGGATTCGAACCCGGGTCTCTCACACCAAAGGCATGTGTCTTATCCACTGCGCCATTACCACCATGTGTGTATATTTATATAAAGATACAGAGAATATTACTTGCTTTACCTGATTAGAATGCTACCTTGAAAAACAATAATTTAAATTAAATCTCACCCAAAAGATAAATCCCCCTGCCACCTCCCCACACAGGATTGTCCTCAAACAGAGCTCTAATCTGTTTATTTTTAAGTTACACATTCTACATTGATTAAAAAAGAAACATCAAAAGTGTTTTTAGTCAGAGTATTATTTCATACAGAATTTTTTTTTTTAATTCAGATGAGAATGAGGTTAGTGTTTTAAAATTTTAAGGAAAACAAATATATTGAAATATAGCACATGAATTTTAAATTCATTCAGCTTCAATTACCAAAACAATCTTACTTTTATTTAAAGCAAACTATACATTTAAAAGATGGGGGTTATATGCATATTTTGTCATTTAAAAAAAATACAAAAATTGTTATGCGAAAAGACAAGGACTTAGAGATTTCTTTATCCTTTAATGCAGGAAAAATCAAACAGCCAGCCACACACACACACACACATAAACACAGACACCAACCCTCCCTCCCTCCCCTCCCCTCCCCTCTGCTCCCCTCCCCACACAGACACACACACACACACACACACACACACACAGAGAGAATGGCAGGGGGCACAAGAAATCCATTCAAACTACAATATCTGACTTTCTGTTGCTCAGAGCTAATGACTTTAAATTAGAAAATTGATCGGCTTTATGAGAACAATATCCGTGGCAAGTTTTGTAACTGTAGGTAAAACGAGCAAAGTTATAACACACTTTATGTGTCCTTTTTTAGTCATAAAATTCATTTCCTCGCCACGGCCAAACCGTTCGAGATATCAAAAATCCGTCTGGAATTTAGCATCCTCAATGTCTTGACTTCATGCTGACTGAGTTTGGTTGGAATCCGATCAATTCCCAAGGAGAATTAAATCGAATTTCAGGGGTATGCGTTTCCAAACAAACCATAATAGCCGGCTTCCTGTTGGACTGTTGTAAAACTTAGAGCACGAAAGTTGTTCAACCCAATGAGATCTATAAGTGTACCGAGTTTCATATTATTACATGCAAGTGTGTTTGACTTATGGAAAAGTGTTCGAATCCCAGTCCAGGGGGCGCTGTCGAGCCGCCCTGCCACGCCCGGGTACCAGCCTCAACCCGGCCCTGATGGCCGCGGGTTCTGACCCGTGTGCAAAGTTTCAAGAGTTTTAGAAGATGTTAAGGGCCCCAAAAGCCCCCGAAACCTTGAACAACAATAATTAAAAGCATTCTCACTCAAACAGACACATCCCCCTCCCCCCACAGACACAGAGGTACGCAGAGAGAGGGAGAGTGACAGAGATTACTCCGAAACATCCACATTCAAACCAAAATATCTGACTTTCTTTTGTTCGGAGCCAAAATCTGTAAATTAGAAAGTTGTCCGGCTTGATCTGAACAATATTCCTGCCGAGTTTTATGATTGCAGGTAAAACTATGAAACTAACCCTCTCACTTTTGTCAAAAGGTGGCGCTACTGAGCCCCTGCACCACGTCCGTTCCTGAAACTTTGCACATGTCTACTGGCTAATAAATGTGACATGTCTGTCGAGTTTCATGCAATTTCAAGCATGCTAAGAGTCTCAAAAGCATCCTAAAAGAATTTTAAAGTATGATGCGTTGCCACGGCAACAGTATCAAAGATATCAAGAATCCATTCACAGGTCTACATCTGCCGTATGTTTACATTATACAGATGAAGTTTGAAGCAATTTGGTTTCAAATAAGAGGGTGATTTCACAGCATTTTGAAAGTGACACACTTCCTGCTGCCAGTTGGTGGCGCTATAACTTTGACTCACAATAGTCACATCCATGTGATCGTCCTCTTACAACGAACACACTGCTGAAGTTTCATTAAGATCAGTTAATGTATGCTGAAGTTATAACACACTTCCTGTTTCACGTTTCTCGCCATAATTTCGTTTCCTCGCCACGGCCAAACCGTTCGAGATATCAAAAATCCCCTGGCAATTTTTCATCCTCAATGTATTGACTTCATGCTGACCGAGTTTTGTGCCATTTCTTTGAATTCTCTAGGAGAAGTACTTTAAATTCCATTGCATGCGTTTTACAAACAACCCTAAATAGCCGACTTCCTGTTGGGCTGGGGTAAAAAGTAAGAGTATGAAGTATATATGAACCGATGAGATCTATATGTGTACCGAGTTTCATATTCTTACATGCAAGCGTGTTTGATTTATGGACCAAGATTTCGGACCCCGTTCCAGGGGGCGCTGTCTAGCCCCCCTGCCACGCCCGGGTATCATCTTCAGCCCGACCCTGATGGCCGCGGGTTCTGACCCGCGTGCAAAGTTTCAAGAGTTTTCGGGCATGTTAAGGGCCCCAAAAGTGCCCGAATAGTCGTAAGAAAAATAGAAAAAAAAAATATATATATATATAAATATAGCTGCGAGCAGCGATTACGGGCCCAAGCCGGTGGCACCGCAACCCCGGTGCCTTTAGTTACCTAAAGGCACCGGAGTGGCGGTGCCACCGGCTTTGTTGTTGTTTATATATATATATATATAAACAAGCCGGTGGCACCGCCACCCTGATGCCTTTAGGGTTACTGTGCATGACGGGCAATAACTTAACCCCGCTTTGACTGTTGAGAAGATGTGTACTGTAGAGCTTGCATTGGTGTGGGCTCTGCAAAAGTGTGCATTGAGGGCACATATCATATGCGTGAGCAACCTTCTGAAACCTAAAATGAAAAATGAGACACCCTACGGTCTCATGGACTTAATGGACACATGAAATAAGTACACAAGATTGAAAGTTAAATCAAGTGTGCCAAGACAGAATATTACTTGCCTGATCTGATTAGAAAAAAGTTTGTGTGTGTGTGTGTGTGTGTGTGAAACGTGATTGAACAATGTAGACATAAAAACATACTCCGTCCTTTTGTTCATACAGGACATTATTAAAACTGCAAAGTGTTTACTTATATTTGTGTACAATCGCAATAAAACACAACATTGTGCTTTTGTCAAACTGTAAACTACAACTGTCACCCAACCAAAATCTCTTTTTTATTTTATACAGAAATAAATAGTCTATCATTCAGATGAGAATAAAGTTAGTTCAAATTTTAAGGAAAACTCTGAAATATAGCACATTCATTTAAAATTCATTCAGGTTCAATTACCAAACATACAAATCTTAATGTAATTTAAAGCAAACGATACATTTAAAATATATGGGTTGTATGCCTATTTTTTTTATATAAAAAGATATATATCCAAAAAGACAAGGCCTAAACTTTAACAAGGGTTAAACAATCACTGTAGCAGACACAATCATACACACACACACACACACACACACACACACACACACAGACACAGACACACACACACACAAGTCAAATCACTTACATTTTAGATGCAATATTGACTTTTTTCTGTTTCAGCAGTGAAACTAGTTAAACAAAGATCACAGCAGAACCATCGAGCATCTCACAGCAACGTGTTTTCTCATTACTGAATGATTCAGCATTTTGAACGAATCGGTTGTCTCAAAGATTCAATGACCAATCCATAATCTGTCTCATTCATGAATGACTCAGCCGTTCGAACGAATCGTTCGAACAAATGAATCAATGACTCGCTCATTAAGACGGTCGCCTGGCGACACCTAATGACGGTTTAGTGATATGTTAAAAAGTATCATTCTTTCAAACGATTGTTAATTAACTCATATTTGAAACATAAGCTATATATATATATATATATATAGCTTATGTTTCAAATAACCGGTGATATATATATATATATATACACACATATATATACACACATATATATACACAAAAATAAAATAAAAACACATTTGAAGCGTGTTTGCTTACTAAATTGTGAGCAGAACGAAAGTTGCAGCAAATATCAGCAACAGGAGTCAAATTTCATTAATCACGAGAGTGAAGAGCTGACTGGAAAAATTATGACGGAATATTTTGTGTAAAAGCACCTATTTAAGCGAATCTGTCATTTACTCTTTTGTTGTTGTGTTTTCCCTGAAAACCGGAAGCAATCGGTCCCCGATATGGCGCTAATTTTAAAGTGACACTAAAAAGTATGCGGCTGCACTGGCATTCATAACGGTGCGCGTCCATGGCGACGAGCGAGCAAAACAGAGCGAACGTTTTTTTCATTTCTACTTCCATAGAAATTCATTCGAGCGCACTGTGAGCGCCACCACTATAAATGTCCATGCGGACGTCCTTACTTTACTTT
The DNA here is from genome assembly GCA_029959095.1 of Rhinichthys osculus. Taxonomy (NCBI): domain Eukaryota; kingdom Metazoa; phylum Chordata; class Actinopteri; order Cypriniformes; family Leuciscidae; genus Rhinichthys; species Rhinichthys osculus. Next base: position 19,075,138 of record JARWKJ010000017.1, read on the forward strand.
CACTTTTAACTTAGCGATTTAAAAGCCCCCGTTGTTACACGTCAAATAACCGGTGAGAAAATATTCTCGGAGTCACATAGGCTACCTAATATATTTAAATACAACAGGCCTACCTGATTTTGAACACAAGAGGGCAGTATAGCCCTATGTATTATTTGATATATTTATTTTTTTAACTGAATAGTGCATTCTGGCTGTTTTTAAACTTGTACATTATTCTTAAATTGAAAACAAGAATAAAATGGGTTTAGTTGTGATATTTGTATAATTTTATCTAGAAATAAATGGTGTATAATTAAATTTTTAGAAGATATGAGGCTTTTAGTGTTTATTTTTTTTACATGACTTCAATCCCTCGCCATAGCAAAACAATTAGAGATATTCAATAGATATTCACAATTATGCTTCTTTAATGTATTTTCATCATGTTGAAAACATTTGGTGGGAACAAAATAAACCACTTAAGAGGAGTGGGTAAAAATGTAGAGCCTGGTTTTGCAAAACATTCACATTCAGACCAAAATAGCCCACTTCCTTTTGGGCTAGCTTAAAGTTGTTTGGCCCGATGAGATCTATATACCGAGTTTCATAATATTACATGCAAGTGTGTTTGATTTATGGACCAAATTTTCAGACCAAGTTTATGGACCAAGTTAATTTAATTAATAAACTAATTATATAAAACTATTTTCAATGCACTACAATTAATTTGGTTATATGCCTTTACTTATTAATAAAACCTATTTAAAAAATACAAGGCATAAGCCATTTATTTTCCTTTTTAATGCAGGCAAAACCACACAGCAGTGAAATGGTTAATCTAGCCCCCCTCCCCCTCCCCACACTCACAGACACACACACACACACACACACACAGAGACGTAGGCTCAGAGAGAGACACATAAAATGACAATTTTCAAACCAAAATATCTAACTTCCTGTTGGTCGTAGCTAATTACGGTAAATTAGAAAGTTGTCCGGCTCGAAGAGTACAATATACATATCGAGTTTTGTTACTGTAGATAAAACTAACCCCCCCACTTTTGTCAAAAGCATTTAGAAAGTGACACACTTCCTGCTGCCAGTTGGTGGCGCTATAACTTTGACTCACAATAGTTACATCCATCTGAATGGCCTCTTACCACGAACACACTGCTGAAGTTTCATCAAGATCAGTTAATGTATGCAGAAGTTATAACACTTCGTGTTTCTCTTTTCTCGCCATAAATTAGTTTCCTCGCCACGGCCAAAGCGTTCGAGATATCAAAAATCCGTCCGCAATTTAGCATCTTCAAAGTGTTGACCTCAAGCTGACCGAGTTTGGCGGTAAACCGATGCAATCTCTAGGAGAAGTACTTCAAATTCCTGAGCAAGCGTTCTCCAAACAACCCATAATAGCCGACTTCCTGTTGGGCTGGCGTAAAACTTGACCGAGGGTAAGTTGTTCGGCCCGATGAGATCTAAATGTGTATTGAGTTTCAGATTAATTCATGCAAGCGTGTTTGATCTATGGACCAAGTTTTGGGGACCCCGTTCAAGGGGGCGCTGTTGAGCCCCCCTGCCACGCCCGGGTACCAGCTTCAGCCCGGGCCTGATGGCTGTGGGCGCTGACCTGTGTGCAAAGTTTCAAGAGTTTTCAAGCACGTTAAGGGCCCCAAAAGCCCCTGAAACATTGAACACCATTAAAAATATAGCTGCGAGCAGCGATTACGGGCCCAAGCCGGTGGCACCGCAACCCCGGTGCCTTTAGTTACCTAAAGGCACCGGAGTGGCGGTGCCGCCGGCTTTGGCCCTTCATCGCTGCTCGCAGCTATATTTATATATATATATATATATATATATATATATATAAACAAGCCGGTGGCACCGCCACCCCGGTGCCTTTAGGGTTACTGTGCATGACGGGCAATATCGTAACTCCGCTTTGACCTTTGAGAAGATGTGTGCTGTAGAGCTTGCATTGGTGTGGGCTCTGCAAAAGTGTGCATTGAGGGCACATATCAACCACAAAGTATGCGTGAGCAACCTTCTGAAACCTAAAATGAAAAATGAGACACCCTACGGTCTCATGGACTTAATGCACACATGAAATAAGTACACAAGTTTGAAAGTTATATGAAGTGTGCCAAGACAGAATATTACTTGCCTGATCTGATTAGAAAAATAGTTGGTGTGTGTGTGTGTGTGTGTGTGTGTGTGTGTGTGTGTGTGTGTGTGTGTGAGGCGTGATTGAACAATGTAGACATAAAAACATACCCCGTCCTTTTGTTCATACAGGACATTATTCAAACTGCAAAGTGTTTACTTATATTTGTGTACAATCACAATAAAACACAACATTGTGCTTTTGTCAAACTGTAAACTACAACTGTCACCCAACCGAAATCTCTTACACACACACACACACACACACACACACACACACATAGTTTAAAAGCAAAAAAAATCTTTTGGACATTCATCATATTGCATTGGTTTTCATTTATTGTCCTCGATCAGAGCCCTAATCTGTTTATTTTTTCAGTTACACATTCTACATTGATTAAAAAAGAAAAATCAAATGTGTTTTTATTTTATACATAAATAAATAATCTATCATTCAGATGAGAATAAAGTTAGTGTTAGTTCAAATTTTAAGGAAAACAAATATATGATCTGAAATATAGCACATTCATTTATAATTCATTCAGGTTCAATTACCAAACATACAAATCTCAATGTAATTTAAAGCAAACAATACATTTAAAATACATGGGTTGTATGCTATTTTTTTTATATAAAAAGATATATATCCAAAAAGACAAGGCCTAAACTTTAACAAGGGTTAAACAATCACTGTAACAGACACAATCACACACACACACACACACGTCAAATCACTTACATTTTAGATGCAATATTGACTTTTTTTTCTGTTTCAGCAGCGAAAATAGTTAAACAAAGATCACAGCAGAACCATCGAGCATCTCACAGCAACGCGTTCTCATTACTGAATGATTCAGCATTTTGAACGAATCGGTTGACTCAAAGATTCAACGACCTATCCATAATCTGTCTCATTCATGAATGACTCAGCCGTTCGAACGAATCGTTTGAACGAATGAATCAATGACTCGCTCATTAAGACGGTCGCCTGGCGGCACCTAATGACGGTTTAGTGATATTAAAAGTATCATTCTTTCCAACGATTGTTAATTAACTCATATTTGAAACATAAGCTATATATATATATATATATATATATATATATATATATATATACACACATATATATACACACACATATATATATATACACAAAAATAAAATAAAAACACATTTGAAGCGTGTTTGCTTACTAAATTGTGAGCGGAACGAAAGTTGCAGCAAATATCAGCAACAGGAGTCAAATTTCATTAATCACGAGAGTGAAGAGCTGACTGAAAAGATGATGACGGAATAGGCTATTTTATGTAAAAGCCCCTATTTAAGCGAATCTATCATTGTACTCTTTTGTTGTTGTGTTTTCCGTGAAAAATAATAGACTATTGAACTCACAATTCAAGCAATCGGCCCCGTTATTGCACTAATTTTAAAGTGACACTAAAAAGTATGCGGCTGCACAGGCATTCATTACGGTGCGCGTCCATGGCGACGAGTGAGCAGAACAGAGCGAACGTTTTTAAGTTCATTCCTACTTCCATAGGAATTCCCTCAAGCGCTCTGCAAGCGCAACCCTTATCAATGTCCGTGTGGACGTCCGTATTTAAAAGCTCTCGGTCCTCAGTCACATGCTTGCCAAATATATGTATAAATATCATTTTGGACACAAGAGGGCAGTATGGCCCTATGTATAATTTTGTATAATAACTATCACTCGAAGAGCCCCTCCCCACACAGACACACACACACACACACAGTTCGCCCGCGCCTCTCTCTCACACGCACACACACACACACACACACACACACACTCCAGCATTGCAATCTTGAGATCGCAGCTTGTTCATTATGCTGCGTTCACACCAAACTTTTATACTCTTTTGTTGTTGTGGTTTCCATGAAGAATAATAGGCTATTGAACTCACAATTCAAGCAATCGGCCCCAGAAAAGGCGCTAATTTTAAAATGAAACTAACGGCTGACCGGGCATTCATAACGGTGCGCGTCCACGGCGATGAGCGAGCAGAACTTCCATAGGAATTCCCTCGAGCGCTCTGCACGTGGCCATTATCAATGTCCCGTATTTAAAAGCTCTCGGTCCTCAGTCACATACCAAATATATGTATAATGTATATATAAATATAATTTTGGACACAAGAGGGCAGTATGGCCCTATGTATAATTTTGTGTTTAAACTAAAAGAGCCCCTCCCCCCCTCCCCACACAGACACAGACACAGACACACACGAATGGCAGGGTGCATTCTCTCTGTCAGAGGGAGAGGGAGACACACACACACAAGTCAAATCACTTACATTTTACATGCAATATTGACTTTTTTTCTGTTTCAGCAGCGAAAATAGTTAAACAAAGATCACAGCAGAACCATCGCGCATCTCACAGCAACGCGTTCTCATTACTGAATGATTCAGCATTTTGAACGAATCGGTTGACTCAAAGATTCAATGACCAATCAATCCATAAACATCTATCTCATTCATGAATGACTCAGTCGTTCAAACGAATGAATCAATGACTCGCTCATTAAGACGGTCGCCTGGCGACACCTAATGACGGTTTAGTGTTATGTTTAAAAGTATCATTCTTTCCAACGATTGTTAATTAACTCATATTTGAAACATAAGCTATATTTATATATATATACATACATATACACACACATACACAAAAATAAAATAAAAACACATTTGAAACGTGTTTGCTTACTAAATTGTGAGCTGAACGAAAGTTGCAGCAAATATCAGCAACAGGAGTCAAATTTCATTAATCACGAGAGTGAAGAGCTGACTGAAAAGATGATGACGGAATAGGCTATTTTATGTAAAAACGCCTATTTAAGCGAATCTGTCATTGTACTCTTTTATTGTTGTGTTTTCCGTGAAAAATAATAGACTATTGAACTCAGAATTCAAGCAATCGGCCCCCGTTATTGCACTAATTTTAAAGTGACACTAAAAAGTATGCGGCTGCACTGGCATTCATAATGGTGCGCGTCCATGGCGACGAGCGAGCAGAACAGAGCGAACGTTTAGTTAATTTCTACTTCCATAGGAATTCATTCGAGCGCCACCATTTCAATGTCCGTGCGGACGTCCATATTATACTTTCGCTTTCAAGTTAGTGTTTTTAAACCCCCCAGCGGGAGGTTTACACAATTTGTTTACACAATCACACGTTGATTAACCGGTGGGAAAATATTCCCATAGTAACATCCCTAATATATAAATATATATAAATTCAATAGGCCTACCTGATTTTGAACACAAGAGGGCAGTATAGCACTATATATGATTTGGATTATTATTATTTTTGACTAAACAACCATTCTGGCTGTTTTTAAACTTAAAAATAATTCTTAAATTGAAAAAAAGGAATAAAATGGGTTTAGTTCTAATATTTGTATAATTTTATATAAAAATAAATGGTGTATAATTACATTTTAGAAAGATATGAGACATGCCCTGATTCTTTTTTTGACATTATTGTCCTCGATCAGAGCCCTAATCTGTTTATTTTTTCAGTTACACATTCTACATTGATTAAAAAAGAAAAATCAAATGTGTTTTTATTTTATACAGAAATAAATAATCTATCATTCAGATGAGAATAAAGTTAGTGTTAGTTCAAATTTTAAGGAAAACAAATATATGATCTGAAATATAGCACATTCATTTATAATTCATTCAGGTTCAATTACCAAACATACAAATCTCAATGTAATTTAAAGCAAACAATACATTTAAAATACATGGGTTGTATGCTTTTTTTTATATAAAAAGATATATATCCAAAAAGACAAGGCCTAAACTTTAACAAGGGTTAAACAATCACTGTAACAGACACAATCACACACACACACACACACACACACACACACACACACACACACACACGTCAAATCACTTACATTTTAGATGCAATATTGACTTTTTTTTCTGTTTCAGCAGCGAAAATAGTTAAACAAAGATCACAGCAGAACCATCGCGCATCTCACAGCAACGCGTTCTCATTACTGAATGATTCAGCATTTTGAACGAATCGGTTGACTCAAAGATTCAACGACCAATCCATAATCTGTCTCATTCATGAATGACTCAGCCGTTCGAACAAATCGTTCAAACGAATGAATCAATGACTCGCTCATTAAGACGGTCGCCTGGCGACACCTAATGACGGTTTAGTGTTATGTTTAAAAGTATCATTCTTTCCAACGATTGTTAATTAACTCATATTTGAAACATAAGCTATATTTATATATATATAAATACATATACACACACATACACAAAACTAAAATAAAAACACATTTGAAACGTGTTTTCTTACTAAATTGTGAGCTAAACGAAAGTTGCAGCAAATATCAGCAACAGGAGTCAAATTTCATTAATCACGAGAGTGAAGAGCTGACTGAAAAGATGATGACGGAATAGGCTATTTTATGTAAAAACGCCTATTTAAGCGAATCTGTCATTGTACTCTTTTATTGTTGTGTTTTCCGTGAAAAATAATAGACTATTGAACTCACAATTCAAGCAATCGGCCCCCGAAATTGCACTAATTTTAGTGACACTAAAAAGTATGCGGCTGCACTGGCATTCATAACGGTGCGCGTCCATGGCGACGAGCGAGCAGAACAGAGCGAACGTTTAGTTAATTTCTACTTCCATAGGAATTCATTCGAGCGCCACCATTTCAATGTCCGTGCGGACGTCCATATTATACTTTCGCTTTCAAGTTAGTGTTTTTAAACCCCCCAGCGGGAGGTTTACACAATTGGTTTACACAATCACACGTTTATTAACCGGTGGGAAAATATTCCCATAGTAACATCCCTAATATATAAATATATATAAATTCGATAGGCCTACCTGATTTTGAACACAAGAGGGCAGTATAGCACTATATATGATTTGGATTATTATTATTTTTGACTAAACAACCATTCTGGCTGTTTTTAAACTTAAAAATAATTCCTTAATTGAAAAAAAGGAATAAAATGGGTTTATATATATATATATATATATATATATATATATATACACACATATATATACACAAAAAGAAAATAAAAACACATTTGAAGCGAGTTTGCTTACTAAATTGTGAGCGGAACGAAAGTTGCAGCAAATATCAGCAACAGGAGTCAAATTTCATTAATCACGAGAGTGAAGAGCTGACTGAAAAGATGATGACGGAATAGGCTATTTTATGTAAAAGCCCCTATATAAGCGAATCTATCATTGTACTCTTTTGTTGTTGTGTTTTCCGTGAAAAATAATAGACTATTGAACTCACAATTCAAGCAATCGGCCCCGTTATTGCACTAATTTTAAAGTAACACTAAAAAGTATGCGGCTGCACAGGCATTCATAATGGTGCGCGTCCACGGCGACGAGCGAGCAGAACAGAGCGAACGTTTTTTAGTTCATTCCTACTTCCATAGGAATTCCCTCAAGCGCTCTGCAAGCGCAACCCTTATCAATGTCCGTGTGGACGTCCGTATTTAAAAGCTCTCGGTCCTCAGTCACATGCTTGCCAAATATATGTATAAATATCATTTTGGACACAAGAGGGCAGTATGGCCCTGTGTATTATTTGATATATTTATTTTTTAACTGAATAGTGCATCCTGGCTGTTTTTAAACTTGTACATTATTCTTAAATTGAAAACAAGAATAAAATGGGTTTAGTTCTGATATTTGTATAATTTTATCTAGAAATAAATGGTGTATAATTACATTTTTAGAAGATATGAGGCTTTTAGTGTTTATTTTTTTTACATGACTTTAATCCCTCGCCATAGCAAAACAATTAGAGATATTCAATAGATATTCACAATTATGCTTCTTTAATGTATTTTCATCATGTTGAAAAAGTTTGGTGGGAATAAAATAAACCACTTAAGAGGAGTGGGTAAAAATGTAGAGCCTGGTTTTGCAAAACATCCACATTAAGACCAAAATAGCCCACTTCCTGTTGGGCTGGCTTTAAGTTGTTTGGCCCGATGAGATCTATATGTCTACCGAGTTTCATAATATTACATGCAAGTGTGTTTGATTTATGGACCAAATTTTCTGACGAAGTTTATGGACCAAGTTAATTTAATTAATAAATTAATTATATAAAACTATTTTCAATGGACTACAATTCAACTGGTTATATGCCTTTACTTATTAATACAACTTATTTAAAAAATACAAGGCGTAAGACATTTATTTTCTTTTTTAATGCAGGCCAAACCACACAGCAGTCAAATGGTTAATCTAGCCCCCCTCCCCCTCCCCACACTCACTCACAGACACACACACACACACACATAGACGTAGGCTCAGAGAGACAGAGAGACATAAAATGACAATTTTCAAACCAAAATATCTGACTTTCTGTTGGTTGGAGCTATTGAGTGTAAATTAGAAAGTTGTCTGGCTCGAGGAGAACAAAACACATACAGATTTTTATTACTGTAGATAAAATTAATCCCCCCACTTTTGACAAAAGGTGGCGCTACTGAGTCCCTCACCACGCCCGTTTCTGAAACTTTGCACATGTCTACTGGCTAATAAATGTGATGTGTCTGTCGAGTTTCATGCAATTTCAAGTATTCTAAGAGTCTCAAAAGCATAAAAAAAGAATATTAAAGTTTGATGCGTTGCCACGACAACAGTATCTAAGATATCAAGAATCCATTCACAGGTCTACATCTGCCGTGTGTTTACATTATAGTAGTGAAGTTTGAAGCAAATCGGGTTAAAATAAGAGGGTGATTTTGAAAGTGACACACTTCCTTCTGCCAGTTGGTGGCGCTATAACTTTAACTCACAAGAGTCACATCCATGTGATCGGCCTCTTACGACGAACACACTACTGAAGTTTCATCAAGATCAGTTAATGTATGAAGAAGTTACAACACACTTCCTGTTTCACGTTTCTCGCCATAGTTTTGTTTCCTCGCCACGGCCAAACCGTTCGAGATATCAAAAATCCCCTCGCAAACTTTCATCCTCAATGTCTTGACTTCATGCTGACCGAGTTTCGTGCCGTTTGTTTGAATTCTCTAGGAGGAGTATTTCACATTCCATTGCGTGTGTTTTACCAACAACCCTAAATAGCCCACTTCCTGTTGGGCTGGGGTAAAAAGTAAGAGTGTGAAGTATATATGAAACGAGGAGATCTACATGTGTACCGAGTTTCATATTATTACATGCAAGCGTGTTTGATTTATGGACCATGTTTTCGGACCCCGTTCCAGGGGGCGCTGTCGAGCCCCCCTGCCACGCCCGGGTACCATCTTCAGCCCGGCCCTGATGGCCGCGGGTTCTGACATGTGTGCAAAGTTTCAGGAGTTTTTGAGCATGTTAAGGCCTCCAAAAGTGTCCAAAAGGTAGCAGAAAAATAATAAGAAATATAGCTGCGAGCAGCGATTACGGGCCCAAGCCGGTGGCACCGCAACCCCGGTGCCTTTAGTTACCTAAAGGCACCGGGGTGGCGGTGCCGCCGGCTTTGGCCCTTCATCGCTGCTCGCAGCTATATTTATATATATATATATATATATATATATATATATATATATATATATATATATATATATATAAAAAGCCGGTGGCACCGCCACCCTGGTGCCTTTAGGGTTATTGTGCACGACGTGACACAAAATTTCTGCTCGCTATCTGCCGAACGGCTCTGGTAGTTCCGCTTCAGCACTGATGATGTTGTAGAAATATTGCGCTCTGGTTGGTCTGGATTATTCGGGATTTTTTATTTTATACAGAAATAAGTTATTTATAATTCAGATGAGAATAAAGTTAGTGTTGATTAAAATGAAGGAAAACAAATATATTGATCTGAAATATAGCACATTAATTTTAAATGTATTTAGGTTCAATTACCAAACATTCAATCTTAATTTAATTTAAAGCAAACAATACATTTAAAATATAAGGGTTGTATGCACTTTTTTTATATAAAAAAAGATATATATCCAAAAAGACAAGGCCTTAAAGGGTTAAACTCTTGTCACTGTAACAGACGCAATCTCTCTCTCTCTCTCTCTCTCTCTCTCTCTCTCTCTCTCTCACACACACACACACACACACACACACACACACACACACACACACACACACGTCAAGTCACTTACATTTTATATGCAATATTGAATAAGCAGAAAAATCGGATTTTCTGCTCTGAAAATATAAATAAGCATAAAAATTGAATAAGCATTTTGAATATTCTAAACAGAATAAGCACTAGTCGCTAATGAATAAGTACTAGTACTTAATGGAATAGATACTAGTATCTAAAAAATAAGTACTAGTAGCATGAAAATAGAGACTAGTAGGTTAAAATGATTAAATGTTAAAACGGCTTGCCATATTGGCTCAGAGAGAGAGAGAGAGAGAGAGAGAGAGAGAGAAAATGACCTTTTAGATACTAGTACCTATTAATAGATACTAGTATTTATTCAATAAATACTAGTACTAAGTCATTAGATACTAGTACATATTAAATAGATACCAGTACTTATTCATTAGCTACTAATACGTATTCAAAAGAATATCTAAAGAATAAGCACTAGTATCTAAAGAATAGGCACTAGTACTAAAGAATAAGCACTAGTCCCAAATGAATAAGTACTAGTACTTAATGGAATAGATACTAGTATCTAAAAAATAAGTACTAGTAGCATGAAAATAGAGACTAGTAGGTTAAAATGATTAAATGTTAAAGCGGCTTGCCATATTGGCTCAGAGAGAGAGAGAAAATGACCATATTCAAACCACAATATCTGACTTTCTGAGGGTCGGAGCTAATTACTTTAAATTAGAAAGTTGTTCGGCTTGAGGAGAAGAATATACACGCTGAGTTTTGTAACTGTAGGTAAAACTAACTAACTTATAACACACTTTATATGTCCTTTTTTAGTCATGAAAATTAATTTCCTCTCCGTGGCCAAACCGTTCGAGATATCAAAAATCTGTCCACAATTTAGCATCCTTAATGTCTTGACTTCATGCACACCGAGTTTGGCAATGATTGAATGAATTGCCTAGGAGTAGTACTTCAAATTCCACAGCAAGCGTTTTCCAAACAACCCATAATAGCCGATTTCCTGTTGGGCTGGCGTAAAACTTGACCAGGGGAAAGATGTTCGGCCCGATGAGATCTATATGTGTACTAAGTTTCATATTAATTCATGCAAGCGTGTTGGATATATGGACCAAATTGTTGGACCCCGTTCAAGGGGGCGCTGTTGAGCCCCCCTGCCACGCCCGGGTACCAGCTTCAGCCCGGCCCTGATGGCTGTGGGCTCTGACCTGTGTGCAAAGTTTCAATAGTTTTTGAGCACGTTAAGAGCCCCAAAAGCCCCTGAAACCTTGAACTCCATTAAAAGCAATAGACAAATCCCTCACACACAGAGACGAAGAGAGAGGGAGAGAAAATTCTCAGGGTTGTATGCTATTTTTTTATATATAAAAAGATATATATCCAAAAAGACAAGGCCTAAACTTTAACAAGGGTTAAACAATCACTGTAACAGACACAATCACACACACAATCACACACACACACACACACGTCAAATCACTTACATTTTAGATGCAATATTGACTTTTTTCTATTTCAGCAGCGAAAATAGTTAAACAAAGATCACAGCAGAACCATCGAGGATCTCACAGCAACGCGTTCTCATTACTGAATGATTCAGCATTTTGAACGAATCGGTTGACTCAAAGATTCAACGACCAATCCATAATCTGTCTCATTCATGAATGACTCAGCCGTTCGAACGAATCGTTTGAACGAATGAATCAATGACTCACTCATTAAGACGGTCGCCTGGCGACACCTAATGACGGTTTAGTGATGCATTTAGTAATGTTTAAAAGTATCATTCTTTCCAACGATTGTTAAAGGTTCTCTAAGCGATCCTTGGTGACATCACTTCTTGTTGACGTTCGAACTATTGTCAAACAAAACGGAGGCTAGCTAGACCCTCCCTCCTCCTCATCCGCACACTAACCCCCCAAACCCCGCCCCCAAACCCTTCTTGTCGGTCATTGGCTGGAACAGTTTGTTATGTTTCGGGGAGCGGGTCGCCGCAGTTTGCTTTTGTTGCTGTTTGTGGAGCCTGGGCTGTCTACAGAGATCGCGTTTCTTTACAGTGTGTTCAGGGGACAGGCAGCCAGCGGATAGTGAGGAGATGTTTGCTGTATGTGACAAAAAATGTTTTGGCCTAAAAAACGCGTGACATCGCTTAGAGCACCTTTAATTAACTCATATTTGAAACATAAGCTATATATATATATATATATATATATATATATATATATATACACACATATGTATACACAAAAATAAAATAAAAACACATTTGAAGCGTGTTTGCTTACTAAATTGTGAGCTGAACGAAAGTTGCAGCAAAGATCAGCAACAGGAGTCAAAATTCATTAATCACGAGAGTGAAGAGCTGACTGAAAAAAATGATGATGGAATATTTTGTGTAAAAGCGCCTATTTAAGCGAATCTGTCATTTACTCATTTGTTGTTGTGTATTCCCTGAAAACCGGAAACAATCGGCCCCCGATATGGTGCTAATTTTAAAGTGACACTAAAAAGTATGCGGCTGCACTGGCATTCATAACGGTGCGCGTCCATGGCGACGAGCAAGCAGAACAGAGCGAACGTTTTTTCATTTCCACTTCCATAGAAATTCATTCGAGCGCACTGCGAGCGCCACCACTATGTCCGTGCGGACGTCCTTACTTTACTTTCACTTTTATATTAGCGATTTAAAAGGCCTCGCTGGTGTCTAACGTCGATTAACCGGTGGGAAAAGATCCTCACAGCCACATACCTAATATATTTATATTTAATTACAATAGCCATACCTGATAAAAAAGTTTTATGTACTGAGTTGATATCATTTTGGACACAAGAGGGCAGTATAGCCCTTTGTATTACTTGATGTATTTATTTTTTAACTTAATAGCACATTCTGGCTGTTTTTAAACTTGTACATTATTCTTAAATTGAAAACAAGAATAAAATGGGGTTAGTTCTGATATTTGTGTAATTTTATCTAGAAATAAATGGTGTATAATTAATTTTTTAGAAGATATGAGGCTTTTAGTGTTTACTTTTTTGACATGACTTTAATCCCTCGCCATAGCAAAACAATTTGAGATATTCAATAGCCATTCACAATTTAGCTTCTTTAATGTATTTTCATCATGTTGAAAAAGTTTGGTGGGAATTGAATAAACCACTTAAGAGGAGTGGGTAAAAAATCAGAGGCTGATTTAGCCAAAAATCCACATTCAGACAAAAATATCTGACTTTCTGTTGATCCGAGCTAATTACGGTAAATTAGAAAGTTGTCCGGCTCGAAGAGTACAATATACATATCGAGTTTTATTACTGTAGATAAAACTAACCCCCCCACTTTTGTCAAAAGCATTTAGGAAGTGACACACTTCCTGCTGCCAGTTGGTGGCGCTATAACTTTGACTCACAATAGTCATATCCATGTGATCGGGCTCTTACAACGAACACACTGTTGAAGTTTCATCAAGATCAGTTAATGTATGCAGTAGTTATGACACACTTCCTGTTTCACGTTTCTCGCCATAATTTTGTTTCCTCGCCACGGCCAAACCGTTCGAGATATCAAAAATCCCCTCGCAAACTTTCATCCTCAATGTCTTGACTTCATGCTGACCGAGTTTCGTGCCGTTTGTTTGAATTCTCTAGGAGGAGTATTTCACATTCCATTGCGTGTGTTTTACCAACAACCCTAAATAGCCGACTTCCTGTTGGGCTGGGGTAAAAAGTAAGAGTGTGAAGTATATATGAAACGAGGAGATCTACATGTGTACTGAGTTTCATATTATTACATGCAAGCGTGTTTGATTTATGGACCATGTTTTCGGACCCCGTTCCAGGGGGCGCTGTCGAGCCCCCCTGCCACGCCCGGGTACCATCTTCAGCCCGGCCCTGATGGCCGCGGGTTCTGACATGTGTGCAAAGTTTCAGGAGTTTTTGAGCATGTTAAGGCCTCCAAAAGTGTCCAAAAGGTAGCAGAAAAATAATAATAAATATAGCTGCGAGCAGCGATTACGGGCCCAAGCCGGTGGCACCGCAACCCCGGTGCCTTTAGTTACCTAAAGGCACCAGGGTGGCGGTGCCGCCGGCTTGGGCCCTTCATCGCTGCTCGCAGCTATATTTATATATATATATATATATATATATATATATATATATATATATATATATATATATATATATATATTTTTATATATATATATATATATATATATATATATATATATATATATATATATAAAGCCGGTGGCACCGCCACCCTGGTGCCTTTAGGGTTATTGTGCACGACGTGACACAAAATATCTGCTTGCTATCTGCCGAACGGCTCTGGTAGTTTCGCTTCAGCACTGATGATGTTGTAGAAATAGTGCGCTCTGGTTGTTCTGGATTATTCGGGATTTTTTATTTTATACAGAAATAAATTCTTTATAATTCAGATGAGAATAAAGTTAGTGTTGATTAAAATGAAGGAAAACAAATATATTGATCTGAAATATAGCACATTAATTTAAAATTTATTTAGGTTCAATTACCAAACATACAATCTTAATTTAATTTAAAGCAAACAATACATTTAAAATATATGGGTTGTATGCACATTTTTTTTAATAAAAAAAATATATATCCAAAAAGACAAGGCCTTAAACTTGAACAAGGGTTAAACTCTTGTCGCTGTAAGAGACACAAATGATTCAGCATTTTAAAACGAATCGATTTACTCGAGTCAATGACCAATCCATAAACATCCACTGTCTCATTCATGCAAGCCTATGTAAACAAAAAAAACACAGCCACTGTCCAAAGTGGCAATTATATGATAACGGACACAGCAATGCATCATGTTAAGGTCATCATGTTTGTAGCATGATCCAGGGGATTAAAACGTACAAAATATATTTCAGGCCTAGTGGAGTTGGTAACTAATAATAGTAGATGTGTAAAGTTGCATAAAATGGAAATACTCACTAATGCAAGAAAAAACTACCTCAAAAAACTGTTATCTGTGTTGTTGTTCAGTCACTCCAGTTGGAATTTTCACCCCAAAATGGCGGCCGCGCTACCGAAGCGGTTAGCTGTTACCAAAAAAGCATCAGAGCTTCGCCTCTTGTTCTTCTATACTCTTTGGTGACAGTGGCTGCACTGGCATTCATAACGGTGCGCGTCCGACAAGCGAGCAAAACAGAGCGAACTTTTTTTCATTTCTACTTCCATAGAAATTCATTCGAGCGCACTGCGAGCGCCACCACTATAAATATCCGTGCGGACGTCCTTACTTTACTTTCACTTTTAACTTAGCGATTTAAAAGCCCCCCGGCGGTGTTACACGTCAAATAACCGGTGAGAAAATGTTCTCGGAGTCACATAGGCTACCTAATATATTTAAATACACTAGGCCTACCTGATTTTGAACACAAGAGGGCAGTATAGCCCTATGTATTACTTGATATATTTATTTTTTGACTGAATAGTGAATCCTGGCTGTTTTTAAACTTTTACATTATTCTTAAATTGAAAACAAGAATAAAATGGGTTTAGTTCTGTTATTTCTATAATTGTATCTAGAAATAAATGGTGTATAATTAAATTTTTAAAAGATATGAGGCTTTTAGTGTTTATTTTTTTGACATGATTTTAATCCCTCGCCATAGCAAAACAATTTGAGATATTCAATAGATATTCACAATTATGCTTCTTTAATGTATTTTCATCATGTTAAAAAAGTTTGGTGGGAATAGAATAAACCACTTAAGAGGAGTGGGTAAAAATGTAGAGGCTGGTTTTGCAAAACATCCAAAATCCCACTTCCTTTTGGTCTGGCTTAAAGTTGTTTGGCCCGATGAGATCTATATACCGAGTTTCATAATATTACATGCAAGTGTGTTTGATTTATGGACCAAATTTTCAGACCAAGTTTATGGACCAAGTTAATTTAATTAATAAACTAATTATATAAAACTATTTTCAATGCACTACAATTAATTTGGTTATATGCCTTTACTTATTAATAAAACCTATTTAAAAAATACAAGGCGTAAGCCATTTATTTTCCTTTTTAATGCAGGCAAAACCACACAGCAGTGAAATGGTTAATCTAGCCCCCCTCCCCCTCCCCCTCCCCACACTCACAGACACACACACAGAGACGTAGGCTCAGAGAGAGACACATAAAATGACAATTTTCAAACCAAAATATCTAACTTCCTGTTGGTCGTAGCTAATTACGGTAAATTAGAAAGTTGTCCGGCTCGAAGAGTACAATATACATATCGAGTTTTGTTACTGTAGATAAAACTAACCCCCCCACTTTTGTCAAAAGCATTTAGAAAGTGACACACTTCCTGCTGCCAGTTGGTGGCGCTATAACTTTGACTCACAATAGTTACATCCATCTGATTGGCCTCTTACCACGAACACACTGCTGAAGTTTCATTAAGATCAGTTAATGTATGCAGAAGTTATAACACTTCGTGTTTCTCTTTTCTCGCCATAAATTCGTTTCCTCGCCACGGCCAAACCGTTCGAGATATCAAAAATCCGTCCGCAATTTAGCATCTTCAATGTGTTGTCCTCAAGCTGACCGAGTTTGGCGGTAAACGGATGCAATCTCTAGGAGAAGTACTTCAAATTCCTGAGCAAGCGTTCTCCAAACAACCCATAATAGCCGACTTCCTGTTGGGCTGGCGTAAAACTTGACCGAGGGTAGGTTGTTCGGCCCGATGAGATCTGTATGTGTATTGAGTTTCAGATTAATTCATGCAAGCGTGTTTGATCTATGGACCAAGTTTTGGGGACCCCGTTCAAGGGGGCGCTGTTGAGCCCCCTTGCCACGCCCGGATACCAGCTTCAGCCCGGGCCTGATGGCTGTGGGCGCTGACCTGTGTGCAAAGTTTCAAGAGTTTTCAAGCACGTTAAGGGCCCCAAAAGCCCCTGAAACCTTGAACACCATTAAAATTATAGTCAAATTCCCCAACCCCCCCACACACAGAGACAGAGGGAGAAAATTCTCCTGAAAATCATATTCAAACCAAAATATCTGACTTTGTGTTGTTCGGAGCTAATGACTGTCAATTAGAAAGTTGTCCGGCTCGAGGAGACGAATATCCATACCGATTTTTGTTACTGTAGGTAAAACTAATACCCCATTTTTGTCAAAAGGTGGCGCTACTGAGTCCCTGCACCACGCACGTTCCTGAAACTTTGCACATGTCTACTGGCTAATATATGTGACATGTCTGTCGAGTTTCATGCAATTTCAAGCATGCTAAGAGTCTCAAAAGCATCAAAAAAGAATTTTAAAGTTTGATGTGTTGCCACGGCAACAGTATCAAAGATATCAAGAATCCATTCACAGGTCTACATATGGCGTATGTTTACATTATACAGATGAAGTTTGAAGCAAATTGGGTTAAAATAAGAGGGTGATTTCGAAGCATTTTGAAAGTGACACACTTCCTGCTGCCAGTTGGTGGCGCTATAACTTTGACTCACAAAAGTCACATCCATGTGATCGGCCTCTTACAACGAACACACTGCTGAAGTTTCATCAAGATCAGTTAATGTATGCAGAAGTTATAACACACTTCCTGTTTCACGTTTCTCGCCATAATTTTGTTTCCTCGCCACGGCCAAACCGTTCGAGATATCAAAAATCCCCTCGCAAACTTTCATCCTCAATGTCTTGACTTCATGCTGACCGAGTTTCGTGCCGTTTGTTTGAATTCTCTAGGAGGAGTATTTCACATTCCATTGCGTGTGTTTTACCAACAACCCTAAATAGCCCACTTCCTGTTGGGCTGGGGTAGAAAGTAAGAGTGTGAAGTATATATGAAACGAGGAGATCTACATGTGTACCGAGTTTCATATTATTACATGCAAGCGTGTTTGATTTATGGACCATGTTTTCGGACCCCGTTCCAGGGGGCGCTGTCGAGCCCCCCTGCCACGCCCGGGTACCATCTTCAGCCCGGCCCTGATGGCCGCGGGTTCTGACATGTGTGCAAAGTTTCAGGAGTTTTTGAGCATGTTAAGGCCTCCAAAAGTGTCCAAAAGGTAGCAGAAAAATAATAAGAATAATAATAATAAAATATAGCTGCGAGCAGCGATTACGGGCCCAAGCCGGTGGCACCGCAACCCCGGTGCCTTTAGTTACCTAAAGGCACCGGAGTGGCGGTGCCGCCGGCTTTGGCCCTTCATCGCTGCTCGCAGCTATATTTATATATATATATATATATATATATATATATATATATATATATATATATATAAACAAGCCGGTGGCACCGCCACCCCGGTGCCTTTAGGGTTACTGTGCATGACGGGCAATATCGTAACTCCGCTTTGACCTTTGAGAAGATGTGTGCTGTAGAGCTTGCATTGGTGTGGGCTCTGCAAAAGTGTGCATTGAGGGCACATATCAACCACAAAGTATGCGTGAGCAACCTTCTGAAACCTAAAATGAAAAATGAGACACCCTACGGTCTCATGGACTTAATGCACACATGAAATAAGTACACAAGTTTGAAAGTTATATGAAGTGTGCCAAGACAGAATATTACTTGCCTGATCTGATTAGAAAAATAGTTGGTGTGTGTGTGTGTGTGTGTGTGTGTGTGTGTGTGTGTGTGTGTGTGTGTGGCCTGGTAAACCCTACGTTATGGGGACAAAATGTCCCCACTAGGATGGCAATATCCGAAATCCTTGTTCGTGTGGGGACATTTTTTGGTCCCCATGAGGAAATCAGCTTATAAATCATACTAAGTGATGTTGTTTGAAAATGTAAAAATGCAGAATGTTTCCTGTGATGGGCAGGTTTAGGGATAGGGTTAGTGTAAGGGAATAGAATATACAGTCTGTACAGTATAAAAATCATTATGTCTATGGAAAGTCCCCATAAAACATGAAAACACAACGTGTGTGTGTGTGTGTGTGTGTGTGTGTGTGTGTGTGAGGCGTGATTGAACAATGTAGACATAAAAACATACCCCGTCCTTTTGTTCATACAGGACATTATTCAAACTGCAAAGTGTTTACTTATATTTGTGTACAATCACAATAAAACACAACATTGTGCTTTTGTCAAACTGTAAACTACAACTGTCACCCAACCGAAATCTCTTACACACACACACACACACACACACACATAGTTTAAAAGCAAAAAAAAATCTTTTGGACATTCATCATATTGCATTGGTTTTCATTTTTTGTCCTCGATCAGAGCCCTAATCTGTTTATTTTTTCAGTTACACATTCTACATTGATTAAAAAAGAAAAATCAAATGTGTTTTTATTTTATACATAAATAAATAATCTATCATTCAGATGAGAATAAAGTTAGTGTTAGTTCAAATTTTAAGGAAAACAAATATATGATCTGAAATATAGCACATTCATTTATAATTCATTCAGGTTCAATTACCAAACATACAAATCTCAATGTAATTTAAAGCAAACAATACATTTAAAATACATGGGTTGTATGCTATTTTTTTTTATATAAAAAGATATATATCCAAAAAGACAAGGCCTAAACTTTAACAAGGGTTAAACAATCACTGTAACAGACACAATCACACACACACACACACACACACACACACGTCAAATCACTTACATTTTAGATGCAATATTGACTTTTTTTTCTGTTTCAGCAGCGAAAATAGTTAAACAAAGATCACAGCAGAACCATCGAGCATCTCACAGCAACGCGTTCTCATTACTGAATGATTCAGCATTTTGAACGAATCGGTTGACTCAAAGATTCAACGACCAATCCATAATCTGTCTCATTCATGAATGACTCAGCCGTTCGAACGAATCGTTTGAACGAATGAATAAATGACTCGCTCATTAAGACGGTCGCCTGGCGGCACCTAATGACGGTTTAGTGATATTAAAAGTATCATTCTTTCCAACGATTGTTAATTAACTCATATTTGAAACATAAGCTATATATATATATATATATATATATATATACACACATATATATACACACACATATATATATATACACAAAAATAAAAACACATTTGAAGCGTGTTTGCTTACTAAATTGTGAGCGGAACGAAAGTTGCAGCAAATATCAGCAACAGGAGTCAAATTTCATTAATCACGAGAGTGAAGAGCTGACTGAAAAGATGATGACGGAATAGGCTATTTTATGTAAAAGCCCCTATTTAAGCGAATCTATCATTGTACTCTTTTGTTGTTGTGTTTTCCGTGAAAAATAATAGACTATTGAACTCACAATTCAAGCAATCGGCCCCGTTATTGCACTAATTTTAAAGTGACACTAAAAAGTATGCGGCTGCACTGGCATTCATAACGGTGCGCGTCCATGGCGACGAGCGAGCAGAACAGAGCGAACGTTTTTTAGTTCATTCCTACTTCCATAGGAATTCCCTCAAGCGCTCTGCAAGCGCAACCCTTATCAATGTCCGTGTGGACGTCCGTATTTAAAAGCTCTCGGTCCTCAGTCACATGCTTGCCAAATATATGTATAAATATCATTTTGGACACAAGAGGGCAGTATGGCCCTATGTATAATTTTGTATAATAACTATCACTCGAAGAGCCCCTCCCCACACAGACACACACACACACACAGTTCGCCCGCGCCTCTCTCTCACACGCACACACACACACACACACACACACACACACACACACACACACACACACACACTCCAGCATTGCAATCTTGAGATCGCAGCTTGTTCATTATGCTGCGTTCACACCAAACTTTTATACTCTTTTGTTGTTGTGGTTTCCATGAAGAATAATAGGCTATTGAACTCACAATTCAAGCAATCGGCCCCAGAAAAGGCGCTAATTTTAAAATGAAACTAACGGCTGCACGGGCATTCATAACGGTGCGCGTCCACGGCGATGAGCGAGCAGAACTTCCATAGGAATTCCCTCGAGCGCTCTGCACGTGGCCATTATCAATGTCCCGTATTTAAAAGCTCTCGGTCCTCAGTCACATACCAAATATATGTATAATGTATATATAAATATAATTTTGGACACAAGAGGGCAGTATGGCCCTATGTATAATTTTGTGTTTAAACTAAAAGAGCCCCTCCCCCCCTCCCCACACAGACACAGACACAGACACACACGAATGGCAGGGTGCATTCTCTCTGTCAGAGGGAGAGGGAGAGAAAATTCTCAGAAACATCCACATTCAAACCAAAATATCTAACTTCCTCTTGGTCTGAGCTAATGACAGTTAATTAGAAAGTTGTCCGGCTTGATCTGAACCATATGCATACCTGTGTCTGTCGAGTTTCATGCAATTTCAAGCATGCTAAGAGTCTCAAAAGCATCAAACAAGAATATTAAAGTTTGATGTGTTGCCACGGCAAAAGTATCTAAGATATCAATAATCCTTTCACAGGTCTACATCTGCCGTGTGTTTACATTATACACATAAAGTTTGAAGCAAATCGGGTAAAAATAAGAGGGTGATTTCAAAGCATTTAGGAAGTGACACACTTCCTGCTGCCAGTTGGTGGCGCTATAACTTTGACTCACAATAGTCACATCCATGTGATCGGGCTCTTACAACGAACACACTGTTGAAGTTTCATCAAGATCAGTTAATGTATGGAGTAGTTATGACACACTTCCTGTTTCACGTTTCTCGCCATAATTTTGTTTCCTCGCCACGGCCAAACCGTTCGAGATATCAAAAATCCCCTCGCAAACTTTCATCCTCAATGTCTTGACTTCATGCTGACCGAGTTTCGTGCCGTTTGTTTGAATTCTCTAGGAGGAGTATTTCACATTCCATTGCGTGTGTTTTACCAACAACCCTAAATAGCCGACTTCCTGTTGGGCTGGGGTAAAAAGTAAGAGTGTGAAGTATATATGAAACGAGGAGATCTACATGTGTACCGAGTTTCATATTATTACATGCAAGCGTGTTTGATTTATGGACCATGTTTTCGGACCCCGTTCCAGGGGGCGCTGTCGAGCCCCCCTGCCACGCCCGGGTACCATCTTCAGCCCGGCCCTGATGGCCGCGGGTTCTGACATGTGTGCAAAGTTTCAGGAGTTTTTGAGCATGTTAAGGCCTCCAAAAGTGTCCAAAAGGTAGTAAAAAAAAAATAATAATAATAATAATAATAATAATAATAATAATAAATAATCCTAAGGAAAACAATAGGGCCTTCGCCCTTTGGGCTTGGGCCCTAATAATCCTAAGGAAAACAATAGGGCCTTCGCCCTTTGGGCTTGGGCCCTAATAAATAATCCTAAGGAAAACAATAGGGCCTTCGCCCTTTGGGCTTGGGCCCTAATAAATAATCCTAAGGAAAACAATAGGGCCTTCGCCCTTTGGGCTTGGGCCCTAATAATAATAATAAATAATCCTAAGGAAAACAATAGGGCCTTCGCCCTTTGGGCTTGGGCCCTAATAATAGTCAAATTCCCCAACCCCCCCACACACAGAGACAGGGGGAGAAAATTCTCCTGAAAATCATATTCAAACCAAAATATCTGACTTTGTGTTGTTCGGAGCTAATGACTGTCAATTAGAAAGTTGTCCGGCTCGAGGAGACGAATATCCATACCGATTTTTGTTACTGTAGGTAAAACTAATACCCCATTTTTGACTAAAGGTGGCGCTACTGAGCCCCTCACCACGCCCGTTTCTGAAACTTTGCACATGTCTACTAGCTAATAAATGAGATGTGTCTGTCGAGTTTCCTGCAATTTCAAGCATGCTAAGAGTCTCAAAAGCATCAAAAAAGAATATTAAAGTTTGATGCGTTGCCATGGCAACATTATCTTAGATATTAAACAATCCTTTCACAGGTCTACATCTGGCGTGTTTTTACATTATACAGATGAAGTTTGAAGCAAATCGGGTTAAAATAAGAGGGTGATTTCAAAGCATTTTGAAAGTGACACACTTCCTGCTGCCAGTTGGTGGCGCTATAACTTTGACTCACAATAGTCACATCCATGTGATCGGCCTCTTACAGCGAACACACTGCTGAAGTTTCATCGAGATCAGTTAATGTATGAAGAAGTTATAACACACTTCCTGTTTCTTGTTTCTCGCCATAAATTCGTTTCCTCGCCACGGCCAAACCGTTCGAGATATCAAAAATCCCCTGGCAATTTTTCATCCTCAGTGTCTTGACTTCATGCTGACCGAGTTTCGTGCCGTGTGTTTGAATTCTCTAGGAGGAGTATTTCGAATTCCTGAGCATGGGTTTTCCAAACAACCCTAAATAGCCGACATCCTGTCGGGCTGGGGTAAAAAATCAGAGCATGAAGTATATATGAACCGATGAGATCTATAAGTGTACCGAGTTTCATATTATTCCATGCAAGCGTGTTTCATTTATGGACCAAGTTTTCGGACCGCGTTCCAGGGGGCGCTGTCGAGCCCCCCTGCCACGCCCGGGTACCAGCTTCAGCCCGGCCCTGATGGCCGCGGGTTCTGACCCGCGTGCAAAGTTTCAAGAGTTTTCGGGCACGTTAAGGGCCCCAAAAGTGCCCGAATAGTCGTAAGAAAAATAGAAAAAAAAAAAAAAAAAAAAAAAAAAATAATCCTAAGGAAAACAATAGGGCTCTTCGCCCTTTCAGGGCTTGGGCCCTAAAAAAATAATCCTAAGGAGAAAACAATAGGGCTCTTCGCCCTTTCAGGGCTTGGGCCCTAATTATTATCAGTGTCGAAGTGCTGCTTTGAAACGTATGTGGAAACGTAATATATAAAATATATTTACATAATATATAAAATCATTTATAGCATTTTAAGGGCCAGATTTACTAAACAGGGCAAATTAGCGTGAGAGCCCAATTCCAAAAATGCGCCGATGGGAGTGGAAAGTTCTGTGTGATCCACTGACGACACACAAATGAAAGAACACAGACCCAGCTGGATCATTTCTATAATGACCAAGGCAATCTACCGAGAGCAGTGCAAACTAGTGTTTAAAGGGACTATAAGTAATTTTTTTAGGTAATTTATAATCTAAAATCAATATTTTTATTCATAAATATGTCCCCAATGGTGTACAAATACCTCTGCCAATTATCTGATTTATCCTCGTTTAAAACGAATAATTTATTATCTTTATATACATGGGACGGGTAAGTCCACGGAGGCTTCCATGTAGTTCCGCCATCTTGAAAAACTATAATAGCAGAGAGGGACAAAAAGTACGCCAACGCGTTTTCGTTCAGAGCCAGCTGACGTAACTGAAAGCAGCAGAAACGGAGGAGCAACAGTGAGAGGCGCTTGTCTGCCCCGGCAAGTTTAAAAGGCTGCATTGCAAATCCTCGTCGCCAGAAAAGTCCAAAATAGAACGTAAAAGGAACCGGAGATTACAAAAAACACAAGTTAATGTTGGGATAGCTTTTTCCAGGAGAAATATTTCAAAAGAGACGCTGAAGTCCTGCTTTCTTTTCGACTGGGAAAGTCACTACAGTCTTAATTACAAGCTTTTTTTCATTGTTTGGTTGTGTACTTTATTTTATAGACAGATGAACATGTATAGTTAAAAGTTGATGATGATATCTAACAATGCACGTAGGCTACTTCAGAAAATATAACGAATAAAGAAGGCATAACTACTAATTACAATAGTTCACGTTTTTGACACTCATAACATTCGTTTGTTCGTTGTGTCAATTTGAAGTTTGTTTGAAATAACAAACCTGTTCACCCGAAGGAAAACTCGACAAAGTGCTATTAGAAGACATCCTGTCATAGCTTTTTGGTACATAACGGCTACGGCTTTTGCGTGTGAAAGGGAAACTCCTACAAATGCATATGCAATAAGGTCAGCCGCAAAAATAACTGCCCATGCCTTTTCATGGCAAATTTTTCACTGCATGTCATTAGTAAATCCTGACAGTAGTTTTTTTTATCGCCAAACGATTGTGTGCCCTGGCGTAAGCTGTTAGTAAATCTGGCTCTAAATGTCTTTACTGTCACTTTTTTTTTCAATTTAATGTGTCCTTGAAAAGAAATCTTACTGTCCTCGAACAACAAGTATAGCCAAACATATTTCCTGTAACTCTTGTTTGACTAAATAAAACACTGAATAAATATTCTTTATATTTTTCCTTATTCTACATCAACTCTCTGAACCCTACTCCACTCACAACACTCAAAGAGAGTGAGAGAGCAGAAACAAACTGAGAAAAATAAAAGCGCTTTGGACACCAAATGGAGAAGAGAGAGAGAGAGAGAGAGAGAGAGAGAGAGAGAGAGAGAGAGAGAGAGATAGTGTAGGAAATGTGGAAGGGGAAGATAATTGAGACTGGACATCACAGGTAAGATACAAATAAATGAGGAAGAGAGGTAGAATGGAAAATGCTATTTAACTGGAATTAGCCGAGACTTATCTTCTTCCTCCTGATAGATTTAGTGGAGCATTGTTGCTATAGGCATCTGATGGAATGAGCTGGTGTTAAAGCTTCAAGAGAAATGGCAGGCCGGAGAAAGACCCTAAGAGAGAGGATAAGTGTTCAGAAAAGATAAGAGGATTGCAAGAAGTGGTGCTAATTGTGAAGCTGTATTTAAGGGGTCTGATATGTATATGACTTTAAATGCACCCTTACTCATATACTGCAATTTGTTGAGCAAAACTGAAATTAAAATGAGATCTAATTGAGGAGGGTTGATCTAAAAGGAAATTAGGCCCCATTGTCTGTCTGAACTTCGGGAAAGGCTGAGCTCAGAGTGCTGAATCTACTTGGCAGAACATCTGACTGCATGGAGAATAGGGGTGGGTGATATACTGGAAGACACAATTAACCGGTAGAGATTTTGGACTATCGTCTCTATCGCAGTTACGCTCATGTGACTTTGCTGTGCTGGCGATCACGAAAGCTTATCGTTTGTTTGCGTTTTTAAGCATTGCGGTTTAAAAACAAGTGATTTTAAACTGTTGAATCATAATTAGCAGCGAAATATATCTCATTTCAATATATGCACGCGCTCTCTGAGAGACTGTTTCTCAGCGTTGTCAGCTTTTTGACAACTATTTGGGCTTGAACAGTTAAATACACATACCTATGTGTCAAAGTGACCATGTATTTTCAAGTAAACACAGTCATTTATGTCTTAACTGAATTTTGAGGTGAGAAGAGAGAAAACGCACAAGTATATTGGATCCGTGCAGTCGGTCTTAAAGTGACAGCATCCAAATTCACCTGCTGTCATTATTAATTTTAATCAAACAACAAAAAAGAGAAAATCTATCAGTGCTCTTGACTGAATCACTTTTGTAACTTTAATAAGAATAATTTTATAAAACAAGGAGTGCAAAAAAAATGCTGCGCGGGCCGCGGGGTGTAAAATCTGTATCCCTTTGGTGCTCTTTGGGTGTAGGGATAATTCGACTCATACAAACGTATCAAGCCAAGGCATTCGAGATTTTAAAGGTGCAATGTGTAAAATTTTTGAGTATCTATTAACAGAAATGCAATATGACATCCATAACTATGTGTTCAGTGGTGTATAAAGAACTTACTTAATAAACCGTAATGTTTTTATTACCTTAGAATGGGGCATTTATATCTACATAGGCGCGGGAATCCCCTTCTATGAAGGTCGCCATATTGTGACGTCATGTTTCTACCGTAGCCAACAGCGAACAAACAGCGTTACAGAGCACGTTTCGTCACTACATTGAAAGAGAAGCCGCAGGAAGCTAGAAGAAGCTAGTCATAAACACCGTGAGTAGTGACTTTTCCCTTGTCAGTGGTGTAAATATGTAGTTGGATTGTTTCATGTAACTTAATTCTTCTCCCTCGCTGTGTTATGGCTTTGCTATGTGGGGATAAATGTGCTGGTTAAGTTCGTGAGACAGCTGATTAGTAGGCTACTCTTGTCATTGACCGTAAAACAGAACAGGAATCACCAACCCGTCGATCTTGGAAGCATTTTAAGTCGATCGAGTTTCCAAAATCAGAGAAAAAAAACCTCTTGTGTGTAGTAAGTGTGTCTAGGGGATGCGGAGGCGCGCGCGCTGTCACAATCACGTTATTTTTGCCGCACGCACCTTTGGGCTCATGCGGACGCGTCGAGTTTAAACAAGGCTTAACGCTTTACCCAGCTCAGCCACAGTAACAGCTCATATTAGCCAGCTAAACTTTTACTACCCTGTTAGAAAAAATATATAGTTGCATAGTTTCACGTGGTTCTTCTCCCTCGCTGTATTATGGGTTTGCTTTGTGGGGAGAATGTGCTGGTTACGTTCGTGAGACAATCAGCTGATTACTATTATTATATTATGTAAGGTGCATTGTGTAATATTTCTGAGGATCTATTGACAGAGATGCAATATAAAATCCATAACTATGTTTTCAGTGGTGTATAAAGACCTTACTTAATGAACCGTTATGTTTTTATTACCTTAGAATGAGACATTTATATCTACATAGGCGCGGGAATCCCCTTCTATGAAGGTCTGAAGGTATGTTTCTACCGTAGCTGAAAGCGAACAAACAGCGCTAAAGAAACCTCATTGCTTGACTTACTACTCTCTGCTGCTGACTCAGACGACGACATATTTTGTCTTATGTCGGCCACCGTAGCTTCTCATTCGAGTTTGAAAACCGAGGGATAGGCCGCGAGTGACTTGTTGTTTGCAATTTGCAAGTTTCACCACTAGATGCCGCTAAAAATCCCACACTGCACCTTTAAGTAAATATATATGAAAAGGCTTTATTTAGTCATGGCTTAGCCAATTAAAATCAGTTTACAGAAAACCGCACACCGGCTTGTCGCGGCTAATGAGCTTTCATCAGGACCCAGTTATCTGTAAACTGATTTTAATTGCCTAAGCCATGACTAAATAAAGGCTTTTAAATGTTTACCTAAATTGTGTGCCTTGGCTTGATACCTTTGTAAGAATAAATGTATATTTAATTTACACAGTAAAGACTATGCATTGTTTTATTTATACATTTGATTACTTTATTGATTTTATGTAGCACTTTATGTAGCATTTATAGTGCTCAAAGTTTTTCAGGTATATGTCTTTGTTCTATTGTAGTTTATTTTCTTTACTCTTTCTTTATCAGTTTACTTGTCTTTGTCAATTTACTAGTTTTTTAGGCTAGTATTGTTTTTTAAATGATATTGAAAATGGTGATACGAATTAGTTTCAATGTTCCAAAAATGTTGATATCATAAAAACTTTATTTAAAGCAAAAATAACTACACTCACCTAAAGGATTATTAGGAACACCATACTAATACTGTGTTAGACCCCCTTTCGCCTTCAGAACTGCCTTAATTCTACGTGGCATTGATTCAACAAGGTGCTGAAAGCCTTCTTTAGAAATGTTGGCCCATATTGATAGGATAGCATCTTGCAGTTGATGGAGATTTGTGGGATGCACATCCAGGGCACGAAGCTCCCGTTCCACCACATCCCAAAGATGCTCTATTGGGTTGAGATCTGGTGACTGTGGGGGCCATTTTAGTACAGTGAACTCATTGTCATGTTCAAAAAAAACAATTTGAAATGATTCGAACTTTGTGACATGGTGCATTATCCTGCTGGAAGTAGCCATCAGAGGATAGGTACATGGTGGCCATAAAGGGATGGACATGGTCAGAAACAATGCTCAGGTAGGCCGTGGCATTTAAACGATGCCCAATTGGCACTAAGGGGCCTAAAGTGTGCCAGGAAAACATCCCCCACACCATTACACCACCACCACCAGCCTGCACAGTGGTAACAAGGCATGATGGATCCATGTTCTCATTCTGTTTACGCCAAATTCTGACTCTACCATCTGAATGTCTCAACAGTAATCGAGACTCATCAGACCAGGCAACATATTTCCAGTCTTCAACTGTCCAATTTTGGTGAGCTCTTGCAAATTGTAGCCTCTTTTTCCTATTTGTAGTGGAGATGAGTGGTACCCGGTGGGGTCTTCTGCTGTTGTAGCCCATCCGCCTCAAGGTTGTGCGTGTTGTGGCTTCACAAATGCTTTGCTGCATACCTTGGTTGTAACGAGTGGTTATTTCAGTCAAAGTTGCTCTTCTATCAGCTTGAATCAGTCGGCCCATTCTCCTCTGACCTCTAGCATCAACAAGGCATTTTCGCCCACAGGACTGCCGCATACTGGATGTTTTTCCCTTTTCACACCATTCTTTGTAAACCCTAGAAATGGTTGTGCGTGAAAATCCCAGTAACTGAGTAGATTGTGAAATACTCAGACCGGCCCGTCTGGCACCAACAACCATGCCACGCTCACAATTGCTTAAATCACCTTTCTTTCCCATTCTGACATTCAGTTTGGAGTTCAGGAGATTGTCTTGACCAGGACCACACCCCTAAATGCATTGAAGCAACGGCCATGTGATTGGTTGATTAGATAATTGCATTAATGAGAAATTGAACAGGTGTTCCTAATAATCCTTTAGGTGAGTGTATATCGTTATTGTGAAATAGAATTACTCATATCGTGGTTTAAGATTTTGGTCATATCGCCTACCCCTAAAGAATATATTTTTACTAGGGCTGGGCAAGTTGACGCGTTATTATCGCGTTAACACATTTATTAATTAATGCCGACAATTTTTTTATCGCACGTTAACGCAGTTTTTTAAAAAAAATTTTTTGAAAGTCCGTTGCACACTGGCTCTGAATAGGACATAGGCCTACAGTCAAACCATGGATCACAGGAGGGGTGGGATGTTGGTCAGCCAGCAAATAACCCACCCAAACCAGCAGTGGAGAGAGGCCTTGGCAGGTTCTCTCAGGTGAACAGAAAGGGAGACAGCGCTCCGCGAGTGAATGACAGGCGCTCTATGGATAGTAACCATGGCAACGGCTTCTGTGCGCTATGCAGCTGTAGTCTTTTTAACTTAAATTAAAATTATACATAACTTTACCTGATGTGCCTGCGTGTAGTTTAGCGGGGATGCTCTGCAATGTGAATTCCCTTCTGTTGATGTCCTGATAACTATTTAAATATTGGAAACTCACAAACAGCGAGCCGAGGATCAGTCTCTCTTCCAATGATTTGTACTGCTCGTCGTGTACAAAAAGTTATAGACAATCAAAGTCCTTTTAGACAATTCAACTTCGGCAACGGGCGGGCGCGGGCGATCACAGCGCTTGCGGTACGCGTAGAATTGACGCGTTGTTACATTTTTGGAGAGGTGCACGTCAGGGTACGACGTAAGTTCGACGCAGAAGTATAAATTGGGCTTTACCTCTGTTTAATGCAATCTTAGTGTACTTGGGAAACCATGGCATGACCAAACCTAAGCTACTATCAGAGAAGTAACGTTGGTCGACTTATATCTCATGACCTCTGACTACATAGACTGTTTCTGCTGCTAAAAGACACCTGTTGATACCTGTTAAGAAAAAAACCAAGAAAACTGGACTCGTTTTAACAAGCTAGATAAAAGGTAATGCCCTGGAAGTGGCAAATAGCTTTGTTTTAATATTTGATTTGATTACATTAATGTTTAAGTTGAGATTTACCATAAATATTTTATTGCTGTGTAAAGGGAATACTGCTGGTATAAAGCACCTTATTTGTTTAAAGTTTTTGCAAACCACATGTTATTACACTTTTGTGTATATAGCAGTACATTTAAATCAAAAGAGAGTAATACACTACTTTAGAATTCATTATTAAAGTTTGCGCGTAACAATGCGATTAATCACGATTAATCGCAAAAAAATCATGCGATTAATCGCGCTTAAAAAATTTAATCGTTGCCCAGCACTACAACTCTTTTTACTCCTCACTTCCTACAGTATATCAGTCTCTCCTCACTCCCATTCTGCAAGGAAAACTTGTTTAATAGAATCTAGCGGTAACAAAACAGGAACCTCGGGGGCATTCAATGATGTCATGCAGTCAAGTGCTTTTCCAAGCTTTTGCATGTTCTTACATGTTCCATGCTGCAAGTTATTCAATAAAGTGCTTTGAAATACACACGCCTTGTAACTGCATTATTATTTTACTCTAGCTCGATGGTTACTGAGACACGGCTGAGCTTTCCATATTCGCCGCACATCCATACATGCGCGCATCTTCTATATCATTACAGTGTGATTGGCAAGATTCGAGACACCGTATCAAATCAATGGAAGTGATTATCAGCTGGTTCCCATCAGATTGTTTGGAACCTTGATAGAAACTGAAGGTTTTTTTCATCCATATTTGACCACAAAGCATATAAGATCCCAGGTTGGGAACCAGTGTACTTACACTAAAGCTACTTTTTGTCAGGAAGTGAGAAAGAAAGACATTGCCCAACAACTTTTATTGCATCCAAAATCATGTGTACGCACATCAAAATTACGAACCTGTAAGTAGCAACTCCCCAGAAGGACTTGAAAGGCAGCGTTATATCTGAGGTCTCTTATTCCTATAGTTTGACAATTAAAAAAAAGGATTATGACAGGGTTTAATTGTTGCGAAGGCTGAAATTCCCTTTTTAAAGTAGAAACGGCTGGCTTAAAAGTAAATTCTGGAGCTCACATTGGCGTTTCTCTGAGCAATGTTTCTCCTTCGTGCAGATAAACATTCTCAATCAGATTCTTAACGAGTCACCCCGGTGAATAGTAATGACGAATGTGCTATATTACTAGGGAAATGGAAAGCCCACACAGCAGCACTTCCACGTGGGAAAAAAATGGGGGGGGGGGGGGAACGTAACTAATGCAGAGGGCATAAATTTGCAGGGAGAAACATCAGTGTGAGAAAAAGCAAAAGACAAACAGCCTTTAAAGGATGAGTTTAATCTCCAGCTCAACAACCCTCCGGTCTGCCAGCAAGATGACCCAAATTGGATCATTAAATTTCACTTCTGTATTCCTGTGGCGACGTGAGAAGGAGAATGGCCCCTCCACCCACCATTCTTTTCAGTTTGTTTTTAGAAGACAAAGTTCAATTATTGAATTGTAAATGAATTAAAAGGACGGGGCGGCAGTATCTAAGTGTCAGCAGCCGCATACATTTTGTGGCGACTGTGTAGAGCAAGAGGTGAGTGTGTGTGTATTTTCTTGAGGTAAACTTCAGCGATGCCCCGCTCATTCTCATTCTGTTTGTCCCTGCATCCCTCCACCACATCTTTATCTTTGTCTGCGGGAGACAAGATGGCCCACCGCCAGGCCTTAATGGACTTTTGGAAAGCAAAGAAAATAATACATCACAGGTCGAGAAAGGAGAGGTAGAAAAGGGGTAGTGGTCCTAAATATTTATTTCTTGCCAGCAAATATTTGAGAAAATGACCATGGCCATTCATAGAAATACTACCTGGGCTTCACCCAGACTCCCATGCACCTGAATACACACAAACAATTTGTTATTACCTAGAAAACATGAGCATTCATGTGTGTATTAGCGGTTATGGAAAAATTATAACAGTAACGTCATGCATTGAATCGCAAATGACACCGCAAAATCTTTTCCCACTGTCTCAAATCAGACTGATCTCATGAAATGGCGTATGTATGACACGCCAATTCGTATTTCCATTTTTGGCATGCTATCAACACGCATAATCGCTTTTCAGCGTGTTTATCAACGCCGTTGACTTAACGTTATATTACTGTATATATAAATATATGATTTACCCCAACCCCGTCCCTAAACCTACCCGTCACTGGGGTTAATACCATTTATGAGTCTTCCCCTACCATCCTAGGAAAAAAAATATCGCTCCCCAGATGTAGATCTACATTTTGCTTCGTTTCGCTCGGACATTTAACAGCGTGTACATACACGCGGAATCACTCGGATATTTAATGGCGTAGACATACACGCAAAAGATGACGGTCGATGACGGATAGCTCAAAATGCGTATAGATAACACGCCACTTGACTTGAAAGTGGCGTGTATGTTTACGCAAAGTCATGATGTCATGTTGCTCAAATTGTGAATGCTGGTGTTACGCAAAATATTACCTTTTCTTGTCATTGAAAGTGCCGGTCGGATTTCATTTTTCCAAATCCGACATCTATGACTTAATTGGCTTACCTTCACAACACACTTTTGCACTTCATGATTGTTTAATTCATTTTTTATGATATTAGTTGCCTCAAACAGGAGTTTCTTTGCAAATCTCAGGAGTTCTGACAGCATGTTGCTAAGCAAACAGCACAAGAGTCACCATGTCTACGCTGGACGCAACATAGTGACCGTTGCAAATCCACTTGTTCCCTTTCAAGGGAACTTCGAGCTGCGTCAAACGCTGCGGGAACGCCCCTGCGTTGTGCGTCATGAAGCACGTATGGAATCAGCCCAATGGAGAGATGAAACGTCATAGGCGGGTGACGTCATCGACCAGGAAACTATAAAGCACCCCAAAAACACAAGCGCATTAGCTTCTGTGCTTTCAGTCACGCTACATGTGAATCTGTCCCTGTGTGATATTGTCTGTCTTTACATACCCTGCACCACACAAACAATTTATCCTTATATTGAGAGATATGGCGGACGAACAACAGTTTAGGAAGTGTGTTCCTCCCTGCTCGCGTTATTTAACGAGCGGGGATACACATGATCTTTGTGTTGTTTGTTTGGGAGTTCAGCATGCCCAGTCTGCTCTCGAGGGGGCAGACTGTGAGCATTGCGAGCGTCTGCCGTTAAGGACGCTCCGCTCCCGCCGAGCGCTCTTTGAGGAGAGAGGTTCGGTGCGCGCTCCCCGCGGTTCGGGTCCCGCTTCTGCCGAGGCAGAGCGGCGGCACTTATCGTGGGGATCGCAGATGGATCTCACAGCGGGTTTTGAGACGGGCTCTGCCTTATCTCTCCCTTCACCTGTGAGATCCAGTGCCTCAGTCCCGGGTTCGGAAGCACGCGCTGCGGTTTCTTCCGCTCGGGCTGAGGCACCAATGCTGCAGCTATCCAGTTCTGAGGAGCTGGATGTTGTCAGTGTTGAGGGAGATGTGGAGGATTCGCCACCCCACACTCCCGAAAGTGATGAGCTTATGGAGGTTTTAACAAGAGCTGTTGAAAAACTCAATATTGAATGGCCAGTGACTAGACAGGAGTCTGTTTCTAAATCAAAGTTGGATGAGAGATTTTTGCCGTCACGTGTGCAGCCTCCACGCCGGTGCCTGCCGTTTTTCCATGATCTCCACACCGAGGTGTCGAAATCATGGAGAAAACCGGTGTCATATAGAGTGTTTAGTCCCCAGACTTCAACATATGCAAATATTATGGGAGCCAAGGCTCATGGTTATGGTGCTTTGCCTCGTGTGGAAGAGACGCTTGCGAGCCATCTCTCCCCCGAAGCAGCATCATCTTTTAAGGCACCGGCATTACCCACCAAGCCTTTAAGAAACACCTCGGCTTTGGTGGGTAAAGCATATTCGGCAGCAGGTCAGGCTGCGTCATGCCTGCATACTATGTCAATCTTGCAGGCATACCAGGCTGATCTGCTAAGGGACGTGAGTGAGAGTGAGGAGGTCAGTACTGACGTAGTTCGCGAACTGCGTCAGGCTGCTGATTTATCCCTGCGTGCCACCAGAGAATCGGCCAAGCTAGTGGGTCGTTCTATGGCAGCTCTGGTGGCCGCAGAAAGACATTTGTGGTTAAATCAAACCAATATTAAAGAGAAAGAAAAAGCTTTTCTTTTAGATGCTCCTCTCTCTCCCCTGGGTTTGTTTGGTGATGCTGTAAATTCAGTTATCGATAAATTCCAGGAAGAAAAGAAACAAACTGCAGCTTTTAAAAAGTTTCTTCCCCTGAAAGTTCACGTCCCTGGGGCTGCTGGGCGGGAGCAGCCCCGGCCGTCTATGAGCTCATCACATGGAGCGCAGCAGAGGCAGAGTGTCGCGTCTCGTGCTCCCCCTGCTGGACAGTGGGCTCAGCCGCGACACTCTCAGCCGAAGCCTTCTAGCAATAGAACTGATCTGAGGACAGTTATATTGGCTAAGAAGGCTTCGGCTAAGAAGAAGTCCTGACGCCAAGGCGTTCAGGATACTGAGGGTGGTCCCCACCGAGGCGGAAAGGTGTTCACCTCTTTTTACGGTGCCCATTCCTCCTCGGTGCCCTCAGGGGCTCGTTCTGCCAACCCCGCCTTTATGCCGGGGCACAGACGATCCCAGCGAGCGCTTTCCCGAGGGACGCTCGCTCCCTCTGAGGAGGGTCTCAGAGCGGTCAAACCAGTTGTTCCCTGCCGGTGCGCCGTTACAGGGCGCTGCGTTTGCTGCTCAAGTTACACCAGAGGCCAGTCTCGAGAGACTTGTACCCTTAGTAGAATTTCTGGCAGAGTGGAAAAGCCTTCCAAAAATATCTCATTGGGTCCTGCAGACAGTAGAAAAGGGTTATGCTATCCAGTTCAGGTGTCGTCCACCAAAATTCAGAGGGGTTCTGCACACAGTGGTGGGCCCCGAGCAGGCTCTGGTATTGGAACAAGAGGTGAAAACGCTCCTTCAAAAGGAGGCTATAGAACGGGTTCCTCCTCCCAGTTTGGAGTCAGGTTATTACAGCCGATATTTCATCGTTCCAAAGAAGGATGGGGGGTTGCGTCCAATTTTAGACCTGCGCATATTGAATCGCTCGGTAGGGAAGCTAAAATTCAAGATGCTCACTATCAAGCAGATCGTATCTCAAATCAGATCCGAGGACTGGTTTGTCACGATAGATCTGAAGGACGCGTACTTCCACGTTTCCATCCTTCCACAACACAGGAAGTTCCTGAGGTTCGCCTTCGGGGGCGAGGCGTACCAGTACAGGGTTCTTCCGTTTGGCCTAGCTTTATCTCCCCGCACTTTCACGAAATGCATGGATGCAGCACTAGTGCCTCTGAGGCTTCAGGGCATTCGTATTCTCAATTACATCGACGATTGGTTGATTTTAGCTCAGACGGAG
The DNA here is from genome assembly GCA_029959095.1 of Rhinichthys osculus. Classification (NCBI taxonomy): domain Eukaryota; kingdom Metazoa; phylum Chordata; class Actinopteri; order Cypriniformes; family Leuciscidae; genus Rhinichthys; species Rhinichthys osculus. Next base: position 19,111,232 of record JARWKJ010000017.1, read on the forward strand.
CAGATGGCGGTTCGGCATCGAGATGTCGTCCTCGCTCATATCAGAAAGTTGGGGTTGAGGCTGAACGCAAAGAAAAGTGTATTATCTCCTTCCCAGAAGACCACTTTTCTGGGTGTCGTTTGGGATTCGGTCTCGATGCGGGCGCGACTCTCTCCGACCCGCATCGCTTCGATTCTCTCAGCTGTGAAACAAGTGAAGCTAGGCCAGCTACTCACTGTGAAGCAGTTTCAGAGACTGTTGGGTCTGATGGCAGCAGCGTCCAACGTTATACCTTGCGGCCTGTTGTACATGAGACCGCTACAGTGGTGGCTCAGGACCAAGGGATTCTCCCCGAGGGGAAATCCGCTCCGCACGTTCAAAGTCACGCGGCGCTGCCTTCGTGCTCTGGTCATGTGGAGAGAAACTTGGTTCCTATCCAAAGGTCCTGTGCTGGGGGCTCTTTGTCGTCGCATAACGCTAACGACGGATGCTTCCCTCACAGGGTGGGGGGCGGTCATGAGTGGTCGCCCAGCCCAAGGTCTGTGGCAGGATCATCATCTATCGTGGCACATAAATTGTCTAGAGATGTTGGCTGTGTTTCAGGCTCTGAAATACTTCCTAACAGACCTGAGAGGCCATCATGTGTTAGTTCAATCAGACAACACGTCGGTGGTCTCTTATATAAATCATCAGGGGGGCCTGCGGTCTCGCCGGCTTTACAAGTTGGCCCGTCAGATCCTCCTGTGGTCCCAAGGGAAGCTACTATCTCTGAGAGCAATGTATCTTCCTGGGTATTTGAATGTGGTAGCAGACTCCCTGTCGAGGCAGGGGCCGAGGCCAGGGGAATGGAGACTCCACCCCGAGGTGGTGGAGCTCCTTTGGTTGAGTTTCGGTCGCACCGAGGTGGACCTATTCGCTTCCAAGGAGACCACGCATTGTCATCGGTGGTTCTCCATCACTCTTCCAGCCCCCCTGGGGTTGGATGCTATGGTGCAGCCGTGGCCGAGGTCACGTCTGTACGCCTTTCCCCCGATTGCTCTGTTACCAGGAGTTCTGGAGAGGGTCCGCCGGGACGGGGTCAGTCTACTACCAGTAGCCCGGTTCTGGCCGGCCCGAGTATGGTTTGCGGACCTGATTTCTCTCCTGGACGGTTCTCCTTTGGAGCTCCCGGTCAGGAGGGATCTACTCTCCCAGGCGGGCGGCACGATACTTCACCCCCGCCCAGAATTGTGGAAACTGTGGGCTTGGCCTCTGAGGGGGCCCAGCTCATAGACTCCGGTCTCTCAACCGAGGTTGTTGAGACCATTCTTAACTCCAGAGCTCCATCCACGAGGAAGCTTTATGCCTTGAAGTGGAAACTTTTCACTTCTTGGTGTGGAGAACACCTGCAGGACCCAGTTAACTGCCCAGTGGGTGCAGTGCTGGAATTCCTGCAGGAGCGCTTCTCCACAGGGTTATCCTCTTCCACACTAAAGGTGTATGTGGCGGCACTAGCTGCTTACCACGTCCCTTTCAGTGGAGTTTCTCTTGGGAGACACCCGCTTATAACTCGTTTCCTCCGTGGCACTTTGAGGCTGAGGCCAGCAGTTCGTACGAGGGTGCCGACTTGGGATCTGGCCATTGTATTAGAAGGTCTTTCCCTAGCTCCTTTTGAACCTATCGAAGAAGTTCCCGAGAAGTTTCTCACTTTTAAGACTATCTTTTTACTTGCTATCTCTTCACTAAAAAGAATCGGAGATTTGCAGGCTCTGTCGGTTTCACCCTCGTGCCTGGAATTTGCACCTGGCATGGTTAAAGCTTTTCTGCATCCTAGACCAGGTTACGTTCCTAAGGTCCCTACTAATATCGTTAGACCTACGGTTCTGCAGGCTTTCTGTCCTCCTCCATTTATGTCATCGGACCAGGAGAAACTTAATTCACTCTGCCCTGTTAGGGCATTAGACGCTTATGTCCACAGAGCTGCCCTGTGGAGGAAATCAGAACAACTTTTTGTATGTTTCGGGCCACCCAGGAAAGGGTGTCCTGTGTCTAAACAGAGATTGAGCAAGTGGGTGGTCGAGGCTATCTCACTTGCTTATGAGTCGGCTGGCCAGCCTTCACCTTTGGTTGTCCGAGCTCACTCTACCAGGAGTATGGCTGCTTCCGAAGCTCTTTTGTCGGGGGTTTCCCTGAGTGATGTTTGTGATGCGGCTGGATGGTCTTCACCGCATACTTTTATTAAGTTCTATGACCTAGACTTAAGCTCTACCCCTGGGGCACAGGTGCTCTCGTCCTCTGTGCGCTAGTCTCACATGACGGTCATTTGGTCCTATGGCGACGTGGGTATTCGCGTTCCCGCAGCGTTTGACGCAGCTCGAAGTTCCCTTGAAAGGGAACGTCTCGGTTACGTATGTAACCCTAGTTCCCTGATAGGGAACGAGACGCTGCGTCGCTCCGCCATACTCCCGGCACTCCCGTTAGTGCTTCCTTCAAGCCTATCAGAAGCTAATGCGCTTGTGTTTTTGGGGTGCTTTATAGTTTCCTGGTCGATGACGTCACCCGCCTATGACGTTTCATCTCTCCATTGGGCTGATTCCATACGTGCTTCATGACGCACAACGCAGGGGCGTTCCCGCAGCGTTTGACGCAGCGTCTCGTTCCCTATCAGGGAACTAGGGTTACATACGTAACCGAGACGTTCTTTGTGTCAGAAGTAGCGCGAGCACTTAAGGTACGTCAGAAAATAGAACAGGGCATCAGTTTACTGACGGTAATTTGTTGTTCCCCATCCAGTGTAGACGGCATCACTGATTCTAACAGGTTCTATCTGCTTTTTGTTGCATCGCGCCAATCGAGTCTAGTGTAATAATCATGAAAATACTGTACGGTTATTTTTTTTAATGAAATATACGTTCAATTATATTAGTAGTTTTGAGTTGTCAGAGCTTGTTGTAATACATTATATGAAGGATATGCAATGGTTTAAAGTATTGGCTTAATAAGGTTGTATAATTAATAATTAAGTGCAGAAAAATTATTTTGTATTATTATATATTTTTTTTGTATTAAGGCCCTTCTACCACAAGAACTATAACTATAAATATAATAACGTATAGAGATAACCATATTAGCATCCAAACCAATAGATGACTATTATTAGTACACACTACAGTTATGTCGTCTGTCACTTTAAATGCTTGAGCTTATTAAACCCAGGTAGATTCTGATTGGCTGCCAATGTTTTTATTGTCCTGAAAATTATTCCTACAGTATCTTCCTCGGAGTCATTTAGTTATAGCTGTGGTGTTCTACAATTAGACAGATTGCTAAAACTTTATAGTGATTGTTATAGTCAATGTCCTTGGTGTAAACAGCCCATTTACACACATAATTCCAAGGCGGCAGATGAGAAATTAAGATCATAAATAAGCTCATATTTAATTCAAAACTAAAATGTATTGGCAAATATAGTTGATTGTTATTGAAAAATATTATTTGACACAATTTTTGTCTTATATGTATTTGTATGCTTATTAGACTACAACACTGAACAGGTGAGGTCACATTTAACATTGTTCATTGAATTTTTGCATGCAAAATCCGCATTCATTGCTAATTATTTTGTGAATTCTAATAGGAATTCACGCATTCAGGAATTTCACATGAGCACAAAATATTTTCCTTCTGACTTCGCAACGGGTTCAAGTCTTTCACGGATTCACCACGATGACCAACAAAAAGCTGCTTGGATTGCTTCATGCATCAGTACAATATTGACTATATACAGCTAAACATTTTTGCCTGCAAGATTTTGCTAATTGACCTTTAGCTTAGCGACATGCTAACAGCCGTCACATCTGGAGTGTGCCTGTTACAGCATGCTTTAAGACTCTGCCCGGAGGAAGCTCGCAAGGTTTTTGGAACAGAGCCAGAGTGTGCGACCTTAAATTATTCTAAAGTCGGAAGAAAGTGTGCTGTCAGTTGTGAGAGGGCAGGCTTGCTGGAACTCTATATCTTTGTCATCTCAGCATGAGTAAAAACCATAAAATGTCACATCACAGCCACTCTTGATGCAGAGGACAGGGCCTTCATAAAGTGTGTATGTCGCAACTGTGAGGAGGACCAGAGATGGAGCGCTGTGGATGACAGCCACATGAGCGATGGGGAGCACTCTGATTATACAGCAGGGTGTGTGAGCATGCATGCGTTCAAAGACGTGCATGTGTGCACTCATATCAGTGAGTGCTAAGAATGTCAGGATGTCTGTGTCCTAGGGACTTTTGACAGCTTTTTCTTGCCATCTCTGCAGGGATTTAGTGAAGCCTGTATTTTCCTGCTCTGTGGACAAGATGCATCCACTGATCCATGCTGTCATCACAAATAGACTGAGAGAATCAGCAGAAGAGCCATTACTTTCTGGACTATTTCAGTATCACGTACGAAAAAAATGGTGTGGTCCAAGACTTGGCAGGTAGACTGAGATTCAGTGGGTGACCTGACTTTGAATCTTGCTTGATCCTTCTCCCACTTGTCTCCCACTTGTGTTAAAGAGATAGGTCATCCAAAAATGAAAATTCTGTTATTATTTACTCACCCTCATATCATTCCGAACCCATATAAAGTAATTGTATCTCCACAAGAATTGGATTAAACCCCTCAATTCATATAGATTCATTTTCTGAGGCCTTTATAACCTATACTTTCAATGGAGGAACAGAAACCTCTTTGAAATGGTTTGAAATGACATAAGGGTGTAAAAGTTCTGTCCTTAAAGTGTTGTTGCATAGAGGTTAGACGACTTTCTTTGCAATCAATCTCTATATTCTCTGAGGCTAAACTTGCAGTCTCATGGCTGTCTTAGCTGCTTTATCTTTCGCCCTTTGTGTGGGAAGCTCAAAGGGATATGCACAGACCCTCTTCTCTTTTCTTTTGAAGGCTATGTCTAACAGTGGTGTGTTTGAGTAAATGATCAAAAGAACAATTCAGCTTATACACAGCCTCAAATTCAATGTTAAATTAACCATTGTATTTTAGTTTTGTATGTGCAAACATTCATAGCACTTGGAGAGGTGGAAGCTTGCTGTAGCAGTCCTTGAATCTGGTCAAACAGTGTTCAAACAATGCTGAAAATTCAAAAGCAATGGGGCTTTCACAAACTATCACTCTGTGTATTAGTGGTGAGGATATTTTTAGCGATTCTTTTCACAGGTTATATTGTTACCGGACTAGGTGGCAAGTCAACACTTGAAAGTCTTTATGAGGGAGTTATTGACTCATTCCTTCATTCATTCATTCATTCAAATAAAAAACATTCATTCATGAATTAAACAAGTGTTGTTCTTTATAGGTGACTCATTAAATCATCCACTCAAACGATTTGTTCAAAAACACTGATTAATTCAGCCAAATGTGCTCCTCGGAGACGGGCTTTGGTTGATTTAACTGTCTTTGTTTGGAATTATTTTTGTTGCCAGAGCAAGTAACAATATTTGTATCTAAAATGTAAGTTACTCGATATTAACTTACCATTTTGGCTCCTTTTTCCTAGCTTTGTGTCAATGACTTTCTTGTCAAACCTATGTTGGCAGATGTTTGAGTATAGAGAACTGAAACAATGGATGGGAGATGAAAGTGTGTATTGTCAGATTTGAATGACTTATATTGTCATCATGAACAGTGAAAAACAGTCATGTCCCTTTCACTTATTCTTTCTGTCAGCCATTGAGTAACGTTTGAGTAATTTTAGAGTAAATTGAAGAATTTTCCCTTATTTAAGACTTAAAACGTCTCAGATGTCTTTAGTTCATTTATAATGTGCTCTCGGTTCCCTTTATTTTAAATTTTTGTAGACATATACATATATCCACATATAATTGTCCATTACAGTTTATCTGTTCACTACTTTTGTGAAAAGAGAATGTACTGTATTTCTTGCTGTCACCATGTATCAAACAAGCGAGAATGTAGACATTTGATCCACTACTAGTCAACACAAATTGCAGACTAGTGTCAAAACTGATCTATTTGTCAAAACAGTCAAGAAAGACAATCGGAAAGAAAGCAGTGTTAAGGATAAAGAGTTAGGAGACATTGATGAGAATTGGCACACTATAGTATACTAGTCGGATTCAGCGTGGGTGACTCCTGTCAAGGAACGCTCCTAGCAGCCTTTGTTAAATATAGGCATTCATGCATCTTTTGTATTATTATTATTATTCCAAAGTAGATAGAAATTTTCTATATGAGTCGATGCTTTTCTTTTAAGAAATGAAAACAGGAAATGAGAATTACACTTCTTTTTGTGGTTCACCATTCCCACTAAATGTCAGAGGCATAATTCATCTGTTTCAGCGATCAATAGCCTACATGTCATATTCTCCCTCTAATGTTCCCTCCCCGCTGAACGCACTGCTGTTTGCTATTTTCATGTTGGAGCCTTATGGAAAATTGACTAGTATATGACTGCAAAATGTTACAACTGTGACTTTGGCATAATGATTTTCTTTTTTCCATGTTAGAAACCGAATTAGGAGAAACTATTATATTTATTGAATGGTACTTCTTTTTGGTATTATCCATTTCGTCGTAGTTTTTTAAAGAGATAGTTCACCTAAAATGAAAACTGACATGTTTCTTTCTTCTGGAGAACACATTAGAAGATAGTAAGACGTTTTTCATCCATACAGTGAAAGTCAATGGGGTCCAATATTGTTTTGTCAATGTATGGACAAAAAAGCTCTTAAAAATATCTTCTTTTATGTTCCACAGAAGAAAAAAAATGAATGCAGGTTTGGGAGTGGGACAACATGAGGGTTGAGTAAATGATGCTGGAAGTTTCATTTTTGGGTGAACTATCCCTGTTAAGAAATAATAAGTGGTATGTAAGACAGGTGATCGTATAAGCTTGTTTTGCTTTGCAAATTAATATCTCTTTATGCTACAGAGATTGCACTGTAAACTGTCTTTTAAAGCCATAGTTTCTGAATATATTGATAATTTTCCTCCATTATTCTTCACGTTGAACAGTCTGTAAGGAGTTATATTTGGAATATTGCAAAACAACAGATTGAAAAAGAGGAGTGAAAAAAATAAAGATTCATGCCATATCCCATTAGCAACAGTATTTCAGTTCTAGCTCAGTGAGCTGTCCTGGACTGTTTCTCAAACATCTGTGCCTAATTATTCCTCACTCCCTTATAGATCCTGTCTTTGGGAAAGAGGTACGTCCTTTTGCATATGGTCTGTGATGGACTATTAATTGCTTTTCCTTCATTTTCTGTTGGAGAGAGAGTACTAATGACAGCTCAAAGCCAATTAGAGAGGAGAAGAAACATGGGAGAGGAAGTTGTCACATATTGGTGTCTCTCCATGTTGTCTCCATCGAGTGCAGATTCGAGCACAGGCCACCTGGGTGTGTGATTTCAGTGTACCCTGCGTGAGATCTTGTAAAGACCGTTGCTCAGCTGTCCCTCTTTAAAAACAGCTAATTAATGATATCCTCAATGCTTTTTCTATAGGGGTGGTGATGGCGCAGTGGATAAGACACATGCCTTTGGTGTGAGAGACCCGGGTTCGAATCCACTGTGAGGCACCAATGTGTCCCTGAGCAAGACACTTAACCCCTAGTTGCTCCAGAGGCGTGCGACCTCTGACATATATAGCAATTGTAAGTCGCTTTGGATAAAAGCGTCAGCTAAATGACTAAATGTAAATGTAAATGTAAATGTATATAAAATTGATTTCAGTGGCTCTCTGCTAAAAAACTAAATTGCCAGATGACTGTGTAATGTATGGAGATTTTGAAAAACATTTATATTGTCTTAAAGGGATAGTTTCCATTCGATATTTTGCAACAACAAAATATGCATGCATGTAAATAATTTATTTATTCATTTCTCCATCTATACATACATACATACAATGAAAGTCGTTCCTAAGAAAGGTATAATGTTTAATAATGTGATAGTTCCCAATAGATATTTTGCGCAAATAAACATATATATATATATATATATATATATATATATATATATACACTCACCGGCCACTTTATTAGGTACCCCATGCTAGTAACGGGTTGGACCCACTTTTGCCTTCAGAACTGCCTCAATTCTTCGTGGCATAGATTCAACAAGGTGCTGGAAGCATTCCTCAGGGACTTTGGTCCATATTGACATGATGGCATCACACAGTTGCCGCAGATTTGTCGGCTGCACATCCATGATGCGAATCTCCCGTTCCACCACATCCCAAAGATGCTCTATTGGGTTGAGATCTGGTGACTGTGGAGGCCATTTTAGTACAGTGAACTCATTGTCATGTTCAAGAAACCAATTTGAAATGATTAGAGCTTTGTGACATGGTGGAAGTAGCCATCAGAGGATGGGTACATGGTGGCCATAAAGGGATGGACATGGTCAGAAACAATGCTCAGGTAGGCCGTGGCATTTAAACGATGCCCAATTGGCACTAAGGGGCCTAAAGTGTGCCAGGAAAACATCCCCCACACCATTACACCACCACCACCAGCCTGCACAGTGGTAACAAGGCATGATGGTTCCATGTTCTCATTCTGTTTACGCCAAATTCTGACTCTAACATCTGAATGTCTCAACAGAAATCGAGACTCATCAGACCAGGCAACATTTTTCCAGTCTTCAACTGTTCAATTTTGGTGAGCTCTTGCAAATTGTAGCCTCTTTTTCCTATTTGTAGTGGAGATGAGTGGTACCCGGTGGAGTCTTCTGCTGTTGTAGCCCATCCGCCTCAAGGTTGTGTGTGTTGTGGCTTCACAAATGCTTTGCTGCATACCTCGGTTGTAACGAGTGGTTATTTCAGTCACTGTTGCCCTTCTATCAGCTCGAACCAGTCTGGCCATTCTCCTCTGACCTCTGGCATCAACAAGGCATTTCCGCCCACAGAACTGCCGCTCACTGGATGTTTTTTCTTTTTCGGACCATTCTCTGTAAACCCTAGAGATGGTTGTGCGTGAAAATCCCAGTAGATTAGCAGTTTCTGAAATACTCAGACCAGCCCTTCTGGCACCAACAATCATGCCACGTTCAAAGTCACTCAAATCAACTTTCTTCCCCATACTGATGCTCGGTTTGAACTGCAGGAGATTGTCTTGACCATGTCTACATGCCTAAATGCACTGAGTTGCCGCCATGTGATTGGCTGCTTAGAAATTAAGTGTTAACGAGCAGTTGGACAGGTGTACCTAATAAAGTGGCCGGTGAGTGTATATATATATATATATATATACAAAGAGTTTGACATTAACTTTTTTGCTCCCCAGCCACTGTGGCTAGTGGTTTTCCAAAGTTACTAGCCAGACACATTTTCACTGGTCACAATTTTGACCCATACCATGGGGAAAAATATAAAACTTAAAAACCAATAATTCGGCAGCAGGTGTATTAGGCTCCTCTCACTTTAAGACCTGACGCACAGATCCATTATACTGTTACTCTTGCGTGTTCTTTTTCAACTGTTTACGTTCATTCAAAACATAACTGACTGCGTTTACGTAAATAATTTTGACATTATTTTATGTGTATTTGACTTTAAAGGGATAGTTCACCCAAAAATGAAAATTCTGTCAGTAATTACTCACCCTCATGTTGTTCCAACCCCGTAAGACTTTCGTTCATCTTCGGAACACAAATTAAGATATGTTTGATTAAATCTGAGAGCTGGCTCAATCCTTCATAGGCTTCTAAGGGATTGAAACTTGCCGGCCCAGAAAAGTTATTAAAGACATTGTTAAAATAGTCCAAGTGACTACAGTGGCTCAATCTTAAATTTATCAAGCGACGAGAATACTTTTTGTGCGCAAAAAAAGAAAAAAAGAAAACGACTTTATTGAACTTTTCATTTCCTTCTCTGTGGGCCTCGAGTGAGTTCACGTAGTGTAACTGCGCAGAGCTTCTGTGTTGTACGTCACACGTAGGCTTAGGGCTGGATGATTTTGGCTAAAATCATAATCACGATTAATCAAACAAGTTACCTCGATTACGATTATTGAACGATTATTTTTTTTTTTTTCTCATATCACTGGCAAGGCTGATACTGTAAATATGTTCACGGTTATTTTTTCTAATGAAAGAGTGCATAATCCTATCTTTGTGATTCTAAAATAAGGAAACACACAGAAAGCTATTAATGCTTATTTATTAAATATTTCAAACAATTGAATCAAACAAAGCATACAATGCTTGAAATAAAAACGTCTTATAAAAAAGTCATTTAAGTTTTAATGTAAAAAGAATGTTTCCTACTTTTAAATAGTTATTTTTGTAAACAAAATAAATTATTGTAAATATTGCCATCTTAAAAGTAAAATATAACTTGTATAAAACTAAAAAACTAATCCTTTTACACTGCGTGTTTCTTTATGGTAAGCGGCTCCAATTGCTGAGTTGACTCTTGAGTTCCCCTCCATAGCCCCTTTCACACAGAGATTCCGGAAAATACACGGATGATTTGACCCGGGTTCGTTTGACTTTGGTTCATTCACACTGCCAGTGATTTTCCGGAATCAGAGAGTGCGTTCACACACACACACAACCCGTAAAAATCCTGTAAAGACACGTAACACATCGATGTGACATGTAATGTCTCAGCAGCGTCTGCTTATGAGCTGCGATTTCTCTCTCGAGAAACCACGCTTGTGCATTTTTTTTCTCTGATTCGATCATTAACGCAGGCGAACAATCCAGGCTTTAGCGCCATCATTACGACACGGCATTGATTACAGCTTTTGTTCATACAGCGCGCGTTCCGGGACTGTTTGCGTTCACACAGAAGGAATATTTCCGGGGATCAACACGCTGTGTGAAAGGGGGTCAAGAGTCAAAGAGTCAAGTGACTACACACCCGGTAATATGTTTTAAGGGGAAAGTATATTAACACACAGTGGGCGGAAATCAATAGGATTAAAAAAACGGAAAAACCGACATGGTAAAATTACGTCGGTTATAGGCTCTGAATTTCGGTTTCGATTATTTTTCGATTAATCATCCAGCCCTACGTAGGCTCACTATTGGCCGACGCTGGTCATGTGTGTGATGCGTGTGACGTGAACTATCCCTTTAAGCGCAATAAGCAGAGAAAACAAACTCAAGGCGGCTTTATGTGTGCGCACTTTCCCAAGACGAAATTCAAGCCCTGTAATACCAACAATATACATCCAGAGCAAATGAAACTAGCGAGTGAGTGGAGGCGGGTTTGTGTGTCAAAGCGCAGCTGGTAGCGTGTATCAATTCTGCGGAAAATTAGTATTGGAAGTTTTTATGATATTTCAGTATCGATATGTATCGAAAAATTTATATTTTTGACAACACTACATTGCACTTAGTTTATTATTTCAGATGCCCTTTTAAAAGACTACAATTGAAAAATGTATATAATATATATATAAAATTCAGCCCACCAATGTGGCTAGTAGGGCTGACTGTGTTACTCGCATTTGGCAGGTTGGCGGGTGTTAATGTCAAGCCCTGATATATATATATATATATATATATATATCTTCTTTAAATGATGACTATGAATATCCTTTTAAGCAACATTGGTTAAAGAAGACCCTAAAATTACTGCTAACCACTTTTCATTTCTGAATGAGGCAAAGTATAATTTAAAGAATAATTTTTTCTTTTTTCTCTTGACTTTTGCTTGTGATAGGGAGTTCAGCTTAGATAAAGTTTGAAAAAAAACTATTTTAAAATGTATTTATTTATTTATGTTCAGTCGAGACAAGTACCAATTATACAAACATTCAGTATTTGTGTTTTATTTTAGATTTGCTTGGGAATGGAGCATGTTTCGGGTAAAAATGGTAATCATGGGTTAAATTATAATCTAAAAGAATATGGATCTTTGAAACATAAATGGATCTAATGAAAAAGTGCTTTGGATAGAAATGAAAGAGAGCCCACTTTGACGCTAGGGACCAATTCTCGAAACAGAATGAAGCCGACCTTAATGGAGGTCAGGCTGTTCCATGTACAAAATCTTGCGGCTGGCATAGTGGCCTCTGGGACATTGAACCCAAGCCGTTTGAAGAAGTCTCAGCAGGAAAGCCGAGGACAAAGCTGATTGGCTCTAAGTAATGTCGTCCTGGGAGATGATCACTCAGCAGGAATATCCTCCTTCATCAAAATGAAGCAGGTCTCTCTCCACACTTCCTCGGGTTCTCTGCAGCATGGTTTCTGAAAAATCTTTTGCTTTTGACCTTTTGGAGTTAGAACCCGATAAAGAGAGATTTTTCCTTAAGGTTGACTTAAGGTTCCGAATAGAAATGTGACTTCATCTAGAGCAAAAATAAATCCAAGATATTATGCCCTGCAACTCAAAACCATTCGGATGAATGCTACAAATGAAAACTGTTAGCACTACACCCTTCAACGACTGTCTTTGGCCATTTTTCCATCCAAGTTGTGAATTTAATTATGAATATCGCATAAACTATTTGTGAAACGCAGCATTTCCATCCCATATGTTCAAGAAAACACGATCATCACTTTCAGGGAAATTTGCGCAAAATGAAAAAGGATCCATTGTGGCTCTTTTAGTTATGTAATAAGTTACTTGAGATTTATCTGCCAAACTTTGTGTCTGCCAGCCAGAAGATGTCTTATGTTTGAGTAACAAGTCAGCTGATCATATGTATTCAGTCACATTGCTTTTTTTAGATGTGCATGTAAATCAATTGGCTCGTATTTTATGCACATCGTCTAACTGAATAAAAGCTGTTTTTTATGCACATTTGGGAAATTTATTCACATCTTGCGGCCTCTATCCAGCATTTTTTTTTTATATCATATCTCAAAATTCACACTAAAATATATGGCTGAAAACCCAGCATATGAAGACCAGCAGGCAAACCAATTTGGAAAATATCTGAAATTACGCCTACTATGCTTACACCTTAAACAAATGTGGGCGAAAGAAGTCAAACTATGCTGCTTTTTTGGAAAAATATGCCTTGGATAATGTTGGAGCATTATGTATATATCCTTTGAAGCACTTTCATTTACTGCTGTTCTGGGGAAGATTTATATCATTTATATTAGATTATATAAAATTTCTCTGGGCTGTTCTTTCCAAATTAAATATGTGTCCGCAATATAGGTGTGGCAGTATAAGTGTGTACATAATTCACTTGAGTAACTTTGAATGAACTGGGTTTAAAAAAGAAAGAAAGTAAAAACAACCTCTGCACCTTGTGAAAATTATGCAGCTGTGTCCTTTTGGAAGTTATTGATTTCATAAAAGCTTTGATTCGTTTCATATTATAGGGCTTACTTCTCAGCAAATATCAGTTGAATCCTGCTGTTTTTATAGAATGTTGTCATTTTCCCAAGCCATTGAAACCATGGGAGTGTTCCGAGCAGTACATTTCTAAAAACAGTCGCATCCAATGTGTGCCTTTATTTTAACTCAGTGCCCTGTTGTTAGGAGGAAACGTTGAATATGTATGGGTGAATATAAATCTAATGAGGGCATGTGCTTGATGCCTCCTTTAAAAACAATGTACTGATTAGGATGCACTGAGCATTGTTTGCTTTAGGGGAAATGGCTTCAAATAATTACCTTGGCACAATTAAAATCACAGCCAATATGTTTGCTATGGCTGGAGGGCTGTAGGACATACTTCACTTTTCTGTCAGTAATGTACTCTGGGTCAAGAAGTTTCTCTTTTTCTCACCTTTTTTGCCACTTTCAGCCAGTGGTATATTTCTTCGCTGTTTGCAGGCCCTGTCTTTGTCACAAGCCCATTATAATGCAGCTGTGGCAATTTTATCACCTGCAATTGTACCACGGGCAATTTTTTCTCTGCTGCCTGAGTTCAATTGAATTAAAATCAATAGAAAAGGCCTCCGGTATTACAAAACAATCTCTATTCAGCTTCTCAATTTAATGTACTTATGTTGTGGTGCGGTGTGTGTGTGTGTGTGTATGTGTGTGTGTGTGTGTGTGTGTGTGTTAACCAATTAGTCTAGAACATTTTGATCTTTGAAAACCGCCAAACTGACCCCAAACCTGACCAAATTTTGTCCACCCACCCAAATCTTTTTTTACCCGCACAATCAAATTCAAAACTGCCCAATCTGGCAGCACTGCATAGATCCCCCTTAGTTTTTTCTTGGACTTCACGCCAGGGTGGCCACTCCCATAGTGATGTTGTGTTACCTGTGGTTATTATATAGCTCTTGAGGAATAATTCTGATTGGTCAATCGCGCAATCCAGCTACTGTATATGTTATCCCCCGATAACAACCGGTAAAAACTGAGAACACAGGCTCATCCGGGTAACCGTTTCTGAAGTCGGCGCTTTACACTCCTGGAAGTTTTGTGTTTGGTGAGCTAATAAAATATTAAAACTCACTCAATATTTTGTGTACAGTTATTTTAATTATGTCATCCGTAATCACAGACCCGCTCTCTTGTTTCATACAAACGCAGCTGCTGACATTTTGCGACTATTCTTTTGTACACTATAATGGGTTAGAAAATAACAAACAGATAAGATTTACAAACAGTTTCATCTCAAATCAATATCTCTTATCCCCATAATAATTTATGTGGTGAAATACCATGTAATAAGTGGTATAATACCTACACTTAACATCTACCTTACTAGCTATTAATAAGCAGGGATTAGAAGTTTATTGAGATTATTGCAAAACTGCAATAGGCCCATTTCTAAAGCTCTATGCAATATATTTTGAAACAAGCACCCAAGCATATCGAACACTTTTGAAGGGATGCTGAATGAGGAAGAGAGTAATCGGTCAGTTAGGGGGAGAGTTATCATATCTGTAAGCAGTGAAGTTGCATCTGCATTCGTTGCAGTGAAATGACTGCTGCTCTTATCTAAATAAGCTCTTGATGTGAGAAAATTCTCAGTGTTTTCTGAAGCCAGGAGCCACTTGCAGACCATTTTAGTGCTTAGCAGACTGACCTGTAGTTACACGCCATGTCTGGTAAGCCGTTTGGAGTAAATAAGATGTTTACTCGTTTAATAGTGATTTTCTCTGAAGGCAGTCTCTCTGATCTAGCTCTGTCCTGTTGCAGACTGTTTTGAAATGCCTGAAAAATTCATGAGAAGGCTATTAAAATGTTTCTGCCTAAAAAGTCAGCCTTGTCTACCATCAAAAAACCCACGCAAATGTCTGTACATATTTTGCATCAACAGTTAACGGTATCTTAGCATGAGGTCGCTTCAAAATATATCTTTGGATGTAGACCTGCAGATAGGCTGGAACTGAAAAGGAAAGCTCTCTGGTTTTCATTAAAAGCACATTGATTTTTTTTGATGCTAGACTTTCGTAACCATGAAATGTTCTCTCAGAGGATAGAGGCCATCTTTCTCTTGACTTGTTCAAGGATAGCATCTTCAGTATCGGAAATGAATACCCCTTTTGTCTGTAGCTGTTGAATAAAAATAGGCCTTTTTTTAGAATTGAATTCATTCGTAGAGCTGAAGATTAAAGTCTAGAGCTTTTGAAAGTTTATTTTCACTCAAAGAGCAAAGATTGTGAGTATTTAGAACTCTATATTATAGCAAGGCTTTTTTCTGCTGAAATTGTTTTGGTAGAAGTAAAATTTAGAAGCAGCAACCCTGCAAACAAAGTTTGAAGATGTAAAACCTCCTTGTGCGTCGCTTCTCAGCCGTACTTAATAAACAATTAATGGTAAAAGAGTAGCGTGGTCCTGCTGGGATTTAATTAAGGCTTGATTGTTTTTCAGCAATGGTGCTTTATGTGGACCAGCCACTTTTGATAAATGTTCAGCACCTGGTTGCGTTATTTATGGATAGTTGGTTCCCACCTGATTTGGTTTTGAATTCGTCCTCATGTGCCTCTCTTTTTCTTTGAACGTGATTTCCATTGCGTCTCTATTAACTCTCCTGTTCTTTTGTGTACACATGTATGTCTTTTTTCTCACCCTCTTAGGTGAAGTACGGGCGTTTTGCATTTGTGTGGGATGCAGCTGTCCTGGAGTATGTGGCCATTAATGATGAGGACTGCTCGCTCTACACCGTGAGCAACAATGTGGCTGACAGGGGCTACGGCATCGCGATGCAGCATGGCAGTCCCTACAGGGACATCTTCTCTCAGAGGTACTGTATGATGAGATTCTTATTATCCATATGTAGCCATTTGTCTCTGGGTCCCTGCTGTTCTTTTTTTAAAGGAAAATTCTATTTAAATTTGCCATTTAAAGTCTGAGTTTGTGATTTAAAATCAATTTCTCAAAGAGAGGAGAGCGGGAACGGTTGTTAAACAGCCTGAGTTGTAACCCAGTCAGTTTAAAACATAGAAAGTAGGTTCATGGATAAAATCACTATTATACACGGGTGCCACCCTCAGTAACAGTGCAAGTCTGAGTAAAAATTACAGTACAAATTGCTCTGCTCTGCAGCAGCAGCAAAGCAGATCTAGTCTGCCAAGATCAAATACATTAACGCTGCCATAATCAATAACATGCTAAAACTATTCTGAGATTTGTTATGATTGAAATATTATTATTATAAAAAATTTTGTCCATGTGCTTTTCAGTGTGTTCCCTAAAAATCCACTGGAGGTGGGCGGTCCTTATTAACGTAAACGGACTATTCATTGACATGTGTATTTAATTTTTTTTGTTGTGGTCTTGGACAGCCATCAACTTTAATTTTAATACAGCCATTTAAAAAGTTTTCCCTGTGGTTCCTGAAACAATGGCGAAGAAATTGCACAGCATTGCATGAGAGCGTTTATTAAAGACTTTCAGATTTAGCCAGTCATAGAGCTCAATTCTTTAAGTGAAAAGACAAACTCTTTTGCCTCACCTAAGAGGAAGTACTTCTACGCAGTAGATACAGCACCAATGGAGATCAAACGTAACAACATACCATTCTTAATGGCAGGAACGTGTTTTTCTGCTCCCCTGCTTTAATACGGGGAGCTGAATAGAGAATAGAAATGTTAAATCGCTCACTCTGAGTGAAATTGCTATATTGAAATACCACTATAGTGACAGACTGAGAAAAATATGATAGCATGGAGTGATGGCCCCATTGTTGATGTAAAAGTCGATACATCCTCTACTTTTACTCATCACCAGTAGTCTTAAAAGAAGAAAAGAAGAGAAAGAGTGGAAAAGTTGACTTAACTCTAAAATGAATATGCATAGTGAAAGTCCACCAATAATCCCTTACATTGTCCTATAGACACAGTGCTTCTCTGTAAAATCATGTGTATTTTAAAGAGCTCTTACCTTTCCAAGCCACAGATAACCATCTTCCATCTGTTGTCTCCATGCATTTGGACTAAATGCATTCGTTTTTGTATGGAGAGTGCACAGGAAGCACAGATTCACCTGAAATGTAATAAATACTGCGACAATGTGTTAAATTATCTTTATACAAATAATCAGTTTTGCATGTACATGTCAATTTATTCTTCTACCAACCCTAACCTACAGGTCACAGTCTACTAACACTCTAATGAGAGTTAGCTGACATGTTGCAAAGTTACTTCTAATCAGTATAATGTCTAAAGTTGACTGATGTAAAGTTGATGTAACCCATTTAAATATTTTAGTAAGTAAAAATGACACAATTAATGCAATCTGCTTTAATCCACATGGAGACATTTCTGTAGACATTGCCATTGGCCCATAGAGCCTCATTGAATCTGCTGCAGTTTGAGTCCATAGCAGATACCTGAACCATAGATTTAATTAATAGAACAAAATTAATTGACCAAGTTAGTTAACTGACAAGAGGTAAACACAGCATTTTGGGTTCAGCCAGATGCTGTTTCAATGGAAGTCTATGAGAGCAGAAGGAGTGTTAGTTGTATTGGATTAACTACAATTTGTATTAGGGCTGCATGAAATATCAAAATAAAATCAATATCGCAATATAGCTTAGTGTTCATGATACGGTGTTCAGCATCTCATAGCAGCTCAGTTCATCTATGCTCTGAGACACTTTAAAAACTGTGTATGAGTGCTGTGCTTCACTTTAAAACTTGCAGAACTTCACTTTAAAACTTGCAGAACATATATTTATTTGCTGGGAACAAAAATAATAATAAAAAAACACCACAATAAATTCTTGTTGGTTAGGTTCATGGAAAAACTATATAAATACCCACATTTTTAAAGTTTAACCAAATACTTTTGCTGTAAATAGATGGTTCACACTCAAAATAATAATAATAATAACATCAGAGAAAAAAATTTTTTTTAAATTATTTTTAGATGCACTCCCCTACAAAATAACCTAAATCATTCTAGAATGACTAATTATTTTTAAATAGAGCAGTTCAAGTAATCTGTGATAATTTCCACAATTTATTGCGTAATGTTCAATAATGTAATTTTTCCAAAATTGTGCTCTTCAAACAGTGTATTTTGGGGCAAGCTTTGAAAGGTAATATATATGACTGACAGCATTTGAAATGCCGAACGCAGAGTGCTTCGAGGCAGAGATGTTATTAACACATTTAGGTTTTCATGCATATTTAATTTGTAAATATTGTAGAAACATTTCTGACCTTAATGAATTATTTTTAAGTATTTTGAAAAGCAGCGTTTTGGACGAATGTTTGATAAATTACATTTGGGTTTTCTTGAAAAGCACCAGTCGCTGCTATTTGTGTGTGTAAGTATTCTTGGAGGTGTAAATGTGTAGATTGATATAGTCTGCTACCAATCCAAAAATATCAGGGGGGTTATTGCTTATTGAGTACATGTGGTTTATAATCTAGCATATAGGCAATTTCAAAAATCATTATTTCTTAGGTTGAGATCTAAATTACACATTATTGATTGGTGTGCTAGTTCACACTGGAGGCATGTGAGAGAAAGAGAGGCAAAGAGTGTGAAATAAAGAGCAACAGAGAGAGGTATTTTAGATGTTTTGATTGAAGCTTAGCATTGTGAGTCAGAAAAGTGCCCCTCTTTCAGGTTGCATGTGATTGTATCTTTAGATGGTTAAGGTGATGGCATGTTATAGAAATGTGTATACCTGTTGGTGTCTTTACCACATGTGTGTCTTTGCGCACCATTCAATAGTAGCATTAAGTTGGCTTGACGTTTGATATTTGCAAAATGCTATTGATTTTGTGCATGATCCCATTCGGTTGTGAAATAAATGGGCATTATTACACATGACTTGACAGTTTGTTTTATTAAATATCAAAAATCTAAAAGGTGTGCATCATACCTAGCACCTCCATGAACACTTTACAGTTGGTTTTTGACTGTAAGTCATTCTCTTCAAATGCTATTGAGCTTTTATACGTGTATATCAAATATGTCATGTGTAAGTATAGAGACTGTCCCCACATTTGTTAATATCGAACATCCAACGTCAAGCCAGCTTTATGCCAGTCCATCACGGGTGTTCTGATATTACCGGTAATTTAGTTAGTTAGTTAGTCATTCGATCATCCTAATTATAATGTAAGAATCAACTATTGCTCATACGTGGGTTCAGAGATTTGAACAATTTTAATCGATAAAATGGATGGAAAAAAATCCCATAGACTTGAATGAATGACAAACCTGAGCCATTTCTGAGAATGAGACTATCATAGAGACTACCAGAGAGAGAGAGAGAGAGGCTGTTTTGATTTGGACCAGTTAGCAACGTGTGGCCTGTTGCAGAAACTGCTTAAGTTATCTTTTCTTTCTTTTTTAAGACTGGTTAAATTGGTAGATTGGTCTAATTTGAATCCAAAAAGTAAGACTGAATAGCCCTACAACTGCTACTGTAGTTGGTCACACTACTTCTTAAGTCTTAACTTAGCGGCTATGTTTATGCAACTGGCCTCAGAATATCTTAGCAACCACATAAAAATGGCATGGCATCGGTGCCCTGCACCCTAGCATCATGGCAG
This sequence comes from Rhinichthys osculus, assembly GCA_029959095.1. Taxonomy (NCBI): domain Eukaryota; kingdom Metazoa; phylum Chordata; class Actinopteri; order Cypriniformes; family Leuciscidae; genus Rhinichthys; species Rhinichthys osculus. The sequence continues at coordinate 19,131,091 of JARWKJ010000017.1, forward strand.
TGCATTTTGTGCAGGCAACCACCACTCGCATTTCCTTCATAAACTGTAAAAATCTAGTTGTATCTTGTTGTTTTCATCAGCAGGGTTATTATATGAGTAAAAACCAAGAGTCGAGAGCAATTACCCTATTAAAATGGCACACTCTAGAGCGATCGCCGCTTATACCTGACATTTTGCAGTCCACAGTGCCAGTCAATTTCCAGGTACAGATGCGAGCTTGCTTATACTCCTCAGGGCAAGATACCCATGTCAGCCTGGTTATGGCCACATGTCGCCTGTTTACACAAAGTCAGTCCCTTAGCAAATGGTGCTGGGAACACATGACATTTTGGACTCATTGTCCAGCTGATAGAAATTGTTAGAACAGAGCTGCATTACACTTCTGCCATTGAAAGCGCTGAGCTTGGTAAATACATACAGTGCTAACACTGCAGATTTCTACCTCATTGTCACATGTATTTTGGTTTCATTATTCTTGTTCAACTTCATGCTGCTCTGCGCAGACCAATTGGTGTCTGACTTGAAGCAATGCATGCCTGTTAGAAATTTTGTCCGGCTTGAGACAGCACCGACGCTGCGTCACTGTGACATATGGCATCAAAATACCGCAAGAGCGATTCGAGAGCTTACGGCTGACTCAGACGGTGCAGCTTCTCAAGAGCGGCTGCACGAGCTCTGATGACGACACAGCTGTTCCACGATCGGAAGCAGAAAGTGTCCGACTTCACGTCTCCGTTTTCAGCTTCTCCCCAACGGCAGCTCCGTTACATCGATTACATCCAGCCGCAGACTAAGTCGAACAGACTTATTGTGTTTCGGTTTGGTTTAGTTCTAGTTCCTGTTTCCTTTGTTCTCGTTTTCCTGCCACTGGTTGGTTTCCATGGTTTTTAATTAGTTCACACCTGTTCCCTGTTCTGTTGATTAGCTTCCCTTGTGAATATAAGCCCTTAATTTTCCTCAGTTCCTTGTCTAGTGTTAATGTTGTGTTTGAGTATGTAGTACTTGGGTTCCCTCTATGTTCATTAAAAGTCAGTTTAAAAGTCTTCCTGTTTGATCATTTGGATTGCTACAACTTAACATTTCTTTTGAATATACAGTATATGGGGTCTGCGGGTCTACATAGAGAGATTGAAATCTATATAGTGGCTATTGAACTGATATAAGTGTCTTTCACAATCTTTTGAGATGTCTAACATCCTTCAGAAATCTGGTTCATATTGATAAGCTGAGAGGAAATACCATCTGTATTTCCCAGGCAAAAGAACTGCTTGCCTTTGTCTTTTTGTTCCTTTTCTCATCGTGTTTTCCCTGCTCTTATCAAGTAGTTTGTCTCCCCGCAGACAGAGACATCTAATAACGTGATCATTTCTGCCGCAGCTGGTTGCCATAGCAACAGCTCCAGCAGTCCACACTCGATTCAGCACATAGGGCCCGAGAGGCAAGCGAGGAGACTACATGACAGACAGACCTGAGGAGAGAACCGCAAATCCCCACCCACATTATCCCCAAAGAACAGAAAAATGAATTTGAAGTGCTGCCGCAACCAGGTGCACTAAAAGACAAAGATTCGCACTCAGTGTCATACTGGGGTCTTAAATGAAAGCTTGTTGCAGTTGCCAGATCACCCAGTTGTCATGGAGAATCAGGTTGATCTGGACTTGTGCTGTTAACAGGGCCAAGTGTTTGTGTTTAGCCCCTGATATTGAACATGGACCAAAGCCAGCTGAACTCCCTTGACTGCACTGGTCAGTGATAGTGCAATTCAAAGACAAAAACACAAGAGCGGAGCAGGCGAATTTGTTGCTTGCGTTTTGCCCTGGCCTGTCTTCTGAGCACAACTTGTTCAGCACGCGCACCGCGTATCTCCTTCTCTTCGTCCTCACTCACCTTTCCCTCCATTTATCACTCCATTTTGGAAGGAGAGGGAATAAAGAACAAATAAAAATGTTTGCTGTTATGAAGCCGCTGTTTCTCTGTAAGTGCCCTGAAGGGAAAGCAGCAGGTTTGAGTCGTTTTTTTAGTAAAAAGGCACATTTTTTTAAAGACCTCATCAAATTTAAATAAGAATTTCGTGTCTGTTAACTTCTAGATAGTATATAGAGGTCATCTATATGCTAGTGCAGCCTGCAGGGATATTATTTCAAATATTTATTAGTAATTCAAATTTATTTTTGGCTATTTAAATAAAAGTGGCATGCCTAAATTTCCTGATTCAATAGGAAACACGTCAATGGCTAAGTTTACATGCAACCAAATAATCCTTTAGCAATCAGATTGACGACTCAGTCAGGGGTTCATGTAAAGGGCTTCATGTAAACACCTTAATCGATCCGATTGTGGTCGACGCGAATAAAATTTTAATCCGATCGAAAGGGAGGTTTATTCCTTTTCTAATCCAATCGGGAGAGTATGTAAACATTTAATCGGATCGAAAGCCGAAACTTGAAAGGACTGGGCATGTGCAATGATGTAGAAATGGCGTAAAGATGCATGACGCGTGGAATGAGCTGCAGTTGTTTTTAAATATAATGTCATAAATGGCTGTTGTGTTCTAAAATTCCCCTACCACTCATTGGCTGTGAAGTGGAACAGAACTACAACCCATCAGTCCTCACTTCATACTCTCATCCACAGACACTTTGTTTTGGGTGCAGGAATGGGGCGTTTTTACAAATATAAGCAGCATGGCACAACCGTTCAACCAGATGACTTTATTTAGCGTTCATGCAAACACTACAGTCAGATTCGTCAATCAGTATTAATTCATTCTGATTGAAACAAAAAAGTGTGCATGTAAACATAGCCACTGTGAAAAAGAAACCCATGCTCATCAAGTGATTTGTTTTTATGCGTTTTTCTTTAAAAAAAAAAAAAAAGGGGCAATTAAAGTGCTTGAGGGGAAAAATCCAAGACAAAAACTTTTTTAGAGAAGTTTATTAAAAAAAGTGAGCAGGCAAAAAAAAAAAAAAAAATCTTTCAGCATATGGCCATCAGTGGGCTTATCTTCTCAACAAACAAGGTAAAATCTGGTCCCCTCTGAGATATCTGTCATGTCTCTCCTGAGACTTCTGAAGACAAACATGTGGCGTTTCCTCAAGGGCAAAACTGGACAGTTGATTCTCACAGGAAAAGTACCTGGTGTTAATTCCTGTGGATCTCACCACTCCTCATTTGTTAAAAACGCCAGGGTGTTAATTCATTAAACACAGAGACTGTTAATTTGCCCAGTACCAGCTGCTGGAGAACCACAAGGTCAGAAACGCTCTTTCCAACACAAGTCCTTGAATGTTGACACTTGTATTAGACTTGGGTTGAAAAGTGGCATAGAATAGAATATAATTTTCCTTTAAAAATGGTTACACAAACCATACTTGCCTCCTCCTTGCCATGCTATCAGTGTGGTCAGGTGTAACCTATTATCTAAGCCCTGAAGCAGCGCATGGCATGTTGACCCACCAAGTGTTGACACATCCATCATGGCAACACTCATAAATGTCACAGACTAATTTTTCAAGGGTAGGCCGTTCCATATGCCTGGGATAGGAGTTGTTCTGTGGTGACCTCCAGAGGGAATGAGGTCTTAAAAGAATAGCTGTGCTACTGAAGACCAAGACATCTCATCTCAGAACTCATTCATCACAGTAGTTTAATACCATGGAAAATGAAAACAGAAATTGGAAAATGCACCAATGTTAAAATAGCTAAATGTGCATATCTGTCACCACGGTGGGGGGTCATTTATCTAACCTCACTCGAAAACAGTTTGGAATTATTGTTAACTAAAGCTCTTAAAATCATTTTGGTTAATTGAAAAAAATTATGAAATAAAATAAAATGTAGACAAAAACATATAACTGATAAGTTTAAGTACTAAAATTACAACAACAACAAAAAGGAAATCTAAAATAAAGTTTAAAAATAAAAACTAATTAAAAAATGTAATAAATACTGTTAATAGTATTTAAATAATATTAAAATAACACACATCACCTGCATCCTTCCTATTACATTAAAGCAGTCATGCTGTACTTTTTTTAAATCTTTTAATGTTCCTTTAGGTTCACTCATTATGATAGTTTTTTTCTCAAAATATATTTGCAAAGTATGATTATTTTGTGAATATTGGCAACACAAAGATATTGCATGGCTTCTCAGGAACTGGAATATACTGCATTAGTCAAGGTGAATTTTTTATAGTACTATAAAAAGGGACTTGAGGGAGATGTTCATTTTTGATTTTGACTCAACTAATTATTTCACTTTCAACTATTCCATCAGTGGGACATTGATTACATCTTTGCTTACTCAGTCACAGTACTTGGCATTGTAATGGCACTGGATCACAGCTCCCCAGGTATGTTTTGTGCTGTTCTCTTGAATTGTCCTCATTGTTGTTTCATGTCTCTGCTATCGCACTCCGAATCCTCTAATGCAACATATGTGGGCGGTGTTGCATTGCTAAATGTTGTTGGCACATATAAAATGTGATCTATAAAGCAAATCTTTCAACATTGGCCCACCTTGTTGTGAGTCCTGTGAGCTGTGTCCATAGCAGAATGTGGATGGGTCATTCTCCATCTGTTGAGTGCAATAGGACTTTTTTTTACTCCTGTATTATATTGTTATGAGACAGGGATATGGATATAAAGAATGAAGGGTAGCTTTTTGAATAAATGTTGAACAGGATTTTAGACAACATTGTGTGTTACTGTGAATTCTGAACATTTCCATTGTGTGTGTGGCTGTTTGGATAAGTGTTTGCTGCAGCTGCAGTTTGGATGTGAATATGGGCTCTTGGAAGCGCGCTAGTCTCCTCCTCTGGGGCTAAATGTGCGCTGACTCCTGACTGCAGACAATCAGGCTAGAGAGAGAATGCCACGCAATACAGATCAGCCAATCAATGAGGCAAATTTTCCTAAACCTTTGTGTCCTGTATTCATTATCATTCATTTGCAGCCGCTGGACTGGCATTAGTACAAACTGCCATCACTACATCAGAACACACTCATTCTTTGTGGTGAGGAAGATGCCATTATTTCTGAGGAGACACTGCCCCCTGGTGTTGGGAAAAAAAAGTAAATCACTGCAGCAACAGATGCCATTGAACAGACTGGGACCATTCCGAGTTATTTATAGTGTGTTACACAGATCTCAGTGGCTCAATTAATGTGTAAGAATGAAGCAATCTGCCATTCAATTTCAATTCATAACACAGTCCATTTCTGTAATGCGACACACAATAAAATTGTGCATAATCATGCATACATTTAGGCCAGTAGTAAATGTCCAGGCATCGAGTGCAGAACTTCAGTTATCAAAAGAAGCTTCATATTTGTCTTACTTTAGCCGACTTTAGTTAGAGGAACTTTTCTGTTTATGGTTGACTATAGTGGATTTTATGGGTCTCTTACTTTTGCCTCTTTTTAAAAAGTGCAGAAATTGCCTGAATTTTCTCATTTTGAGCTTCTCCCTCCACACTTCATACTATATAAGTTAAAACCAGTAAAATTCAGCTTTGCACATATTCAAGAAAATCATATTTTCAATCAATTTTTATATTATTATGCATTGTCAAAGTTTTTATTTTATTTTTATAAATTACTATTTTCAATACTGCTGTCATCAAGCATTTGGAATTACAATTTATTTATATATATATATATATATATATAGTTCTCAAACTTCTTGACCTGTAGGTCCCCGTTGTCCAAGACAGTATTCAATATTCAATCCATTATTGGATATTTATAGGATATATAATATTTTCTGTATTTCTGTTGTAATTCTGACAAAGTTGCTTGTTTTTATTAACAGAAACTGGGAGTTTTGATATATTAAATTAGTTAACCATGATTCCTTTTGTGACTGAGATTTCAAGAACCTCAATAAGAACAAAATTATAAATTATTACAAGGTAGTGATTTATAATAATTTAGAAACAAAACTGTTTTCATAAGTTCAAAGTTAATTAACTGCTAGGTAACTAACAAGTCAAATTGTTTTCCAAAATGCCAAAAAAAATACCATCACAAACAATATCAGAAATTCACACCATCACACTTCCAGACAAAATCATCTTGAAATAGGTTTTGGCCTAATATGTGATGGTATGGATTCTTCATGACCTTTATTACAGGATTAATGCTGTAACATAGACATCATTTGAAGTAATCTGAAAAGTGCCTCCAAATAAAGAATCATCCATATGTGTGTCTGTTTTCTTGCTGTGTCCAGAATCTTAGAGCTTCAGCAGAATGGGGACATGGACATCTTGAAGCTGAAGTGGTGGCCACGGGATAGTCCGTGTGACCTGTACTCTCCTGTGGGCACTCGGAAGAGTGCCAGCGCCTTGGACATCCACAGTTTTGCTGGGGTCTTCTTTGTTCTAGCAGCTGGTGTAGTGCTCTCCTGTCTTATTGCCACGGTGGAAACCTGGTGGACGCGAAGGAAAGGCTCCAGAGTCCCATCGAAGGAGGTAAGAGTCTTAAACCCTTATGAATAGGGATGAGGTTGATAATTAGCTTATCATAAACAGAAGAGTGTGGAACATGTTTAAATACAATAACTATGGAGATTGTCCAACTGCCCAAGACCAGATGGGATCCAATATAGTTACAGAACTTCAAGTTCAATAACATCGCTCCTAAATTTCCCCTCAAAAGGGATGGTTAATCTTAAAATCAAATGAAGTCATCATTTACTCACCCTGGTGTTGTTCTAATGCAGTATGCCATTCTTTGTTTTTTTGAACCACAAAAAGATAAATTTAAAAAAGTCAAGCGTGCACTTGTCTGTATAATGGCAGTGAATAGCGATCAGTATACTATCAAGCTTTAAAAAAAGATGCAAAAATATCACAGAATGTCATTACAGTCAGAATGGCATTCGACAGATGTGAATGCGATAACTTTTTGTTGCGGCAAACACAGCAGATAAATTAACATGAGAGAAGAAAGTATATTGTATTTAATTTCATGTTTGTATTAATTTTGATTTCTCACAACTTGAGTGCTTTTTCTGGGCGAGTCGGATTGAACTGCAGTGCTAATAGAGTCACATTGAACTCACAGTAGAGCACTGAAGACCAATGGCCAAGGAAAGGATTTCCATTAAATAATACATAAAATTTCGGTTTGTTTTTCATCGAACCCTATTGTATGCCCCCAGAACACTTGTAATTTATGACACGTGTCACATGGGATACTTTTGCATTTTTTGCAAGCTTGATGATGGTCGCCATTCACTGCCATTATATGGATAAGCACGAGCAGGACATTTTTTTAACACCAGTAGAGTAAATAATGACTTACTTTTCATTTAGGGTGAACTTTCAATGCAGGACAGCAAAAATTTAAAGAATGTAAAAATGGCCGGTAAGAAAGTCATATGACGTTACAAGATTATGTCCTGTTAACTGCTGTTTTTACCAGATATTTGGTGGAATTTAAAAAAAATATATTATATTAAATGGTACTGAAGCATAACATTTAAATTAAATTATATAAATTCAATTAATATAAAATAATAATATGAGTATTCATTAAAAATTTGATTAAATAACCTTGTAGCTATACTGAGTTTTTGATAATACAATGGCTTTTATACTTCACAAATGAAATGATTTTCTCTTGTATTTGCAACGTGATGGTCGCAAATCAAAAGATGATAATTAATAATAATTATTAAGATTTTATTAAGATATTTTCGCTTTTGAAGTTGTTGTATTTAAGCCGTAATACACCCCTGTGACCTCAAATCATTCTGTAATAATGAAACAAGTTGCAATATTGCCCGGCAACCGTAACCGATTTGTACCTAACAAACACCCCTTAATAACACAATTCTTCTGGACCTCTGGACACGTCGCACTGCATTTTGCTTGTTCGACGCTTTCTACTGTAAATAACATAAATCCTGTGGACTTATCTGCCATGGAACAAACAGTTAAGCAGAATCAATACCGGTCGTATGCCATCAAAGCCTTGGAAGGATATTAGTAACATTAACAAAAAAAGACAAGAGATTAAAATGAGAAATAGTCAGCATTACAGTAGACAAAGCACTTTTTCTTCAAATAATTAGTTTCTGATAGCGCACTTAAACCTCTCCAAAAAGAACACAATGTTGTTCAATTGCCTGCCAAGCACATTAACTGTAATAGAGCTGTTGAGAAAAAAATAACAAATTAACAGGTGCTAAAAAATATATGTGCTGATAAAAGCTGCATATATCTAGATAATTACTTTAAGACAAGGCTCTAATTTTTCTTTGATATCCCATAGCTAATTTCATGAAGATCAGTTTAGATGAATGTGTTTGCACATATTGTTTTTCTTTGTTTTCTTGTTCTTACAACTGTTTGCCTATTGTTGGAATCCAGTTAACATTAATCACCAAATAAACCCATTGCTTGCATTTCACATGACAACACTTCAATGTAACACAGACGTAGCAGTGACAGCACATTCATATGGCTGTGAATGAACCTTTGTGATGTTGCTCTTGACGCATTTCTTTGATTTGATGAGTTTGTGGCTCCTTGTTATCTTCTGCAGCTGTCATATTGTGGGTGTTCTTTTTCCTGATATGACATCCCCATCTCCCGCATTACTCCTATTGAGTCCCATCACCCACCCCCCGACATACACACCTGACCTCTCCTCACACCCCTCGGGTCTGAGTCATCAGACTCTCCACAGGCCAAAAAACACAGCATTTCATCTCTAGCGTTCCACCTGAAAAACAAAGTAGTGCTTTTGATCAGCGGTCAGGGGCTTTTTCTTGTCTTCCGTCCTCCCGCCATGAAGCAGCTTTTATCTGTCAGGGGCAGCAGCAGCAGGGCACTCATGACCCCACAGAGAAGAGCGGCTCTCCTGAATCCCTGCCCCTCTGAAGGCCATCGTCCACTCCACTGCTCGCCATAATGTTCAGACATTTATATGGACAAATTATGTTCCTTGCAGAAATGGCAGATGAGCTTCAACCTGTTAGTTTTTTTATTGCAGCATGCCACAATTAGCATATTTAAGTCATATAAAGCTGAATGGCTCATTTGTACTTGTTTATAAGCAAGGTCCAAAGTAACTGAATTAAAATGTCCCGGGAACTTTATTGGGAACTGTGACATTACATGGTTTGAATTGGATTTTAATAACGATAGTCTGACCTCACTATGTGAGGGATTTAAAGCACAGACAAACTATCTACTAACTAAAGAAATCAACTGTCTTGGCATTTTTTCGCACATGAATAATGTATTTGTCAGGGCTTTATTTAAGATGTCTTAAGTGTTTTTCCTCTTATTAAATAATACATAAAGTCTCAGGTCGTAAGATTTTTAAAACGTTTTTGAAAGAAGTCTCTTATGCTCACTGATGCTGCATGTTTGATCACAAAATACAGTAAAAACAGTAATATTGTGAAATATATAAACACAATATAAAATAACTGTTTTCTATTTTAATATATTTTAAAATGTAATTTATTCCTTTAATGGCAGAGCTGAATTTTCAGCATCATTACTCCAGTCTTCAGTGTCACATGATCCTTCAGAAATCATTCTAATATGCTACTTTGGTGCTCTCTCTCTCTATATATATATATATATATATATTATATATTTTTTTTTATTTTTTTTTATCAATGTTAAATGTAAAAACATTATACATGTTTTTCAGGATTCTTTGAAAGGAACAGAAGTTTGAAATAGAAATATTTTGCTACGTAATAAATGTTGACTCACTTTTGAAGTTTCATGCGTCTTAATAAAAGCTGAATAAAAGTATTAATTTCTTTCAAAAAAATCTTACTGACCTCAAACTTTTGAACGGTACTATATATTATATATATATAAATAATATTTGTTTTGTATGATGCTGCACTGTACATTGCACTTTGTCACAAATACGCATTGTCATATTACAAATATATAATTAATAAAAGTAATTCAAATATAAAAAGCAATACAATCTCATTTTAGCTGATAAATTCACCTACCATTGGCCTCAAAGTTAACATTGGACCTTCTACTATATATAAGCATGCTAAGTCATTAGTTCTAGCTAATGTAGTGGTGTAGTTGAAGATGTAACACTGAGCACAGAGATGAGGGTGGAGCGCTTTGGCAGTCACTCTTGAACCCCGCTCCTTTCTGCCCCAGTGGTTGGATCATGCTGATTTGGGCTCATTCCTCAAGGCACTCTTCCAGACGGTTCCATCAGAGTAGAAGCTTGGCAGAGCTTTGCACAAATATTCACACGCACACATTTTAACACACACACGGTTCAGTGAGCGAGACGTGTTAATGCCAAAAGCGACCAAGACAAGACAAACGCTAAAAATTAGCACATGTCACACTCATCTCACAGATGTTTTTGGTTTTACAATTTAAAGCTCTTTGGTTTATAGCAGAGTTAATTTAAGACTTCTTTACTGCAAAATTATCGTATTTTTGACTTGTTTTCCAGTCAAATTATTTACGCTTTCAGAGAATAATTTAACGAGTTAAGTTTATTTTTTATCACCCCCTTTAGCAAATTGTTGTTTTATGCATAACTTAATTTAGAGAGATTTATAACAAAAAAAAACTATTTGTGGTAATAAAAATAAACTTACATTTGAAATACTAAATTAAATTAATAAATTAATTATAAATAAATAAATAAAAATAATTAAAATGATCTTGTTTTAAGGATATTTGGATCATTTTTGAACGAGGCAAAAATACTGAACAAGATAATGATTTTTGCAGTATTTGTTGTCATTTTGTCTTTCCTAAATGCCTTTTTGGCTCATCCTAAAAACCATTCTTCCATCTTTCAGCATGATGCAACTTTCTTTTTGGTGTGTCCCAGTGCTGTCTTGGTACATCCTTAAATCTTCCTAACTGCTTCCTCTTTTCTTTGCGATATTTCTTGGCACCTGGCTAACAGAGTTCTTTGCACATCAGAACAATAGAATGACTTTGTGTCTGTGTCTGACACACACACATACACACATGCATGCATACACACACCAACACACACATTGCATATGCCATGGTGTTAGTTTGTCCCTGTTTCCTCTCTCTGTTTCTCTGTGATCTCGCCGACACGGCTCCTTCTGTGGTGTCGCAATTGGTCAGAAATGATTCGATATGACAAGTCGTCAAAACGAGTTCCACCTCGTAGTGATGAATAACCGTTTTCCACCCAAGTCAAAATGTTTTTATAGCGCACCACCTGCCAATCCAGAGAGAACGAGCAGGCGGTCCAGAGAACTGGAGGTTTTGCTTTATGAATAAGCCATTTCACATGCCAAGCTTTGTGTTTTAATCATTCCTGAAAAACCAAATGATGAAAAGTTCTTCACCTCAGATGTCTGCTGTGTCATTGATATTGTGGCTGTCTGGAGTCCTGCGGTGCCTCTACATTTCTAGGCCGCGGTATGAGGTCTGCATTCAAATAACCAACTGTTTTTCAGTCTTAGAAGAAAGAAAAAAGAAAAAAATATATATTTGTATTCCTATTATGTTCAGAGGGGCTATAGTAGTTGTAGGTATTTGAAAGTCATACCTCATGTGGCCGCATAATTAATAGAGGCCGCCGAACTCCAAACAGCGATCTGTGTCAGTCATTACTCTGAAAATGTTTGGTTATTTTTCAGAAAAGACCAAAACAATCATGTTATTCTGCTGTCAAAGCCTGAAACAACTTTTATTTTGTTGATTTTGTTTTATAGATAAGTACTCTGTGTTGAGGGGTGGGAGAGAAATGCAAAATGCCATTTTTACCATCTCACACTTCCAGGTATCTGGCTCCTTGGACATAAAAAAAAAAGAAAGAAAAAAAAACATCTGTGTGCTGACTGTTTGTTTGTTGTCTTTTTCTATTCATTCCCCCACCTCTCTGAAAACAACCTCTTTCCCATCCTCTCATCTGCCTGCTTCATCTGTTGGGTCATGTCCTTTCACGCACGCACACAGACACAAGCAGACGGACCGTCTGTGAGGCAAGACGAGCCGTGTCATGAGCCGCAGACTGACATCATGCTCACGCTCAGGCCTTCCTCCAATCATTTGTCACCTGCATGCTGCGCCACACCCCTCGACTCCAAGCTGAGGCACACGTTCGCCATCCCGTCGCGAACTGTCTTCTGCCAGCACTGAGCTACACTCTTTCCACACTTCTCCAAGCCTCGAGCCCACGTAGGTTATGAAATGCGCAAAGATAAATTTTGTACGGACTTAAGCAATCGCACATTTGCTGCTGGAAGAGAATCCACTTGGGTGCTACAAGGAAGGCCATTACCATTTATTTCCCGAAATGCAATAAAACGGGCTGTTTTCAATACCAATCTTTTTCAAGCCCACAGAGATCAATCCATTAGTGCCAAGCTACATAGTGACTAGACAAAATTGGCTAAAAGAATACAAAAACAGTCACAGTGCAAACGTGACAGGAAGTTATTTGAGCTGCGTAGCTTACAAGGGGAGCAGCCCAGCAGGCTGGCGTTCGCTAAACACACATGGAGACTAAGTGACTAATTCAGTATTTATTCTCTATACAATTATTGCAAGACATAAAATGATGTTTAAAGCAGTGGTTCTCAATCAGGGGGCCTGAAGCAAAAAAACTGTCTTAATAAATGTATGTAAGAAATATATATAATATTAGCCATTGCATCAGGTAAGATGTTAGTTTTTTTTAAGCAGTGGTCCTCAATCAGGTGGCCTGGGGCCCACTAGGGGGCCTCAGCAAACTTCTAATGGCTTAATTTATAAAATATAACAATGCAATAATATGTGTGTGCTTTAAACTCTGGATTAATAAGTAAATCTTAATAAATAATAATAATTAAAAATATTAAGATAAGATACATAAATTAAGATTTATGAAGTTGCTGTGGACCATATATATTAATGCACCAACTACAACAAAATCTTCATCATTAATAATTAATGTATTGACAGTCCTAATTTCTGCTTGAAAACAAGCACATTTTTATTTTAAAGGAAGTACAAAAGTAATATCCTGTGTTTGGGGGTACTTAGACTGTAAAAGTTTGATTTCGGTTAGATTAGAGCAAAATATGTCTTTTTAAATTGTACAGTAACCACTTTAGTCTGACCGAATCATACTCATCTGGCTTTTGTGAAGTCGGACCAACAGACCTAGATAATGTGATTGTAGCTCGGCTACATGTTATAGATACCTATTGGCCTTTGCGTTGTGCACATGCTCCGGACGACAAAGATGATGTGCATATGTATATAATTCTTCAGATTGAGATTCAATTACACATTCTGTCATGCATACTTGGACAGATGCAGACTGTAGCTCCATTATAACTGTTAAGAACCACTGGTTTAAAGATTTCAGTGTTACATCAATATGGAAAAAAAATTTGCAAAACTTCTACCTATAGGGGTTCAAAAGTTTGGGCCGTACCCTCAAAGTACCTTATTTACTCATAAAAGTTCAAAGTAGTAGTGGTAATGTAATCCAATTTCAAAACGGTTTTCCCTGGATGAATTTTGAGTATTTAAGCTTTCAAATGACACCTAATTTATGATGAATAGTAAAATACGTGTTAGGGAAAATAGGCGATAAAAAAAGTGGACCAAGTGTCCCACTACCGGGACACTGACAGTTTACAGGCTATAGATAGGCCTACATATTACTACTCTAAGGTACTAAACTGCTCATTTTAGGGCTTGATAAGACACCAAGTTGTCCCTTTAAGGGTGTTGCAGTGACAAGCTGTTGTATCCCTAAAGATAAAATTTTTGCACAAAAAAAAATTCTGACAGTGAATACATCTCAAGATAGAATGCATAGGTTTAGACTCATAATTCAATCTCACCTTGCCCCAAAAAGAAAAGTGTAAGGGTATTTATTATCTTCAAAACACACCAAAGTATTTTGAGAAGCACAAGGTCCCTGTTTAGGTCAACAAAACACCACATGTAACAGCCTTCACACATTCCTCTTCCCTTTACACTTTCACCCCTATTATACCGCCTTCCTCCACCGTGGTGGTAGGACAGGTACCCACGAACTGCCCCCCTGACCTCCCGCCCCCCTCGGCCCGACCAGGTTCCCCCACCACCCCTCTTTACTCAGGGCCACGCTGCCTGCCGCTGGTGGCTGGAATCAACTAAGTGCTTTATGCTGGTCCAAACCATTGGCCATATTATCTCTGAGCTCCCTGCAGCCACAATGTCAGCCCACGTCACCTCGTGAGTTCTCTAAAGCAATCTACATATTTTATAGTAGTTATGTTAGTTAAACTTATTATATACTAGATAAGCTACAGTTTTGTCACAATCATGGTTTCAGATGGCTTGAAAGTGGAAAGGTTTTGTAGACTGTATCTACATATCCAAAGATCCATCTGTCACACGACGTTAGTGTTGATGATAGTCCAAGGACAGTTCTAGTTAAAGGGATACTCCACCCAAAAATTACAATTCTGTCATCATTTACTCACCCTCAAGTTGTTGCAAACCTGTATGAGTTTCTTTCTTCTGCTGAACACAAAGGAAGATATTTTGAAGAACGATTGGAACCAAACAGTTGTTTGGCACCATTGACTTCCATAGTAGAAAAAAATATACTATGGAAGTCAATGGTGCCAAAGTTCCAATCGTTCTTCAAAATATCTTCTGACAGAATTTTAATTTTTGGGTGGAGTATCCCTTTAAGACATCAGTATGCTCAGTATGTTTCCCTTTTTATCCCCCCCTTCTCTGTCTTGCTTTCCATGCAAACTCTAAAACCTCATTGGGCCTCTAATTCTACATCAATATCCGCCCTCAACCTTCTTCCAAATTTTCTTTTTCCCCAACTGCATCCGAAACTCTTTCTTCACATCTCGTTTGCTCACCAACTCCCTTCCTCCTTCACCGCCCCTATCCGTTTCCCTGTTAACCACCTTGCGCTGTCCCGCTTCACTAAACCATCCCACTCTCTATCTGCTCTTATGAATACACACCCCTTCACTTCACTTTACACCTCTTTTCTCTTCTGATCCTATAACAACCTTCGCTCCTCCTCCTGTTCTTCTCTCCTTCCTTATTTCCCCCACTCCGCTCCCGTTCTCCCCTCCTCTAGGACGATAAGGAGATCGACCTGGAGCACCTTCATCACCGGGTTAACAGCTTGTGCACGGACGATGAGAGCCCCCACAAACAGTTCTCCACCTCCTCCATCGACCTGACGCCCCTGGACATGGACTCCCTCCCGGCCGCCCGGCAGGCCCTGGAGCAGATCAGCGACTTCCGCAACACGCACATCACCACCACCACCTTCATCCCCGAGCAGATCCAGACTCTCAGCCGCAGCCTGTCGGCCAAAGCCGCAGCCGGCTTCGCCTTTGGGGCCGTACAGGACCACCGGACTGGGGGGCCCTTCCGGCAGCGAGCCCCCAACGGCGGCTTCTTTCGCAGCCCCGTCAAGACAATGTCCAGCATCCCGTATCAGCCCACCCCGGCCCCCAACTTTAGCTACGGCAACGACCCGGACAGGGGCACCTCCATATAGACTGCAGGAGTTCCTGTGCCTGCGAGTTCGAAACAAAAAAAGAGATCTATGTAAATACAAATGTTCCTTTTTGGTTGTCGTTTTCTCTTGACTTTTGCTCTTAGCGATGGAGCTTGCTTGTCCCGACCGAACTCGTCAACAGGACGAGGATGGAATAAAATGATCATTATTGTCATTGTGTTTTGTCGGGAGATTTTCTCTGTGAACTAAATGAATTTGCCTTTTGTTTGCCACATTCAATTTTGTGGGGAGAGAAAAAAAAAGAGACTATCAAATGTTGCAATGATGGTATGTTTACCTTTTTGTTTTGGGTTGTTTTTTTTTTCCGTTTTTTTTTTTTCTTTTCGAAAAAAGACTCTGCCTAGTGTTTCCCAGATCTGCAATAACTCAGTTTAGAAGAATCTTGTCAACTCGTCGACTGAATTGTGCTTCATCTCAGCGCTCTGTTAATGTTCAGTGCTCCCTCTAGCTGAAGCGTTCGACAAGGCGCTGCTAAACTGAGAGAAAATAACCTGCTTTTCTCGGAAGCCTCACAGTGAGTGACTGTGTTTCTAAGGACCTCTCATCCTCTCTGCCTTCTCCCTGAAGTCGAGATCTACTTTGAGTCTTTAAACGGACACTCTGTGGAAAAGACTCGATTGAACTTGAATTAAAAAATAATAAACATTATATCATTGGGAGGGATGAAACAAATGCTACTAAATGTCTCTTACTGACTTTAAGAATAACAAATCTTTAATGCGTGGAATGTGTCTGGTCAGAGAGTTTTAACAAAATAAATGTTCAGAGCTGTCTGTAGTTTTAGTTTTCTCTTTTTTTATGATTAGTTTTGAGATTGCTTCAGTGCCATCATCTTTCATTGCATTGATTTGCACCATTAAACCATTAAGAGTTTGTATTCACTTCTGTAGCCGTACTCCAGGATTCGACAAAAACATTCTGTAGATTAGCTTCATTGTATTATATGCCACAATCTCGCGGCTGTGCGTCATCGATTTTGGAAATCAAAGAGCGAGAGAGTTTTTAAAAGGAATTCTTAACACGAGCCTTTTTTACTTTTCAAGGGTCAGTCCTCAACCTATTACTACGCCATTTGAAGGGGTTATTTGAAATATCTTTCTATTTCATTTCGTAAATGTTAAGGGGTAATATTTATCTAACTTTTTTTTAAAGTGCTAATTGTTTAAACAAGGCCATTGAGGTGTGGTAAGTTTTAAAGAAAAAATACACCTTTTGAGGACAAAAAAACAAACCAATCCTTTTCACTAACATAAACTGTATTAATATTTACTAATGTTAGTTGTTTAGAATGAGCTTTCAGTTTGTTATCCTCTGACTAATTCGCAAATGTTGTGTATAGGAAACGGCAACAGTGTTTTGACGCAAGCATTCTAGATGTACTTTTCTTAAGATATGATTAATGAAAGACTATAGGAGCAATTTTATTTAGTATCAGTTTAAAGATTTTTATTTAGAGTAAATGAAGAGACATTAAAGTGTATATTTTACATGCAGATACTTTTTTGGTTGGATTTAAAGAAGATATAGAGTATAATATCTGAGTCTGTAAAGCTCAGTTAGCCACTATCACATTACAAGGAGTTCTCCACGGTTTCTCTAGCGGGAAGACATTCTCATTCGACTTCATTCCATGTTGATTTCCGAATCTTTCAAAAGGAGGCAAGGTTTTTTTCCCCCGTAAAAGAAGCATGCGAAACCTGCCATGCCTGTAACATTTTTAATTTCATACATAGAATTGTACAGGATTACATCATTTTCAACTGATTATAATGTACAGTATTTAATATAGGCCTATTTTGTTGTATGTGTTGCATATTATTCAAATGGAACAAACTGAGGCCTCTGTTACAAGTGGCAAAGCTTTCTGTGTATAATTTGTCTAATAAACATGTTTTCTACAGTGGTTTTTGTTGTGTTGTCTGTATCGTCAGAAATGTCTCGAAATGCTGTATGTGAAGAGTAACGCTGTTCTACTTTATCCCTTCCACCTCAGGATGAGCTGATGCTTTGAACACAATGAAGGATGTGGTCAAAGGTTAGCCACATTTGGCTTTTGACTTTGTGAACCAGATTCATGCACTACAGGTCAAAGTGAAAGGCACCACAGCGTTTCAAGTCATGCTCTAGTGCTTGGAGAGTTTGTCGCCACAAGTCTGACCCTGAACCTGTCATCATGTTCCAGATAGGCCAAGTTCTTGTATGCGGTTCTGTTTGTGTTATTATTTATTTGTATGTATTGTTTAATGTTACACTTTTTACCAAACACCCTGATGCACCAACATGGTCTTTTTTCATCTTGTGATGATAAAAAGTGTTACACATACAGTGCATAGCATAGCACCTGTGAAGGCTGGCATGCAGTTGAGATCTGTAGCTCATGTACAAGGAGTGATGTGCAATTCCAGACATTTTATGCTGCATGTACGCTGTAAAAAAAAAAGAAAGAAAAGAAAAGTTGCTGCCTTCAATTTTTAAGTACAATCAACTTGGATGTTTAAGTCATTTCAACTTAAATTATATTTAACTGACTTGAGTTTAATCTTGTGTAATTAATAAATAAAAAGAAATGTCTTAACTTATTTTAAAGCAATGTAAAAACATGTTGTCAATTTATTGATCATTTGATTGTTTACAGTGTAGGCCAATGGGAAAAAGAGGATAGCTTGTGGTAAATCAAATTAGAGAATTACATTGGACAGGCTTTCACTCAAATTCAAGGTGTCGAATGTTTTATTGTATGACGAACTGTAGTAAAACGGCTGTTTGTATTTTGATAATTGAGGTGAAATTCATCTTCAAATTCATTCTCAAAAAAATGACCACTAGGGTAAATGCATTGCATGTCCACTAGATGTCGCCTTTGATGCCTTTTCAGTAGATTTTTAAAAAGATGCATATAAGTGTGCACCTGTTCTGATAGGCTATTTAGAAAATCAGAAGTCTTATTTGTTTCATGTATTATGGAAAACACTTAAAAATGAAGCGCTTGTGGATTCAGTTTCACACTTTGAAATGTGGCATCAGGGGGGTTAATTACTGAATGAAAGTCCCTTAAAGTCTGAATTTAATCCAAATTATTACATTTTATCTATGTAAATGTATTTGTTAGATATATAAGAAATAATTATTTTATTTGTTACATGTTTCAAACAATTACTTTAGTAGCTTGCTGTGGCTGAAATTAATTTTTTAATAATAATTATTATTATTATTCGAGTTGGAACCCTATGATGTCTTTTATCGACTTTTATCAAGCACGCGATATCTCTGGGTTTCCCGGGAGACAGGAATGAAGAAAGCAGCACGCAGACTCGATCGCGGTGGAAGCCCCCATCGAGACACATTTTGTGCCCTTTTTCCAAAGAGTTCTTCAGGCGTGTCGAATGGAACATTGAGTCGCTATTGTCCTTGGGACACTTTAATAATCGACGGCAGCAATCCCAACCTGTTGTTTGCTTTAGGACCTATTCCAAGGCACACAAGCCGCCTGGATGAGGCTCCAGTTGGGGTGAGCTCAGGCGCCAGTCCGCAAGCCTCTGCACTCTATGAATTCATGAATAAATGTAAAAAGATGAATGTGGACTTTTTAATGCCAGAAAACCGGAATTAAGGTCATGTGCATCACTGCGTTACATATGTTTCGGTGACTAACCAGGGAACGCAGCTGTAGCCATGTCACAAAGTTTGTTTAACAATGCACGGTTTTCTCTCTGCACATTTATCCACGTTATATAGTTTCACTCCTGATAATGCCTTTTCTTAGTTTCACGATATTTAGGCATTATTCCATTATTTTATTATTGGCTTTTAGAGGCCTAGCTACTTTATTTTTTAAAGTAGCCTACAATAATTAAAATGTCATCTATAATTAAACAAAAATTACCTAATTAGTTGCCTATATTATTATTATTGTTATTAATATTGCTGCCCCTTCTGCGCTTGCTCTCTTTCTAAAGCTCGTGACAGCAAGGGACTGTCGCGCCTCCAGATCAAGTTTCTGATATTTGGGAAGCTCTTTTGCTAAAAGGGCGTTCCTTAAATCGGATCAAAAGGTTTTGAACTTGTTCAAAAAAGAAACGAAACTCAAGCTGGTATGACACTCATTGCTTGAATGTCTTATGTGCACCAATAGAACGAATTATTGCACTTTATTTAATGTTTATGTTGCATAACTGCTTTGTGCATAACTAAGAGAAGTAGCACACAGGTAGCCTAGTATATTTATTATTTATTAATTTATATAATTATTAGGCTATAAGCACGATTAGCCTATTATCTATTATTTGGTAAACTAAATAAATAAGCCTAATTTAATTAGAAAAACTTTTGTAAATAACCTTCTAATAGGCCTATAGCTTATTACATTTCATTGACTAAAAGATGCAAAATACAAAATGATGCATGTTTCTTTCATTAATTTGCATGAAGACAGAGCAGATGTCTGTCAAAGCTATAGCCTTGCGGTCATCGGGTTTATTTTCTTATTGAGGTTTGGGCCTAATTTAAGAAAACGTGACTAAATTCAGTTGAATTTAATAAATCAAGCTAGTTTCAAAGCACGGTGTCGTCAGATATTTTTGATAACCCCTTTCTCTGCATTTCATACTGTCGAGAAAACATTTTTCTTGTTTTTTGTTTGTATTAAACTAAGGCCTATGCTACTAGGCCTATATCTAATTTCCTAAACGTAACGTGTAAGGAGACTCGTCACAAAACTTCATTCAGTCCCTAAGATTCTGAGTAGGCCTACGTCCTGTGGGACGACCCATTGTGATAATAATTCTGTAGTTAAACAGGCTTGAAGCGCTACATTATCAAAAAAAGAAAGAAAGAAAGTTTGGGCATAATAACCTCTCTCGGGTTTGCTGCGACTTCTCATTGGTCGCCTACACGCGCCTGCCCCGCGTGCTCTTATTGGTCAAAGCGCCACGCGACCAGCTTGGGAAGGGGGGCTCCCCGGCGCGTGCCGCTTTTAAAAACGACGAGTCGCTCTGAGTCATCAGTAAAGAAATCCTGTTCACCACAGGTGTAAGAAGAGAAATCCTCCACGGCAAAAACCCCGTTCCCATATCCATAGCCACCCACTTTCCTCCAAAAAAGCACAAAACAACAAAATGGATGGAATGAGCACGGATACAAGGGAGGTGGTTGAACTCGACGTCCAGCATCCAAGCTTGGGGCGGGGGGAGCAGCGCGAGTACCCACCAGCTTTGGCACTCATGGCCAGCAGTGACCCACGCGCCTGGCTGGCTCCCGTGCAGGCTGGCACCTGCGCGGCACACGCCGATTACCTGCTGCATTCGCCCGGCTCGAGCTCGGAAGGCGTGTCCTCTTCTTCCAACTTCAGGAAGAGCGGCAAGAGTCCTGTCAAAGTACGCGAGCTCTGCCGGCTTAAAGGAGCTGTGGGTGCAGATGAGGGCAGACAGCGGGCCCCGTCCAGCAAAGCGACCAACGGCGTGCAGAAACAGAGGCGAGTGGCTGCCAATGCCCGGGAGAGGCGAAGGATGCACGGATTGAACCACGCATTTGACGCGCTGCGCAGTGTCATCCCAGCCTTCGATGACGACAAGAAGCTCTCCAAATACGAAACCCTACAGATGGCCCAGATCTACATCAACGCCCTGTCCGACTTGCTTCAGGGCCCCGGTGCTAAAGCCGACCCGCCAAACTGCGACTTGCTGCCTGCCAAGGGGTTCGAGGAGGACCGCTCTCCCAGAGGGTCGCCGAGTGCCTGTCGGAGAGGCACAGGCGCGGGTTACCCGTACCAGTACGATGATGGAACATTCGCCTCTTTCATGGAGCAAGAGCTTCAATCGCCCTCTGGAACGAGCAAGTCCGGTTCGGAGGCCAGCAAGGACTCGCCTCGGTCGAACCGGAGCGACGGAGAGTTCTCCCCTCACTCGCACTTCAGTGACTCTGACGAAGCGCACTTGGAGTTGCAGAGCGAAGACGAGCTCTCGGAACTGAAACTGCCCAAGCACCGCGCTTTTTAGAAAACACACTAGCTACTGGACTGTCCATCAATCGTGTCAATCGTATATTTGGGCTTTGTAATGGGTTGCTTTATTTATCCATTTGTTGTACGATCTTTTGACAATGATGTTGTTGTGTCTGACGCCAATAGATTTAGTTGCCTTCTCGTGACATTGACCGGACCCCTACGCCATGTGAACTGCCGCGTGCAGCAGTGCCATGGGCTCGAATGTCATGCATAAAACTGTCTTCCGTGAAAGTTTTTGAAACTGTTTATTATTCAGAAATGATTGTCATGGGCCTATTTCGTGGATAGCCTACGATTGATTTTGAACCCTGTAAGAATTTCCAACTTCTAAAGTTTACGTGCACTTTAAAAACTGGCCATAGGCTTGAGAAACATTCTTTTGTCGTGGAACAAGAAATTTTGTTTATGTAGAAGTAATGCCAATTTGATGAATATATTTAATATAGCCATTAGATTTTGTACATCCGTTCTTTTTAATATTTGATTTCAATGCAAAGTTGTGTTCTGCTTCTGTAGCTGAAGTAAAGCTATTTATTTTCGTTTGCCTTGCATTGGAATTTTGCTACTCGTATGTTTTGTTTTATTGTAGAAATAAAAAGGCAAATTTAACATGATTATGTCTCATGTCTCTTTGAGTTATCTCTATTATCTCTATTTCTGTTATACTTCTTATATCCTATCAGTTTTTCATTATGTCTCATAACATGTCTAGATCTTATTGTTTAAATCATTTCAATAGGCTACATTGCTACAAAAGGTCTTAATGTATGTTATATTTTACAAATGTTATAATTTATAATTGGAACACTTTAGTTGGAAGTGGTGTGACATTTAATCATTACAACTATCAAAACATATGGTGATAAAAATAAACCTTTATTTTAAGTGTAGCCTATATATTTTGGCGAGTTCAGTGAAACAAGAAGCATGTAGGCTCTTTATCAAGTTGGGTTTTTTATTTATTTTATTTGACATATGTTTATCAGATCAGTGTATTGGGTGAGTTCTTTAAAGCACAACAACTTGATTTTAGAACTAGAGAATAAAGTTATTTATGCAATTTAAAAAGGTTATTTATGGCATCAGGCTGTGAAACCATTTTAGTTATTATTGGAACCTTTCATTTTAAGTGTTATTTACACGAAATCATTACCATTAGATACTGTAAAAGTGTAATACCATTAGAGCTGTAGACTACACTTCAACACACTTAATGCAGTGACACCTATAATTAAAGAAAAAACGAATTCAACCGATAATGCCATCTCTATTGTCAGTTCATCTTTTCATTCTTTAGCTTGTTCATTCTAATGCTGGTTTCAAAAAATATTTTGAAAAATATTTGTCTTGTGGAATTGTAGCTAATCAAGATATTTGTCAAATAAAATGTAAACGTCCTCTTTAAGTTAATATCCTAATATCGTTTGCGTTTCAGTCGGTTGGCCAACCCGAACTCATGAGAAAAAGTTTTACGATTGCGATTTTGTATAAATTCGTATGATTTAATTCGTACGATTCGTAAAAAAATGTAGGCTATAAAGCATCAACAACGTGCTTTAATGAGAAAACGTAACTATTGGAGCTGCATGTGCTGTTTTTGTGCTGTCGCTCTAAAACTACCAAATATTTGAATTTATATTGTAACATCTTAGTTTCAACGTTAATCTTTTCATTTGCTCAGAGTTTGAAAACACTTCTCTAAAGACGTTTAGCACAAACGTTATACGGTTTTCTTAACGCGTGCACATGTGCCGAAGCTGCCAAATGCCCCCGTGCCAACTGTCAGCTTCTCTACCCTCGAGCCATGACAAACATCATCAACTATTTAATTTTGCGTATGAAAGGATTTTAATAGTATTCTTATCTATGCGTAACCTCGCGTTTATTGAAGAAATTGTTTTAACTGTAGCCTAATTGAAGCGTTTATTATTTTTTACAAAATTGCTGGCCGACCCGTGGCAAGTGGTGTTGGGTGTCCTCCTGGAAGCACGCGCTGTCAGCTGGTGAGCGCACTGAGTGGAGTCCCACAGGACCTGACTCGAGAGACTATACACTCGCTCAGTGAGTCTGCCACACACGCGCTCACACGCCCGCCAGCACGCACCAAAGTAGCTACATGCTGACGTAGTAGGCTACACTATACACGCTAACTCGTATAATTATCTTACACTAAAAGGGGACTTATATATAGCCTTCTTTTGTTGTTGTTGTTGTTGTTGTTGTTGTTGTTGTTCCTATAAAAAAAGTTGTTGCCTTCATTTTTATTGGCTACAATCAACTTGGATGTTTAAGTAATTTCAAACTTTGCCTACATTAAACTGACTTAACAAATTAGTTGAATCTTGTATAATTTATAAAAAAGTTGAAAATTACTTAACTTATTTTGATGAGTTAAAGCAATGCAAAAAAAAACATGTTGTCATAACTTATTGATCATACGTTTTTACAGTGAGACCTCTAATGTTTAATAAAAGAAATGTGTATTTATGAACAACATTTATCATTTTAAAACCTCATTTACCCCAAGTGAATTAGGCTATTTTTACAAAAGCTTATTTTGATCCGCTCATTTAAATAGAGTAGCTAGGGCATGTTGATTCTTTCAACATTATTACACTTGAGTCACGCACATTGTAAATTGTATAAGCTACTGACATAGTTCCTTTAGGAACGGATACGTAATTTTCAAAAACTTTTTTTGTCGGTTCCCTTGAAAGGCTTCACTGGAATTGCTCACGAATTATTAATGAAAGTGGGCGCTGCGTACCTGCTTTTTTGTGTCTCCACCCCTGCGTTTAACCAATCACTTGAGCCATGTGTCTGCGATCCCTATCCAGATTAACATCGAGAATAATAGGGAATATCATGCACACGCTCAGAACGCTAAATTATTCACAACCTTATCCATAATACCTTTATCTTCTAGTGAACCGCGCAACCATCTGTGCCGTCCTGTTACATGCGTCCCTCAAACGAAAAAGGCGCTCAAATTTCGCGACCACGCGCCTGTAAATTGGGAGTAGACTAGCTGATGTTTAACAAACTAGGTGAAAAGTGTATCACCTGCATTTAGCTGGCGAATTTGATATTATTATTATTATTATTATTATTATTAAGCGTAAAACTTTCCGTTTCCATTTAGCCTACATGTTTCTATTCCCCGCTTTACATAACGGCGTACGGTACGACGGAGACTGTCTGATTATTTCTTAAAGTAGCCTATCACTTAGATCTGTTATTGACAAGATAAGTGCATAGTTACAACTTACAGGACCTGTCAGGTTCAGTCGTGCTGAACTAAACTTTCACCATATATCCAGTCTACTCAACACAAAAAAAGCTTGGAAAATAATTACCTTGGAACATGTCGATACGCTTAAAAGTTATAGGTCTGCTTTTAAAGGTCTCTGCAGTTATATTGTTAGTTTTATTAAGTTGTGCTCCTTTAAGAAACTTATATGCACATAGAACTGACAGGTTTACTGTGTGCTTGCATGCAACATTCAATAAGTGACTGCTGCCGCCGACAATAGAGCAAACGAGCCACTGGAAAATGAGGAAGAGAGCACTTTTAATATCTACTTTATATAACTCCACTATGATAGGCTACGTTATATTGTTAGTTATTAAATTTGAGACAAAAACTTGTTCCTTTATACCAGGTCTCCCACGAAGGCAATTTTATAGCCTTATAACACCTTTTTTTAATCTGACAAACTATAGTCCAGTGTTCTCATTATTTACGATTTTTTTTTTTTTTTTTTTTTTTGCCTTCGGTGGAAAATGATGTAGATTTGTGTGTGACTTGCCTTTTGCAGAAAACCTTTGTCCTTATATCTCATTAAAATGTATAAAAACAACTCTGTTTGTATATGGCTATAGCCGGACCATTTCTTTTTTCTTTTCTTTTTTTTGAACTGATTCGAATTAGCCTACATCAGCAATCAGCCCTATTGTGGTTTGAAAGAGAAAGGTGATTATTATGCAATCATTTTATGGTGCATTTGGTCTAAATCTTTTGCTTGTTTTAATTCAGAAATAATAGATAAAAAGGGGAAATACTGTTATGCTACAGATACGAAATGGTTGTTGTTGTTGTTAACTTATTTTTTATTTCAAATGATCCAACACCTCTTTACATTTGTCGAGTCTTGAGTGGATACTTGCTGTATAACTGTCAGTTGACCCTCGCGTGCCCATACCACAGCATCGGTGACACCAACGTCTTTTTTCGTTTTACTCGTGGAGTATTCCTGACAACAGCTGGGAGCCTGCCAGAGTTGAGGTTTCACATCTCATTAAATATTGAGGTAGAGCGTTGAAGGAAAAACATAAACAAATACCCCTTCATTTCTTACGCAATGCGCAGGCGCATAGAATCTGAGAGGCTCGCGCGCAATGGTTATGTCGTGTTTCTTTTCAACTTCATTTAAACATTCATAGAAACCAAAACCAACATAAATGCTATAGCCTATGCTATGGAAATTCTAAGACAGTTATGGCAACACAATGTTTCTTATTCGATACGGTTAATATGTTATGTAGACAGAAAAGGCTGGATATTTCTCAACTTCACACTGATGGTCTCTAACCCGCTGCATACACGTTGACTGTTTTTGTTTGACAATTACAGAAAATGTAGGAAGAACATAGTGAAGTGACTTTTTCAGCTTTATGCACTCTAAAACTTTGAATTCTATTGCACTTTATTTCCCCCTAGTGTGTTTGTGTGTGAGTGCTGGGGAATAGTTTGCTTTTGCTCTTCTATAGTTCTTCAACCATTCTTCAAAATGATGGACAGATTATGAAAAACCCCCACCATGAAGAGCAACCTCCTCTTCATTCAGGGCTAGACGTACATATTTCAAAACATCATCCACACTGAACAGGTAAAGTGTTAAAAAGTGAGTACAACAATGTAAACTGCAAGCCGAGCACATGCTCATTCCTATGCTTAGTTGAAAAGTGTGGTTCCTAAAGTTCATTGGAGATAAGGGGAGTGGGAGGAGCCAAGGAAAGGGCCCGGACTCTCTGGGGACATTGGAACAAAAGCTAAAACTGGGCCGTACTCTCCATCTGCTTCGAGACTGTAGCAACAACCATAGAGCAAGACAGAAAAAGAGAGAAGAGGGCATGTGGGGGTGAGGTGAAAAAGGCATTCAAAAGAGAGGAAAAAATACAACTTTAATGGAAGTGCAGAAAGTGAATGAGAAATGGAGAAAAGATTCACTGCAACATGTTAGTGCACAGAGAGAATCATTCTCGACTATGTAAGCACTGATCTGGCAGACTTGTGCCAGGTAACTGTTAGCATTTGGATGTCAGCTTATGGAGACAACTCTATAAAATATTAACATCAAGTAATGTATTAGAGGCCTTTGTTGATAGATATGCATACACCTGTGCATGTACCACAACTACATGGTTAAAAAAAGCTTTGTGGTCTTTTTTAAAAAGATTGTTATCTAAGCAAGGGGAGAAAATAATAGAAAACGTCACATGAGCCGAAGAGGTATGAATAATGCATAGGCTTCCTGTGAACACTAGTCTGCAGTCTCTGATGATGCGTATCAATGTAACCTAGATAGCCAGGATTATTCTTGTGGAATCATAGATAATGTTATTCATGAATGCTCTTAACCAAAAAAAAAGAAAAGAAAAAAAAGATGTTCACTCAGTTTGGAAAAAGTTTTTGGGAACATTGGTATAAGTATATGCCACAGATATTAATGCACTTAACAGAATATTCCAGGTTGAACTCAATCAACAACATTTGTTGCATAATGTTGAAAATCCAAAAAAGATTTAAAGTTAAGTTGAAGCACTTGCAATGGAAGTGAATGCCGACTATTTAAAAATGTGAAGCTTATAATTTTATAAAATCGCCCAGATTAATTCTTCTGTTAAATTATTTAAAATATATAGTATGATTGTTCTTTTCATCTTTATGGTCATTTTAAGGCAACAAAGTTGTGAAATTGGATATAATTTTACATAGCAGATTATGCTAAAACTTATTTTGTTTTTTGTTAAATTGTTTATGTTTTGTGTCTTTGAAACAGTGTGTATAAAACAGTGCCTATGGACTGGCCCCATTCACTTCTTTTGTAAGTGCCTCACTGCAACCCATTTTTTTGTTTGAAATTCATTTTTATGGTAATCAACAGTGTCACAAGTGCTGTTGATTGGTATTGAACCTGGAATATTCCTTTTTGAAACATATCTAATGCTATATCATTTTAAATCTGCAGAAAAAAATGGATGGATTAGCCATTTGTTAGCTAACCTTGTCTAACCCATCTCAGTGTCTTTCAGCAT